>OW964830.1:40210985-42710985 GCA_943142095.1 Ophonus ardosiacus
ATAATAATAATAATAATAATAATAATAATAATAATAATAATAATAATAATAATAATAATAATAATAATAATATAATAATAATAATAATAATAATAATAATAATAATAATAATAATAATAATAATAATAATAATAATAATAATAATAATAATAATATAATAATAATAATAATAATAATAATAATAATAATAATAATAATAATAATGACATCAGATATTAAGTAACACCACAGGAAAAGAAATTCAAATTAGATACTTCCTTATTTCACCAATTTTCTACCTAAGCTTTTCTTTCTATTATTCGAGACTCTGTTGAAATTAATCTCTATTTCTGAATTAGAATTATGTATTCTATAGCACGCTTATTGATCTTAGAACGAATTTCATTCTTAGACGATCAAAATAAAAAATATAAATCAATGTCACTTAAATTTTCCTACCAAAAAATTTTCCTTAATGGAAATTGTCAACTATTTTTATAAAGAAATAATGTTAATGAAAGCTGAAACAGTGAATAAAAAACATGCATTACAAAATGCTATTCAATCAATCTTTCATTCGCCCAATCACCGTCACGTGCGTACTAGAATTAGTTGCCTTCAAAAAATCCATGCCCTAACCACAGAATACATTTATACAGAAGCGACACTCCTTGCCGGCACCATTGTTGTTGCGATTTTACGTTTATGACCTTGAACTTTAAATTTGTTGGCAAATTTACGCGCGAAATTTAAATTGTTTTAATGGTAAAAGAAAAATTAGAACATAAAAGTACTAAAATTTTTATTTTATTAACGAATTAAAAAGAGATCAGAAAAAATAATCACATAATTATATTTTTATTAAACAAATACCTGAATTTTACAAATTTATTACAATGCAGAATTTTCTATATCTTTGATGTGGGAAACAAACGTCAGACTCGATGAATATGTCCCATATATCCTTCTCCATCAAATCTTCTCTTCCACAGGCCTTGAGCCACATTTTACACCTATATTTATTAAATGAATATATATTTTAATTATATGGTAGTCGTTTTACACAACTTACATTTCTGGATCTTTCAGAAACGAAAAAAAACTTACATTTCCCTTTCTCCATTTTTTAAATCTATTTATTCAGTCTTTCTATGATCAAACAAGTCCTCCCGATTCTACTTTTTTCATTTTATCCATTTAATTAGAAACTAACACCACTTCTAAAATTCACAAACAGTTCACAAAATGACATATGTCAAAAGTGAGAAGACGTGTTTGGTTTCCAGAATACGTGAAATATAATGATTTTCCTTATGATAACGATTTTTCCTATCGTTTGTTGAAAAAATAACATATTTGTTTTTATTAGAAATCAATTTGTGTTTCTCAATATACTTTTATTATTGATCCTTAACGGAAAATGTTCACGTCGAGATAATGAAAAGAACAAAGAATCGTAAGATACGAAGATATGCCGAAACAATTCGATTTTATCCGATTAGCCCTTTAAATTTGTTGGCATACTCTTTCTCTATCTAATTTTCGTTTCTCTCTCTAATTTTCGTTTCTCTCTCTGACTGTCGCTTCTGTATAGATGTTTATTCTGTGCCCTAACTCTCACCAATGAGCCACCAGAGCCGATAAAAAAGTATTTAATTAAATGTCAATGTGACATGAGATTTGTCAAAAATGTTATCTAAAGAAATCAAAGTTTTTCTTCTTGAATCTTATTTTGGAAATGGAAATAAATTAGACAACGCCGAATGACAATGTCTTCTTTACTATAATTATATTTTAAGATCAATTTTGACTACTTGACTTTTGAATGAGCCTGTTTCACATTTTTCAAAAACTATTTTAAATGAAAGTTTATGCAATGATGTTCTTAGTAATAATTTTTATTTTAGTAATTTGCTGTTATTTGTGGAAATAATTAAATAAAAAGATTGGCGTCCTGAAAAACTACCCCCCACTTCTGTGACGTAGAAGCACATACATTACATCATTAATAGCCAATAGGAAAATGGTTTTTCCATCACCTAGGTTTATTCTTATTATTTACATAAATAAACGTAGGCTTACAGTTTGTCACATGTTAATGAAAAATCTTTTAATTTGACATTTGTCGCTGACATTGCTCATTGTAAATGAATAATAATTACACTCAAGCTAAGTCGGACAATTTACCGAAGGTCAGTAGCTGGATGGTGGCTGAATTTATATCAGAGAATGATTGTTTTATTGCTACCGAAATAAGGGGTGTTAAAGATCTGAGATAAAATAAAATATAAGAACTGAATTTACTATATAAATTGATAATATATTTTACTTTAAGGTTCTGGTTATGATTCTTACATTGAATCTGCTATAGGATATGCAGATCTATGTCGAGAAAAAATATCTGTATAGTAGATGTAAAGTTTGCCCTGAACATAAAGTGAAGCAACAAAAATATACTGTTATCTTGAAGGTGGATGAAAGTTGAAATAATCTTCACAAACATGAAAACACGATTTTTCTGACATTATCAGCTCTTCAACCTATTGATTCTAGCCACAATTTTCTTTCCATCGCATCTTTTGACAAATTTATAAACTCCTCGATAAACTCTATAGTAGGTTTGTTCCTAACAGTATTTTTGTAAGAAGGCACAATGCAATATCGTAAATTACTCATTTTATTTTGAACTTTTTATTACCTACATATTATACAACTTGAGCCAATCTAAAAAATTTGACATTTGTTTGACAACTTTGACAATACACTTGGCACCAAACACAAAAAAAATTACATTATAAACGGACCAATTAGAACCGCTGAAGATGTATGTGTTCTGACGTCACATTCTGTTTCATATCACGTGACTTATTCAAAATTTTATCCAAATTTCAAAAATTAATTGTAAAACATCTAAAGGATATTTCGTGATATTTTTAAATTTGAGGCTCTTTAAAGAACAATATCTTTTAAAATTTAATACTTAGAAGTCATATAAAAATTCTTGCAACAGCCCTATTGAATAATGATCTAACATATGTTTCTCTGTTCATAGCCTACTCTGAATTATTTATTTTTCTGAACACGGTACATTACATAAATTTGTGTAATATTCAAAATAAGGAATTATTCTGCTAGCTAAAAAGCTAGAGAATGTTTAAAATTCATGAAATCCAAGATATAATTAGTTAGAATTCCCTTCGCCTTCATAGTTATGAAAGTTGAAGATCCGTTATCATTGAGATGTATCCTCTACAAGACGGCTCCCATTATCCTATACATAACTTTTAATTAATTAATTAAGATCCCGGAGAAAAACTGAGAAGGAGTTGAGTTTAATCTGCAGTGAAATCTTGAATTTTTAACGAAGAAGTCGCGAGGGTGTTAGTGTAATAGAAGCGAGTTGTAATTGCCAAGTTTAATTGTATTATTTACACGCGAAAATAGAAATTAGCGGCGTTGGTGTAAATTTACGCATTTTTCCGATCCATTAACTCTTTAAAGAGGCAATTTGATTTATGGAAGAGGAGGATGGCAAAACGAACAGCGAGCCTGGAAGGGCAAAGGTCACATTTGGAACAGATTTAACGAATTTTTAATGAAAAATCGTAAAAAAATCCTACTAGATAACCCACTTGTTTAATTGTTGTTTCTTGCTCATTTAACCATTCTCTCACTCGTGGCCTTTAATAAGTTTTTAATGATAATTTCTTTAACGGAAAATTTACCACTATACTTTGTACATATTTTCGCAAGAAAAATTAAAGGTTAACGAACTCGAAAAGTAGTTAAATGTCGTGAATTTGGTTTTCATATCCTGTATTATTAAATACTACCGTTGTATCTAATTGGTTTGTTAGAGTAGAAGATACAAACGTTACATAAAGGCAAGTGAAAACAGGACTTAAATTTTAATACTTTTTATGAGACATATTTTTTAATTATTTAAATTCTTTGAAGAAAATGAAAAAAGAATTTAATTTTCAGAGGCAATTTTTTTACATTAATGGTGCACAATTTGTAAAAAAGGCCTACATGCCTATTATACCGTATTGTACGTGTACATTAGTTGGACGTAACAGTTCTTATGAGCTAGCAGGACTTCTCGTATTATGTAGAGCATGTACAGGAATAAGGAATATGACATAGTTTACCAGGGACGTAGCCAGGATATTTTTATAGGGTGGGCCAGCAGCGGGCCAAAAAATATTTAGGTGGGCCACTATAATCAGAAAGTTTTGTACTGCTACTTACCTTTTCCATTAGAACACAAATAACCAAAATACTATAACAAATTTATATTTGTAAGATTAAGTTTATTTAACATTTTTAAATCTGAATTATAGTATTCAAATAATAATGCGTTTTAAATGTATTTTAACATCAATTTGTAAGTTGATTAAATATTCAAATATTAAAGGCATTTCAATAAATTCAAATGAAAACTTTAACACAAGGCGTGTTTCTTCGGACTGTGATTCGTGATAAATTTGAACAAAGTGAACACAATCAAAAAGAAAAATGTTTCTTCGTTCGCTATTCGTTATCCCCTCTCTTTCATTTTGTGATCACAACACGCCATTCCCCTTTCCCTTCTGAATCAGTCTTTTCGCATAATCACTGTGATTGAAATAACAAAAGATTTGAAAATGGCGGATAAAGCAAGGATGAAACATTGGAATGTGCAAATTTATGTCCACATCAGAATCATCCGAACTACTAGAACTTTAGTCAGTAGATTCAACATTTATTATTGGTTTCGATTTTTCTAATATTAGATCCTGCAGGTACAAAAAAAGTTAAAGAAACTTGTTTTCATATTTTACTTCACATTCCATACCAAAAATATTATTTCTGCTTCAGCACAATCCATCTTTAAACTATTTTCGATTTGGGTATTACTTCAATCAAAACAGCTGATTTCTCATTTGACGTTTGCCGCTAGTTCGTTCGACGTTGTGTAGGATTCGCGTCGATCGAGTTCATTTTGTTGTTTCTTTGAAATTTAATTTATAAATTTAATCATGATTCGAAGAAATTATTATTGAACAAACCATTATTTAGAAAATCATAATCACAGCCCGAAGAAACACGCCTACAAACAATTCTTTTCCTTCAAATAATGTCCGTAAGTTCAAATAATTTATGACGCTAATCTACCCAACCCACAATAAAATGTTACAATACAGGCATATTTCAGTTACAAGGAGCACTTTTAAAGGCCTGTAACTATATAACGAAATGTTTCCGGACATACCTTCACATAACATTTTTTGCTCAAAATGAGCTCAGGAATACGCTATTCTTTTTTTGTTACACGCTGTATAAACAGAATAGAATAGTGGTGTTTCGAATTATTTGGACCAAATGTAAATAATAAATGCTCGAAGGACCAGAATTCCAATTAGAATTCAATTAATGAATAATCAATATGAATATAGGTGTGGGAATAATATCACAAAGGAACCAGTAAATCAAGCACAGATTACTGACCTTATGTGGCGGGAACCAGCGTTGACTCGAAGGAGGTTACAACACAGGAACAACGGGAAATAGATTTGAGCTCGAACCAGCGTCGACTGCATGGGACCAGCTCAGGAACTGGGCTGCCTTGTACCTCCCAAAGGATTGAAGGAACAGGAATCAGGAACAGCTTACTTATGAAAACCAATCCCACAATTGAATTGGTCCAAAATTTATTAAACTCAATCGCTTAATAAAAGAATGTCAATTTCTAAATGGATCTAGATGGAACGGTAGATAATACCACTTGAATTGAACTCTCGAAGTTTCACAAGTAAGATTCACTATAATCTTTAAAGTCCCAACACTATTAACTCATATTTATTTGCCAAAAGACATAAGAAATTTTAATTAGAAAACGAATACATTTTAATTGATAACTATTTAATTACAACGAAGGAAGAATTTTGACTTGATATGAAAAATTACAAGAGCAACTCACAATACATGCAGATGCATCAAGAAAATAAATTGTACTACTGTTTATTTATGTTATATTGCTAGGCTCTTCGTATTGTTGTGATTAAATTGTTTTTACAGGCTTCTATATGTTTTTTTTTTTTATATTTACAATTCATGAAATACGCTATTTTTTCTTCTTTATAAGGCGATATTCCTTCATCTAGTCGCTCTGTGACAGTATTCCCAAACAAGTGGAGTAGTTTTAAGTTATCATCATCCAAATCAAGAATAAGCTGCCAAATCCATGTATTTTCTTTCGTTTGTACAATCGAATCGCAAATTTCAGTCTCCTCTGTGCGTTGTGGAATCCCTGGTGTTCTAAATTGAACCTCTCGATAAGTGCAGGTGTTTACTTGGAAACATAAATTACATCCCATTATGCCGGACGCATTAGGGCATTGTGCGTAGCTCTAGCAACAGCAAGCACATGTTGCCATCAGCATCAACCAACAGGCAGCAGGAGAGTAACAGCAAAGCATGCTCCAGCACTTGATGCCTGCCGCTTCACGCCTACTTCATGATACACATGTCAAAGTTGAGAGCACAAGACTTACGCACTTTGCACCACCAAAAACGGGACATGAAAATTTATGTGGGAAATTTCGTTTGAAATATGAAGGAAGGGAAGAATTTTTTTATGTTGAGTATATTTTAGAAAAAAAATTGTAGCTGTCTTTCGTATAACGAATACTTTTGACGCTTAGCTCATTAAATAAAATATAATACATATATGTTAAAATTCCTGTAGTCGAAGAAGGCGCTTGTTCATTAAAAACTGATTATAATTTTTAACAAATCTAATTTTTACCTTTCGTCACATTTAGATAAGGAAGGTATTGTCATATTGTTAATGAATAAACAAGTTTTTGGATCACTAGAATACTATTTTAACTAGTTTTACGATGATGTCTGTCTGTGTGTGTGTATGTGTGTGTGTGTGTGTGTGTGACTGTGTGTGTATGTGTAACAAAAATTTCTCCGACGATAACTCCAATAATACAATTCTGAAAATTATAATTCTTTCGTATTCGTCTTCTTTAGATCCAGTTGAAGAGCTGATTAGATTTAGGTTATAATTAGTCGCTTAACAGTTTTTCTTGAAAAACATAGTTAAATATCATTTTTTGATATTTTATGTAATTATCAATATAAAAGAATATCTTTATTGTCTATACGATTTAATTATACATTTTCCTTCATATTCAATAGATATAGAGTTAGAGAATTATAAAGAGATTAATGCCCGTATTCACCAACATCAAATAAATCTTCGAATAGCTTATTCATTGAATAAGAGAAAAATATCGCATCAAAATATGACAGCTAGAATAAATATCTTCATTTGTGTTATGGTATCGATGCGATATTTTTCTCTTATTCAATGAATAAGCTATTTGAAGATTTATTTGATGTTGGTGAATACGGACATAACTTTCATAAATCAGCTAGCTTTACTATAATCATGGAAACAACATATATATGCAAATAATTCTAATTGACAGATGTTCGTGTTATAATTTTATTGGATGTATTAGAATCTTTTCCACAGAACTTTTGGTGCGGGATTTGTTCCAAACAAATAGACCGGTACTATTTACTCAAAATTTTAGCAACCTTACTATCTAATTACCATGATTCCCATTTAGAAATACATTAGGATGATTAAAAAGCAACTTTGTTACTATACTCAACTCTTAATCACCCCTGTTTAAGAATAAATACTACCAGTCATAGAATAGACGGAAGATAATGTGCTGGCCTCATCAGATTTTATATTATACACTAGAGAGGAAAAAAAACCGCGAAAATCAAAATACTTGTAGTTTATTCAATTAACTTTTTTATCTGAAATTAGAATTAATAATCATTTCTCAATATTTCAAATCTAACTAAAATCATGTTAGATTCAATGTAATAACTGTATTATTAGGAGGACAAAATAAGAAAAAACGTTATAATAAAAGAACCTTACATTAATTAAAAGTTTTAATAACTGGAACATGCGTTTTAATTTAAGCAAAGATTTTTCTTCCCTTGGCATTTTTTCGTAAAATCAAAAAATTTTTTTTTCCTTTTGCAAACTCAATCTGGGGACATACTGTATATATATTCAAACCTAATTACCGCACAAACTTGTTTCTGAAATATTTCGTGCAAAATGATTTAAATTCTGTTCTAATTTGATTATTATGAAGTAAATATGATTCGTAGAAGTCAAAGACATATATTTGATCAAATAAATTATTTTGAAAGGTAGACAGCGATGTGCTGTTTAATTTTGGAAGCGCGCGAGAAATAAACGTTTTGATATACGCGCCAACTTCATGGATGAACGTTTTGTAGATTTGAACGTTATGAAACTGAACGAAGTGAGAATTGAACATGTTGATGAATGAACATTAGGACTTTGCATACCTAGTCGTGGTGGAGCGAAATTTTTGTAACGACCAACCGCGGAGAATTTATAATTGGAAATAAACCGTAACTCGCGAATCTTGCTCAATACATTATACATTACAAAACAGCCCTCATAATATTTACAAAATGTAATACATGATTCACGTAGTCATCATTTACTCATTTTATAAAATCGAAAAGTTTATCTTCCGCATCCATTATCCATGTTTGCGTGAATTTTGGCGTGTATATATTTTATTTCCATGCTCGTGCTTCGTGGTGATGATACAATAACGCTAACTGTATCAGCTGGTGATTTTCTCGCTTAATTAAGCAATATGAATGCAGTTCGTGTCAGTATACACACTAGCCCTGATTCTCTGCAGCCTCTAGCTGTAGCTCAACTGCGCGGGATGTGCGTGGATAACATGCAGATTAATTTGTAGAAATTTGATTTGGAATAGGTTTGTTATGCGCACACGAAGCTGATCGACGCATTTAATTGAAATTGTTTGTGGTGAGGTCTGATCTTCCACAAACTCGATATTAGGAATGCCAAAAATGAGAATAACGTAAATTTTTTGTGAAGCGAATTATCAGTACGTGAAACCATGAGCAGGAATTTCAAATATTATCAGAAATTTTACTTGAATTTATAAAAATTTGTGTCATGCGTCGGATAATAATGTAAGTCTGTTGTCAGTGAAGTTTATACGGTTCTTATCTGTGGCTTAATACAAGATCAATCTTTTTCTTTTTTTACCAAAATAGGATAGACTGTATAATAGGCTTAAAAACACTATTTTCATATATATATAGGGTGTCTCTTAAATAGGGGGACATGGCTTAACCACAGATTCCTGAGGCTAAAATAAAACGATTTAACCAAACTTGCCTCTTCCGGAAAGTGTACCATTTAGCCAGAATTCTGCTTCAAAGTTCTTCGAAAAAAAATTAATTTTGCTTATAATAATCGGACGCTTTATTCGATTTGGATGAAATTTGGTATGACAGTTTATATGGTTATGTCATCTTTTAAGGTGATACTTGTTATTATTAGTGAACCAGTAGTGTATGAAACTTAGGTGTCCCAACATTAATTAGACCGTAACTTTTTAATGGAAATGCCGAAAACGTGAAATTATTTTTCTTCAGAAAGATACATTCAATAGTAAACTTTTCTCTCTCTCTCTCTGTAATTTGTGATATCTGTTAGGGTTCACACAGAAAAAAATTAAATCTGAGTGTCTGCATTGCTAAATTTTTAAAATAAATTTAATCTAGCAGTCTATCCATATGTCAAACAAGTAATTTTTAATGACAGTAACGAGTTGTCAATCTTCACAATTTGTTTAGGAGTAAGCTGAGATATGTAATCGTCTTATTTATAATAATAGTAGTAAAATATTATTACTGTCATTAAAAATTACATGTTTGACATTTGGATAGACTGCTAGATTAAATTTATTTTAAAAATTTACCAGTGCAGACACTCAGATTTTATTTTTTTCTGTGTGAACCGTAACAGATATCACAAATTACACAGAGAGAGAAAAGTTTACTATGTTATTGAAATTACTAGAAACAATAAAAAGTTGAAGGAAAAATAGTACATGTTCTATTTTCAGCTTAAATGGCTTAAAATTGACTCAAAAATTAATAAATGCAAAACAGGCATAAGAATTACATAATAGACGTCAGTGCGGACTTTTACATTATATTGAGATCAAATATGCATAATACAGTGTGACCATAAGGTATTCATATAGTTCTGTAACACGTCTGCCCGAATAATTGTGAAACATCACTAACTCAACGAAAGTTTAACAATCTGGACCATTTTATAGAACTCCTAATTGTTTTATAAAAAGCGGATTTTACGACATATACTTGGTACAAGCATAAAATCTAATTGAAAATAAATATGTAATTATGAATCGACATTAACTGAAGCTATAATAAAATAGTAAATAAAATAAATCCTGATAGTTACATAAATTTTGAGTAAAATTATTATATTAATACGGTCTGATTATGTGATTATGAATATAATGCAAATATACTCATTCAAATTAATTTGATATATTTATTTACCTAGATAATCCAATTCTATCATCATTTCAATATTGAATACCCCCTTTCAATATTTATTCTCGTATTTCCTCCTCTCTATTTACTCCAACAATCCCTCTCTGTCTCTCGCGCTGACTATATTTCCATAATTTATGGTTTTGAATTCCACGTGGTTTAGATTGTGCGATTTATGGTTGAGAATGTTTGGTTTTAATTTGCAGGAGGAACGCTTTCCCCCCGCGCCGGATGTGACGCGGAGGCTGGGCACCCCCACACTCACTGGCAAGCCGGAAGTGACGTTCTACCGCAGCAATTCCACCCCGGGAACCAGTCAGAGTTCCAGTACTGGTTCCGGTAGCTCTCGTAAGTCATAGACAATTTAAATACTTTTTAAAACTACCACTCATAAATAAAACATCTTTTGAACTAGGAGTAACAACCTTTTATTTTAATTCAAAGCAAATTTTCGGTAGTATATACTGATGCCTTCTTCAGTATAAAATAGCTATTTATGTAATAAGTTGCGAAATTATAGTGTTTTAGGCACGCAAGAAACAATCATGGACTTTATTGTTCTCGGAATCAATATATTTACAGAAAGAATTTTTTATTTTATTTTGAGAAGAATTAGTAGTTCTCTGATTTTAGAAAATAGTTACAAATTTACGTAAAAACAGAAACAGGCTATGGAGCATTCTCAGAATTTAAGGTAAAAGCGCGCTACATAACAGCGGTTTTATTAAAACAATTGGCAAAATTTATTATAACACGCAGTAATACCAACACAACACCGGAATTACGCTACTGCTTAGGTTATTTGGCAATAACGTTTGTCATTTCAGTCCAAGTCCTGGACTCATTCTGTTGTCGCTGTTAAGAGACGATCACTGTGTCATAACATATTTTCTAGTGCTTATTCGATAAGGCGTCGAATTTTAAATCCGGGAGAGCCACATCCTAGAGATGGCAGCACTAATAACCGACTTATAGGGAAAACATTATATTTTACGTTTGTGCTAGTTGTATTTTGAGGCTTTGTTTTGAGGATATTTTGTTATTTTTAATTGAAATCAAATATATTTATCATAATGTCAGATATATACATTTATTTAAACGATGCTGTGCGGCCTATGGTCGAAGGAGAAGCAGTATATAAGGGTAAAATAAGATTCAAAATTGAGGTTATCTGCATGTTAACTATTATTTAATTATTTTTAGCTGGACATTTTATCTTCTGCGGATATAAGACAGATAAACAGAATAATATAGAAATAAATTAACTGTGTGTTCAAACATCTAATTTGAAAGGGGCTAACCACTCAATCGTAATAACACTAAATTTTCTTTGCTGTAATTTTTAGCTTTCTATATAATTTTTTTTAAATATTTTTCTTTTATTGACTACAAAAACAATCTAATAATGTTTTGAAGCATAAATTTTTATAAATACTTACATGGAATAAAATCGCTTAGGTAAAAATATAAACAAACGTTCATGAACGGTGATATGTCCTTTCCGATTTTTAACACGATTTTCCAATTATTTTTTAATATTTCTCTTTTTGGGAAATAATGAACAGATATGCCAGCACTTGCATAATTATTGCACTGCAGTACAGAACAATATCTCTTCGATTTGCTGGTCATTTTTGGTTGTTGTTTACTTATAACCCTATATGAAAGCACAACGTTTTCCCTATAACTTATGTGTTTTATTTTGCCACCAGATGTCAGACACTTTGTTGGCTCTTACCAATACTTTGGATATCTCACACTTAAAACCACCATTTTGTGCAGCCGAATTCACCATTCATCCGCTGTTTAATAATCAGCTGATTTTGGAATCAAACTGATCCATAGATCAACCTAAGGCTGTGTTTATGTTGGAGCTACGCTTAGGAGCTGAGCAGCGATAAGAGCGTCGAGAACGAATAGACACTTACAAAATTGACGTCACTGCAAGAGAGATATAGAAGGTCATGCATACAAACAAACCTCCCCTCGTTGTCTTGCGTCCCGTTCCCTGTTCCTATCTGTTATTGTATTCGCATCTGTTATTCAGTGTTAAACCTAATTCTTTATTGTGATGTGTACGTTGTATTTAATAAAAATGAGTTTAAAACCAGAAGATGTGTCTGGGGCAACTTTTTTGTTTGATAATATTGAAGATCATTCGATTATTCAACTAAAATGATGGCTAGAGTGTAAAGTCTAAGGCTGATGACAGGTCTTTGTTTGTACGGGGTAACCATAGCAACCTTGATTTCTATGCTTCGCCGAGAGAGGCGCTCGTGCAAATTGCAATTTTGTAAGTGTCTATTGAATGTATTTCTACGCTCTCATCGAGGCAAGACAAGTGATGCAGCGATATCTCGATTTTTTTTATAATACATAAATATTATACAAAATGAAATATTTGTTATAGGTTATAGTACATTTTGTCAAAAATTATATGTCATTTACAATAGGATTGTGACACAAGTAAGTTTTAAATAAATCACGAATATTTTGTGCAACCAGGGTTGGTCAACCATTTTTAGTTGTGGTATTTGATTGTTTTGGAATATTTAATGTATCTTCTAAATGATGTTCAATACCTTCCATGTCAATGATTGTGTTATGTAGGACACAAATAGCTTTAACAATATTGTCAGCAACATTTATATCAGTTTCTATCGCTTTGTTTAAAATTCTCCATTTTGAAGAAATAATTCCGTAGGCACACTCAACAGTTCTTCGCGCTCTTCACCATTTGGCATTAAAGTACTCTTTATCCGCATCTAGCTGCTGTCTACTTTAAGGTTTCAATAAATTACTTTAGAACGGGTAAGCTTCATCTCCTATAAATACGTACGTAAGGTACAGTAATTTGAGAATTCAGCTCCACTATAAACACATCAAAGAAAGATTTGATTCTCTTTTATCGCTGCTCTTATCGTCGCTCTTATAGCTTTTATCGCAGCTCCACTACAAACACATCAAAGAAAGATAGATTTGATTCGCTTTTATCGTTGCTCTTATCGTCGCTCTTATAGCTTTTATTGCAGCTCCAACATATTCGCACCCTTATTCGATAAGGCGTCGAATTTTAAATACTTTGGATATCTCACACTCAGAACCGCCATTTTGTGCAGCCGAATTCACCATTCATCCGTTGTTTAATAATCAGCTGATTTAGGAATCAAACTGATCCATAGATCAACTTAAGTTCTAATTCATCACGCTGTAATTCACCAACTTGATTTCTGAAACAAGAAATCATGATCAACAGACTCAATCCTGGACTCAATGTTTTGTTTTGATTTTTGACATGTCATGTATTTTTATAAGTAGCTATATTTGAAAATAATAAAGCCAAATAAAGAAAAAGCATGCGGCAAAGTTAATATGAATACAACAGCCAAAATCCTGACATAGCTATAAATGTCAAAATTAAGATTCAAAGATGTGATCAGTACTTGATTCGTGGATATGACAAATCAGTTGATCATTGTTTAACGTCCGACTGGTATGTTATATATCAAATAACACCCTAGGGTTGTTATAAAATTGTTGCTATGAAATCGATATTGTAAACAGATAAAAATATCGCGTTTCCTAGTTACAGCGTTTAAGTAAGTAGATTAATATCTCTAACACAAATCGCAATGACAAGACATAAATCGATAAAAATCGTTATTAAAGTAATATATCGGTCGGGCGTTAAACGTTGAACGCACCACGGGTGTTAAACGGACAATAACCCCTTCGGTCAACGTACTCAGCTCGGGCCAAAGGCCCTCGGAGAGTATAGGTACACTGTTGACCTCAGGCGTTATTGTCCTTATAACACCCTTGATACGTTAATTCCTATTTGGTTGGTAGATTAGCTTGATTTTTAATGGTGAAATGGATTAACACAGAATCAGCATTGATCTATGGATCAACTCATGATTAAGAAATGGTGAATTCGGCTGATACTGTTCTTGGATTCACCAATTAAAATATAGTATTTTTAAATTTTCATTTGTATGGATTAAAAAAAATATTTCTATGTTATGTTAAAATTAATTTGTAAATCACGTTTTTCATTTGAAAGCTTACATTCAGTTTTTGCAGTAATCAGTTTTATAGATAAAAATACTCGCAAATCCTGCAATAATTTCAAATTCATATTATGGCAGCTGAACATTTACAAATGTTCTGTAATATTCTACACAATGTACCGCAAAACGATTATGCCCACAGCGTAAAATTCGCGAAACGATTTTGCTAATTTTCCACAATCAGTAAAACATAATGAGGGAATTATTTTCATAAAGAGTATTAATTTGTTTAATTTAATTAATATTTATACATTTTGAGATTATTATTTTACATATTTTTACTATGCAGAAAATTATAATGTATCACAAACAATATTCATAATTTTATGTAATTGAATAACAATAACAAACAAACCATATTTAGAAATTATTTAAATTCTATAAATTAGAATTAAATTTAAAATGCATGCAAACAAAATTAGTTAATAAAGCCACAAGCTCTATGAATACAAATTTAATATTAAAATCCGGATTAAAAAAGATTATTTCTGAATAAGAATAACAAAATATAGCAGTTGATGGGCGTGAGTACAGATTTTCTGTTGAAAATTATATCAAAATAATTTCACATATCCTTATTCAAATTGACAAAGAGATAGAAAATTGAATGCCTCCATCGTTCGTTATAATTAAATATAAACGTTTATTTGAATATTCTTTGTAAGGGTATAAATTACTTTAAACTATTTTTATTGTATTACGCAATATGATTTTTAAAGCTAGCTACGATCGCACTCGTTCAATATAATGATATTTCACAAAGCTTGGCGTCTGAGGCAGGAAGTAGAGAAATAGGATTGGCATATGGATCCAGATTTGGTTCAATTTTGATACTTTTATTTTGGCCAAAACTTACCAAATGTAAATTTTTAATGCAGGATATAGAAATTTATATTACATAAATATTTTATATATTTACTTCAGACTTATGTGCAATAAGAAATAATATATTTTCCAACACGCGAACATTTTGAAGATAAATTTGCAAGAATTACATATTAAAAATAAAAAATGGACAATGATAATGATGTAGAATCAGCAAATATTGCAACTCTTGAAATGTTACCTTAAAAAATCTAGAGAAGTTTATGAGAATTGTTATAGACGGTTTATGGATTGGAAAATGGAATAAAACACTGCATCATATTCTGAGAACGTAATTACATTTTGAGCTTCCCTGAATCCATTTTGACTAATTTGGTTGTGACGTCTGTACGTACGTATGTACGTATCTCGCATAACTAAAAAACGGAAAAACATAGAAAGTTAAAATTTTGTATTTAGAACTGTTATGACATCTAGTTGTGCACCTCCCTTTTTGGTTATTACATAACTTTCGGAAGTGGTATTTTACTTGAAGCCTATAATAGATTTTAATAAAAAACTATATTAAAATATAATCCAAAACTTTTCAAATTTGGTATATAAGACTTTTATATTAATAGGAATAACATAATAGATTTTAGTTAAAATAATCTACCCGGAAGTGGTACTTTACTTGAAGCCCATAATAGATTTTAATGAAAAACTATATTAAAATATAATCCGAAACTTTTTAAATTTGGTATATAATACTTATATATCAATGGGAATAACATAATCGATTTTGGTTAAAATAGTCTAACTCCAAGTGATACTTTACCTGAAGCTGTTATCTGTTTTAAATAAAAGTTTTAGAGAATTGAATTCTGCGTCGAAAACATCAAGTATGGTTTTTGGTTTCTGTAATTAAGTTTGCTATGGATTAGGACAAAAAATAACAAAAAAATTAAAAAAAATAATGTTAATGTGAAATTATGCCAAACACGTGCAATTTTATGATTGGGTCTGTTATAATACATATTTTAATTATTAACAAAATATGTATAGTGTAACAGGCGTACAAGGAAGTCAGGTGGTGTCGACATCAGATATTTTTTTTTTTGGCGCGCGGACTCTAACAAAGTAAAGTCATCTACTTTATGGGCGCACCAGGGCCGGCTCAAGATTTATAAGCGCCCTGAGCCAAATTAGATTAGATGAAATAAGTCAATATACCCCACATTTAGATAAAACTTCAAAATTTTCAAAAATCTAATTTTTATGTATCTAGATACTTCTCAATGCGCTGATTCCAAATTTTGAAACCGCAGGTTGATATCTCTTTTCGTTCTCGAGATATTTAGATTCAAAGTTTTGCTCAAAACTGCCCATTTTTCGGTATTAACCCAAAAATGGGTCGGGATGTAAATTTGGCGACAACACCATTCGATTCTACGGGCAAAATTACATAAGTACACCAATTTTCAGAATTTTTGAACACCGCATACAATTTCTAAAGCAAAATAACTGAAAATGGCCAAAAATCGCAAAAATCTAAGGTCCTTAGGATTTTTTCAGATTTTGGCCATTTTCAGGGGTTTTCAAGTTTTTATTAATAAAAAAAGAATCGGTTGGACAAAAATTATGAAAATTGCTATACTTATGTATTTTTGTCTGTAGAATCGAATGGTGTTGTCACCAAATTCATATCTCGACCCGTTTTTGGGTTATTACCCAAAAATGGGTAGTTTTGAACAAAACTTTGAATCTAAATATCTCGAGAATGAAAAGAGATATCGACCTGCGGTTTCAAAATTTGGAATCAGCGCATTGAGAAGTATCTAGATACATAAAGATTAGATTATTGAAAATTTTGAAGTTTTTATCTAAATATGGGGTATATTGACTTTTGGGGCAATAATTCAAAAATTGGTAGAGATATAAACTTGATAGTAATATTATTTGATTGCACACAATTTATTTACACAAAACTAACTTTGAGGGGCTCCAAAATTTAATAATACAGGACAGGTATATATTCCATACATTGATTTTTTTTTGTATTTTATAATAGATTTTAATAAAAAACTATAGATTTTATATATTTTGGGCGCCCCAAAAAGCCAGGCGCCCTAAGCCAGTGCCTAAATGGCTCACGCCTTAAGCCGCCACTGGGGCGCACTATACCATGTTGAAAGCTACTTTATGTAACAAGTTTAATAAAAAATATACTGACCTTACTGTTTTCGTTTCAGATTTATTTTCATTAATGAGGTTATTCCGGAATTTAATCCTTTTAATCTGCTACTATTTGTATAAATAATGTCGACATATTTTTCGTACTAGTCCAAAAAATGATTTACTTTTTGTACAATTGCCATAGTGATATAAATAATACCTAAATAGCCCACTTTCTTTACAAAAATTAATGACATGATAGCATCAACTATGTACGGTTGGCGAAGAAAGAGTATTGTGACCCGTACCTCTTTGGCTTGAAACAATTTTTACAAAAATGAGATACTGTAGCCACTGTACCACATTTGTCTGCCCTTAATCTTGTATACCTTACATTAGTCGAATTAAACTCCCCGCTTGCAATTTCCAACAATTACCGTATAATTTTTCCACCTATTTTCTCTCATCTCTGCCCATCATCATTCACATTTAAACACCGTACAATTTTCCCTCCCGTGTGGTAATTAATTACCTGTTCTGTCATCCACCGTTTGAGAACCGCTTGTCATGACTGCTCACATGTGGCCTGTGTCAAATGTCCACTTGATCATGAATTGAATAGCGAGTGAGGCTGACACACGCGGCCCCTAACGGCTACATCGGGCGTTAGATGGACAAGAGATGTGGGGTAGTGGATGTTGAACGTCAATGTTTATTGTTGCAATTATGGTGATAGGAGCAGGAAGAAATTGAGAGTGGACCTGGAAGGGTAAACAATAGTAATAAAATACAATGAAAAGTATTGTATTGTCGCTTAAAACAAGTAACAATAAGAGAAAATTTATATCTTCGAACAGTAATTATTATTTGATACAAACAAGGTGATTTATAACGTATGCAACATTCTTTTTTGCACCACCTGTAAATTTAATGCAACTTACTTCCATAGCAACATGAATCGTGACTTAAGGCTCATTCACAGCTACGAAAATAAGAAATATAAATAAAATTATAAATAAGACTTTATGGTTGGTGTTCACAGCTTCGAAAATAAATCATCATCTGTCATTTGATAGATTTATAATTAACAAGCAATAATAACAACTTCATACCTTTTAAAGCACAGTAGGCAATCATATATGCGAACCCTTCGTCTTACAACAGCTTTTTAAAATTATATTTAAATTGAAATCCTTTTGCCAGAACCACGATTTAAAATATACTGGTTATGCCACTTGTCATGTTTTTCATTGTTTCTGATGGTCCGCTTGATACGTGTTTTCTTGAATAATCCGCTAGATGCGCTACGTGAGAACGACCCTACCACAACAAACTATTTATACATAAAATATAAAAAATGAAATGCATAATGAATTTATTTTTAATATAAATTTATATATTTAATGGACATCTGAATCAATACATTGTTAGAATTTAAAATTGGAATAACTAAATAAATTGATAGAACCGTATGCTTCCAGATTTCCATTCGGTAATAATATCTTCTTCCCGAAAATGTTTTCGACAAACATCATTCAATCTTAATTCGTGATCATCTCTACTAATTGCACATTGGCATTTTTTAAAAAGTGATATATCGAGTGGAGCAGCAAACAGAGATTCTTTTTTAATGAATTTCTTGTAACCGGTTTCACATCCAGGAATGAAACATTTTCTATTTAATTTTCTTTTCATTTTGCATTAATTGCAATATCTTTCAACAAAATATGTATATTACATTACATATAATACGAATATTTACTTGAAAACCTGTTTTATTTACCTTTCTATAAGATATAACATGTAATGTTTTCAAAATGACATGCAAATGACAAGTGTCAGTTGGATCGTTCTCACGTTGCGCCTCTAGCGGAAAAAACGAAGAAACACGTATCGCTTTGGACCCTCGTTTTGTGCAGAGTGGCACAACCAGTATATTTTAAATCGTGACCAGAACTTAAATTGACAGCTCAAATGACAGTTGTTATGTATGTGCTTATTTTTGTGTAAAATATTTAAAGGCTCATTCACAGCTACGAAAATAAGAAATATAAATAAAATTATAAATAAGACTGTGGTTGGTGTTCACAGCTTCGAAAATAAAACTTTAATTAACATCAACTGTCATTTAATATATTCATAATTAATAAACAATAATAACAATTACATACCTTTTAAAGCACTGTACGCAATCATATATGCGAACCTTTGTTTTGAGACAGCTTTTTAAAAGTATATTTAAATTGAAATCCTTCTGCCAGGACGCAAATTGACAGCTCAAATGACAGTTATTATGTATGTGCTTATTTTTGTGTGAAATATTTAACATTTGCAAATCCTTGCGTTTATGTCTTATGTTTAATTTTATTTTCGAGAGCTGTGAACACTTTCATAAGAATCTATTGTTTATATCGTTATTTTTATTTTTATGTATAATTTTATTTTTATTTTCGGAGCTGTGAATGAGGCTTAACATTTGCAAATCCTTGTGTTTATATCTTATGTTTAATTTTATTTTCGAGAGCTGTGAACACTTTCACAAGAACCTATTGTTTATATCGTTATTTTTAATTTTATGTATAATTTTATTTTTATTTTCGGAGCTGTTAATGAAGCTTTATAACATTTATTATTTGGTTACCATTGTCAACGGAGTGTTATAGAAAACAACATTCTTCCTAGTATGATAATTATGAAAATTATACTATGGTAGAAATGATTAGGCAAAAGACTCACGTCACCATATAATATTACTAAAGTAATAACATCATATACTACTAAGTTTCCACGGAATACCTACTAATTTATAAGGCGCGAGCTGTCATGTGACTTTGTTGTTCTTTCTTGAAAGCGGTTTTTCTATTCGAATTTCTTTCGAAGTATCCACAGTAGTTTTCTTGGATTTGTTATAGGTTTTAGTTTAATTATTTTAACTGTTTGCTTTGTTGGTTTACGGGGTTTGTCGCATTTTGGCTTTTCAGCCAAAGATTTTGGCTACTTATATTTGGTAATAATTCTATTTGCTGTACACTTATCAATCTTTAGCAAGCCAGTTATCTCGCGAGAACCCTTTCCTTGTCAAGATAGGTTTATTACGGATTCTCGTAACTGAAGGTGGGTTTGTTTCAATAAAATAACGTATATAAACTATCAGCTACAACGTGGCGTAATATTTATGAACACGAACAATTTCGTTCAAGCATATAAAATACATAGCATATAAATTTTAAAATATGTTAACTATGCTAATTACAAGATATTAAACATTCCTTACAGTTACGTACTAAATAAATGTATTATAAAAATTAATATTCTTTTGAAAAAAATAAAATATGTTTGTGTGGCCCAAAACTTTTGCGCGCAACTGTATTTACAAAATTTATCAGCCGAGGCTCGTAAGTAGATTAATTTAATTAGATAAATAATTTTTGAAATTCGTTAAATTTAGTTCAAATTGAAGTACCTTACAAAGTTTATACAGAACAATGGGCTACTTGCGTACCTTTTTTTTATTTAATATTTTTGAATAGGAGGTAAAAACTTGCTACCCATATTTTTTCTTTTGACAAAATTTTTATTAATTAGCCAGAAAAAAAATAATGAAATTTGATTAGTTCAATTCCCGCCATGTATGACGTAGAATTACGCCGCACCAATGAATAGTCGTAAAGTCACAGCGTGGTGCCGTCCCATAGTAATGGTATGTTTGTGCGGGTAATGTAGATCACCTGTTTGACGTTTCAATAATAGTTTGGAGGTTAGTCTTTTAGTTTATCTTTTTGGTATCGATATTTTAAATTACAAGTAACTACCTATGTGTTTATTTATTAAGTAATTAATGTATTTGAGAGACCAGAGAGAGAGAAAAATGAACTAATGTCAAATTCAAATTAAAACTTTGTCGCACGCCATGCCATGTATTGATAACATTCTTAAACATGCTTCCCCTCCCCCAGTTCAATATAAAGACGACACAGAAAATTTTCTTTCTTAATTTAGTAAAAAAACAAATAATTATTTTAAAATAAAATTTATATTTTTATATATGTTTTCAATATAACATTACGTATATAGTGACAGATATCGGATTTTCAGTACCACGCAAGTAGCCATTGAAAATTTTCATATTTGCAATCAAATCTAACTTTTATGTAAACAAATAAGAAACATACAATTAATAGTGACAATATTAATAGATAAATGGAAGCATGCCATATTTTATTTATTAATTAAAATTCATTATTGGAGTTCTTGGTGACAGCTCGAACTTTTTTACCATTATTGAACTCGAATTGAATTATCAGAAAAATTCTTGTCTCTACATTTTTCCAATTCCTTTGTGCGTGGAGGGCGACACTTGTTGAGATGAATATTGATGGTGTTTGACCGGAGTTCGAGAGGAAAAACCTTCTCCGCTTTCATCAAAGAACTCGTGTTTTTCTCTCCCACATTGTTGATACAGAACACGCATTAATGAAGTGATGTATGACTCTATCTTCTCGCAAACACAATTTTTTACTGTGATTGATTTCAATCCAAAAGGGAATGATAATTTTCCTCATAATGAACTTCGGTGTGACAAATATATTCCCAAACATACAATATGTAAGCTTATACAGTATGTTCAGGAAAAAACCGTATTTGGTGTAGGTTATGAACACAAAAACTTATGTCTGATCATTATTCAATTCAAAAGTCAAGTCAAAATTTATCGTGAAATGTAATTTTAAGGAGAAAATATAATAAAGTAGGATACAAAATTTATTTCTAAAATAAGGATTCAAGAAGAAAAGCTTTTATTTTTTTAGATAACATTTGTGACGATTGACGATATTTCGTTCCAAATTGACATTTAATTAAATACTTTCAAATTGACATACGTTTTTATGTTTATAGTCTATTCCGAATTCGGATTTTTTTGAACATATTGTAGAATATTACATTTATTGATATCATATAAGCAGGGCTCTGACCATTTCAATACATTGTGTATATTACTTTGCAATTTCTGAAAATATCGCACATTTTAAAAACATCCGCATAAAGCATAATATTTATTAAAATGTTGTAGGGATAGATATCGTAACTAAATGAATAAGCTTATTATCAAGGCATATCCATTGCTGGGTGTGCCAATATGCTTTTTACACAGATATCAATAATGATATCGTAATACATTGTAAAATCTGTCTTTTTACAAAACGCTTAGTTATTTTATAAAAACCGACATAGGCTTTTTATAAAACTACATACGGCTTGCTTAACTTGTAGTAGTCTAAACATAACAACATAACCCACCCAAACGCACAATACTCGGTCGGGTTTTCCAAGCGTGAATTTCGTATGTTAGGTTATGTTATATTTAGTTGAAGTTGCAAGAGAAAATATACAAATATTCATATAACGATATAGCCGTATACTGCTCGTCATTTTATGAAACGTCTTGCAGATTGTAAATCATCGTTAAGTCAACAAAGGTTTGACAATATGACTGCATTTTATAAAATGATCTGGCTACAATCTACGACATAGATATAGTGATATCATTTACGAATAACATAAATAATAGTGTGGAGAAGAAAATGGGAAAAAGGAAGACCATTGTAATGGTCGAAACGTAGGTTTAAATCAAATAAAAGCGTACTGACTGCAGTTTCCGATTACTTTATTTTCTTCTCCACACATCAATCTCCAGTCGATCATCGGTACTCCAAATAAATAATAGTAGTCCCAGGTTAGATCCTTAAGGCACACCAGAAGTAGAAGTAAAAGGACGAGATTTGTGAATTAGATATTCTTCAGTTTATTTCCTCAAATGCCAATGACATAAAATGAAACAGCTTTTACATATTTCAATGCATGAGAAAGTATTTTCGAATCTTTATTAAACTAAGAACGAATAGAGCTGAATAGAAACGTTTATCAGAAAATGATAGATTTATAGTTTCATGAACACATTAGCTCGTAATATGATCACGGTTTTAAGAAATGTCAAATTTCATTATTTAATAACAATAATAAATAATATCAAATTTAACAAAATATGATTTTAATGCAGAACATAATTTGTATTGAAACAAATATTTAAAAAAAATCTGATGTGGCCAACACAAAACCTCCCGCTATTGAATTTTTATTAATTTAAATACATACTTACGTATTTACTAACGCTACAAACTGTTCCATTGCAGAAAACTATTGCTTTATTCACTATTTTCTTTTTAAAATGTCACTATTATTAATTTGAAGTGATTAGTTTTTTGACAGTGACATTTACTGTCAGTTACATTCATTTGAAATATGAACTGTGTAACAAAAGAATTGTGTTTATCTTAAGCTTCGCGACTAATAAAAAAAAATATTTTTATATTTATCTGTAAAATATATAGAAAAAAGTATTAATGTATTCCAGTAGAAAATTCAATAATCTTTAATTTTCATTAGACATAAAATGCGAAAAATGACATTTAATGGTATTTTTTGAAGAAAAACCATTATGAGCTTCAGGTAAAGTGCCATTTCCGGTTATCCGATTTATCCAAATCTAATGGCTTCTTTTCATATTAGAAGGGGATGGAAATACAAGGTTTCAGAATTTTCTGAATGATAGTATTTGAGTTAGAGTGAAGACAAAATCCCTACACATACACACACACACACACACACACACACACACACACACATACAGACATCATCGTGAAAATGTTAAAATTGGATTCTAGGGACCTTAAAAGGTGGTCATTTACTAAAATTTCGATAAGTAATTTTTAGCACGATCCCTATACCTCCCTTACCAAGGGTAGCGGGAGGTAAAAATCGTTCTTTAAACATACGGGTGAAATTAAATATTTAAATTTGAATTTGACATTTCTAAAAACAGTGTTTTAGTGATCATACTACGAGCCATTTTGTATAAGACATATTGTGAATTACTCATGTCCTAGATTCTACTTTCTAATGTAATGTAATTTGGTTGTAGCTGTTTTGTTCTTGATGGCATATTGTTGCAACCACGTAAGTAGCAAAATGAAAATGCATTGACGAGATTGTTGGTAAACTATGTAAAGGATTTAACTTATTCCAAATTATGCGAAGTTATCAAGAAGCTGTCTCTATATCTTGTAAGCTTAATAACAAAATCTCTCGCATTTATTATGCTTATTCCTTCATAATTAATGCAGATTTGTTTGCAAGCAAACTTATTCTAATTAACAACGAAATCATTCTAGAATTGTTAAAACAATGAAATAGTTATATCTAATTTTATAGTAGGTAAAATTAAACTAAATAGGGCTGTTGCAAGAATTTTTATATGACTTCTAAGTATTAAATTTTAAAAGATATTGTTCTTTAAAGAGCCTCAAATTTGAAAATATCACGAAATATCCTTTAGATATTTTACAATTAATTTTTGAAATTTGTATAAAATTTTGTATAAGTCACGTGATCAGAAACAGAATGTGACGTCAGAGTACATACATCTTCAGCGGTTCTAAGGTGTCAAGTGTATTGTCAAAGTTGTCAAACAAGTGTCAAATTAGAATCACGACCAGAACTTTAAAGTAAAATTATTATCAATTTATATAATAAATTCAGTTTTTATATTTTATTTTACCTCAACTCTTTAACACCCCTTATTTCGGTAGCAGTAAAACAATCGTTCTGATATAAATTCAGCCATCATCCAGCTATCGACCTTCGGTTAATTGTAAGATTTAGCTTGAATGTAATTTGAATTAGCCATTATTACTTTATTATTCATTTACAATGAGCAATGTCTGCGTCAAATGTCAAATTAAAAGATTTTGTTATTAACATGTGACAAACTTTAGCCTACGTTTATTTATATAAATAATATGAATAAACGTAGGTGATGGAAAAACTATTTTCCTATTGGCTATTAATGATGTAATGTATATGCTTCTACGTCAGGAGTGGGGGGTAGTTTTTCAGGACGTCAATCTTTTTATTTAATTATTTCCACAAATAACAACAAACTATTAAAATAAAAATTGTTACTAAGAAAATCATTCCATAAACTTTCATTTAAAATAGTTTTTGAAAAATGTAAAACAGGCTCATTTTCAAAAAATGTTTGCTTGTTAAAATTTATAAAGTCCCGATGATTATTTAGTTGTATTTTATTTTCCTTGTCGCCAAAAGATATTTTCTTTTTCTTTACTTTATTTATGAGCCATCTTCTTGTCAATACCTCTCTGACATGATTACCCCACTTATGAAACAAAACAACACCGTAGAAGAAAGTTTCCAATTTTGAAGTTTGCTCGTTGACACTTCTGCAGTCCGCATCGCAGTCACTTGTTCGCCCTGGGGAACAAAGACAGTTGAAGAAGTCGTTCAGATCACAAACTGCACCACCGTATAAATAATTATGATTAACTTGACGCCTGGCTACTGGCCAACCGAGCGACGGACTTCTTGTCATGGACTACATGACGATATAAACTTGAATAAAGACAAGATATGTTATATTCACTGATATAGTGTATTTGTGTATTTCATTATAATGTATCGACACAATATTTATTCAAGAGGACGGAATAGCTATTTGTGTTTTGTGTATGAAGAGCGCAAAATGGGATATTGTCGATTTAGGGGTTGTCCATTTGTACTCGAAACACACACAAGATTTTTTCTTCAATCGCCACAATGGGGCCCTCCACCATAACAAAAAATAATAAAATGTAAACTTTGTACTTACAGCATTACTACTACTCAATAAATAACAATTATATTTTTACCTTCCGTCAAAAGGAAAGTATTGTTTTTGGTCAAAAAATTCGGTGGTGAGTTTGTAATGAATAAGCACGTTTTAGGGTCCCTACAATACGAATGTACTATTTTTAAGATGATGTCTGTATGTGTGTATGTGTGTCCGTGTGTGTGTCTGTGTGTGTGTGTCTGTGTGTGTGTCTGTGTGTGTGTCCGTGTGTCCGTGTGTGTGTGTGTGTGTGTGTGTGTGTGACAATTTTTTCTCCGACGATAACTCCAAAACTACAATTCTAAAAATTATGATTCTTTCATATTCCTCTTCTTTACAACCATATGAAGAGCTGATTAGATTTTGGTTATAATTGGTCAACCGGAAGTACCCTTATTTGAAGTTCTTAACAGTTTTTCTTGAAAAATCGCAATTAAATATCATTTTCGACATTTTATGTGATTATCAATAGAAAGAATATCTTATTCTCTATACGGTTCGATTATACATTTTCCTTCATATTCAATAGATATGAGTTATAGAGCGATTAAGAGAGATTAACTTTCGAAAATCAGTCAGCATTGCAAAAATTATGAAAACAACAGATATATTCAAAAAAATCTAATTGGCAGATGTCAGTGGCAAGTGCAAAACCAAAGTGGAAAGTATATGATCTGAAAGTGATATAAGTGACAGAGTGTCCCTCGCCAGTGACTTGCATTTGGGGCCTCGCCTCAAGATAGGAACTTATAATGCCAGAAGTACGAGAAAGGCAAAAAAGAAGATGGAAGGACTATATAGCAGAAGATTTGAGAGAGGAAGAACTGTGTCACGAAGGTGCTTTGGACAGGAATGAGTAGAAGAGAAGAGTAAGAAACAGCGACTTCTAATAAAATAGGGCAAAGTTGAAGCAGGAGGAAGTGTTAAGTGCAATACATAATGTACGTTCGTATTCGTATTAAAATTTTATTAGATTTTAGAATCTTTTCAAAGGAACTTTCAGTATGGATATGCAAAAGTAGTGTGTTCTTGTTACAATTATACAGGATCTATAGAATATTTTTCAAGGAACTTTTGGTATAGGATATGTACAAAATACATCGAATTGACGGAAGGTTTTGTGCTGGCCACAACAGATTTTTTAATTTTAATTTATCGTTGTTTCCATTCTCCTTGAGCTATTGCTTCAATCTAATCTAAGCATTTTTTTTTAAATTAATACCTTATTTTATTTCAGTATTCCTTTACACAGCAGTACGGCATTTTGTTTGATTATGTAATATACCTACAGAGCAGTCATATGTCAGATTGACTTGTGGAGGTGGGAAATGTGTAAGTAACTGCAGCGCCATTATTTCCTGGCTAAACGTTCCCATTATGAATGTAGACAAGTGACATTTCTCAACATTTTATATTTAGAAATTCAAACAGCGAACTTTATTTCTACTTTGTCGCGCATGAGCGGCATTTTGCGTTGATAAAAACGAGCGCAAATGCCTAATTTCTATGTAGACTGAAAAATACATTATAAGAGATATTCACCGATAATTCAGCGCAATATTCAACTTTTTCGTTTAGCTGTACAGTTTGCGGTTACGGTCATTTTAAGACATTTAGAGTAGACTGACTCATGCAGTATATATACAGGGTTTTAAAAATAAGTGTCACAAATTATGGGGGCATATAGTACTGACCAAAATGAGTAAAAAAAGTTTATTCAATAAGGGTCCGATCTCCAACTGTTTTTGAGAAAGAGGCCATAAGAAACATTTTTTTCACTTTCTTGCGAAGTTATTTGAAAACTAAATATTGACAAAGGTCGCCACAACTTTTGTCTTAGTACAATTATTTGATTTTTTTAAAAAAACAAAAACACATCTAAGATGACCTCTAAAAAGTATACAAAATGTCTCATTTAATCAAAGTCGTAACTCTTACAGTTTTCGAGATAAACACCGGAAAAAACTCATTTTTCATTGCCTTTTATCTCGGAAAATATTGAAGATCGGACCCATGTTGATTAAACTTTTTTTACTCATTTTGGTCAGTACTATATGCCCTCATAATTTTGGACACTTATTTTTTAACACTCTGTATGTGTATATATACTATAAATACAGGGTGTTTCACGGATGTTACAATACTATTCCAAGCATAAATGTCATTTTGAAAAAAGTAGAAGCTGCTGGTATTCTTAATTATGCCATACAAAGTGATCCTTAATATTATCCAGATCCAGATAAATTTAATCTAAATCGTTTGCTGAAAGAGAATAAATCGACTAGGCTTGATCAGTGGTGGTAGCACGCACTTTAGAATTCTATCAAAAGAGGCATTTGTTTTCGCTTTTCGCATCAAAGCGAAAATTTGGTAGCATGCGTGTCTCAAAATATTCGCCTGCAAGCGTTCGACTTGAGGCGAAAGTGTCAAAGTAACGTCAATATTTTGCTACAGTTCTATTCAAAGCCAATTTATATATAATTTATACATTCATTACAACTGTCATAATATTTTCTCTTTTAATAGTATAAAATCCAATAATTTTCGAATCAAAAAGCGAATATAGAATTCTAAAGTGCGTGCTACCAAGATTCGTATAAGTAAAATCGTATTCGCCTGCTTTCTATAATAGAATTCTAAAGTGCGTGCTACCACTACAGGGCAGATTTGGGGCGAGCAAAACTCGGTGTGCCGGTCCAAGTAGGCCCTCAAAATTTTAAGCTGATGTAAACAAACCTGCCAAAACTGTGTCATTTGTTGTTTCTCGATATTGACAAAAAGACCCAGAGTTTGTATCGGCAAAATTATAATAATATATGTTTTAACACTAAAATAATTCGTATTTAATAAGGTAATTCAAAAATAAGTCTTCCTCACGTTTTAATTGCATTAAATTTTTATAGTACTTCCGGTTCCGAGTACATAACTGTATCAAAATTGGACATTTCATAAATGAAGTTAGTTATCCATACATTACTTTCTTTAATTCCGTCATAGAAAACTCAGCTAGCGAAAGTAGGTGAAAGTGGAGAAATTTTGGGACCGCTACATTGATAATATTTTTTGGGCAAGAAGTACGAACTTAATACTTTTCTTGAACAGATCAATAATTTATTCATATTCATCTATTAATTTTACATTAGAAAGAGAAATTAATAAGTTAATTAATTTTTTTAGATATTAATATTAAAAGAGAAAATAATTCATTTAGATTTATCATTTTTAGAAAACCAATACAAACAGATGATTTGTACATAATTCCAGCCATTGCCATCAACACAAAATAACAACTTTTTTCCCTAAATAGGTCTGGTCCATTTTGTAGGATTGTTTTTAATAGTTTGAGCGCTCACGATACAGGTCCATGCGATATTGTTCGCGTGCATTAGGATCCACAGTTTAAGGGTGCGTTGAAAAAACAGCGCCATGAGGTGATACTGGGTTAATTAGGAACTATTTCTTAAATACAAAAGTGTTTCACAGGTGGCTCTGTGTCTGCAGGTTTGGGTCTTAGCTAATAATTTAAACTTTGGGACGCACGCATGTCTAGCGCAAAATATTTGAGGGAGAAAAGAGAAGGGTGCAACAAATTATTCTTATACAAGCGGTCTCAACATTTGTATGCTGCTCGAATTTACAATTTCTTTGTTAGAAACAATTCAATCAGAGTATAAAAGAAAACTCGAGGAGCTAACAGGAAATATATGGTTTTTAAAATTATTTTTAAAAATTTTAATGTTGTTTTTATAAATGTAAATTACTAATGAAGAAAGATTATCAAATGCTCAGCGAACAGTTGGACAGTTTGATAATCCTGAATACTAATATTACAAACAAAATAAAGTAACTGCATCTAATTTTGGTGTAATTATAAAAAGAAAAGAGTATACACCATGTAATTCATTGGTGAAACAAATTTTAAAAGTTCGCCACGTTCAAGGAACTGAAGCCATGAAATTTGACAAAAGATATGAAATAACAGCAATTCGTAAATTTGAAAAACAATATGGTAACATTCAAGTTAAAAAATCATTGATGAACATTTATGTTATCTTGGTGCGTCTCCTGACGGTACAATTTTCAATATCATTTAATTAAAAACTAAATAATAATTTTATATGGACCATTACTGTATACAGGCATAATTGATGACACGACATTAATAATTGAAGTTAAATGTCTTTATTCATTGGCTAAGGAAAGTATTGGATTTGAAGAAGCAGTCCATAACTTAAAATTTAAAAACAAAATATGTTTAAAAAAAGAGAAAATCTGATGTGGCCAACACAAAACCTCCCGCTATTTAATTTTTATTAATTTAAATACCTACTTACATTGCATATAAATATTGCTTTATTTACTATTTTCTTTTTAAAATGTCACACTTATTAATTTGAAGCATTACTTTTTGACAGTGATGTTTACCTGTCAGTTACATTCATTTGAAATATGAACTGTGTAACAAAGGAATTGTGTTTATTTTAGGCTTCGGGATTTACAAAAAAAAAGATTTTTAAATTTATCTGTAAAATATATAAAAAAAAGTATTAATGTATTCCTATAAAAAAAATCAATAATCTTTATTTTTCATAATGACAAAATGCGAAATAATGGTATTTTTTGAAGAGCAACCATTATAAGCTTCAGGTAAAGTGCCATTTCCGGTTATCCCATTTACACAAAAATCTAATGGGATCTTTCCATATACATTTGAAATATGAATTGTGTAACAAAGGAATTGTGCTATTGAAGCCAGGATGAAAAATACGAAATAAATGTATCATGTATCATAAATAAAATGATTAAAATGTTCAACAATATGTATAAAACAGTATATTGTTTAACAATTGCCTGAATCTTACTTTTGCTCAAGAGTGATGCACCACAAGAGTGTAAAAAACTCAGTTTCTCGAACTTGTTCATAATATACAATTTTATATTAACACTTGATTTAGAACCACAATCCATGTCCTTCACAAATTAGAAACATTACAATTCGTATGTTTCTTATATTTGAAAACGCTTAATAAATTATTTATACAGAAATTCAGTTCTAAATAAAACTTTCTTGCCCAGGGCTCTCTGCAGCCAATAAAAACAGAATCTAACATTGACCAAAATGATTGTGTTATTCTATGAAATTGGGTTTGGCATAGGTATATATACAAGCTACGCATGTGAAAACATCACAGTTGTGATTTGTATACCATTAGTAATGCACAGGCACAGCAATGGTGCTGATAACAGAAAAAACGGTGTTTACAATTTTATCATCAGTGCTATTTATCATCCTCGCAGTTTATATATACTTTAAATATCGTTTCACATACTGGAAACAATTGGGAGTCCCTTATTTGGAACCATCATTTCCTTTCGGCAATTTAGAAAATACTTTTTTTCGTGTTAAGGCATTGGGAGTCGTTCTAGCTGATGGCTACACTGAAATGAAAGCAAAAGGATATAAGTACTTCGGAATATATTTCTTACATAGTCCGCGTTTTGTTGTCGTGAATCCCGATTTAATTAAATCAGTTATGTCAAGAGATTTTGGGCACTTTCATGATAGAGGAATTCATCATGACGACGAAAACGACCCATTAAGATCTAGCTTAGTTAATTTGGAAGGACAAAAGTGGAAGAATCTAAGAGCGAAATTAAGTCCGGCTTTTACTTCAGGAAAATTGAAGAATATGTTTCAAATATTACTGGATTGCAGTTTGGAATTGAAAGATTGTTTGAATGAATTAATTCAAAAAGGAAAACCAATTGATATTAAAGTAATATTTACCCATTATATAACAAATGTCATAGGTTCTTGTGTCTTTGGTATTGAATGCAACAGTTTTAAAAACTCTAATTCTGATTTTGTATCACATAGTCAAAAAATATTTAGCCCAACTGGACTAGATAGAGTAAAAAATTTTATGGCTTTTTCTGTCCAAAACATTGTACGAATGTTAAAAATGAGAGTCACTAATGAAAAAGTTGATTCTTTTTACCGAAATTTAGTTAAAGATACTATTGAGTTTAGGGAGAAAAATAATGATACAAGAAATGATTTTATGCAATTATTAATTCAACTAAAAAATAAAGGAAAGATAGAAGATGACGAAAAAAATGAAATAAAACATAGAGAAAATAAAGAAATGGATTTTAAATTTAATTTAAATGTACTATCCGCACAAGCTTTTAACTTCTTTCTTTCTGGATTTGAAACAACTTCTACAACAATGACGTGGACCTTATTCGAGTTATCCGTTAACTCAGAAATCCAAAAAAAAGTACGATGTGAAATAGTCCGTGTTTTGAAGAAACGCGGTGGAAATATAACGTACGATGCGCTTATGGAGATGCATTACATGGAACGTGTTATTCAAGGTCAGGCTTGACACATTTTCCAAATAATTATTTATTACTTACTAATGTTTGCTTGCAGAGTCTCTCCGAAAATATCCGCCTATCTCGTTAATCCAACGTGTTGTAACAGCGGACTATACTATTCCAGGGACAAATGTTGTGTTGAAAAAGGGAACAGTTGTTTTTGTATCTACTTTTGGCATACATAGAGATCCAGAATATTATCCAGATCCAGAAAAATTTGACCCGGATCGGTTCCTAGAAGAGAATAAGTTTACTAGGCCTGATTATACTTGGCTTCCATTTGGAGACGGTCCCAGAGTTTGTATCGGTAAGATTATAATAATATGAGATAGTTATAAAAAAAAAATTAATTTTTATGTAATGTTTCGCAGGTGTACGTTTTGCATTGATGCAAATTCGATTCGCATTAACACAATTATTATTGAATTATAAATTTACTTTAAATGAAAATACTGTAAATCCTCCAGTTTTAGATGGAGGTTCTATTTTTACTACCACTGCTAAAGATGCCATACTTCTAAACGCGGAAAGAATTTAATTTTATATTATTTTTTTGTATTTATTTTTAAGATAGTGTTATATATTTATACATGTGTATAAAACAAATAAATATTTTTACTAACCAAATTAATTGCGGAGCAAAAAATTGATAATATATCTGCAGTTAAGTTAAATTCTGCATTATCATTTATATACAGTGGTCTCTTAAATAGGGGGACATGACTGAACCAGAGATTCCTGAGGCTAAAATAAGACGATTTAACCAAACTTGCTTCTACCGGAAACTGTATCATTTAGCCAGAATCCTGCTTCAAAGTACTTCGAAAAAAATTACTTGTTTGACATTTGGATAGACTGCTAGATTAAATTTATTTTAAAAATTTAACAGTGCAGACACTCAGATTTTATTTTTTCTGTGTGAACCGTAACAGATATCACAAATTACACAGAGAGAGAAAAGTTTACTATTGAATATATCTTTCTGAAGAAAAATAATTTCATGTTTTCGGCATTGCCATTAAAAAGTTACGGTCTAATTAATGTTGGGACACCTAAGTTTCATACACTAGTGGTTCACTAATAATAAGAAGTATCACCTTAAAAGATGACTTATAACCATATAAACTGTCATACCAAATTTCATCCAAATCGAATAAAGCGACCGATTATTATAAGCAAAATTAATTTTTTTTTTTCAAAGAAATTTGAAGCAGAATTCTGGCTAAATGGTATACTTTCCGGTAGAAGCAAGTTTGGTTAAATCGTATTATTTCAGCCTCAGGAATCTGTGGTTAAGCCATGTATCCCTATTTAAGAGACATCCTAGTTATAACTAAGTACTAGGTACTCATATTTCACTCAAAAATACCTCTTTTCCATTTTATTTTATATAAGTATTGGATTGCACTTCGGTATCGAAACGTCGTTTTATAATAAGAAATTTTACAGAACTTTACCCGAATAATATTTTATTCATTGTATTTCACATTTCTTGTGCACACAAAAAAAATCTAATTATTCTATGTACATATGCATTTTACCTATAATTTTAAATATGTAATTATTAATAAAACAAGAAAGATTAAATGTTCTTCCGAGAAATGCTTTCAGTAGCTAAAACTGTTATATATGAGTAAATTATGGATTAAAAGTTATAAACCGTAATATTTTGCGTTATGTTCATGAAAAGGAAATATGAATTTCTTTCCTTTGGTGTATACTTTTAAAAAAATATAAACTTTCTTTCATTGACTTATGTTTTTGTAAAAAATAAAGCTGTCCAGAGATAAATATCAGAGCAAACGTCTAAGCAAGCTTTAATGCCCATCGCTCGTCCGTATCAAGCCCAAAGCTCTAACTAAAAACATCTCCATCTCTGAGTTTTTTGTCTGTGCAGCTCGTTTGACTTTTTTAACCATGTATTTGTTTGAACTAAGTGCCACAGTTTGTTCACCCAGCCCGTTAAAGTTAATGGCACGTTAAATTATGAAAAGATTTTTAGTGAGGGATGTTTTTATATTTAAGTGGTAAGCAGCTTGATTAATCAGAGAAAGTTAGAAATTAACGAGTCAATTAACGAAGAAAATGTAATTCGTGGATTCGTGGTTTAATTTTCACGGTTATCGCTTGATTTATTTTTGTACTTAACCAGAGTTTACAGTTTAATAGTGGAACATCAAATCCAATGTAGCGAGATTACAACGAGTGGTAATGTTTTGGTTAAGTAGTTTATGCGATACAAAGTTCAAATATCTGGCAAATAAAGTTTTCTAAAGAATGAGACGAAAGAACCAGCTGTTGGACCATTTTCATTTACGTCTACAGCTATTACCTACTTTATAACCCAATAATACTGTTTCTGTTTCTATAATTTGCCTTATAATAAAAATTTTCAAATTCAAGTTAAATATATTTACTGCAACAAAACAGAATATTGTTGTATTTTCGTAATACCATACTGTTACTATGATACAACAAATGTGAAAATATAAAAATAACGGACGCCGGCCGTTATTTTTTATAACAGTCGCCTACAATTAAAAATCAAGTTTTCCTGGAAAAATAACATCTTGATGGACCGTCGTCACGGAGAATTTATAAATCAACAAAAAAGTTTTTCAGTATGACAGAAAGAGAAGAATTTTTTTTATTTTATTATTCCTAAATGTTTAAATTTTATGTTATTACGAAAAATCTTGAACGCCACACGGCCGATATGCAAATAACGAACTCGGCTGATTATAAACCTCAGCCGCGTCCGTTATTTGCTTCATATCGGCTTAATGACGTTAATAACTATTAATTCAGTATTTTCATCTCTGGTTAAACTGTTCGTTAACTGTCTCTGGTTAAAATTTTAACTGTTAGACCCGCGCTTTTCTATCTCTGGATAAAGTGTCAGTTAAATAAACTGCCAGTAAAATGAAAATATTAGATCGTAAATTGACAAAATTTATATGATATGGAAGTTATTTTTAATTATTTTTTTAATTATGAAAAATACTACATAAACTTCTAAAATCCTCTTTTATTTCATAATTTACAACGTTCATTTTGGCTCCAATATGGCGTACGAGTCAGCTAGGTGTATACTTGCCGTCAAATAAATATGGACTGCAGTTTTCTACACTGTTGCAAATTTCATTGGCCATGCTGAAAATGCTAAGTTATGAAGAAGCGGTAACACCGCACGGCAAGGGACAGGGTGGAGGAAGGGAAAAAATTGAGCATTACTCCATATTTATTTGACGGCGAGTTTAGTACCCATAGCGACACATATTGCTATCTTTCTCTTGCGAATGAAAAATAGCAATAATGTGACGTCACAGTGACACCTACAACAAATTTGAAACATCTCGCAAAGTAATTGCTATTTTTTTTATCTTAATCGTTATTTATTGAGTAATACTTTAAGTATAAAGTGTAAATTTAATTATTTTTAGTTATGGTGGGGGTTGGAGGACCCCGTCATTGTAAACATAAAGTAATACAAGTGAGTATATTTAATTCACAAGTTTGTTATTGAAAAGAATAGTTTTAAAACTTAAACAATAACTAGTTACTCAGTTGGAAAATCTTTGTTTATTGTCGAACTTCCCGTAACAAATTTATTTCCATTAAGAATTTCTTGCACGAACTATTTCACTAGTTCATTAAACTTCATCTAGTGCACATAAGTTGTAAGTTCACTTCACTTCAATATCTCTTGCTATCTCAACACCAGAGGGTGTTTAGTCTAAATAAATACATGGGACGGTCTCCACACCTGGGAAATGGAAACGTATTGACTGAGAATCTGCTGTGTTTGCTTTTCTTTCTCCAAGATTCCAAAGAAGGCAGTTTTGAGTGAATGTATTAATATTTATTGAGTAAATTAATTTTTTCTTTGTGTATATAGAATATGAAACCAGGCCTGAATCGCAAATGTAAAAACTTTTGGACATTAAAGAAAATTTGAGAGTATAATTGCCTGTTAACAAAAGTAAGAAGTTTCAAAAGAAAATGAAATTACAATTAAGTATATTCGTAGATGTTTCTCTTTCGTCAACGCGGTTAACATTTGTAATAAGACAAAGTAACAATTTTCATAATTTCTTACAAGAGCAGAGACAAATGAACTAATTTAAAATTAAATTTAAATCTACCTGTCGGTTTCAGTTGTGTTCGTTGTAAATCTTCAATTACCAAGCAAGGTAGCGTTAGAACAACGTATAATCGCTTCACAATGCAATCCCGGGTTCTAATTCCGTTCGGACATGGATGTTAAGACCGTTGAACATGATCATAATTTTGTTTGGCAATAGCTATTTGTGTATTAAGAGCGCAAAATGGGACATTGTCGATTGAGAGGTTGCAGCACGACGCAGGAAATCGACAATGTCCATTTGCGTTCGAAACACACACAAGATTTTTTCTACAGTCACCACAATGGGGTGCTCTACCATAAGAAAAAATAATAAAATGTACACTTTGTAATTACAGTACTACTCAATAAATAACGATTGGCTAATATAGAGATACGGTTTAACCTCAAAATGCTTTTAAATGATTATATCGCTACCTTAGCTTTCTATTCCATAAAATAAACCAAAATTAGACCGCAGAAGCAAGGATTTGTGATGATTTGATGAGTTTTTGTAGCAAAATGTGTCAGTTGTCACGCCTGTCACACTGAAAAAATTAACAAATAACTAATAACTTTATTGTAATGAAAATAAATACAGTAATCTTGAGATCAAATGTCACAATACGACACGACTCGCAACTGTCGTCGCCACTATACATACATCTACCGCCATCTGCGTACAATCATTTTTAATTCTAAACAATAACTGTTCACACAATTTATTTTATATTTAATTTTACTTTATCGTTATTTTCTAGTCTTCTTGAGCTATTGCTTCAGTCTAATCTAAGCATTTAATATTATCGTTTTTGTAAATGAATGCCCTATTTTATTTTCGCAGCAGTGCGGCATTTTGTTTGGTTATGTAATATACCGGCAGAGCATATGTCAGATTGACTTGTGAACGTGGTAAATGTGTAACTACAGTGCCGTTAGTTCCTGACTAAACGTTTCCATTCAGAATGTAGACAAGTGACATTTCTCAAGTCTCACTATTTATAGTTAGAAATTTGGACAGCGAGCGTTTTTCTACTTTATCGCTCATGAGCGGCAAAGTAACATTTTGCGTTGACAAAAGAGAGCGCAAGTGGCTACTTTGTATAGTGACTTAATTTAAAATCTTTACGAATATAATATACAGGCTGTCTCTTAAATAGGGGGACATGGCTTAACCACAGATTCCTGAGGCTAAAATAAGACGATTTAACTAAACTTGCTTCTACCGGAAAGTGTACCATTTAGCCAGAATTCTGCTTCAAAGTTCTTCGAAAAAAAATTAATTTTGCTTATAATAATCGGACGCTTTATTCGATTTAGATGAAATTTGGTATGACAGTTTATATGGTTATGTTATCTTTTAAGGTGATACTTGTTATTATTAGTGAACCACTAGTGTAGGAAACTTCCCAAGGAGCACAAGTTAGTTTGTGATCAGTTCTATTAACTTTAAAAAAACTTTTCTTAAAACTTTTTAACTTGTATTATACCTTTTATGCAACGATAATTTACTGATTCTAACGTTTATACGACGTTAATGTCAGGCGGGTGGGGAATCTAGTCAACTAATTTACAACGTTTTTTTAACTACTATATAACTGTCTATTATCACTTAAGTAACACTTACATGCAATAGTTGCACATGTATTTTGCATGGACTATAATATGTTGGTTTCATTAAAGCTAATTGATAAGAGATATATTCACTAATAAAACTATAATATGGGTTACTATTCAAACTACAATACAGATTTCTCAGCAAACTATTTTCTACCGTAAATTCATATTTTATCATATCACGAGTCGTATAAGTAGTCTAAGCATGACTATGTTGTATAATTATATGTACCAAGACTTGTAATGTCTTCTGCTATTTTTTAAATCTAAGATCATCTTTATAAAGATCATATTTTTACATATCTCTTGAACTCATTTTATAAACAAATTTATTTTTACTGTGAAATATTATATTATACTTGGAAAAAAATCAAGGGACATTATAATATCCTAAAATAAATAAAAGAAAATTTATTAAATTTTTATGAAAAATTGATTTTTGTATTTTTTTAAATCATTCGATATTATAATGAATAAAATATATTATAATAAACCATATAGGAGAATAATTACTTGCAGAATATTAAATTAAAAACACAATAAAATTAATTTGTACTAAATTTTACAAAATGGCTTCTAAACCAGTTTCTGTTTAAATGCATAAATATGGCTGTACATATTATAATTCGATATTTCAGTTTAAATAACTTCCTAAGAACTACTTTACATCAGTTTTTTAGTTGATCCATTAAGTTACTTAGAAACCATCCTCCCACTTTCTTCTGCTTAAAATAAAACTGTTATTTTTGCAGTTATTTAAAAGTTTTAAATAAATTTATAAAACTTTTATAAAACGGTAAATTAACTAATATATGTAAACTTTAATGCATCTATACTAAACAATTATTTTTACACTGTATTATAAAACTTTAAAAAATCTGTTTATAAATAACTGTCAATTACGTTTCTAACACTTCCTTTAATTTAGTGCGAAAGACGTTAATAAAACTAAAACAATCGACGCCAATGAAACTTAAATATAAAACGTTTTAATAACTATTATGTGACCAAATAATAAGTACCACACATCATAACTTTGTATTGTAGTTTAGCAGACTAGAAAAAAGTTGTACAAGGCAAAATAACTTAAAAGTGTTATAATTCCGTTAAATGTAAGTTGCAGTAACAGCATTATTAGTTATAATGTCTTAATAAAAACTCTGTGTTCCTTGGGTTAGGTCTCCCAACATTAATTAGACCGTAACTTTAATGGCAATGCCGAAAACGTGAAATTATTTTTCTTCAGAAAGAAACATTCAATAGTAAACTTTTGTCTCTTTGTGTAATTTGTGATATCTGTTACGGTTCACACAGAAAAAAATAAAATCTGAGTGTCTGCACTGCTAAATTTTTAAAATAAATTTAATCTAGCAGTCTATCCAAATGTCAAACAAGTAATTTTTAATGACAGTAACAATTGTTTTACGGGTTGTCAAAAATTTTCTTCGCAATATTCTAAAATTAGTAACATCCGTTTGTTCGGCCTAATAGTATTTTACTACCATTATTATAAATAAGACGATTACATATCTCAGCTTACTCCTAAACAAGTTGTGAAGATTGACAACTCGTTACTGTCATTAAAAATTACTTTTTTGACATTTAGATAGACTGCTAGATTAAATTTATTTTAAAAATTTAGCAGTGCAGACACTCAGATTTTATTTTTTTATGTGTGAACCGTAACAGATATCACAAATTACACAGAGAGACATAAGTTTACTATTGAATGTTTCTTTCTGAAGAAAAATAATTTCACGTAGCTTCACATGACCCTAGCATTGACGTAGACATAATCGTAACGATAAAAGAGCTACGGAAATTAATTTGAAATATATTAATAATTGAATTAGGGCATAATAATAATTGACAGCATAGTTTATTACCATAATGAAAATTGTTATATATACCAATAATTCAGTCCAGATTTGTGCAGAATATTAATGAGAGGCAGCAGGCAGTTATATTTTAGGTAATTATTTATACATAACAATATTTGGTCTGAATATGATTTAAAGGTAAATATATGATGTACTTCCAGTTGGATGCACACAAATTTTATGATGTTATACCTTTGAATTATATAACCTACTGGATTGAATCGTTTCTATATAAACGTTCAAAAGCTTTTAATGCCAAAGAATATTTGCTCGAATCTCCATCTCCTTTTTATTGAATATTCCCAATGCAAGAATATGTGAAATTCAATAACAGTTCCAATAAATTTGACTTCACAACTTTAGAACATAAATAAATTCTATAAAAAGTAGCCACTAAAAAGATGACCAAAAAAAAATCTGTTGTGGCCAGCACAATTTATTTATTTATTTATTTACACACACTCAACAGGGCAAAGCCCTAATTACTGAGTGGTAAATACAGGAAAAAACAATTACAAATGCTACAATAGCATAAACATAACAAAAGTAATAATTATTTCAATATACGTTCTAAATAAACAACGAGTTAATAAGATAATAGCGAATGTAAGATTACCAATATTTTAGTTTTGAAAACTTTCAATGAATCATTAAATAAATCAACTTAATTTATGCTAGAAGATAGTTCGTTATAAATACTGCAAATACGTCTAAAAGAACTACCAACTTCATAATTAGCTTTAGCAGCAGGAATACTGAACAAATGTTTTTGTCTTGAGTTTGGGTATCTAGGTACTCTAATGTTAATATTTGCAATGGGGGTAACATCATTGACCATGTTATTAAATAATTTATATAAAAATATACATGAATTAAATTTCCTACGATCCTCAAGCGACATTAAATTGAATTCATTTAGAGCTAAATGATATCTGTAAGTTAAAGGTTCATCACACAATCAATAGCTCTAATTGAGTTCTTGTATAGTGGATTCCAAACTAAATAACAGTACTCTAGTTTACATCGAACATAACAATTAAATAAGGAATTGAGAGTCGAAAATTTATGAAAATTTTTGGCGTTACGCAAGACAAATCCCAGAGTTCTATATGCAATTCCTCTCGCCATTTTCATATTGGGTTATATAAGTATTGTATTTAACATTTCTAGAACACACAAAAACTTCTAATTACATTTATTCTTTATTTTTCAATTCATTCTATGAACAAGTTTCCTCCTACTCTTCTAAATGTTTGAGATTCTTCCAATTCATTGACGAGATTGGTGGTATTTCTGAAGGTATAATATGATGAATTATATGTATTGTAAGCGCGTATTTAGTTGACACTGATACTACATACTATGGCTTATAAATGCATCCCCTTTCTTTTTATACCAATTTTAGATGTTGACGGACTCTTTTCCTCGTTATAACAATAGCATATTATATTTCTATTACATATCCACTTGTCAATGAACGAATTCTATATCTAACTATAATTTTAAATATTTAATTAATGATAAAATAAGAAATATTACAAGTACTTCCCAGAAAAAGTCTTCAGTAATGTCTGGATTTTTGGCATTGACATTTATGTCAATTGCTAACATTTTAATTTTTCAACTAGTTTCCATAGGCTAATTAATTCATTATATGTAGAATGAATTATTTTATATATTTGTCTATCTCTAAATCTATAGAAGACATAATGAAAATGATAAATGTATTTGATAAAGAATTTTATATTCTTTAATATTTTATGTTATAAATTTTCAAAAAATAATATTTAGAATTTTTTTTAAGAAATTAGTACTTCCGCTTGTCCAATTGTTACCAAAATCTAATCAGCTCTTCCTAGTAATATCAGATTGAGGTAATCGCAGTTAAACATGTTTTAAGTCGTATAAGAAACCGTGACTCCAACATCCACACACACACATATCCACACACATACATATCCACACACATACACATACCCATACACACACACGGACATGATCGTAAAGATGTTATAATCGGATTCTAGGGACCTTAAAACGTGCTTATCCACTAAAATCTGGATATGGATATTTTTAGCATGATTCCAACACCAATCTTAGCGAGAAGTAAAAATGCACCACCCAAGTATTCCAGACCAAAACAGAAAGCAAGTATTTCGAACTTGTCTATTCAATTTCTATTTCCTGCTCTACAAAACGATTTGAAAATTTCGCACTACAATTATTGTATCCCTATTAGAATGTGTCTCACGTATGAGCACAATTCTATCGAGTACCTATGTGAAAGCGTGTGTCGTCTTATTATTTGTTTGAATTTTGTTGCGGATGGCACTCAGGATGAAATTGGCATGTTGAGAGCCGAGCCGAACTTCGCACGTACCTAAGAGAATGTACTGCACATGCAACTTCCAACTCCTACACTGAAAATGGAAATTTTCAAATTGAAAAAGTTTAATGGTATTTATTTTCCCAAGAAGTGTTTCAGAGATGCAAAATTCATACAAAATGATGTATATTTTGTATAATAAATTGTTTTATCTCCTAAAGACGCTTTAAACTTTCAATCAAAGCAGAAGAATTTTCAATAAATCAACATATTTTATAAGTTACAAGCAAAAACGGAGTAATAATAGTATATTACGTATCGAGTCAGCAAATGCTCCATTACAGGCGAGCGTTCAGTGAGATGTTAGATGACTTAAGTCAACTAAGAGCGCAAAACTGGAATAAGCATTTTATTCACAGTCCATTATTAAATATTGGTTTTTAAACATTTTTTATTAATATTTTTAATAGTTTTATTATAATTTGTTTAGTCCGGTTTTGCATAATTATATAGGACAATAGTATATTGTGTTATTAGGAGTAAAAGTGATTCTTTGTGTAGCGAGCATGTAAGTTTGCATGACGAGCGCTAGAGACAATAACACTTTTACTCCGAATGACACATTATCTTTTTCCTTCAGACATACGTATTTAAATAAAATAATTACAACTTGACGTTACAATAATTATAAATATTTTATATGAAGGACGTTTGCTGATTTCAATTGCTCTGTTACTATGAATACTTTTGTATTTGTTCACTTTTTGTCATAAACATTCAAGTGAAAATTTTCACGTTTTGACGTTTAAATAAAAACTATGCAATTTTATATTCTCCTTAGTGCAATTATATCAGAATTTGAAGTATTGTCACGTAGGACCCTTGAAGTTATTCAATTGGATGGAAGTTCAACTACATGGCTGAAGGATATTATATGTCGAGGAATTGCTGAAAAACAATATGAACTTTTCATATCACTTTAATTCTAAGTATTCTTACTGTCATTACCAATATATAAGTCTGCTATTTTATATAATATGATATTTCGTCAAATATAAACAGTTTATATTTCAATTTGTAGATTATCAGTTTAAGTTTGACAACTGTTGTAGGTTTTTAGTAACTTTATTATTAGGTTATCTAGTGTGTAGTGCAACATGGCGACATGACAGGTTTCTATTTTACAAGTTACTTCTTATTCGCTCATTTTATATAGTTGCTAAGGATATTTATTTATTTCATTTCTACCTTGTGAATGAAGTCACAAAAGATGTCATTATTATGACGTTTGAAGAAAAAATTTATTAATTCTGTCAGTTATCATTTTTATTACAGCTTGACTTATCAAAATGGCAATGACATTGTAACTGTCGAAAATGATAATTAGCTAGCATAGTTCATAATGAATGCGAGAAATAATGGAAACATTTAAACCATGCGTAGTCGCCCAAATATAATAGTAGTGATATGTCAAAAATTTAGAATATATTTGGTATTTTTTCTTATTTTTGGACGATTGTTGCAATAAAAGCTCCTATACTTGCCGTCAAATAATTATGGACTGGAGATTTCTACACTGACGCCAAATTTTTTAAATGTCTACCTGTACAAATATCTGTAATTTGTCCATGTCATTTTATATTCTGACATTTTCGTTACTACTTGCGTGCGCTTTTTATTCCCAATCCTATAAATTGCAGTATATTTAGACTTTTGAAAAGAAAATGAGTGAAACTCATGAATTAAATAATCCTGGTTCTTATAAAAAACGTTTAGGAAAATATATGATTTAAATGGGCAAGCAAAAACAATTATTGCCAATGTACACAATTTTTTCAAAAAATTACATCCTGAAAAGATTAATAATTTATTAAATAACAAGAAAACTTTGGATATGACTGCAGAAGCATGTTATATTGGCAGATCTACTGTTCACCTAATAATCAACTATTCTTACCTTTTATTTAGATTTCATCGGTTATCGTATTTTAACGCAAAAGCGACGTTAGCTTGATGTGTGGAAACTTTGGTCAAAATATAAATATAAATTTTCCATAGAGACAATTTTTATATTTTATATTACGCATTACTGTCTTACCTTACTTATTTGTTATATTTTCTTCATTTACGATGTATTAAAAATTTACATAGTTTTAAATATATTATTTGACATTTGCGTTCATTCCTAGTCATGTCAAGTTACAAGCGGCAACACTGCTGGGCAAGGGGCAGAGTGCGGAAAGGGATAAAAGTTGAACATCAGTCCATAATCATTTGACGGCGAGTATAGTTTAATTTTATAATTCTTTTGTTTTGCGCCTGCGTCATTTGCACACTAATAACAAATGATAAAACCTAACCTACAAAAATGCATGTTCTGCAAAGAATTTGCATGTGTATATTTTAATCCATTATTTTATGTAAATATTTCAATTTAACCTATAAAATTTAGGTTTTCCGAAACGTCACACATAAAATTCTCATTTTTAATTTACTGCACAAATGACGTCATTTTAATGTAATTTGTTAATTTATTGGCTTAATTTAAATTTATAAATTACATGTACATAAACCCAATATGACATAGTTTCTAAAATTTGATTAATTTTATGTTTCATTTCCACAATTCAATAAGTTCTTCAGATTGGCAAGAAATATTGAAACCAAGCAGGTTGTCATTAAACATATACGAGTAACGAGTATATACTACTATGTAAAGAGGATTATTATAATATTTAATAATGCTCTTGGTGGTTTTGAAAACAATTGAAAGAGAAAACAATATGGAATCTGCTTTCTCGCCCTCTCTAGACAATTCAAATGCATGCAGTGCCAATGTCAAGACACCGGTGGTGCAGTGTATGCAAATTAACTCAAATTATACTCCGCAGAATGTGTTGCTAACGTTACATAAACATGATATTACCACGCCATTGTGATACAGCAGATTGAATAGCGCTGTAATGAACAGCATGCTCAAAAATCATCCTTCAGCACAGCTATAACTAGCTGCATTGTGCTGCTGCACATGAATTCAGTACTTTATATCGTAAATGAAATTAGCTTTCTTTATTTTTTCTACTAGAACTCTTGTTGTGCTCTTCTAACTCATAAAGAGGAGTATGCACTCTTACTCGTATTTGAACACCTACATTTTATATTTTATTTTTTCTATTGAATCAAATATTTGTCTGGTTTTATGTAAGTACAACCGTTGAAAGGCTTTAGTTCTATATAAACAGACAGTTTAAAAAAAGAATTAGTTGATAAAATGTAATAACGTATTTGCCGGCAGTGATTTTGGATATTTTAGTTCCCTGACTTTTTGCCAAGTCAAGATAACAGTTATAATTATTTGTAAGTAACACAAATCTATTCATGTAACTTACCTTTATACAAATTTATTGTACATTTTAATTTTCCCTGATGAAATTACAAAACATGTAACGAAATATTAGAAATCTAATAGTATATTACATTCGAGGTGGGAGATGTTTCATTACAGCCGAGGATGTGAGATAATGTTCGAGGCTGTTATGAAACTCCCACCAAGGTTATGTATACTATTTTATTCACAATCATCCTCATTTTTAATCAATAATTTTCAAAATAAATCAATGAATTATAACCTTTAATTTTATTAATATTTTGACAGCTGTCTTAAAATTTGTTTAGCCTATTTAATTATGGGGATCTACGGCAATGTTGCTATGCAACCCCTACATATACATTTCCAACCCAAGAGATGGAAGTGAAATCTGTTATTTCCAACCCAAAAGATTGTCATTAAAGTTAGGAATGACGTATTTTCCAACCTCCAAAAGGTTAGGAATCTGTATATTACTATAATGATTTACACACCAAGTGAGCTAAGGTAATGTTTATTCATGAGAAGAAAGTTAATTTCATCGAGTGAATAAACATTCTTAGCTCACGTGATTTGTACAATATTTTATTCAATTTTGACGAAGTACTAATAAAAACCATTATAATATTTATTTTGACAAAATAAAAAACTGATTCGTTAGTACCTAGGCTGAGCATGACAATCGTCGCTGATAGACGTCAAGTCATGTATTTAAAATGCTTTATTATCTGTTATTTGTGCCGTGAAAAATAATGAAAATGGCTGATAATGTCTGATAAATATTATGGTGAGTGTTATTTTCGTACCTGATGTTATTTTAAATGCATTATTTGTTGCAGAGTGAGCTAAATTTTGTGAGAGTGATTTAAAAAAAATTTAATTCACATATGAAAAAATTGTTACTTATAGTTGTTGCTATGGAGTTAATAATGACTTTATGAAATAATAACGATAATACCTCATAATCGCTGCCGGGAAATCCGTTATTACTTTTTATCCATCAACTAGTACGGCGTTACTACCTCCGAACAAAAGAATTAGTGACATTTGTAATCATAATTAATAGTTCAGAATATTATAAAGATGATCTTCTGGTGATGGGAAAAGAAATTTAAGAAGACGATTATAATTCATCATTTCAACAAATATTTTATACTTTTCCTTCTCAATAGTTTTGAAATTTGAAGGATATAAAAAAAATTGGATTTCTCGATCCCTAGACTCACGACATAATTTAAGTGATCAAACTTTAATAATTAACTATTTTTTTATGTTTTTTACATTATTAACACAAATGCAAAATTGTACCAATATTTGAATTGGTAATTAATGAAAAATTAAATTAAAATTCACATTTTAAACGTATACAAAGCAAGTGTTATACGAGTATAAATGTTGATTTTAACTAACTTTTTGTTTAATTCCCAATTAAAAGGTTCGTTGAACCGAACATAAGTGTGTTAAATAAGCGATTGTGAATCTGACAGCTGGCAGTCCGGATTCGAATTCAAACGACGTCAAAATTGAAAATTATTTCCACTTTTCAAAATGCTCATAATTGACCCTCTATGGTGCTCTTTCCACGATAGCTTTCAGAGTGACGCCTGGAAAGCGCCCTCAACTGTTCAGATATATCATCATTACCGGAATCTACAAATAAGAGTAGACTGTCACTACCAGAAATTGCTAATAATCATGATGATGATTCATCGAATGAAGAGGGCTTCTTACTGAAGATCTCGATCCCCTATTTATTTAGAGTAAGACAAATTATTACAGCAGTGATTGGAAAATTTTGATTTTCCCAAATGAAGTCGTGCATTAAAAGTTTAAGAATCTCAGCTATAAAATGTTTACGAAGCATTAACTTACTGCTATATTTTGTGTAAAATATTAATTTCTTTTCTTAAATCTAGACTTTTAATGGCATTCATGTTTTACTCTCTGTTTCTTTAAGGAGCAAGAATATAAAATAAGATTAAATTTAATTAAATTCAAACGGTGTTAAACATTGTCAAACATTCAAGGAGTCTAATGTAAACAGCTGAAAATTTAGGAAACTTCCTCAATTAAAGATAAACAAGACAGTTTCAATTCAATGGATTCTTTTCACAACTTCTTGAAACAGAACTTTAGTTATAATCCGTCAACAAAAGTTGCATTGTGACAATATACTACCATCATCAACATTATCATTAATAAACAGAGGTGTGGTTCAAGGATAATAAACAAAAAAATTTTGTTCAAATTCCAAGCTACACAAATATTATCCTTACATAATGTACCTTCCGTTTCATAGTTTGCGTTGGCGGTTTAGATAAGCCCTCCTAGTTTAAGCTTATCTCATCTGGACAAATTTGTAGTGTTGAGTGAAGCTTCGTGTTCAAATTATTTATGGTAGTCATAATACAAATAAGTAAATATATATTTTATCTGCATGTGCAAAGTTTAAAGTTATCAACGAAAACTTGCTGGTTGCTTTAGATTTTTCTTTAATGATTTTTCAAAAAGTGATTCAATGAATGTTTATGCAATATTTTCCCTAATAGATAATAAAAAATCTGTTGTGGCCAGCACAAGACCTCTCGCCATTTCCATATTAGGATGTATAAGTATTGTATTGCACTTCGCTTTCGAACCTTCGTTTTATAACAAAAAATTACAGAACTTTACTCAAATATTGTTTTTATTGTATTTAATATGTCTTCTGCACACATATAATTCTAATTATATCTATTTTTCATTGCATGAGGAAGTTTGTAAATGTCAGATATTCTTCCAATTCATTAACCAGATTGGCGGTATTTCTGATGGATATATGCATTTTACCACAATTTTACCTGTAATTTCAAATATTTAATTAATAAAACAATAAGAAAAGTTAAATTACTTCCCAGAAAAAGCTATCAGAATGTCACTAAAACTGTTGATATTTGACAATGACATGTGTCATGTTATAAACATTGGAATTTGTCAACTGGTTTCCTTAGTGCCTTGGCCTCTGCGATTAGTTTACTCTATAAATTATAGTGTCTTTATCTCTAAATCTATACAAGATATTATAAAAATTTTATGTGTATTAGATGGAGAATTTTATGTTCTTCAATATTTAATAAAAAAAACTCCCAAAAATTATATTTAGAAGAATTTTTCTAAGAAACTACTACTTCTGGTTATTCAATTGTTACCAAAACCTTTTCAGCTCTTCCCAGGAATGTCAGATTGAGGAAACTGCAGTTAAATATTTTTTAAGTCTTATAGTTTTTGAGAAATCGTGTCTACAACATCCAGACATACACACGTACACACATGCACACATACACACATACACACATCTACACACATACACACACACAGACATCATTTTTAAAATGTTATAATCGGATTCTAGGGACCTTAAATCGTGCTTATGAAATAGTCATGAAAAATAGCGTCCCCTACTCCTGTGACGTCAAATTACATACATAACGTCGTTCATAGCCAATAGAAAAACTATTTGTCCGTCACCTACGTTATCTACAATATCTTTTCAAATTTAGTACTTAGAAGTCGTAAAAAATTCTTGCAATAGCCCTATTTTGTTTCAAATGTCAAAAAAATTGGATGCAACTCGTGTTTTTACAAATTAAAGAAAAACAAATGTACCTACTCTAAATATTTCCGTCATTCTTAATGAACTCTACAAAAGCCAGTAAAACTAAACATTTTATCTTATTTGTTTTTTGAACCCGGTCCAATTTTTGTGGGATGAAATGAACAGATATGTAAGCAAAACCAGACCAACCAATATTAATTAACTGGGGAAAAAATTGCAGAACATTGGAAATCAGTGTCTGGTATTATTTTATGAAGTACAATGTGTAAAATTTCTCAAACCGTTATCAGTTTTTATTTTTTCGAAAAATTTTATTAAAATAAACAACATTTATTAGTTCTTTTTAATTCTTTTTCCTTAATTATCAGATGTACTCATATTTTTTGATGATATTGTATGTACCTCGATTTTTAAAAAAGTATTTAAAAAATGCTTGGTGCACAGAAAAAAAATGTAGGTATTTTTATAACAATTGTAAAATCTTTAACTACAATTTGTAGTACAAATAGGGATAGCTATTTATTGTAGTAAAAATTTGAAAATTATTGTATTAATTTTTTTGTAGTAGTTAATATTGCATTCAAATTAAAATGTAATTATTATTGTAGTATTAAGTTCTAAAATATTGTAGTAAGTAATGATACATTATATTTTATAAATTTTTATATCTGATATTAAATTTAATATTTTTGTAAATATATAAGTATAATTTCCAATATATGTAGTAGATAATCTTATTCTGCTCTAGCAATTTTTATACTTTTCTTTCAGTATTTAATATTATTTGTGGTAATATTTAAGTAAAAATGTTCTACATTTATATAATAAATTTTATTAATACAAAACATAAATACAAATTATTGTATATACACAATATCTTATTGGTCAATCATATTTCACACTAGTCTTTTTTTACTGTATACAATTATTACACTGACTATGAAAAAAAAAACTTCACGAAATTTCTTATTCTTCAATAATATATCTCACTAGTGGATCCATTTTACTGTACTTTACATTTATTACACTGACTATGAAAGAAAACCTTCACGAAATTGTTGTAACATGAACAGCAGAATATACAAATATGCCATACGACATTCGACAAACATGAGTACCTACGTGATACATGACGCGTGTTGTCACTGCGCAGTGCGCAAGGCGGCAAAACGTATCTTATGGTTATGGAAAAAAGTTCTACAAATTGTGGTAAAATTTAGTATTTAGTAGAATATAATGTTCTTCACTTGTAGCAATTTGTACTACAGTAATTTAATTTATTAATTTTATTTTAGAAGATTTTACAAAAAATGTGAATAATTTTAACCATTTTTGTAATTGAAAATTTTAGTTTCAATTGTTTTAAATTTTACTAAAATAAATGTAATTAATAATACCTTTTTATTAAATTTTACTACATTGTTGGTGCTACAATTTTTTGGTAATATATAAAAAGTAAAATAGTTAAATTTAATATAAATAATTATTTTTTCTGTAAAATTGTGGTAATAAATTTAACAAAAAAATTAATACAACGTTCTAGTAAATTTTTCAGCACAAATTTTTTCCGTCATGACCGTCATGACCGTGTTTGTTATAAAAATAAAATAAGACTGATAAACTCTATCAAAACATAAACAAGTCTCACAAAAACATTTTCTTCTCAATAATTTCGCGAGGAAATTCTCGCTGTTAAAATACGAAGCGCGTTGCCTTGCCGTCATCCTCATATCTTGTTTGGCGCTTTCCTTTGCGCGACGCTATCTTGTCATGGGCGTGCAGCCGAGCGGCCGGAAGGGGCCTGTCCTCCACCCTCTTCCGCAGCCTGCTAGATATGAAGTCACTATTAAATTTTCCTTCATGTCACTTCAGAAACGCGCCTCCACTAATTGTAAAAAATTGCCAAAGAAAATCTCAACGAAAAAGAGCGAAAAATGTTTTTAAATGGGCTGCTTAGAGAAAATGATGTCATTTATTGGAAATAAAATGTTATTCTAGTATGACAACGCATAAGATTATTTATTTTTTAAATAGCATTAGTAGTGACTCAGTCAATCTTAACATTTATATTTTTTATAATTACCTATACATAAAAATTATGGAGCAATCAGACAAAAGCAGATAAATCCGTTTTTCAGTAAAAATGAGATTAGTATGACTTATTAGTAATAGGGGTCAGATAAATCCAATGGTGCTGTCAAAATCATGCTATAGATAAATTCTATTGAAAATCACACTTAAAACCTAGGCAATCAAGCAGAAGCAGATAAACCGCTAGATATTGTATTTCGTTGTTCAATAATTTGTCAGTGGCGACGAAAAAATGGAGGGCCTACTTAAAAATTTTTGCTGATACCCAGAAATCAGTATCTCTACCTATTTCTGAGTTATGTCTCCCAAAACTCGTATATCTGCACCTATCTTTAGGTAACATTTTAAAATAATTCACAAAATAATTTTAAATATTTTCAGATACATTTCAATGTGCTGATTTTAAATTTTCAAACCGCAAGTTAATATCTCTTTTTGTTCTAAGATATTTGTGTTCAAACTTAAAACCCTAAAGAACTGATTATTTAAAAATAACCGAAAAATGGAGCAGATACATATTTGGTGACCTATTCGATTCTACGATCAAATTACATAAGTATTAAAAATAACTAAAAATGACCAAAAATCGATTTTGGCCATTTTTATGAATATCAGTTTATTGGCTGTTAAAATGGAACCAATTCTATTAAAAATATGGTAAACTTGTGTAATTTTGCCATTAGAATCGAATGGTGAAGTTGCCAAGTTCATATCTCCATCCATTTTTTGGTCATAACACAGAAATGGGTAAGGTTTTAAAAGTAAATATTTCGAGAATGAAAAGGATATTGACCCATGGTTTGAAAATTTTGAATCAGCGCATTGAGTTGTGTCTAAATAGGTACGTATATAAATATTAGAATTTTGGCAATTTTAAAGATTTGTAAGGAAAATCGATGAATTTGATATATAATCATAGTTGCATATACTCACATAATTTTCACCAGTTTTGTACATTAATTATTAAAATTTGTTCTACGTCAATTTTCTCCTTTATCGTATATATTTTGTATGAACATTTAATATTAAGTAAAAGGTACAAAGTGGTTAAAATTAAAAGAATAATTTGTGAGAAAAGAAAGTTTTTACTACCCATGAAAATAAATGCAGAATTTAATCCAAAGTTTTAGTCGACGATAACTTAAATAAGCCATGAAAAATCCCAGCATAACAAAGAAGATAATAATTCATAATCCTTGAGAAACGTGCAAACGCAATCAAAAGTATACTGTGTAAACCTCTTCTGGTTACGTACGTGGTGACGTCATTTCCGTTTGATATACGGAGGATTCCGTCTTTTTACGAGTTTCATAAATTTTACAATGCTCCCGCCTTGTGAAATTGTTTTGTTACATGACACAATGGCAGAGTCGCGTTGATTGTAAGTCGAAGTCGGTTAACCGGAGTAAAAAATGTATAACGTGATCTGCTGGTGATCGATGGTCTGCCCCTGACGTTAAAGATTGTTTCCAGCAAAAATAAAAGTTTCACTGCCGTAGATTTACTTACTGCAACAAACAAACGGGCTGCACATCAAAACCACAAACGCACACTTCTTTTTGTAGCGTCCCGGCTATTTCAGCGTTCTAACGATCGAACAGTTATTAATTTCTCTAAAAAATTAAGTTTGTGAACTAATGATTTTTCTTCGTCAAATTGCTTTCAGTTCTTAATTATTTTCTGTTTACAGTATACTTTTTTTTATTAAATTCTATATTAGTTTTTTGAAACTTTTATTTTGCTAGCGCTAGAAGAAATACAAGTTTTTGAAACCCAACTATTGTCAAATCGTTTATCATAAAGTTTTTGTCACTTGTAGGAAAAATGAACAAGGACTTGAATTTAATTTTTACGACATTATTACACCGAAATAGTTATATGATTTAACGCGTTAAAAAAGTGTACCTACTTTTTTCACATATGTATTGTGATAAAAACAGACATACTTTATAAATCCATTTTAATGAAAGAACAGATATACAAAAAAAAATATAAGAATCACATCGGAAAAATTCCAAACCAAGTTTTTTTTTTTTACTTTTATACCTATGTTGGTATTATTGCAGTGCGCCTACGGTGCGCGGAACTAGGATGAAGCTTGGATGGAACATAGTATCAAACTTGAATGCGTCTCTGCAATGAATAATGATATATTAATAAATTATTCATGCAGACATGGTCAACTAAGCGATAGTTAACCGGACGATAACTAAGTGAGGGAAGGGACATCTGGGCGATAAAATAATAAGTTTTTAGAGTTAAAATTGTGCGTTAGGTTAGGTTGTTAACATTTGTTGAGATAAATCAAAGTGTCACTTTAGATATTTTTCCTGTTGTAAAAAAATTAGCAAATTATTTGCCAGCAAATTCATTTTGCATTTGTTATTATTTTCTTAATTTCCGCATCTTTGTACTTCTCATGTTTTACAAAAATATTGTGGTAAATAGATTCCTACATTTTCTTGTCTAGTTGCTTCTGAATATCTTGATCTCTTTTGGTCTTTTCTGTATTAATGTCAAAATTTTCTTCTCTTTTTCTTTCAATTGTAAAGAGGGACAAAACATTTTAATCTTCCGTGGTTTTGATTTCCTAAATGTGCCTTCAATTCTACTTTCTTTTGTATTTCCTTCCATCCTTAGTAAATAATTCTTTCGATTGTAATTTGTAATTTTCCTTCAAATTTGGATGATTTCAATTCAGCTGTAATATGTAATTCGTAGATATTTTGTCTATGTTAGTTTCTTCTATTGCGACGTATTTTATCTAGTTCTAATTTTCAATTTGTATTTTTTTTATATATTTACATTAAGTTTCTATTTTCTTCCATCTCGGGTCTCAACCCCGTATAAAATTACACTTTTTTTTAATAGCATAATCAAATTGCATTATCCTTATTTTGAATTTGTTCCTAAATATACGTTCTGATATGTCCCATACTTTTTTAAAAAGAAAAAGCAAAATTAGGTGTTTCTGTTGCTAGCACTATGACTAGTAGTATTTACTTAAAATTTTAGTCTATTGTGGTTACCAGTCAGTACCTATTATTGCTGTACGTTACGTGCAGTGTTGCCAATTTAGTAGAATTTCTACTAGATCTGACGGAATCATATGCTTGTCTAACGGGCAAAATTAGTATTTAGTAGTCAGTAGAAATTCTGGTGGTTTTTAAACAAATTTAGTGAAAAATTTAGTGGCTTAACAAGGAAAAAATGTTATAATATTACTGATTTACGTATTACTTTCTCTATTTACAATAAATTTATTTCTTGACGCCAAAAAATCGATCAATAATGTACAAATAGAATAGGTGATACTAATTATATAATACGCTGGAATGAGAATACATCTTCAAGATTTTGGTATAAAGTTGCAAAATATAAAGATGCAGCCAATGAAAATCCGATTAAAGATCTCAGTGAATTTGCATTAAAACTTCTAACATTGCCAAATTCAAATGCTGAAGTAGAGCGAATTTTCAGTTCTATGAATTTAGTTTAAGAGTAAATTGAGAAATCGAATACAACTTCCAATGCGATTGCGCAGATTTTTAAGCGCCATAAAAAATGTTGTATGTCTTATGACATACGAGATGAAGTCTTAAGGAAAATTAAAACTATGGAATCTTATAATCCAATAAACGAAGATGATGAGATATTTATTAATGTGCTGAGTACTGTAGGTTTAAATATTTTCCATAATATTTATTAATATATATATATATATATATTTTTTTTTTTGTGTAGGAATAGTTACCATCCTGTACGCTATGAGAACTCTCAATGTGTTGTTTAAAAATAATGATAATAATTTATTTTTGTTGTGTGTATCATTTATTTTATATTAATGATAAAAAAAATAGTTCCCAAATTTTTGACGTAATTTATCTTTATCATTTTAAATTTAGTGGATTTCTAGTAGAATTTTTAGGATCATCTGGTGGAAATGAACGACTTAGGTTTGGCAACACTGGTTACGTGTAATGTACTTAAAATCTGTAACTCGATCTATTCTCTCCCCTTCGTATCTAAGTTACTTCTTATTCTATTCTTTCAGTTTCATTATTTTGAATTTATTAGCATTTAGTTATTCTATATATACGTATTAACAATTAGGTTAAATAACAATTCGAGTTGTTGGCATGGTCGAATTGTTGAATAATATTAATTTCTTTCTAATTGTTTTTTTTTTGTTTTTTCTTTTAGTTGTAGTTTAACTTTAGACTCTCGTTTTTAAATTTAATTAAATAAACTAACGTTGGTACCTAATCTATTTCGAGCGTATATTTGTTAGTTAAAAGTAAATTTTATTGATAAAAACAACAATTCAGATTTATTTAAATTGAAGTACCAACAGTAAAACTTGTTAAATAATCGAAGAGGAAAAAACATTTAGTAATATGAAACAAGAATTTCTTTCTTTCAGATTTGAAGTGAAATTTTATACAAATTAAAAAGGGTAAATTAATTCAGTGGAGAATAAAATACTTTTTCAATATGAATCCGATATTGTATTACATTTTATAACGAGTTCTTTTTTTTAAATTATTCAGCTGAATAAAGCATGATAATAAAGCTTTGAGATAAATTAAAATTTATGTGCCAGATTTCATCAAATGGCTTCTTTATACTTTTTAATAAACCAAATTTAATTGCGGTATAAAAACCAATAATAATGTTTATACATTTTTAAATCTGCAAAACTTGCAAATCTGGTAGTCTTTAGACATAAATTTTTATTAAAATCCCTGTTCCAAAAATCCACAAGTTACATTAAAACGGTGGGTGCATTCAAATTAGCTATATAGGTACACCTTTAAAAGCCGGCATTACACCAGGAAATAACGGCGCAGACAGCGCTAATAAACTTTATTTCTTTGTCCCAATTGAAATTTATGTATTTATTAAACCTGCACTGCAATCTCACCTCTGAAAAAAAAAAAAATTTTTCTCTTCGACCGGCTGTCGTTTTCTTCATTGTTCGGAGTAATTCACGCCAAAATGAAACATTTTATGACCAGCGTTTTTCTTATATTTGGATCTGGAATTTAATGGCTTCCACGTTTTGCCTGCCTACGGCTCTGGATTAATTATTTATCAGGGCCGGCTTAGCTTCGCAGGCCTTCTGACCCTTACAACTAAATTAGAAAACGCATTAAGGATTCTTCATCTTTTTCCAACGCATTCATTTTGCAAATGGTCGGACATCAAATCATGGTTTAAGGATTCTTCATCTTTTTCCAACGCATTCATTTTGCAAATGGTCGGACATCAAATCATGGTTTATGGAGGGTTTTAATAATACATCATCAGTTAAATACATACATAAGTAAATACCTATATTATCATGATTTATTATCCATTATTGAATATATTTAGGGATGGTTTCGGTTGATAGAAAGAACGATTTATAACAAATATTGAAATAATATTGATAAACAATAATAACAAGAACAAATGTTTAACAACACAGAAATGACAGGAAATTTTTATTGTTATTTAAATATTTGGTAGGTAATAATAATTATAACACTTGTTTTAGTTCATTTTCATTGTTGTAATCAAATTTTCTTTATTGCATTCAAACATTTTTTTCTAATAAAACATATTTTTTTAATCAAGTGATAGGTATAATTTTTTTTATTATTGTCATAATCAAATTTTATCATTGTTGTAATCAAGTAAATTCATCGTTGAAATAATTACAAATTTGTGTTCTTGTTTACTGTGATAAATTTTAATTAGTATATTATGTAACAAGTTTTTTTTAAACGTTGTTTAGTCACAAGTTTTTGAAGTGAAAACTTCTTTTTCTACAATCACTATAGAAAGTAGCCATTTGCGCTCTCTTTTGTCAACGCAAAATGTCACTTTGCCGCTCGTGCGCGACAAAGTAGAAAAACGCTCGCTGTCCAAATTTCTAAATACAATGTTGAGAAATGACACTTGTCTACATTCTTAATAGAAACGTTTAGTTAGGAACTAATGGCACTGTAGTTACACATTTACCACGTACACAAGTCAATTTGACATATGCTCTGACAGTATATTACATAACCAAACAAAATACTGGACTGCTGTGAAAATAAAATAGGGCATTCATTTACAAAAAAGAAAGTATAAAATGCTTAGATTAGATTGAAGTAATAGCTCAAGAAGAATGGAAAATAACGATAAAATAAAATTAAATATAAAATAAATTGTGTGCACAGTTTTTGTTTAGTAATAGGAATGATTGTACACAGATGGCGGTAGAGTGGCGACATTGCGAGTCGTAGTCGTACTGTCACATCTTCTGATGTCGAGTTTACTGCATTTATTTTGATTACAATAAAGTTATTAGTTATTTCGTTAGTTAAATAATTGCGAGAAGTCAGTCAATATACCAGGTAACGTACATGTCTATATAATCACAAATTCCTTGAAATATTTGTTAATTTTTTCAGTGTGATGGGCATGACAACTAACCACACATTTTGCTACAAAATCATATCAAATCGTCACAAATCCTTGAATTTTGGTTTATTTTGTGGAATAGAAGGCTAATGTAGCGATATAATCATTTAAAAGTATTTTGAGTTTAAACCGTATCTTTTATATTAACCAATCGTTATTTTTTGAGCAGTACTGTAAGTACAATGTGTACATTTTATTATTTTTTGTTATAGTGGAGGACCCCATTGTGGTGACTGTAGAAAAAATCTTGTGTGTATTTCGAGCGCAAATGGACATTGTCGATTTCGAGAGAATGCCACGCTCCTGCGTCGCGCGGTAACAACCTCTCAATCGACAATGTATCATTTTGCGCTATTAAATACACAAATAGCTATTGCGCACACCTTGCACCTTTAACAGAAATAGTAAAAATTTGTCAAAACTATATCTTGTTTGGTATCAAATGAGAGATAACGTCAAGGGCTGCCATGCAGAAATGTGAAAAGTTTGACAGCTTGAACGGCTTTTGTTTTCTCTATAAAATTCTCAGCCTGATTCTCAGAACCATGTCGTGTTTGGTATCAAATGAAACGTATCGTCAAGGGCTGTCATGCAGAAATGTCAAGAGTTTGACGCAAGATCGAGTATACCGACGACTTTTTTGATATATTTAACCTCTTTGATTTTCTTATGGCGCTCGATGTTACTCGATGGAAACAGATATGCGTAGTGCATATTGAGGCAATATTCTGATATACCCAAATCATTCAAGCAGCCAATGCACGTCATTAGTAAAAATTGAATTTTAGTAACTAGATGTGTGACGTCATGTACTGCTACGTTTGCAGAGGTTTTAGAATCTTTATGATAAAAGTTATACAGATTGCAATCTATATTATCGACATGTTCATTAACTGTCACATCTACAAAATAAATAATATATTTATCGTCACTGTCCATTTCTATTTAAATTATTTTATAATACTAACCTTATTTATACTTATGTATGCCATATAAAGGCAATAAATAAAAATGAGCCGAATTTCAAAGAAATATACCAAATTCTTCTGATTGATTAGAAGTGGTATCTTTGGCAGATTCACAGATTTTGTGTTTGCGTTAACGGTCACGTTGAGTCGTTGCATTGCGTTTAACATTACTTTATTATAAATAGACCTTTACAACGCACAAAAATGTTTCAAACACGATACAAATATTTTTCAAATAATAACTTTGACAGTATGAACATACAAATTATCAATGTTGCCAACTATTGCAACAATTAAACGAATAATATGACGTTGATGTACATTATTTATATATTATTCATGTCATATATGATAAGTAATGAACTCTACTATTCATCTTAATAATAATTATATAAGGCTATACACTTTTTGACGGTTAAAAATGATTGAAATTTTATTTCATTTTTCACTATTAGTGATTTTAATGCATTAAGGTTTTTACACTAAGTGATGACGTGCATTGGCTGCTTGAATGATTTGGGTATAGATTCTAATCTGTCAGTGGCGGCTATTCGGGTGAAGAAGGTGAAGAGCAACTTCACCTGTTATTTCAGAAAACAAAATATTTTAAAAAAAAATAATTTCACATTATTTTTATTCATTATGTACTATAAAGCCTGAAATAAACATTAATATAATTTAAAAATCAAATTATCTACTGAAAATTATATAAACTGATCGTCCGCAACCCGCATTATATGAAGAGTAATTTAAATTTTGAATAAACTCTTCACAGTTGCGCGCGCAGCTAGCGTTTATTGGCTAGATAGAATGGTTGCCATAGCAACGATGCTTCCCCCTCCGCTTATAGAAGCGAATGGTGAATACCAGATTTCGAACTCTGCACCTCGTCGCCACATTGAAATTGATGCATTGAAATTTGCTTGTTAAAACAGTTTGAATAGTTATTATTTTATTTATTATATATATTTTAAGTGAAAATAAATTCACATTAATATTTTATTGTTAATATTAATACTTTAACTCTTTAACAGATTGCACATTGTACATTTAAATCATCAGAATGAATCTGCATAATGATATTATATGAAATTTATTGGAAACACCGTTCTCTAGATGGATAGATGATAATAAAAAAGATGTATTGGTAAGTGGTCGACCAACCCCAACATTCAATTTAAATAAAATAAAAAATGTTAAAAACTGTGGAAGAACGCACAATTTACATTTTAAATCTGCCTGGTACAATCAATTTTCCTGGTTATGTGGTAGCTTTTATTTGCAAAAACTTTTTTGAAGGATAGGCGTATTGAGCTAATTTATAAAGTATGACAAATATAATTTTGTTTTGTTTATAAATTTATTTTTGATTTAAAATATATATTTGAAATTTATTGTACGTAATAATTACAATACCCCTCTCCCACCGACATTCATTCATAAATATCTCTTCACCTACTTTTCACCTCACGAGCCGCCACTGTAATCTGTTCAGTTGTTTGTTTTCATTGCCAAAAGAAAAAATGACAGAGAAGTAGATGTCAACGTCATGAATCAAATAAAGAATTTTAAAAATGACATTTCACTTTTTGCCACTCGGCGCAGCAGTGACCGCTTACAAGAAAAACGGTCGATTGTAGTCGATGCGCGTGCTTTGATAGATATTAATATATGCAGTGTGACTTTTACCTTATACTCTGTTGTTAGTTGATAGTTGTTAGCTTCACGTCGTGTCCAATACGATCGAAAAATCGAAACCTCTTGTCAAGTTGTGATTAAGATTTTATTTAGCGCCATGGACACTAATACGTTGTCACATTTTAACAACGGGAGTAAAAAAATACACTTACTTTAGTTTTTTGATTCTTCAAGGTGAGACAGTAGCCTCTTTTTGCTCCTTTCTAGCGACGCCCATGGGCAGAACTATGGGCCATCCAGCGAATCAAGCGGTTTACGTCATAAATACAATATCACTAGAAACAATGACGTCATATGTTAAAAAATTTACATGAGCATGTAAAACGGATTAAAATATGATCTGTGGGTTTCCAGCGAAATCCAATTTTATTTAAAATATTCTGAACGATACTGCTTACGCCGTTATAAATACTTCATTCTTGTAGTATATGCAACAAACTATCTAGTATTATGTGAGATCCTTAAAAAAATACAGAATACTGCATACCATACAATTTCTCACTGTTTTTGTACATTGCGTATAGCCTTTGCCACACGCTGTACATATACATAGATTTAATTTTCAAATTATTACTAACAAAAAGAACGAAATATTACCTCAATATTACAACTCAGTGAAAGTAAGAGTCCACCAATCTATTTTTCATTTTCAAAATAAGTCAATAAATTAACTACAAGCTCTTGAATTTGACATGACAGAGCATTTGACATTTTGTCAATGAACAACGAAACCAAAAACAAAATGAAATCACAATACAGGTTGAAAAGTATAATATAGACATATAATATTTAGTAATATACATGTTCAGAATTACCAATATTAAAAAAATATATCAAACGTCATTTTGCAAAAATTTACAAAATTTTACTTAATAATAATATATACAAATATAATTATTTCTATTAAAGGTGTCAAATACATAATAATAATAATAATAATAATAATAATAATAATAATAATAATAATAATAATAAAAATAAATATATCTAAAATTTTCTTAATTCTCATGTAAGTAATTTATAATTTTTGTTATTTCTGATTATTAAATTGTAATGTTTTGTAAATACTGTTCAGCTCTTGAGGAAGGCTCATGTGGAGCTCGAAACCGGTCGACCCGAGAATCTAAATAAAATTTTGTGACTGCAATCCAGAAATTTTTATTACATCAATAAAAATAAAAGCAATAAAATACCGTTAATAAAATATATTTAAAAAAATTAACAATATTTCAAAACGTAATCCGATTGATTCGCTGGATAGCCCATACATTGTTTCAACATTATTTGATTAATGATTACTTTATTGTAATTGTTTTCTGAAACTTTGTCAATTTGCTCTAACATTTTGGATCACCTTCGTAAATTATCTTCGTTTCAAAACTAATTTATACATTATACATAGCACTCAACAACAATTTCATGTTCTAGGACAACTTATGTTCGTCCTGCAAGCAAATCCTAAATAAACAATTTCTCGATTCTAATAGATCCCTGGGCCCTGTAGGTGTCAGGTACGTCCCGTGACACTAACCCTACAAACAATGGCCATATCCTACCCCACCCTTTCTTCCCCGTGTCTTCATTACCGACACCGTCGTGAGGAATATCAACACTCGATAAGAGGAGGGAACGCACTTTGTACGCTGTATGTATACGGAAAGTGACGCTCGTCCTCTGGGACGGAAGTAATGAGGTGTTTTTGTTAAGGCCTCTAAAATAAACGACTTGTAAAATGGCGCTTCTAATGACGTTAGCATAAAATGATAAGTGCTGTAATTTGTCCCCAGAGACTTGAATACATACAAGATTCAAATAATACATACCTACTTTGCAAAATAAAATGTATAAGCGTATGAATATATCAAGAACGTACTCAACAACACATGTAGACATCGGTAATGATGTTGTAGATACTGGCACACCCAGAAATGGGTAATATGCCGTGATGATATATTTATTTATTTATTTTATTTAAGAACGCACTCAGGGGGGTAGTTTTGGGGTTTAAATCCCCAATTTCTTATAAAAAATAATATGTAATTGACAAAGAAAAACAACCGAGAACGATTTTTTTTTTAATATTGTTCTGCTTTAAAATCATATATTGATAAATTTCCTATTATTTATATTTATTATTAAATAATGAAGTTTGACATTTTTCAAAACAATGTTTTAGTTAAAACAAGGCTTGTGCTACCAGCCATTGATTACAAAGAATGAATCCAATAGAACATAATGAGTCTGTTTCACATTTTTCAAAAACTATTTTAAATGAAAGTTTATGCAATGATTTTCTTAGTAATAATTTTATTTTAATAATTTGTTGTTATTTGTGGAAATAGTTAAATAAAAAGATTGGCGCCCTGAAAAACTACCCCCCACTCCTGTGACGTAGAAGCACATACATTACATCATTAATAGCCAATAGGAAAATAGTTTTTCCATCACCTACGTTTATTCATATTATTTATATAAATAAACGTAGGCTAAAGTTTGTCACATGTTAATAAAAAAAAAATTTAATTTGACATTTGACGCTGACATTGCTCATTGTAATTGAATAATAAAGTAATAATGGCTAATTCAAATTACACTCAAGCTAAGTCGGACAATTTATCGAAGGTCGATAGCTGGATGATGACTGAATTTATATCAGAACGATTATTTTAAGGGGTGTTAAAGAGTTAAGGTAAAATAAAATATAAAAACTGAATTTACTATATATATATATATATTGATAATATATTTTACTTTAAAGTTCTGGTCGTGATTCTTACATTGAATCTGCTATAGGACATGTAGATCTATCATAAAGTGAAGCAACAAAAATATACTGTTATCGTGAAGGTGGATGAAAGTTGAAATGATCTTCACAAACATGAAGACAAGATTTTTCTGACAAATTATCAGCTCTTCGACCTACTGCTTCTAGCCACAATTTTCTTTTCTTCTCATCTTTTGTAAAATTTATAAACTCTATAGTAGGTTTGTTCCTAACAGTATTTTTGTAAGAAGGCATAATACAATATCGTAAATTACTCATTTTATTTTGAACTTTTTATTACCTATATATTATACAACTTGAACCAATCTAAAAATTTGACACTTGTTTGACAACTTTGACAATACACTTGACACCTTAGAACCGCTGAAGATGTATGTACTCTGACGTCACATTCTGTTTCAGATCACGTGACTTATTCAAAATTTTATCCAAATTTCAAAAATTAATTGTAAAATATCTAAAGGATATTTCGTGATATTTTCAAATTTGATGCTCTTTAAAGAACAATATCTTTTAAAATTTAATACTTAGAAGTCATATAAAAATTCTTGCAACAGCCGTATTCCCGAATCCAGCCCTTAAAAATCCACATTCAGTTAATTATCTCATTCAACTAATATCACTTGTTACTCCTTTGATACACTCTCTATAAAGTCTACTTTATAAAATAAAAAAAAATTGCAAAGGAGTTGCGTTATAAAAACAAAATGAAAAAGAAACTGTAGTAATGACCGAGTGATTTTTATGTTTAGAAAAACGAAGAATACCCATTTTATTTAAATTTACAATTATTTGAAAGTCGAACATTATGTTTTTAATGCATTTTTAATTTATTTCAAATAATTGTAAATCATTTTTTCACCACATGTTGGCACTATTGGATGTATTTTGTCGACGGGCATTTGGTATTCTTTTCTTCGTTTTTATCTTTTGCCTTGTTACATATCAAATTTGTATTTTTCAATACAAACAATAACTGTTTTTCCAGGTGTGCTTCGTTGTTAAAATTAAATTAGTATACCACACGTGAACTTTTATGACGTGACTACTCTGCGTAAAATTTCTTGCCACTGTACACTGCTTTGTACAGTTTACACACCGTTTATATTAATTTTGTTCATAAAATGTGTTAATATTTAGTATTATATATAAATCTGATAACTACTAATTTACGTAGAGTAGAGACTATACTGTAATTTAAATACAAAAATTTATTGCTTTTTGTAAACAAATAAATATGACATTGCTGAACTTTCAAATCTGTTGGATAAATTTTAGTTAATGTCATGACATATCTTTACAATTGATGGAGTTTATCAAACGCCATCTGGCGGTTATATTTAGTTGTAGAGACTGAATAAAAGTAACTTTTGTACAGTAAATAATTGTCTTCAACTACGAACTTGAATAGAGTAAATTACAATCGGTCACTTACTAGCCGACCAAACATCCTTTTAAACTTTAAACTTTTGATGAAATCAGAGTCTACTGTCTACTTCCGCTTCCCGCTACGATAAAGAGTTCAACATGTTCAGTGGAAAACTATTTAAAGATTAGCTAACAGGGATATAAAGCAGCACTTTCATAGAATTTGAAATTGGTTTCTCTATAAACCTCTATGCGATTTCCACATTTTAAGCGTCAGCGCCTCTAGCGACTAACGTTGACATTCTTCGGGTGGTAAACAAGATTCACATTTCGTGAAAGTGATAAAATTTTACAAGTTTATTTTGAGTTTTTCCTTATTTTATTTGAATATTATACATCGCATTCGTAATATATTGAAATGAATGAAGAAATTATTTAAACTTCTATATGTGATGTGTTTAACTGAAAACAGTCAAAATACCAGCGAATGTATTGTTGCTGAATAAAACCATTATTATTACAATGTCGGCTCCGGTGGCTCAATGGTTAGAATAACGCCTGCTAGGCTACGTTCGGAGAGAAAGCAGGTTACCTGTTTCCGATTTACCTGCTTTAACCTGCTTTAAAAATGTTCACATGTTATTAAGAGTAGGCGTTCAGAGTAAAAGCAGACAACTGCTCAACAGGCGCTTGTCAGGCAGGTAGGTACTACCCGCTTTCCGATTTTGTCGGAACGAAACCAAAATTCTTATTGAGCAGGTTAAAGTAAACAAGCCCAAAATGTGTTCAGAAAATAACTTTGATATGGATATTCTAATATCGGAAGTTCAAAAACGGGAAGCAATTTGGAACAAATTTCACAAATGTCATTTTAACAGAAAAATTATTAAAAAATTATGGGGAGATATTTCTATCAATATGAAATGTGAAGGTACGAGACATAAATATCACCTGAAAATACGATTTCTGTTATATTAAACAGGTGAATAGGTGATGATACTCTTCGTATTTTACTCTATTCTTCTTAATTGTGTGGATCCCTATTTTCTTTCTACGTCGTTTCAAATTATTATCATAACAGAGAATAAAATCTTCATCCGTGGAGCTCGAGTTCCAAGACATTTTCTTTTGTATTTATTAATGACACTGACACTAAGTTTGACACTTGACAGTACGAGCAGAATGGCCTGTTTTCTGTGTGAACACATCCTGTACCAGCCTGCTTCGGCCTAACCGGTTTTTCACGCGCTTGTTAAGCTGAAGCGGGAAACCTGCTTTCTCTCTGAACGTGGCCTAGTCATGAGTGCGCTCGGGGTTCTGGATTCGAATCTCACTAAGGCATGTTGAGGGGTTCTTAAAAAAATTTTGTAATATATGAAAACTATTTTATTATATTTAATTTTAAATTATATTCATAATAATGAATTACATATTAGAAGATGTGCAACATACGGAAATTACGATTGTAGAGTTGGAACAGCTGGACGATGTTCGACGTTAAATATCTTTCTGTTGTATTCGCTGTAAATTAAGAAGATTCGTCTTCGAAAATGAACTAAGTTCTAAATGGAAATACCTAGTGACAAAGCTGTAAAATATTACCCATATGAATTGTTACCGGATCTCTAACATTACATTCAGAATTTGTTTGAAGGTTGTAGACAATGGTTGATTATGAATAATAGATGTAACTCAAAAATAAAGAAAATGAAAGTTCGAAATACATCTATTATTCATCAAATTCAGTCATTCATAAAATCTAAAATGAAAATAATTGTTTTCATTAATATAAAGAAATGCCATTTTGATTAAGAAACATATTACCTTCGTGATAAATAATGCAAATAAAAATCTGTTGTGGCCAGCACAAAACCTTCCGTCAATTCGATGTATTTTGTACAAATCCGATACCAAAAGTTTTTTGAAAAAGATTTTATATATCCTGTAAAATTATAACACGAACACACTATTTTTACAAATTCCGTGTTGCAAGTTCCTTTGAAAAGATTCTACAAATCCAATAAAATTATAACACGGACGACCATTATGTAAATTCTACTTGACATTTCCTCATTCCTATCCAACGCATCTTCTTCACACAGTTATTCCTCTCTCAAATCTTCTGCTATACGGACCGTACGAGGAAGGCCAAAGAGAAGATGGAAGGACCTTCCATCTTCTCTTTGGCCTTCCTCGTACTCCTGGCATTGAAACTGTAAGTCACTTGCGAGGGACACTCTGTCACTTTTGTTACTTTCTGATACTATACATTCCACTTTGGTTTTGCACTTAGCACTGACATCTGCCAATTAGAATTTTTTGAATATATCTGCTGTTTCCATACTTTTTACATAGCTGACTGATTTTTGAAAGTTAACCTCTCTTAATCTCTCTATAACTCTATATCTATTGAATATGAAGGAAAATGTATAATAAAATCGTATAGAGAATAAGATTTTCTTTCATATTAATGATCATAAAATGTCGAAAATTGATATTTAACTACGTTTTTGCCAGAAAAACTGTTAAGAACTTCAAATAAGGGTACTTTCGGTTGACCAATTATAACCAAAATCTAATCAGCTCTTCATATGGTTGTAAAGAAGAGGAATACGAAAGAATCATAATTTTTAGAATTGTAGTTTTGGAGTTATCGTCAATTTGTCACACACACACACACACACATACAGACATCAATGTAAAATTAGTAAAATCGTATTCTAGGGATCTTAAAACGTACTTATTCATTAAAAACTCACCACCGAATTTTTTGACCAAAGACAATACCTCCCTTACTTAAAGGTGACGGAAGGTAAAAAAGATTATATTTAAAATTTATAAAAAATAAATAAAGAAACAACGCTGTAAGAAAGTAATTCATTTCACGTTCACGTTTGTTTACAAAAACGGACAGAGTTGAACGAAAAATGACAAGTATTAGGAAAGTTCAAATTGATTCGTTTCATAGTGTGCGATGTAGGTTCTCATTTGTGTTGGTATTCTTTCAAGACTAATATATTTTTAGTGTGCTTATGGTGCTTAACAAATAATGTTTACACTTTTTTTTATTTTGAAAGAGTGAGTTGTAGAATTTAATTCCTACATAGTAACTAGTTATTTTAAAATCGTGGATCTTATTGGTAGGTATTCTTATTAAATTATTAGTAGTATGAGAAATAGTTATTAACAATTACTCGGAATCTCAATCAAACAGCATTTACTTTTATGCCTGTTTTACATTCGTCAATTTTTTCCGTCGATTTTAAGAAACGCCAAGCTCAATAAACTGAACATAAAATTGTACCAATTTCTAGCCAACTATTTACATTTTTTAATTTTTACCTCTCGCTAAGATTGGAATCATGCTAAAATTCGCATATCCAGTTTTTAGTGGATAAGCACGTTTTAAGGCCCCTATAATCCAATTATAACATTTTTATGATGATGTCCGTGTGTGTGTGTGTGGGTGTGCGTGTGTGTATGTGTGGATGTTGGAACCAGGATTTCTCAAATACTATAAGACTTAAAAAATATAACTGCAGTTTCCTCAATCTGACAATCCTGGGAAGAGCTGATTAGATTTTGGTAACAATTGGACAACTGGAAGTAACAGTTTCTTAAAAAAATCTTCTAAATATTATTTTTTGAAAATTTCTGTTACTATTATCGAAGAACATAAAATTCTACATCTGATACAATTAAAAATTTTATTATATCTTGTATAGATTTAGAGATAAAGGCACTGTAATATATAGAATAATCTATTCGCAGAGGCCAAGGCACTCAGGAAACCAGTTGACAAATTCAAATGTTTATAACATAGTTTGTAAATGATAAATGTCAGTGTCAAAAAATCAACAGTTTTGGTGACATTCTGAAAGCTTTTTCTGGGAAGTATGATTAATCTTTCTTATTGTTTTATTAATTAAATATTTAAAATTATAGGTAAAATGCATATATCCATAAGAAATACCGCCAATCTTGCTAATGAATTGGAAGAATTTCTGACAATTTGGAACTTCCTCATACAATGAAAAATAGATATAATTAGAATTGTATATGTGCAGAAGACATGTTAAATGCAATAAAAATAATACTTGGGTAAAGTTCTGTAATTTTTTGTTATAAAACGACGGTTCGATAGCGAAGTGCAATATAATAATTGTATAGCATAATATGGAAATGGCAAGAGGTCTTGTGATGGCCACAACAGATTTTTTTGATATTGAAATATATTGACATGTAACAATGATATAATTAAACTGATATATTGCTGTGTTATTAATATTACTAGAATGTAGAAGGGATGGAGGCATAAATGGTCCATTTTTGCCTTTTTTTTCAAAATTGAAGGCAAAATAGCACATGCTCTATTTCCAGCTTAATTGGCTCAAAATTGGCGCAAAAATTCACTTATTTACGATAATAACAAATTATTATTTTTATTACTATGAATAAAATTTCATGTAAAATGCTTTTTGAAAAATGTGAAATCGGCTTCTTTAAAGTTTTGTAGATTATTAACAAGTACCTATTTGATGATTTCTACAATATGCAAAATATTAAATTTACATTGTAGTATCTCTTTTGCTTATATAAGCTTAACATTTGCAAATACTAAACATCTCATATGACACGGACGTGTATATGACGTATATCCTACGTGTTTGTAAACTCTAGTATCATGGTCGAACGTAAGGTGTAAGTCTTCCACGAAGTCCGTAATCTTGACGAGTTGCCGGGCTCTGAAACACAATATCTGAGCTTGTACGTGTAATATAGTTATAATGAAATTTCATGACTTATTCAGCTTCGTCGGACGAGCAAATCTTTTTAACGTTTATTAATTAACTTTATAATTTGATTCCTGTTTTATTGAGCGAGTAATTCTGCTCAAGATGGGCGATGTTATAGAAGAAGGTCCTCCTGCTTTGAATGTCAAGTGCTGAGCTGATTTCTACGCCTTCTTCTCTTCAAAATTCGTTTAAATATTTTGCAGAGTGCGATGGCTTGTTTCTTTTCAAGAGTTAAATTCATTATTAAAATATAATTTACGTTTTTCAATCTGCAATGCAATTGAAATAAAGTACTAGAGTGGAGCTTCTGTGTTAATTAATTTACAATTTTTCAATATTTCACTATTCAAATACAAATTTACTATTTCTTATTTCTATCCGTGAAAATAGAACTCGATCTATATAAATTAAATTTAAAATATACGAATACGAATATAAACATATTTCATTTCAACTTTCATAGGCGGCCAAAAAATTCTGTATTTTACTTTATAAAATATCATACCTTGAAAATAAAAATTTATTAAAACAATGGAGTTATAACATTTTTTTAAATTTATATAATTATTTAGGTACTCGTATACAGGTGAATTATTAATTTTAAATCTATAGTTTGAGCGAACTTAAATGCTACTTTTTAATGTAAAAAGTTCTAAATTCTACTTCCGGTTTCGGCGGAAGCGATATCTTCGTTGATTTTTTAAATAGAATGATGAATAGATTTTTATATTCTGTGAAAATAATTTAAATTATCTATACAATGATGGCACATATTTTTTTTTTCGTATTTTTTACAGTAATGTACAATTTTAATATACCAAAATCGTACAGTAATGGGTTACTTTACAACATAGTAACCGTTACTGCATAGCAACGGTTTTGCCATTAAAATACATTTAGAAACAAGGAATGGCACCCTGAAATTTGCTGTAAATTGGAATTTTAATTTTCGTTTTTTGTCGTAAAATAAAATGAAATTGTGGATAACTTTAGTCACCTATTGTGTAGTTTTTAATTCTGAACAACTTTTTTATTTACAAGTTTTCTCTAAATTTAATAGGTCAGTAATTATAGCAAAATGAAAAAATAACATTATACTCCCTATAGGTATATACTTGCTTGGAGGGTAATGACATCTGTCAATCTCATGTTTACTTTGTCATATTTTTGTGTAATTTCGTTTTATTTTTTAATTTTTATATAAACATAGGTTTATAATAATAATATAATAACAACTACATTGTTATTATTGAATATTCAATGAAACTGAAATGATATAAAAATATCACAATGAAATCATTACATAACCTTGTAAGTAATACCATAAAAGTTACAATATCAATACTAGATAGATGAAACCGCAAAGCCGTTAAATTTATATAATAGCACAACTATAAGAGAAATTACGCAAAAATATTACAAAGTGAGCAAGAGATTGACAGATGTCAAACTTACATCGCGAATACCGTGAGTATTTTTTAACGTGAAACAATGGGTTTGTCATCATGGTTACGACTTGATATTTGATTGACAGCAATGGTCGCGTTCAGCCGCACCTAGCTGCTAGCTCGCTAACCTAGCGAACGTCGTTGAACGGTCCGCTGACCGACCGCTAGATTCTAGCTGCTAGTCTAGCGGGCTAGCGAAAACAAAATGTGCTAGATGACTTAGCGTACTGCTATAACTGTCAAAAATAGGAAATATGGCGCTAGTAAATTCAAATGAAATACAATATGAATATGAAAATATGTTATATTTGATAAATGAAAGCAGAGAAATTCACAAACATATTCAATCTGGTAAACTTTTACATACTATATAATATAAAATTTTATTATGAGGTGAGAATAAATTTTATTTTTAGATGGACCGGTCGAATTACCACGACCGCTGTTAGCTAGCAGCTAGATAGCTGCTAGATGCGGCTGAACGCGACCAATGTATTTGCCCGTTCCATCAGGGAATCGTTCCATTTAAAATTAAACATAGGGAACGAATCTGACAGAAGTATTATATTTAAATATTGTAAGAAATTTAGCGGACTCAGAAAACCACTCGAGAGCACTACACATATTTCGACCACAGGGTGCATACAGTATATTTTTACAGCTAAATTATTTTTAGAAAACATGTATAATTATTTAAGCAAAATTAACCTCTAATGACATCTTGTCAATATGACAGATAACTGTTGAATTTTCCTGTAAGTTATGGCTTGACATTTCATTGACAGCAATGTATTTGTCTGTCTCATTTAAAATGGCACATGGGGAATGAATTTGACAGAAGTATTATATTTAAATATTGTAAGAAATTTAGCCGAGTCAGAAAACTACTCGGACACAAGGTGCACACTGTCTTTATTCTACAACTAATTTTAATTTAGAATGCAGGTAAAATTATTTAAACAAAATTAACCTCTATTGACGTCTTATCAAATGTCAGATTCGTTCCCTATGTTTCATTTTAAATGGAACGGGCAAATACATTGCTGTCAATCAAATGTCAAGTCGGATAAGACAAACCCAATGTTTCACCTTAAAAAATACTCACGGTATTACGGCTTTCAAGTAGACTCCCCGTATATTACATATACGCAATTTATTATACCAAGTAGGCTGTGATATAACAGATGGATAGATCATAGGCCTTCAACAATTTACTTAATTCTGAAAATCTAGAGATCTTACTGGCGCGGTACAAGTAATTTTAGGTATAATGATATATGAATTAATTTTATAATTTCCTTGTACAAATTTGACAATATTTTAACATTCAGAATAATAATAATAATTATAATTGTGCTGCATCTGCATCTGTGACAAACTCAAGAATAATAGGAGCATCATTTTGAGAAAAAAAAATTTTTTTTTTGTGATATTGACAATTTTAAATTTTATACGGACAGAAAAGATATGCAGAAATTCTTTCGAATAAATGATACGGTAATCAAAAATAAATTGTGAAACGCGTACGAGTAAATACTTCAGAACTTTGTTACGGTAACTAGCAAATAGAAATTCTCTATAAGCAAGTTCTACATAGTTATCTGCCAAGTCCTTTCTCATACAGATGTTGTTGAATCGAATCGAACTGTATGCAGTTTCAACACTTACTCAATAGAATAATACACTTATTGTTCCATGCTACAGAACAGTAATCGACTGAAGGATGCCAATAAGAGCGAATAAAGGCACGTACCTATATTCATATAGTGTTCAAAACGTAGCTGTATTTCAGTTCGGAAATCGAAAATACACATCAAATTAACGTCTCGGAATCAAATTATTTCCTGTCTCAAGTACATGAAAAAGAATTGAGTGAGCATGATTTGAAAATATATAATCGCAAAATTTTATCGTAATGATCTGTCAAATTTTAGTACGAATATCATATAAACCGAATTAATGCGGTAGTATATTTAGAAATCATATTTCTATAATAATAAAATTTTAAAAAGATGTTATAATATACATTGGAAAAGTTTATTAACTGCTATATAAATTTTACGATAAAATTTACAACTTGTTAATGCATCGCAAACAACAAAACAAACAAGGCATACATTCTCTCAAAGTTTTATTGTAAATGTAAATATGTTTTTATTTCACGAAGGATTTAGCCTAGTTATTTCGAGAATCACTTTCAAATAAAACGCATTGACTGCATTCAATAATTCGGGATTAAAAATTGTCACGTGTCCAAAAACACATTTTCGATCATAAATATGCAGTCGCATTTCACGTGTCATTCAAAATTCTGCTATGAATTGGAAATAAATCAAAATTCGTATGAATAAATTTTGTCGCCAAAAATAATTTTATTTTAAATCACTCTGTGGTATGAAAAAACTAATGTGCCAGTGCCACTTGCCAATTTTATTTTTATTGTACAATGGCTGGTTATAATTATATAAGAAAAACAGTCAACAAACAAAAAAAAAAATATGTATTAAAACAAAAAGGTAAATACAAATAAGCATATACATTTGTAGTAAGTTCATCCAATATTTTAATAATAATAAAACCAAGGTAAAAATTAAAGAAACGTACTATCGAACTCAAACATTACTAAACAATGCAGTTATTTGTTTCATTTCTCATGGCACTCTGTAAACAGCTTAAAAATGGAAATTTCAGTTTCATTAAAAAAAATCTGTTGTAGCCAGCACAAAACCTTCCGTCAATACGATGTATTTTGTACATATCCCATACCAAAAGTTCCTTGAAAAATATTCTGTATATCCTGTAAAACTGTAACACGAACACACTATTTTTTACAAATTCAATACCGAAAGTTCCTTTTTCTATTTTATTAGGGGTCGCTGTTTCTTACTCTTCTCTTTTACTCATTCCTGTCCAACGCATCTTTTTCACAAAATTCTTCCTCTCTCAAATCTTCTGCTACACAGTCCTTCCATCTTCTCTTTGGACTTTCTTGTACTTCCGGCATTGAAAATTCCTATCTTGAGGCGGGGCTGCAACTGCAAGTCACTTGCGAGGGACACTGTATCACATTGACATATAACTTTCTGACCCTATACTTTCAACTTTGGTCTTACATTTGACACTGACATCTGTCAATTAATTTTTTTTGAATATATCTGCTGTTTCCATAATTTTAGCAAAGCTGACTGATTTTTGAAAGTGAGTCTCTCTTAATGTCTCTATAACTCTATATCTATTGAATATGAAGAAAAATGTATGATTAAAACGTATAGAGAATAAGATATTCTTTCATATTAATAATCACAAAATGTCGAAAAATGATATTTAACTGCGTTTTTTTAAGGAAAACTGTTAAAAACTTCAAATAAGGGTACTTCCGGTGGATCAATTATAACCAAAATCTAATCAGCTCTTCATATGGATGTAAAGAAGAGGAATACGAAAGAATTATAATTTTTAGAATTATAATATTGGAGTTATCGTCGAAGAAAAAATTGTCACACACGGACACACATACACACGGATAGACACACACACACACACACATATACAGACATCATCTAAAAAATAGTAAATTCGTATAGTAGGGACCCTAAAACGTGCTTATTCATTAAAAACTCACCAACGAATTTTTTGACCAAAGACAATACCTTCCTTACCTAAAGGTGACGGAAGGTAAAAATCTGATGTGACCAATACAAGACCTCCCGCTATTTATTTTTTATTAATTTAAGTACATACCTGCATATTTACTAATGCTGCTAACTATATTAAATTCCTTTTGCATATAACTATTGCTTTATTTACTATTTTCTTTTAAAAATGTCGCCATTACTAATTTGAAATGATTAGTTTTTTTAACAGTGACATTTATCTGTCAGTTACATACATTTGTGATACGAACTGCGTAACAAAGGAATTGTGTTTATCTTTGATACATAGGCTCCTGCCCTCCTGGACTTATAAATTAGATTATTTTATATATACTTACTTACTTAATCCTGCACCTTTCTACCCTCACGGGTGTAAGGCGTTCCCCCGGCCTGCGGGGGAGGGGGTTGAGTTCTGATTTGTTGGTCTTCTCCATATTTCTTTCCACTCTGCTCTATCTTGTGTTGCTGTCTTCGTTTCTTCCCAAGTTAGACCTCTTCTTTGCGCTGCCTCCTTTACTTCTTCCAGCCACGTTCTTCTTGGTCGTCCTCGTGGTTTCTTTCTTCCAATTTTTGCTTCAAACACTTTTTTAACTATTCTCTCCTCTCCCATCCTTTCTACATGCCCATACCATCTCATCTGTCCTTCTGCTATCTTATCTTCTATTGCTTTTACTTTTAAGTTTTGTCTGTAGGTTGTGTTTTCAATTCTGTCCAGTCTTGTTTTCCCCTCTATTTTTCTCAAGAATCTCATTTCGGTAGCCGTAATTTTTTCTTTTTGTCTTTGCGTTAATGTCCATGTTTCAGCTCCGTGTATGAGTATAGGTGTCACTACTTTCTTAAATATTTGTACCCTGGTCTCTTTCGGTATTTCTTTCTTTCCTAAGAAGCTGTGTTTGATGCTATTGAATATTTTGCCTCCTGTTGTTCTTCTTTCTTTTATTTCTTCATCAAATCTTCCATCTTCTGAGATCATTGCCCCCAGGTATTTAAATTTTTGGACTTGCTGTAGATTTTCATTTTTTAGTTGTATCGTGTGGTGTTGTTCATTTCTTCCTAGTATCATGGTTTTCGTTTTTTCTTTATTGATCTTCATGTTTATTTTTGTAGCGCTTTATCATATATTTCTATATTCCTTATTAAGGTTTTTTCGTCTTCTGCTATGATGACCATGTCATCTGCATAGCATAATTCTGCTATTTCCACTCTTCTCAATTTCCAATTTCCTATGTAGTATTTCTTTACTTCTTTCTTTGTCTCTTTTATTCCTTCGTCAAGAATTAGCGTAAACAGAAGCGGGCTCAAAATGCATCCTTGCCTTACTCCGGCTGTAGTTTCAAATGTATTGGAGGTCTCTTGTTTCACTCTTACATAGCTCTTAGTGTTTGAATATAGGCTCTGAATTCCTGTTATTAACGTATTTGATATTCCCCTTTTTCTTAGCGTTTTCCATATGTCTTCTCTATTGATTCTATCATTTATATATTTATGTATAAAATATGTAAAGAATGTATGAATGCATATCTGTAGAAATTTAATAATCTTCAATTTTCATAATAACATAAATTGCGAACAAAATGCATTTAAATTTATTTTTCGAAGAAAAACCATTTTGAGCTTTAAGTAAAGTGCCATTTCCGGTGTTCCGATTTACTGACATACACCAAAATCTAACGGTTTCTTTCCATATCAAAATAGGGTAGAATTGCAAGGTTTTGATTTTTTAGATTGATAGTATTAGAGTTAGAGCTTATATATTTCAAAAACCATACACATTTGGAAAGTGCAACAAACGCTAAAATCCAATCTTTCAGAAAAAAAAAAAATGAATTGAAAAATTAGTACCGGACCCTATTAATGATTGGGACATTTTAACGCGCGAGCGTAGCGAGCGTTTTATTGTTGAGATTATTTTTATGTTAGTAACATTTGACACAATTTCAATAATTGTTGTGTAATGGGTATGGTTACACACTAAAATCGTATATTAATAAAAATAATTCATTAATAGGAGTCATTAATGAATGATTTTCTGTACATTAACATAACCTATTAATAAACAGTCAACGGAAAACATAATTATTTGCAATTATCTGAAAAATTAAATAAATTTTAAAATACATATGCTTTATACATTTCATGGCTGAAATGCCCATAATTTCATCTTTCTATTGTCCAACATATCATATCCGAGGTATTAGTTACATATATACTCCATCTGTTGAGGTGTGTGTAACTGTATCTCAGTTAACGGTGTGGGAAACTCGATACTGAAGCTGACCGCTGAAAGACAGAGCAACTGCCCCCAGCGGAATGTTTCTTTATACCTACACAACTCCACATTAGATCAATATGTCGGGAAATATTTTTTGATGCCGGTTTTTCATCTGGGGAAGATATATGAAGCTGTCTATGAGGTGTTAACAGTTAGCACTGTTTTACGAAGATAAATAAGAGTTTAATACTAGTGCAAAAGCCAAAAATAAGTGTGACAAACAACATTTTCATTGTTTCTAGACAAGAACAATGTAAGGCTACATTTATTACATTAATGTAGTTTACATTCCGCTGCAAGTAGATAAATTACAATGCTGAAAAATTGTCTATTTGATCGCCAATGTAGCAACTTTACATTGGAGCTTCACATGTGCTTTGTAATGATAATCTGTTAGTCTGAAGTCTAGAAGCATCTGTATATTTTTCAAAATATATATATTTTTTTTAAATCTTATTTCAAATTTTCCCGCGTGTGACGTGTATTATTAATACCAATCACAGTCTTTCTTGCCCTAGTGGTACACTCTCGATAGTACACTCTATATTAACGTTGTTTACGCTTATGACAGTTTCGTGTGTGTCAAATTATTTGCATATTCACAAGTTTCATTACCTCGTCTTAAATTTGCTGATATAGAAAAGAAAAAAAAAAATATGATTTTAATACGAATCAGTCATCCTACACGTAAAACATAGGTTGAGTCAACTGAAATAGTTATTTACATTCGAGTGCGTGTAAGTTGTATTTTACAGCGCGACAGCTTTGTTTAAGGCACGAGCCCTTAAGGCGAATGCCTTATTAGCTGGATACTTCACGCACGAGAATTGTATTAAATTTTTTGGCCGACGATAATAAAAATCACTTTTTTTAATGAGATAGGTTGTACTTCTGAAAAGGGTTAGTTTAAAATACTGGGGTTAAGTCAATTTCCAAATTTGATTTTACTTACCTTCATTAGAGTACTTCTTCTAGCGAAAATTTATTTGTAATAATAGAGGTTGTTTATGACTGATAATATATTTATTTGCTCATGTTTTCTTCGTAATAAATAATAGGTAGGTGTCGATATTTGACATTTCAGCAATGTTCGCCTCGCGTATTTGACAGGTATATCGATCGGTGACTATGTCGGTAACGGTGGATTTTTACAATAATGACAGATGTCGCTGCCGTGATTTTGGTTTATATAAATTAATTTTAGATATAGGAAAGGTTAAAGTAAAAAAATAACTTATGTAGGTAGTACTTTTTTACATGAACTTTATTATAGTAAAGATGATTTCTTTTCTAAATGCCCATAAACGTACAGTGTATTTTGATTATTTTACCGCATAGTTAGACAAGTTACAACACAGTAAGCGTAAAATGTAGGTTACACTTGCTGTGTATACAATTGTAAAGTTCCCATTACACTTCAGGAGAGCAAAAATGACATTTATGTACATTCCTTGAAATGTGTAGCCACCTAGTAGTAAAATTATGAAGTTGTCTATATAAGAATAAAACATCTTGAAGATATCTGGTATTCAAGTAAATAAAGTTCAATAATACTTTTGTATCTGTTATTTTACTTTTAGAATTATACTGTAAATATTTCTTTGATATAACTAAAACATAATTCAACTTAGTCGCTTTATATTACAACAAGCTTGTATGAGTCATACATACTTGGTCAAATTATATAATTACTAATAATCTACGTCACAAAAATTCCACCGCGAACTTTATTTATGTAAATTATGAATGAAAATTTTTATATTTTCTAATAATTTTTACATTAATATATTTTGAATTAGTTTATATTTCATAATTAATAGGAAAAAATAACACTATTGCGTTATTTTCATTTTTCAAATAGCGCAAAAGGTGTCCCTTTGGTACTCTTTTTACAATCGCTTTAATTGTTCGTGGGAGAGAAAATTAGTTTTGCTGATAATAAATATTAAAAATTCAAAAAACATCTTCCATTTTCTAACTATTTTTTCTTTCCAGGCATCGACATCTCATCCCGCCACTGGTGGGTTATCCTCTCTTTCCTGCTGCTTGCCGCTGCGGCAGGTGTTGGGGTGCCGATCGCCCTGCGCATTTCCGCGGGTGCATCTTTCGAGGAGCGGCTAGAGTTTGCCTCTAGGCTACTACACGACACGCCGCTTGTCGACGGTCACAATGACCTTCCGTGGAACATTCGCAAGTTCCTGCACAACCGCCTCAAGGACTTCAAGTTCGGGGAGGACCTCAGGAATGTCAGTCCGTGGAGTCAGAGTGCCTGGAGTCATACGGATTTGCCCAGGCTGAGAAGGGGCCATGTTGCAGCTCAGGTAGGAAGATAATCAATTTTTAAGATAAAAAAATAAGTCAAATTAAACATGTAAGTGTATTTTTTACATCTTACAAGTCTTTAGAATCAGAGATATGATTTTTTAAAAGTTGCGTTTAATTTCAAATATTTCAACGGCTGACGACACAATTTCACGGATACGACAGTCGAGCTCTACCGGTTTAATTTAGAACTATGATTATTTGGTTTGGTATTTATTTAAATAAGTAGTTTATTTTCATACCTTATACTGCACTAGTACTTTTAAAGAAATAAAAAGTAATAATAATCTTCTCTCTTGTATACTTTGTCAGCTGTCACACTTTTAGGTTAGATTACTGTTTCATGTTGTGAAGAATGTGTGTGAGAGAGAATGAGCCTGTTTCACATTTTTCAAAAACTATTTTAAATGAAAGTTTATGCAATGATTTTCTTAGTAATAGTTTTTATTTTAATAATTTGTTGTTATTTGTGGAAATAATTAAATAAAAAGATTGGCGTCCTGAAAAACTACCCCCCACTCCTGTGACGTAGAAGCACATACATTACATCATTAATAGCCAATAGGAAAATAGTTTTTCCATCACCTACTTTTATTCATATTATTTATATAAATAAACGTAGGCTAAAGTTTATCACATGTTAATAACAAAATCTTTTAATTTGACATTTGACGCTGACATTGCTCATTGTAAATGAATAATAAAGTAATAATGGCTAATTCAAATTACACACAAGCTAAATCGGACAATTAACCGAAGGTCGATAGTTGGATGATGGCTGAATTTATATCAGAACGATTGTTTTACTGCTACCGAAATAAGGAGTGTTAAAGAGTTGAGGTAAAATAAAATATATAAACTGAATTTATTATATAAATTGATAATATATTTTACTTTAAAGTTCTAGTCGTGATTCTTATTTGACACTTGTTTGACAACTTTGACAATACATTTGACACCTTAGAACCGCTGAAGATGTATGTACTCTGACATCACATTCTGTTTCAGATCACGTGACTTATTCAAAATTTTATCTAAATTTCAAAAATTTATTGTAAAATATCTAAAGGATATTTCGTGATATTTTCAAATTTGAGGCTCTTTAAAGAACAATATCTTTTCAAATTTAATACTTAGAAGTCATATAAAAATTCTTGCAACAGCCCTATTGTCCTTGTGTGAGTATGAATTTTTAACGTCACAAATTTAGTCCGTGTTTAAAAGCGCGAAAGTTTATTAGCAAATTTATGAATGAAAAGTCGCATATTTCAAATTATTTTCTATTACTAAATTTATTACATGAGATGGATTTCATGATTTTATAAAAAAAATCGACAATTTTATTTTTAATGACCCCATTATGGGGTGCTTATGTATTAGTTTTGTTTGTCTCGTTATCTTCGTTTACGGTTTACCACCTCGTTATACTTTAGAGATAATCTAGTAGTTAAAGAAAAGTTATTTTCCTATCACAGCGTTAGTAGTGACCGGGGAAAATTGTCACAAGTTTTGCTTTTGAATTTTTTAAGCGGCAGAGTTTACAGTTACTCTTTTTACCATTAGCCTAGCCTTTAGTGTGTACCCTTAGCTCTGTTTCCCTGCAGTTTTAAGTTAGCTTTAAAGGATTATAATTTTTTTTGCCTGAGCAAAATTTTGTGACAAACTACCCTTACTCCGGGTTGACTGTCACAGACTTTAGGGTTAGTTGTCACGGATCATGTAAATGAAAAAAAAAAACAATTTTATCAATAATAGTCCAGTCAATGGAGACCAAAAAAGACCTTTGCTTTACAGAAGGTGGGGAAAAAATGATTTTAACATATGTTGTTTGGGTCGAGACGGGGATGAAAAATTCAAATTTGTGACCTTGGGGAGGCTCGGTGTGAGCCGCCATTTTGGATGAAAGAAGAAAAAATGAACACTAAGCTGATTTGCAGATGTTTAAAATTTTAGTGAAATTTCACATAAGTTTAAATTGTTAATAATTCGTTAACCGCTCATCGCAGCAAAAATCGTTTAACATGACATGAAGGAGAATTTCAAACTGAATTAAAATTTTTAAACCGCGGTACCGTATCTTTGACCGGGTCAGAGTGGTTGATGAATTTGTGAAAAAGCGCTGACAAAAATTATTTAAAAATCATCGATAATTTACTTCTTTTGATGCCACGACAAATGTAAACTGTTACAAATACTATTAGACTAAGTATTAAAAAATTAATATTGTGTATATTTTGAGTGATTAAATCTTCTTTCATAAATTGTTGTTCTGGTTACCTATTTTTGAACATAACTCTTTGAGAGTTCATCCCAGGTAAAAAATGCAAGAACCCTTTTTGTACAAAAAGTAACGTGCTTTAAATTTGTGTTCTTGTAAAATTTTGATACGGACTACTGTTTTCGAGATAATAGCGAAAAACTCATTTTTTGCACCTTTGATCCAAGATGGCGGCGCACGCTGAGCCTTCCCAAGGTCAGAAATTTGAATTTTTCATCCCCGTCTTGACCCAAACAGCATATGTTAAAATCGTTTTTTCCCCACCTTTTGTAGGGTAAAAACCTCTATTGACTGGACTATAAATTTTATTTAAGTCTTACTAGAATGTTATTGTTTTATAACAACCTCAACATTAGGTCCGTTATTGAGTAAATAATACCCTAGGGCGTATTAAGTTGCTATGGTAATGTTGATAAGAAACTGAGGTTAATAATACTGATACTAATATAAAGTGCAGTTAAAGTTAAGAAGCATTGTGAATTGTAGTCGTTTATAATCATATTTGTTTCATCACAAATGCAAACCAGCATACTTCTTATTCTTAGCAATAACATTGCTCGTCCATATTGACAGAAAAATACCACAAGAAATATATTTTTTGTTTGAAAAAATGCTTTGTTTACAGAAACAAAATATTACCTAGATACCGCATTCACAGGCTACTTTGTAAGTTGTATGAAAATTTTGTGATTTATTACTTTTGTTTGATAAATTCTAGTCAGGCAAAATGTTTATTAAGAATTTCTAGTAAGACATAAAACGTTGAAGGCACCACGGGTGTTAAACGACAATAATGCCTTTTGTACTTATAACAACCCTTGGTACTTTAATTACTATTAGGACATCTTAAAGCTAAAAATTAAGTTTGATAAAGAAAAACATTAATAGGATGCCAGTAATTTAAATTTAGAACACATTTTGTGATTGAAATAAGATTTTAAGTGAATATGTAAAGGTCACTTTTGACCGCACTTTCGCAATTTTGACATGTATAAAAGTTATTCAGTCCGAAGGTACATGATTCGTGAGTCCATCCACTGAATTCAATTTTCCACGCGTGACAACCATCTCCGAGGTTTTGTGACAACCAGCCCTGTACAAACATTTCAGACACAAAACAGGATTTGGCGGAAATACCATATAACCTAACCTCAAAGTTGATGCAGATTAACATTATCAAACCTTATAGATTTACAGACAAATAGCTGAAACATTGAACATACACACATTTAAAAACAAGAATCAATATTTTTTTTAGATTTTTACCTATCTCTTTATTATAAGGCGGAAAAATTTTGTAAAGGGATTGAACATAAAAATTTGAATAATTTTTAAGTAGTATAGGTGGAATCTAAAAGGTTGAGAATCGCTGCTCGAAGTTAAATGGACAATGATTGATTTTAGAAAGGGAAGTTTTGATTTGGATTAAAACTTAAAAATGCAGAAAGAGAGTTTCAAATAAATTTGTAAAATACCACTTATACACGGAAGGTACAATATCACAAAACATAATTACAAAAATTCAATGTACTTTTTTCATGAAAATTGAAAAAGCATATAAACAATAAAACAAAGAAATAATATTTGAAAAAATCACAGGATTAATACAATTCCAATGTAAAAACGCAATTGTTTTTATCGATGTTATCAATAAAAATAATGTCAAACAAATGTAATAAAAACATGGCGACATACATCACACATTGTATGTCATCAATACACATTAATAATTCATGAACAATGAAAATAAAATAATGCTGGGTACCAGTAATTTATTGGCGAAAATATAATAGAATAAATTCATAGATTTTATCGAGAAATGGTTGGAAGCACTTCATCACTTCGAGTATCATATTCTATACGTGAAATATTACATTAATATAAATAAAATTCTGTTGACGTTTGGAAATCTGTATTCATAGGTTGTCTCGAGCTTAATACAAGACAAGAACTAAACAACTTATGTCACCATTTCGTAATTTTGAGAATAAGGGTCATATTAGAAATATCCATACTAATATAATAAATGCGAAAGTACTCTGTCTGTCTGTCTGTTCGTTTTCACGCCTAAACCGCTGAACCAGTTTTGATGAATTTTGGTATAGAGATAGACAGGAGCTTGGAGAAAAACATAGACTATCTTTTGTCGCGAAAATAAAACTTAAAAGGGTGAAATAGGGGATAAAAGTTTGTATGAAGAACCCATCATTTCTTCTGCTGAACCAATTTTGATGAATTTTGGTATATAGATTGGATCTTGGAGAAAAACATAGGCTACCTTTTGTCGCGAAAATAAAACTTGAAGGGGTGAAATAGGGGATAACAATTTGTATGGAGAACCCATCATTTCTCCCGCTGAACCAATTTTGATGAATTTTGGTATAGAGATAGATTGGACCTTGGAGAAGGACATAGGCTACCTTTTGTCGCAAAAATAAAATTGGAAGGGGTGAAATAGGGGATGAAAGTTTGTATTTAGAACCCATCATTTCTCAAGTTAGGGATATAAAAATTCTTATTTATGCTTTTGGTAAGAAATAAAGTGTTTTAGCGTTATCGAAAAATTTACCCTCAAGGCGGTACAATAGAGGATGATTTCAATTATTTATTTATCTTTGTATCTATAGTTAAGTTTTAACCGTTAGCAGATTTTCAATATTTGTTGAAGAGATAGCTTGCATCATATGTACATAAGTAAAAGTACCCGAGACATGTTTAGAAAAGAGCGATGTTAGGCGTGGTGCGGGGATTGGGTGGGCAGTGGGCGGAGCCTGTTACATGTACGATGCGAGGCAGGTCCCTACGCAGCGCATGTCTCCGAAGTAATGTGAAAAAATACTGGTACCCGTGTAGCTAATCGTTATTCTAGCTTTACCCGTGCGAAGCCAGGACGGGTAAGCTAGTTGATAATGAAATACATAGTTCATATCATTTAGAATTTTATTTTAAATGAGTTCAAAATAGTTTTATTCAACAATAATACACTTCACCATTCTTTCCATCCACTTCTTAAGCGTGCATTATACGACGAAGTTTTTCTTTTCAAGCGTCTTGAAAAGTGTCTTTATAAAGCGAGGGTTACACGATGAAGTATTTATTTTCAATTGACTTGAAATTGTCTTACAAGTTTATTTACGCGAACAAGTTTTGCATGACTTAAAATATCCAAGTGTCAAAATTTAAGTATGTAGCCATCAAGATTTGATTACTTCTCTATCCCATTTTACCATTTTTCAGTTTAATATCGATCACTTATAAACACTACTTGAATACATCAAAAATATAAGCAAAATGACAATTTGACAGTCAAACTTGCAGGGACTTTTACGGTAAAGTAACACATGTTCCACCTTTTCTTTAAAAGTTTTTCGTGAAAAGTCTGTTCATTTGTCTCTCTTGCGCTAATGTTATTGTGCGAGAGAGAAACTTTTTAAGTCACTTGAAAAGAAAAACTTCATCGTGTAAATCACGCTTTAAACGCTCCCAACCAATCTTCTTTTGGAATGCTTTCAATCTATTTCTGGAAAACTTGAAAACTGTCAAAGCTGTCAAATTAATTTCTTCTAGCTCAAAAAACTATTAAAGCTGTCATCATGACTTGAAAATGCTTTTTGGTTAATTCCATATTTTTAGTCACAACTATTTTAAGAAATTGATTTACTAATTTTGTAACTACATTTCAAATGACATAATAGATATTTACACACCAAGTGAGCTAAGGTAATTCATGAGAAGAAAGTTTAGCGAGTTAATTTCTTCCTGTGAATAAACATTCTTAGCTCACTTGGTTTAAACAATATTTTATTCAATTTTGACGAAACAATAATAAAAACCATTATAATATTTAGTTTTGACAAAATAAAAAACTGATCAGTTAGTAGGCTGAGCATGACAATCGTCTCTGATAGACGTCATGTCATGTATTTATGCTTTATTGTCTGTCATTTGTGCCGTGAAAAATAATGAAAATGGCTGATAATGTCTGATAAATGCGGTGGGTGTTACTTTCGTACCTGATGTTATTTTAAATGCATTTTTTGTTGCAGAGTAAGTTAAAATTTTGTGAGAGTGATTTAAAAAATTTTAATTCACTTGTGAATAAAGTGTTACTTATAGTTGTTGATATGGAGTTAATAATGACAGTTTAAACCGTCAAAATTTAATAAATAATTTTTTATGCTAGTGCAATTTTGTTTTCTACAGCCTATCTGATTTTCTTCTTCTAATATTCTCGCGTGACCATCTTATTTGTAATTTACACTGGCGAAAACAGTTACAGTCTTAAAGAATATAATTTAAACTCGGTATTTTCCTCTCTGACTATTTGTTAAATTAACTGTTAGTCACTTAAAACAAAAAAAATATAGCATCGATATTAATACAAGTTGTAAAAATTATACTTGTTTTAATTATTCAGTGCGACATTTTTCATTTTAATTTAACAAACAGTTTAACCCAGACATGAAAATACCGGATCTACGGATAATATTATTTAAATATTTTTGAATTGTTCCCTACATTCCATTTTAACACCTGCAAATTTCGCCAACTGGCAATTAACCTTCTCTTCTGGAAATTGGGGAATTTCCGTTCATGGAATGACCACCCTACCCCTTATCCTCCTCTTCCTTCCTACGCATAACAGGTGCGTTTAACCCTACTCCCAGTCCCAAGTGTTCCCGGTAATATCCTGTGGGAGACGAGGAACCTCAGGTCCTTCTCCTGCAGAGAGTCTGGACCACGTTACGTCTTTAATGGACTTGAATTTTTCCTAATTCGGTTTCAAATAATTTATAGCGGTCTTCTGAGATCATTGTGCGATATATCTAAGAGGGTTGCGTAATGCTTTCTTGAAATTAAACAGCCTGAATCAATGTGCGGTAGATGAGATTTTCGCAAAAGGATATTTGAAAACTTTATAATGTATTGGCAGTAGCGGATATATAGGTACGCGCAGGAACTGAGCCCCGGATGACAGTGGGGCCCCAATTGACAAAATAATTGACTTACTAAAAATTCTAAGGCGGATTGCTTTATAAAAATACTTTATATTACTGGTTAAGTAATGTTAACATTTTATTATTATTATTTACCTATAATATTTGCTTTTTAATAAAAGAACATGCGGATTATACATCGTTTAAACAAAATTTAAAATCTTTTTGTTAATTTAACATACCTACATATTTACTACTCCTCCAAACTATATTAAGTTTATTTGCATATAACTTTCGCTTTATTTACTATTTTCTTTTTTAAATGCCACCATTATTAATTTGAAATGACAGTGACATTTATCTGTCAGTAACATACATTTGAAATATGAAGTGTGTAACAAAGGAATTGTGTTTATTTAAAACATAGGCTCCGGGATTTACATAAAAAGATTATTTTTTAAAGTCTGTAAAATATATAGAAAAAGTATTAATGTATACCTGTAGAAAATTCAATAATATTTGATTTTTATAATGACATTTAATGGTATTTTTTGAAGGGAAGCATTATGAGCTTTACGTAAAGTGTCATTTCCGGTTATCTGATTCGCACCAAAATCTAATAGTTTTTTTTTTCATAAGAGTAGGGTCGAAATACAAAGTTTTAAAATTGTTTGATTAATGGTATTGGAGTTAAGGCGTTGAGAAGACCCACATACACACACACACACATATATATATACATACACGCACACACACATACATACACGCACACACACACACACACACACACAGACACACACACACACACACACACACACACACACACACACACACACACACACACACACACACACACACACACACACACATCATCGTGTAAATGTTAAAATTGGATTCTAGGGTCCTTAAAACGTGGTCATTTAAAAAATCTCGATAAGCGATTTTTAGCAAGATTTCTATACCTCCCTTACCAAGGGTAGCGGGAGGTAAAAAAGTGCCGTATAGATATGTAAACATATATTAAGTATTATTTAATACGTGGAAGTTAATTGCAAAAATTGAAATTTATAAATTTTAACAATATGTAATTATTTTAAGCGCTTTATCTCGCTATATATTAATTATATAAAAAAATGTTTTTGATCAAAGTTATAGGGAATTTTATCTTCTACATAATCGATGATAACTATTTTTGCTGTAATAGCTACTGATGAGAAGATATTTAAAATAATGATTATTTGCACTTTTTTAAGTTGACGGTGCATCAGGAAGTGTACCAAAGTCGGAAACTTGGATATATTATTATTAGTACCTCTAAATTTAAAACACATCTAACAATTAAAAATACCCAGGCTTTTGTAGGATAAAGACCAATTTTTTACTGGTTAGGTACTGGTTCCAATCATCCAACGGTCTAGATATTGTTAACATCCTTACGAGATACTTGTACCATTTTTTTTTTTTTTTTTAATAAATAAAAACCTAGCATATAGTTTAGTATATTCATCTAATTTTTGAAAAAACTGTGCTTGATGTCAAAGATTTTTACTAAACTCATCGACTCATCAAATAGTTTTTAGTTTTTATCAATCTTGTCTTGAGCTAGTTCAAGAAAAACGTTTGAAATATTCAATGTTTGCAAGTGACAGATAAATATGAGTGCTAAAAAATATAATTTACATAGTACGTTTGTGAAATATGTTCCTGGAAATATATGAGTATACATATATCTAAATCTTTTTATAGCAACGTCAGAACGTCACTAATTTGATATAAAATAAAAATAAAATTTTACTCATTATGTAAATTTTAACTTTCTAAAATGCATGGCGAGAATTAGTCAAACAAATTAACTATACTATAAAAAGTATCAGTTTTTGCCTCTTGTTATCATAGACAAGAAAGGTGTAGGTATCATGCTGAAAATCACATATCAACGGTTTCAGATCACTAGAATCCAATTTTAACATTTTTACGGTGGTGTCAGGACGGTTTCACAAATAATACTATAACAAAATGTATGAAGCTTCTTCATATTCCTCATATTAATGCTAATGGGAGGAGTTGAATAATTAAATATATTTTTTTATAATATGACTAATGGTCGGTTGCACCAATATTTAATTGGGAATTAAACAAAAATTAAATTAGTATTAACCTTTTTATTTGCGAATAAAATTACCGACAGTGGCGCTGCTACACTTCAAAGATGTCGGACGCGATACGGATCTGTCAGTCGCACTCAGATATGCTTGTGTTTATATGTGCTCTTTTTAATTTAGGATTTTACATTTATTGTACGGTATACAGATATTTTCTTTGAAGTTCGCTCATTAGATTTTTATATGTTTGATTTAAATTTTATTTGGCATGACAATGTTTTTAAATTTGTTTTTTTTTTACATAAAATCATAACCATGTTCTTGGGTTTCCAAAAAAGGTTACGAGTTCTATCACTGGTTAAATTTAATGTACTTATTTCTGTTACACTCTGTATTTGTTTTAATAATACTCTTACATAGGCCTGTTTTACAACGTGACACTATATTGAGACATAACCAAATAACAATAAACAGGGCCATAGATTACTATTTCTTCATCGTTTATTTAAACAAATATAACGGAATCGATATGTTTCGTTCGTTTGGTACAATTGAATTTCAAATTGAGCAAACATATTAACGAATTAGTAGATAGTTCACCAAACAGTATTAAATATAAATATATAATGTGTAGAGGTGTTGATTAATGGAAGTCATTTCCTAATCCTAACCTGCATGCCTTTTAAAATACCTTTGCGCACAACTGGACCAAAATTGTTTGTTTACATCTTAGTTACCAAGGCGGAAAGTTTAACAATACGCCCGCCAGGCTTTTTCCAGTTTTACCGCCCGCCAGGCTTTAAAAAAGCCAAAACACCCGGTAATGATACTAACCTTTATTTAATCATAAGATTTTTAGAAGGCGTCACCTCACCTGGTAAGCGCCCACACGGTAAAATATATCGTCATCATTACCGATGTCTACATGTGTTGTAGATACTGGCACACCCAGTAATGGGTAATATGCCGTGATGATATATTTATTTATTTATTTTATTTTTAGAAGTATTTCTTTAATTATTTAAAATATAACGACAAAAGAAGGTTAAGCTGGCTACGTAATATTTTTACATAGCAACAAGCTCTGCATGTATTTAAAAAATAATTTAAAAACATTTCAGTTGATTGCATTAGTGCTCAAAACGATGTATATACCTCAGACCAAAAGAAGTTTACACCCTTGGACGAATAAAAGGCCTCGGCTACGCGTCGGGCTTCGAATTTCGTCCTCAGGCGTATACCTTTTCTTTCAGCCCTCTATATGTAAATAACTATTTTGCACGATCGGTTTTTTTTTATCTTTACTGATAGGGTTTCCAAGGCAGTAACCTTTTTTTTACAAATTACTAACCGGTAAATGTTATGAATCACTTACTGATCAGAAGGCGGAGTCGGTGAGTAAATAAAAACAACGATCAAAGCTTACTTCAAAAATGACAATCAAAAATTTTTAATATGTCAAAATAATTTTCAAATATTTCTTTTTAATTTTGTGCAAAAAATGTAATAAGCATTTTTGGATGTCTCGATCTCCAAAATTATTGCCCTTAATACTTAAATAACTATTAGTATTGTAAATTATATGTAGGAAGGCATTTAATAATAATATTTTACCATTATTCATATAAGATTGATGTTCATATTCACAAACACTCATAAAAATTTTAAACGCTTTGTTATAATTTTTATCCAATAAAAACATACGACATTGAAGGTAAAATCGAAATGTAATTTATCAAGTTTGATTCTATTTGTCAAAAATTATAACGAACCGTTTTGAAACTTTACGAGTGTTTATGAATATGGGCATGAGTCTATTTAACGTGTTTTTTTAATAATCAATTACTATATAAAGCCACCGCTTATATAAGCAAGTAGAAGTGGTGTTTGATATATAACTCGATGTTCATTTTTGCCTACACTTTAAATGTTTACTCGCGTACCAGACACGTACAATCAAAAATGGTAGTATCAAGGATTTCTTGGGACACCCAGTATACATACAGAAACAATTATAATAATTACAATTGCAAAATAAATTGCATATTAACTATGTAGTCAATGAAATAAACAGTTTTTTGACTTTATATATTTTCATTTGTTTTCCTGAGTGAAAGATTTTTGTAATTATTATTTTACTTCTGGATATATTGTTGGTACTAAATAAAATAGCGTACTTACCGTTTCGAGAAAGTAATTTCAGTAAATTCGGAGGATTTCTAAATTCGCCCACGGCTCAACATTAAAATTACTTACTTGGCCCGGAGAAATAATACTTTCCAAACTTGATATAAAACATTCTCTTATATAAATTAAAATTTTCAACAGTTACCTTATGGATAAATGGTTAATATCTACAACACCTTGTCAAATCTAATAATATATTCATTCATATTCTTCCATCAGATTACATTTATTAGAATAACTCAGTTAAAACAATGGTAGGGTTATTTTCATATTTACTTCAACGTGCAACTTCCTTGTTCTTAATTGAACATCATCAAAATTCGTTAGAGCTGTAAAGCTACTCGAACGGAATTCCAACCACGGGTGTGGGATCCGGAGCTGCTTTGGAGTCACAGGAGTCGTTCTCTTGGGGTAAATTGCGAGAAAGGGCTGCGTACAATGAGATTTGCATGTGGCCTTAAATTCACTCCTTTCAGAATACCTGCGAATCAGTAGAAAGGAATATAAACGCAGACACCTGCGAGCGATAATTGCACACGAAAGAATAGAATAGAAATGTAAAGCGAATATTTCAGATACTTAGTTGTTTAATTATCAGGCAACTTCTAAACTTTATAAACATAGAAAAAATTCTTCTACAAAAATGGAAACAATGAGCCGATTTCACATTTTTCAAATAGTATATTACGTTTCAAGTTAAAAAAAATCTGATGTGGCCAGCCCATAACCTCCCGCTGGGTATTTGACCACGCATCAAGCCATTACTATGTTCAAATATTTTTATATTCACAGATAACAATCTTTATTTTACATTTAACAAATATACGAGGTGTGTTCAAAAATATCGCGAATTTTGTGTTTTTTCAAAAATTATTTATTTATTCATGAATATCTATTTTGTCCCCTTCAAAGTAATCCCCATGAGATATTATACACTTGTGCCAACGGTTTTTCCAATCTTCAAAGCACTTCAAAAAATCATTTTTTTTTATCTTGTTCAGCTCCTCCTTCGATGCCGTCTTTATCTCGTCAAGCGTAGCGTAACGTCGTCCTTTCATGGGCCTCTTCAGTTTAGGGAACAAGAAAAAGTCACAGGGGGCCAGATCTGGGGAATACGGTGGCTGCGGCATCATTAGTGTGTTGTTTTTCTCTAAAAAGTCGCGCACATGCAACGAGCAATTGAGCAATTTTGGTATAAATTTCGCGGCGACCCGTCTCATGCCCAAATCATTCATAAAAATCGAATGGCACGAGCCAATCGATATGTTTAGGTCCTCAGCAAGTTCTCTAACGGTGATTCGACGATTGGCCAATATCATTTTCTCCACTTCATTAATTTTTTCGTCTGTTGTTGAAGTGCTCGGGCGTCCGGCACGCTTTTCGTCGTTCACATCTTCTCGGCCTTCTGAGAACATTTTGTACCACCGATAAACGTTGCTTTGGTCCAAGGTAGCTTCTCCGTATGCCACAGTCAACATTCGGAATGCATCCGCGCACTTAATTTCGTTTTTCACACAAAATTTGATACAGGTTCTTTGTTCCATTTTTTTGAATAGGTAAAAATCGAAGACGATCCAAAACACGTGCAAGCAAAGCAGCTGTCAACAATTAAGTGAACATTCAAAATGGCCGAGCTTGTCGACATAAGTGAGAGACATGAGTACCAACATAAAGCCACAAAAAGATCGAAATTCGAATATACGTAACCCGCGAAAATTCAAAATTCGCGATAGTTTTTGAACACACCTCGTATCATACACAAAATAAATTTCACAAATATTGACAAAACTAATAGAAAACTTAACAAAAATCAAAATAGTACTCGCATCTTTACACAAAGTCTTTTCAGAGCCGTACCATGAAACACAATGTAGCAAATCAATAGTACTTCTAATATTTATGTATGATATCATTTTTACAAAACTTAATTTTATTAGATTCAAATGCATATATTATTACTACATTCTCCTTAACACGGTTTCATTATTAATTTTAATGTAATTGCTTCCTGACAGTGACATTTGTTTAAATATGTCAAAATTGTTAATACAGAATTATGTTTTTGTTTGACGCATAGGCAAGATGATGTATGAAAATAAATTATATTATAAATTCATATTTAAAGTTATATAGAGTTATTTGCTAAATGCTATTATCGTAGAATTGAAAATTGTACCATTATATTCTGTTTTTATTAGTAAAAGTTGCTGAAAAATTATATTCAATGTATTTTTTCAAGAAAAACTGTTAAAAGCATGTATAAGTGATACTTCCAGTTATCTGATATACACTAAAAACTAATGTGCTCTTCCCACATTAGTATAGAATGGGTACACAAAATTCCAAAATTTTCTGATTGGTAGTATTTGAGTAAGCCACATACACACACACACACACACACACACACACACACTCACACACACATTCATACATACATACCCACAGACATCATTGTAAAAATGTTAAAATCGGATTCTGGGGACATCAAAACGTGCTTATTTACTAAAATCTTTATATGCGATTTTTAGCACGATCCCTATACCTCCCTTACCTAGGGTAGCGGGAGGTAAAAAAGTGAAAGTTTTCCAGACGAGTATGGCAAGTTTAAGTACGAGCGAGAGCGAGTCCTTAAATGCCATACGAGTACAGTAAAATCTATTTTCTGGCGCGGTTCGTACACCATTTTTTCGTATTTTATATAAGTATTAAAATTTGAAATTTCTTGCGGGATAATATTCTGAATTAAAAACATCTAAAAAAAACATATTGGTCTGATTCTCAGTAACAAAGTAACTTGACAGTTATTGTTTTTTGTATCTTACAACCTTCAAACAAATTAATTTTTGGAGATCGAGTTGCAAAACGATGAACAGATGAAATGAACATGGAAAACGATTTAGAAGATAAACAATAAAAAATAAAAATAAACAATTCCTTGTGTCAATATGTATTTTAATGACAAAACCGTTGCGTTACTATGTTGTAAAGTAACCCATTACTGTACGATTTTGAGTATATTAAAATAGTACATAACTGTACAAAATACGAAAAAAGATTTTATATGTAGGCGATAATTTATCAAGAGTGAAAATCTGCTTGGTCCACTTTTAAAAAAGTTACAGGAGAACAAAAAAAAACTGTATAGAATGTGTCCATTCATAATTTGAAAAAATCTAAAATTTCGTTTGTGTAATACTTTACACTACCACTCAAATTAGCTAAAATGAAATTTTCAAGTAAATTGGGATTTTTTGTACAATTTTTTGAATTAGTTTTTCTACCTTAAAATTAATGGTTTGATATGATTTTATGGACTATGCAACTTTTTTATAAGAAGTATGAATGAGAGAGAAGATTAATTGTTTTAAATATTATTAGATAGAATAGAATTACGCGCATTGAATTACCGTAGCTTTCGTGACACGTAGATGACTACCACAGATGTGAACTCGACAGAATTCAAAATGAAAATGTCTGTTACGGTGTTAATTGGGGGATATTTATAATTTTTGAAAGAAACAGACAATGATGCTTGTTTGTTAAGCCGTTATTAAAACCAGAGGAGGTATTATTTTTTCTCGGTTAATTATATATTGCAATGTTTTATTTTATTAAAATAAACATAATCATTTTTAATTCATATATTTTTACTTTTTTAAAGCTTTTCTCGTAATTATTAGATGTACCCATATATTTGATGGTACGATATATTGACTTACAACGTTTAAAATTATTGTGTCCTCTTATAATAATTTATAATCCTGACCTTATCACATCAAACGACTTTATATTTCCCACTCTCAGAGTTATACGTGGAAGCAAGTTACACTGCACCAAATAAAAGAAAACTGTCACCTGACGGGTATGCTTTAGCTGGTTGAGCACACGTGAAAATTGCGTTCTCAGAAATATCTTTTTTCTGCAAACATGAAAAGTTTATCCTAGATCATACTCGTATACCTATAAACCTATATACATATACAGTACCGGCCAAAATTATATAACCTTTGTTTCCAACGTAGCACAACTATCATTAATATGAATTAATTGCGCTCAGAATTTAACAATATAGATAGGTACATACGAGAGGAGTTTTTTATGTTATCTACCTAGCTATGAAAACAAAGAGTTAGAGAACAAATAAAATTTTATTTTTCAACGTAAGAACCGTTAACACTAACACACTTATTCCAACGTTTTTCTAATAAAGCTACGCCTGCAAAAAAAATCTTTTGGTAATTCTGCAAAATACGACTCCACTGCGTTTTTCAAGTCATCATTCGATAAAAAGCGACTCTCTCTCAATTGTTTTGTGAGTTTTGGAAAGAAATAATAGTCGGACGTGGTCAGGACTGTAAGGTGGATGTTGTAATTCGTCAAAGCCGCATTCATTGACTAATGCTTGAACAATTCGTGCTTTATGCACCATGCAGTTGTTGTGCAGAAGCAGCATTTTCTAAGTTTAATTGTGGGGTCTTTTTTTCGCGTATAGCCGCTTTCAAGTTCTTAATTGTGTCTTTGTAGACATGAAAATGTCACAGTAACTTGACATAAGAAAATTGTCGCGATAGCATATTGTTTTCATAGCTAGGTAGATAACATAAAAAACTCCCCTCGTACATATGATATCAGGTCTGACTGAGCCTATAGGTACGTGATTTACAAAATATTCGTACAAGTATTGTGTTTCAAGCTGTTTGTTGAATTTTAGAAAATCTTTTGTTGGTAACCATTGAATTTATTTTGCCATTTAATATTTAGTAATTTGGCAAAGACGCGGTAATCCCGTTCTGAACAACTGAAAACAAAGAAATCTGATGTGGCTACACAATACCTCCTGCTATTTAATTTTTATTAATTTAAATACATACCTCCATATTTACTAATGCTCCAAACTATATTAAGTTCCTTTACATGTAACTATTGCTTTGTTTACTATTTTCTTTTTAAAATGTCACCATTATTAATTAGAAATGATTGATAGTGACATTTATCTGCCATTTACATACATTTGAAATATGAACTGTGTAACAAAGGAATTGTGTTTATCTTTGATACATACATAGCCTTATAAATTAGATTATTTTATAAATTTATATGTAAATGAAAGCATGAAAAAACATAAAACATTTTTAATACCTGTATGTAATATTTGATATTGGTATCTCTCAAATACTGGAGGAAAAAACATTTTCCTAAGCAAATATCGACCGGATAAGCCGGATACCCGTTGCATCACTAATAACACTATATTAAATTCATTTCTTTGTTTAATTAGTTAAAATTTAGATGATCAGTTATGCTTAAGCATTACGTTTGAAGTTTAGAGTTTGCGAACTTTTAACACATTATTCTTAATATTTTAGCATTACTTAAGCCTTAAAAATAACTGGAAATGGTAGTAAACGTTGACAAATTAAACATTTTTACGCGTTTCGCTTAGTTAAGGCGCGGGTATACTAAACGAGCGATATTTTAATAATTTTCATCACCGCATATTTCGTTTGGTATCTAATATATTAAATCATTACTTTAACCTGGTGTAATATATAGATTCATAATTAATTCTATAAATTTTAATTTTCATAGCATTATTTATAACCATATTTGAAAAAAAAAATTGTTTTCGAGATAATAGCGAAAAACTCATTTTTTGCACCTTTGATCCAAGATGGTGGCGCACGCCGAACCTCCCCAAGGTCACAAATTTGAATTTTTTTTATCCCCGTCACGACCGTAACAACATATATTAAAATCGTTTTTTCCCCACCTATTGTAGGGTAAAACCCTCTATTGACTGGACTATAATTTAAAAATATTAAATAGATAATATTTTTTTGATGTATTAGACATAGTAGTTAGATAGGGTAACTAAAATTTTAAGTAAATACTATACGCCAATGTAGTTAATTATAAATGAAATTTACCTACCTATATTTCCCATTCATATTTAATGCTCTACTTTTCTATAGAATTGATATTTTAAATGTTAAACTGAAAATAAAACTGAAAATTTATTATTTTGTCTGCGGCTTGCCAATTCTCTATCCTATTCTAATGTACTTCCCTCTCCCGCTCCCCAGTCCTCACTCATTATGCGGCCGATGTTAGTTACAACAAACGTACTACTCGAATTGAGATCAGACGCAAACCTTTTTTTGCCGCTCACAGCGCACTCTATTGAGCAGGAAACATAATACGCATGGTCCACCCGGGCCTTAATGAATATAGTTATTATCTTCGAGCACATACTGACTAGAGGCCACCTTACGGTATTTGTTGTGATCGGAACATATGTGGAGGAGGATTAGCGGGGCCGGAAGCCGTGGTGTTGTGGTGTATTGCGGGCTGCGTTTTATCCTAATATTTGTACTACCTTTTTTACAAAGTAATGACTAGTTGCTGCTTTTGAAATATGTAAATCACCTTTATTTCCAATAAATTTCAGTCTCTTTTCTTTTACGTCATTATTGGCAGGAAACCTAAAAGTTATACTTTGTTTTAATATATTATTTGTAAAAAAAAAACCCCAGTTACACATGAAACGAAATATTTGTACTTTCTTTGTATTTTTCATTACAATTTGATGTACTTCGAGATATACTCAGAAACTACACACAAAATATTAGATTAGGTTACAGTAAAATGACAAGTAGTGACATACGAGGGTGGTTTGACGGAAGAGTGACTTTTCAATAAAAAAAAGTTATTTTACTTTTACAAGTATTTTATTTTTCAACATAATCCTTTTTTAATTGTACACACTTAGCCCATCGAGTTTCCAATTTTTTCAAAGCATCCAAAAAGTAATCTTTCGGCAACTCTTCAAAATATGCATTTTTCTCGGATATCCCCTCTTCATTGGTGTGAAATCTCTTTCCACCGAGCCATCTTTTTAAATTTGGAAATAAGAAATCACTGAGAGCCAGATCTGGTGAAAATGGCGAATGAGGTAGCACCTCGTAACGCAATTCGACTAATTTTGTTGTAGCAACAGCGGACAAATGAGAAAGCGCATTGTCGTAATGGAACAACCTTTTTTCTTGAACAAATGAGGTCGTTTCCTCTTGAGGTCGTTTCCTCTTTAGTTCGACACCGAAACGTGTCAACAAATCAGCATAATATTGGCCAGTTATCGTTTTTCCTTTTTATAAACAATCAATAAAGATCACACCTTTGGGATCCCAAAATACTGTAGCTATGACCCTATTGGCCGAAAAAACGGTTTTTGCCTTCTTGGGAGCACTTTACTCAAGAGAAATCCATTGTTTTGACTGCATTTTGGTTTTGGCGTATAATGGTGTATCACGTTTCATCTACTGTGACATATCGACGGAAAAAAATCCCTTGGATTACGTTTGAAGATAACCGAACATTCTTTGAATTTTTAATGCGAGCGCGCATTTCATCTGCCGCGGCACCCATCTCGCAGATAGCTTTTTTATATGTAAACGTTAATGCAAAATATTGCATACCCGTTCGGTTGAAATGTTGACTTCATTAGCTATCTCACGTACTTTTAATCGACGATCGTTAATTACTAGGACATGGATTTTATTAACCATTTCTCGAGTAGTTACAGAAAATGACGGTCCCAGACGTTCTGCATCATCTGTGCTCATATGACCACTTTTAAAAGCAGAAAACCACTTACAAATCATTCCATGGGACGCAATACATTCAGAATAATATTTACGTAACTTTTCCTGGGTTTTTTTAATTGTTTTTCCACATAAAAAATAATGTTTAATTAACACTCAAAATTCTTTTTTCTCCATATTTACAGAACAACAAAAACAGTTTTCTTTAGATTAGTATAAAACATAAACTATCTGTCAGATTTGTGTGACATTTTAACAGTAGACATCAGAAACATGGTGGAAACCAGCAATATAATCATCGTAGTGAAAGTGTTGCCAACCTTTGAAAAGTCACTCTTCCGTCAAACCGCCCTCGTATAATACAACAAAACACTGCCCGCAATACACCATGACTTCCAGCCCCTCAAATCCTCCCTACTGCATATCTTCCGATCACAACATGTTATGCGTTGGTTTATGGAATTACTTCTCTAGTCAGTATATGCTCGAAGGTTATTATGTATTAGAACAACCAGTGGAAATGACACTTCTTAACACCTAACTTAGCTACATCTTGTTAATTTCAATAGGTAATTTAATTCTTTCAAGTTCTCTCTGTAAATTTAGGTATAAACTAAAACTTCTTTTTCGAAAATTGGTCATTATTACAATAATCAATAATTCCACGTTTTTATACTCATAGTTCTTAGAGACAATAGAAGTATATTAACCTTACTAGCAAAAAAGAATAGTCATATTTGGAGTTTTTAAGAAAGTTTTTCCTGCTCTCGAATTAATTTGAAACTTTTTGAAACCATCCATTACCGCCCCTTATCAAAAAATATGCGTCCCAAGTTTTTATCATGCACAAAACAAAGTAGATAGGCGTTCATATTCTTCTGGGGGCTATAGACCCCGATATCCGTCATTAATTCTCCACCCCTGGAATATATTCTTTGTCTCCATGTTTCACTTGCATGTGTGGGATTCCCGAGTGTTCTTAAAGAGAATATACTCGCTCAATAAACTCCGCGTTATAGATGTTTAGCGCCCAAAATGTCCCCAGCAAGCCCAGAGCCAAAATCGGGTTATGGCCTCTCGAGGACTTTTAACTTATATCGTTATTTTCTTTTTATTACGCCAACTTAAAATGTACGGAATTTATTATACAGTTCAACAATATTTTAAGAGAATAGTTTGTAAAATACTTAAATACAACAATTTAAGTTTAATTAAATTTTAGTGCAGGCGTTAACTTGGAGTTCATAGTCCTTATATTGCAGTTTAAGTTCAAAAGATTTATTACATTTAATCCGCTGAGAATTTTCTACTTAATTTTACATGTTAAGAAACTAATTTGTTTAGTATTATTCTAAATTAATTATAATAAGTGCATATCTAGAAGGTTTTAAAATTATAACTTGTGAAATAACTGATAGCTGTTAATAACAAGACTTCGAAATTTGTTGAAGAAATTTTATTTAAGAAATATAAATTTTTGATTTTTTTATATTTATATTTATATTATTTTAAACCAGAACTATAAAAACTATTCAAGTTATTCAAGTGCATATTCACAAACATAATATGCTCAACATAAATTTTTCGCGCACTACAAAGTACATAAAATGAAATTAAAGCTTTGTTATTCTTATAAACTTCAAAAACTCATATGTCTTGATAATATACTTACAACAATAATAACTCTAAACTTAGTTTGTAAAAGATATTTATTACTCACACACATGGCTGCAACATTATCTTACCTTTGCAGATTTATCTTGTGAGGATACAAATACAACTTCAACTTTGTCAAGAAGAGCAAGAAATGTTTCTCCTTACCTGCATGCTTTAAATAATATCATTAGGGTGTTTGTTGAGCATTTATTATGCTCGGAAGAACATAATTTATGATATTCACACTCTGATGCAGTTTCTAAATTATTCACACCTACAAAGACATAAGAACAACTCAAGCAATAAATTAAATTTTATTTTTTTACTATGAAACATTGGATCTAAAATAATTTATGCTTGTGTAATTCGCTATATTTTTACCTCTCGCTAAGAGAGGTATTGGATTCATGCTAAAATTCGCATATCCAGATTTTATTGAATAAACACGATTTAAGGTCCCTAGAATCCGATTATAACATTTTTAAAATGATGTCTGTGTGTATGTGTGTGTGGATGTGTGTATGTGTGTGTGTGTGTGTGTGTGTGTGTGTGTGTATGTATGAATGTTGGAGGGACGATTCCTCAAAAACTATAAGACTTAAAAAATATCTTGTATAGATTTAGAGATAAAGACACTATAATTTATAGAGTAAACTAATCGCAGAGGCCAAGGCAATAAGTAAACCTGTTGACAAATTCCAATGTTTATAACATGACACATGTCATTGTCAAATATCAGCAGTTTTAGTGACATTCTGATAGCTTTTTCTGGGAAGTATATTTAACTTTTCTTATTGTTTTATTAATTAAATATTTTAAATTATATGTAAAATTGTGGGAAAATGCATATATCCATCAGAAATACCGGCAATCTGGTTAATGAATTGGAAGAATCTCTGACTTATAGAAACTTCCTCATGGCGAGAGGTCTTGTGCTGGCCACAACAGATTTTTTATATACAAGAACAATAATGTCTATGTCTACCTATTAAGGATTCGACATTCATTGAATCAGTGTTATAAAGTACTTATTGCAATAATAACCAATGTAGACATGTCAGAAAGTTTAAATCTTAAATTAGTGATATTTGCAAGGGACATTAATAGTGCAAAATATCGAGTTTCAAGATGTGTACTCTCGGTATTATTAATAAATTTCTTTTTGATTTGAAATCATCCATTATCAAAGTTATGAAATGTTTACGTAGTTGTCCTTGCATTAAACCACAGCCATATTTCAATGATGAGAAATACAACATAGATTGTAAATAATTTATAAAAAGAAATTAATAAAATTTAATTAAAGTTTTATTTTTACCATGGGCTTAGAAGTTATTTGTACTGGACAATTCGATAAAAAAATTATATATTATATACGAGAACAATATAGACATTTATTGCCGTTAAGGGGGACCGCATGGCTGTAATTGCAAATAATATTATTTTATATATATAATAATATTAATAGCTTTCGAGGTAATAATACATATTACTGTCAGATCCGCACTGTAATTACAATGCAGAATGAAAATAATTCATTAATTACATGCATGTAAATATCTGTAAATGAATAAATAGCATAAAACATGTTCTACAATTTAAATCATCCATTACCATTGATTAAATAATATTTGTAAATTTAAATAGCACGGTTTAGCTTGCGTTATAACACAAAAATAGCAAAACAATGATTTAACAAAAATGATAGTAACAAAAAAGTTACTAAAATTTGTTTGACTGAGTAGCTAACTTAATAAAAAATGTTAATAATTTTAATGACGTTTTAAGAAAAAATTAAGTACAAATTAAAAATAATATATTTTTAATAATGTAAAAAAATCTGTTGTGGCCAGCACAATACCTCTCGCAATTTTCATTTTATGTTATATAAGTATTGTATTGCACTTCGCTATCGAACCGTCCTTTTATAACAAAAACATTACAAAACTTTACCCAAATATTGTTTTTATTGTATTTAACATGTCTTCTGCACATATACAATTCTAATTATAACTATTTTTCATTGTATGAGGAAGTTCTTAAATGTCATAGATTCTTCCAATTCATTAGCAAGATTGGCGGTTTTTCTTATGGATATATGCATTTTACTTACAATTTTAAATATTTAATTAATAAAACATTAGAAAGATTAAATGTACTTCCCAGAAAAAGCTTTCAGAATGTCACTAAAACTGTTGATTTTTGACACTGACATCTATCATTTACGAACTATGTTATAAACATTTGAATTTGTCAACTGGTTTCCTTAGTGCTTGGCCTCTGCGATTAGATTATTCTATATATTACAGTGCCTTTATCTCTAAATCTATACAAGATATAATAAAAATGTTAAATGTATCAGATGTAGAATTTTATGTTCCTTAATAATAGTAGTAAAAGAAATTTTCAAAAAATAATATTTAGAAGATTTTTTTAAAGAAACTATTACTTCCGGTTGTCCAATTGTTACCAAAATCTAATCAGTTCTTCCCAGGATTGTCAGGCTGAAAAAACTGTAGTTAAATATTTTTTAAATCTTATAATATTTGAGAAACGGTGGTTCCAACATCCACACACACACACACGCACGCACGCTCGCTCTCACGCACGCACGCACGCACACGCACTGACGCACGCTCGCACACGCACGCACTCATACGCACACACACACACGCACACACACACGCGCGCGCACACACACACACGCACGTACACACACATACACAAACACACACACACACATCATCGTAGAAATGTTATAATCGGATTATAGGGATCTTAAAACTTTGCTTATCCACTAAAATCTGGATATGCGAATTTTAGCATGTTTCCAATACCTCTCTTAGCGAGAGGTAAAAAATTGTGAATAATGTTGTTAAAACATAATACGAATACATACTGAATAATATGTAACATGCTTCATAAGGAAAATTATCGCATTCAGGTTCATACATTGCGCACCACAGCTTAATATATTTTATTTACATGGTGAAAAGTACTACTAAATAAATTTAAACAATTTTACTGTTTCGTGAAAGTGTTCATTTAACGATCCCTGTTTCCAACAAGTGAAATCCCCTTAATGCTTCCCTGGCTCAAGGCAATCTTGGATTTTTCTCTCCACACCTTTGAACTGTTCATTTTGCCGGAATAACGGAGACTTCATAACATTTAACTTGCACAATTACGGAAAAGAATTCTAGTTATTCTCCAGAACTCGTTGGGTAAACTTGATGTAATTTTCTTTCTGATAAAAAAGATTCCAATTTTAAATGTTTTTCTCCCTGTTTACTCTTATTTATACGCTTTGCTTTCGCGATGAAAATGAAATTTACCTTCGTTTTGTTATGCATACGCCATCTATATTAATGCTGATTGTAGGGAATTTTCTTTTATCCGCATTTTTGAAAAGATACAAAATTGTTTTATTTCTTCAATAGTCTGTTGGTTTTAATACTAATTGAATGTTGATATATAATCTAAAATCTACAATTGCACCAAAAAGAATAAAAGTAAGTGGAATATTCACAGTTTGCAATTTGTAGAATAATGTTTACATAGATCTTAGACAATAATGACGCTATATGGCGTTCCAAATGCTTTTGGCAGTGTACTGTAATTACTATTTACGCCGGCAGCGAATTTTTTGTATACTGAAATGGTAGAAGCTGTCTACTAGGTACGTAGCGGAGCCTGTTATAGTACACAACATTTGTTTGAAGTTAAAACTTGGTTTTTAATTATTCTTATTATAGTAATAATTGGAGGAATATTAGTCTTATTTATTTATATAGCAAGATTAGCTTCAAATGAAATATTTAATTTTTCAATTAAAATATCAATATTTATTATTATATCAATTAGAATGGGGTCATACCACATTTTCCAATTTATTTTTTTTCTGAAAGTATACTTAAAACCAGTTACAGAAATACGTATTTTATGTAACATAAATTTCTAGTTTTACAGAAATAATTTTTTAAAGTTTATATTAAATTTCAAATGACGTCATGGGTTTGCGACCGTGACCGTAGTCCCTCCTATCGAATAAAAATGGAACTACGTTTGACGTTTATGTTATTTGACTTGAAAGCAAACGTGACAGCAAGTTATTTTGTACTCGTGCTTTTGTTTTTATTGTATATTGAATAATTTGATAATGGAAATTAATCTCGAGGTTTAGGAAAACGAACAAAAACTTTATTTTTGCTTCTCAACGAGATGTTCTCGCAAGACGGCACAGAACAATATTATACAACCATGGTAATATCTAAATCACACACAATTTGTGGTTATTAGAACATTTCGTTATTTGTACTTACATTTAAACAAAAACAACTTGTTGCAAAGATATTTACTTTGAAAATGTTGGTTATGTTCGCTCTGCGCTGCGCTGACATTCATGTACAGTACGTGCACGAGTACATGTGTGCGTGACTGTCATTGTATGTGTGTACAAACCCATGACGTCACAAAATAAGACTTAAAATGTTTAGAAAGAAAATCATGAATGAAAAGTATAAGAATATTACATATTTTTCATGTATGTATGTATAAAATTATGTAATTTTTTTAATTATATAAAAAAATCAATACTTTTTTTTTGTATGACCCCATTATAATATATTTATTTATTGATTATATAATAATTACTTCATTATTTAAATATTAGAAAACAACAAATCGCGGGTCTAGAATAACAAAGTTTTAAGTGCAAAGTGAAATGGCGAAGAAACTGATGTGAAATATTTTAACTCGCTGTTATTAAACACGTTATTGTTATCGAATTACCATTTTTTATCTCTAATTATGGATTTCATTCTATTAGAGGAAAAATTACAATGGTTTGCTTGGTTGCCGAAAGAATATTAGAAATCTGATGTGGCCAACACAATACGTCTCGATATTTAATTTTATTAATTTAAATACTTTCCTACATATTTACTAATGCTGCAAACTATATTAAGTTTCTTTGCATATAACTGTTGTTCTATGTACTATTTTCTTTTTAAAATATCACCATTACTAATTTGAAATGTTTAGTTTTTTTTTTTTGCAGTGACATTTATTAGTCATTTACATACGGTTGAAATATGAACTGTGTAACAATGGAATTGTGTTTATATTTAAAACGTAGGCTTCGGAATTTAAAAAAAGATTATTTTTTAAATTTATCTACAAACTATATAGAAAAAGTGTTACTGCATACCTCTAGAAAATTCAATAATCTTTAATTTTCAGAATGACAAAATGCGAAAAAATGACATTTAATGGTATTCTTTAAAGAAAAACCATTATGAATTTCAAGTAAAGTGTCATTTCCGGTTATCCGATTTACACCAGAATCTAATGGTTTCTTTACATATTAAAATAGGGTCGAGATATATGGTTTCAGAATTTTCTGAATGATAGTATATAAGTTAGAGCGTTGACAATCCGCACACATTCACACACAAACAAATACACACACACTCACATACACACACACACAAATACACACACATTCACTCATATAGACATAATCGTGAAAATGTTAAAATCGGATTCCACGGACCTTAAAATGTGGTCATTTACCAAAATCTCGACATATGATTTTTAGCATGATTCTTATACCTTACCAATTATTATTTATTTTTATTAATGAAACATGAAAATACTAAATTTATGCACTACAAATAATAATAAAATAAATTAAACAATAATAAATTTTTCATTCCAAAAAAGTCTAATTTAATTTTAATATTATTTTATATCATATTTGATTTCGCTCAGTGATGACAGCCATCATTGTTTTCAAACCATTCCGTTTCTCTACGCTAACTTCTGAATCTCTTTTTAGTTTCTTTGACTCAGGAAATATTTCTTTTCAAGTATTTGTACCCGCACTATGTTGCGGATAGAACTTCGTCGCTATATACAAATTAGATTCAATTTTTGACAGATTGTTTCTGAACTATCTCGAAAAAGGGCCGCAGTATTTAAAATCTAACATCAGAAAGAGATAGAATATGGCAAATATAAGCTAGTTATGCAAAAATCCCATTTTCCAAAAATTTACAGTTTCAATCTTGTTATTCTACACCCGCGAATGTTGGCGTACAATATTCCACACGAATGAATACAGTTTAACAGAACGTTCTATGACATAATTTATCTTATAGTCGAATTGATACGTAAAACAGCAATTAATGACAAAAGAAAATTGGAAAAAAAGTATTGTCAATATCTTGGAAGAAAAATTACCATTGCTACATCCATAATTCTGGCTTAATTGTGCCTGTACTAATTTATAAAGCATTAAAGCCCCTCTCTATAAACAAAGATTTATTGCATTGATTTTTTTGAAAATAAAACATTTGAATTGTTTATTAAACAACATCCATTATTTCTAGCCTCGAATACTCGATAAATTTTATTACATATATTTTTAATTAAATATTGCATTATTATTATGTTGATTAATTTGTTATTTCCATCTAATTTTAATAACATTAATGCCAATGTTGAATGGAAATATTATTATTGAACGTGGGCGAAAATGTATATAGCATGTCTAATTAAAATTTATAAATAAATTTATGATTATAAACATATACACAATAGTATCTACATTTTACTTTTTTAACTTTTTTATTTTACAAAAAAATGTATTCTTGATAAAAGTTTTTGGATGTCCCGAAATGGCCAATTCAGTTTTAACATTTTCAAATTTTCTTTTATTTCAGATAAAAATCGAAAAATTGGTCGTTTTAGTTGAAAAGTCCCAAAAAATAAGTTTGCGTTGCCATGTTAATTGCCGTTATTTATTTATTTATTTTCATTAACTGTCAGTTATAAAAATCAACCATAATCGTTGAAAATGTTGTCAAAAGACGAACGAATTTACCTAATTCAATGCTAGGGCAAAGGTAATAAAGCGATCAGTCGAGTTGTCAAAGAATTTAAACAAAGGTTTCCCGATATTTACATATCAAATAGAGGTGATTTTTATAACTGACAGTTAATGAAAATAAATAAATAACGGCAATTACCATGACACCGCAAACTTATTTTTTGGGACTTAGAATAATTTTCAACTAAAACGACCAATTTTTCGATTTTTATCTGAAACTAAAAGAAAATTTGAAAATGTTAAAACTGAATTGGCCATTTCGGGACATCCAAAAACTTTTATCAAGAATACATTTTTTTGTAAAATAAAAAAGTTAAAAAAGTAAAATGTAGATACTATTGTGTATATGTTTATAATCATAAATTTATTTATAAGTCCCAAAAAATAAGTTTGCGGTGTCATGGTAATTGCCGTTATTTATTTATTTTCATTAACTGTCAGTTATAAAAATCACCTCTATTTGATATGTAAATATCGGGAAACCTTTGTTTAAATTCTTTGACAACTCGACTGATCGCTTTATTACCTTTGCCCTAGCATTGAATTAGGTAAATTCGTTCGTCTTTTGACATCTTCAACGATTATGGTTGATTTTTATAACTGACAGTTAATGAAAATAAATAAATAAATAACGGCAATTAACATGGCAACGCAAACTTATTTTTTGGGACTTTTCAACTAAAACGACCAATTTTTCGATTTTTATCTGAAACTAAAAGAAAATTTGAAAATGTTAAAACTGAATTGGCCATTTCGGGACATCCAAAAACTTTTATCAAGAATACATTTTTTTGTAAAATAAAAAAGTTTTTCCTCTTTGGAACTCGATCCGTGGACATACGGTATACTAATGTGGGAAGAGCTCATTAGTTTTTAGTGTACATCGGATAATCGAAAGTATCATTTATACAAGCTTTTAACATCTTTTCTTGTAAAGAATTCATTGAATATAATTTTTTAGCAACTTTTACTAACTTGAAATAACTTTAAATATTAAATTATAAAATAATTTATTTTTGTACACTATTTTGCCTATGCATATGACATACATATTTAAACAAATGTCACTGTCAGGAAGCAATTACATTAAAATTAATAATGAAACCGTTTTAAGAAGATTGTATTGAGTTTAATGATATTAAGGTTAGTAAATATAATAATATTTTCCATCATATATAAAAATTAGATGTCTAGGATAATCCGATATAAATTTGATATGTTTGTAGCACGTCAAATCAAACAGCTGTGAATAAGAACGTGTTATCAAAGTGTCAAATATTAGTTTACAACTACACATTAACGAAATAGATCATGTAAAGCAATAGTTATATGCAAAGGAACTTAATATAGTTTGAAAGATTAGTAAATATGTAGGTATGTATTGAAATTAATAAAAATTGAAAAGCGGGAGGTCTTGTGTTGACCACATCAGATTTTTTACATTTTGTCTTCCCTAATTGGGATTTCTTAATCCTGTTGAGTGGAGTAAATAAATAAATAACTATTATTAGCAAGACTTGTATTTTAAGCATACGAGTATATTAACAGAAAAGAGGAGTAACTACTTACAATTAGAGAAAATTATTACTTTAAATCCTGTGGATTGGAGCTTTGTAATCTTAGGCTGCTTTCACACGATCCGACTTTTTGCCGTGTGCAGTTTCCGTAAATTTGAGAACGCGCCGTTAAGCAAACGGCGAAAACAAAAATATGCACGACGCGGCATTTCTCTGTTTCCGATCCTGATAGTGTCGTTGTTTTACGCTTTATGTCCATCTCACAATTTTCCATTTCTTAAATTTTATTATTACTGCGCGCTTTGTAAAACTTGTGGTTGATTTTACCAGAATAATCTATCAATATCATTGAAATATGAATAAAATGCATAGACTACTTCATTAATAACAGCTTTACGCCGTGGACAGCATCGTTCGAATCGTGTGAACACAGCTATAAACAACAGTGGTAATTTCTATACACGCCGCCGTGCCGGACACGGCGAATAGTCGGACTGTGTGAAAGCGGCCTTATTCATAATTTGTTGTAGTTTCACTTTTAGAAAATTATTGAATGTTATTTTATTTTTAAATACATACGGGTACAATTCATTTCCTTTGCCGGAAAGCGGCGAAAAGGTAAAAATATATTTTTTTCATCACCAGGAATAGAATTTGATATCTCTAACGTCAAAACCATAACAGAGGTAAAAAAAAATGCCTCTAGGGGCGACGAAATATGTCAGAAATAAACCTTAGGGAGTTTATATTATTTTGACAGTTCATTTCATACAACTTTTCGGATATCGTTGGTCATAAGTTTAGAAAGCTACAGAAGTCGCATCAATAATTTCTTAGGGTTCTTCGCTATATTCTTTGTACTTTCAATTTTCGGAATGAAATTTTAAAAAATCAGCTTTTTAATAAAAAAAAAAAAATAATGGTGTGAATCTCAAAGAGTACTAATTTCTTAAATTCATTGAATCATTAAAGATTACAAGCAAATTTGTCACAAGCTTCTAAAACAGAAAATTTATTCATCTCTCTCTTGTATAATGATGAAACGTAGTATCAATGCATCGAACCTGAACTTGAATCGGACCAACACCTGAGCCATACCGTAACATTTTATCGAATCCAAACGTAAAACCAAACCTCAGATATATTTTTCAATTGAACCCGAGGTAGAACCGAACCGGATATTAAAATTCGGGTTCAGGGTTCAGCTTCAGCTCAGGTTCATTTTCAGTTCTAAACAAAATCGTAATGGTGTTGACTGTTCGTGAAAATTTTCTTGTCTTGTGTTGCATCATAAATTCCGACTTAATATTATTTTATTTTCTTCTTTATTTCTATATGAAGATTGTTATACAATAAACATTATTTCAATTTTCATTAAGACGAACCGAACCCGAACTCATTACCTGAACCTAAAACAAAACCGCAAATTTTATTGATTCTTGAACCAGAACCGCGAACAAACCCATCTCTCAAAAAACATGTTAACCTGAATCTAAACCGAACCCAGTTTTGGCGGGTTCAATGCCCTGCTTAGCATAGATAAAATTTATTCCATTTTCAAAACAGTCCCCACTCCATGGTAGCCTTACAGGATGTTAAAGGAGGTAAAAAATATTAAGAGTATATACATTGCTGTGTGCTGATTTTTTTAATTCCATTTTTTTATCCACTCACCTACGACTCCTCTCCATATATAATCCGAGTTCTCTCCCGTATTCCTCAAAGTTGTTTTGACCTTTGGCATGGTTTACATGTTGAGTAATCTTAATTTCTCTGTCTTATTATTTTGTAGTTTCTACTGATGGTGAGAACGTAGTTCTTGAAATACGTATATAGTTTTTTTTTTTTAATTATTGTTAAGGTTAAGGGATTTTTCTTGTGTATGTGTGTGGATGTTGGATCCACGATTTCTCAAATACTATAAGACTTAAAAAATATTTAACTGCAGTTTCCACAATCTGACATTCCTGGGAAGAGCTGATTATATTTTGGTAATAATTGGACAACCGGAAGTAATAGTTTAAAAAGGAAAAATCTTCTAAATATTATTTTTTGAAAATTTAAAATATAAAATATTAAAGAATATAAAATTCTTTATCCAATACATTAAACATTTTCATTATGTCTTCTATAGATTTAGAGATAGACTGAATTATAAATATATAAAATAATCCATTCTACATATAATGAATCAATTAGCCTACGGAAATAAGTTGAAAAATTAAAATGTTTATAATTGACATAAATCTCAATGTCAAAAATCCAGACACTACTGAAGACTTTTTCTGGGAAGTACTTTTAATATTTCATACCTTATCATTAATTAAATATTTAAAATTATAGTTAGATATAGAATTCGTACATGGATAAGTCGAAATGTAATAGAAATATAATATGCTGGTGTTATAACGAGAAAAAGACTCCATCAACATCATTCATTCATTTATAAGCCAAGTGTGTAGTATCAGTGTCAACTAAATACGCGCTTACAATACATATAATTCATTATATACCCTTCAGAAATACCGCCAATATCGTCAATGAAATGGAAGAATCTCGAACATTTAAAAGAGTAAGAGGAAACTTGTTCATAGAATGAATTGAAAAATAAAGAATAAATGTAATTATAATTTTTGTGTGTACCAGAAATGTTAAATAAAATACTGATATACCCTAATATGAAAATGGCGAGAGGTATTGTGCTGGCCACAATAGATTTTTTTTTTTAGTTATAATTTAACCTTAAGATTCCATTTTAGTTTTTAATTTTGAATCGATAGCGCGAAAAAACCTTTACGTTATATATGCATTTATTTATATTATTTAAGAAAAAAGTAGACCACTAAACGCGTTCTCTAACTTTACTATGCAGCGCAATTCCTATTTTGCGTACATACATATTTACCATCTGTAACTTTTCCAACTTTTTTCTTTATATTTGCGGCTTCAACTTCAACGCGATAATTCCTTCCAGTTCGTCTCTGTCAGTGAGTACAGGGTTGTATCAATTCATTTCTCCCGACGTCCCTCATCCCGTGTCAGGAACATTTCAGTTCCCTCGGGAACCTCTGTCCGTGACAGGAAGAATTTTTAGAAAGACGTACAGGTTGAAACGAGCGGGGATGCCTAGAATTTTATGTCGCTAATTCCAATGCTTTTGTTGAGATGTAGTTTTGAGGTTAGTTTTAAATTGCTGACAACGCTTGACGAGAAGCGGATAGATAAAGTTAAGAAATAAAACTGAACGATGAAAGAATTTATGGGATTTAAACCGTCTCTATTCAATACAGTGAAACTGTCATATCTACTGGCTTGCAAAAAAATCGCGTTCATCTTAAAAATCAAATGACCTAGTTTTTAAGTTCTTTCAGCTATGTAAATACGACCTTTTAAAAATTGGTTGTGTCAAATGACAGTTGTCAATGTTTTTACTATTTTTTCTTTTTTCTATTGCGAAGCAAGTTCTTCTTTGTTTTGTTTAATTTACTAATAAATTACAAATATTCCAGAAAAATTAACCACCCCTCTTCTAACTTAGAAAATATTAAAACCTTCAAGTTTTCTCTAATTTTTGACATCTTAATTGACACTAATGACAATGAAAATCAAGACCGACTCAATACAGCAAAAAAATAGGTGTATGCGATTTTTTTGCAAGCCAGTGTTACAATAATATTATACTCTTTGCTACGTTTGTATTATTTGCAGCCTTTTGTTTCCCGTGTTGTAGTAGATGTTTTTATTTTTCGGCTAAAATGTGGCTCAATTTCATTAATAATTCGTACGATTTTGGTCTTAAGCTTGGAAACTGTACACAGAAAAATAAATTTAATTTTGTCTAATTATATTTAGATATTTTATTAGGATGTCTATTAATTTAGTATAATTTACAAATCTTAAGTTAAATATGCAAATGGTTACTTTTACTTATTTTATTTAATTTTACTATAATTTGGCTTTATTATTTTTGTCCTACAATTTTTCGGTAATTTATCTAATGAATTAGGTAAATTCTGTAGAAAATTTAAGTAAATATTTAGTTAATTTCTCTATTTATATTTAGATCAATACTTATTACGATATAAATGTAGTCATTTCATCTAATTTCGTACTTAATTTTACCATAATTTAACTACAATTTTGATAGTTTTCTTTTCTATGTATGCGGGTTGTTGGCATAAACTTTTGATTTCAAGAAATCCACTTATATAGAACTCGCTTGGTCTTAAATTACAAGATCTTGCTGGCCAATTGATATTGGCATTTTTAAAAATGATATTTCTTAGAATTACATGTCACTGAGGCCCATGCCAATCAAATGATGCCAAAAGAACTTCGTTATCATATTGCAGTAACAAGCACTGATTTATGATAAATTCAATTTACGAATTTACAGTTTATAATTTAGATTTTAAAATATAAACTTACTTAAAACGCATACGATGGTTTATGAACGATTTACAAGTTTAGAAATTTGAAATTTATATTTGGAATTTTATATTTCCAAATGTAAATTTCAAATTCTACCAATCACAAGCGAGAACTATTAAACATGGCGTTAAGGTATAACTTAGTTGTCAGCTATCTTTTCTGTTTATGAGTTGTTGACATTTTGAAAATGGATTCACAGAAACATTTTGTTTTTTGTTAATAAGCAGTATTCGCGAACATCATAATTTATATGACAAAGCAAATGAATTGTACAAAAATAGAAACGTTTGCGTAATTTCAATGCAAGGAGGGACAGCAAGGAATTAAATGTATGCACTCATATGAGTATATTTGAAGGATTATTCATGATTATTTCTCTTTCAGAAACCGTTGACAAATCAATGTGTTCACAGGCCTAACATACCATCTACGTTTTTTAATTTTGTGTTTGTTTTATTTCTTTATTGTACAAATCAGTAATAGTAAAAAACATTCCCACATTATTAAAAAATCATCTTGTTCATTAGCGTCTAACAAATTCAAGGCTATGAAAATAAAATTATTACCTAAAATCTGAACTGATAACTGGTAAAACATCAAATAACAAGCAGTGATAAGTCACTGATTGATCAGGTCTAGAATATCAATACTTACCGAACAGAAACCAAAGAGAAAATTATAATTTAAAATCAAAATTTCTAAATATAAAGTTTGATATTAAATTTATCATAAACCAGCCCTTATAGTTTCCACGATTCTCATTTTCAAAATGAGTTTCTGTTTTTACGATAATAATGCATTGCTCTTTCTGTAAGTGTTCTATCTTTACTAATTAGAACACTGACAGATTATAAATGTCAAATTCTTGAAAAGATAATCGTCGGATTGAAGATTGTAGAATTGCAAAATACAGAGGAGAAATCTTAATTAATTTGTGTATTCCCTTGCCGACTTTTCGATTAATATCATAACAATTTTTTACTAGGCCGCTTTCACACGATCCGACATTTCGCCGAGTGCCGTACGTAGAAATTACTGCAGTTTGTGAGTGTGATCACACGACGCACTGAAAAGTCTGATCGTGTGAAAACGGGCTAATTCTTAGCTTTGAAGAAGACTGATGTAAAAATCGAACTGACTTACTGTTGATAATCTGGTTATTTTCCATTCTTTTATCTCCATAAACATCAAAATATCTGAGATACCAACCAAATAGAAAAAAAGATGAAGTCAGTTTTAAATCCGACACTTTTATTGGAAAATTTTAGCTACCACTGCGTAAAGAACAAATCTAGACATGACTGATTTCCTCAGATAGTCTCAGCCGTGTGTGCTTCCTTGTTTAGCGGTGGTAAAATAATTGCGCTTTATATTTCTCATAATATTGTCATGTATGTATAGACCATTTAATTTGACTATAATATTTTCCTCCACATGTCAACAGCTTCCTCCTTGTAGTGAGATAACTTCCACACAATAAATAACATCGTCCTCTATCCATCACCCCTTTTGACGAACGCTAGTGTGCCAGTCCATCAGGCAACACTGTATCCATATTCCTCTTTTGTTCCGCACAGTGACGTGTTCAAAATTCACTTTCGTCTTTCATTCCTTCAGCATGTAACGTGACATAGAGTGTAGTCTCCGACTACGTCTGAGGTCTGCCTGCATGTGCGTGCGTAGGAATTTCATTATAATTTCCTGTTTCATCTTTCCCCGGATAACGCCTGATGCCTGATCGCAGCAAGCGATGGAAGCGTAAGCGTGGACACCGGAGGAAATATAGCTGGGTTTTATTTTTTGTGGTGGCGGTGGAGCTGCGCACAGCGTCTTTTGTTGTACTCAACGCAGGGTGTTTATGTATATGATATAAAGGATATTGAAAAGATATTTTGGTTTTTAAATTCGGGACATTATACAGAATGTTTTTAAAGGGAAATAAGGCACGGAAATGTAGGTAATCATGGAGGAATATTTTAGAATTTTGAACAGAACTGTGTTTTAAAATACATATAGAGTGTACGTTTATCATAATAGAACACTTGTTGTTTCTTTTCTGATAAATATGTTATATCTTGCAAATTTTATGCAGGCTAACTCAAAAGTAACATTTTGCTTTTAATGCAGTAAAAAAATAATTCAAAAGAATGAGGGGATATCGGATCTGTTTTGGGTTACCCCATATTATGTGGTGGCCCACTCACAATAGACATTTACGAAAATTCTACCGGTAGATACCACACCTATCGACTGCGTTCGAAAACACAAGTGATTAATAGTTACCGTATTCGAAAATTGTACCATATCTACCAGATCCATTTACCGGATCCATGATTTGTGGATCGAGTAATTCAGCCGGTAAATGCAGTAAATGAAGAATCTAACCTCAAAAAAAGGTAGAGATGCCAAGCGAAGTTGGAATCGGAAGTAGGTTTCAGTAGTTAATTATGATAATACAGAAGACGAGACGAACGTTTAACTACGTCAAGTTTCAAATCCGTTTCATCTTTCAACTGCTCTTCGTAGGTTATAAATCTACGCTGTTTACAACTTACGTCCTTAAAATATCTATCCCGGTAGCTGTAACCTGATGAACACCTGTTTACCGATATATACCGGTAACAGTTCACCGGTAGAATTTTCGTAAATGCCTAATACTCTTCTCTGGCATAGATGCCGACTTATTGGGCTTCCAAATTATCAAGAGATGGCGCTGACGTCAAACGTCAAAATTCAAACGAATGGTACATTTTTCGCTGACTTCCATAAGAGTACAATTGGTGTGAGACTAATTTTCGTAGTTTTTAATTTAATTTCGGATTTAGTATAGTGTTTTTTTTTTGTTAATTTCGGTAGAACTGAGTTTGATCTTTCTTATAGTAACAATTTAGTGATAGTTTTAATAATATTTTAGTTAATAGGGTTAATTTTAGTAAGTATTTATAGGTTAAGAGTATTTTAGTCATATTTTAATTAACAGTATATTAGTTTTTTTAATAAAAAAAACATTTGATTTCCTTTATTTAGATTGTATTTCATTGCCGTAGTTGTACATATATAATTTCTATCTACATAGCTTTACTTTTATTTAATTGTTTTTCTTTCATAATGAACAATTTCCTTTGCTTAGATGTAAATACTATTTGTAGATTTGGGAATTGTAGTGTATCATCTAGAAATATGGTGGAAGGCCAGCAAGTAATAAATAGTGGCCACATAATATTATTTGGTAAATATTTTCGGAGAAAACTCCATCGTAACTTTAACCTATAAATTGCATATCTCCTAATTTGTTCATTAATTTTTTAAAAATCAAAAACTTACCTGTTATATTAGCAGTAATTGAGATCCTACTAAGAATGAAACAATAATAGCCGAAGATAAAAGCGTATTAAAATTCGTATACAAGTAAATACAATCCCTGAATAAAACAACCTCCTTTATCCATGTATACTTCACTCAGTTCAGAAATCTGCCACCAGTGGCGCATTGTAATTTTGGAAGCCCACCGACAAAACTTTTATCTATTGAGACATTTTATATCATATTTATATATTATTGTTATTCATCTCAATTTTGATTCATTACTAATTGATTAATATAGTTACGTGTTATACATTCTTATTTTCGAGCTTAACAAGTAACGCCATTTTTCCATGAGATGGCACGACAGTCGAGTAGAAGAGTGAGTCACGTGTTTGCTCGCACCTTCATTGTATTCATTTTAAATCTATAGTTTAAATTACAAAATTAGGGGCGAGGTAATATGACATTTTTTGGTGTGAAAAGATCCTGACTTCTACTGTGGTTGACAGTTCGTCAAAGAATTAAGAAAAATAAATGTATAAACCATTCTATTTCTGCCGTTATAAAGCATGCAAAAATGCTTATTGATTCAATTGCAAAATTTTATGCTTTACAACTTCTATCTGAAGATTTTTTTTCTAAAATAATTAGGGAAACAGGAAATTACAAAAGTCTGATTTTATATGTTAAAGTCCTATGTTCAGTTGTACCGGTCACCATCTTGTATAATCTCAATTTTTTGTTCAGTAAGTGCACCCGATAAAAATTTTAAAGGTGGCGCCTATGTTCCCTGGAATAACCTTTGGGGGATAATTCTTTCCTTCCCCTGTGCGTATACTACCACTACCATCGGAATCTGGTGGCAAGCTTTTACCAATAGCCATTTAGATTGTCCTTTTCTTACAAAGGCTCGTAGTATGATCACGGTTTTAAGAAAAATACTGTTTTTAAAAATGTCAAATTTAAATATTTAATTTCACCCGTATATTTTTTAAAATATTTGTTTGAATACAAACTATGTTCTGCTTTAAAATCATATTTTGATAATTTGATTTTATTTATTATTGTTATTAAATAATGAAATTTAACAATTCTTAAAACAGCGATTTAATTAAAACCCTGATCATACTACGAGCTAATGTGATAAGTATTACACAGCATGTAAACTATACTCAGAGAAAAGGCCTAAATCTCTTGCATGGTATACATGTTACGCATTCTAATTTCCCCTTTTAATACGGTTTCCCAGAAATTTGCTAGTGATTATGAAGCAATTTTTCTCGAAATATGTTTTGTTTTGATTTTCATTTAATTTTAAAGTTACGGTTAATTTTTAATTTTATTATCAATATTGGGCTTTTATTTGCATCTTTTGTATTTTACATATAGTATATTACTAACCGAAGTGGAAAATGTTTCATTACTGTCAAGGGTGGAAAAAGCTAACCAAAACGCGAAGCGCCGAGGTTATACTATTTTTATTCACAATACTAAGTAATTAATGTATAAATAATAATAATAACCTCACATGAATAAACGAATACTTTGGTCTTGTTCATCTGTCACATAAAGTCATGAACTTTCAGTTCGATTTCTAACCTTAAATTTTGATATCTTTACATTTATTTATACTAATTTATATTATTTGCTATTAGTTCCTTTGAATATAAAATATAAAGAAGTTTTGTTTATATGTAAATATATCCATCACTGATATGCAAATCTCAATTAGCCCTGTGTTTGGGATATGATATCTTCCCGCCCTAAAAGAGTCGTAAAACTGCGAACTTTTCAACTTCTACAAAACTTTCCAACCACTTGAAAAATGAGGTTAACAATAACTAACTTCCCAACTTTTTAAAAGTCAGAAATCGGCATATCACTATCCGATTGTGAATAAAATAATAAATGTAATCTCACAAGGGTTTATTTTCTCCCCATATCTGTCATGTTTTTGACAACAAAGATATCGATTTCTAGTCCTGTGCTGAAAAATAGATATTATAAGCATACGCGATAAAGAAAAGCTTGCTATATATCCGAACTTACATATATTAAAAACGGATAATAGAAAAATAGTATAGATCTCGAAAATATATATTTTTTTATTTCACTATCGGACATTCAAATATCTACTTCAGAAAGGGCCGTTTTCATAATAGACATAATCTTATTCACTTAAAATTAAAATTAAAGTTGTGTTCGTTTTCATATCTTTTGCACTTTATAGCGAGCAGTTTAACTTTATTTCATATTAAAGATAACGTCTAAAAGTAATTTAAATTAAAGTCTTAATATGAGCCTGATTATGAAAACGGCCTTAAATAAATCATTTCTAATAATTGAATTTGGTAGTGTATTACAACTTAGATCGAACAATATCATCAAAAGTATACCTGCGGTAAATTATATCACATGTATAGAGTACAGAAACCTGTGAAACTCAGATAAAACATTCTCAGAATAGATGGTAAAAGATCACGACCATATATTATTTAACTTCTATGGGAAATATAAAATGAAATACAATTAAAACTGCTAAAGTTGAAAATAGTAGTGTGTCGTAATGAGTACAATCTTATATATAAAAGTGAAAGTTTGACATCTATACAAATCTACACCGTTTTATATATATAGACGACAAATTTTGTAGAGATGTTCTTTCAGCGTCCAGACGTATCGTAGAAGTAGTTACAATTCAAAAATTTTGCATAGTTTTTATTTTTACCTCTCGCTAAGAGAGGTATTGGAATCATGCTAAAAAACGCATATCCAGATTTTAGTGGATAAGCACGTTTTAAGGTCCCTATAATCCGATTATGACATTTTTATGATGTTGGAACCACGGTTTCTCAAATACTATAATACTTAAAAAATATTTAACTGCAGTTTCCTCAATCTGACATTCCTGGGAAGAGCTGATTAGATTTTGGTAATAATTGGGCAACCGGAAGTAATAGTTTCTTTAAAAAAAATCTTCTAAATATTATTTTTGAAAATTTCTATTACTAATATTAAAGAATATAAAAATCTTTATAATTGACAGATAAATGTGCGTATCAAAAAGCCAGAGACATTACTGAAGACTTTTTCTGGGAATTACATTTAATATTTCTTATTTTATTATTAATTAAATATTTACAATTATAGATACATGTATTACATATACCTTTCAGAAATACCGCCAGTCTCATCAATGAATTAGAAGAATCTCGAACATTAGAAAAATAAGAGTGAATAGAATGAATTAAAAATATAAAAATATATTAAGAAGATATGTGTTTTTGTGTATGTCAGAAACGTCAAATAAAAACAATACTTATATAGCCTAATATGGAAATAGCGAGAGGTCTTGTGCTGGCCACAACAGATTTTTTTATAATTCATTTTCAAAGTTTATAAAAGAAAAGCATTGGCATTAATTTCTTGAGCATTTGGGAGTATTCGTAAGCACTCGTGAGTGCGTCTATAAAATAATAACGCGATTATAAATCATCATCAAATTTTGCAGTTTATTGATTATCATAACTTCTTTCGTTTTGTTTTGCTGTTTGACAGTTGCTCATTGCTATGTTATTTACTATTTATCAACCGTGTAGTTATCGTTTCTCGACTCTCGAGTTTATTTATTATCATTGACCATCGAATGACGTATCACTCATTGCTGTATTGATTAGTGTTCGTCAACGGTAAATGAAAATTTTTGAATATATTTATCTAATAGAAAATTGAACATTGCTACAGTTTAGTATAAAATTTGTACAATATAATAATATTCAAAGTTCCTCATCAAATAATTAGGAATAAAATTAACAGTGTTGTGTCAAATAATCAACCAGAGTTCACCATATATCTCAATTTATCCAACAAAGCAGCGGTGGTTAAAACCATGGTGCAAATATACAAGGTGATTTACTGCGCATAATGTCCGCCCAGGGGCGGATCTACATGGGGGCTAATAGGGCTTAAGCCCTGGGCCCCCAAGAGTCAGAGGGCTCACAAAAATTGAATTAATATTATGAATTTTTAATACTTTTTTTTTACTAACAATGCGCACTTATCGTCTAGTAAAAAATACTCCTAGTTAATACTAATTAATAAGAGGTCAAATATATGAAGAAACCAATAAAAAATTTCAATTTCTGTTTGATATTGGTAACAGAGAATGTGAGAATATTGACACTGAAAGTATTAAAGAAATAACTAAATTTTATGATCAGGATATTACAGATTTATTAGAAAATGAAAGTGTACATTTTAAAAAAGATTTGGAAACCGCTGATCTTTTAGAGGTACCTGTACAATATCTAGACTGTTCCAAAATGTTAAAAATAATATATGTCAAAGAGCTAGTAGATACATTTCCAAATTTATACACAATTTTAAAAATTTTCCTATATCACCCAATTGCAAATTGTGTGGCAAAAAGATCTTTCTCCAGGATGAGCTAGGTACATAAAAAACAAATATCGCAACACTATGCATAATTAAATATTGGCTGACATGCATATTATCAATAGAAAACGATATTACCAGATCGCTCACGTACGACGACGTTGTAAAAGACTACGCAAATGAAAAATGTAGAAAAAATAAATTTTAATTAAAAAATTGCAGAATGTCATACCTAACTATGGGTAAATGGCGAGATAGAATATTTATTTTATAAAAAAAAATTGTTTGTTTATATGTTTTTGTTCCTAATATTACTTTATTTTTTATATAATATGTAATGTTTGTTATTCAACACCATTTCATTAATAAATATATTTAAAATAATTGAAATATTTTTAATCTGAAAAAAAGAATGGGGCCCCCCTTGTACTTCAAGCCCTAGGCCCCGAAAAACCTAGATCCGCCCCTGTGTCCGCCGCTACCAATAAGAAATGCCCCTAAATGTTCGCGCTAAATTCAAATCAAGTATGATAATTACGTACTGCTTACGTGTGTTCACAATGAACATAACATAAAAATTATGTTTTTCGAAGTAAATTGGTAATAAAGTGTAATTATTTTATTAATTAGTGAGCGATAGTAATTGATATTAACATTAACGGGTTGAATTATTTATTTTAGTAATATTTTCATGTAAGGGCCGTGATTACCACATTTTCTTTAATTTACATATCTTTGTAATATCTACTTCTTCTTATCATACAAATTTTCATACAATTTAATTAAATTAACTTGTAATTTATAATGAAAAGAAATATAAATATAACCTACAACTTCGGCTTATATTATTTCATTTCACACTAGTTGACATACAATGCATACATGCGCAGTTCACATTCTACATGAGAAAAACATAAAGTTGGAATGATTTCCACTTTATGGTTTATGTATTTCTTACGGGACTGTTATGTAGCTACGTAAGCATAAGAAATACGTAACAGCATTGTGAACACGCCCATTGAAAACCTATACTTCAACTTTATGCTTCCAACCATATTTTCGTCCTTCGGAAAGTAAAAATATTTCATTTTCCTTTTAAATAAGGCGTTTATTCTATTAGAACATATTTAATGAAGAACGAACAAACACGCTGACACAGCTGACACAACGAACGACATTTTGAACTAAACATTTAGGGGCGCACGTGATTGGTCAACACTGCGCATACACGGGAATAAATCACCTTGTATATTTGTACCATGGTTAAAACCATAGTGAAGAAGAGTACCAAAAATTGAATGTACATAAAATTCATAATTTAATAACGTTACCCCATAATATTGTTTTATTGCAAATATTTGCAACAGGTACACTAGTTCACTATAAAATGTAATTTATGAAAATGCTAGTGAAATTACTACCGAAATAGGTTATGTCCCTGTCCTGTGCTTTGCATAGGAGAATAGAGTAGTCATTGAATCAAAACTGAGTTAGAGTAGTTCTTCATTTGAATAAATGACATCAATTCAAATCTAGCTTTACGTCGCCCTCTGCAATTTTATCGTTTTTCGTATGAGTGATTCCAAATGAAAGTCAAATAGTAATAGTTTCTAAAACAAATTTGCTTTATGACAATGAATTCATGTGCAAAGAATGCTAAGTGAGCAGATAAATTTATAAAACCCGCAAAATTATTTTATTCGTTAAATTATGACATATTCTCTAACTAAGCTATCTACTCTGTATTCCACTATCGTTGCGACTATTTAGTATGCAGTAAAGTCCATGTAAAACTTTACAACGGCTAGTCTTTTTTCCACCACGAAACTTTTAAATCAATTGCTTTAAATTTGGCTCTATCTGTTATAAATCAAGGGATGCATAGTTTAAAATTAGCTCACTTATTTTAAACTTTTTCCTAGAATCTAGATATCCTACTTTGCAATTCGAATATAATTACACTAGACTTTCCACGGATACTTTACTCTTGCAAATGCAAATATCAAAGGAAATTTATTTTTAACGAAGACTTAGTGCAGATTTGCACTTCTAGTGGAATATATCTTTTTATAATTGTTTCCAATAATTGAGTGATTATCTACAAATAAAATATAGATTGGCCCACCTAGAAATGCGTAGTATGCCGTGATGATAAATTTATATTTATTTATATTTTTTGTTAAAACTGTTATGATTTTGGACTTAGTGTTTAATACTTATGTAAATAAATGGGAGTTTTCTAGCAAGTATAAAAGTTTAATGCACGAGCATAACGAATGCATTAATTTTATACGAGTTTAAAATCCCATTTTTCTTTACATGTTGAACATGCTATTTTAAAATTTAAAATTTGCCTCTCATAAAATATTCTTAATCCAAGAAAACTGCAAGATTCATCATTTTTGACATCAAAAATACATCAAATAATGACATTAAAATCTGTCATTTTTCAAGAAAAAGATTATTTTTGAATGTAAACACTCAGAAAACCTTTGAAGATGCCTAACACATTGTTAGGCGAAACGTTAGGTGTTATACCTAAAAGACCATGGCCCAGAAACCCGAAAAAGTTCCAGTCTATGACAAATGCCGGCCATGAAAGCCTTAGTAATTACTTGTTTTATGTTAAATAAAATTTATTTAATTTTCAAATGAATTTTTCTCAATATTTTTATTATGCAAGAACATAAAATATTTATATGGTTGAATTCAGAAAAATATACTTTATCGAATGAGCCTAAAAAATGTATAATATCTCATTACAAAAAAATATAACAGATTTGTAACTTGAGAACCACTTGTTTAAAATTTTTTTCTTCAATAAGTAAATGTCACCCTTGATCTACTGCAACTTTTATTTGAATGATTTTCTTCTATTCCTAATAATAAAGAAAATAATCGGGGTGTCTAGTATCCGTGAAATACCCTATATATATATATATATATATATACAAGGTGTCTCTTAAACAGGGGGACATGGCTTAACCACAGATTCCTGAGACTAAAATAAGACGATTTAACTCAACTTCTACCGGAAAGTGTACCATTTAGCCAGAAATCTGCTTCAAAGTTTTTCGAAAAAAAATTAATTTTGCTTATAATTACAGAACGCTTTATACGATTTGGGTGAAATTTGGCATGACAGTTCATATGGTTATAAGACAAAGACATCTTTTAAGGTGATACTTGTTATTATTAGTGAACCACTAGTGTGTGAAACTTAGGTGTCCCAACATTCAGACAGACAGATGTTACTAGTTTCTGAATATTGCGAAGGAATTTTTTGACAACCCATAAACAATTGTTACTGTCATTAAAAATTAGTTGTTTGACATTTGGATAGACTGCTAGATTAAATTTATTTAAAAAAAATTCATGATGCAGTCACTCAGGTTTTATTTTTTTCTGTCTGAAGATATCACAAATTAAACAGAGAGAGAAAAGTTTACTATTGAATGTATCATTCTGAAAAAAAATAATTTCAGATTATCGGCGTGGCCATTAAAAAGTTACGGTCTAATCAATGTTGGGACACCTAAGTTTCATACATTAGTGGTTGACTAATAATAACAAGTATCACCTTAAAAGATGACTTATAACCATATGAACTGTCATACCAAATTTCATCCAAATCGTATAAAGCGTTCTGTTATTATAAGCAAAATTAATTATTTTTTTTCGAAGAACTTTAAAGCACATTTCTGGCTAAATGGTACACTTTCCGGTAGAAGCAAGTTTAGTTAAATCGTCTTATTTTAGCCTCAGAAATCTGTGGTTGAGCCATGTCCCCCTATTTAAAATTTTACTGGATACAGGGTGTTTCAAAATATGTGTCGGAAAATAAATGGTGGGATTGGTTGGCTAATTATAAGATAAAAAGTTCCCATTAACATGGTTCCGCAAACGCACCGTTTTCGAGATACAGGGTGTAAAAAAAATATTATTTTTTTTTATTTTTTGAGATACAAAACTCAGCTTTTGTACACATATTAGCTACTTTTTAAGCGCTTATTCAATTTTTTTCATGTGCCATTGACGGAGATTTTAGGGTTGCGTGAGGTTTTTATGGCCCTAATTTCTATGACACTTGGGAAATTGGCATTCTGAAAGCACATTGTAAACCACCAATATTTTCTACATAAAAAAGGTACTTCTAGTCAAAAGCTCTAACGTAAACCGTTTGAGAAATACGGCATTTTATGATGGAAAACATGAAAAAAAGTAGCAACATGTTTTGTTGTTGATAAAAACATAATAATAATAATAATAATAATAATAATAATAATAATAATAATAATATTTTTACACCCTGTATCTCGAAAACGGTGCGTATGCGGAACCATGTTAATAGGAACATTTTTTCTTATAATTAGCCAACCAATCCCACCCTTTATTTTCCGACACATGTTTTGAAACACCCTGTATATGGAATCTATTTCAAGGAACTTTTAGGAAGATAATGTGTTGGACACATCAGATTTTTTAAGTTTTCTATTCACATATCTTTTTCTTGTTTACGCCAAAAATTCGTGCCTTAACTAATCCCACCCCTCCATCCTTTTTCGTTATTCTTGCTCTTACACTTCCTGAAATCCTGCGCATGATGTAGTCATCACAGCTTGCATCAGGCAGTCCCGATGCTCTGCACGTCCTTCAGTGGCGTGGGGCAAGGGGTATGAATGGGGCACTTTGTTACACTTAGTCACGAGCCGCCCCTGGAACGCTTTATGTCACTCATAACTTATCTAAACGCGTTTTAGATCCCGTTGAGGTAATTTTCGAAACGCTATCGAACGTCTTTGTGGAAGTTATTGTACTTCCGGATCCATTTGGAAGTTAATTTCAGCAGAGATGGAGTATGTGGGTGTTGTAATGATTTTTAGAAGGGGAAAGATTGTGTGTTTACATCTTCCTGTGGAGTTATTTTTTGTTGTGAAGTATGGATTCCAAATATATCCTGATATAACATCAATAAGATGTAGGGGTTGTGTGAAAATGTAAACATCGTAAACTTGTTGGTATATTCGGATATATCGGACAAACTTTATGTACGAGGGCGGATTTTCTCGACGCACAAATATTTTTGTCAGGTTATGCGAACTGTCACTAGTTTTACGTTAACCCATTACTACTTTGTGACGGTACAAAAACAATATAACAGAATTTATTAAAATATCAAATTAAATAAATAATAATAGAAGTACATTATAATGGCGACAGTTGTTGAAACTATTCTAATTAAGATATTTAAGAATAACACTTGACATGTTTCATAAAGTTTCAGTCAGGGTTTCAGTTTCTGAATCAAATTGTTGTTATCAGCTAGAGATGCACTCGATTTCGAGCTTTGGCCCGGCCCGGCCCGAAGCCCGCCTCGATTTCGAGTCGATCATCGAGCCGGGCCGAAGATATTTTTTATCGGGCCGAATCGGGCTAATCATTTTCAAAAATCGAGGCGAGTCGGACTTTTGATTTTGGCCCGGCTCGAAAATTCGAGCTTTTCGGGCCAGCCCGAAAAATCTTATAGTTCATTCAAATGCACAGTTTCCTTAATATTTTAATGAAAATCGATGAAGTTAAAAAGGATCAAAATGATTTAATAACAACACAGTTCACATATTAATAAATAAAAATGTATTATTTTACTTCAAGAATTCAAGGTTATTCATTAAAGCATAATAATTATATTGTGATGATGCTATTATTATTGTTATTACTCGTATACTTAAATAAAAGTGATTTTTGTTCCTACCATAATGGTTTCTTGTCCTATTTTTGAGCAGAAACAAAGTTAGATAAAAAATACTTATGTAAATTCTATTTTTTTATATAAGATTTGTGAAAAAGTTGTTTAAATTTTTTGTAAACAAAGTGTTAAATACTCGTAGGTCAGTAATTTTTATAACAAACTTACACTAGAAGGGTCTCTTTTTTAACTACTTATGTTAACTAATGTTAAAAGTTACAAGAATGTAGAGGTTTTTTATAAGTTTGACACGAAAAATCAACATTAGGAATGCCGGATGCACCCAATTTCGAGCTTTGGCCCGGCCCGGCCCGAAGCCCGGCCCGATTTCGAGTCAATTTTCGAGCCGGGCTAGCTAATTTTTTTGTCGAGTCGATCTTCGAGTCGGGCCGGTAATTTTTATTTTCGGGCCGAGTCGATCCAAACCTCAAAGCCCGGCCCGGCCCGCCCGAATGCATCTCTATATCAGCAGACACTGGCTCACTCAAACAGAACCACAGACGTGTTTCGCTTTTATTGGAGCTCTTCATTGTGGTGTATTGACGTCTGTAGGAGGCACTGAGTAAGGTTGAGCCAGCGGATGATAAACATTTCAAAAAGATATGATGGCTGCAGAAGCAAATAACTACATGTAGAGCCATCTATCGAGAATGCCGTGAGCTTAGCCGGCCATAAATAATAATAAAATTACTCTAAAGTATAATATGATGGCGACACTTGGTGAAAACCTTCTAATTAGATATTTTAAAAAATAGCACTGGAACGCTTCTGGTTGAGTGAGCATAAATGACCAAGAAGTTGATTCAAAGACGTAAATCTTATGAAACATGTCAATTGGATCCGTTCCTGATTATGCAGGATATTTGACATCCACATATTAAATTATTCCGATTATAGAGGACCCTTGTCTTGAGAAATAGCTAGTAAAATTCTGTTCTGGGTTTTCTCTCACTAATTTTTAATTTTAAATCAAGCATTGGCCTACCTAATTCTTCTATTTTTAATTTATCTTCTAAAGGTGGATTTATGCAGCTTACATTTTATTTTACTTTTTATTTTCTTTTTCGCTTTTACTTTTACTTTAAAATTTGGTACTTCATGCAGCCACTTTAAAGACTTCGGTACACATGCGCAGATGTGATTTAAATTTTTTTTATATGTATATCAGTTATCATTTTTTTTTTTAATTGGGCCTCGCACTTTTTGTACATTGGACCGGAGCTATTTTTTAATGTATTTTGGAACATACACAACATCCAAGCCCCTGGTGGGAATCGAACCCACGACCCCAGAGCCGAGCGGTGAAGGTCGCTTGAGTGCTACCTTAACGCACTCGGCCACCGCGGCGGCTCATCAGTTATTATAAATGTAAAGAGATAATTATAACCTGTAAAAATGGACACAAGTGTAATAATTTGCGCATTTGCTATATTACTTGTAGCTTTACCTATTTTCTAATTTTTGCAATCTTACCTACACAAAAACAAATAAATACAGCACACGCTGACGTTTTTCATGTGAAGTGGTGCACATGCGCAGTTGTGAAATTCTTTTACTTTAACGGTCTTAAGTTGAAAGTTGGTCAACTTTAGTTCTTAAAGTAAAATTAAAAGTGTGCCCATAAAGTAATACATTTATTAACACACGTTTAACTTTTGTAAAGTAAAAGAAAAAGAAAAGATAAAATTAAAATTAGGCTGCATAAATCCACCTTAAAGGAAGTTTATTAAAGTTTGTTTTTAAAAAAAAATTATTTGTGACTTTTCCTTTCGCAAAACAATGCCCTACAACAAGGAATTTATTTTAAAACTGACCGAAGCCGCGATATAATTGCGGCCACACAGCGCTCAGAAGATGACATAATAGTCACACAACACATAAGCAATTTTCGTTGTCATAGCAACGCTGACAAGGCTTCAGTACATCTCACGTGTATTTTAAATGTAACTTAACTACTTTACGTTACAGTAGAACCGCTTTATTTTTTATTATTTATATGATTAAATTATATTATTAATTTATTATACCAAATAAAGTTATTTTTACCTTTTTCTGATAAGGTAGCGCGTGTCCTTGCGGCCTCATTAACGAGACCCTTAATGATTATCAGGGCATATTATTGGTGGATGATACAAACAACAAAATAGAAAAAAGTAGACAGTTGAATTGAAGCACTGAAGATGATTTTCGCAGTAAAAAGACCTGCAACTGGTAGTAGTGAAAAAACATAAATTTTATCGTAAGTTTCGAGAAATGGCAGAGGCTGTGGGCATCATAGAGATTCACCATCTTCCGAAAAAGCGAATAAATTAAAGGTTTTCTCCTATAAGTGCTAAAGTATCATTTTCCGTCGTACAACTGATGGCGTACAAAATTCCTAAAATCAAACAATTTAATACGATATTTGATATATGTACACTATTTTGTCATTAAACAAATTTTAATCCATTTAACAATTTAAAAGCACATTTTCAGATACAACGCGTACAAAATTATCCACACAAACATTTCACGGAATTTAGAGTGTTTATTTACATACATTCTGCAATCCCTTGAGTTCATTTATATTTAACTTCACTGTCTAGTACATTTATAGTCAAACTGTAAATAAAAATAAATACGCATACAATTACACTGTTGCGTGCATTTTAAATTGGTTGTGAAACATTCAAAGGAAGAAAATGAATCTCGTAAAATACGACTTTATTAGTAATTGGAATTGGAAAATCATTTATGATATTCTCCGAAAAGAGAAATAAATCGAAAATGAAATGACTTCTTCGACTGCGCCTGGTTAAAGAGCGAACGAGACGTTCGCATTTTGAACGCCCTCGCAGTTTTTTGTTAGCTTTGACCAAACCAATTACTGAAAGTGTTTCAAATAAAAAGATAAATCTTTGCACCGCCTAAAATTTCTGCGCCCTAGGCTACTCATATATAACCTAGTCAGCTTATTCGATAATTAGGCATTGGTCTGCATCTGTTGACAGATGAATTACTACGATAGACCCTCTTCGTTCTTAGAAAGAACAGAGAGCAATCACGAAATTTTGTGGGTTAGGTTAGGTTAGAATATTAAAACAATGTGGAGGTATCTGCTGATGCTAGATGAGTATATGAGTGGGCCTGAGTGTCTAGTCGCGAATGTGTGAACCCGGATTCGATCCCGACCAGTGGCGGCTGGTGATATCTTTGTATGGTAGGGCACAAAAATTTAAAAAAGTAAAAAGAGTATATTAAATTATTTAATCTTTAAGATACAGAAGCCATCTTCGTAATTAACTGAGTACTAGACGATTACAATTCAACAATAACAGATTACCTCGGAAAATGCCGGACATACTCGGACATCTTCGTTTAAATTGGGCTGTGCCCAGAACAGGCTTAATGCAGTCATATGCAGCTTCGCGCGCTTCGCTGCTATTGGTCAAAATTCGAGTAAAAATAGTGGGAGACCGGGGCAGAAACATTTGTGCCCTAGTTTCTAGCAACATATCGGTACGTGCACACGTCAGTATATAGGCTATCTAGCTATCGGCGGTGTAGTAAGAATTGCATAATAATGAAAGTAAATAAATAATAATTAATGTATTTTTAAAATGTATATGTACTCGCTTATTTCTTTTTTTTCTTGTCTTTTTATTTGGTAGGGCTGCGCCCTTGTGCCCTATAGCACGAGCCGCCACTGATCCCGACCGACACTAAAATTATTTCGAATTTTACAAAAGTGACCTCTGTGGTGCGTTCTCCACGAAAGCAATATATCACCATTACCGAGATCTTTGTATACAACAGATTGGCATATCCAACAATGAATAATATGCCCTGATAATATATTTATATTATTAATTTTAGAGATGTTTAATAGTGATCGAACATCGATAACTAGGTCAAAAGAACCGATGCATAGTATCTGACATCACTATCAAAACAGTTACTAACTAGTTCGGAAGGTATATTCATCCCTTAAATGAAAAAAATAGTTTTTGAACTAGTCTTATTTTTTCGAGTCAAGTTTCAAGTCGAGTTGTACTTTAAAATATTCGAGTCCAGTCGATTTTGTCAATAACTTGCCACGAGTATTCTCGAATCCATCCCTACATTTGACATAAAAATGACTTCTAGGAAAATAATACCTCATAATATTCATGTACAAATTAATTATTTGAGAGAACAATTCAGCCCCTACTTTGCCAAATTGATTAATTTCGCAAAACAGAAAGTAGAGAAAATTTATAAAATAATATAAATTGTATTTTAAAATGTTTATGAAAAATTACACATTTAATCCTTGTAGAATTGTAATATTATAGGCATAAATGTAGATAACGAAAAAAATATTTTAATATAAATAAGTTAAACATAAATCAAGTAATTTTTATCAGATATGTTTTGCATTTATATGAAAGCATATTATAAAAATTATAAACACAAAATCAATATTAATTAATTACCTTCATGGATTTATTTCATTGCCGATTATTTTTCTTTGTAATAACTTACTCGTTTCAAGATAATCTATTTTAAATTTGGCGCTTAAGCTAGACACAATATGGCGGCCAATGGGCAACATGCGTGATACAGAAAATCCAATTTCTCTCACTATATACGTAATGTTATGTTGAAAACATATATAAAAATATAAATTTTATTTTAAAATAATTATTTGTTTTTTAGTGACATCGTTATATTTAGCTGGAGAAAGAAACCATGTTTAAAAATGTAACGTATAGATGGCATGGCGTTCGAGAAAGTTTTAATTTGAATTTGACATTAGTTCATTTTTTTCTTTTTCTGGTCTCTAAAATACATTTATTACTTCACAAATAAACAAATAGATACCCAATTACATGTAATTTAAAATATCGATAACAAAAAGACAACCTAAAATACTAATCTCCAAACTATTGTTGAAACGTTAAACAGGAGATCTACATTACCCGTACAAACAAACGCTATGACTCTATGACCATTCATTGGTGCGGCGTAATTCTACGTCATACATGGCGGGAATTCAAATAATCAAATTTCATTATTTTTTTTTCTGGCTAATTAATAAAAATTTTGTCAAAAGAAAAAATATGGGTAGCAAGTTTTTACCTGCTCTTCAAAAATATTAAATAAAAAAAAGGTAAGCAAGTAGCCCATTGCGGTACATTATATATCTAGTGACCACTTAGTGACTTTATTTTGGATAGTACAGCAATATCTCTTGACTGCTCCTGGAAGCTTTATAAACTAAAATGTACAAGTGTGTTGGGTTTACATCCATATTTTTTTATTATAAGATGTCAAAATCCCGTGAGCATTCTAACCAAATTCTAAAAAAAATTTCAAGTAAGAATTTTAATTTTCTTTGGAGAATGCTGGGAAACAACTTAAATTTTATTTTATAATCTGGGTATGCCAGTCTGTTTTGTACACAGATATCGGTAATGACAGCAGTGACAGCAGGAATAAGTCACGCCTAAACGGTGAGTCTGGAACTAGAGTTTCTTTTTGACAGATATTAGAGAGTTGCAGCTTCAACGCAAAAATAACGTGCACTTTAAAGTTACGTGACAGCCCGAGTGCGCATGCGTACTAATAAGGTTCACGTTATATGTATAAGGAGACACGTTATGTGCAATGGAATAGCGAGCGTTTAACGTCACACGTTCTGTATCTTTTGAGGTTATGTTTCCGTGAAAAGTGTGGATGTAACCTCGTTTGTGTTGCTTTTAGCGTTAACGTTAGCGTGAATACACTAATTAAATGCGGTAAACATTGAAATTGAAAGTCCTTTATTTCTAAAATAAAGTGTTTTCTACATAAGGTTAACGTTTACGTTCTATCATCTTAGAAATTGCAATAACTCCCTATTGTGATGTTTCCTCTTGTATTAATAACGTACCGTAGGCTATGACCCGAATTAACGTGACATCACGTTTGGCTCTCCCCGAGTTTAGCCGAATGACCATGACGCGTTAGGCGTAATGGATCAGCCTTGTTCATTGCCCAGGAAAAAGACTTCAAGGTGCGTCTAAAGAAGTTTCCACTTTAAAAAACAATTAAACGCTTTGCCCCTTAAAGAATTCATTTGTCAGATACTCGGTACTTACAGTACTTATTCAGTACATTATCCCCAAATTTAAAGGAAAACATCCCTAAATATGTTTCCAGTTTCCTCCCTTTATCTCGCGTGCAAACAAACCCATAAAGTAAATAGGTCAACTTGTAAATCAAGATCTGTTGTTGATGTAACAACCACATTAAGTCCCCTTGCAAATTCTGCACAAAAAGATCCGTATCTGTATATCTGTGTCTTGACCCACTTCCACTTCCATTGACCGCAAAGCCTCGCGCGTTTACACGGCAAACATCCGCGGATTAGACTTGGTAATGCAGTGGCCCCATGTCCGCGAATTAGCATGGCCACAGCGCCACCTGCACTGCTCGTCTTACAAGGAGAACTTCCCAGATGATTAACAGCTTTAACACGATAATTTGCGATACGGAGTTGATCTCTTATTATACACATCGGATATACGATAGATGGAAGATAGCGAGGTGTGGATATTGTTCCGTAAACTTGAGAGAATAGCTAATTTCCTATGTCTTAAACAAGGTTACTGTACATATTGATGTATCTGGGTGGTTTCGTGGTGGTTGTTCAATAATGTCACGCAGAAGATAACAAGGTTTAACAGGGAATTATATCAGCAAGCAGTGGTCAATGGTAAACGAATTTAATGTAATAATGCATACATAAATAACGCTTATCCCACATTGTCGGTTAGCATAAACTCGAATAAAAGCATTTATACAACAATTATATTCATACATGCTCTTTTTACCTCCCGTACCTTTGGTAAGAGAGGTATAGGGATCGTGCTAAAAATCGCATGTCGAGATTTTGGTAAATCACGTTTTAATGTCCCTAGAATCCGATTTTAACTTTTCACGATGATATCTATATATATATATATATATATATATACAGGGTGTTAATACTAAGTCGTTACACCCGAAAATGGTAGTTAGAACTCATTAAAACAAACAACTTTTCTTAGTTCCAATTTTTGATTTGGTGCCCCGGTTCGCAGTTATTGGAGTTCTTTTGTTTTTCGAAAAATCGTCATAACTCCCTTATTTTAAGGACTATTGAAATTTTATTTTCTTCCAAATTTACCTTTAGGCTCTCTAAAACATTTGGCATTTACAATTATTTTTTATTTTTTTAAATGACAAAATGGCGATCGATCAAAAAATTCAGAACATGATTTTTTGATAACCACTTCATCGATTTTTGAAAGTAAAACATTTATAAAATCCTTAAACTATCTACTACAATATTTGTCCTAAACATTTTTTTCAATCTATCCAAAAAAAATCTTTTTTCACTTATTTAACTTAGATAAGTGGTGCGTGCAGAAAAAAATCTAATTCGGAATAGGCTATGAAAAAAAAAAACGTGTATCAATTTGAAAGTAATTAATTAAATGTCAATTTGACACAAGATATTGTCAAATATGTTATCTGAAGAAATATTCTTGAATCCTTATATTAAAACAGAAATAAATTAGAAAACGGTGAATGGCAATAATCTGTAACCTCCTTCATTATCATTTCTCCTTAAAATTACATTTTATGTCAACTGTGACAACTTGATTATTGATCAAACATACGTTTCTGTTTTCATAGCTTACTCCGAATTAGATTTTTTTCTGAACACAGTGCACTTATGTAAGTCAAGAAAATGACTAAATACTTTTTTTGGATAGATTAAAAAAAATGTTTATAACAAATATTGTAGTAGATAGTTTAAGGATTTTATAAAAGTTTTACTTTCGAAAATCGATGGAGTGGTTATCAAAAAATCAAGTTTTGAAATTTTTGATGGATGGCCATTTTGTCATTTGAAAAAATAAAAAATAATTGTAAATGCCAAATATTTTAGAGAGCCTGAAGGTAAATTTGAAAGAAAATAAAATTTCAATAGTCCTTAAAATAAGGGAGTTATGACGATTTTTCGAAAAACAAAAGAACTCCAATAACTGCGAACCGGGGCACCAAATCAAAAATTGGAACTAAGAAAAGTTGTTTGTTTTAATGAGTTCTAACTACCATTTTCGGGTGTAACGACTTAGTATTAACACCCTGTATATATATATATATATATATATATATATATATATATATATGTATGTATATAATAAAAATAATAAAATAAAATTTATTTTAGTTTTATTACATTGAAGTAAGCTACGATTTTGGCAATAAATTCAACTTTTAAAATTAATTTTTTGTTTTATTGATTGAATGTTTGCTCAGATTACTTCGATACAGTAGAAATGAAATACTAACTTTGAATTAATTTTTATCAAATTTTTCGCAATGTAAGGGTATGATATTATTATATCGTTGAATTCAGAACAAAATTCTCTATTTAATGAGTTAATATAATGTATATAATGCCATTTAAAAAAATATAATGCCCTATAGTTTGAGTACCACTGGATTTATGATAATAAAGTTTATGCTAAAATGTGTCCCCCTCTATCCATTACAAAATATCCTAATCACTTTTTTCTGTATCTTTTCACATACACGAATAAACGGCATTGTTCCATTATCTTGATACACCCTGTATATATATATATATATATATATATATATATATATATATATATATATATATATAATAATAATAATAATAATAATAATAATAATAATAATAATAATAATAATAATAATCTATTTTATAAATCCCGGAGTCTATGTTTTACAGATAAACACAATTCCTTAGTTACACTGCTAGATAGATGTCACTGTCGAAAACCTATCCTTTCAAATTATTAATAGTAACGTTTCAAAAAGAAAATTGTAACGGTAAATAAAACAATAGTTATATTATACGAAAGCAAAGGAACATAATATAGTTTCCAGCATCAATAAAGATGTAGGTATGTATTTAAATTAATAGAAGTTAAAAAATAATAATAATAATAATTTCCATTATTGGAAAAAAAAATTATAATTGCTTTAAGGCATTGATATTTAACTGCGATTTTTTTCAAGAAGAACTGTTAAAACTTTAAATAAGAAAACTTCCGGTTGACCAATTATAACCAAAATGTAATCAGCTCTTCATATGGATGTAATGGAAAGGAATACGAATGAATTATAATTTTTAGAATTGTAGTATTGGTGTTATCGCTGGAGAAATTTTTACACACACATACACACACAGACATCGTAAAACTAGTAAATCGTATTCTAGGGCCCCTAAAACGTGCTTATTGATTAAAAACTCACTACCGAATTTTTTGACCAAAGATTATACCTTCCTTACCTAAAGATGATAAAAGGTAAAAAAAAAAACAGATGAACTCAGAATGATTTCAGAATTCTAATGTTTTTTTTTTAAGAGTGAAAAATTATAGGTATAGTACGAGAGCTGTTACGAAAATGAAGAAGTGCCCCGAGTTGTATTTCGTGCATGATTTTAGAAGAAACTTAACGTTTGAGCAATTATAAATATTTGGTGACGACTTTTGGTAATACCTCCCCTTCATTGTCAGCCGTTAGTTATTGGTATCTTGAATTTAAACTTGGACGATGCGTGTAAGCAGATGATCCCAGAACAGGACGACTTACAGAAGTTGTTTTCTCGAAAAATGTTGACTGATAAAAAGTTAATAAAGGAAAACTGAAATATTACACTTCGGGAGATTCAGAAGGAACTGCACATTGGATCCTCCTTGGTAAATAATATTCTGCATCAACATTATAATACTCTAATATCTTCTAGTTAATGGGGTCCTATGCCATTTCTCTTTTATTTTATTTTTTCCTGTAAGAACAGGATAAAATAAGAACTTCAGTGCAAACGCGACTTAAAAATTTTACGTAATAAGCGAGATATGAATTTTTAAAGTTTAAGAATTTGTGCGTGACGTAGCGGGTACTAACGAGTGATCGAAAAACAATGGGACAAACTGTTAGTTATACTGGAAACAATTTTTTTCATGTTTGCATAGCTGAAATGTTTTTATATAAAAACTTATACGTTATATTTACGAAGAAATTATTATTAAGTATAAATAACATAAATAATAAGCATTTAACAAGGATTTCTTCCTAATAAATTACAGAACATTGAAACAGTTTGACAATATTATTACACAAAGTATGACGACGGATGGCGCTAATGTTTGTCTGTTTTGAAGTTTCAATATTAATTTAATTAATATTATTATTAATTTAATTCATATTACAAATTGATTTATTTATAAATACATGATTATTGTTAATATTACTAGATGTTATAATTAAACAAATTCATCAAACACAAAATTGTTAAATGTTTTGTTAGGTTATAGAACATCATGACTTTTTATATTCTTTCAAAGGTGACCGCTACAGACGCGCGAATCTTCTTTTTAAAATCAGGCGACCAATCAAATTCTTAGTACCTAACACGTCATACCCAATTAGTAATCAGGTTCAATCGCTTATAGTTTGTGACCTAGTTAATATTTAAAGAAAATTTTTTCACTAATACTCATTAATTTATGTATATTTTCGTCTTCTTATTTAAGATAGTTAAAATATGACTATGGTATAGGACCCTATTAAGGTATTAAGATAAAGATTACTTTATCATACCTTCATTTAGTTTCGGTGGAGATATCGTAATATTTTAGCCCTTGGTGTTGTTTTATGGAACTAGAGGGATGATCTAGGCAAAATTAATACATTGAGGTAGTTATCTCATTGAGCTTGTCATATGTATGCAATATTAAAACTATATAGCGAAATTTAAATAAAATATTTAAAGTCCTCGAAAGCGATTTATGCAAAATATTTGAAGGTTAGAGAAGTTTTAATTTATGCAGTATCTAAACTGGAAATGGAGAGTTGAATTAATGTGCGCAACTTAGTGGAGCAAATAAAACCTGAATAACACTTTTAGTTTCCAAGTATTTATCAACTTTAGAGTAAATAAATTAAAAACTAAATTGCAACCAAGGTAGTGAATAAAATTTTAAAGTAGTTAATGAACAATGAAAAAGATTGTGAATTCGTAAGGGTGGATTCATGCAGCCTACTTTTTTTACCTTTCTATTTCTTTTACTTTATAAAAGTTAAAGGTGTGTTAATAAATGTACTACTTTATGTGCACACTTTTAATTTTACTTTAAGAACTAAAGTTGACCAACTTTCAACTTAAGACCGTTAAAGTAAAAGAATTTCACAACTGCGCATGTGCACCACTTCACGTGACAAACGTCAGCGTGTGCTGTGTGCTGTATTTATTTGTTTTTGTGTAGGTAAGAATGTAAAAATTAGAAAATGGGTAAAATTACAAATAATATAGCAGATGCACAAATTATTACATTTGTGTCCATTTTTACAGGTTATAATTATCTCTTTACATTTATGACAACTGATATGCCAGAAAAATCACATCTACGCATGTTTACCGAAGGCTTTAGAGTAGCTGCATAAAGTACCAAAAAAAAAAGAAAAAGTAAAATAAAATGTAAGCTGCATAAATCCACCTTAACACATGTATAGCAAAAAGATACTAATTTAATCTGTGTTGAATGTGTAAAATAAGCAAACATGTGAAGCTTTGTCCAAACATGAATAAGTTGTATTCAAACTTTGTATTTATGTATTGTGATTGTGTACTAAAAAAAAAATCCCAGAACTTTGGAAACACTTCTCGTAGAAAAAAAATCTGATGTGGCCAACACAAAACCTCCCGCTATTGAATTTTTATTAATTTAAATACATACTTACGTATTTACTAACGCTGCAAACTGTTCCATTGCAGAAAACTATTGCTTTATTTACTATTTTCTTTTTAAAATGTCACTATTATTAATTTGAAGTGATTAGTTTTATGACAGTGTATTACTGTCAATTACATTCATTTGAAATATGAACTGTGTAACAAAGGAATTATTGTGTTTATCTTAGGCTTCGCGACTAATAAAAAAAAATATTTTTAAATTTATCTGTAAAATATATAGAAAAAGTATTAATATATTCCTGTAGAAAATTCAATAATCTTTAATTTTCATGAGACATAAAATGAGAAAAAATGGCATTTAATGGTATTTTTTGAAGAAAAACCATTATGAGCTTCAGGTAAAGTGCCATTTCCGATTATCCGATTTACTCCAAAATCTAATGGCTTCTTTTCTTATTAGAATAGGATAGAAATACAAGATTTCAGATTTTTCTGAATGATAGTATTTGAGTTAGAGTGAAGACAAAATCCCTACACACACACACACACACACACACACACACACACACACACACACACACACACACACACACACACACACACACACACACACACACACACACACACACACACACACACACACACACACACACACACACACACACACACACACACACACACACACACACACACACACACACACACACACACACACACACACACACACACACACACACACACACACACACACACACACACACACACACACACACACACACACACACACACACACACACACACACACACACACACACACACACACACACACACACACACACACACACACACACACACACACACACACACACACACACACACACACACACACACACACACACACACACACACACACACACACACACACACACACACACACACACACACACACACACACACACACACACACACACACACACACACACACACACACACACACACACACACACACACACACACACACACACACACACACACACACACACACACACACACACACACACACACACACACACACACACACACACACACACACACACACACACACACACACACACACACACACACACACACACACACACACACACACACACACACACACACACACACACACACACACACACACACACACACACACACACACACACACACACACACACACACACACACACACACACACACACACACACACACACACACACACACACACACACACACACACACACACACACACACACACACACACACACACACACACACACACACACACACACACACACACACACACACACACACACACACACACACACACACACACACACACACACACACACACACACACACACACACACACACACACACACACACACACACACACACACACACACACACACACACACACACACACACACACACACACACACACACACACACACACACACACACACACACACACACACACACACACACACACACACACACACACACACACACACACACACACACACACACACACACACACACACACACACACACACACACACACACACACACACACACACACACACACACACACACACACACACACACACACACACACACATACATACATACATACATACATACATACATACATACATACATACATACATACATACATACATAGGTACCTCCCTTACCAAGGGTAGCGGGAGGTAAAAAAACTCACATATTCCTTTGCCGAATTTAATCATTTATTTTTAAATTCTATACGAACTGCAATTTATTGTCCATTCGCAATTAAATTTTGCGTTCCATCACTATCAGTGATGACACATCCATTATGAGAGAAAAATCACTCTTCAAAGTCTTTGCAAGCAAATTTGACGTTTCAGTATTGGTCGACCGCGTCCTATTTCGCGAACAATTCTCTGGGACGTGTGACAGTTTTTATCGGTCAGTCGCGAGATATTGCGACAGCACAGACAGCGCTAATTCAATCACTCGGTCGTGGCTATTAATCTCGTTACGGCCCTGGATGAAACGAAACACGTGTTAACGCACGTGTACAGCAATACCAGCAAACAATATTCAATGCAATTGTACGAATGAGTTTTTGTTGTGTAGCCGGAGCGTGTTGTTTCAGCCATGTTGACAAGCTGGAAAAAATGACAGGTTCAATTAATATAATTGTTATTGAAACAATTAATAGAAATGAATGTGTTCCCTTTTATCCTCTGTGGAACATGAAGTAGAAATTATTTTTATTTTATTTATGAATGTACAAAAGCTACACATGTACTCCTGCTGTTTTTGTTAATTCAATATACTCAAATAGACTATTCCACTGTAATCGAAAAGAGTAAAAGTTTATCAAAAATATGAAAGATAACTGTTAAACAATAAGAAAAATACCAACTATTTTTTTTTTTAATTACTCCCTCTAAAAAATACGGGGAGTTCTACTTTTGATGACGTAAGACATGTGAACGGGTGTTTAAGCAAATAGGATTTAAGTTTGAACACCGACTGTATGGAGCTCTGCTCTCACTTCGCTACAACTAAGAATATAATTATTCAGGTGTGTCGGATACGTTCGGATGCTGTTCGGGTGATTTTCTTGTCTTTGCATGTTCGTTGATCTATCTGCCGCACTCCTTTGAAATTTGTTAGAAATCGTGAGTCACCAACCATGCGCTGTGCGCTACCAACTTCGAGAATGTCAAAATGTTTTTGTAAAATAAGAAAAAAAAGTAAAATAAATTAATTGCAATAATATATTTTCTTTCCCTAATAATAAAATATAATATTACAATTCAAATATACATTATTTTGTAATTTGCTCAACATTTTTTCGTAAGTCTCTGAACCACTGTTTGTTTACTTCTGGTATACCCACATTATCTACGTCACAAATGAAATTTATAATTCATACCTCAATATCTCGCTTATTTGGAGGAATTTTAAACTCGGATTTTCACATATTGTCTTACATACTTATGTAGTTCAAGATAAGAAAATAAAAAAAATATCGTGGCCTATTGATTCCCTTATATCATTTTTAATGAAAGTTGTAAAATGTAAACATTTTATATTACTTTACCACTATTTCCTCATGTGTCCTTTACCATATAGAACTTCTGTATCATGCAGTAGCGTAGCGTAGGGGGGGCAAAGGGGGCACCCGTCCCGGGCGGCATCTTGCTAGGGGCGGCATCTTGCTAGGGGCGGCAAATTCCCTATTGTTGACTTAATATTAAAAAGACTACTATCGGGGAAATAATTATAGTCAGTTGAGTTTGAAACTCAATAACTTCAAAAAAATTAAAAATGTGAAACGCACTTTCATTTATAGACTATATGCAGTTTTTATATAAAATATTCATAATTTTTTTTTTTTAAATGATTAGTTTAATTTTATTACTTTTTTAATGTTTATGCGCATGAACGCATGGTGTCCGTTAACAATAAAAATTATTAAAATTAAACTAATCAATTTAAAATAAAAAAATCTGATGTGGCTATTATTAATTTGAAGTGATTAGTTTTTTGACAGTGACAGTTACTGTCAGTTACATTCATTTGAAATATGAACTGTGTAACAAAGGAATTGTGTTTTTCTTAGGCTTCGGGATTATGTTTATATTTATCTGTAAAGTATATAGAAAAAGTATTAATGTATTCCTGTAGAAAATTCAATAATCTTTAATTTTCATAACGACAAAATCCAAAAAAATGGCATTTAATGGTATTTTTTGAAGAAAAACGATTATGAGTTTCAGGTAAAGTGGCATTTCCGGTCATCCCTTTACACCAAAATCTAATGGCTTCTTTTCATATTAGAATAGGGTATAAATACAAGGTTTCAGAATTTTCTGAATGATAGTATTTGAGTTAGAGCGAAGACAAAATCCCTACACATACACACACACATACATACATACATACGTACATACATACATACACACACATACAGACATCATCGTGAAAATGTTAAATTTGGATTCTAGGGACCTTAAAACGTGGTCATTTACTAAAATCTCGATAAGTGATTTTTAGCACGATCCCTATACCTCCGTTACCAAGGGTAGCGGGAGGTAAAAAATATTAATATTTTATATTAAAATTTTATTTTGAGTCAACATACCAAATTTCAAATGTAAGTTACTAATAGAGGCTGAGATCTAACACTTTTACTTTTTAATTATAAACAAAATGTAAAGAAATCGAAAAAAATAACGTTTAAATTATTCACAAAGCTCATGGTTACATAATATTAAAATTTGATTTTTTCTAGTCATATTGGTATTAGACATTAATGAAGTTGAGCATTTCTTTAAACGCGCTAAATATGGGGGTCATTTTTCATATACCTTTACATCCCTTGAAAAAATGTAACTTTCAATTATAAGGCATTTGACCTTGAATGAAAAAAAAAAATTTTCTAAGTACCTTTATTTTCTTTTTGTGTTTCTAAGAATTTTAAATTTTGTAGGAGAGGGAGGGGCGGTAAATTTGACATCAACCAATATTAATCAGCTATGGAAAAATTAACTTTTGGAAATCAACTACTATCCTAGTCGAATTCATTATTAATCCCTTGATTAATAACAAAGAGCCCGATTCTCAAAAAAGTTTAAGCTAATCCTCAGTTCTTGATTAGTATTTAAAATTTAATCTTCAAAAAACTGTCAAAATTAGAGTAGAATTTGCTAATCCAAAAATAAGGATTACCTTAAACTTTTTCGAGAATCGAGCTGTATCTGATTAAGGAATCAAACTTATCAGTAGATCAACGTTTGTTCTAAATCACCAATTTAATTTTTGAATCAAGGAATCATGATCAACAGACTACCAGACTCTCTTTTCTTTTGGTTTTTGTTAGTTAGGTACTTTCACTACCCATTTTTGAATTATTGCCCCAAAAGTGAATATACCCCACATTTAGATAAAAATTTGGTTTCGTAATTACTGAAGAAACTTTCACTTCTATTGTTTCGTTTTTTAATTCATTCCAGTATTCTAAACTCTATTGATTATTTGTCCCTCAGTGAAAGTTTTTTTCCTCCCAACTTGTAAGTTGGTGAATTACAGTGCAATAACTTTGCAGTGTCCCTGCCCCTTTGCTAGAATGTTAGTGTAATATGAGGCCCAATAGAGCTGTTATATGTAGCGATATCCAATTATGAATATATACATTACGAAAGCCCTAACTATCATTTTAAATTTACATTTGCATCCAGAACTAGTGTAATCGAAACAGTAATATGATTGTGTGTACATATCTGCAGGGGAATGACATGATTAACCTCATTTTTGATGAGATTACTTGCAAATTAGAAAGCGCGAAATTGCAAAGAGAATTTTGCTATGTTTAAGTATGAAACATTGTTGGTTTCGTGGAAATAAAACAAGCTATCTGGATATTGCGAACTTTAATCAAGTTTTTAATAGCACTACTAAAAGCGAAGTTTATGTATGTGGCCATATTTGAATTTCAATATATGCCATAAATAGGAACTAACCACTTTTAATCACAATAATAAAAATTAAACATTATTTTGTTTTTTTGTAATTTAATGTTTTTGAGAATTTGGTCAGCATGGCCAAAGATTATATTTCTACTATTATATTGTCTGTCTTTGTCTATCACACTCGTGCCATGGTAACGTCGCTATAACCTTCCCCAAATTATAAATAATGAATCGACTTTTTTTACCTCTCGCTAAGAAAGGTATTGGAATCATGCTAAAATTCGCATATCCAGATTTTAGTGGATAAGCATGTTTTAAAGTCCCTATAATCCGATTATAACATTTTTATGATGATGTCCGTGTATGTATATGTGTGTATGTGTGGATGTTGGAACCAGGGTTGGAAAAAATCATGATTTATTTAAAAAAATCAAAAATCATTGATTTTTTTAATTTTTAAAGATGTAGTGATGTTATTGTATTTTATTAATTGTTTTAAAAGCAATATAAATATTTTATTTCATAAACGAAAACGAAATCTGTAATAAACCCCAAAAGATGCATTTGAATTTGAAGTATATACGTACCCACGCGCGCTCTTCTTTTTAAACAATACATACCTAAATAAAATAGGTCAAAACATGTACCTAATCAGTAATCTGTTAGAATTCGAATACAGTCCATATTTTTGTTATTATTTATACTTTTGTAGTAAATAAATTCATTTTTATTACAATTTGAATCTTTTTTTCATCTGTGATAAAAATCAGTGATTTTTTTAGAAAAATCAGTTGATTTAAATCAGGATTTAAATCATGACTTAAATCAAATGATTTAAATCAGGCCAACCCTGGTTGGAACCACGGTTTCGCAAATATTATAAGACATAAACAATATTTAACTGCAGTTTCCTCAATCTGACAATCCTGGGAAGAGCTGATTAGATTTTGGTAACAATTGGACAACCGGAAGTAATAGTTTCTTTAAAAAATTCTTCTAAATGTTATTATTTGAAAATATCTGTTACTACTATTATTGAAGAACATAAAATTCTACATCTGATACATTTAAAAATTTTATTCTATCTTGTATAGATTTAAAAATAAAGCACTGTAATATATAGAATAATCTGATCGCAGAGGCCAAGGCACTAAGGAAACCAGTTGACAAATTCAAGTGTTTATAACATAGTTCGTAAATGATAGATGTCCGTGTCAAAAATCAACAGTTTTAGTGACATTCTGAAAGCTTTTTCTGGGAAGTACATTTAATCTTTCTTATTGTTTTATTAATTAAATATTTAAAATTGTAGGTAAAATGCATATATCCATAAGAAAAACCGCCAATCTTGCTAATGAATTGGACGAATCTATGACATTTAGGAACTTTCTCATACAATGAAAAATAGTTATAATTAGAATTGTATGTGTGCAGAAGACATGTTAAATACAATAAAAACAATATTTGGGATAGTTCGGTAATGTTTTTATTATAAAACGACGGTTCGATAGCGCAATACAATACTTATATGTATAACATAAAATGAAAATGGCGAGAGGTATTGTGCTGGCCACAACAGATTTTTTGTCTACTATTACATAACATAATAATCAAAATTCAAATCAAAGTTCACTTTGCGACAAAAAGAAAAAAGCCTAACATCAGTTTAGAAAATAAATTTAGAACAAATAACTTAACAACAAATAACAAACAACAAATAATTTAAATATTTGAGCACGATCATAGAAAGTAGTGTAAAACTGGACATGGATATGGAAGAAAAAGTAGGGAAAGCAGGAAGAAAATTCAACGCCATGAAAAGAGTAGTGCCAAAAAAATGTGAAAGAGGACAGTAATAAAAAGAGTCGTGATTCCTGCACTTGAGAATGAGATTCCTTAGAAAAATAGAGGGGGAAAACTTGAAAGGATAAAATAAGAAACGAAGTATATAGAAGAAATCTAAATATTAAAAACAACCGGAACTGTAATAAAGGAAAGACAATTAGAATCATTGGGCCTAGAATAGTCCGGGATACGAAAAATGAACTATGGAATATATGTTAGCACAAATCACTGTCTAATATATGCGCTCCGTTTAAATCCACGCGAAATACAATTAATGAACTTTCCGCATACCTAATATAACATATAACAGTTGCCCAAATAAGTTTTAAAGCTACTTAACTCTTATATTGGCAGTTAAACTGTGCAATTGGTGTTCGTATCAGTTCCTGCCTTGTTTACACTCGAATTATAAGCATACACAAATGAGTTAGAAGCACAAAGTTACTGTAATAATTATTATTTGACGGCGTCTATGGAATATCACGATATAAGCATTTCTTTCCCTTAAGCTACGTTTCCACCTCTTAACATAGTATTTGTTTTAGTCTTTGTTTTTGTCGCTTTCATTTGTTTTTGTCACAAAAATTCAAACCGTTTCCACCTCGTAACACATGGTTATTGTTTTGTTCTTGTGTGTTCACATTTAAACGAAAAGACAATTTAGTTAGACATTTGAAATTGTTTACAAATTCTTTGTGTAATTAATTGATACTCACATATATAACGACTTTACAATTTAATCAATGTATATAAACTAAAAATAATTTAAAAAGAAATTTTATAAAAAATATTTTGAATATGCCACAATTATTATATAGAGCATTTTAAATTTCAAAAATGTTATTTGTATTGATATAATTTAATAAGATTGTATTTAAAACTTAAAATCAAGATGAAAATAATATGTTTTGACATGCATATTTGATGTTTCGCCACAGTTACGCCCAACGCGGCATGCCAAGAGTCACTGGTTGCTAAAAATCCACAAAAATTTGATAAATTAACTAATTATTATTTATTATCCGATGTATTAACGTACTTGCCCCTGGTGGAATTGTTTTTCTAAACTTATCTTCCTTCGTTAGTGGTTTTTTTACTAAATTTAACAAAAAGTCAAACTGTTCAACAGTTCATATTGTGTAATTAAAAATTTTTTCTTCATCAAACAGTTTCATTTCGTTTAATAAATTGTTCCCGTCTCCATGTTCTACTCGTTTTTGATTTATCCGATGTATCCACCACCGATGAATTCTACGACGATGTTTATAAAGTATTGCTGCAACTGGAGCAAGCCTTCTTCTTTTCACCACTGAACTTAAGGGTTGTTACTAATACAGTTGTATTATCCATACTGTTAAATAATAATAAAAGTAACATAATGACAGATCTCATTTTCCACAACTAGCGAAATGTTTGGTTACAAGCAAAGCACATAACCTTACATAGAGAGAGATGCCCTTATCTCTCTTCCACACAACAACGACTATGACAAAAACAAAGACAAAATGTTTGGAGCTTGCAAACTTTCTGACTATGCGCTACGACAGCGACAAAGACTAAGACAAAATCATGAGCTGGAAACGCTCAGCTATATCGCCGTATAACAAACTTTTGTGACTATGACTTAAAACAAAGACTATGTTAAGAGGTGGAAACGTAGCTTTACCCCTCAGGTCAAGATTGTGACCCGCACTATATACACAAGGGAGGTCGTTAGAAATATTCTTTGCTATTAATCACACGCTACTGTTTTAAGGATATATAATTTTAACGATCACACTAACGTACATAGATTCTCAAATGATAGACAAACGGTTAGAATATAGATAAAAAACAAGAATTTAAAAAAATGGAAGGCAAGAAAAACATAGAAGGAGGATGTGAAAGAAGCAGTAAACCAAAGAATAATACCATGGGACGACGTAAGAACTTCATTCCAAGATAAAAAGTCTTGGCGAGAGAGTTTCTGGAAATGCAGCTACGGTCTTAACTTTACGATAAAAAGACATAGGAATAAGTTGAGTTAGCAGATAAGTTTACTTTTAATTATAATTTAATTGTCATTACTTGCATAGTAGATTCCAGATTGACTCACCTAAAAATGAGTAATAATTCGTGAGGATACATATACGTGTATGTGCTTAAATCGAAAAGTAAGACATAGGTGTTTAACATGGGAAATCAGTTTTCTTTGTGAAAACGTTACGTAATTATTTTATGTAAAAATACATCAAATAAAAGTAATAGAGGTTTATAGTCTGCCTTTAAATCATTCAAAACGATTACTCAAGCTCTTCATATAATCGTAAAAATTACTTATAAAGTTGCAATTTTCATGAGCTTTTGGTCTAGGCAGCCATGAATTTATAATAAAATAAATAAATGCGTATTTTTAACTGTCAATGAGGTCATTTCACATTTTCTGAATTATTTTTTTTTTCTTCAAAAAATAGGTCAAATTAAACATGTACGTGTATGTTTTACATCTTACAAGTCTATAGAACCAGAGATATGATTTTTAAAAGTTGCGTTTAATTTCAAATATTTCGTCGGCTGACGACACAGTTTCACGGATACGACAGTCAAGCTCTACCGGCTTCATTTAGAACTAGTGGAACTATGATAATTTGGTTTGGTATTAGTTTATTTACATATCTTATACTGCACTAGAAATTTAAAGAAATAGGAAGTAATAATAATCTTCTCTCTTGTATATTTTGCTGTCAGCTGTCACACTTCTAGGTTAGATTACTGTTTCATGTTGTGGAGCGTGTGTGTGAGAGAGAGAAATGTCTTTGTGTGAGTATGAATTTGTGTCGTCACAAATTTAGTCCGTGTTTAAAAGCGCGAAAGTTTATTAGCAAATTTATGAATGAAAAGTCGCATATTTCAAATTATTCTCTATTACTATAATTATTAAATGAGATGGATTTCATGATTTTATAAAAAAATCGACATTTTTTTTAATGACCCCATTGTAACTTAATTTCGATTAGAGTAGAATTAACACAAAACCCAAAAAGTTAAAGTGTTTTACTTCTAATTGACAGTTAAAATGAACGCATTTGTTTATATGAAGAGCTGAAATAATCGTATCACATGATTTAGATGCAGAATGTAAATATCTATAACTTTTATTTGAAGTATTTTTGCATAAAATAATTAGGTAACGTTTGCACAAAAAGACACTTATTCCAATATTAAACGCCAATGTCCCTTTTTAAATATATATCCTGTACTTAGGTACTTAATTATTTGTACTTCTTTGGCAAACCACACTTTCTAAATAAGCCGAACATGTTTTAGGTAAAAATGACCTAAAAAAACTTTGAAAGTAATCCCCTTTGTAATAAAAACAAATCCTAAACAATTCTATTTTGTTAACCCAGTTTACAGTCCTTGCTCTGCTTGCTTTCCCCGTTCTTTTAATTATTTTTAATTTCCTGAATATTAGAAACTTCATTCTCCGTAATAATCATCTTCATAAACAAGTTCCTCTTTCAGCATTAGCTAAAACTTTGGTGGCCCAGCTATGCTTAAAATCATAAACAAGACAGTAAAAACTGTAGTAGTGAGTCTAAACTACAATGTTCCTACTAAAAACTGCAATTCTCGCTCACAAAACAACGTGTTTTGCAATTGATGAGCCCGGATGGAATAGGAATAGTGTACTCGTCGTCCAGCCAGAGGTCCGTTAAACTACTAACGTCCAAACAACACGGAACAAAATTTTACTCACTAAATAGAATCTCAAACGCAATGAAGAAAATTTCAACAGGGAGCTTTAGAAATCCTTCGCGAAAGATTTTCACAAATACGAAAACTTTCAAATTTAAACAAGTTTTTATTTATAACTAAATACACTATTATTGTTAATGTTGAGCATATAAAATATAAACAATAGTTATTCTTTCTTTTATTTTTATCACGAATGTGGAATTTATTTACCGATGCCCTCCGAGCCGAGGAAAATAAACCATATGAGTGAAAAAAATCAGTTGTGGTCAGCACAATACCTCTCGTCATTTCCATTTTATGTTATCTAAGTATTGTTTTGCACTTCGCTATCGAACCGTCGTCTTATAACAAAAAAATTACAGAACTTTACCCAAATATTGTTTTTTATTGTATTTAACATGTCTTCTGCCCACATATAATTCTATATATCTATTTTTCATTGTATGTGGAAGTTCATAAATGTCAGAGATTCTTCCATTTCATTAACAAGATTGGCGGTATTTCTGATGGATATATACATTTCACCTATAATTTTAAATATTTAATTAAATACAAGATATAATAAAAAAATTAAGTGTATTAGATGGAGAAATTAATGTTCTTCAATTTCCAAAGGATTATATTTAGAAGAATTTTTTCTAAAAAACTACTTCTTCAGGTTGTCCAATTGTTACCAAAACCTTTTAAGCTCTTCCCAGGAATGTCAGATTGAGGAATTCATAGTTAGACAGGTCTTAAGTCTTATAATTTTTGAGGAATCGTTTTTCCAATATCCACACGTACACACTTATCTACTCACACACACACATGTTATAATCGGATACTAGGGACCTTAAACGTGCTTATCTACTAAAATCTGGAAATGCGATTTTAAGCATGACTCCAATACCTCTCTTAGAGAGAGGTAATAATTGTATTTGTGTGCTGAAACGTCGGTTGTGCAAGAGAAAATAAATGATGTACGACTGAGAATTTAGTAATAATTGTTAACAACTATTTTTGCAAAGTACATAAGAGTTTGGGAAATTTTACCATGTGGTTTTTTTTTGTAACTATCACGACTACGTAACTGGTTTGGTGAAATGAAACCGACCATTGACCCAAATATTTCCAGGCTGTTAACCATCCAAGTACTCATTGCACAAGTACAAACTCACTCTTGTTGATTTTGTTAATTACATACGAGTATACATGACAACAGCACCATTAGTAAATTAAAAGTATTTTCAGTTACTATCAATAAAATATATCGTACATATTGTAAATGGCTCTGTGGTGGATGCTAACTTTGTAAATAAAGATATTTCTCTGTTAAATACTTGACACTTATCAAACCAACCGTATTCATACACCGTAGTAATACTTAAAATTTGATGAATGTTGAAAAAAATAGAAATAATAACGATTCCAATTTATCATTTCAAAATGCGTTTACTTCAATTATGCATGTCAATTATGAATACTAAAGTTTTAATGTAAAAGTCATTTTATGTGCAGTATCTTACAATTCTTTATTAAATTTTGTGTTTTTTTATATTTGCACAATGAACTCAAAAATATGTACAAAAAACTTGAAGATGAAAATTTAGCAGACTTTTTATGGGGAGCAATAAAATAAATAGTTTATGCATAAACAATTTATATTTTTTTAAGTCTGTTAAAAATAGTAAACTTTTATTCATTAAAATGGATTTATAAAGCATGTCTTTTTTAACACAATAAGATTGTGAATTTTTCTCACAGTTTTATTGCAGATGTAAAATAAATTGCATGCAAAATGTGTTTTATTTCACTCATAAGATTTGACGAACTCGCCTGCGAGGGTTCGGTCAAACTTTCCTCTTTGTGAAATAAGACTATACTATTTTCTCTTGTAGCATAAATAACTATTAATACTTAGAAGAAAAATAATTCAGGGCTGTGAAATAATAACATATTACAATATAAAATAATATTTTGAGCAAATTTTTGTAAGAAAATATTGTAATTTTGAATTCTGTAGAATAAAATTTTAAAATTGATTCAAATATCATTATTATAAGTAAAACTATTTGTACTGCTAAATACTTCAAATATCATTATTATAAGTAAAACTATTTGTACTGCTACGTTTCCTCTGGCGAATTTTCTCTGAAATGAAGCATTTATGAGATATTGTTCACTTGTTTTTAGACCATTAGACGCTTCGTTTAAATTTTGGTTCTTTAATTTTAGAGCACCTTGCATAACTAAACTAGAGAGTAAGCTTGGTAATGTTTTGCAAATAAAATGTCAAAATATCCAACGAATAAGGTTTTTGTCATATTAATTATTTGACAATGGACAGATTTTTTGTTTAAATTTCAAAATTGTCCAACTCTAAACAAAAGATAGCTGTAGTGACCAAGCAAGTCACGGTAACCTCAGCTAACAGAGTTACTTCGTGATGTTTCATAAAATTCAATATTAATAAATAACTACGAGTATTCAAATACAGGTTTACTGTCCTACAATCTTGATTTTACAACAAAATGTTATTAAAAACAGATCTCCTTCACCTCTTTCACACATGGTGGTATTCTCCTAATTTTATCTCCTGTATTTGATGTCTGATTGATCATTAGACGTGTAGGTGACCAGTTCACAGGTCACCCTCTGATTGAATTACCTCCATCGGCTCTGCTAGATCTGGATCACGACTGGTTGTGGATGAGAACCCCTAAGTTGTATTGTTTACAAGTCATGTACAGAGAAGTACGGTTGTAGACTGCAGATTACAGATTACGTGCTGGTAGGTATGTGGGTTACCCGGTAACTAGTGCTATTAGATAGTCAGACGTATGTTAGTAAAATGGGGACATGAATGATTTAAGTTAATCTAAACTTAATATAGTACGAACAGGACACAATATTCAATAAAAAATTATTATTGCCAGTTCATTATGTACCTACTACATGGAATAAATAAATATAATTTTGCTAATAAATTAACCTCTTTTAAATGGATTTTTCCTTATACGGTCGCGAACAAAATGTCCTTGCCAGTTTTGATCCAAAAATAGTCTTAAAGACTTGAGATCTCGGGTGTAGTCCGCAATTCGATAACTCGCAAAAATCGAATAGAAAACTAGAATGGAAAAATGCGTGTTGTCCCATTTTTTCATACAAGTTGCTAACTTCATTCTCATATTACCAACTTAAAATTTTGGTGCTTGATGTTCATAAACTCGAAAATTATAAGGTTATAAAATATTACCTAATGCTACATATTTTTGGTAAGTTAGATAAATAAATACTCACAAATAAATTAATATACTCATATTTCATATATAAAAAAATATATACGGCCCTATTCTGTAACTCGTCCGGTATTTTTTAACAGCTAATCAAAAAAAAAAAATTAGGGAATCAAGTATACACTGATGTATAACAAAAACTTAGATTTTTCACAGGATTTTTGTCAAGGTTGGCCTGATTTAAATCATTTGATTTAAAACATTATTTAAATCAACTGATTTTTTTTTTTAAAATCACTGATTTTTATCACAGATGAAAAAAAGATTCAAATTGTAATAAAAATGAATTTATTTACTACAAAAGTATAAATAACAACAAAAATATGAACTGTATTCGAATTCTAACAGATTACTGATTACATGTTTTGACCTATTTTATTTTGGTATGCATTGTTAAAAAAGACGCGCGCGCGTGGCTACGTTATATACTAAATTTATTGAAGAAATTCAAATGCATCTTTTGGTGTTTATTACAGATTTCGTTTTCGTTTATGAAATAAAATATTTATATTTCTTTTAAAACAATTAAAAAAATACAGTAATACCACTAGAACTTTAAAAATAAAAAAAATTAAAAAGTAATGATTTTTTCCAACCCTGATTTTTGTTGTCAAATCTTAATCTATTGGATAAAAAATTTAACCAGGCGTTAAAAATTAACGGTTGAGTTGCAGAATATGCTCCTTATTACTAGTTTAAATGTCCTTAGCTTAAGCTTAAATGTTAAACTTGGTTTAAACAGAATAATGCATGTTGAAATTTTGACAGCAATATATAAAAATTCCTTTGGCATTTCATTTTGATGCAATATTATCAATTTAAGCCAAGTTTAATATTTAAGCTATGTTGGTGCGTAGCCTACGTTATTAAATACAAGGCCGGGAAACATCACAATATCTGTCAAACGGAAACTCTAGTTCCAAACTCGTCGCTTTGGCGCGACTTATTCTTGCTGCAATATGGCTGTCTTTTTTGACGTACGTGTTTTGTGATTATAACCGCTAAATTGATAATTTCAAACTTCGAGCATATACTGACTAGAGGCCGCCTTACGATGTTTGTTGTGATCGGAACATATGCGGAAGCCATAGTATTGCGGGCTGCGTATTGAAGCCGTGGTGTATTGCGGACTGCGTATTATCTTAATATTTGTACTACCTTTTCTACAAAGTAATGACTAATTGCTGCTTTTGAAATATGTAAATCACCTTTGTTTCCAATAAATTTCAGTCTCGTTACTCTTACGTCATTATTAATAGAAAACCGAAAAGTTACACTTTGTTCAATATATTATTTGTAAAACAAATCCCAAAAAAATAAAATAAAAAATAAAAAATAAAAAATAAAAATATAAAAAATACCGATGTCTATATGTGTTATAGATACTGGCACACCCAGAAATGGGTAATATGCCGTGATGATATATTTATTTAATTTATTTTTTTTTATTTAAAACAAATTCCAGTTACTTACACATGAAACGGAATATCCTTACTTTCTTTGTATTTTTCATTACAATTTGACATACTCCGAGATATACTCACAAACTACACGCAAAAAATAAGATTTGGTTACAGTAAAATGACAAGCAGTGACATATAACACAACAAAACACTGCCCGCAATTCACCATGACTTCCGGCCCCCCGCCTACATGTCTTCCGATCACTTCATCCTATGCATTGGTATAGGGAATTACTTCTCTAGTCAGTATATGCTCGAAGATATCAATATATTTTTTCGACAATCTAAAAATGACATTTGAATGACAGCGGGAATAAGTTGCGCCCTCATCAGCGGTTTTGGAACTAGAGTTTTTGGCCAGACTTTTAAACAAAATTTGAGTTGTTTCCCGGTCTTGTATTTAATAACGTAGGCTACGGTTGGTGCAACCGGCCATTATTGTCGAAATAACATACAAGTTCAACGTTTATGATCAAAAAAATGTGACCGAGAGCTCGGAACGATTTCTAGCATCGTGGACACAGGCCTTTACATAGGCATGAAACTCTAAAAAACAGGCAATGTTTCTTAAAGCAGACTCTCGGAATATCAATAGCAATCAGCACAATCAGAGTATTAGGTGCCTCCTCTTCTCGATTTTCTCTTTTCAACCTCGGAAACCTGCAATTCATTCATTTGTTTCCCTACAAAAGGAAAAAAGCAACTCGTAGCGGAGTTTTCAATTTATTTGGATGACTTTAGCTTCTCATTACAGGACCATTCCATTTGAAATCGCGGGCAAATCCTCGTAGAAACCACAGCTTAAGCCTTCAGCAAAACAAACAGTTGCTGGACAGACGACACTCACATGTCACAGCAAACAAAACACTGCCGGACTTTAATATTCATACGGGGAAAGAGATAGAAAGCTAAGGGATCGGGTAATTGCGCCAGGACGGCCCTGGCCTGAAGTTTAATCTGAGGTTGGTTATTAAAAAAGTTCAAGGAAGCAATGCCACACTAGGTTATTGGCATGAAACAGATGATTGGTATTTATCTTCCAATAGACTGCTACAATGCAGCAATCTTTTTAATTAAATATTTCTAAGGGAAAGATATTTTCTAAAGTTCAACTCGTAAATCAAATATATTTACTACGAGTAGTACGTTGTTTTGTTGGATGATAACTTGTACTATTCCAAAGACAATATATTTTCTTTACTCACAATCAGTCAATTGTATTGGTCATCAGTCAATATAGAGAGTGATTAAAAATGGCTATTTACTTAGTATGACAGCATTACTTTTTCCATGGGCGTATCTTCCGAATTTTCCTCGCTGTCATAAGAATAATCCTAAGAACCGTCTTCTTTATGTTCACCCTCTCGAACGAAAATATTGTTCATGAAGAAATTTGTCATACTTTTCATTAAAAGCCATAATAAAAAGAAATTAAAGGATTTTTCACGAGGGTATGCCAAACAATCAAATGAATCAACGTACGGCAATGATATTAATCAAATTCCATACAGCTGTCATCATTTTGATGAAATATGGAAAATTGAAATATAATTTTGACATTATTTTGGAACAAAAGTTGTCACGTAATCTTCAGCCATTTTTAATCACTCTGTAGAGTGCTCGCCAGCTAAGAAAAAGCCATTAACGTCATCAGCGCAGAAACCAATTTTTGTCATTGCCCTTGGTTGTCATAGCAACGGGCTAGCTTGTTCATGTATACGCCAGTGTCGTTCGTGTTATGTTCTGACGTTTAAACTAATTAAAAATAATTTTAATTGTTTTTCTATTCTTTTTCGTCAATGCCACTGCTATCACTCGTTATTTTGTACTTTGTGTTTTAACCGTGTTCTATCGTTTTGAAAAGTGTTAAACTGAATTTAACAATGGATATTACCGTCCCGTCTCAGAATTGTATAAATACATCTTTGCGCCAATCGCCAGTAGTTCTGTTAAAAAATAGTAATAAAAAATCAATTTAATGTTCTGTCTGATGAATATTGTTCCAATAAATTGTAAATTTCTAAAATATTTATTCAAATTAATTCCAAATTTACAGTAGTAGAAACAGTTTAGTATTATATTCGAATCTATGGTCATTATTCACTCGGATGATTTGCATCACTGGCCTATGGCTCGGGAAGCAAACGTCATCTTCGTGAATAATGAGTATCATAATCTCTCATATAATAAAATATTATTTTTATAATAAGAGTATAATATGAAAGTAAGTATTTGTATTATTATGGAATTCCGTAGATGGCCTAATGCGCTTCCTAAATGAAAATCAATGCAGACGCAATGAATAGGTATTTAAAAATGTCTCTTTAGCAAATTTTCATGTCATTTATCAATAATTTGTGATAATCAACTAAAATAAATAGAATAAATAACAACTGAAGTGCGCTTTCACTATTTGGTAAAGAATAAGTTGGCACGCCACTACCTACAAAATCTGTGAGCCTACGTCATCACTACGTCATTGTTTCGCGCATCTATTGATGACGCAAATGGCTTTTTCTTAGCTGGCGAGCACTCTACATACAATTGTCAGTCATCAAATATTCCACAAGAACATTTTAATTTTTACTATTGTTACACCACTTGGCACCAATTTTTATGTCACACCTTTTCTGACACTCTATATAAATATAATATAATTAGAAAAATCTGTGCAACTTTGTTGGTAATAAAATAAAAATTGTACTTACTTTCCAATACCTGAAACGGAAAAAGGGGAGGAACCAGTTATTTAAATAAATTCAAATACTTCACACTTCACCGTAGTTTTAATTAAAATTGTATTATGTATAGGTAATACTGAAGTATAATAATAAAAAAAAACTTGCATATTACGAGAATATGAAAGTGAGATTTACAAATAAAATACTATTTACGATAATTCATTGTCGTACGGCTTCTTTAAAGGCACGATTCACTCACAAAGTTTAATATTTAAAAAAATTAACAATAACAGCAAAGACTAGAAACTAAACCACGAAAACTAAATGTTGAAGTTTCGAATGCCCAAGCAGTAATTCCTAGGTTTCACTAATTTCTACGGGGGTTGAGAACACATCTTTCCAAGATATGGGCGGGTATAGTTGCGACCGGCTAACCCCAATCATATGTTTGCGATTTCGGCCAAGCTCTCGGGGTTGCCTAAGAATTTACAAAAGTGGAGAGTCACACATGGTAAACTGATCTATCTATTTCCCTGTGAGAATTTCATAATTTTAAAAAAATACATAGCCAACTGTTAAGCGTGGATTACACTATGAAGTTTTTATTTTCAAGTGACTCGAAAAGTGTTTTTATAAGTGACTTTACAAGTATATTTACACGATCATATTTTGCATGAATTAAAATATCCAAGTGTCAATATTTAGGTTATTCCTACATTAAATTGTCATTGAAGTTTCATGACTTGAATTTTTCGTATATAACCATCAAGATTTCAATTACTTCTCTACCCCATTTTGCCATTTTTCATTTTAAAATCAATCACTATATAACACCACACTTGTACACATCAAATATACAGGGTGTTTTGAAAATGGGTGAAAAGCTTCAGGTAGTACGATTCTTTGATTAATTCTGAGTCGATAATCCTAATCAAAAAAATAGTGCGGCCGTTCGTAAAGCCGCACGAAACCATCAAACTTGTAAATGTGCAACTAGAACTAAGCGATTTTTTAAAAATCTTTTACGTAATATCATTGCTCTTTACATTCTAGAAGAATTATGTAAAATTTGATGTACGTAACTAAACGTTTGATATCAAATCTTTAAAATTTTAACTCTTCTAAAGTAGAATTTTTTTAATTTGAATACGTATGACAACCATGTATAAAACAGTTTTTTGTTTGAAACAGAAATTATAAATAATTTGTCAAATTTTGGCGTTTATCAGTTGATGTTTAATTTTATAATTTATTTCTTTTTGTATGGTGAATGAAACATTGGATAATTTGAAAGTATACCTTTAACGAATACGCTGATATGTTTATGGTATATGGATTTTGCAACGGGGATGCGAACTTGGCAAAAGAAGAATATGAAGTACGATACCCAAACCGGCGGCACCCATGTTCGAACACATTTGGAAAATTAGATCAGTGACTTCGCGAATCTTATTATTGACTATTATAATTATAATTAATATTATTTTTGTTATTTTTATTGCTACATAAATATTTAAAATATCGTTTATATTGAATTTTTTTTAATTAATAAAGCAAAGCTGGTATCTTAAGTAAATAAATTCAATTCCGAATTTGAATTTCCACTGAGTGTACATATGTCAAAATAATGTTGACATAAAATTCATACTGATTTGCATAGCTACCTGATAACTACATAACAGTTTGATTCGGTGTTGCCAAATTTACATTTCTTTTAAGTAGCTCATGTGGCTTTACGAAGGGCCGTACAATTTTTTTGCATTAGGATTATCGACTCAGAGAATCGTTTTACCTGAAGCTTTTCATCCATTTTCAGAACACCCTGTATAAACACTAATGACATTTACAAGTTACTTGACAGTCAAAACTGACTAGGGATGTTCCAGTTTTTCGTTATTGAAAGTTTTTCGTTAAAAGTCTATTCATCTGTCTTTCTTACGCGCACATCATTGACTTGAAAAGAAAATCTTCACTGCACTAATTATGAGTACACTACTACTCGTACATTTGTATAATATTAAGCTTTATCCGTTGTGCAATATAAATTAGAAAACCTCTTCCTACTCGAATGAGAAATCAGGTCGGAATGAATTAAATCGTATAGTGTGAGAGTAGTACAAACACAGATTATAACTCAGCGAAATTCACCTCTGCCGTGAAATGGGATTGAATCCTTGGCGTAAACACAGTAAATTATAACTGGTATTTCACCCCGCCATAAATCCCTGTCCCGGAACGATCCGATTCGACTGGCCATCGGTTTAAACCAAGTGTTCCCTCCCTATAAAAAAGATAATGCCGCCACCGATATTATTACGGTGATATCCCGCAGTTTACGCGTTCTTTATTTTTGCACGCGCCAGTAAAAAATTTAATGGTTGTCGACGATCCAGAAGCCCGAGAACTAGTGTTAAGTTCAACAATTTTGTTTGTGATGTAAGGATGAATTATTAAATCGTGATTTGAAATGAGTGTCGTGGTATACTTTGTACTTTTTCTGAGAAAGGCAGTTTGGAGGATACATTAACTTAAATCGAATTTTCTTTTAACGCTGGTTTTTCACTACAGTGTTATCTAAACGGACTCTTATGACCCTCACGTAAAAGAGACGACAATATTTTTTTTGACAAACTTTTTTCTGAAATTAAATCAAAACATATATGTACGTAGGTATACAGTATGTCCCCGGATTGAGTTTACAAAAGGAAAAAAAAATCTTATTTTTGATTTTACGAAAAAATGTCAAGGAAAGAAAAATTATTGCTTGGATTAAAACGTATGTTTTAGTTATTAAAACTTTTAATTAATGTAAGGTTTTTTTATTATAACGTGTTTTCGTATTTTGTCCTCCTAATAATACAGTTATTACATTGAATTTAACATTATTTTAGTTAGCTTTGAAATATTGACAAATGATTCAATGTCAAAAATAATTCTTATTATCATAAAGTAAGAAGGTAGGTATTGTTCAAAATAGAAAGAATTTGTTAAAGAAATATTAACGTTAAAACAAGAAAAAGAGTGAACAGATAAAAAAGAATTTTGATTTTCGCTGTTTTTACCTTTCGCTAAGAGAGGTATTGGATTCATGCTAAAATTCGCATATCCAGATTTTATTGAATAAGCACGATTTAAGGTCCCTAGAATCCGATTATAACATTTTTAAAATGATGATTATAAGACTTAAAAAATATTTAACTGCAGTTTCCTCAATCTGACATTCCTGGGAAGAGCTGAAAAGGTTTTGGTAACAATTAAACAACCGGAAGTAGTAGTTTCTTAGAAAAATTCTTCTAAATATAATTTTTTGGGAGTTTTTTTAATTAAATATTGAAGAACATAAAATTCTCCATCTAATACACTTAAAATTTTTATTATATCTTTTATAGATTTAGAGATAAAGACACTATAATTTATAGAGTAAACTAATCGCAGAGGCTAAGGCAGTAAGGAAACCAGTTGACAAATTCCAATATTTATAACATAGTTTGTAAATGACACATGTCAGTGTCAAAAATCAACAGTTTTAGTGACATTCTGATAGCTTTTTCTGGGAAGTATTTTTTATCTTTCTTATTGTTTTATAAATTAAATATTTGAAATTATAGGTAAAATTGTGGTAAAATACATATATCCATCAGAAATACCGCCAATCTGGTTAATGAATTGGAAGAATCTCTGACATTTAGAAACTTCCTCATGCAATGAAAAATAGATATAATTAGAATTATATGTGTGCAGAAAACATGTTAAATACAATAAAAAAAAATATTTGGGTAAAGTTCTGTAATATTTTGTTATAAAACGACGGTTCGAAAGCGAAGTGCAATACAATACTTATACATATAGCCTAATAGGGAAATGGCGAGAGGTCTTGTGCTGGCCACAACAGATTTTTTTAGCTGTAATTAGAATTAATAATCATTCGTCATTATTTCAAAGCTAACTAAAATAACAAATTCAATGCGATAACTGTGTTATTAGGAGGAAAAAATACGAAAAAACGTTATTATAAAAGAACATTGCATTAATTAAAAGTTTTAATAACTGAAACATGCGTTTTAATTCAAGCAAAAAATGTTCTTCCCTTAGCATTTTTTCGTAAAATCAAATATAAGAATTTTTTTCCGTTTGTAAACTCAATCCTGGTACATACTGTAGATTACTTCGAAGATTCTCAAATAAGAGGGTTAAGCTAAAATTATTGAGACTAAGGAAAGTAGGTAAGCCGTGGAAAACAACATATTTACATGAATATTTTAAACAGCGTTTTATAACAACTTTTTGATTGTCATTTTTTTGCTGAATGAAATACTTTTAAGCACTAGTGCTTAAAAATAATATGAAAACTATCAAAATTTGTGTCATACACCAACGACAACTAATTTTGGTTGTTCAACTACTAATCTACAACCATTTATAAACCTCTATTTCAGCTACGAAAAGGTATTTCATTGTTTAGGACAGGTATAATTACATTAGTTCATAAATTTAATACCGGAGGTAAATTAGAACATAGGTTTACTTATACTTATGTTTAGTTCAGGGTAGGTATCATATTTGACAAAAGTAATTAATCTTGTATAAAACGCTTTCCTCTTCAATAAATATACCTGCATAATAAATGAGACATCCTGTTTTATTCTCAATATCTCAATACGAATTTATTTAGGAGAAAGCCCACCATAATTTTATTCATCGCAGAATATGTTCACATTATTAATTACTCTTGTTTGGTATCATACGAATTATTTGATGCAGTAATTAAAATGTAAAATATTCAAACGGGTCAAATAATTTGAGGCGGATTTACAATTAAATGCTATCCATATAATCAGAATAGACTTAATAATGGATTTAAAATCAACATTGATATTAAATGTAATACAAAATTGTGAGCGCAATCGATCACAAATGACATAGTTTCAATTTGTACATGGCATATGGGATGGGAGAGCAGTGCAATTATAATTCATGTTCCCTTTCATAGATTCATTTGCGAATATTCCATGTAATGTATGTACATAGCTACTTTGCATTTAAATCTAAGTGCACTTGGACATTGTAGTCCCTTTATGTTTACTGACAATATGCTGTATAAGTGGACGACATGGGGAAGCTGAAATGGAGATTTACTTTACAATGTTGGTTTATCCGTTAAAGTATTTACTTACCTACATTCAATGTTTTGTTTTGGTTTGTTGAATCTGTTACTATAGAATTTTTTACATAATTTTTAAAAATGTTTAGAATCATTATCATGGAGGTAATCCATTTTCTATAATTGTTTACCGCAATCAAATGCCTTTTCTTCAACAAAGTTCTTTTTAAAAAAGCTCACTCTTTTTTACCTCTCGCTAAGAGAGCTATTGGATTCATGCCAAAAATCGCATATTCAGATTTTAGTGAATAAGCACGTTTTAAGGTCACTAGAACCCGATTTTAACATTTTTACAATGATATCTGTGTGTGTGTGTGTGTGTGTGTGTGTGTATATATATATAGATGTTGGAGGGACGATTCCTAAAGAAAGAAAAAAACAACCGGAAGTAATAGTTTCTTATAAAATCTTTTAAATATTATTTTTTTGGAAATTTATGTTATTACAAATATTAAAAGTATAAAATTCTCTATCCAATACATTGAACATTTTTATTATATCTTCTAAACATTTGGAGCCTGTGGAAACCAGTTGAGAAATTAAAATGTTTGTAATTGACATAAATGTCAATGTCAAAAATCTAGACATTACTGAAGACTTTTTCTGGGAAGTACATTTAATATTTCTTATTTTATCATTAACTAATATAAATTATAGATAGATTTAGAATTCGTACATGGACATTAACTAATATAAATTATAGATAGATTTAGAATTCGTGCATGGACAAGTAGAAATGTAATAGTAATATAGATAATATGTTGTTGTTGTTATAACGAGGAAAAAACTCCGTCCACATCTAAAATTGGTATAAAAAGGAAGGGAATTCATTTATAAGCCAAAGTATGTACAGTATTAGTGTCAACTAAACACGCGCTTACTATACATATAATTCATCATATACCCTTCAGAAATACAGCCAATCTCGTTAATGAATTTGAAAAATCTCGAACATTTAGAAGAGTAGGAGGAAACTTGTTCATAGAATGAATGGGGTCATACCAAAAAAAAAATATATTGATATTTTTTATATAATTAAAAAAAATACATAATTTTATACATATATACATGAAAAATATGTAATATTCTTATACTTTTCATTCATGATTTTCTTTCTAAACATTTTGAGTCTTATTTTGTGACGTCATGGGTTTGTACACACATAATGATAGTCACGCACACATGTACTCGTGCACGTACTGTACATGAATGTCAGCGCAGCGCATTTTTCGAACATAACCAACATTTTCAAAGTAAATATCTTTGCAACAAGTTGTTTTTGTTTAAATGTAAGTACAAATAACGAAATGTTCTAATAAATATAAATAAATACAAATTATGTGTGGTTTAGATATTACCATGGTTGTATAATATTGTTCTGTGCCGGCTTGCGAGAACATCTCGTTGAGAAGCAAAAATAAAGTTTTTGTTCGTATTCCTAAACCTCGAGATTAATTTCCATAATTAAATTATTCAATATACAATAAAAACAAAAGCACCAGTACAAAATAACTTGCTGTCACGTTTACTTTGAAGTCAAATAACATAAACGTCAAACGTAGTTCCATTTTTATTCGATAGGAGGGACTCCGGTCACGTTCGCAAACCCATAATGTCATTTGAAATTATATATAAACTTTAAAAAATTATTTCTGTAAAACTAGAAACTTATGAGACATAAAATATATATATCTGTAAGTGGTTTTAAGTATACTTTCAGGAAAAAAATAAATTGGAAAATGTGGTATGACCCCATACACAATAAAATAATTTTGACAATTTCATAAAGTATAATCTAAACAAAAAACTTAATTACATTCACTTAAATTATTAACAATAAGAAAAAATATGACTTAAAAATTTTGGAGGTTCATATTCATATGATCTTCGGAACAATATCATTTCGCAACTTATTACATAAATAGCTATTTTGCCCATAATATTTGTAGCATCATTGTGAATAATTTTCTAGTCCTGAAGAAGGAACTAGTTGAGGCCGAAAATATATATTTCAACTATTGACTGAATTCCAATAGTTTTCTTTTGCCCATTTTACTCATGGGGTCCCGTGGCCGCGTGCCTGAGTGTCTGGTCGCGAACCTGGGGGAACCGGGTTCGATCCCGACAGACGCCAAATATTTCCAATTTTAAATGGCACAAAAGTGACCCCTGTGGTGCACTCTCCACACCAGCTATGAGTGCCCGTGAGGTGACGCCTGGTAAGCGCCCACACGGTAATATATATCGTCATCATTACCGATGTCTACATGTGTTGTAGACACTGGCACACCCAGAAATGGGTAATATGCCGTGATGATATATTTATTTATTTATTTTACTCTTCCTTGAAATGAGAAAATTTAAATTTGTCATAATACAACTTATTTCTGTGGCGAACCCTGCTCATATATACTTTTCTCATACTGTAACCATTCTTCCTCATCACATACACTGACCTTCCTCCTGTTTCTGTTTCACGATTGCGTCTCCGGTCCTCCCTCACCTGCCGTCGGAATCATCTAAGCTTCAGCAGCTCCGCAATGCATTCTACTGTACGAGGCGTTTGCCTCGGATGGTAATTTAATTTCAATTAGTAGAATGTTTATGGAGCACAGAGCAAATTGCACGCCAGCTGACAGAGTTATGCGCAGTAAAGAACATTGGCGGACGTTGTCAGTTTTACCTGAATATTGAATACTGAATACATATCCAATGAACACGGCCGCAGGCAAGCGTAGAAAATTTAACCTACTGATATGCAGACGAGGTTTTCGTAGAAAATACAAGATATGTGTACGTATGCATATCAGACATCAGCAGACAAGAGAAATGTACCATTGATGGCCAGTTGCACGGCTTAGTTTTAAAGTTTGTTTAATTCTGGAACAGTTCCAAATTAACGGTTCGAACAAACCTGTACAAAATATCATATCTTCTATAAATTTAGAGATTAAGGGCCCAATTCTCAATTTTCACCGATGTGGATGTGATATGATATGAAATGACAAATTTATTTCATATCACTTGTCAGTGTTATGATATTATTTGTCAAATGTGAAGAAACACATACACCAAATTCGTATTTTCTTGTTATGCGCAACTAATATTGTCAACGTATGGTAAATACATACAATATCACACTTTCTCACTCATTTACAACAGATCACTTTGAAATTGAGAATAGCTCCAAGTGATAAAGTGAAAAATTTTCACTGCATATCACTTCAGTGAAAATTGAGAATGGGCTACTTGCGTGTTACTAAAAATCCGATTTCTATCACTATAAATGTAATGTTATGTTGAAAACATATAAAAATATAAATTTTATTTAAAAAAAATTATTTGTTTTTTAGTAAATTAAGAAAGAAAATTTTCTGTGACGTCATTATATTTAACTGGAGAACCATGTTTAAAAATGTAACGTATAGATGGCATGCGAGAAAGTTTTAATTTGAATATGACATTAGTTCATTTTTCTCTCTCTCTGGTCTCTCAAATATCTTAATTACTTCACAAATAAACACATAGGTTACATGTAATTTAAAATATCGATACCAAAAAGATAACTTAAAATACTAACCTCCAAACTATTGTTGAAACGTCAAACAGGAGATCTACATTACCTGTACAAACCTTGTACAAACAAACGCAATGGATTTACGACCATTCATTGGTGCGGCGTAATTCTACGTCATACATGGCGGGAATTCAAATAATCAAATTTCATTTTTTTATTCTGGCTAATTAACAAAAATTTTGTCAAAAGAAAAAATATGGGTAGCAAGTTTTTACCTGCTCTTCAAAAATATTAAATAAAAAAAGTTACGCAAGTAGCCCATTGGGCCCAAAGACGCTATAATATGTAGAATAACGGGTTGTAGTAAGTCGAGAAGGTTAAAATACACTAAGGAAATCAGTTGACAAATTCAAATGTTTATAACATAATTTGTAAATGACAAATGTCAGTGTCAAAAATCAAAGTTTTAGTTACATTTTGAAAGCTTTTTCTAGGAAGTACATTTAATCTTGCTTATTGTTTTATTAATTAAATATTTAAAATTATAGGTAATATGCATATCTCCATTAGAAATACCGCCAATCTTGTTAATGAATTGGAAGAATTTCTGACATTTAGGAACTTACTCATACAATGAAAAATAGATATAATTTGAATTGTATGTGTGCAGAAGACATGTTAAATACAATAGAAAACAGTATTTGGGTAAAGTTCTGTAATTTTTTTGTTATAAAACGACGGTTCGATAGTGAAGTGCAATACAATACTTATATAACATAAAATGGAAATAGCGAGAGGTCTTGTGCTGGCCACAACAGATTTTTTGTCTGTAATATCAAACTCCCCTATGAAACCTATACTAGGGAATAGAGTGGGCGCGAGAGTAACTTTTTGTTCACGATCACGTACGCTCACGAAACTAAAAATGTAATCACGACCAGTCACCAGTCACGCCCGAGTTTTTATGTTTGAGTCACGATCACTCACGCTCACGAATTTATTTTGGCATTCACAAAGGATCACGCCCGGCGGGTCACGTAATTGTTCGTAAATTTGAGATAAATCTTTACTAAAATCACAGCCATTTGAGTATACAATTTTTGGACCCCTTGAAAAAACAATTTTTAACCAAAAAAAAAACATACTGTTGCTGACATCATATTTCGATATATGTACTTTAATAAGAATATAAAATAAAAGGTGGGTATTAAAAATAGATTTTTTAAATAAAAATTAAGACAAAGACAAAACGTATCACTCATGCCCGATTAACTTTCAATCATGCCCGATCACTCACGATATATTTTTAGTTCCTCACGCTCACGCCCAATCATGGCGCGAAATTTAAAATATATTCACGTACACGCACAAAATTCACGGCCCGCGCCCAGCTCTACTAGGGAATAGGGTTGTTGCGAAAAAAATAACTGTTATTTTTTCCTATTAATTATGAAATATAAACTAATTCTAAACATATTAATGTAAAAATTATTATAAAATATAAAACTTTCCATTCATAATTTTCATAAATAAAGTTCGCGGTGGAATTCTTGTGACCTAGATTATTCATTATTATATAGTTCGACCAAGCCTGTATGACTCATACAAGCTTGTTGTAATACCACGACAAAGCGAAGAAGTTTATCTGAAAATAGGAAAACTAAGACTATTGATGAAAATCCGGTGAAAAAATTGCTATTAATAAGCGAGTTATGGTCTCCCGAATTTTGAAAAAATTGACGTGACGTCACATTTATGTGTTTTTATATCAAACAGTTTTCATCATGGACCTAAATGTTCTTGAAATATATGCTATTTTAAGTTATATTTACATAAAAATAAATGAATATTATAACACTGTATAAGTCTACATACTTTATAATTACAGGTGTATTTAAATTATTAAATTTAATGCAAGAAATTTATGTTAAAATAAAAACTGTTTGGAAACTGTAGTACAGGAATGTTAGCCCCTCCTTTCGAATTTGAATTTCTTAACTTCCATTGGTAGTAATCCCCTCCTCCTAACACGCTATTTGTAATGCATGTATAGGCGGTTTCTCGCTCGCCAATCAAAATATTTTTATATTAGTGTCGAAGCGCTATAACAAAAAACCCTTTATTTTCGAAATATCTCAATTATACCATTTCATTTTTTTTATTAATATTCGTTATTCAGCATATACATTCGTATTTTTTTACTATTTTCCTTTAATTCGATTGAGCCGTAATCCCCCATTGTTTTAATTGTATCATACAAATATTTACAGTATAATTCTAAAAGTAAAATAACAGATACAAAAGTATTATTTAACAGTACGTATATTTTATAATTATTTACATGAATACCAGATATTTTCAAGATGTTTAATTCTTATATAGACAACTTCGTAATTTTGCCACAAGGCTACTACGCACTTAGTTGATATTTAAGTTTTACGTATAGGACAACTGATTCGCCTTAAAATCATATTTTATTTTTCTTTTCTATATCAGCAAATTTAAGACAAGGTAATGAAACTTGTGAATATGCAAATAATTTGACACATACAAAACTGTCATAAGCGTAAACAACGTTAGTATAGAGTGTACCGCTAGGGCAAGAAAGACGGTGATTGGTATTAATAATACACGTCACACGCGAGAAAATTTTAAATAAGATTTTTTTTAAATTATATTTTGAAAAATATGCAGCAAAATATAACCTTATTTCTCTGGTCTATTACCTGAACAGAGGTACGACATATGTAGCTTTATAAACAGAATCTATAATCCATGTGGCAATGTGACAAAAAAAAACTACTTCAGTTACGTATGTCGTCAAGAATCATACACTTTTCATTGCACAATGCTATTCTTACATGGATAATACCATATGTCGAAATGTGGGAAGAACGAAAATGATTGATGGATTGCTTTGTTGCTACAGTTCAATGAAGTCTATTTCGCTAAAATCTCTCTACTGAATATTCTAACCAAACAATGCCTCCCTTACCTAAAAACAGGAAAATGTAAACTAATATATTATTAAATAGAATTAATTAAATTCATATACAAGTATATTTGAAGCGATGTTTTCATTTATTTTGATATTGCTGTATGTAGAATACTGCATTACAAAATAGGTAAGGATTCTTAAGAATTTAATAAGTTTGTAATCTAGATTTCTAATTAGAATCTCAAGTGCATTTAAGACTCATGCACGTACAGTAATATCATAAGCAATCACATAAGAGCTCAAACCACAAACTTCAACTAATAATGGAAAATAGAGTTAAGCCGGTAGTCTGAATTTCAGTATAAGCTCCAGATAGTCTAGGATAGTCCCTTGTGTAGGAATGCTAGACAAGATGCAAATCTCTATTGTTCTAACTTCTAGCTCTGGGGTACAACGCTAACACCGGGTTGAATATCATGATAGAGAAGAATTAATCAATCATATTTATACAAAAGGAATAATATATCATCAATATGGATGAAATATGACCGGTATCTGCCTTCTGTTGATGGTAAATGTTTGTAAAGGCCGTTTGTCACAATCTATAATTTTGGACAGAATGATAAACAAGAATTGAGTGCTTAAATCCGCACGTCTGAAGTAAATGGTTGACATTTGGATCGTACAGCAAATGGCATCTCTTGACTGCTCCTGGAAGCTTTTTAAACTTAAATGTTTAAGTGTGCTAGGCTTACATTAATATTTTTACCTCTCGCTAAGAGAGGTATTGCATTCATGCTAAAATTCGCATATCCAGATTTTATTGAATAAGCACGATTTAAGGTTTCTAGAATCCGATTATAACATTTTTAAAATTATGTCTGTGTGTGTGTGTGTGTCTGTGTGTGTGTGTGTGGATGTGTGTATGTGTGTATATGTGTATGTATTTGTGTCTGGATGTTGTAGACACGATTCCTCAAAAACTATAAGACTTAAAAAATATTTAACTGCAGTTTCCTCAATCTGACATTCCTGGGAAGAGCTGAAAAGGTTTTGGTAACAATTGAACAACCGGAAGTAGTAGTTTCTTAAAAAGATTCTTCTAAATATAATTTTTGGGAGTTTTTTTTATTAAATATTGGAGAACATAAAATTCTCCATCTTATACACTTCAAATTTTTTTTATATCTTTTACAGATTTAGAGATAAAGACACTATAATTTATAGAGTAAACTAGTCGCAGAGGCCAAGGCACTAAGGAAACCAGTTGACAAATTCCAATGTTTATAACATGACACATGTCATTGTCAAATATCAACAGTTTTAGTGACATTCTGATAGCTTCTTCTGGGAAGTATATTTAACTTTTCTTATTGTTTTATTAATTAAATATTTGAAATTATACGTAAAATTGTGGCAAAATGCATATATTCATCAGAAATACCGCCAATCTGATTAATGAATTGGAAGAATCTCTGACATTTAGAAACTTCCTCATACAATGAAAAATAGATATAATTAGAATTATATGTGTGCAGAAGACATGTTAAATACAATAAAAAACAATATTTGAGTAAAGTTCTGTAATTTTTTGTTATAAAACGACGGTTCGAAAGCGAAGTGCAATACAATACTTATATATACTAATATGGAAATGGCGAGAGGTCTTGTGCTGGCCACAACAGATTTTTTTATAAGATGTCAAAATTCTGTGCGCTTTCTAACCAAATTCTAACAAAATTTTCAAGACAGAATTTTAATTTTCTTGGGAAAAGGATGGGAAATAACTCAAACTTTATTTTAAAATCTGGCCAAAAACCCAAAAACTCTAGTTTTAAAACAGATAATAATTACGCGATGTATTCCCGTTGTCATTTAAATGTCGTTTTTAGATTTTCAAAAAATCAATTTAACGGTAGTAATCATATTGTAACGCTGTTAATACGGTTTTTCAAAATTATAAACAAATAAAATCTACAACAAATTCAAATGTAAGTTATATTTTATTTACTTATATATAAAATATAAATAACTAAATAAATATATCACGGGCATATTACCCATTGCTGGGTGTGGCAGTCTGTTTTGTACACAGATATCGGTAATGACAGCAGTGACAACAGGAATAAGTCACGCCAAAACGGCGAGTTTAGAACTAGAGTTTCTTTTTGACAGATATTGTGATATTTGTTATGCGAACAAATAAAATAAGTTACCATTAATAACTATGAATTTGTTTTGGAAACTAATAAATTTTGATAGATATACAAATTCATTAATGAGGTAGTAAGGTAAAAATTAAATACATGCGTATTATAATAATTTTATTTATTTATAATTATAATTTATATACATGTAACAAATATTATATAAAAAAATGACATATGAAACAATAGTCACTTAAATTATACAGATTTATCAGTAATCGATACATACCTTCAAATTTCTCAATAAGACACTAATTGCCATTGTTTTAAAATATCTTTTACAAAATCATCCATTTTTATTGACGGACACAAGAAACAAGCACTTTTAAAACACAATTTTCGACAGGCTAAAACTTAACAGCGCAAGCAAATGCGACATGACGTAGTATAGTATAACACGAACAGTGAATTATACTGTATACCAGGGAATAAATACCCTGTCTACACAAAAGTTTTAGTTACCTGTACAAAGTATATAGCGGAAAGAAGAATTTGTAATCTTTACAAAATATAATGTCACAGGATACAAAAAAATAAAATTTGTCCCAGTAACAGATTAAATATTTTTAATTGTTGCAAAATGATTTTGTAATCTGAACAAAGTAACAAAATGACTGCTTAGTACCTACTACTAATAATAATTGCTACCATGACTAATATTTTACAGCAAATAATACTTTTTATACACAACAAAAATTGTTTAGTTTTGGAAACTGAAAATACAAAGTTCTTCGTATACACGGCAAAAACATATTGTTGAAATAACAAAAAAAAAAATACAGCTAACTAAATTTTGTCCGGAATATCAATGTAATTTTTTACCGTGCAATAGTGTAGAAATCTCCAGTCCATACTTACTTGACGGCAAGAAAGTCAAAGATACTCCATGAAAACAGTTAAGATATTTAAAAATTCCGTGATTTGACAAATATCAGTATCAAATACAATTTGTAGTATGTTCGTGAAATAATTATTTTACGGGGAACATTATGTATATAAAATATGTATACAGAACTGACGGCGTATAATGTGCTGGCCATATACGTCGGATTTTATAATATCATTGTTAATATTTTCAATTATTTAAATTTTCAAACTTTATTTTCATTTATTTTCTGCAATTATTTACAGTTCACTAGAAAATTAAATTTTAAATTTTTTTTTGTTGTAAATGGTGAACGGAATTTATTAAATTTTAATTTCAAAATCTGTTTTTATTTGATTGATATGCGCGATATAATAATTGAAAATAACTTTTAATGATTTTTTTATTTTATTTATTTATTTATTATTTATTGAAATACATTCTAAAAATAAAACTATAATTATGACAAAGCGGCATATCGCTCACTGCTTGTATTGGGTGGCAACGGACAATTATTTGCAAGGCTCTTTTGAAATGAAGACATGCTTTATATTACAATATAGTAATCTTACTGTTCCTTTAAATTGCATAAATGCTATTTTGTTTGAAATAATTTCTTACGAGAAAATGAATACAGTAGTTTCAAAAATTATTTCAAACAAAAATAGCATTCATGTTAAAGGAAAAGTAAGATTATTTAACTATACAGAACACTCAGATTAGGTAGAAGTACCAGGTGATACATGCCTTCATTCTAAAAGAACGGAGCAAATAATGGCCTGTTTTGTATATATCCAATATTATAAAGCAAACTAAGCAATATGCCGCTTTATCGTAATTATTATTATATATATACACACAGGGTGTAAATTTTAAAACGGGTCAAGGGCTATAACATAGAAAAACAGTTTTTTGGACGCCAAAAGTTTCTATATTAATTTATTGAAAAAATAATAAGTGCATATTATAAAGAAAAAAATTACGAATTTTTTGATACCAAACATGTTACATTTCTGTTTTATATAAAGCCAGAAAATAAATTTAAAAATTTTGCACTTAATTAAGAAAAAATATCAATAGCCGTGAAACTGACAGAAACAAAACAATTGTTGACTTTAGACGCTCATTAATAAACGTTTCTCACACTTTATTTGTTAAATTATTATTATTTTCGTTTTATTAAGAAGAAATCATGAACAATTTGTCTTATGAAGAAAAATTACAAATTATTAATGCTGCGCCACTCGCGCACTTATGACAAATTTTCGCACCTAACTATGAAAAAGTACGACGATGATAACAAAGTTCCTGCAGAAAAGAGCGACGAAATACTAATTGGACTTATTCGACAAATTGTTTACCTTTATTTTTTTATCTTATATAAATAAATCGCAATTGCACCTATAAAAGTTAGATTATACGAAATGTCAAATATAAAATACTGAATTTTAATTTACTGCATAAACGACGTTATTTTAGTTTAGTTTCTTAATTCAGTAGCTTAATTTAATTTCATAATTTACATGCTGCATAAACCCAGCATAAATGGTTTTAATTTGTTTTCTTGTAGTTTGCAGTTTTTCTCGATTCTTATAACTTATTTCTTATTACATGAAGATCACTTTTAGTTTATAAATACCTATTACAATAAATAATAATTGTTTCTGATATAAATATCCTATTTTTTACTTTATTTTGTGTTATTTTGTATTGGTTCATAAATTAATAACTTTAATCTTTAATTATTGTCCACTATCATGACAATGTTTTGTTACTGTCACTTTCATGGCTAATGATATTTTTTCTTAATTGTAAAAATTTTTAAATTTAATTTCTGGCTTTAAATGATATAGAAATGTAAGGTGTTTGGTATGAAAACATCGTAATTTTTTTCTTTATAATAGGCACCAATTATATTTTCAATAAATTAATATGGAAACTTTTGGCGTCTAAAAAACTGTTTTTCTATGTTATAGCCCTATGACCCGTTTTAAAATTTACATCCTGTATATATATAGTTTTATTGTTGGACTCGACAGTTATCGGTTATTTTTGCATTAAGCCACAAGCTTAGCAATGAATGGGGTCATTTACCACATTTTTTATATTTTTTCTGCTGAAAGTTCAACTTCATATATAGTATTTGGTCTTTGTCCGATTTAAAAATTATTTGTAATAACAGAGAAATAATTTTTTTAAAGTTGTATCTGTTACTTGAATTCCTTACCACATCTTATTATGTTTGCCTGAAATCGTGTCGAAATGGATCCTTAGACTTATTAAAACAACCAAGTACAAAACAATTACATATTGCAGACCTTATAAAATACTGGCGAGAAGAGCACAGTTCTATTTCTTCAAATTAAATAAACTAACCTCCCTTTTACAGCGGAGTTACTCAACACCTGTCTCCCAAACGTCAAAACTAATCCTGCTATCTCTCTCTTCTGTCTCTTTCTAATGTCCGTGATTGTGACGTCACAGCTTTCAAGGACATTGTATAGAGGGCAAAAATAACAGTCTTCAGAAATTAATTAAATATATTAAGAAATTTATTTGAATAGATTTCTAGTATGTTCTATCATTAGCTTTGTTCGATGACATGTACTAGGCCGCCCTAGTGTTAACTTTCTTGCACTAACATGTTTTATGAGAAACGGGCAGCTTCTGGCAGGCTGTTCGATGACAAAAATTTTAAGAACTAGTGCTCACTTTTCTGATCTGACTCGCCAGGTAGTGTAGAAAGTGCAGACTAGGAGTAGGGGTAGCTAAATGTTGTTCGGTAGACATTTTAATTCTATCCTATCTACACATCTGTTTATTTAACCTAAAATTTTGGTTTGCTATATAAAGAATTAATTAATATATCTGAATCTGATGAAGAATCAAGTGATGATTGATCTTCGTCAGAATCGTTTATTAGTTCACTATGCTCTTTAAAACAGACATTTCTGCAGTCACTTTTTTGCAGCTTTATGATATGACTGTGTTTATAAACAACCTAACCTTTTACACCTTTGGCTAAGCTTGGCTTGATTAGTCACAGCAGAGCAAACTTGCCCAAATATACACTAGTGTGTTTTATGAAACCACAAGAATTAGACTGTACTAGTGTACACTACACTGCACTGCACTATTCTGCTCTGCACTTCAAGCACTTCTCATCGAACAGAGCTAATATTTAAATGTGAACTAATGAATTTTATTAATACAAACACTAAATTCGTTTATGGTAAATATCCCCATTATGTCATATACTTATCATACAAATGCATAATGAATAATAATAATAATAATAATAATAATAATAATAATAATATTTATTACTCAAACAGGTACAACCCAAAAACAAGTAAATGATATAGCAGATTACAGAAATTAAATACAAAATATGTCAATCTCATCAGAAATAGAATTGTAAAAATAGCAAATTACATATAAAGGTGATTTGTACAGGACATTAGAGTTGTGAGCGGGAAGATAAAAACTTTGATTGCAACGTGAAGAATATCTAGGTACGTGGAAATTTAACATGGCTAATAAATCCGGACAGTCAATTTTATTATGTACAATTTTTCCCAGGTAGGTTAATGAAATATTTTTGTGTCGGGTTCTAATAGAGTCAATATGAAATGTCTGCAGTAATGTTTCAGTTCTAGTAAGATGATCTGGAAAGACTTGAAAATAAGTATACCATAAGTGCTTCAGGAATCTGCGCTGTAACTTTTCAAGTTTATTTATATGGATATCATAAGTAGGGAACCATATAATTATGCAGTATTCCAACTTAGATTGTATGAACGCAAAATATAAAGATCTAAGAGCCGCAACACTTGAAAACTGTTTACAGTTTCTGATGACAAAACCAAGAATTTTATTTGCTGATGTTATAAGATTGTCTAGATGAAATGTAAAGGCTAGTTCTGGACCAAAATAAATTCCTAGATCTTTAATAAGTTCAGATCGAGATAAAACTTCGGAATTAATTTTATAATTGTAGAGTATGGGAGACTTTCTTTTAGTGTATGTTATCACCTGACATTTACTGATATTTAGTGCTAATTTATTGGAGGTACACCACTCTGCCACAGTATCTATATTATTTTGTAGTTTGTTACAATCGCGAACATGTCGAATTTCTGTGAAAATGTTTACATCGTCTGCGTAGAGTAAAACATTACAATCTAAGTTATTAACAATGTCATTAATAACAAGCAAAAATAAAAGGGGACCTAGATTTGAGCCTTGAGGCACACCGGATTTAGCAACATAATAGCTAGACTTATAACCATTGTATGATACATACAACTGACGATTATTTAAATACTATTATTTAAATAGGATTCAAATAAGTCCTTATTATCCAGTCGGTTGCAAATAGAATTGCTGGATTAATAATATATGAATGTCTCTCTTCTCTTTATTGAAATAAAGTGCAAACAACTCGGCCACTAAACAGGAAATAAAGCCAGGCATATTATTATTCCGTAGTTCACGGACAATAAAAACGGAAAATTGTTTGTGTAAAGTTTGGCCTCAAATATTGCAAATCCTTTAACACCAAAACGGATCACAATCATTCTATTCAGCGCGTAAAACAATACAAACTTGCTAACAAGTATAACAACCCTTACAGTCCAGGGCTACAAAGCGCTTACTCTCCGACAGTTGCACATCACAAACGCTATTTGCATTTATCAATCCATCTACTCACAATGCGAATGCCCGTCATTGATGTGTAATTATACAAGATAAAAACATATTTTCCTTTGATTTGCGTTTGCGTACACTCGTACCTACATCACAAGTGATTTGCAATAGTATTATTATTATGTTATACAAGGGTACAGTTTCTGCGAACTGATTGATCAAATGTAAGTAAATAATAAACAAGCCCAACAAAAGTCAGTGATTTCATATAGCAGTCGAAACATGATCATTAGTATAATTAGTAATTTACCTTAATTCTTGATTCTCAGAATACCTAACAGACGATATATAAAATTAATTTGGTGCACATGCGCAGATTGACATCAAATGTCAGTTGATAAGTTTCGCAATATTACAATTTCTTTCACTTTATCATTAATATTTTTTTATTATTATATATTGAAATACTTTTTAGTTTCACAAAATTTATTTATAATAATAATAATATTAATAATAATATATAATAATAATAATAATAATATTTTTAATAATTTAGGAAAACATATAAGAAATGTTAAAGAAAAAACAGATATTTTAACAAAATCAGGAGTATATAAATTAAATTGTGATAATTGTGATGCTGTGTACATAGGCCAATCAGGAAGAAATTTTAATATAAGGGTGAAGGAACATAAAAAATCATATAAAAATAAAAAAACAGACTCAACATTTGCAAATCATTTATTAGAAGAAAATCATACAAGTAATTTTAATCCAAAAATTTACATTTAGAAACCAAAGGACCAAGATTAGATTTTCAAGAAGCCGTCGAAATTGAAAAAGCCATAAAAAATAAAGAAAATATAATAAATGAACAGACAAACTTAAATCATTCACCCTTAATGAAGTTTCTAGAAATATTATAAAATTTATGTTAAAATAATTTATTTCTAATTTTTTATGTTACTAAGTTACTACAAAATATCTATACATAAAATCAAGTTTGTAAACACCGTAAAAACATTTACTGACATATTCATATTTGTCATTATATATATATACATATTTATACAATTTTTAAGTTTATATACATTGGATCTGAAGATGCTATTGTAGTAGCGAAACTAGTCATCAATAAATAAATTTTGTGAAACTAAAAACCAAGTATTTCCATATATAATAATGAATAATAAGTTTCACCATGTAAGAGCTGAAATAATTAAAGAAATAAATATTTTTTTTTTTTGTTGAATTGAAACATGTGTAACTGTTGTAATAAATATAACAAATTTGTTTGGTTCAATAAAATAATCAAATTTAGAACATTGTTAATTTATGACATTTTTGAGGTTACAATTACAATTAAAATCATGGGGATATTTGGACATTATCTTGTCCTAGACATGATTCCTTATAGAATGAAAGAATAAATAAATAAATAATAAATATTTCAAATATTACAAATATGTCATCATCATTACCGATGTCTGCGATAAAGCAGATTGTGGCACACTCAGGAATGGGTAATATGCCGTGATGATATATTTTTTTTATAAATATTTCATGCCGGCATATTACTCATTTCTGGGGGTGCTAATCTGCTTTGTCACAGATATCGGTATGATGATGACATATTTGTACCGTGCGGGCGTTTACCAGGTGTCACTCATTGATATAATTGAATTATTTGTGTGTATGAAATGGCGAAAGGTATTGCGCTGGCCACGACAGATTTTTTTTAAATTGACATTTCACAAAGACGTTTGTTAAATAAATAGTGTATAGGTCATGCACAGTTACTATGATGTTAATATATGAATGTTTATCTCACGTTGCTAAAAACAGCCTGATTTATGATTTTTGTTCACTAAGTCAGTTACAAACAACATTATTTATTTTATTATTTCTAATCTGTTGAAAATATTTTGTAAATATACTTACGAACTACAAACATAGGCTCGGACTCATATTTTTATTTTTACAAATATACGGTTTTAAATATACAACATTAAATACTAAATATAAAGACATAAAGTCATCATCGTTTCTAAAATTACTTTACGACGTATTAAAGATATATCGCTGTTAAAAAAAACAGCGCATAGAAATAAATGGTGTCGTCGAAATGATTAGGCAGTAGACTCACGTCATCAAAAAATATTACTAAAGTAATGACGTCATGTACTACTACATTTACATGGGATACTAATTTATAAGGCGCGAGCATTCATGTGACTGTTGGTATATCTTGATAAGCAGATATGGGGGCTCGTGACAGAATGACAGTTAGTAATTATGCACATAGATGTCAAATGTCATCATTTTTCATTCCAATTTTATGATTTTCCAATTTGGTTTATTTAACTCGCCAAGTAAAGTCCACACTCTTGGTGACAAAGAAACCACGTGAACTTTGAAAATCCTGAAATTTTGAATTCAAATTTATGACATTTGTAAGTTATCTATAGTCTGTTCGCTCCTAGCTGAAACAAGCCGATATTTTATTACCCCAATAGATATTACCACAAACAAATAGAAAATCCTCAGGTAGTGTGGAACAGGGACGTATTCGAAATTTGCATAAGTAAGGGAAAATGTCATTATTACACGTATACAGTTATACTCGTCATAAAATAATCAAATAATGGCAACTTTCCTTCACACTTTTTACAGACTTAGGACACATTTAATATAACTTGCTGCGTTTGTTCGTTGATGAAATATTTAAAACAATTTGTGTCTTCATCACTTTGCACAACGTCGGCATCGGTGTTACAGGTATTGACTTCGTCACTAACACTGGCAGAAGCATTGTCGACATCCCAGGGCCTCCACATTTCCATATTTAAAATTTCACTTACAACCGCTGCTAACTAATGTTACATGTAAACTGAGTTAAGACGAAAGAAAATCGGGATTATAAAGGAAAGAAATTCAATCAAGGGTGACTTAAATGAATAGTAGATTATATAATTCCTAGAAATTATGATGATGGCCAAACCCGAAAACAATGTCATTAGCCGAAAACGTCTTTCCAGGTAATTCTTAATTATACCTATTCAATGATAATACCTAGCTGTAAATAAAATTTCAAAATAATTTCAAAAAATTCTCTTAAAAATTTACAAACGCATACATCAAAACGAACTGAATACAATCCTTGTTCAACACTCCATTTACAACTGACCGCCGTTTGATGAACAAAGGCTCAAGAAAGTGGTTTATGGTTTGTGGTAATAACTATTGGGGTAATAAATTATCGGCTAGTTTCAGCTAGGAGCGAACAGACTTTACATGATTACTAGCCGTCATTGTGACCAGTGACCTCTATATACAAAATGGACCGGTGGCTTGAAGAACTTGCGTGTACCCACCGAGAATACCACCCGCCTGACTGGTGGGGTGTCTATCTCTCTTTAACTTTCGTGTATAGTTGGACCAAGCAGATATGCGAAAATGTATTTAAGCTTTCTTCTTCATGTTCATCGTTAATTCGTCGTACTGGTACTAGCTGACGCATGCGTACTTCTCACTGTTAGAAAGAGATAGCCACCCCACCATGACTGTTGAGAGGATACAGCTCGCGCCGTTGTTAAGAGATAGGAGTCGCCGGTCCATTTTGTATATAGAGGTCACTGATTGTGACACGGGCCCCCATATCTGCTTGTCAAAATTTGCTTATTTGCAGGGCATCTATTGCTCTCAAAAAATACGTAATTTAATTAAAGATTGATAAAAAAATACTCGTATTTGAAAAAAAAAATACCTTTCAAACGGGTTCCAACGGAATTAATGGCCCACTGTTGGTCAATTCCCGTTCGAAATAGTTCACGACATTCATAGTTACATGGCTTCTGAGATTGCTTTTTCAAGATTTAGGCATTATTATGTATGTATTTATAGTATATTACTTATTAAAACTAACAAGCAGGGACGGACAGGGCCACCGGGAAATCGGGAAATTCCCGAGAGGCCGCGACTTGCGGGAGGCCGGTGGGCTTAATGCCTATTTTTTTTTTCCTAACAAAGTTTTAATTGTAAGCTGCTATAATCCTAATACGTTTTATAAAACGACAAACAGCTTACAGCCACATTAACGCACAAAATCTCATTGGGAAAACTCAAACCGGGCTTTATGTTATTGTTATTACATTTAGAGAAATTTACAAGCTAAGTAGGTACAGTATTCGTTGTTTTACAAAACGCCTAGAGGCCTAGACGACTAGCCGGATTGTAAAAGATCGCTAAGTCAAGGAATTTTTAAAATATGGTCAGAACACATTTAAAATCGGCTAACACAGTATAATTTAGAAAAAAAAATAATTAGCGTAGAAAAAAAAAACTATTAAAAAATTGTGCTTTATTAAATAATAAACTTAAGTACTGTAACTAAATTTAAAGTTTATTCCAGATGTAATTTTGTTTGAAAAGTGTCATAAACATAGGTCTTATATCTTTTAGTTCCCAAAATACAAGAAGTCAAAGTTTTATTATTATTTTCGTGTAACCAAATTTAACACATTTATTTTGAATTCTTTCTTCATTTCAATGTTTTGTAAATATCACTTAATTTTCCCTTCTCGTATTTTGGTAAATAAGAAGAATATGGCCTATATGTTTATATGACATTTTTTACTCAGAATCATATTTGAAATAAATTGTTAAATTTTGTTAGTTCTGCAATAAAAAAATTGTTAATACATGACCGAAAAAACTGCAATTTGTTATTTGGAGAACGATGTATTTTATCGAATGTTAATCCAATCAGATCTTTTTTATTTAGAATTTCAAAAAGCGCAAAAAAAATTTATTAAACTCCGAATTAAAAGAAAATATATACATACATGTAGAGTCATTTTCAAGAGGTAGGTATTCCAGAAGGAAACGAAATCAGGCATAACTTTATTAAAGCTTTTTGTTTAAAATAACCCATGGAATCTGTGGTTAAGCTAAGTCCACTTATATTAGAGACACTGTATACATAGTAATAAAAACATGTATTTTTTGTATATATATAATTTTTTACTAAGGAGGCCGGCACAGGATTTTATTTCCCGGGCCGGTCCAAAGAACCAGTCCGTCTCTGCTAACAAGTAATACTGTAGCACAAGTCACAAATACTCAACGCAAAGAAAACTGACAACCAACTGACAATATTGACAGGATCGATATTCGATCGTTCTAAAATTTAATGTAAACATGGTCATGCCTACATAAGGTATAAAAATCAACTACAATAGGCTACTTGCGTGGTACTGAAAATCCGATTTCTGTCACTATATACTTAAAGTTATATTGAAAACATATATAAAAATATAAATTTTATTTTAAAATTATTATTTATTTTTTACTAAATTAAGAAAGAAAATTTTCTGTGACGTCTTTATATTTAACTGGGGAGGGGAAGCATGTTTAAGAATGTTATCAATAGATGGCATGGCGCGCGAAAAAGTTTTAATTTGAATTTGACATTATTTCATTTTTCTCTCTCGCTGGTCTCTCAAATACATTAATTACTTTATAAATAAACACATAGGTAGTTACCTGTAATTTAAAATATCGATACCAAAAAGATAAACTAAAATATTAACCTCCAAACTATTATTAAAACGTCAAACAGGTGATCTACATTACCCGCACAAACATACCATTGCTATGGGACGGCAATACGCTGTGACTTTCCGACCATTCATTGGTGCGGTGTAATTCTACGTCATACATGGCGGGAATTCAGATAATCAAATTTCATTATTTTTTTATGGCTAATTAATAAAAATATTGTCAAAAGAAAAAATATGGGTAGCAAGTTTTTACCTTCTTTTAAAAAATATTAAATAAAAAAAAGGTACGCAAGTAGCCCATTATTTCAAATAATTTTATATTCCAGAAAAGGAATGGGGATTGACTTAGAAATACTTGTAAATTTCATTAATGTATACTTTTCTTAATACCAGTATTTTTTTTTAAAATAAATAACACCCAATAATTTCTACAAGTTATATTTCATTTTATAATGTTTTTTTCAGGTTAATGACGTGAATTATTTATTTTCACTATACATCAAGAAATGGGCAATAAGTTGCGATGATATAATTATTTATTTGTTTATGGAAACTATTTCTCATTTACCGTCTTATAATAATAATTATCATCGTATTCCGCCTTATGAAATGTTTATCCCGCATAATACGTTCACAGAATCAGAAATTGTCGCTAATTCGTAATCTCAGATCATTTGAACTTTATAATTAATTAGAGCACGGTAACTACAAAACTAATCTAATTACCATTATCCTTAATAATGAAACTAGAATTCCGGAATCGTGGAATCTATCCCGCAAAGATAATCAGGGATATTCTGGATTCACAAATCGCACATGTGGACACAGGAAATTAGGGACTAATTATTAAAGCCTAATCGCAGGAAATGAGGCGGTATTTATTTTTAACGACGGTGATTATTGATTCGAAGTGATTTCCTTCCTTATAGAATGTAATTAGACGGACATTACTTTACACGATATATGTATTGAACAAGATGTAATTCAAATTATACAATGTTTGATTTGTGTACTATGAAACACAATTCATAGTCTACTCCTCTTTCTTATCTTTAGTCCTGCATTTCTAGCGGGGTCGGCATTCTTTCATATATGTAGATGTAATATGCGACTGGAAAATTCTTCAACCATTGTGTCGTTTTTCCTGATGGTTAAAGTGTGATGTTCTGCAACACGAAAACAATGTTTGAATGATAAACTATACCGTTATCAGATAGAATAAAAAAAATCTAATTTCGTATTCAAAAATACATAATAGGCTACTTATAGCCCCGATATTTACATTTTTACAATGATGTGTGTGTGTATGTGTATGTGTGTGTGTGTGTGTGTGTGTGTGTGTGTGTGTGTGTGTACATGTGAATAATGAAAGGACGATTTCTCTAAAACTATAAGACTTACGACCTATTTAACTAGGAATGTCTCAATCTAACATTCATGGGAAGAGCTGAAAAGGTTTTGGTAACAATTAGAGAACCAGAAGTAGTATTTTATTTAAAAAATCTTCTAAATATTATTTTCTGAAAATTTGTGTTATTACATACAGGGTGGTTGATTTTTCATTGACCAGCTAATATCTTCTGAAATAATAAAGATACAAGAAAAAGTTATATAGAAAAGTTATTTGATACAACCTATTTTATAATTTAGCATAAACAGTTTTTTTCCAAGGCGTACCAATTTTCCAGAAAAATATTTAACTTTGATTTTTTAAATGGAACACCCTGTATATTTTTACGGAATAAAATTCTAAATAAATTTCTCTTTACAATGATGTATAACATGTAAGGGTTTACCTTTAAATTATATCTAATAAAACAAATAGAAATACGATAAAAGTAGGCTGTGATATTCTATTGTTTATACCAGTAACATCTTTCACAGATTTAATAATACTGATTATAATAGCGAGAAAGGTGTTAAGATTCTTATTTAACTAAGAAAAATGAACGTCGGTAACAGTAATAGTGAAAAAGTTGATATGCTTTGCTGTTTTCTCAGATTAAATAATAATAAACGTCGGGCTGCTATCCTGTATCAAAATTTATATCCTGATACAAGACAGCCTTACGTAAATACTTTCCAAAATTTAGAAAATTCTCTGCGACAGACCGTTAATATAATTATACGTAGCCAATGTTCCTGTGTGACAGAAGTTACAGGTATAAACAATAGAATATCATAGCCTACTTTTATCATATTTCTATTTGCTTTATAGGACATAATTTAAAGGTAAATCCTTACCTGTTACACATCATTGTAAAGAGAAATTTATTAAGAATCTTATTCTGTCAAAATATACAAGTGTTCCATTTAAAAAATCAAAGTTAAACATTTTTCTAAAAAATTGGTACGCCTTGGAAAAAAATTGTTTATGCTGAATTATAGATCAGGTTATATTAAACAACTTTTGTATTTAACTTTTTTTTGTATCTTTAATATTTCAGAAGATATAAGCTGGACAATGAAAAATCAACCAGCCTGTATATTAAATAATATAAAATTCCCTATCTGATACATTGAACACTTTTATTATATCTTCTAAAGATTTAGAAATAGAGAATTATAAATATACTAAATAATCCGTTTGGAGGTTTATATTTAATTTGTCTTTTTGGGACCGATTTTTAAATTACAAGTAACTACTAATCGCAATACATAATAAAAGAAACAGAATCCACGGAAATTGCAAATAATAAACAAGAGAGACAGAGAGAGAGAGAGAGAAAAGAAATGAACTAATGTTAAATTCAAATTAGAACTTCCTTCCACGTCATCTACAGAGTACGCAATTGCAGATAATAATATTGGTTGCGATCAATGTATGTTCATTCCCGCTCTGTTCATGTTTGTTTCAGCAGAATTCCCATTTCTAATTCTTTCAACAAATTTTATATTTCTTAATATGCATTGAAGAGTTTCCCACAAGAATCATACAAATCCATTTATAACAAAACTCAAAAAGTATAAGGAAATACATACATTTTCACAATTTTCATGGGATAAATGAAAAATTCCTACAAAATATTTAAATATTTTTTAAATTATATTTAATCATGTATACATAAAATAATATATACAGTCATTCAAAAAAGTCTCCGTACGACAGTAGTTTTAATGTATTTTAGGAAAAATAGCAGTCTAAAACCCAATATATTTAATTTCCTTTTAATCCAAAATGAAAAGCAGTATATTACGTTATTATAAATATAAAATAAACAAATAATTTACTTAATTTATTTATGTTATGGGGTAAACATTGAAAGTATTCATAATTTCATGACAAAAAAGTCTCCGTACGATAACCAAAACATTTAAATAATAAACCATTTATTTATGTTTCATAAAGAAATATAATATTTGGAGGGTTTTCCTTTGGTTCTTCCAACAGTAACTAAGCGATGAGTCATTGAATTTACCAAATTTTTGGTCACCGATGGCATTATATTCTGCAATTTTACTTGTAATTAATTTGAAAGTTTTTTGTTTTATAGTCTTATTTATTTTAAGAATTTTCCGCACTGTCTCAATTTGGTTAAAGTCCGGAGACTGTGAGGAATGATTAAGCATATTTTTAGTGTTATACAGTACGTATTCTCTTATAGACGCGAATTTTTTGTCGATTTTTTCTGATGCATGAAATTAAAATTGTCTGTTAAGGCCCTATCTTTCGGCACTTTATTTTAAATTTGCTTTTAAAATATCGAGGTAAAAATGAAAATTATTTTAATGTTTCTTTCTTTGTTGCAGGTATGTGAAATTCAACATCAATATATTTTTAAAAGTTCCCCTTCCAACATGTAAGGTTAGTTATTATAAATTTTTACAATAATACGAGTATATGCGGATTATATTTATTTTGAAATTTACCCACAATAAGTTTAATAGTTCTTTACAGTATCAGTACCTACTATAATAAGTTATAATATATTACACAATAAACGAACCAACTTAAGTAAACGAAGTTTGCAGTCGGAAATAATTTTAAACAAAAATGTTTAGTTTATTTGGTAATGTAACTATAATTTGACAGCAACATTCATTCAGAAAATTGTTAAATTTATCGTTCAAAGATAATTTGTACTAGATCTCATGTACTTTATACTAACATTAGATTCCTATAGCACTGTGGTAACATCCTCATAACTATTATTTTTCATTGCCATGTTTTAATAAAAGGAAGATGAAAAAACTTCACGAATGTTTGAGTACACATTCTGCAGTATTCTTACAATGGCAGTAAAGACTGAGTGAATATCATAGTCGGGCATATCTAATTCCGCTTTTAAGAAACCGCAACAAGTTCTTTTACGAGCGAATCAGCGATGGTGAGCAGCGAATAAAAGATCCTTTTACGATGTCCTGGAAGGAAGACCCTCGACAGGCTCTCATATCACTCCTTTTGAATTATTTAACACGCGGATCCACTTTATGCATGCTCTTTGCAGACAGGGTTTTTCCATACCTCCCTTCAATATTAATTACTCAATTTAAATTTATATTTCCCGCTCGTGCGTCGTGTGTCTTCGTTAAGAGTCGTTCACCGCCGAGGTTGAGGAGACTCCACTCTATCTAAGTGCTGTGGGGGTGGGGAATTCTTCAGACTTCAGTGGTTTGTGGTGAAAGAGATTGTGATGCTGCTTGCTACCTCCAAGTAATTTTCATTGTTAATTGTATTAATTAAATTTTATTAATTTTTGCTTTTAGCGGATTTCAGACAGTGAAATGAAAACAACGAAAATATATTTGATAAATATTTGACACTCTTGAGTAATACTAAATCCCTATTATTAATATTGGGCTCGCAATATTTTTCTCATTGGTTTCCAACAGATTTTCAGTTATTTTAAAGATCATGGAACTATTTTCGAGTTATATATACATTTTCAAATCAGCTCATTACTCTTCTTTCATTCACTACTCTCACACAGTTAAAAATAGGATAACGCTGTTTCAAAATATGAATTCGGTATGAAATTCTCTTTCACATTAGGTTTGTTCGCTCAACAAAATATGCATCTAATTGACAATTTTGTAGTACGCATGCGTAGTTTGAAACTGGTTTCAAACTGGAAATTTTGGCGTTTTGCGAACAGAATTAAATGTTATTGTTATTATTACCAACTGGAGTGAACAGAAATAAAACAAAAGAATGTAGACTTGCTATATATCATTGAAAAGCTTAAAAAATAAGCAAAAAGATGAGACTATTTTCAACATAGGTTGCCATTTAAAAAATCATAAGTTTGTGTTATATCTCAAGAATTATGAAGTTTCCAAAAAATCTAATTACTCCATTTTATTTTACCTAAAAAACGGTATAAAATTTGTTAAAACAATTTTTCTCTAACTACCATAATAAATGAGTTATAAGATATTTTCGAAATGAGCGAAAAACAAGTTTTTGCCTGTAGCTCAGAAACAAAAGAAGATCGAAAATTCCTGTGGTTACTATTAAACTTTTCTCAAAAAGTTGACTATGGAATGTGCAAACGATTTTGCTCTGTCATTAATATTTCCCGAGATACCCTAAAAAAGCATCGAAAATGAGACACCCTGTACATCAATTCTCTTTGGAACATGGGGCCAATTTTTTTTTTTTTTTAATGAATTTTACTTGCATTTAATGATTTGCTTGGTCAACCTACAACCTACAGCGCACATGGGACCGATTGTTTATATTTATAGTGACCTTCTATCACTCAGGCTCAGATATATTTTTACCTACTACAATATAGACCACAGCTGACATTTTTAGCCTACAACTTTTGTAACTTAACGCACGAAACTCGGTCCGTTATACTTGTTTTGTAGGTGGACATTATTCATTTAAAACTTTTGTAAACATAAAGTAACCTAACTGAAAAAACGTTGGACTCTGGCCGTTATATTCATTTATAAATCAAGAACATTTTTATTTTTTATTTTATTCCAGGTAATTCACTGTGTATATACACCGTATACACTTACACTCTCAGACACTAAACATAATATTTCGCGCACATGGTACACAAGTAACTAGTTTCTACGAACAGACCGGTGTATATTGTTTCTCTAGTTGCATTCGTTCAACATTTTTGATTTCATAGATGTGATGATATAAATTTTGAAGTGAAAACTTCTATAGGCGCACTCCAAAGGTCACTCCAAGATCTTTAAATGTTTGATTGCGTGTCAGGGAAACATGATTAATTGAGTAATTATATAGCAATGATGTTAGTTTCCTAGAGTACGGCATAATGAAACATTTACTCAGGTTGAGATGGAGGTTATTATCCAACACCATTGATATAAACTACTCAAATCATCCTGTAAGAGCTGACAATCATTGAATGAAGATACTGGGTGGAAGATTTTCAAATCAACAGCAAATAAATAATAATATTATTAATTAATTAATTATATTACCTATGTTTAAAAGAATATGAAGCAAAATCAAAGCAAGCAAATTTTTATAGTAATTAAAATATCAAGTACACATGAAACATAAGATAGTTGTTACGATGTTTATGAGCTGTCATTAATTGTATGAAATATTACAGACCTGCTCGCTGCTATGTGCAAAAAGAAGACAAAAAAATCTGATGTGGTCAACACGATACCTCCCGCTTTTTAATTTTTATTAATTTAAATACATACCTACATTATTTACTAATCTTGCAAACTATATTAAGTTACTTTGCATATATCTATTACTTTACATGATCCATTTCGTTCATGTGTAGTTGTAAATTAATATTTGACACATGATGGAAAATATATTATTTTTATGCACGGACGTATCATAATTTGACAATTATACACGAATTTTAACGTGTTTTTATCCCTCGGCTTACGCCTCGGGCTCAAAATCCCGCCGCAGGCCATAAAAGCCTCCTTACGCTCTTAATACACAAATAACTATTACAAATCTTAATTTCATTAGACTCAATACAATCTTTTTAACACGATTTCATTATTAATTTTAATTGATGTCAAAATTGTTATTAAAATATGTTCTTGTTTGACGCAAAGGCAAGATGATGTACAAACATAAATTATTTTATATTTTAATATTTAAAGTTATTTACTAAATGCTATTATCGTAGAATTGAATATTGAACCATTATATCCAATTTCTACTAGTAAAAGTTGCTAAAAAATTGTATGCAATGAATATTTTACAAGAAAAACTGTTAAAAGCTTGTATAAATGATACTTCCGGTTATCCGATATACACAAAAAAACTAATGAGCTCTTCCCACATTACTGCACAATGGGTATTCAATATTTCAAATTTTTCTGATTGATAGTATTTGAGTAATCGTGTACACACGATCCACACGAACACACAGACACACATACATACCTATAGACATAATTGTAAAAATGTTAAAATCTGTTAATTCTGAGGACATCAAAACGTTCTTATTTGTCAAAATCTCAATATGCGATAGCACGAACCCTATACCTCCCGTACCTAGGGTAGCGGGAGATAAAAATCGTTGCAAAAATCTTTTATTATTATTTGACTTTTTTGAATGTTTTTAAAAGTTCCCAAGCGTAAGTGCAGTCCATTTAATCAAACATGAAAAGGGCTTAGAACGTACATCCTTTTAACGATACAACTCTTCCCTAAACATTCTATTCATAGTCCAACCTAAGTAGAATCTCCCTGTAAAAACTGCTTTCCACTTAGCAAACAACCCTTGAGTTGAGCTTGCAACAATCCCTAGCTAAGACTTCCTCTCCCTACAACCTCTTGAGTCGTGGTAATCCCCGCGTAAATACCTCGCCCTCTTCCAATCGCGGTGACCGCAAACAGAAACATCCAGAATTGATTTAGCTTTGCGTTAGCGCAGTGTGCCAGTGCAATGCAAATGGCCATGTTGACACAGAGAAACATCCAGCAAGAAATACAACTCTGCCATGCCAACGCCATTTGCTCAGCCAAATCATTAACAGATGGTGGCTTATAGACTAGTTTGAGAGATTTCGGATAGTGCGGATCTGGTTCATTTGGGATTACTTGTTTTGTTGATTTATGCGAGCGAGCTATTTCCTCATTTAAGAACCTTTAATGCTAATAGCTGCGCGAGTGCTACGGCTTAATTCGACAACAGTTTAATGATTTTGAATTAATTTATTTTCACTTCAGTTTAACTCAAATACGACTCTAATTCTACTGATCCGTTTTATTTCCTTATTTACATTTAACATTGAATTTCTAATATGCAACAACATTTAATGGTATTTATGCTACAAAAGAGGTAAATACTAGCCGACGACGTGTTTACCATCCGTTTGTAGCGAGACTGGGCAATGGTCAAAGATATTTACCTCTCTAATTGTATAAGATTTTTATTCGCAATCATAATAGTAGTATATCGATTCCTAATCTTTTAGAGGTTGGAAAATACGTCATTATTAACTTAATGACAAAAATAATAAAATTAAAGACTATAACTCATTTATTTATTTTGTTCATTATTGATTTAAAAATCTGTTGTGGCCTCTATATATATATATATATATATATATATATATATATATATATATATATATATATATATATATATATATACATGTGTAACACGTACACCGACCACCGCCATTATTACCTTTATTATTATAGTTACAAAAAAATACTATAGAACAAAGTTGTAGGGGACGAAAGGGGACATCCTCGACGAGTATTGTGAGCCGGCGCTCCATCTTGTTGGAACCACATATTTTGTCTTTCATTCAAGTTTAAATCTTCTAAATAATTTAATAATTCATTTTCCAAGAAACATAAATAATGTGCAGCGTTTAAATTGTCTTCATAAAAATGTGGTCCAATAATATTATTCCCAAACATTCCAAGCCATACATTAAAGCTCCATCTGTGTTGATTATTTTTTTTCTCTAAATTCACGAGGATGTTCTTCAGCCCAAATGTGCTCATTATTTCTATTAAATAATCCATTATTTGAAAATTTAGATTCATCTGTCCACAGAATTTTTCTAAGAATATTATTATCGTCCTAATACTGCACCAAAAGCCATTCGCAAAACACTATTCTGCGTTCATTGTCATTATTATGTATAGTATGTAACAGTTTGTATGAATATGATTTTAAATTATGCTTTTTCAAAATGCGCCATACGGACATATTAGAAATAAAATGTTCTTGAGCAATTTCGCGTCTGGATGAATTGGGATTACGCGCAATAGAAGCTAAAACTGCGATTTCTATTTCTTCATTGTTTCTCACGGGATGTTGCCTTTCACGTTTTTGTGAAAATGATCCATAGTTTTTCAAATTTTGTGCTACTCGCCTGATTACTGACCTCCCTGGACGCGGTTTGTTTGGATATCTCGTGGCATAAATATTGCACGCTTGTATGGCATTTTCATTACACTCACCATAAATTAATAATAAACGATACAAATCTTCATTTGTATAAACATCAGCCATATTGTCACAAAATAATCTCAAAACACAAAGAATAACAATTTACAACAATTAGTACGCCAATTATTATTTGACAGCAGCTATATTTTGTTCTTTTGTTATTGTTTTTCATCCATAGCCTACTGTACAATAATATTAAAAATAAAAATTTATTAAAATTTCAATCGCATTTTTTTCAATATTTTTCTTATGTAAGGATATAAAACTAATACATGGTTGAATTCAGAAAAAAATATGCTATCGAATAGGCATAAAAAATATGTAGAATCCCATTTGAAAAAATATAATTTTGTATTGTAACTTGAGATCCACTGATTTAAAAAAATATTTTCTTCTCTGAAAGAATATTCCCCTTGGTCCCCTACAACTTTGTTCTTTAGTATTTTTTTGTAACTATAATAATAAAGGTAATAATGGCAGTGGTCGGTGTACGTGTTACACCCTGTATATACTATACCTCTTTCGAGAGATATTAATCCGTATTTTTTTAATTTTATTTATAACTAAGATTGCCAACTGCCCAACTTCCGGTAGAACAGTCCTACAAATGTTAGGAGGAAGAGTAAGTAACGCCGTACTCGTTGATAGATTAAAATATAAATAAAATTAACTACTTCATGGAATAACAACAATATAATTCCTTACAATCATTTTCAGTAATAATGTTTTCATTAATATGATATAATTTAAGTTTAATAAACCTCATTTATATTTTAAATGTGATCCGTTTTCGGTATTATTGTATAAATTTAACAGCGATTTTTATTTTATCATTGAAAATTAAAGTACAACAACAGATTATTTATACTACCGTAGTATAGGTAATCTGTGGTAGAACTAGAAAGTGCAGCGAGATATTTTGGCATAGTTAATGTTAAAATATCAACGTTTAGTATTTTTTGGGAATGAATGAGTTAAAATTAACTAGAAATTTTCAGAAAGAAACTTCAAAAATTTGTGTTTTCATTAATCCACATTCCTACTGTAAGTTTATATGTGATAACATTATCAAAAACAGTATATTAATAATTTAAAATATGCCAGTTTCTAAATAAATAAAAATATTACAAGTGTTATTTATTTTTATCAAAAGTTACGCCGTAATCATAATACTTATAACAACAACAATTTTATGTTTATCTTTTAAATATTGTATTAACAATGAAAGTGTATATTTAGTCATGTTTTATTTGTCATTTGACACAAAGACTATTCCTCGAATTGACAAACATCTCAGAAAAATAACTCATAGTCAAAACATGAACTCTTAGTCATAGATTGGTATTGTTCGGTAAATTTATGAACTTATAACTGTTAACTGTGTCTGTTCGTCCCTGAAACTTGTATGGCATAGCAATTTACGTCTCAGTGACGTCATATGCCATGAGCGAATCACGCCATGTTGCTCCAACTTTCACCGTCAACTGTCTGTTATCGACAATCTACTGTCCTTGAATAGATAAAGTCAGTAAATAGATTGATAATACTTATTATCTTTATGTTCTATAATAACATCCTATTGTAATCGTTCTCAAAAACGTAACGACAGATTTAATTAAATATTTTGCATACTGAATGACATTGTATTCCTCTATTTAAATTCTGTGAAGCTAATGAAAAACGAATGAAATATTTAGAATAATTCCTTACCAACGTTTGGATACTTTAGGAAGAAATGTATTCCAGTAATTTAAATTTAATTATGACAAGAGGACGTTAAATAAAGACTTCATAAAGGCAGAATTGAAAAGCCGTTTCATTAAATTAAACTTAATAATAGTAAGAGACAATTGCATAGGTTTTCTCGAGGTGCAATTGCAACTCGAGAACTACAAAGTACCGTGCGAAAATGGAAAAATACAGACTATTTTTTCATCGCCAAAAGTAAAAACATGGCAAAAATCCAAAATACTAAGAATGGGCTACTTGCGTGGTACTGAAAATCCGATTTGTGTCACTATATACGTAATGTTATATTGAAAACATATATAAAAATATAAATTTTATTTTAAAATAATTATTTGTTTTTTGCTAAATTAAGAAAGAAAATTTTTTGTGACGTCTTTATATTTAACTGGGGAGGAGAAGCATGTTTAAGAATGTTATCAATAGATGGCATGGCGTGCGAGAAAGTTTTAATTTGAATTTGACATTCATTCATTTTTCTCTCTCTCTGGTCTCTCAAATACATTAATTACTTTATAAATAAACACATAGGTAGTTATTTGTAATTTAAAATATCGATACCAAAAAGATAAACTAAAATACTAACGAATGAAAAATGGTTTATTTCTTGGCTGGAAATGGTGATGTAAATAAAGGAATTTCTGGATATCAGCCACTAAAATTTATTCAGTCTCGACCGTTTCGACCCCACATGGCTCTTCTTCAGGAGATGAACTTTGTAAACCAGTAGCAATCCATGTAGTGTGTAATGTAGTTTAAAAAATAAATTAATAAATAACATGGAAATTCATAGAATTAAAATTGTTAAATATAATATTTAACACAGTCGTCAATATAAAATAATACATATAAAAATATGATTGTCTAACATATATAAAAAAATGAAAATATAAAAAATATATGAAATTAGGTGTGCCACACCCTAACGGACACCTTAGACTGACTAAGACAGTCTATGTTAGACAATCATATTTTTATATGTATTATTTTATATTGACGACTGTGTTAAATATTATGTTTAACAATTTTAATTCTATGAATTTCCATGTTATTTATTAATTTATTTATTTATTTTTTAAACTACATTACACACTACATGTATTGCTACTGGTTTACAAAGTTCATCTCCTGAAGAAGACCCGAAACGGTCGAGACTGAATAAATTTTAGTGGCTGATATCCAGAAATTCCTTTATTTACATAAAATACTAACCTCCAAACTATTATTGAAACGTCAAACAGATGATCTACATTACCCGCACAAACATACCATTACTATGGGACGGGCACCACGCTGTGGCTTTACGACTATTCATTGGTGCGGCGTAATTCTACGTCATACATGGCGGGAATTCAAATAATCAAATTTCATTATTTTTTTCTGTCTAATTAATAAAAATTTTATCAAAAGAAAAAATACGGGTAGCAAGTTTTTACCTTCTCTTCAAAAATATTAAATAAAAAAAATATGTATTTATTTGTTTTACACCTTACAAGTCTTTAGAATCAGATATATGATTTTTTAAAAATTGCGTTTAATTTCAAATATTTCGACGGCTGACTATACAATTTCACGGATACGACAGCCGAGCTTCCGGTTTAATTTGGAACTATGATTGTTTGGTTTGGTATTTATTTAAATAAATGGTTTATTTACATACCTTACTGCACTAGTACTTTTAAAGAAATAGAAAGTAATAATAATCTTCTCTCTTGTATATTTTGCTGTCAGCTGTCACAATTTTAGGTTAAATTAAATTACTGTTTCATGTTGTAAAACGTAAATGTATATGTGTGTGTGTGAGAGAGAATTGTCTTTGTGTGAGTATGAAACTGTGTCGTCACAAATTTAGTCCGTGTTTAAAAGTGCAAAAGTTTATTAGCTAATTTATGAATGAAAAGTCGCATATTTCAAATTATTTTCTATTACTATATTTATTAAATGAGATGGATTTTATGATTTTATAAAAAATGAAATTAAGAAATGAGTAGTCTTTTAGATTCACACAGACTTTTTGTTATAAATAAAGTTTGATTTTCTCAGGTTTCACTGCAAAATTTTGAATTCTTGTTCATGGGGAAGTTTTATTTTTGATAGAGGAAAAGGCAGGTGTCAAAATAGCTATTTGTGTATTAAGAGCGCAAAATGCGACATTGTCGATTTCGACAGAAACAACCTCTCAATCGACAATGTCCATTTGCGCTCGAAACACACACAAGATTTTTTCTACAGTCACCACAATGGGGTCCTCCACCATAACAAAACATAATAAAATGTACGCTTTATACTTACATTACTGCTCAATAAATAACGATTGGCTAATACAAAAGATACGGTTTAAACTTAAAAAAGCTTTTAAATGATTATATCGTTACATTAGCCATCTATTCCATAAAAAAAAAACAAAATTAGAGCGTGGAAGCAACGATTTGTGATGATTTGATGAGTTTTTGTAGCAAAATGTGTGGTTAGTTGTCACGCCTGTCACACTGAAAAAATTAACAAATATTTCAAGGAATTTGTGATTATATAGACATGTATGTGCATTGACTGACTTGTCGCAATTATTTAAGTAACGAAATAACTAATAACTTTATTGTAATCAAAATAAATAGTTAACTAGAGATCAGATGTCAGTACGACTCGCAACTATCCTACCGCTATCTGTGTACAATCATTCCTATTACTAAACATAACTGTTCACACAATTTATTTTATATTTAATTTTATTTTCTCGTTATTTTCCATTCTTCTTGAGTTTTTATTCAGTCTAATCTAAGCATTTTATACTTTTATTTTTGTAAATGAATGCCCTATTTCATTTTCACAGCAGTGTGGCATTTTGTTAGATTATGTTAAATACCGCCAGAACATATGTCAAATTGACTTGTGAACGTGATAAATGTGTAATTACAGTACCATTAGTTCCTAAGTAAACATTTTCATTAAGAATGTAGACAAGTGACATTTCTCAACATTGTATACTTAGAAATTTGGACAGCGAGCGATTTTACTACTTTGTCGCGCATGAGCGGCACAGTGACATTTTATGTTGACAAAAGAGAGCGCAAATGGCTATTTTCTATAGTGACTGTAGAAAAAATATATTTTATCTCACTTATACCAAAGCATAATAGCATAAATAACTGTTTCCCATACAAATAATAACGGTTGAGAAAAAAACTTTGGCTCGTAGTATGATCACGGTTTTAACTAAAACCCTGTTTAATAAATTTCATTATTTAATAACAATAATAAATAATATTAAATTTATCAAAATGTGATTTTAAAGCAGAACATTCAAACAAATATTTAAAAAAAAAACGTTCTTTACATATAAGGGTGAAATGAAATATTTAAATTTGAACTTGACATTTCTTAAAACAGAGTTTTAGTTAAAACCGTGATCATACTACGAGCCTTTGTATTTAAAATAATTTACGAGATGTTTGTAATTTAAACTTTGATCTATTATGAACACTGAACTTTAGTTCACAATGTTTACTTTCTACTAATACTAATGCAGTCACACTCAATTTACAGTATTAATAATCTGAACATTCTATAAATAATATATCTCTGATCATATAATACCACATTATGGCCAACATTTAAAAATTAAAATATGTTACTTTGTACCAGCGGTCAATTGTTGAAAACCGAGTTACCTCAAATCCAAATCACTTCTTAACTCGACCTAAATTTTACCGTTTTTATTACAAAAGCATATTCATCATTCGAACTACTATTATTTGTAAACGGTATCAGCAAAAAAAGTATATAAAACGAATAAAATTCCAGTTCATGCTCCATAATGGGTACGTACATTATTAAATACTCTCGTATAAAATCCAAACAATTTCATATCCAAATATTTGGATAACAAAGGATAGTTGAAATTATGAGTCCATTTCATAAAAAGGTAACAGTGAAGAATGCATCACTGCTGAATATTTTTGCATTTTAATGCAAGAATACAAATGATACATAACGAATTGATGTAAATTCCATCGTTACATGGAAATATGAATGGATTGAGCGTCGAACGCTTCCATGCGTTCATGTTTTCCACTGTGCGTTTCGAAGCGTTCCAGATAAACTTTTCCGACTGATTGTTCCAGGCTTCAGTGAGCCACAAAGCTTCGGCCTTTTGTTATGCAGTTAATCATTTCTGTTTTCACCGAATGCTACAAATTATTTGGACGTAATGTACCGCATAGTTGAGATGTAATTAGATAGACTTGGCATTACCACTCGCTCTCATCAAACTCAAATGTTTGATAAATATTTTATTAACTCTGTTTGGACTGTGTATTTAACATTTCATTGATATTTATAATGTAATGTAATCAAGGGATTCTAGGTAATTACACAATGTAGTAATAACGTACGGATTGTTAGCAATGTTGTTGTTAATTAAAAACACTGTAAACAAGGAATGTGATACATTTACGGCCAAATTCACCATTCCTTAATCATGAGTTGATCAACACATCGACGTTGATTCTGAATCAATTCAATTCACTATTAAAATTCAAGCTAATCTACTAATCAAAATCAAGTATCAACTGTTTCGTCATATTCTATTAATCAAGCATTGATCCACATCTTTGAATCCTACTTTTGATATTTATAGCTTTGTAAGAATTTTGGCTGCTGTTCTCATTTGTATCTTTACCTCATGCTTCTTATGCAGAGTGATTTTTACCTCCCGCTGCCCTTGGTAAGGGAGGTAGGTATAGGGATCGTGCTAAAAATCACATATCGAGATTTTTGTAAATGACCACGTTTTGAGGTCCCTAGAATCCATTTTAACATTTTCACGATGATGTCTGTATGTGTGTAAGTGTGTGTGTGTGTGTGTGTGTGTGTGTGTGTGTGTATGTGTGTATGTGTATGAATTTTGTTGACGCTCTAACTCAAATACCATCATTCAGAAAATTCTGAAACCTTGTATTTCTATCCTATTCTAATATGAAAAATCACCATCAATTTTGGTGTAAATCGGATAACCGGAAATGGCACTTTACATGAAGCTCATAATGGTATTAATTAAATGCCATTTTTCGCATTTTTTGTCATTATAAAAATTAAAGATTATTGAATTTTCTACAGGGATACATTCATACTTTTTCTATACACTTTACAGGTAAATTTGAAAATCTTTTTTTTTTAATTCCGAAGCGTAAGATAAACAATTCCTTTGTTACACAGTTCATATTTCAAATGAATGTAAAGTGTGTGGTATCACTGTCAAAACACTAATCACTTCAAATTAATAATAGTGACATTTTAAAAAGAAAATATTAAATAAAGCAATAGTTATATGCAATGGAACAGTTTGCAGCATCAGTAAATACGGAGGTATGTATTTAAAGATGCACTCGATTTCGAACTTTGGCCCGGCCCGGCCCGAAGCCTGCCTCGATTTCGAGTCGATCATCGAGTCGGGCCGAAGAGATTTTTTATCGGGCCCAATCGGGCTAATCGTTTTCAAAAATCGAGGCGAGTCGGACTTTTGATTTTGGCCCGGCCCGAAAAATCTTATAGTTCAATCAAATGCACAGTTTCCTAAATATTTTAATAAAAATGGATGAAGTTAAAAAAGATCAAAAATATAAGATTTGTGTAAAAGTTGTTTAAATTCTTTGGTAAACAAAGTGTTAAATACTCGTAGGTATGTAATTTTTATTTTTTTTAACAACTTACATTAGAAGGGTCTCTTTTTTAACTATGTACTTATGTTAATTAATGTTGAAAGTTATAAGAATGTAGATGTTTTTTTATAAGTTTGAGACAAAAAAAGTTAAACATTTCGCCTTAATTTTCGAACCGGGCTAGCTAATTTTTTTGTCGAGTCGATCTTCGAGCCAGGCCGGTAATTTTTATTTTCGGGCCGAGTCGATCCAAAACCTCAAAGCCCGGCCCGGCGGCTCGAATGCATCTCTATATGTATTTAAATTAATAAAAATTAAATATTTCAACTATTCAAATTTTGCAAAACACTTGCACCACCTTACTTTAGTACAAAAAAAAATTCTACCTGCCAAAAATTGAATCAAACGTGTAGTGATGACGTTCTATCTTCTATCTGCAACATACTACAGAAAGAAGTACATACTTTAAAAGAAATATTTCCTGAGCGAAAGAGGCTAAAAAGAGATTCCGAAAATCGAGGGTTTACTGTTATTCAGTTAGTCCTGCAACAATTCTACGTTTTCCACAGGTCATGCATTTTTAAACGTTGTGCAACTAAAACGAACTAAATGCTTTTTTTATTCAAGTATGCAAGTATCAGTAAATCACAATTAAAAATGCAATTCGGGCAAAAACTGCACTACATCAAAATGAAATTGACATTTGACAATGATTGATTATCCGAATTCGAATTTCTCTGAATAGTAGATTAATACAATTTGTGTTTAAATAAATATTTATTACACGTTCAGATCAATGCACTGAATTCTATAACATTTAATTAAATTATTCAACAAAGTCATTGTAAACATGTTTAAGTAATAAATGTTAAAATTTTCGGCAAGAATATTTGAAATACTAATTCAGCTTTATTAAGTTACAAATTAAACATAAACGGAAAACAAAATCTTAATCGTAATCACTTTATTTCATTCTAAACCCGACCCATACCACAAATATTAATCCGAACCCATTTTTCTTAATTTTTATAGATATACCCAAATCATTCAAGCAGCCAATGCACTTAATCACTTAGTGTAAAAACCACTGAAATATATACTAACTGGAACTCGCATACTCTACCTATCAGTGTACGCTGCACTGAAGCTCATTGAACAATAATGGCTGGTCCTGTTCGCGCACGTTCGTGCCGAACCGAACCTAACCGAATAACTCGTATCATAGCTGATCGCTTTGTTTTCATATTATGCTTCATTTATTTAAACATGCGCCACACGAAATAATTTCCGTCTACTCACGAACTGTCTCGATGTTTGCCAACTACTCCAGCAGCAGGCTTCCGTCTACTCACGAACTGTCTCGATGTTTGCCGACTACTCCAGCAGCAGGCTTTCAATATGCTTCACAGTCACGGTTCGTACGCGCATTCCAGTTAGTATATATTTCAGTGGTAAAAACCTTAATGCATTAAAATCACTAATAGTATACCCAAATCATTCAAGCAGCCAATGCTCGTCATTAATAAAAATTGAATTTTAGTAACTAGATGTGTGACGTCATGTACTGCTACGTTTGCAGAGGTTTTAGAATCTTTATGAAAAGAGTTATACAGATTGCAATCTATATTATCGACATGTTCATAAACTGTCACATCTACAAAATAAATACTATATTTCCGTCACTGTCCATTTCTATTTAAATTATTTTAAAATACTAACCTTATTTATACTTATGTATGCCATATAAAGGCAATAAATAAAAGTGTGCCGAATTTCATAGAAATATACCGAATTCTTCTGATTGATTAGAAGTGCTATCTTTGGCAGATTCACAGATTTTGTGTTTGCGTTAACGGTCACGTTACGTCGTTGCGTTGCGTTTAACATTACTTTATTATAAATAGACCTTTACAGCGCAAAAAAAATTTTCAAACACGATACAAATATTTTTCAAATAATATCTTTGACAGTATGAACATACAAATTATCAATGTTGCCAACTATAGCAACAATTAAACGAATAATATGACGTTGATGTACATTATTTATATATTATTCATGTCATATACGATAATTAATGAACTCTACTATTCATCTTAATAATAATTATAAAAGGCTATACACTTTTTGACGGTTAAAAATGATTGAAATCTTATTTCATTTTTCACTATTAGTGATTTTAATGCATTAAGGTTTTTACACTAAGTGATGACGTGCATTGGCTGTTTGAATGATTTGGGTATATAACTCCGTTTTGAAGTCTTAAGCTGTGTCCGATATTGCACTTTTATCACCCTAATATCTAAATCCTAAATTTATATTACCTAAATAATGTCATTATTTAAAATTTTAGGAATTAAATTTTAGGGTTTTGCAGGAAGTAGACGCGCACTAATTAAACAAATTGGGTGAGATTCAGTGGGTTGTATTAGCGTGTTTTAAGCTAAAACAGTCCTTTGTCAAAAATATTTTGGCAACTTTGTAATACCTGTCAGAAAAAAGTGAGAGACCAAAGGATCAAATAAAGAAAAAATATTATTAACAGAAGTAAGAAAAGAAGAACAAATCTCAAAACTGATCAAAACGGGGGTTGAGATATTTTAAAATTCATTAACATTCAGGTATGAAATATTTGACACATAAAATTTGACATATTTCTAACCTAATTTTGCAATAATGAGTTTCCTTTTACACCTTCCATTTACAATAATACTTCCTCATTTGACTAAAGGAAATCTGTATTACTTTTCCCTGTGATAAATTTTCTAAATCACAATTGAATCTCATTGATACATGTGGAAAATATTACAATGTTGCCATATACTTAATACAAGATTTAATACAGACCTTAATACAACCCACTGAATTCCAGCCATTATGTTCGTTTCTACAATTTGTTTAAAACGTCAAATTTACTATCAAAAAATAGCTTCTTATTTTTATGAAATATAATTCATTTTTTACCTCTCGCTAAGAGAGGTATTGGAATCATGCTAAAAATCACATAACCAGATTTTAATGAATAAGCACGTTTCAAGGTCAATAGAATCCGATTTTAACATTTTTGCAATGATGTCTGTGTGTGTGTGTGTGTGGATGTGTGTATGTGTGTGTGTATGGCCGGATGTTGGACGGACGATTCCTCAAAAACTATAAGATATAAAACCTGTTTAATTATGAATTCCTCAATCTGACATTCCTGGGAAGAGCTGAAAAGGTTTTGGTAACAATTGAACAACCGCAAGTATTAGTTTTTAAAAGAAATTCTTCCAAATATTAATTTTTGAAAATTTTTGATATTACTAATTTTGAAGAACATAATTCTACACCTGATACATTTAAATTTTTTATTATATCTTCTATAAATTTAGAGATAAAGACGCTATAATATATAGAATATCGGGATATAACAAGTCGAGTAGGCGAAACTACACTAAGGAAACCAGTTGACAAGTTCAAATGTTTATAACATAATTTGTAAATGACAGATTTCAGTGTCAAAAATCAACAGTTTTAGTGACATTTTGATAGCTTTTTCTGGAAAGTACATTTAATCTTTCTTATTGTTTTATTAATTAAATATTTGAAATTATAGGTAATATGCATATATCCATCAGAAATACCGCCAATCTAGTTAATGAATTGGAAGAATCTGTGACATTTAGAAACTTCCTCATACAATGAAAAATAGATATAATTAGAATTATATGTGTGCAGAAGACATTTTAAATACAATAAAAAACAATATTTGGTAAAGTTCTGTAATATTTTGTTATAAAATGACGGTTCGATAACAAAGTGCAATACAATACTTATATAGCCTAATATGGAAATGGCGAGAGGTCTTGTGCTGGCCACAACAGATTTTGTTATTCTAAAGTATTACCATATAAACCACTGGATGTTATTAGTGTACCATTCGAAGTTGTATTTATGTGAAGAAGACCTAAATCCTCAAAACTAAATGCCAAAATGCGACATCGGACACAAAGCCTAAGCCTAAGGTCTGAGGAAAGCGATTATATTTATTTTTATTTCTCTGTGATGAAATAATTTACGTTATACTTTAGTTGCACTGAATTTTAAATATGTACGTGTGACCTTTCGTAATTTCTTTCACAAAAAATATTTTACTCCTCCGGACAAATAAAGAATAATGAAACAATTTATTAAACAATTCTCTTTTTCGCACACCTATGCTTGCATTGTACTAAATTTATGCAAAATGGAACTGAAAGAAACTTCTCATCTGCATTTCTCACAGGAGAATACAATACAAATTCAAGATTTAGACCAAGAAAAAGAACAATACATGTCTCGCAAGTGCGGTGCTCTCACATATATCTCGCGTATAGGATGACATGTAAAACTAACAGGCTGTAATTCATTTTAACATGGTTTCTAGAAGTTTACACTGAGCCCTGGGAAAAGCAAAAGGTACAATTTTACGTACCCGAGAAGCTGTACAAAACTGAACATTAATTTCAGTCAAAGATAAAACTAAAAAACTATAGTAGCCAATTGTCTTTCTTCTCAATGTAAATACAGAGTTTCCTAGAATGGTTTCTTGGGTATTGAATAGGCTCTGTGTGTTTAATTAGAAATTCTAATGTAATTCTTTGACGTTTATTTTGTTACACTTCATTAGAAAGTTTTTTAACTACCAACTATCTAAGAAAAGACAGAGTTTGTTTAATGATTAACCGAACTGAAGTCCATAGTTCAGGTGAAAAAGAAGTTAAGTGCACCTACCACAGTTCAAGGAGAGATGTTCTGTGAAAAAAAAATCGTCGGAAAGACCCAAAACTTCCAATTAGGTACTTTGTCAATCACGTATCCGCAGACCGAAGAAATTTATTATTCAGGAACCTACAATGAAGACTCCCAAATCAACTGCACACATTGTCCTGTGTGAAAAGTAAAGGAGATTGAAGAGACGTGCTTAAAAAAATTAACTATGACAATAATTGAACTAGTCCTAATTATAATCCAAGCATCCTTTTTGGAAATTCTGTACATATATTCATAAAAGTAATATAAAAAAAATCTGTTGTGGCCAGCACAAGATCTCTCGCCATTTAAATATTAAGCTATATACAGTATTGACCAGAAAGAAAGCAACTTAAAAAAAAATCAATTGCTCTAATGTAAAAACTGAGATTTCAGTAATTACTGCAGTATTAGTGTCTTGAACCAAGTTTAATTTACATTAAAATAATTTGCATTATATTAACAAAAATTTATTCACTTGATAATAATTGGAGATTTTATCAATCGAAACTTTGTGTAACTCAAAAAAAATAAAGACAATGAAAGTTCGAAATACTTCTTTTATTCTTAAAAATTGATTATGTGCAAAAAAATATTTATTATTTGGACATAAAAATAAAAACAGCAACTTTTATAAAATTAATATAAAAACTAAATTTTCTAATATTTAGTGTAATAACCGGAACCACGAGAATTTATTACTTCTTCTCGTTTTATCATGAATTCAAGTAATTTTGTTATTACATTTCTATCAATTAATCTTAGTTCATCACTAAATAATACTCTTTTCCACATGTCAGTTGTCCAGTTTACATGATTTTCTGCAAAAAAATAATCTGGCCTTCACGTTCTTCTTCGAAAGAAGTCGTTTCTTTGCAGGCCGACGACTATAAAGTTCTCCGGCAACTAATATTCTTCTTCCCTGTCTTGAAGATATTTTATCTTTAACATTACTTAGTAGAAAGCCTAAAATTTTCTTTGATGATAACAACGGATTTTTAACGATATGTGTTTTATCATTCTGTCGCGTCGGTTTGATGTTTTTTTTTTTGTCTACTAGAAATTGTAGAAGGCTCAGTATTACCCTTCCTTCGAAAATGGATTATTATTCGTGCTATTGTAAATTTATGCAAATTAAAGTTCTTCGACATTTTATTCAGCGAAGCACCATTTTCATATGATTTAATTATTAAATTGCGAAATTCTTTAGTCATCAAAATCTTATTACGACCCATAATTTTGAAGTACTAATTTATATTTTTTAAACAATTATACGATATAAACGTTGAAATTGAGAAAATAAAGACATTCATTATGTAGTTGCTATTTTTATGTCCAGACAAAAGTAAGAATTATGCAAATTAAATAAATTCTATAAATTTAATATAAATTATTTTAACATAAAATAAACTTATTGTAAGAGGTTATTCTTTATGTAATTTATTTTCAATATTCTTATGTTCACTTCAGAGAAATAGAAATTTTTTAAAAGTTGCTATCTTTATGGCCAATACTGTAAGTATTGTACATATTTAACATTTCTGGTACACACAAAAACACATAACTTCTTTATATATTTTTAAATTTTTTAATTCATTCTATGAACAATTTTCCTCTTATTCTTCTAATGTTCAAGATTCTTCCAATTCATAGATGAGATTGACGGTATTTCTGAAGAGTATATGTAATATACCCATGATAATTATAAATATTTAATTAATAATAATATAAGAAATATTAAATGTACTTTCTAGAAAAAGCCTTCAGTAATGTTTTTGGTTTCTTGACACTGACATTTATCTGTTAATTACAAACATTTTAATTTTTCCACTTGTTTACCAAGGACTCTGAGATACATTTATAACATATTATTTTATTTATTTATATTTCTCTAATGCCCATATTCATAAACACTCGTAAAGTGTCCAAACGGTTCGTTATAATTTTTGACAAATAGAATCAAACTTGACAAATAAAATTTCGATTTTTCTTTCAATGTCGACTGTTTTTATTGGATAAAAATTATAACGAACCGTTTAAAAATTTTACGAGTGTTTATGAATACGGGCATAACTCTATAAAAGGTATAATATTTTTTTTTAATAAATCGCATAGAGATTTTTATATTCTTTACTATTTGTAATAATATAAATTTTCAACAAATATTTAGAATTTTTTTTTAAGAAATGAGTACTTCCGGTTGTCCAGTTGTTACCAAAATCTAATCAGCTTTTCCCAGTAATGTCAGATTGAGGATACCGCGGTTAAACATGTCTTAAGTCTTATAGTATTTGAGAAACCGTGGCTCCAACATCCACACACATACACACACGGACATCATCGTAAAAATGTTATAATCGGATTCCAGGGACCTTAAAACGTGCTTATCCACTAAAATCTGGATATACTATTTTTAGCATGATCCCAAAACCTCTCTTAGCGAGAGGTAAAAATATTTTGTGGTGCTCTATAATTGGGTTCATCATGTTGAGCAGTTATTAATTTATGAATAAGTTATTTATTTTACAATGTACGTACACTTACTTGAATGGAATGAATACTCGTATTCATTTAGTACAGGCAAATACATTTAAAAATCGCACTGTCACAACCTTAAAAAGTCAGGACTATAGAGAAGCCTTGAAACACTTACGTGAAGTACCACTTGCATTCTACAAATTGGTACGAAATCTAATCAACTCTGGCTTGCGATTTACGGATCTAAAATAAAAAGTATTTGATTCAGATATACGCGAGGAAGGAGCTGAGTTAGTTCAATTTTTAATACTTTCCTTCAGCACATTACCAGCATTGAAATGCTTCTTTTACTTTTCATCGCACATTTTTTACAGAAAGAAACATTCCTAGATAAAAATATGTCTGATCGTGCTTTTATAATTTTTTGCAGTATCGGATGTTTTTATTTTGTAAGATAACAAAGACAGTAAACCGCAAAAAAGAGCAAGGGCAGTAAGTGAATAAATGCAACAACATTAGAATAAAGAAATACAAATAATAGTTGCCTTTACTACTCGTAATATCAATTTTGACAATATTTTTTTAAATTAATTCCATCAATGTATGTGTAAAAATGTTATCAAATGTCTGAACGTGCAAAAACACCTTGACTAACGGTAAACTGCACATACCGCCCTTAATAATAAGTTGAGAGTGAGAGTTACGACTTTGATTAAATGAGACATTTTGTTTACCTTTCAGAGGTCATCTTAGATGTGACCGAATAATTGTACTAAGATAAAGTTGTGGCGTCCTTGGCCAATATTTTGTTTTCAAATTACTTTGTAACTATTAGAAAGTGAAAAAAATGTTTCATATAATATGTTTTTAGACGACCATTGTGATAAGTATGACATATCAACGTAGTATCCTAACACTGAAAGTTGAAATTATCACATTAGTGTTACGATATACCTATATTAATTTCTAGCATCATGTTTTACTTTATTTGGTGAATTTTGTTAAATTATTGTGTAACTTGAAGAATATCAATTTGTCAGTGAAATAAATTCTTGTATTCCTTCTTCGTGTAAAGTTTATTGTGTTTGTATTAAGTTGCGTGCTACGTTTGTATGTGGCTTCATTAAGCACGTAATTTGAGAATTGTTTGTGGTTAGAAGTTCCAGAATGTTATTATTTTACAAGTAATTCTGCGGCCTTATCTCGTCATAACTTATGACAATGAATACTGTAAAAACATTTTGATTATGACATATTATACCTACAATATATCACTTTCTTAAAGGACACAAAGACAAGAGAAAGGAGACTTATATAACATATAGTTAGAAAGTAAAGTAAATTTATAAATAATACATAATTATTTACTGTAGTACTCCAGTTTTAATTTTTTCTGCCGTTCACTTTACATGTTCCTGGATGAGACAAATAACAGTTAAATACGACGGCGAAAGCATAGTGTGTTGGGCGTACCATTAAAACCAAAATAGGTAATTTGTAGTGGTCACATTCACATGAATTCTATGTGTAGAATACATCCTAAAATGCGTTGAAGAAATTGAATGTAACCGATGAGGCAGATGTCTGTTAACATTTTTTCTTTTGTACTCTGAATGACGGAAAAAGCACAAAAATTCAAGAGGTATTGGAGTTATTTTTCAGTTATTTAATATTTTATGTTGTAAAGAAATTTTTTCACGATTCAAATTGAATGTAGGGTATACGAGGGGCCTTTCATGATAAATGTACCTTTTTATAAAGGGTGTTTATGCACCAAACGTTAACTGATAATATAATTTGATATACTGTTTCTATTACAAAACTCGCAAAATTAAAGGGAAACTTTTTTGTACCACTGAATTTCTATACTTCTCTAACAGAAACGTAACCAATATTTCTTTGTTTCTCACTAAAAAATAAAAATATGTAATGTACCTAAGCTTAATTATAAGAATTCGATGTTGCGGCGTTGACAGATAAATAATAATAATAATAATTTATTAACCACAAAAGCAATACAACAGCAAATGGTATGTCACAAATAAAGAAATTATATACTTATACAAATCATAAATTTATATATTTAAGTTTGAACAAAAATATTCTTCCAGAGAATAAAAATTGTTTTTCATGAGGATGAACTTAATTTTATTATATTTGTTTCAGACTTTAATATTACAGGCAAGTGATTATAAATTTTAATAGGCATATATGCTACATTCTGGTGGAAATTTTGTGTATTGTGTTTCGGTGCTACTACGTTACAGTTAAATCTAGTATTGTAGAAACTAACTAAATAGCACTGTCAGAAAACTAATCGTTTTAAATTAATAGTAGTAGAATTTTAATAAGAAAATACATATTGGAAATACAGTCATACAAAAAAGTCTCCGTACGACAGTAGTTTTAATGTATTTTAGGAAAAAAAAATGGATTAAAAGGAAATTAAATATATTGGGTTTTAGACTGCTATTTTTCCTAAAATACATTAAAACTACTGTCGTACGGAGACTTTTTTGTATGACTGTATGTGTTTCATGTCCGTTTAGACTGATATCATTTAAATGTTCCCCTTAGTTAAGCGCCCCTTAGTTGGTAAGGGTAGCTGCTTACAATCGAAATGGCCGTTAATAATATTGGTGCACCTACTTAATATTAAGTAGAACCGTTGCAAACGACCATTATAAACTTTTGTTTCCATTCTTGAAAAGTTTGTAAGAAAGACATGCGGTTTTTTTGGGAAATGTTTACTTTTTGCTTACTTCTTGTTGTCCAGTCTTCCATTATCTTACAAGAAAATGTACACAAGACTACTGTAAGAACATTCTACAAAAATCTTGGATTTGTAATTGGAAATTATCGGTCTTTCTGTAAATTATATGCTTGTAATGCTCATTTATCCGGTCTAAACTAGAATATTGTCTACAAGTCTGGAATCTAATATATAATAAATACATAACTAAAATTGAATCTCTCAAGCCTAAACATATTAAATATTGTTATTTTAAAATTCATGGATAATATCCTAGTTATGCCCATGATTATTCTATTTTATTGCCTAATTTACAATTATTATCCCTCTCTCTCTCTCTCTCTATATATATATATATATATATATATATATATATATATATATATATATATATATATATATATATATATACCGGGTGTTCCATATAACATTACGTTCTTGAATATCTCGAAAACAATGCATCGTAACAAAAAGTGTGCCGAATCAAAACCTTCATAGTTTTGGAGGGACATCAGATTCTGACAAAATGACCCCCCGACCCCCCCCCCCCCCGAGAAAGGGGGTCAACTTAAAAATCTTAAATGGGACCCCCTATTTTTTATTGCAGATTCGAAAAGAGCGTAAAAAAATATGTTGGTTTTATTCGGAAACTTTTTTTGTACTCCCAACAGGTGGCAATGTAAATTTGCTAGAAAAAAATGAACCGATTAATATTTTATTAATAATTTGATAAAAAAATGACGTTTTTTGTTTCAATAAATACACAAAATTGTAGAAATATTACTCCTCAACACTCAGGGGGAATTAAAAGAAAGAAATTTTTTAAAAACTGACTATGGACAACTCGATTTCATCAGAAATTAATTCTACTCATAGAATGAATTAAAAAATACAAAAAATCTAAAGAATAGATGTAATTGGAATTCCTTGGGAGTATAAGATATGTTAAATACAATATGTACATACGTATATAGCCTAAAATGGAAATGGCGAGAGGTATTGTGCCGGCTACAACAGATATTTTATTATACATAACATACTTGATTGGTTAAAAAATTTAACAAGTAGTTAAAAATTAACCACTCAGTTACAGAGGTTAATCTGCAGTCTGGGCTCGCATATATTTTGAATCATGTTTTACACACATTCTGTTTCCATTTTGCTGCAAACACGAAAACCTGCTACAATGAATAACAACGTATTGTACTTATTGTAGTTAAAGGTATCGTGTAGCCTTTAGCATAAACAAAGCAAGCTTATTAATGTGTGAAGTTAATCAGAGATTTAATATCAAAATTAATCTACTCGTACTGTAAGCGAACTTCCTGTGGTTTGTCTTGCATTAAGCTTGTTATTTCGACGTCTTTACTAAACTCACAAACTCTCATTCATTCTAAAAGCCCATTTCAATGTGCCTCTGTTGAATTTCATCACAAATTCTAACCGACAGCCCGCGGATTTTATTGTGAACATTTACTGATACGTTTTTATGAGAAATTTATCAAACCCAAATACAGTTAGCAGATTAAATTTAGGGATCATAAAAATGTACACATTGTATACATGGTGAGCAACTATTGGAAATTCAAATTAATTAACAATACCCAATGCAGTGAGAGCCTGGGAAATTCTATTTTATTATTCTTTTATTTGTTGAAAACAAAGTAGCTTACATGTGTTTTAAAAAATAAATGTGTCACTGAATTTCATTTTAAATTAACGAGTTAAAAATTTGTAGGGAAAATGTATCAATTTTAAAAACGTTTTAATGCATTGTACCATTCAGTTTGAGATTTTCAGAAACTATATTGAATTTTACCTTTTTTTGACACCTTTTTTATACCGACACTTTATTGAAAGTTCGGTAACAAATCACCAAAAAACAAAGTACAATAGCGAACTCTAGGTGAAACAATCACCCATATTCTGTAACACAATCGATAACTTTTATCGATCGATAATAAATTGTAGCCAATAATTACAACAGACACTGAATAAAAAATGAAACTGACAGATGATACATTTATTTCTATTAGTCAAAAATTATTATCGATCGATAAGTATTATCGACTGAGTTATAGAATAAGGGTGAATGTCTAATAAAGAATTGTGAAACTTGGCGAATATTTTCTAATTCTTTAATAAATCACCACTCTAATAATGAGGATGGATAATTATTTTCTTTTTAATTACTATAGTGATATAAACTAAATACATATCCATACCGACCAACAAAAGTTGAGTTGATAACTATAAAAAAATTGTATTAAAAAAATCTGATGTGGCCAGCACATTGCCGTCCGTATTTTGTACAAATTCCATACCGAAAGTTCCTTGGAAAAGTTTCTATATATCCAATAAAATTATAACACGAATATATACTATGTAAATGGGCTACTTGCGTGGTACTGAAAATCCGATTTCTGTCACTATATACGTAATGTTATATTGAAAACATATATAAAAATATAAATTTTATTTTAAAATAATTATTTGTTTTTTACTAAATTAAGAAAGAAAATTTTCTGTGACGTCTTTATATTGAAGTGGGGGAGGGGAAGCATGTTTAAGAATGTTGTCAATAGATGGCATGGCGTGCGAGAAAGTTTTAATTTGAATTTGACATTAGTTCATTTTTCTCTCTCTCTCTGGTCTCTCATATACATTAATTACTTAATAAATAAACACATAGGTAGTTAATTGTAATTTAAAATATCGATACCAAAAAGATAAACTAAAATACTAACCTCCAAATTATTATTGAAACGTCAAACAGGTGATCTACATTACCCGCACAAACATACCATTACTATGGGACGGCACCACGCTGTGACTTTACGACTATTCATTGGTGCGGCGTAATTCTACGTCATACATGGCGGGAATTCAAATAATCAAATTTCATTATTTTTTTTCTGTCTAATTAATAAAAATTTTGTCAAAAGAAAAAATATGGGTAGCAAGTTTTTACCTTCTCTTCAAAAATATTAAATAAAAAAGGTCCGCAAGTAGCCCATTGCACTTGACACTGAGATCTGTCGATTAAAATTATTTGAATATATCAACATGGTTATAGCATAGCTGACTGATTTATGAAAGTTAATTTCTTTATAATTATTTAACTCTATTGAATATGAAGGAAACTGTGTATTCAAATCTTATAGTCAATGAAATAATCTTTCATATTTATAATAACATGAAATGCGTTTTTCAAGAAAAACTGTTAACAACTACAAATAAAAGAACATCCGGTTGACCAATCATAACCAAAATCTAATCAGATCTTCATATGGATGTAAAGAAGAGGAATACACACACACACACACACACACACACATACACACACATACATACATACATACATACATACATACATACATACATACATACATACATACATACATACATACATACATACATACATACAGACATCATCGTAAAACTATTAAAATCGTATTCTAGGAACCCTAAAACGTGCTTGTTCATTAAAAATACCTTCCTTATCTAGACAGATTTTACAATTTTCTTACAACATATACTAGTTCTACAAATCTACTGATTACGTAGAACCACAATAGTTAACTTAAAATGTAACTTCAATGGTCTTATATGTCAGTGTTGATACTCAACATTATTTCCAGAGAACACATTAATTTTATTTTTGAACTATGACGAACACGCTGATTTCCAATTTCCATGCATAACATAACTTCTTAAATTAAGCTCTGATCTTAATCACAACTTGATAAGCTTCCTCTATTTTTTGTTTCATCAGCCATACATGGAACTAGTTAGTTTATATAACGTGAAAAGCAGCAGTCATTATGTAAAAATAAAATAGTAGCTTAAAATTGTGTTTCTATATTTCTGCTGTTTTATAATCTCTTTAGATACTTGTTTTTTTTTTATACTTATTACGTAATATACTATTATAAAGCTATTGTGGAATGTATGCTGCATTTATTAATTTCACAGTAAATAGAAAGGTGTAGTTATACGTCTTTCATTATGATATGTGTTCTGGAGATTAAATACAATAGCGATAATAATTTAAATGAATAAGGGTTTTCATATAACATAAACGGATTTTATTAGCTCTTCAGTAAATACATTCGTATTTTAAAATTAATAGTTCGTAGGTATGCTTTTGAAATAAAATGTTATTATGTTCTTCAAATTATTTCCACAAGTACTAATAATATAAAGCTTTTGTAGAATACTCATATACACTAGGTACTTCATAGTGCATATAAGTTTGTACAAAGTTTTATTTGTTGTTAAAATAACTTAAACTTAATGCCTTATTCCGAATTTTTTAATACTTACATATCTAACTTTCAGAATACTATTGCATCAATATTTATTGTAAAACAGTGATTCATAGTTACCAACCCTTGATTCCATTCTTTTGTAAAAGATTTCTAAATTTTACAAACCTTTTATTTAACCCTTCGAAGGTGGCACCCAGTCTGACAGACCCGACTTATTCTGTAGCATAATGAGAATTTTATTGTTGTTTTACATTTTGTGAGCTAAATTTTTATTTGTTTTATTTTTATGTAAAATGTTCGTTTTCATAGAAAAAAAATCTGTTGTGGCCAGCCCAAGACCTCTCGCCATTTCCATTTTATGTTATATAAATATTGTATTGCACTTCGCTATCGAACTTTCGTTTTATAACAAAAAAATTACAGAACTTTACCCAAATATTGTTTTTTACTGTATTTAACATGTCTTCTGCACACATATAATTCTATCTACTTTTCATTGTATGAGGAAGTTACTAAATGTGAGAGATTCTTCCAATTCATTAACCAGATTGGCGGTATTTTTTATGGATATATGCATTTTACCTAAAATTTTAAATATTTGATTAATAAAACAATAAGGAATATTAAATGTACTTCCCAGAAAAAGTAACCAACAAAATTGGCATTTATAATTAGAAAAATGAAATATTATTGACAAATCGGTATCATTTTGTTTACAAAATATATCTTTATTAACTTGTACCATAAATATCTATTACTTTAATAATATAAGATATTTATACATCAAGTGAGCTAAGATAATGTTTATTCATGAGAGAATAAACATTCTTAGCTCACGTGGTTTATACAATATTTTATTCAACGAAATAATAAAAAAAATATGTTGTGGCCAGCACAAGACCTCTCGCCATTTCCATATTAGGCTATATATGTATTGTATTGCACTTCGCTTTCGCACCGTCGTTTTATAACAAAATATTACCCAAATATTGTTTTTTATTGTATTTAACATGTCTTCTGCACACATATAATTCTAATTATATCTATTTTATATCATTTTCATGTCAGAGATTGTTCCAATTCATTAACCAGATTGGCGGTATTTTTGATGGATATATGCATTTTACCACAATTTTACCTATAATTTCAAATATACTTCCCGGAAAAAGCTATCAGAATGTCACTAAAACTGTTGATATTTGACAATGACATGTGTAATTTACAAACTATGTTATAAACATTGGAATTTGTCAACTGGTTTCCTTACTGCCTTAGCCTCTGCGATTAGTTTACTCTATAAATTATAGTGTCTTTATCTCTAAATCTATACAAGATATAATCAAAATTTTAAGTGTATTAGATGGAGAATTTTATGTTCTTCAATATTTAATAAAAAAAAAACTCCCAAAAAATTATATTTAGAAGAATTTTTCTAAGAAACTACTACTTTCGGTTGTTCAATTGTTACCAAACCCTTTTCAGCTCTTCCCAGGAATGTCAGATTGAGGAAACTGCAGTTAAATATTTTTTAAGTCTTATAGTTTTTGAATCGTGTCTACAACATCCAGACATACATATACACACACACAGACATCATTTTAAAAATGTTATAATCGGATTCTAGGGACCTTAAATCGTGCTTATTCAATAAAATTTGGATATGCGAATTTTAGCATGAATGCAATACCTCTCTTAGCGAAAGGTAAAAAACCATTATAATATTCAATTTTAATAAAATAAAAATCTAATGAATTAGTAAACTATGGATGACAATCGTCGTTGATAGACGTCAAATCGTTTATTTATAGATTACAGACAAGCTTCATTTTCTGTCATTTCTGTCATGAAAAATAATGAAAATGGCTGATCTGTCTGATAAAGATTGTGGTAAGTGTTATTTTCGTGCCTGATGTTATTTTAAATACCAACATAATTTTTTTAATTCACTTATGAACAAAATGTTACTTATAGTTGTTGCTATGGAGTTAATAATTACAGTTAGAAACGTCAAAATTGAATAAAATATTTTATTCAATTTTGACGTTTTAAACTGTCACTATTAACTCCATAGCAACAACTATAAGTAACACTTTATTCACAAGTGAATTAAAAAATTTTAAATCACTCACAAAATTTTAATTCACTCTGCAACAAATAATGCATTTAAAGTAACATCAGGTACGAAAATAATACTTACCATAATATTTATCAGACATTATCAGCCATTTTCATTATTTTTCACGGCACAAATAACAGACAATAAAACATTTTAAATAGTTGATTTGACGTCTATCAGCGACGATTGTCATGCTCAGCCTACTAACTGATCAGTTTTTTATTTTGTCAAAATTAAATATTATAATGGTTTTTATTATTTTGTACAAACCACGTGAACTAAGAATGTTTATTCACTCGAAGAAATTAGCTCACTTGGTGTGTAAATATCTATAAAAATGAGTTAATTGAAGTAAAATTTCCTATACTTATTCTGTTGTACAATTAAATGAAACGTGTATTTTGTTAATTGCTGTAATATTGCTGTAATAGCAACCCAGCATTTTTCTACCATGCATACTCAACAGTTTTAAATTCATTCACCTTCACCCTGTATTAAAACGCTGAGCACTTATTCACATTTCTGGGCATAACATCGTTGTAAACACTGCCAATTCTAAATTCCTATTCTTTATCATTGCATTGTCAATTCAATTTGGCCACCGAGACACCAAACGCAAGCAACCGTGTGGTTGTATTGTAGTTGCCTCGCTCACAAACTATGTTGCTTATCGTGTTTTTTACCGCACTTGCCTCAAATAACATCATATTGCAACGTCGAAGAAACATATCTCTATTTCTCTGATACTGAAGTCAATATACAATATATTCTCGGGGTATTTTTGTAATTGTACGGAGGAGTTTGAGGTCTTATTTTTGCACGAGAAAGAAAATATTAGTTTTGAAGATAGGGGCAGAATAGAAATATATAGAATAAATAAATTTTATTTTATTCAATTTTAACGTTTTAAACTGTAATTATTAACTCCATAGCAACAACTATAAGTAACACATTATTCTAAAGTGAATTAAACCAGGCTATATTTTTGAATATTTAAGCATAATCTTTTAGTAGCGCGAAAAATATAATAAGTAACACGGAATGTACATACATCTTAACATCCTCGCAAGTTACTAGGACCTCGGCATACGCCTCGGTCTAGTACAACTTCCTCGGATATAAAGATGTACTTACATTCCTTGTTACTTAAATAACTATTAAATCACTCTCACTCTGCAACAAATAATGAATTTAAAATAACATCAGGTACGAAAATAACACTTACCATAATATTTATCAGACATTATCAGCCATTTTCATTATTTTTCACGGCACAAATGACAGACAGTAAAGGATTTTAAATTCATGACTTGATATCAGCGACGATTGTCATGCTCAGCCTACTAACTGCTCAATTTTTTATTTTGTCGAAATTAAATATTATAATGGTTTTTATTATTATTTCTTCAAAATTGAATAAAATATTGTACAAACCACGTGAGCTAATAATGTTTATTCAGTCGAAGAAATTAACTCACTCGCCCTTACTGGCTCGTGAACTAAACTTTTTTCTCATGAATAAACATTACCTTAGCTCACTTGGTGTGTAAATATCTATTAATGCTCATTGTTATTATGCATTCATTGTACTTTTTCTAAAGATAAAAAAATATTAAGTACATATTTGGTTTTCATAAATTAGAATATCAGATCTATAGTTTTATTAACCCTGCAGAACACGTTCTAAATTTTGACACACAAGCGCACGCATCGGTCTGAAGGACCATTCGTATAAGATTGAGATATATGGCATCGACAAAATAAGCACCAATAATTGTTAAAGGACTATAAATAAACTGTAAATTATATTTTAGTTTTTAGAAATTATTAATACATTAATAATAATTTTACCTACCGTTGGTTCCTGAGACCGGGTGCGTGTACTGAAGGATTCAATTAATTTAGATTAATTTGCTCAACGTTATTTTTTCATCCCAAAGCAGGATATAAAAAATGACGATATTTTCTTATTATTTAATAAAAAATAACAAGTTAAATTTAAAATATCTGATGTAATCAACACACTACCTCCGGCCATTTAACTTTTATTAATTTAAATACCTATAAATTTACGGATGAACTCGCATAATATGACTATAACTATTGTTTTACTTACTATTTTCTATTTAAAACGTTACCATTATTAATTTGAAATGATAATTTTTTTGGCAGTGACATTTATCTGTCAGTTACATACATTTGAAATCTGAACTGTGTAACTAAGGATTTGTGTTGATCTTTAAACCATAGGCTCCGGGATTTATGAAATAGATTTGTTTATAAAATATAAAGAAAAAGTATTAATGCACACCTGTAGAAAATTTGATAATCTCTAATTTTTGTAATAACATAAATCGCGAAGAAATGACATTTAAAGGTATTTTTCAAAGAAAAACTATTTTAAGCTTCCAGTAATGTGCCATTTCCGGTTATCTGATTTACATCAAAATCTAATGGCTTCTGTCCATATTAGAATTTAGAATAGAGTCGTAATACTACATTTCAAAATTTTAAATAAATAAATATATAATAACGGCATATTACCCATTTCTGGGTGTGCCAGTTTCTACAATACATGTAGACATGGGGTCCCGTGGCCGTGTGCCTGAGTGTCTGGTCGCGAACCCGGGGGAACCGGGTTCGATGCCGACATACACCAAATATTTCCAATTTTAAATGGCACAAAAGTGACCCCTGTATGCACTCTCTACATCAGCTATGAGTGCCCGTGAGGTGACGCCTAGTAAGAGCTCACACGGTAAAATATATCGTCATCATTACCGATGTCAAAATTTTGTTAAGGTATATTTAGAAAATAAATAATAGCTATGATTTTAAATTAAATATACCTTAACAAAACTTTACCTAACGCACAAAACTTATGACTGATTTATCCTATTAGGAACTAGTCAAACTAGTTTATCCTGAAATGTGGTTTGGCCGGTAACGTATTCTACATTTACATATAATTTTGATAATAATTTCATTTTTCAGTCAAAATAACGGGAAACTGTTTTTCAAAACAAGGGTAAATATTATGAAAAAAGAAGGAAAAATGAGCTTCAATTTTTGTAGGCCAACTGTATACTTTTTACAAGAATTCCCTTTATTTAAATTTGGTGTAAAATTATTGCAAAACCCATTCTTTCAACAATCAAACTCCATATTCCAATTTGCAAGCATTAATTTCCTCCATTAGTGCAGCAGCACTCGTGTCATTTTCAACTTCTTACCTATCCTTCAGAACTTGCACTATCCTCCATCCACTATCTTATTTGTATCGCAATGCTGTAATTGAATTTCCCGCCTCGCACAGCATTGACATGTTTCCAAGCACTTCTGCTGTCATATCGGGTTCGCGCCATCTTGGATCTGGCGGTATGTCGCTAGTGTCGCGTAGATCTTGTATCTTGTCGTTCTTGAAGTTTCGCCTTACAAGATGGAAGATGGTTGTTAGCTTTCGGATTAGGAAAGATGTAAGGATATTAAATAACGGAAGATCTTATTACAGTTGTGGTTTTTTTCAATTGTTTTGTGGTAATGAAGTTTTCAACAGAAAGTTGACAAAATGGGTAAGAATTAGAATCATATCTTGTAAAGAGATGTCTATGAAAGAAATTTGTTATTTCGTTATCGTTACTCAACGAATTAGATTTTTTATGTAGAATATGAGATTAAATATACATATAACATGAAAAAAAATCTGATGTGGCCAACACAAAACCTCCCGCTATTTAAATTTTATTAATTTAAATACATACCTACGGATTTACCAACGCTGCAAACTGTTACATTGCATAAAACTATTGCTTTATTTACTATTTTCGTTTTTAAATGTCACTATTATTAATTTGAAGTGATTAGTTTTTTGACAGTGACATTTACTGTCAGTTACATTAATTTGTAAAAAAAAATATTTTTAAATTTATCTGTAACATAACGACAAAATGCGAAAAAATGGTATTTAATGGTTTTTTTTGAAGAAAAACCATTATGAGCTTCAGGTAAAGTGCCATTTCCGGTTATCCGATTTACACCAAAATCTAATGACTTCTTTTCATATTAGAATAGGGTATAAATACAAGATTTCAAAATTTTCTGAATGATAGTATTTGAGTTAGAGCGAAGACAAAATCCCTACACATACACACATACATACACAAACATACATAGACACACACATACATACACACACAGATACATACACACACATACATACACATACACACATGCACACATACAGACATCACCGTGAAAATGTTAAAATTGGATTCTAGGGACCTTAAAACGTGGTCCTTTACTAAAATCTTGATATGTGATTTTTAACACGATCCCTATACCTCCCTTACCAAGGGTAGCGGGAGGTAAAAATACTTTCACTTTCACAAACAGAATATATCGTCCAAAAATGGAACACTTGCTGACATGTAAAAATTAAAATCATTGTACTCAAACCTTAACTCTCAAAATTCGTAATGAAATTTACAAAATAATGATAGATCCTATAATTTCTTTAAATATGTACGACGCTTTATCTGCATATTTTAACAGAAGAGTGGGGTCGTTCGCTAATTTCTATTATTATATTGCTTTTACGAAAGTATTATTGAATTATTTTTTTTTAATATTTCTGTTGAAAAGAAATATTGAGTTCGTGGTGTCAAATCTTCTGCAACTTCATCTGGCTCATTAATAAGCCGTAAAATGTCATTACAAAAAAAATTATCCCATTTTACATCCCTTATGCGTTCTTATTAGTGTAAATGTGAGCCTTAACAGTGCCTACCACTCTTTTGCTACATCAAATAATTAAAAGAATTTTAACTTAATTATTACCAACTTTATGTTGACCGTTTTAAACGTTCAACACGAAATTGGTAATATTCATTAAATCGGTAATATGTTTAATTTGAAAATTATGCAATTAAATGAAAATACATTATTTACAATAACGCAATTCATCGTCTAATTATACCAACTCGTATATGTTTATCATTCTATTTGTTTCATATTTACTTTTGTCCAATAATTATATTTATTTGTTATAACTAAAATTGTAGTTATACTAATCCTACTATAGTGTTCCAAAAGTTTCCATGTACGTATAGTTTTCATTTACATTATAAAAAATAATGCACATGGTGTAAATCGAAAAGTGGAAATAGGCGTTTAACATGGGAAGCCAGTTTATATAAACTTTTAACAGTTTTTCTTGTAAAAAAAAATATTAAATATATTTTTTTAGCAACAATCTTCAATTCTACGATAATAGTATTTAGTAAATAACTTGAAATAACTTTAATATTAAATTATAAAATAATTTATTTTTGTACATCATCTTGCCTTTGCGTCAAACAAAAACATAATATTTTAATAACAATGTTGACATAGTTAAACAAATGGCACTGTCAGGAAGCAATTACATTAAAATTAATAATGAAACCGTAAGGAGAATATAATAGTAATATATTTAATTCTAAGGAAATTAAGGTTTGTAAAAATAATATATTTTCCATCGTACATAAATATTATATGTAAATACTATTTATTTGCTTCAATGCCTTCCAAGGTATGGCTCTGAAAAGACTTTCTGTAAAGATCCGAGTACTATTTTGAAATTTTTGTTAAGTTTTTCTATTAGTTTTGTCAATATTTGTGAAATTTATTTTGTGTATGATATATTTGTTAAATGTAAAATAAAGTTTGTTATGAATGATTATAAAAATATTTGAGTATAATGATTGCTTTATTTATACTGCGTGGTTAAATACCAGTGATCTCTATACTTACAGTTAAATACCCAGCTGGAGGTTACGGACTGGCCACATCAGATTTTTGGATTATGAATGCTTTTAGGCAGAAGGTGGACCAAACTTTGAGGACGAATATCTCGAGAAGAAAAAGGGATATGCGAATGCGGTTTCAAAATTTGGATTGAGCGGGTCGAAATGAAAGAGTGAATGGTATAATTTTATACGTAACGTATTGTTAAAAAATTTGAATGTACGCGTGTAGATAATATATGTCTATATTCACTTGAAACATAAATAACTAAAATTTTAGTATGGCTTTTACAAAGAGTATAGAATATTGTCCAGAGTTTTATGAATTTAAAAATAAAATAGAAAATGAGAATGAAAATTTCATGTCGCTATTTTGTGATATCAAACATACTTGAAATTCCGCCTCTTTAATAACTTTATTGTATTTATATGAAACTATAAACAGAACTATCCAGTAAAATTCTTAATACACAGTTAGTCCTTTTAATTAAACGACGTATATGAAACCAGGAGAATCCCACTTTATGACATGGCATTTCTTGACAGACTTTTCATTAAAATCATAACTGCTTTTTTAAACAATTCATCAGGGGAATAAAGCGGAGGTTAATCTAAGATACCAAGCGAAAATACTTCTTAGAAATAAATCGATAAAAATTAATTAGTTATTTTACTGCTGCACACTTCATAAAAGATCAAAGTAGTTCTAGATAAGAGTTCCTCGAATTTCAATTGTTAAATATTCACAGAAATTAATGACATATATTTCAATTAGTTCAAAAATGATTTATTTTAATCGATATTCTCATCACGTTTTTATTAACAGTTTTGTTAAAAACTGCGTTTTACATAATCAAATATATCACCACAGCTTATTAATCATTTCTAGTTACCAATTAATGACATGTGCTACTGAGGACATTTAGCAGTTAGCCGACGATTGACGGGCCCACAAAGTAGTCGAGCAAATCGCATCTTTCTGAAATAATAAAGAATAATCAACTTGAAAATATAAAACAGCTTTCATCTATATGAAATACAACTGTCGTCAGTCAATCGAAATCTAAATTATTACAATAAATTGATACTTTTAAAAAAAAAAAAAGCACATTTTTTACCTCCCGCTACCCTAGGTAAGGCGGTAAGGGAGGTATAGGGATCGTGCTAAAAATCGGATATAGAGATTTCAGTGAATAAGCACATTTTGATGTCCGCAGAATCCGATTTTAACATTTTTACAATGATGTCTGTGGGTATGTATGTGTGTCTGTGTGTGAGTGTGGATCTTGTGGACACGATTACTCAAATACTATCAATCAGAAAATTTTGAAATTTTGTATACCCATTCTGTACTAATGTGGGAAAAGCTCATTAGGTTTTAGTGCATATCGGATAACCGGAAGTATCATTTATACAAGCTTTTAACTGTTTTTCTTGTAAAAAATTCATTGAATATAATTTTTTAGCAGCTTTTACCAATACAAATTGAATATAATGGAACAATCTTCAATTCTACGATAATAGCATTTAGTAAATACCTTGAAATAACTTTATATTATATTATAAAATAATTTATTTTTGTACATCACTTTGCCTCTGCGTCAAACAAAAATAATACTTTAATAACAAATTTGACATATTTAAACAAATGTCACTGTCACGAAGCAATTTTCATTAAAATTAATAATGAAACCGTCAGGGAAACCGTGTTAAGAAGAATTTAATAGTTTAAATATGATTCTAATGAAATTAAGGTTTGTAAAAATAATATATTTTCCATCATACATAAATATTGGATATACAGGATATTTCGATTTAAGTTTGATGTTTGCAGCATTATATATCAGTTCTCAATAAGAACGTGATTTCAAAGTGTCAAATAATAGTTTGCAACTACACATTTACGAAATGGATAATGTACGGCGAAGAATTAACACAGATTGCGTTTTAGAGCATAAGGAAGTTGGTGATGATTTTGACAATAATGTGTGTGTAACGATTTTTCCTTAAAATATATTAATGATCCAAAACTTCGCAAAGTTGGTAGGTATTTAATACTCTTATATAATTTGAAACAACATATTAGATTTTGACTGTATATTATAAACCGGATGTAGTATTAAATTTGAAGTTCTAACAGATTTTTCAGGAAAAACATAATAAAATATAATCCAAAATTTCGTATTACAAACTTTTCTATTTATTGGAACAACAAAGTAGATTTTGTTTACAAACGATCAATCGGAAGTGAAACTTTACTTAAAGCTCATTGCTATTTTAAACATGGAATTGGCGGGAGGTCATGTACTGGCCACATCAGATTTTTTATATAACCTCCCAAGAGCGCTACAAAAAGCCTCTTTTAACCTAAGTCGTGTTTCTTATATTAGGTATTAATTGAAATTTCAGTCATTACAACATTTATTCGTACAAATTCTACGTTTCATTATACACGTATATTTTACAATTTACTAAAATCTACATTAACAGTCGAGAAATTTACTCTAACTTAAATTATTTTTTTGAATATTTATATCTTGAACAACAATCACACAAAATCATCAGAAAATTTAATTCTCATTAATTACAATTTAATTACTTAAAAAACTCTGTTTACCAATTAGGAATTGTCAGTTAGGCATTGTTTTTTTTTCAATCAGAAAATTTAGTACTCATTAATTTACTAATTAATACCCAAAAAACACTGTGTACCAATTAGGAATTGTCAGAAAGCTATTATTGTTATAGATTTTTTTATGGGAAATTAATTAGTAATAATTAATGAGTACTAAATTTTCTAATTGATTTCATGTGATTCTGCCGGAATGATTGTGCCGTGCCAACTTGACGTAGATAACTCATTTTCCACCCATGAGATTGTCTATGTAGTTAGGAATGTCGTAGATATTTCCCAACCTCTTACAGCCCGATTCACAAAAAAGTTTAAGCTAATCCTCATTTTTGGATTAGTGAATTCTATTCTATTCCGGTATTTAAAATTTAATTTTCATATTACCAAAAAAGGTAGATACTAGGAATAGATTAGACTATGTTTTAAGATATAAACTGTCAAAATTAGAGTAGAATTCGCTAATCCAAAAATGAGGATTAGCTTAAACTTTTTTGTGAATCGGGCTATAAGAGATTAGGAATCGATTATATAATAATTGCGAATAAAATTTAATTCTATACGCATTTATATGTTCATCTCTTTTTTGAGTATAAAAGTATACAGAAAAATATGATAGTTTTTGCGAACAAAGTATTTAAAAAGTTAAAGCACTTGACAGTCAAATAAAATAAAAGTTTCAGCACCTACCTCTGAAGTTAAGCAGATTATTTAAATTCTACGTTCAATTTAATCCATCCAAACATTTTTCATTTGTTAGTAATAAAATATTTAAGGCATTTACAAAGTATTGAAGAAGAGCTCATTACTTTTTTAATCTAAAACTTTAAACTGGAAATTTCTTTAACCTGTAGAGTAGATAAAATAAATAAAGTACAGTTTCTAAGAAATGCTTTTTCTTTTTTACGGAATTGAGAAATTAAAATTTAATTGTCTGCTCTGCGACGTCCGTCTCATCATTTATGAAAACGCTCTAAAATAGTATCCGGACTTTAATCATTCTTAATTTCGGAAACATGAAAAAAGAATTTATGATTCTGCATTTTTAAAGCCATATATTGCGACATCGTCTGCACCAAATTAAATTCAGCGGAGGACGAAGATTCACGATTCACGTTTTAAGAGCAAAACGAATAAAGGAATTTCGTTAGCTCCACTCATTCCACTAACCCAGAAACAGATACAATTGTTACGAAATCACGAATACTTTTCGTTAACAGCAAAGGACATTCGTTGAATACTTAGGAAAATCGTTATTTCAAACCTGACATTAAATATTTATTAATGAGAAGATATTTTCAATACAAGCACCGTCTAAAAATAAGGGTACAGCTGATAATTGTTGTGACTTTTCTTGATCTCTATGGGAAGTCATTGCCATTTTTCTTATTTTTTAATAAAATCAGTACTTTTAATAATTTTTACATTTTTGTTGTGTGACGGAAATGAACATATAAATAAGTTATACAGAGTGTCTCTCAAATAGGGGGACACGGCTTAACCACATATTCCTGAGGCTAAAATAAGACGATTTAACTAAACCTGCTTCTACCGGAAAGTATATCATTTAGCCAGCATTCTGCTTCAAAGTTCTTTGACAAAAAAAAAATTGCTTATAATAACAGAACGCTTTATTCGATTTGGATGAAATTTGATATTCCAACTTTGAATAGACCGTAACTTTTTAATGGCCATGCCATATATATATATATATATATATATATATATATATATATATATATATATATATCGTCATCATTACCGATGTCTACATGTGTTGTAGATACTGGCACACCCAGAAATGGGTAATATGCCGTGATGATATATATATATATATATATATATATATATATATATATATATATATATATATATATATATATATATATATATATATATATTCAGATAGCTACATTTAATAGTAAACTTTTCTCTTTCTGTGTAAATTGTGATAACTGTTACGGTTCACACAGGCTATGAACACAGAAACGTATATCTGATCATTATTCATTTCAAAAGTCAACTTGTCACAATTAATCGTGAATTTTTTTTTCAATAGTTTTTAAAATAAGTAAGTTATGACGATTTTTCGAAAAAAAGAACTACCGGGCACCAAATCAAAAATTAAAACTACAAAAAATTGTTTGTTTCAATGAGTTCTAACTAATATATATATATACAGTGTGTCCCATTTAGAAGTGCCACCATTGGGATCTCGAGAACTATAAGAGATACGATGACGGTTAAATGGAACTTTTTGTGCGCGTTTGCGAGGCCATCTCAGATGTGCTTTTGTTTTTCCAAAAATTCTCATAGGGCACTATAGATAATGACGAAAAACTGAATATTGTTGGTTTTTTTTCTTTTTCAAATAACTTCTAAACTATTAGTAATTGAATTCAAATATAAAAGATTGATATTTTTATTAACTAACCAGTGGCGTACGAAATAAATTTTTATATGCGTAAATTTTCGAGATATACCACAATTATTCCTCAAAAAAAATATTATTTTTATTAATTATATTGTATTTGATCGATATAATTTATTTTATGCCTTTATTACTTAATATTTTTATTCTAGACTCATAATTACAAATTACACTAATGTGCCAAAGGCGACCTGATACAAAATATTATAAAAATTAATTTGATACGAGTTTTGAGCAAATTTTTCTAACGAAATAAATTATAAATAAATTAATACAAAGAGTATTTCTAAATAGAAATCTACCAATATTTTCAAAATAATTGTAAATTTAATACAAAATAAGGAAAAAATAATAATTTTGAAGGCAAAACATATATACCTAAAACATAACCCTTACAACATTGAAAAGAGAAAAAATAGTTAATTTTTTGAGATTAAAATCAGATATGGGTTCCATTTAAAAAAATATAAGTTTGTATCTCGAAAATTTACGGATATAAAAATTTGTTTCGTACGCCACTGGTTAGTTAATAAAAATATCTATCTTTTATATTTGAAACGTTTTTCTCAATTACTAATAGTTTAGAAGTTATTTGAAAAAGAAAAAATCAACAATAATCAGTTTTTCGTCATTATCTAATACCCTATGAGCATTTTTGGAAAAACAAAAGTACATCTGAGATGGCCTCCCAAACGCGCACAAAAAGTTCCATTTAACCGACATCGTATCTCTTATAGTTCTCGAGATCCCAATGGTGGCACTTCTAAATGGGACACACTGTATATATATAAACAGGAGGGTTTCACAACTTCTGGATAAAAATAAAATGGAAGATACTACACGATGTGCTGATCACGAATCAAAAGGAATTTTTTGAAAATTCAAAAAATTAGTTGCTCTTATAATGGAGGGTGCCATTTTAGTTTATTTACTATTTTGTAATATGACAGTAATGAAATAAATTTAAAAACAATACAAGCAATACCTTATTACCTAATATTGTAATTAATTAAATGTCTGTGATGCCCATTGCCGCAGTTCGATTGTTTCTTTCGTGTGGTGATAATCGTGAGATTATTTAAAAAAAGCCTACGAGTACAGTGATAGTGAGTTGGTGGACATACATTTCCGTGGTGCAGAGAGCAGCATTGTGTGTAGCTGTGGGAGGTAATAATTTCGAACAATACTTGTTCTTACTAATATTATGTTTCACTTTTGCTTTAAATAATTCCTTCCTTTTAATCAATTTGTTTCATTAGAGTCGGTGCCTCTGTTAATCATAACGCAATATAACTGGTCATATTGAAGTTGTTAATTTAATATGAATTATTATTATTTGATATCAGTAGCACTAAATGTACCCTACATGATAAGTGCAACTAATTTTTCGAATTTTCAAAAAAACTTTTTGATTCGTGATCAGCACATCGTGTAGTATCTGTCATTTTATTTTTATCCAGAAGTTATGAATACCCTGTATATGCCACTACAAATACCATTAGGTATGTTAATTTTAAATTTCCACCCTTTCAAAATATAAAACGAACGTTGACTTTTCGTAATATATCTAACAGTTTCATCATCTAAAATTGGATTCAAATCTTCTATTTTCTCCATTTTGCAATTCTTTTTCTTATCCTCATTTACTTGGCTGTGCTGTATCCTTGGCAAAATGTTTCCTTTCTGAGATTCATTGTAAGTCTGCGGGGTCTTCACGTCTCATACGCTTGGGGTGAACGCTTGAACGAACGTCTGGGTGCCTAAACATCAACCAGACCGGTTAGCAAAGCAGCAAAAGGACACAGTTTATACCTGAACGTAAAATATTCGGAAAGGTTCGGTAAAACCGTTTAGCAATATGGGAAAATGGATCATTTAGGTAATGTGGTATGAGAATTCCGGTTGAATGACAAAAGAAATTTAGAGATATAATTTTGGGAATTTTCATAATTATGAGTAAGAATATATTTATACTTTTCGGCTAACATGTAACAGTCACACAATATTTCTTATAACTTTAAAAAAACAGTTGGATGTTTCTGTTTTCTAACTTTTTGCCAAGTAACGATAACAGTTAAAACTATTTTATTCCCTGACGAAGTTACAAAACATATGACGAAATATTGGAATTTTATATAAAATTAGATACTTTATGGAATAACAACAATATAATTCTTCATATTTATGTACTGTTCTTATTATTTTCATTATAATAATAATAATAATAATAATAATAATAATATTGACAGACTTTAAAAATTACAAAACAAAGCGACGAGGCATATTTTAAATAGAAATAAATTCAGCAATGTTAACAATATGTTAAAAGACTTAAAATGGATGAATATAGAAACATTTATAAAATATAATTCCTTGGTTTTTGTGCACAATATAAAGAAAATGCTTGCTCCGCCCTATTTAATTAAAGTTAATAAAAAAATTAATGAAATACCTAGTTACAATACGAGAAGTGTTAACAATTTTTATGTAGAGGGTAAAAAACATGAAAGATTAAGAAAAACAGTCCTAGTGAAAGGAGCAGTAGATTACAATAATTTAGACAATAATTTGAAAATATTGAATGTTGAAAAATTTAAAGTAGAATTAAGGCGTTCCTTGTTAAAATAATATTATATTTAGCCGCTAAGTACAAACATTTATAATTATATTTTTGTTATGTTAAAAATGTATAAATTAGCTTAAAGCTAAATAAAGTTTATTCTATTCTATAATTATTATTATTATTATTATTATTATTATTACAAATATAGTTATTACTATTATTATTACAAATATTATTATTAATAATATAATAATTATTATTTTTATTATTATTACATGATAAATGAAAAAATGATATTAAAAATTGGAATAAAAGAATATTGAGATTTAGTAGGTTTTTTCGTTTAATATGGAAACAAATTAATGCTTTACGCAACGAGTTTATAATGATAGCTGTTAATAGGCACACGAGGAGGAAGCCATGGCTCGTATCGTAAATCTTGCGAGTGTATTAATAGTCATTATACATGAGTTGCATACACTATTTTTCTACGACTATTCATAATAATATAAAAAATAAACTATAACCCAATAAATTGGTTATAAAATTAATCTGTATTATAATGATAATCTGTATCATAATGAAAATCTAAATCATAATGAGGGGTCCCGTGGCCGCGTGCCTGAGTGTCTGGTCGCGAACCTGGGGGAACCGGGTTCGATCCCGACAGACGCCAAATATTTCCAATTTTAAATGGCACAAAAGTGACCCCTGTGGTGCACTCTCCACACCAGCTATGAGTGCCCGTGTGGTGACGCCTGGTAAGCGCCCACACGGTAAAATATATCGTCATCATTACCGATGTCTACATGTGTTGTAGATACTGGCACACTCAGAAATGGGTAATATGCCGTGATGATATATTTATTTATTTATTTATTTATTTATTTATAATGAGTTTCACATAGATATTTAATAAGTATATTAAAGCGATGGAGCAGAAAAACATTTTTATATACAACTGGTAAATAATGTTAACTTTATTCTTATCAAAATCATAACTTAATGTGCTTCATTATTTATCAAGGGAAATAAAGTACTCCCTAGGGAAATAAAGTACTCCCTAGAACAATAAAGTACTCCCTAGGGAAATAAAGTTGATATTAATTAACAGATACCTAAGGAATATTATCAATTATATTTATTTTGGAAAAAATGATTTTTGTAAAATTAAATTTAAAATAATAGTTTTTTTTTTCAAGTGATTACATCCCTCGGGCTACGCGCTCAGGATTCAATCTTCGCCTTGGACAAATAATGACGAACTTTACTCCCTTGATATATAAACTACTCTCATTTTTTTAATAAAAATAGTGTAAAATTCACAAGCCACAATATTTGACACTCTTTTTAATTATATAGCTAGCACTATTAAATTGTAATTTTCAAAATTTTAATATCTAATTGCTGCAGTTACAAAATATTCGAATGAATTTTGATTACTGTATTTATATCCAGAATTTAATGCTTCATAAATTTTATTTGATTTATTGTTTTCTACTTAATTTGGGAAATAACAATAATAAAACAAGGAAAAACTTTTTTCCAATAACAAATGCCCATGGTCCGCATTTCGTAAAACACTCTATATAAAACGTAGTAATAAATGTTTTATTATATTTACTACTACAATAAAATATATTTATTTTTGTTGATGAAAGACTTCAGATCACAATGCATTTTATTAAGGTAGATAGGTTTGTTTGTCATCTGATTGAATTTCGAATTTCATGTAGTATTCTATATCGTGTATTAAAACGTTTTTAAAATTGATGTTATTGAACAACAAACTGCATACATTTTTTTGTGCAATTTACTGTACACAGAAAAAAAAACATCTAAATTGTAGCTAAATTACCTAAAAATTCATATATGAACACGTACAAAAACAGTGGTTAATTTTGGTTTTTTTTTATTTTTATTAGGTAAAATATGATATTCTATATAGATAAAATAAAAATACTACAAAAAAGCAGTTGGACGTGGTGGCCTGAAAAAAATTTCTTATGGGGACAGTCAACGTGTTAAAAATAAACTATGTATTTAATTTTTTTGTTTAATTGTCTAACGCATTAAATGAATTACCGAAAATTGTAGAACAAAAATAATGAAGCCAAAATATAGTAAAATTAAATAAAATAAGTAATTAAATTTAAATTAACGGTTTTTTACAAAAATACTAAATTATTAGACATGTTGCCTAATAAAATAATATCTAAATATAATTAGACAAAATTTCAATCCTTTTTTGTGTAGAATGTAAATACCTAATGTACTCGTATTTTTCACAAATTATCAAATGTACTTTTCTCCCCTAATATTTCAAATGAGTCTAGTAATTTGGTAGAGTATTATAGGTACAATCCTAGAAACTTTTGTAGCGTCTGGTAAACCCCAGAAAAATCGCTTTTAAAACCCGGGAAACAAACAAATTTAAAGTTAGGAGTTTCGTTGCAGAATTACTGGATTATTGCTAGGGACAAAGTCCTTTCAAGGATACGAACTAAAAGCTCAAATCCTTGTGTTCAGGTGCGGATTATGGAGAATTTACTGACAGTTTATACCTGCTAATTTATCAGAGTCTAAAGACAGAGAGAGAGAACAACCTTTGTATCGAGGCTTGTATATTGAAGATACATTTTTAGAATTTTTCTTGGAATATGAGTTTAGAATTTCCTATTTAAAATTCAATAAAGGTAATGCGGTATGTTTTGGAATTCCCAAAGAGAAATTAGTTTCATATTTGAATACTGTTACCATTAAAAACGAGACATAATATACATACGAATTATACGATTCGATGAATTATGAAGTTTTAAAAAAATCTAATTACGCGATTTTATTCTCCCTGAAAAACGGTATAAAATGTTAAAACAATTTTTCTCTAACTACCATAATAAATAAGTTATGAGATATTTTCCAAATGAGCAAAAAACAAGTTTTTGCCTGTAGCTTAGAAACAAAAGAAGACCGAAAATTCCTGTGGTCACTATTAAACTTTTCTAAAAAAGTTAGCCCTGGAATGTGCGAATGATTTTGCTCTATCAGTAATATTTCCCGAGATACCCGAAGAAAACATCGAAAATGAGACAGCCTGTACTAATGTCAAGTAGAGTAATAAAAACAACATACATATTGCACAATTAGAACCCAATACAAGACGCATAAGCACATATTGTTAAATACGTCAATGTAAAATATAAAATATTTTACTGCAGACCTTACAGTCTGGACAACACCATATTTTTATGTAAATTTGAATATTTTAGATACGTGCTATAACATATTTCAAATATCATAAACAAGGTCCTATATAATAAAGTATGCGGTGGGTCGAAAACGACCCACTCGGTATTAATTTGTTTTAAAGTAGCCGAAAGAATATTGTAGAAATTTCTAATCATTTGTGTCGATTTTATAATTTCTTGAAAATGAAAACCGGCCGAATTATTATAAGTTTAAGCTCGTATAGTGGCGGGATTTGGGGGAGGTAAGGATAAAAATAATTAAAATACATTAATAAAGAAATACAAACAAGCTATTTTCATGGTTACTAAAGACTATCACTAGATTAATGAAGAGTGCTGACTTTGATCCAATGTAAAGCTAAAAAAATATAACAATTTTTTTTTATATATATATTACTGTACTGATGATGTGCTAATATTTTCCCGAAAGGTCCACTGATTATCTGTTTATAATTATAAATACAAATTGGAACTTTAAGGCCTCCTTATTCTTACTGCATATTAAGAATATTCCAGAAATTTAAATTAAGGCCAGGTTTTTCTATCTCTGGATAAAGTGTGTCACTTATCTTAACTACCAGATATAATAAAAATATCGCATCGATATTAGAGCGTAAATTGACAAAATTATACACATGTCATTTAAATGATGTGATATTTTTCTTTTATCTGGCGGAAAAGTTAACTGACACTATATCAAGATATTTGATAAAAATATTAATAAAAAATATATATTTTCCATACAAAATTGCTTTATCAAACATGGATAAAAAATAACAAGATTCTACGTATATAAAATATTTTCCTTTCTTCCTTTTTGCTATTGCAACGTCAGTTTTCCTTATTGGCAAAATAGAAACGTCATCACACAATACTTACCTTTATCATCTTCACGCCGTCACTTTACAAAGATCTCCATTATCAGATCGATGGAAAGTTTAAACTCAGCGTTGAGCTAAAAACGAAAGTGATGTTTTTCAATCGATTTTATTTATTAATTCAGTTTTCGTCACAAATGGTTCAGTCGATTGTGATAAATAGTTATTTTTTGATAAATGGATCTCTATATTAAGCGATGAAATATGTGTTGGTTACAAAATGCGATACTTGATCAATTTATGACTTTTAAAATTTCATTTGAAAGTAGGTTGAAAGAATGAACAGAAAATTTAGGGTTCATTGTCAAATTACAAATTTTGAAAATAATGGTACTGTTTAAAATAGGGTGTTTGGAAAAATAAAATGGTAAACATTACAAATCAAAACGGGATACACATTTTATCAAATAAAAATAGCAAAATATCTTTCAAGGCCCAGTTTATTTATTTATAAAAAATCTTTTTTTTTTGTAATGAGAAAATTTCTATAACTTTGGTATTTACAAATTTGTTACAATTAGAACTAACAATACTATGAGTTACAAATTACAATAGAATTAATATTTAATTTAAATAACAATAAATATTAAATCTTAACAATTAAATAATATTTAAACATCAATAATAATGGAAAATACGTATAGGTATAACTAATGATGATTCATAATAATTATCAAAAGTACTGATTTGTACTCTTATCAATAATATTATATATAATCTGATAACATTCTATAAAAATATATTGCGATTCATTTATTTAATGGAAGTAATGAATTGACACTAAATGAGTAAAGGTTTACTATCTACATGAAGTCTAGGTGAAAGTCTTCTAGAATAGAATCTAGTGGTCTTTCGACTGATCCGACCATTCTTGATATTCTTCTTTCTAGAAGTGTCCTTACCCTTTTGCATTTTAATTAAACTTCTGATTGGTCGAAGAACAACACAAGCATTTATAAAATTCTTTTCCACATCTAATGTATTTTCGTCGATGGGAGCCAAAGTTTTTGAAATGTTCCGCCGAGTTATTCTGTTGTCCGATGTTTTTGGAATGGACTTGTTTGTCAAGTAGTTTGAAGTGTTGAGCGAAGGATTGAAATTATCAGTCAATACTACCCTGCTATCCATATAAATGCCCTTGTTCTTTAATAATTGGATGTTTTCTTTCTGGACGTTGTTTTCGGAGTTCTCCGAAGGAGTTTCGTTACGTGGGATGAGGGTGGGTAAAGTCATTCGGGTAAGTCTAACCGAACAAGGTCTGCAGTACTTCTTTAAAAGATGGCGCGCTTTGGGAGTGAGTTTGTTCTTATCATGGAAGTTTCTAGTGGGGAAGGTGTAAAAATGGGAAGATTCTAAGTCAACATTTTTATTATAAATTACTTCGTATTCTATGTCATTGTAATTAGAAGAACTATGCAGGTATCGCTCTAATCGTTCGACTTTCCTTTCGTGAATTTCCGGAGGAATCTCCGGCCTTTCTTTAATTAATTTTATTCCTAAATCGGATGAAAATGGCACCTGTGGAGTCGTAATTAAAGGCCTAACGTAGTGTGAGTGTGTGGTATGAGTCTTGTGCTCTGGTTGCTTGAAATCTTCATTTGTGTTGTTGTTGAGTTGAAGACCAAAATAGTGAAGAAATTGATCCTGGGCCACCGGTTGCGCAGAAGGATCTTCGTATTTGAGCACGTCGTAGAGACTGACTACAGGAGAAAAATCACTGACGACGCTATTGGCCAGCTGCAGAGCGTTGGCGAAGCTCTCCTTGTCTTCCCCCCTCCGCGCGAGTTTGTCCTTGGGGCGACAGCACCTGGCCACAAGCCGATGCAACGTTTCCCGCCAATTCGGGCCATCGACCGCTTTCGCCGCTGTTTCAGCCAAGCGAGCGCTGCCTGACTTCACCATCATCTGCACGAACTCTTCTAAATGCGTAACAGACATAGCACCCGCACTCACAGCACACACAACCGATATAGTTCCTTACGTATTTGAGCAATATGGCATTGCAGTCTAATTTCGTTTTATTTGCACTGCTGTTTGACGTTTCACTGGTTGGAAAAGAGAAGGACAAACTGAAATAACCTTACAAACAACGTAGCCCACACAACTGCCTAGCCTACAACTGTTGTTTAGTATTGCGTGCGACCTGCAGATGTAGCCAGCTATCGGGCGGGAACTCGCAATTGATCGCCACAGCACACGCTTGCGCCATCTCAGCGCAAGAAGTTCGACTGCATTTGTTTCCATTGCGCATGAGTGCTGACTTAGCTTCTACTGAACGCGTTAATCTTTTGTTTTTCTATTACTCAGCACTCTCAACATGTATGATTAACAAAACACTGCTGACTGACAAACTGTATCTATGGCAATACTGACCTGAGATTTTCAATTTAACGACGCAGTTACTTTTGTTTTCATAACATATTTGCAAGTTTTATGTGTTCATTTTATCATGTAGACAAGGTTTTACGACTCCCGAAACTATTTTGTTTGCGATGGGATGTTTTATCCTGTTTTACGTCAACTATTCGTTAGAATAGTCTGTATCGTAAAATATGCTCAGACTACCATTGATTCACGTCTCTTTTAAGAAGCCAGTGTTCATTTTATGGATCAGAAAGACCGTATAAGGTGCTCGACAAACTCAAGGAAACTTGAACAGATTGTTCGTTCGTGTTTCAGTATGTCTTAATCTGCTTTTGAAATTGGCTGTAAACTGAATCATATTTCCTCAACTTTTATATAGTTGTTTTATCAACTCGTATTACAATATGATAGAGTCATTGTACTATTGTGCACGAAAAAATTATACATCTAGCCATTTAAACAATGTACAATCCTTGCTAACATATAAAACCTTTTTTAAAACAAAAATCACAAATCTACTACGCGAAACGCCGTAAAAATGTAAATTGAAATAGAAACAGTGACGAGAAAGCCGTATAAAAGAATTATTATCATGTACTGTTCAGCCCAAATCCTTATTTTGGAAATGACTGAATTTACTTTTTCAGTTGAGTTGCTTCACAGTTCTCAACAAGAATGGGAGAATTTCATGATTGTTCTCTTTTCATGAATGTATATTTTTATATGAGCGTTATTTAAAATATTCTATACAAAAGAAATCGTTTTGTGTGAAGGTTTGTTTATTATATTAAAACAAAATATTATTAAAATATCGGTGTGGTAATTTAATGGAATGTAATTTCATTCAATTATTTCAAGTCATTAAAGACAAATTTTGTCAACAACCAGATAGTTTAGCATACGAGGTGTTATGTTAACCGAATACGCTAATATCTGCGAGTTGATAAAATATTAGGGGTAAACATATAAGAATTTACCATGTAGTAATACTTTTATTCAATTTTCTGCTCTCCTGTTCATTTTACGTGAAAACCTGTTGAGCGCAATGCTGTTGAGAATTAAATATTACATAAAAACTCTACATTTTTTTATTGTTTTTGGCGTCCTCACAATTTTAAAAAGAAATTTAAAAATTTCTGTGCATTAGCAAAATTATAAAATTAATGGAGGTAGATACAGGAAAGTAAGAATTCTTCGGACTTGCAGTCAATTAATAAAATTTATTCACGCCAACGTTTCGACTATGCAATAATTTTCTTCAGGGCTAGAATGGTCTAGTCGAAAAAAGAAACCACATGTGGATAACGGAACATACAACACAGACAATTAAAAAAATAAATAAATAATTATAAATAAGTAAATAAATAGTTAAAAACAACATATCACAGAGAGAAAATCGTCAAAAAATTAAAAACTTGTCTTGGATGAATACAATACATATGGAAATACAAATAACTATAGTAACGTATAAAAATTTATGAAAAATCCTATTACTAATTTAAAAAAAACATTGAATAGCTATTTATATAATAAGTTGCGAAATGATAGTGTTTTAGGCACGCGACGTGAAATTTGTACGCACGTGCGTAGTACAACACGTCAAGTGCCTAAAACACTCATTTCGCAATGTATTACATATAAGATTTTTTTATAATAGCGTTTTAAAACAGATCATTTATTCTCTCAAATATCAACATTTTTAATTTTTCAAAATTAAAAAGTAGGCAGACGTCAGGTTCATCCTATTCGTTGCTAACTGAAATACTTTTAAGCACTAGTGCTTTAAAACATGACAATCAAAAAGTTGTTATAAAATGCTAGTATATATATATATATATATATAAAAACATTTAATTCTCAACAACTTTGGACTCTATTTTGCCGTAAAATGAGCAGGGGAGCAGGAAATTGCATAAAATTTAAATCGCGTGTTAAATCGATATGTTCACTGCAAACGGCCGCAACCCGATATAAAAAAATAGTTAACGCTATAATGAAAAGTAAAACTACTATATTAAATTAACAAATGACAAAGTAGAAAATTATTCATGTTATATGAAAAATAATGCTATATACCTGCATATCTTGTGCTATACAATCATTGCGGTTTTGCAATAAAATTTACATATTTAAATTGCTTTTCCTCTAATAATAACGGATTTTTGCTAAATAAAAAATTAGCTATGCTCACATAAGCCAGAATATTGAAGATTATTAATTTTCAATGACCGTTTTCGTCAACATATATAGATATTTTTCAGTTTCAACTTTTTAAACATAACTTACCATATAAAGTAACCTAACGTACAAAACTCACATCTACAAAACTTGGGCAGTTATATTCAACTTTCTAATTATATTGCAGACTTTTCAAAGAAACCCTAAGCCCATGTAGAACTCAAATTTACAAAAATCGAGATGTTACACTGTTTTTGCATAATTTTTTGACATTTATATTTAAAATTTGTTGCCATCAGCTCACACTCATTCGATTTTTGTTCGTTGCTATGTATTCGTATTTACTTTAAGTCACTAGTGAAAAAGAATTTTTTCCATAACAAAGACAGAAAGTCAGTTTTATTAAAATCTTGACTGAAATTATACATTTTTTTCCTTCAATAATCTAAATCTAAAATAATTAGGTACCCTTGCCCCTGCTGGATAAAACGTACACAAAACTGTTAATATAATTACATGCTTACTAATTATTTCTATACTTACAAATAATTTAGCTTACATCCTGACGAAGTCTATATTTAGTAAAACAAACAAATTAATGTGTTTTTCTATATTATGTAATATTTTGACGTTTGTCGCGAAAAAAAAAACAAAAAAGTCCAAGGCTGACTATAATAGATATTACAATTCGAATTATGTATTTTGAATACATACTCTTTATTAATTTAAAACGAATTGTGGTGGCTATATGATTAGTGCGTTTATCAAGCGAATGAAAAAATCTATAATGGGGATTCCACCTTTTTTTTATAATTTCATCTGAAAATATTAGGAAAACTAAAACTATTGATGAAAACCCGGTGAAAAAATTCCTATTAATAAGCGAGTTATGGTCTCCCGAATTTTAAGATTGAGGTGACGTCACATTTATGTATTTTTATATCAAACTGTTTTCATCATGGACCTAAATGTTCTTGAAATATATGCTATTTTAAATTATATTTACATAAAAATAAATGAATATTATAACACTGTATAAGTCTACATACTTTATAATTACAGGTGTATTTAAATTATTAAGTTTAATGCAAGAAATTTATGTTAAAATTAAAACTGTTTGGAAACTGCAGTACAGGAATGTTAGCCCCTCCTTTCGAATTTGAATTTCTTAACTTCCATTGTTAGTAATCCCCACCTCCTAACACGCTATTTGTAATGCATATATAGGCGGTCTTTCGGTCGCCAATCAAAATATAAATATATATATATATATATATATATATATATATATATATATATATATATATAGATTTTATATTAGTATTAGTGTCGAAGCGCTATAACAAAAAACCCCTTATTTCCGAAATATCTCAATTATACCATTTCATTTTTTTATTAATATTCGTTATTCAGCATATACATTCGTATTTTTTTACTATTTTCCTTTAATTCGATTGAGCTGGAATCTCCCATTTGACAAATATATAAATATGTTGTCAAGGAACATGAGAAAATTTTACCTCTTTCTTTTGATTAGTTTTATTCGAATTAGCACTGGTTTGTGTTAATTCGAATGTATTAATAACTGAAGATGGTCTGCCTTAAACTCGAAAAGTTCGTAAATAAAATTTACAACATACGTGGACCATTTAAATCTTTTTCATTTCTCCTATTTACTACTCAGCGTTTGGTCCTTCCATCCCTTCAACGATAATAATTTATATTAGCTTCACAGTAATGCCAGCTTCTTGCATTTTCATCAAAAATTAACTTATTAATTTTTCAATATAGTATGATACTTTAATCTAATGCATTATTAGCTTACCGTATCATTTGTAGATACCAGGTACTTACCTTTTTACCTCCCGCTACCCTTGGTAAGGGAGGTATAGGGATCGTGCTAAAAATCTCATATCGAGATTTTAGTCAATGACCACGTTTTAAGTTCCCTAGGATCCATTTTTAACATTTTCACGATGATGTCTGTATGTGTGTATGTGTGTATGTGTGTGTATGTGTGTGTGTATGTGTGTGTGTGTATGTGTAGGGATTTTGTCTTCACTCTAACTCAAATACTATCATTCAGAAAATTCTAAAACCTTGTACTTCCATCCCATTCTAATATGAAAAGAAGCCATTAGATTTTGGTGTAAATCGGATAACCGGAAATGACACTTTACCTGACGCTCATAATGGTTTTTCTTCAAAAAATACCATTAAATGCCATTTTTTCGCATTTTATGTCTTATGAAAATTAAAGATTATTGAATTTTCTACTGGAATACATTAATACTTTTTCTATATATTTTACACATAAATTTAAAAATAATTTTTTTTATTAGTCGCGAAGCCTAAGATAAACACAATAATTCGTTTGTTACACAGTTCATATTTCAAATGAATGTAACTGACAGTTAATGTCACTGTCAAAAAACTAATCACTTCAAATTAATAATAGTGTCATTTTAAAAAGAAAATAGTAAATAAAGCAATAGTTTTCTGCAATGGAACAGTTTGCAGCGGTAGTAAATACGTAAATATGTATTTAAATTAATAAAAATTCAATAGCGGGAGGTTTTGTGTTGGCCACATCAGATTTTTTGTTTGAGGAAATATGTTGACAGTACCTAACCTGATGTATCATTGTTTTTGATTATTTCGAACGTTTTCAAATCATTAAGATTCAATAGTTTTATTAATAATTATATTTTATCGTCTAAAATCGGCCCTTAGCAAACAATACATTTCGGATATTTAATGCACGTTACAAAGGACCTGGTGTTCTATATTCTGTAATATGATTTCGTATTGAAACCAATCACAATAATAATACATCAAATTATATTCTGAAGTCTTTAATATCTCTATTGTGCGATTCATAATCTCTTAGTTGGAATAAATTATCCCTGAAATATTTCCCTCTGGACGTCCTTTCTCTAAATCCTGTGTATCCCTAGTGACGTACGCCTCTGCAATCACAGGCTTTAGAAGCGACACCTGTAGCTGAACATAGATGTCAGTTTTTGTATCATCAGCAGCATCGCAGGCTTTTGTTTCCGTTGTTTCGCGCAGTGGGATTGGCTGCCTGGCGAGATTGTCATTTGTCGACGAAAGTGTTTTGTCTCGCACGATCTTTGCTCAACTCTGAGACGTCGTTACGCCCGGCGATTAGACGTTCTTTTGTTATTTGTCAAATAACAAATCTTCCCGGATTTCAAGGATCACGAGACTTGCTGACTTTATTTCGCTAAGTATGATGGAGATTCTACTTTTACTTTTCAAAGAAACTGACATAGAGCTTATCTAATCAGGAAAATTATTATTATATTACGCTGTGAAGAAATGTGAATTTACGCTATCATATAAACTTACAACAGAAATAGTGTTGTAATAAAATGAAATATCTTCTCGTTTTACTTTCCAGAAGTTACCATTCGTTCTTCTATAAGCCTTTCTATCGATTCTCAGTCCCATTGAAAACGTCTTACCAAAATATCGTTGAAGATAAATCTCAAACACCCTACAAAAATATTTTCTAATGGGGCTGTTGTAAGAAATTTTATATGACTTCTAAATACAAAATTTTAAAAGATACTGTTCTTTAAAGCAGGGATGGTAACAGAAACCGGAACCGAAACCATTAACCGAAAAATACCGGAAAAATATGAGAACCGAACCCGAAACCTTTACCTAAATTCGAAACAGATACAAAACCAGAACCGAAAGCAAAACCCTTTTTTATTTATCGGTTAACCGCATTATATACAGGTCTCTTGTTAGTTGTTAAATATTGTAAATTTTTATTATTAAAATACTTATGTATAAAAAAGTATAAACATATTTTTTTTGTCGAAACGTATTTCAATTTTCAACGTAGTACCTCAATCGGGTGGCGCTCGAAATCCGTTACATGTTACATGTACATAGGCATTTAACATGGGAAATTAGAATATTTTGAATATTTGCTTCCCATTAAAATTAATTGTTATAAAACTTTGTACACGTGTTTGTGGACACTTTTTGCATCATTATAATAATTAATTGTTCAATCAAAATCAATAATATTATTATTCTCGTAAATTACTTTTGCAAAACCGAAACCCTTTTAGTAAAACCGGTATATCAAAACCGATTACTGTATAAAAACCGAAACCCAAATCAAAACCGAATTTTTATTTTCACGATGACCGAAACCGTAACCCAAATCGATATTTTTTATGGTTACCATCCCTGCTTTAAAGAGCCTTAAATTTGAAAATATCACGAAATATCCATTACATGCTTAACAATTAAATACTGAAATTTGTGTAATATTTTGAAAAAGTCACGTGATCTGAAATACCTACAATGTGACGTCACAGTACACATAGTTAACATATGACAAACTATTTTCTACTTTTATTTACATAAATAACGTAAACTGTTTTTCTATTGTCTATGAATAATATGTACTACATATATTATTATTTCTGGCGCCAATCTTTTTATTTAATTATTTACGAAAATAATAAATTATAATTTTTTTATTACTATGAAAATATTGCATAAACATTCATTTAAAATGGGCCCATAAACCAAATTTGTAAATATTTTTAAATGAAATTTCGTTTAATTTTGAAGCATTCGTAGTATCAAAAAGTCATAATTGTTTTTTGTATAACTACATTTGATTTTTAAAGAAACCTATAGCTATCTTTTTCACACCAGTTTCTGTAGTAGGCTGCGCAAGAAAGATACCAATAGTGTGACGTCACCAGTGGCCTGGAAATAAATTTAAATATCTCGCAAAATAATTATTAACACCTTCGGTACCAAGCGGTCATTTCAAAATTGTCCCTGAAGACCAGAACTGGTAACTTATAATAGGGTTAATTTTATGTAGTTTGGTAGTTTTGTTTTTATTTTATCTTTATTCAGTAATTAGTTATTAATAAAAATACGAGCGGACACCGGTGTCTGCCGTTGGCGCTGTATTATTAAATACTGGCATTTAGATCTCAAGGCGCCATAGCGGACACATTTTTTCTTTTTTCCTGCGTCACAGCAGACACCTCTAGCGGACACAATGGAATCGGCGGACACGATTAAATTTGTATGGACAATATGTGCAATAATGTTGAATTGTTGTATTCTGTAAGTTTCTTTCCATCAGAGTAGTATAATCTGTCATTAGAGTTATATCTAAATCATGTCAGAACGTGCGAAAAAAAAAATGTAAATATGGCTATGGAGATGCCTTCTCTCCTTTTAACTTATTTTGTATAATATTGTAACGTTATTAATAAAGAATTTATATTTATTTTTCAAAAACTGTTTTTTATAATACTGATTTACTCATATGTGTATACCTGATTTTTTTACCGTGTCCGCTTGGCCTCTTAAAATAAAAATATTAATTTATCTTCTGTACGCCAGAGCGTACACAAATAGCGGACACATCTCTACAACTGTTACTATAAGACATATCGAAAAACCAAGATAGTCAAAGTATCCTAGGGCGCCACAGCAGACACATATTCAATGCTTCTTCCGATACATTTTGTCTGCTTGGCGTAAAGCGAAAAAAACGCTGGCAGACACCGGTGTCCGCCTTGGCGCACAACGAAATATCACGATGTCCGCCATGGCAGCGAAGGTGTTAAAAAATGTTTTTTTTTATTTTAATCGTTATTTATTGAGTAGTACTTTAAGGATACAGTGTACATTTTATTATATTTTGTTATGGTTTATGGGCCTATTCTACTAATTTGGTTCTTGTAGAATTAACATACTTTTATATTTTTCATGTTTTGTTTGGTTTTTGACAAAACTTTGTTGCGATTATTGAAATCGAACGATATGGTGCCATAAATCGGAAACTTCAACAAATGAGCTTATTTAGTTTTTGTAAAAAAAAACCTGATTGATTTTTATGCCGAAAAACGTAATATAGTTTTGAACTAATTTTGAAACTTATCAAAAACTGAATAACATAAAAATTAGCAGTGTTGAAATTGTGTTGAGTCAATGATTCATTTAAAATCATTCCTATTGAGTTGCTAAAATAGAAAATGTTTCATTGCACGTTTTCAGCAGGTTTTTTGTTAGTGAACAAGGTCAATAAACTGTGCTATATGCACTTAGTCTCTGAATATTGTTCACTGACCACATCCGGGCGTAGTCGTAGCTCAAGTGACGCGAAAATCATTCGGTCATGGCTTGGTCAGGTGTGACATTGCAAATGACAGAAAAAATCTTTTAGTTTTATTACAAGATAAACTTGTGAAATTTGAAATAGAAATGAAAATGATTATTGAATGTCAGTGTAAAGGTACCTATAGGAATCGATGTCTACTGAACCAAGAAAAAAAGATACTTATTACAATAATAAAAATCTGTTGTGGCCAGCACAATACCTCTCGCCATTTTCATATTAGGTATTGTATAAGTGTTGTATTTAACATTTCTGGTACATACAAAAAATTCTAATTACATCTATTTTTATTTTTCAATTCATTCTATGAACAAGTTTCCTCCTACTCTTCTAAATGTTCGAGATTCTTCCAATTTGTTGACTAGATTGGCGGTATTTCTGAAGGGTATATGATGAATTATATGCATAGTAAGCGCGTGTGTAGTTTACAATGATAATGTATATACTTTGGCTTATAAATGAATTTCCTTTCTTTTTATACCAATTTTAGATGTTGGCGGAGTCTTTTCCTCGTTATAACAACAGCATATTATATTACTGTTATTTCGACTTGTCTATCTACGAATTTCATATCTATCTATAAATTTAAGTATTTAATTATTGATAAAATAATAAATCTTAAATGTACTTTCCAGAAAAAGTCTTCAGTAATGTCTGGATTTTTGACAATGACATTTATGTCAATTACAAACATTTTAATTTTTAACTGGTTTCCATAGGCTGATTGATTCGTTATACAATGGATTATTGTATATATTTATAATTCAGTCTATCTCTAAATCTATAGAAGATATAATAAAAATGTTCAATGTATTAGATTCTTTAATATTTGTAATAAGATAAATTTCCAAAAAATAATATTTAAAAGATTTTTTTTAAGAAACTACTACCTACTTCCGGTTGTTCAATTGCTACCAAACCTTTTCAGCTCTTCCCATTAATGTCGGATTAAGGAATACATAGTTAAATTAGTTTTTAGTCTTATAGAATTTGAGAAATCGTCCCTCCAACATCCAGCCACACATACACACTTCCACACACACACACACCCACACACACACACCCACACACACACACACGTCCACACACACACACACGCACACACATCCCACACACGCACACACACACGCATCCACACACACACACACACACACACACACACACACACCTGTACACACACACACATCCCACACACACACACCTACACACACATACACATCCCACACGCACGCACGCACGCACGCACACACACACACACACACACACACACACACACACACACACACACACACACACACACACACACACACACACACACACACACACACACACACACACACACACACACACAGAGACAGACAGAAAGAGAGAGAGAGACTACATTGTAAAAATGTTAAAATCGGATACTAGGGACCTTAAAACGTGCTTATTCACTATATTCCAATACCTCTCTTAGGGTGAGGTAAAAACACAATACCTCCCGCCATTTAAGTTTTATTAATTTAAATACATACCTACAGTAACACAAAATCTTAATTCATAGATACAATTCGTAGATGGCCTTGATCGGACTTCTTTCAAAAATTTTACTGTACATATTTATTGTTTTGTGCAATATTTTGTTCTGTATGTAGCTTAATAAAAATAATGTTCGTAACACAATATTTATTTTTCTTTCCCAAAGTTAGTAATTAATAACAATAAACAGTTTATATTAGATTTTCCTCTTTTTCATTGGATCGTAACAGTGCAAGTTGTTTAATTTAGGGCGCAGTTTTGTTCAGTATGTAATAATGGCCGTTTTATTAAGCATTGGGGAAATTTATTCCCCTGTTTGCTAGACTTATTGATGGTTTGAATGCCGTCCGTTTAGTTATCAAATAGGGCCGAAGTGACGTTAACTTGCTCGTTCGTAGCATCGTAGCCTCTAAATGTTTTACATTCAGGCGGCTAACGCGTTAATGAAAAACACTTCAAATAAAATACGCTACAGAGCTATAGGTACGTTGTTAGTTTGTTAACAACGAGATTTTTTTCCTTTTCCGTGTCGTTCACACTGTAGGTGTGGTACAAACGAATGCAGAATGCAGCTTACCTAAGCACATAGCTGACTATTTTGTTACAATTACTTTGTACTTAGTTTGCGTTTTGTTTGCTGGTGCTACATTTGCCGCGGCTTTTGCCAAATCAAGCGGAAATAATTAAGTTTATTACGTTAAAATGAGTTGACTAAATTCCAAGTATGTAAAGTATTTTAAATCCCTCAACACTAGCATTTTTTTTTTATTCTTAATTCTTTTTCAATGAAATAATCTGAAAAAAAAGATTACATTTAAGAGTAAATAAATATATCATCACTTCTTATTACTCATTTCTGATTGTGCCAATTAGCTTTTAAAGGGAGATTTTATTTGCAATTCTGCACCGTGGAGATTATAATGGTTTTGCCGCTGCGAAATTTGTAACTTTTTCTGGGGTTCCACAGGGTTCTGTTTTCTACCCTTTATTACTTTTTTACCTCCCGCTACCCTTGGTAAGGGAGGTATAGAGATCGTGCTAAAAATCTCATATCGAGATTTTAGTAAATGACCACTTTTTAAGGTCCCTAGAATCCATTTTTAACATTTTCACGATGATGTATGTATGTGTGTATGTGTGTATGTATGTGTATGGATTTTGTCTTCGCTCTAACTCAAATACTATCATTCAGAAAATTCTGAAACCTTGTACTTCTATCCTATTCTAATATGAAAAAAAAGCCATTAGATTTTGGTGTAAATCGGATAACCGGAAATGGCACTATACCTGAAGCTCATAGTGGTTTTTCTTCAAAAAATACCATTAAATGCCATTTTTTCGCATTTTGTCGTTATGAAAATTAAAGATTATTGAATTTTCTACAGGAATACATTAATACTTTTTCTATATATTTTACAGATAAATTTAAAAATAATTTTTTTTATTAGTCGCGAAGCCTGAGATAAAAACTATTCCTTTGTTACACAGTTCATTTTTCAAATGAATGTAACTGACAGTAAATGTCACTGTCAGAAAACTTATCACTTCAAATTAATAATAGTGACATTTTAAAAAGAAAATAGTAAATAAAGCAATAGTTTTCTGCAATGGAACATTTTGCAGCATTAGTAAATACGTAGGTATGTATTTAAATTAATAAAAATTAAATAGCGGGAGGTTTTGTGTTGGCTACATCAGATTTTTTTTGTAAATAATGTCGGTAGTAACTAATGTAATAAAGTACATTAAGGGCCAGTTGTACAATCAAGGGTTAAGGCAAGGGTTAGTAATTAAAAGCTGGTTAGTCAGAAAATGTGTTGTACGATAACGGGTTATGCGTAACCATGGCTCTTAACCAGAATATTTTTAACTTTTGATGAAATGAGGGGTTAATGATTTAACAAAGTGTTAACGTATGACATTTGACGTTTGTTTAACTATTTGTAATGGCTTTTCGGCGACGTTTGGTAGTTGAATCTGATTTTGAAGATGAATTATTAGAAAATATGATTTTAAGAAGTAGGAACTGACGCGATCACAACACAAGGTAAATAAATTATTATATAAAGTGCATGAAGTATTCTTGGTTATTGGATAAAAGAAATAAGCAGGAATGCAGTCAATTTATAAAATTTTATTTAGTCAAAAATATTTTAAATAATTTGTTACACTCGTTAAAAAATTATTTTAAAATATTCAGCAGGAAGCGAAACATCGGCTTTTGAAAAAATAAAATTTTATAAATTGACTGCCTTCCTGCTTATTTCTTTTATCCAATAACCAAGAATACTTCATGCACTTTATATAATAATTTATTTATCTTGTGTTGTGATTGCATCAGTTTTTTATTCTCTATTATATCTTTATACTGGGCGACAAAATCTACTAATTTTAAACAATCATCTTGCGTAAAATTAAGTGTTCTATTACGCTAGTTTTTGACATTTTGTAATTTTAATTTTTATGAAAACTGACGTATTTGTCAAAATTGCAATAAAATAAAATTTTTGTTTTGTTTTATATAGTATAATTTGGAGAAACTGATCCAGTGATAATTGACAGACTGCTAGGTAACCTTTAGCAAAATAGAAATGGTACAACTAATTGTGTTTTTTAACCAGTAGTTAGGTTAACTGTATGTTACGTAACCGTAGATACTAACTGTGAACTGTGTATTGTACAACTGGCCCTAAGTCCTGGTTTTTCATCTCTGGTTAAACAGTATGTTAACTGTCTGTTAAAGCGAAAAATGCGTATAGCCATGCTATACACCGTTTCGAAGGTATAGTCAGAAAAATTGACTCTGTCGTAATTATTACGAAGTGGCGTATCGCTTACTGTTTGCTTTATAATATTGGATAAAACAGGCTGTGATTTGCGCCACTCTTTCGGAATGAAGACATGCACCGCCTGGTACTCTATATAGTAAAGTGCTCTATATAGTAAAATAATCGTACTATTTCTTTAACATAAATGCTATTTTTGTTTGAAATAATTTTTGTAACTACAGTTTTCAGTCTCATAAGAAATTATTTCAAAAAAATAGCATTTATCTTAAAGGAACAGCAAGATTATTTTACTATATTTTACTATACAGAGCATATCTTCATTTGAACAGAGCTGCACAAATAATAACCCCTTGACACCCAATGTTATAATGCAAGCAGTGAGCGATATGCCGCTTTATCATAATTACTATATTTGTAGTTTTATTGCTGTACCCGATAAATCAGTTTTTCTGGCTATATTTTTATGTTGAACAGAAAAATAATTTATTCACAATCGGTCAGTACAATGTACGTTTCTAACCTTCAAAAAAGTTGAAAAATGAGTCATTGCTTACTTCACTTTCCGGAAAAAAAATCCAGCTAGCTAATTTTCATAAATCAAACTGTAATAAAAATAACACATAGAATCAATAAACTTTTTGTCATTTTACCTACAATACAGTTATAGATCTCTATATTAAAGCAGACTAAACAAATTATAATGAAAGTTTAAAAAAAAATTAATAAAATTAATCTTAAGATATGATGAAACATTTCCCGGATTGATATGTAATAGTTTTAGTTTTATATTGAAAAAAATGCATAACTCTTCGCTTGGTCAACCACAAATGTCAACTTTCTTCTGTTTTTAACTGATACCTTGAAAAGCCTACTTTCAAAACGGACTTAGAAATAGTTATTTGTATATCAAGTGCTGAAAGTGTTTCTTTGTCGAAACAAAAAGTTGCAGCCTGAGAGAAGCGAAGGTTGCAATCGTTTGTGTTCAACAAAGGACTTTCAACATGTGTTATACACACTATTTTTCTACTTCTGTAAGATAAAAAAATCTGTTGTGGCCAGCACAAGACCTCTCGCCATTTCCATATTAGGCTATATGTATATATATTGTATTGCACTTCGCTTTCGAACCGTCGTTTTATAACAAAATATTACAGAACTTTACCCAAATATTGTTTTTTATTGTATTTAACATGTCTTCTGCACACATATAATTCTAATTATATCTATTTTATATCATTTTCATGTCAGAGATTGTTCCAATTCATTAACCAGATTGGCGGTATTTCTGATGGATATATGCATTTTACCACAATTTTACCTATAATTTCAAAAATTTAATTAATAAAACAATAAGAAAAATTAAATATACTTCCCAGAAAAAGCTATCAGAATGTCACTAAAACTGTTGATATTTGACAATGACATTTGTCATGTTATAAACATTGAAATTTTGTCAAATGGTTTCCTTATTGCCTTGGCGTCTGCGATTAGTTTACTCTATAAATTATAGTGTCTTTATCTCTAAATCTATACAAGATATAATAAAATTTTTAAGTGTATTAGATGGAGAATTTTATGTTCTTCAATATTTAATAAAAAAAAACGCCCAAAAAATTATATTTAGAAGAATTTTTCTAAGAAACTACTACTTCCGGTTGTTCAATTGTTACCAAAACCTTTTCAGCTCTTCCCAGGAATGTCAGATTGAGGAAACTGCAGTTAAATATTTTTTAAGTCTTATAGTTTTTGAGGAATCGTGTCTACAACATCCAGACATACATACATACACATACACACATCATTTTAAAAATGTTATAATCGGATTCTAGGGACCTTAAATCGTGCTTATTCAATAAAATCTGGATATGCGAATTTTAGCATGAATCCAATACCTCTCTTAGCGAGAGGTAAAAAAATAAGTTAATAAAGAATTATTTTTTTAAAATAATTTGACATTTCTTCTCAATTTTTGTATTTATGATGCGTATATGAGAACAACAAACATTCTAGACATCATTCATAAGTAAAATTCGTTGCTAGAATATCAAAGCGTGCTGCAAAGTTTTGTAGCACTAGTGCTGCAAAAAGTCGCTTTCAGCATGAAAAACAAACCAGAAATGTATTTTCACAGCAGGAGTAGAAAAATGTATTTTTATAGTTTTTTCTCACAAATAACTTGCACAGGGTGTATTTTGCTTAACTTAGATAAATATTTAGGACATATAATCATTCGTAACATTAAGTAAATTTAAAATTGCTGTTAAGCAAATGGTTTTTAGCACCAATCTTAAAAATACGTTATCTGACAATTTGCAAACGCTCTTTTCGGGAAAAACTCTATTACTATCAAAAACAGTATCAAGCAGATTTATATAAATTTAAACTATTTCAAAATTTAATATCTGTATTTAGTATAATGCGTATTTCAGTTTATTTGTACCGCTTAAAGTTACAATCTGTTTTATATGAAATTATTTATCTCCCTTTTTACTCTTTTGGGGGCGAAAGAAAAGTTTCACTTTTACTGCAGCCCTTATCTCGTAAATTGTCCTGCAGAAGTCAACAAATAAAATTCCCTACAGTTCCAGTTACAATCATAAATTCTGCCCAATTAGAGGGCAGTAAAGTTCATTATAGCAATATATCTCTTGCGAAATGCACCAGTACCAGAAGTTGGAAGTGTCGGTTAGCCCGCAAAACTGCCAAAACCCGAACTTTCAGGTAGAAATCAATTACGACTCACATTTCTGCGATTCCCCAAGCGGGAGAACTACGCGCTCTAGCGGTAATCACATAAAACTTGTATATAAACTAAACGGTGATAATAGACAAACTTATGCTGCTATTTTGCACTCAATTGCTTCTATTCTATTTGTATTTCTACTACGGTAAACTCGTAAATTGTTTACAGAATTGTATTATTCATTAAAATGGAAAATTAACATAGCTAAATGCAGTTATTATCATTCGTAATTCATATTAGAATAAATACAATTACACGAAGGTCGTCACATATAAACCGGAATTTAATATATATATATATATATATATATATATATATATATTTATTTATTTATTTATTTATTCAGTTAAATTCATGCACAGTAGTGGTAGCACGCACTTTAGAATTCTATCAAATGAGGCATTTGTTTTCGCATTTCGCCACGAAGCGAAAATTTGGTAGCATGCGTGTCTCAAAATATTCGCCTGCAAGCGTACGACTTGAGGCGAAAGTGTCAAAGTAACGTCATTATTTTGCCACAGTTATATTCAAAGCCAATTCATATATAATTTATACATTTATTATATACAACTGTCATAATATTTCTTATTTTAATACTATAAAATTTAATAATTTCCGAATCAAAAAGTGAATATAGAATTCTAAAGTGTGTGCTACCAAGATTCGTAAAAATAAAATCTTATTCGCCTGCTTTCTATGATAGAATTCTAAAGTGCGTGCTACCACTACAGGTTATACTATTTCTATCTATGCTCGTAGTTTTCTTTAATATCTAAGCATCCGTAGACCTCTCAAAGCCTCAATGCCATGGCTTATCACAGTTTTTCACTGATTTAGGCCCGTTATTTTCATCTCTGGTTAAACTGCCGGTTAATTTAACTGTCGGTTATAAGAACAATGTGGACTTTAAATAAGCACGTTTTAAAGTCCTGTTTACACCTGTGTAATATTAACAATGTATACTATAATTTCGATGCTGTTTTTCTGACAGTTAAAATTAACAGGCTGTTTAACCGGAAATGAAATTACCGGGCCTTAATATTTTTTTAATCGCTAGTTACATTTAACATAGGTCGCGAATTTGTTCATTTTTATTTGGTGTTGCACTAGTTTTTGGGCTACGTACGTGTATAGGTTAAATTTTGTATGTCATTACATCTACGAGCGGAAACCTTATGCTAAGTAAACACTTATGGATACAATAACATCTGATTAGCGAAATGTTATGTATGTAGATCCGTTTAACATTTAATTTTTAACAAAAACCAATACTGATATTTTTATTTACTATAAAACCAGTAACCATTAACCAAATTAAATTGAGACCGGTTTTTTAAAACTGGTTCTAAAAATTAAAAAATAATTTAGTATATAGATGTTCTTTTTTCTATATAATTTTATTAACCAGTTTTTAAACCGATTAAGCAAAGAGTAAACGAAACATTCCACTCCGTACAATCCTATAGCGTTCAAATGCTATGCCGTTCAAATCTTATACCGTTCAATTCCCACGCCGTTCAAAGTTTCCCCCACCAGCTATGTGGAGTATAAAATGAGTTACGATTAGGTTACGTTTTGGTAGTATTTAAAAAAAAAAAAAATTGTACTCCGGAGTATACTTGTCAGCCATCTTGTCTAACGGTGCACGTACGTTTTGTAGATTTGAACGTGATGAAACTGAACGAAGTGAGAATTGAACATGTTGATGAATGAACATTAGGACGATGCGTGTGTTCCCTTTGTAAGCTATGGGATAGCTGGTGTGGGAAACTTTGAACTGCGTGGGAATTGAACGACATAAGATTTGAACGGAATAGCATTTGAACGCTATAGAATGGGGAAGTTTAGCATGGTAAAAATTCTACATAACATACTATTTTCTCACAAATGTAACACAAATGACTGCTGAAATTGAAATTAAAAATAAAAATTATTGCTCCATTTATTTATAATTAATATTTTTTGGGTAAACTTTAAGTACGTCACAAGTCAGTTATTGCCAAACTCAGACAGAAGGGTGAAATCGAACCACTTGAACGTAGATCGTAATAAAGGGTAAAAGCGTTTCACTGGTAACCGCAACCGAGTGCGTCAGTGCGTAAGTCGACATACGTTGCGCCAAGCCTCTACCGACGTCATCACAGCTTAAAATCGGCTTTTCCGGAAAATCTAGGCATTTTTGAAAAAAATGAAACATGTTACATCATTTTTCAAGTCATAAAAAATTAAAAAAAATCGCTAAACTTCCCCATTGTACGGCGTGCTACGTACTCAGAGTAAATAGGTTTTTGAGTAAAAATCCGTTTTAAAAATTACGAGGGATTTCGGTTAACCATTAAAATATATTTTTTTCGAATTTATGCTCATTATTGCCTTATTCTTATGACTAGTACTTGCACAGGGTGTAAACCGAAAAGTGAGATCTAAAGTATGCGAAATGATTATTCTAGCTCTTCATATGAACGTAAAAATTAATTATAAAGATGCAGATTTTATGAGCTATTAGTCTAGGCAGCCATGGATTTATGACAAAAAAATAAACAAACGCGTTATTTTTAACTGTCAGTTATAACTAAATTTGGATTAGACTAGTAAATTAAAACGGTAAAGTTTTTAGTTCTAATTGAGTTATAAACAACTGATTTGTTTATTTTTTTTATAAATCCATGGCTGCCTATACTAAAAATTCATAAAAATTGTAACTTTATAATCAATTTTTATGTTTATATGAAGAGCTAGAATAATTGTATCATATCCGGGAGAGCCACATCCTAGAGATGGCAGCACTAATGACCGACTTATAGGGAAAACATTATATTTTACGTTTGTGCTAGTTGTATTTTGATGCTTTGTTTTGAGGATATTTTGTTATTTTTAAATGAAATTAAATATGTTTATCACAATGTCAGACATATACATTTATTTAAATGGTGCTGTGCGGCCTATAGTCGAAGGAGAAGCAGTATATAAAGGAAAATAAGATTCAAAATTGAAGTTATCTGCATGTTAACTACTTATTTAATTATTTTTAGCTGGACATACTTGTGCGGATATAAGACAGATAAACAGAATATAGAAATAAATGGACTGTGTGTTCAAACAACTAATTTGAAAGGGGCTCATCATTGAATCGTAATAACATTAAATACAAATGCACATCAAGTTCTTTGTTTTGCACGTCTTCTTCTCTTGCTGTTGCTCAACTTCTGGTATTTTTATAGTTTATTCTTCTTCTCTATCTTTTCTATAAACAATTTAAAATAAATATATAATATTAAAGAATAATAGTTACTATTTCGTCGGATTTCTGGTAAAAAGACTTAACCGCCATTTGACTAGTTTTGAGATAAACAGGAAAAACTTGTTTTTATTTACAATATTGATTTATTTAACAAGATATTGTGTTATATCGATGAGATTAATATTTTATACATTTTTCAACATACTTTCGCAACATTTTGAAGCATATATCATGAAATATTTAATAAAAATGTTTTTTTTTTTTGTTCAATATAGCTTAATACCTAAATTTTTAATATTTATATAGTTGTGAACACCAGATTAATAAATAATATCAAAATAAATTAACTTTTGTGGAACACAACTCGTTAACATCTCCCATTACATTAACACAGAATGGCGTTTAAGACTTTTGTATAAAATTTCTGTGCGCATCAAATAGTGTCAGATGGCGTTTACGAAACTTTAGAATAAATTACCTTCTAACATAAATTTTTTGGCGCTCAGATATTGTGTTTAGAGCATGCGTCGTGAAGAGACGTATCCGTTTATGTGCATAACTCATTTTATCATTTTTTGGCGGTTAAATCTTTTTACCAGAAATCCGACGATTTACAGGTAACGTCTCTCTATTTTTCTTCTTTGTACAGGGATTTTGTCGAATTTTCTTTAGGTAATTTTTGGCTTGGTTTACCATTTATTTTTAATATTTTTCTATTAATAACTACAAAAACAATCTAATAATATTTTGAAGCATAAATTTTTATAAATACTTATATGGAATAAAATCGCTTAAGTAAAAAATGTTGTGAACACACGTTCATGAACGGTGATATGTCTTTTCCGATTTTTAACGCTATTTTCCACTTATTTTTTAATATTTCTCTTTTTGGGAAATAATGAACGGAAATGTCAGCACTTGTATAATTATTGTACTGCGGTACAAAAGAATATTTCTTCGATTTGCTGGTCATTTTTGGTTGCTATTTACTTATAACCATATATGACAGCACAACGTTTTCCCTACAACTTATATGTTTTATTTTGCCACTAGATGTCAGACACTTTGTTGGCTCTTGCCAATAATTTAGCTGCAGAATTCAAATCTCTAACTTTTATTTGAAGTATTTTTACATAATTATATATAATTAGGTAACGTGTGCGCAAAGAAAAACTTATTTCCCAAGTTAAACGTCAATGTCTCACTATTCGATTTACATCATGTATATTGTCTTCCTTTCCTTTGTTTTAGGACCCTATCTTTCTTTCCTAAAATACAGTAATCCTATCCCCCTAAAGCTAAAGTTTTCTATCTGTTGTGGTTTGTTCGGTATCGTTTTAGGAATCTGCAGTCGGGCACGGGCAGTCTCAGTCTGACCTGACTGAGAGGAAACTTGTGTATGATTAATGTGTTTGGCAGCGCAATTGGCGATGGAAGCCAAACCCACGCTGATTCTGATGCACAGGCAGGAATCGAATTAACTGCATTGTCTGATGCATTTGCCCACCATTAATATTACATTACAGACTTGTTTTAATTAAGATTTATTGGATGAATCATTCACCAGGTGACAAATATACCTACTAAATATGATGAAATCAGGAATCAATCATTGTGATGCTACTATAGAAATAATGTTAAAAAGAAGATGCAAAACTGTTTACGATACAGATTCGTTTCTTCCTTTTACATTACAATACCATCTAAGTTAAGTCGAAGCTATCATTTCCTAACTGATCCGTCCTATCCTAACTGATTCGCCCTAATGGGGTATGTGACCAAATTTTGATTTTTACATACAGGGAATTTATTTTAACATGCAACATATGGTCAATCACTTCCATGGTTACTCACTATTGTCAAAAAATGACAGCAATGTAATATTTGTCCATTTTAAAATGGACAAATATTACATTGCTGTCATTTTTTGACAATAGTGAGTAACCATGGAAGTGATAACCCATAATGTTGCATTTTAAAATAAATTCTCTGTATATGATACTAGACCAAAAAATAAAATACCCGTACTTTTTTAAATTGATTAATTATTCGTAGTTTACGAGAAAATAATTATTAAAAATGTGGAGAAGGGATCTGTGACGTCAGTAGGGTATAATGATAGAAGAAGACAGTTAGACTGAGATAGATATATTGTGGTAGGCGAAAGCGACAGCAGCTGTCACTTTCGCCATTCCATAACCTATCACAACATATCTATCTTAGTCTAACTGTCTTCTTCTACCATTCTACCCTACTGACGTCACAGATCCCTTCTCCAAAACATTAAATTGCTAATAACAATATTATTGCAAACTAATGTTTAGTTTTCATTATTATAATGAGAAGCTTTAGAGGTTTGTTTTTGTATATTATGACATATATTGAAATTCGATGAGAGGTATTGGATTCATGCTAAAATTTGCATATCCAGATTTTAGTGAATAAGCACGATTTAAGGTCCCTAGAATTCGATTATAACATAAAATGATGTCTGTGTGTGTATGGATGTGTGTATGTGTGTGTGTGTGTGTGTGTGTGTGTGTGTGTATGTATAGATGTTGGAGGAACGATTCCTCAAAAACTATAAGACTTAAGACCTGTTTAACTATGAATTCCTCAATCTGACATTCCTGGGAAGAGTTGAAAAGGTTTTGGTAACAATTGGACAATCGGAAGTAGTAGTTTCTTAGAAAAATTCTTCTAAATATATTGTTTTGGAAATTTTTGTTATGACAAATATTGAAGATCAAAATTCTCCATCTATACAATTAAAATTTTTATTATATCTTGTATAGATTTAGATATAAAGACACTATAATATATAGAATATTCTAATCGCAGAGGCGAAGGCACTAAGGAAACCACTTGACAAATTCAAATGTTTGTAACATAGTTTGTAAATGGCATATGTCAGTGTCAAAAATCAACAGTTTGTGACATCCTGATAGTTTTTTCTGGGAAGTATATTTAATCTTTCTTATTGTTTTATTAATTAAATATTTGAAATTATAGGTAAAATGCATATATCCATCAGAAATACCGCCAATCAGGTTAATGAATTGGAAGAATCTCTGACATTTAGGAATTTTCTCATACAATGAAAAATAGATATAATTAGAATTATATGTGTGCAGAAGACTTGTTAAATATAATCAAAAACAATATTTGAGTAAAGTTCTGTAATAATTTGTTGTAAAACGACGGTTGGATAGCGAAGTGCAATACAATACTTATATAGATTAATATGGAAATGGCGAGAGGTCTTATGCTGGCCACAACAGATTTTTTATTCTCCGAAAAAAATTTCTATTTAAGTATTCAAAAAATCCAATTTATTATTATTGTTCTGGTTTGATTCAAATTCTTGAGGATAACTTTATATACTTTTAACACTAATACATTGTTAAAATGAAAATTATAGAACTTTAGAATTTATTACTAGTTCTGTAGTTCTCAATAATATACTAATAAATAATTACTATACTCATATTTATCTCATATATCATGTCCTCTAAAAATAAGTTTAAAAATTAGGGTAGAACGACACCGTTTAGAAAAGTGAGAGCGCTATTATTATATATTTTTTCGGTTAAAAAAAAAAATCCACAAAATCGTATGCCTGCTAAGCGTGCAAAAATATTTGTCGCCCAATTATTATTACTATTATTCCCGTAGTTTTCTTATGACCTTTTTTATGTGGTTTTCTTTTTGGATTAAGGACGTTAAACGAAATATGTAAAAAGTATACAGAGATAAATTAGCAGATAATAAAAAGCTTCAAAGCAAAATTATCAGATATAAAATGGTTAAATGGGGTGGGGGAGTAGTTAAAGTGATAAATATCTCTCATTTCTTAGCGTTTTTCGTACGCGGGTTAGGTCAGGTTGACAACCTCTGGGATTTCTTCTATACCCGCACTTGATTGTATCTGTGCCCGAGTAATTCGTTCCATTATACATTGGCCGACTTGATCCATGATTTAAGCGTGCGATTCGTGTCTGTTTTCGGAGATTTTCTTAAACGCAGCCAACGTGGATCTGGCCTACAGACTTTCAATAAATGACGAGATTTACCATGAAGAACACCCGGATATATTAGCTGGATTTGTGAGGGACTCAGTTTTCTCGGGCTACGTAGGACCCAACGCAAAGCTAAACAGGCGGAGATATCAAAATTTTACTTTTAGATTAGATGGAGAAATTCAATCTTAAAATCTTTTATTATATTAAAAAAAAAAACTATTCTGCTAACAAACAATATATTGGAAAATATACTAAGGCCGAAATGTAAGTGAATGCGCCGTGTTATTTTTAAAATAAATTTTATCAATCTATCCAAATGTTAAACAACTAATTTTTATTGTAAAGTAACAATAGACACAGAATTGACGTCACATGCAAGAGAAAGATAGAAGATCATGCTTCCAAACAAACCTCCCCTCGTTGTCTTACGTCCGTCATTATGTTTGCACCTGTCATTTCAAATTGACCTTTGACGTTTATAAATAATTTGTGAAAACTAGAAAAAAAGAAAACAAGTTCCATGGCTTAAGCTACTTATAAACCGAAATTTTGAAATTTCTTTTTAAAATTGCGAATAAACCAAAAACATAAAAATGTAAAAATAGCTTTATAATGCAACTTTTAATTCTGCACGACTGCACTTTTGCCGTAAATCAACCGCCAACACACTGTACATACACAACGATTTTTTTTTAGAAATGTTTATAAAAAGTTTTATATTAATTTAATTAAAATTTTAAAATATAATAAGAGTGCCAAAAATAAAAAAAAATAATAGATGTTATTTTTTATATAAAATTAGATGGCCATGATAGGAATAATTGCATATTTTGTTCTATTTATTGATCATAAATATCAACCGAGATGTCAACGTACAGGAAATATTAACATATTTCTGTCATTGCATTCTAATTCTATTTTTAAAAAAATCTGATGTGGCGGGCACATTACCTTCCGAAAAGATTCTATAAATCCAATAAAATTATAACACGAACATACATTATGTTAATTGCACTTGACACTGACATCTGTCAGTTAGAATTATTTGAATATATCAGCTGTTTCACGATTATAGCAAACCGTATAGACAATAACAGCTCATTTTTGAAATAGTGAATTCCATTCTATTCCAATATTTAAAATTTAATCTTCATAATATTAATAATGAAGGTAGATACTAGGAATGGATTAGACCGTATTTTAAGATATAAACTGTCAAAATTAGAGCCAATCTGGTTTGTCATAGATATCGGTAACGATGATATATTTGTACCGTGTGGGCGTTTTCCAAGCGTCACCTCACGGGCACTCATTGCTGATGTGGAGAGTGCACCACAGGGATTAGTTTTGTGCCATTTAAAATTCGAAATATGTGCCGTCGGTCGGGATCGAACCCGGTTCGCAACCAGATTCTCAGGCACGCGGCCTGGACACTCCATAAACAATATAAAATTGTGAATAATGATTAATACATATTTAATTATGTTAATTAATGATTAATTCTTTGTGATTTGTTCGTTGTGTTCAATAAAAATGAGTTTAAAACCAACAGATGTGCGTGGGACAACGTTTTTTGTTTGATAATATTGAAGATCATTCGATTATTCAACTAAAACGATGGCTAGGGTGTAGAGGTCTATGGCTGATGACAGGTCTTTGTTTGGAAGTGGTAACCATAACAACCTTTAGTTCTATGCTTTGCCGCTAGATGCGCTCTTGCAAATTGCAATTGTGTGTCTACTGTTTATGAGCTGTCTATCTTCTCAAGTTATTTAGGATTACGCTAACATTATTTAATCGTCTTATAATAATGGCAGTAAAATACTATAGGCCGAACAAACAGATATGTTACTAATTTTAAAATATTGGAAATTTGTGTCAACCTATAAAAAATTGTTGCTGTCATTAAAATTAGTTGTTTGACATTTGGGTACACTACTTGATGAAATTTATTTTAAAAATTACACTATTTTCGTTTAGTATAGAATTCATATTTCTGAAAAATAATTTTACGCACATCTGCTTTAAAATTGTTTGTTTACATCGTAGTTACCATGGCGGAAACTGAAAGATTACAGCCTGCGGGCTGTAAAGTAGCATATGCAGGCTGCAAAATACAGCAAAAGCCCGCCTACTGGTAAACAAAACGTCAAAAATACAATGGGCTACTTGCATACCTTTTTTTTATTTCATATTTTTGAAGAGCAGGTAAAAACTTGCTACCCCTATTTTTCTTTTGACAAAATTTTTATTAATTAGCCAGAAAAAATAATGAAATTTGATTATTTGAATTACCGCCATGTATGACGTAGAATTACGCCGCACCAATGAGTGGTCGTAAAGCCATAGCGTTTGTTTGTACGGGTAATGTAGATCTCCTGTTTGACGTTTCAACAATAGTTTGGAGGTTAGTATTTTAGTTTGTCTTTTTCGTATCGATATTTTAAATTACATGTAACTACCTATGTGTTTATTTGTGAAGTAATTAATATATTTGAGAGCCCAGAGAGAGAAAAATGTCAAATTCAAATTAAAACTTTCTAGCACGCAATGCCATCTATAAGTTACATTCTTAAACATGGTTATCTTCTTCAGTTCAACATAATGACGTCACAGAAAATTTTCTTTCTTAATTTACTAAAAAACAAATAACTTTTTTAAAATAAAATTTGTATTTTTAAATATCTTTTCAACATAACATTACGTATATAGTGATAGAAATCGGATTTTCAGTACCACGCAAGTATAGCCCATTGGAAATATAATCAAGACTCTTATTTTTAAAAAATGATATCAGTTCCGCTAAATTTTCACTAGATTTTATTAGAATTGCTTAAGGAATTACTTCAGAAATTGTCTCAAATCTCCAAGTTTGACATTTAAAAAAATATTCATATAACCAAATAGTTAAAAATGCAACGCATCGCCTTATTGTTTTGTGACATGGTCATCTGGCCACGTAATATTTTTATATAGCAACAAGCTTTAAATGTATTTAAATAATAATTTAAAAACATTTCATTTGATTGCAGTTGTGCGTAAAACGTTGTACATACCTCGGGCCGAAAGAAGTTTACACCCTTGGACGAATAAAAGACGTCCGCTACGCGTCGGGCTTCAAATTTCGTCCGCAGGCGTAAACCTTTTCTTTCGACCCTCTATATGTAAATAACTATTACGTTATTGACGTTGGCACTTGGTTAACTTACATTTTATTTTTTCTGTCTAAATCGTTACAGATATCACAGCTTACGTAGATATAGAAAAGTTTAGTATAGAATTTATCTTTCTGAAAAATAATTTTACGTTATTGACGTTGGCACTTGGTTCGTATTTTTGTGTACACTTGCAACTTTATAATACTATGTAAAAGATTTATTCACAATATATTTTCAATTCTTTGTATGAAATTTTATGCTTTCTTGCATGACAAGCAAGAAAGCATTAAAATCCGCAATACAGCGTCCAGGGCAGATTTATTCGTAGAATAGACATGGAAGTATTGAAATAGCCGGCGAACGATGCTGCATATCCGCGGTATTGGGTAAATACTGAATAATACTGACAGTAACATATAGATGCTCTTACACTTTTGAATATTTCTGATCTCAAGTCATATTTCCTATACTTCTAACTTCAGCAAGTGACAGAAATATATTGTAGTAAATATGTCAATATTTCCCGAACCATTTTTAAAATGTTTGACGCGTAGAAATGTATTACACATACACCCAGGGTCGAATTCACGAAGTATCATAAAGGTCGAATTTAAGCATAGGTACATAAGGCGCATGTTCAGGGCCACAACCTTGGAACAGTCTTTGGAAAAAAAACATTTTTTAGAAATTTAATTTTGTTTAAAAACTGCAAAAAATAATCTTAGATATTGTGTCTTAGGCTTTCGTAGGGGTTAATTCGACACGGCTCTGCCTACACAAAATTGTCAAACAATAGAGCAGAAAAATAGGTGCGCTCAACGGGATTAGCAAAAACTAGCATTTCCTTGCTTGTCAAAATAGCATCATTGAACGCATTTTAATTTCTAATAGGAAGTGTCTACTGACAGAGCCGCAAAAAAATTAATGAACTGTCGTACCTGCGCAAAAATGGACCATTCGGAATCTAGTGGACAATGGGGTATGTGACCATAATCGAATTTCAATATATGTCATAATATATAAAAACAAACCTCTATAGCTTCTCATTATAACAATAAAAACTAAACATTAGTTTGTAATAATATTGTTATTAGCAATTTAATGTTTTGGAGAAGGGATCTGTGACGTCAGTAGGGTAGAATGATAGAAGAAGACAGTTAGACTGAGATAGATATGTTGTGATAGGTTATGGAATGGCGAACGTAATAGCTGCTGTCACTTTCGCCTACCACAATATATCTATCTCAGTCTAACTGTCTTCTTCTATCATTCTACCCTACTGACGTCACAGATTCCTTCTCCGAAGTTTTAATAATTATTTTCTTGTAAACTACGAATAATTAATCAATTTAAAAAGATACGGGTATTTTATTTTTTGGTCTAGTATCATATATGTAAAAATCAAAATTTAGTCACATACCCCATTCTAGCGGCCATTTCTCGAATCTACCTATAACCACTGTTTACCAATTAGGAATTGTCAGTTAGGTATTGTTTTATTGGTTTCTTTTTGAAAAAAGACAAACTATAACAATTCCTAACTGACAATTTATAAATGGTAGACAGCGGTTTTTAGGTTCCGTTCGAGAAGTGGCCGCTCGGCGCATGTGCCACAGTTCACTAATTTTTTTTGTCTGTCTGGACAATGCAGTGGACACTCCCTTTCTAATAATACTGTACTCTTACTTTACCTTTTAAACTGTTGTAATCTATTAGTGAATAAACAAACTACCGAATTTCTTAACAAGAGCTGCTTAGTTTTATTTTTACAAAATAACTTTTTGTCTGTAAAATCAAACTCTCATATAAAACCTATACTACACGGAATTCAAACTATGAATTCTGTCCGAAGGCAAATTCTAACCTTACTTTTCTGGTCTATACTCGTATATTGCGTTTCAGAACCAATAGAAATTCTTCTTATTCATGTTATCTTGCTCTGGGAATTTCAAATATCCGATATTTATAAATATTTTCTGCATATACTTCACATATTTTTGTCAGGAATTTATCTTTTCTCCAAGTATTTTCAACTAGTTCCTAGTATATGCTGATGAAATGTTTACATGTTTATTTTCATTGTTGCAGTTCTGGGCAGCGTATGTACCATGCGAGGCACAACATAGAGATGCGGTGCAGTTAACACTGGAGCAAATAGATGTAATTAGAAGACTCACGGAGCAGTACCAGCCTTCTCTTACACTATGCACTTCAGCTGCAGGTGAGAAATGAGTTATATTATGTTTCTGTATATCGCATTAAACGTAAACCGCACAGTAACTGTATGCATTAAAGTGCTTGTACAGTACGAATATTTGAAAGTGGAACGCCCGCTCGGTACAAATATGTCATCATCATTACCGATATCTGCGATAAAGCAGATTGTGGCACACTCAGAAATGGGTAATATACCCTGATGATATATATATTTCTATAAAATATGTTAAACTGTGCTTTTATCTACTCAAAATAGTAGCTAAAGTAGCACTTTAACCGCAAGGTAGATAAAGTAACATTTTAACAGCAATTATTATTTATTTACGTACAAAATCCATAACATCCCACATATATACTGTGATTTTAAAATTGTGTTTAATTAATAATAACATATAATTGGTATTTTTTTATTCTTTTTTTAACATCTGCTATAGAAAGAAATAGAATTTTATACACGACGATAAAATTAAATTATTGACTCGCGAAAAATAATTAAATTAAACATTCCTCTCGTCGATAAAATATAATTTTATCGTCTTGTATAAAAAATAACTATTATTTGACAGACGATTTACGACCTTTTATTTTAACATAAAATTTGACTTGTAGTATCGTCCAAAAATTGAAGTACATTTGATAATTTGTAAAAATCAATATACATACCTAAATTGTTTCCGTAATACATATCATTCGAAAGGTGACTTCTTTTTCACAAAATAAAATAAGGATTATGAAATTCGTTCTTAATATACTATTTTTACCTCCCGCTTGGTAAGGGAGGTACAGGGATCGTGATAAAAGTCACATATCGAGATTTTAGTAAATGACCACGTTTTAAGGTCCCTAGAATCCAATTTTAACATTTTCATGATGATGTCTGTATGTGTGTGTGTGTGTGTGTGTGTGTGTATGGATTTTGTTGTTGCTCTAACTCAAATACCATCATTCAGAAAATTCTGAAACCTTGTATTTCTACCATATTCTAATATGGAAAGAAACCATTAGATTTTGGTGTAAATCGGATAACCGGAAATGACAATTTACCCGAAACTCATAATTGTTTTTCTTCAAAAAAATACCATTAAATGCCATTTTTCGTATTTTATCATAATCTACAATGTTATGAAAAAATACCTACAATTTTACTACATTATATACCCCAATTTACAAAACATTTTATATTATTTTTGCTACTCCTTTGCTTCCTTACACCCTGCCTAACTTTATACTAGTCATCAAAACAAAACTAAATCAGCTAATGTTAATTTGTTGTATTACAATGTGGTATTTCCGCTATTCTCAGTTATCAAAAGTCATGATTTCATTTTTTGTAACAATTTTTTTTATTCAATATAGAGGTTATTTAACAATATTGTTTCACAAATACAAATATCAACTTTTATTAACAGTAGAGTTTTAATGAAAACATAGTTAATTTATTTTTTGTAAAAGTATTAAAAATAGTTTAACTTTTTTCAAATTTCATTAAATAGTGCTGTGTTTAATCAAAAATGAATAGGCCAATCAATAATAAGAGTTATGTTTGCATACACAATGAAAACAGACGACACAACGTGAAAAACTAGTTAAAAAGTGCATTATTCATTTCAATACAATATTTACGTTTTCTCTTCTATTTTACTCGGAGGACAATTATTTCCATTCCTATTTACGAACGTTAGAGTGCACTCAATTATAAAGTGAAAAACAGAAAAGGAAATTCATTTAAAAACGCACTGTCTCTTTGTCACCTTCATAAAACATTCCCTCACAAAATAAAACAAACGAAATGAAAACATATGAAAAGGCAATTCTTTTATTTAAATTAGGTTTGCGAATGAAAACACTCGCCCACACCTCGGCCCCATTGATATACAGATTTTTAATTTGAGCAGAAATTAAATTTTAATTAGACTCTAAAGTTATTAAAATATGAGCGGCAGGATTATTCTTCCTAGTTTAATTAGAATGAACGATGATGCAAATGAAATTGCGAGGAGGTATGGTGTTTTTAATCTCGTGTGATGAAGGTCTGTGTTTGTTGCAGATATAAAAACGGCGCATGAAAACCAGCAAATGTGTTCCTTAATCGGAGTAGAAGGTGGACATTCTTTAGCTAGCAGTTTAGCAGTACTTCGAACGCTCTACCACGTGGGGGTTAGATATTTAACGCTTACTTCTACCTGCAACACTCCGTGGTAAGTATTTTTAACCCAAATATGTAAAAAAAAACTCGCCAATTTTCGATATTTCAAATGAAAAAGAATTTAATTATTACAATTTATCTCAAACCAAGAAAAAGTCGAAGATGTCATTTAGTTCAAAAGTAATGGCCCCATGATTGATGTAGTTTCTGCTTATAATATATAATAAAATAATAATAATAATATTCCGGTTATATGGAATTAATGCAAAATAATAACTTTTTTCTGTAGTTTCCATCTTCGTATAGTAGAAAAATATAATGTAACGGCGCCAAAAAGACAGTACGTTGTTCCTCTATTCGGTCGCCATTTTGTAATGACGTCCCTGCTCGGACTTTAGCAAAAAACTGACATGCTAACCACAAGGCTACAACGTTAAACACGAAGAATAAATTCAAATCTAGTGACCATCGTCACAATAATAAAACATGTTTAATAAAAAGTTTTAATTCATAATTTAATGTTACAAAATTGGAATTTTTACAGCTCTAGAAACGTTCTTGAAATTTGTGACGTCAAGTTGATAATCTGTTGCTCATTTCAAAGTAAATATTTTCGTTTAAAAATACAGATGGCGCCAGTAGTTAACACGCGCGGGTTTATTTCTTGTTTGACATTTCGTCCACTTTATAATTATTACTCATTTTTACCATAAACAGACACAGGACAAACACCGAAATACACGCTGCTACTAAAATCATATGTAAACAAGCAAATGGCTGTCATGTACATGTGGATTTAGGCGCTGAAGTTCGTTACAGATGTCACCATCGAGTTGACGTCATAAGGGCGCCATGATAAGAAAATTTGAATTGCCCTGATTTTTTTTTAAATTCATATCTCATGTGATGCATACATTTTCTTACTCAAAGTTAGATATTCAGAGTCCTACTGGTCTGTACTAATGTAAAAAAATATTTTTAAAAAATGCCGGAATACCCCATTCTCTTTTACGAATATGAAGGTGGGAACAGACGAAGCAAACATTGTTGACAACAGTTGGCCATCTGTTGGCGAACTTACACTTACTAAGAAACTGACAAACTGTTCGGAAATATCGACCTATCTAGTTGCTCGATGTTCGTTCTGTGGTTGCCATGCCAAAATGAGCGATGAACCATTGGATATATTATTAAATGCGTTAGTACGTTTGGTTTTGTTCTAATGAGCCTCATTTTCAGAATTCCACATATTCGGATAATCTCTTATAAGGCTGGGGGTGGCTGTATTAATATTTTTCATTGTAAGATTTCTATTATTGTGTAAACATAAACATTTAAGTTAGGTTAAATATTGGTTAAATAAATGGTCTTAAAAGCAAAATTGTTAGATATTGCTGAGCTAGCCCTATCATATTTATTAATATTTTAAATCTAAAATAAGATAAATAAAAAAAATAATAGGACGTATGTTTTTTTTCTGATATTTATTAGTGTTTGTTATTCTTGACATGTACTTTATTAAATGACTTAAAACTTTGAAAGTATCATTGACCAACTAATTATTTTGCTTCATCAATTTCTTTTTCAGGGCAGACTGTTCGCACGCAGACATGCCAGGAAGAAAGGCAGAACACGGTGGCCTTACAACCTTCGGCAAAGTAAGTTCCCTTGTTAATTAAATTACTGTAACCTAAAACCTAATTACATATAAATCAAAAAAATTCGCACGAAATTCATCCTAATTATAACAAAAAACGCTAAGAAGTTTCCCTTCGCCGCAATATATTAGCATTAACTGTACAATCATAAGCTCCCAGAGCTTTCCTAATGTTACCTTGCATCCGAAATGAACGCATAAATACGAGAGAATATATTTATGCATTTTGCTGTTGCTCGATGCCATTAAAATACATTTAGTGGAATATAAATATAGCTATCAGTTTGATTTATAAACTTAGTTTCTAACACAGAACTGGAGATACTTTCGTCATTATTTTATTCGCCGGCTAAATTGTTAGTTTACTCAGCTGGAAGGAAGTAGCGAAGGAGATATAAATTACTTTATCTGATATAACATTTACTCAAGAAATTAAACGTCCATTTGTGTACTTACAGAGCCAGTAATTTCAAAGTGGACGAAAAACTTTGAACTTTTTTTTCGTCATTGTGTTAATTTAATTTATGGTTAACTAACAAATCTACTTTCTAAAGTAATCGTGTATTCTGAATTAATATTTAATTTTAACAAAGGTTAGGCAAAAATAATTATTAATAATAATAATAATTAATATTATTATTATTATTATTATTTATATTTATATTTGAAATTAAATTGCGAAAGTTAGATTGGTAGAACTGAATTAGTTAATTAATTTTTTAAAGTATCGTTACCTAGGCGAAACTGGCAAAAACATATCAGAGAAAAGCTGGAAGAGAAAGGTATAATTTGGAAAGAAGCAAAAGAACAACCATTAGATAGAAACAGCGTGGAAATCTCTCTGGAAAAATCTCGACGCCTAGCAGCAAAAGAGATCACAGACGAAGAAGAAGAAGTATCGTTGTGAATGAAAATATAAAACTAATCAAAGAGCATTTCTTAAGTACCTGGCGAAAAAAAATATAAAAGCAATAGAACACGTATCATACTCACCTGATTTGGCAATATGAGACTTTTAGTTATTATGCATTCATCATTGCAAAATAAGATTGTTTGGGGGCTTTTAAAAAGCGGAAGGAATGAACATTTTAATTTGAAGTCTATTTTTGTTAAATGGAATTACTTTGAACATATTAAAAAAAAATCTATGAAAATATGAACCTATGACACTTATTATCCATATTGCAACATAGAACATCCCAAAATATAATACTTTTCATTCATAATTTACTTAAAAGATATTCGCGCTACGATTTTCTGTGACGTCATGTATCGGTTACTCACACAACGACACTAGTCACACGTACATGAAGGTCACAATGTCACAAACTTCAAACGCGAAATTAAACGTATCTTAATTTACATTTTGTCCGCCAGGGTGAACTGGAATCGTTCAGATACATGACGTTTGCGCTCACGTATCCTCATTGAGATTTGAAATTGACCCCTATTTTTAAAAAAATAAAACAGAAAATGTGCCATGACCCCATTGTAGTTTTGGTTATAAGGATTCTTGGATAAATAAAGTTCCAATTGAGCAACAAACTCAATGAATGCACTTTTTCATTCTGAACAATTTTCTTCATTACATTTTTTTTTTTTCAAAATTAATAGGTAAAAACTTAGAACGAAATTAAAATTTTATCATTGTAAAGGTACCGTGAGTTTCAGTTAAGATGCAATATTTAATATTCTGTCATTAAAGTTTTACTATGGATACTAGAATACTAGTTACACGTAGTGCATCGTTCCAGATAAAATGCAACATAGGTTGTCAAAGTTGTTAATGTCAAATGAACTGAAGTTTTCAAAATTACGCCAATTTATTGTACCTAAAAAACGGTACAAAATTTGTTAAAACAATTTTTCTCTAACTACCATAATAAATAAGTTATGAAATATTTTAGAAACAAAAGAAGATTAAAAATTCATGTGGTAACTATTAAACTGTTCTGAAAAAATTTGACCCTGGAATGAGCAAACGATTTTGCTCTGTCAGTAATATTTCCCAAGATACCCTAAAAAACATCGAAAATGAGACACCCGGTACAGGCAAGTGGCTTTACGCTGCCGGGTAACAAGAAATACCTGGCCAAACTAGGTTCCGGGTACTAATCACTTATTACCCCCTTATTTGACGGTCCCGCTAACTTTCTTTACCGTTTCAGAGCGTAGTGAAAGAGATGAACCGATTGGGCATGATCGTGGACCTCTCCCACGTATCCGTAGGCACCATGAGGGACGCCCTTGACGTCTCCAAAGCCCCTGTGATCTTCTCTCACTCTTCTGCGCATGCGCTTTGTAACTCCACGCGCAATGTACCAGATGCTACGTTGCGTAAGTTGGCGCTCAACAAAGGGATCATCATGGTGAACTTCTACTCGCATTTCCTCACCTGCAAGGACGATTCGACGGTGGCTGATGCTGTAGCGCATATCAACCATATTAGGGAAATTGCGGGGGTGGATAATGTGGGGTTAGGAGCGGGGTATGATGGCATAAATTTGTAAGTATCCCAAAACAGTGAGATTTCATTTTACGAATATATTTTAATGAAATCTTTTCGCAAAGTGATCCTATGTAACAATAACCTCTGTAACTATTACGACTGACATTACAAGAAATGGGAATTAACTTCCTGTTACCCTTATTCTTTTTCTTAAAACGAAGAAGTCACAACATTGGGGTCTTCCAATATGTTTTTTTATAATACTTCATCTAAATGTGGTATTCCAGCATTTTTTTTTTTTTTTTCATTATTTCAGTCCATAAGGACTATAAATATATAATTTTGAGTAAGAAAAAATACATATCAAGTGAAATGAATTAAAAAATTCATCGAAATTCAAATTTTCTATCATGGCGCGCTAATAACGAGCATTTGATGTTGACATCTGTAGCAAACTTCAGCTGCTTCAGCTCCTAAACACACGTGTGTATTATAGACAGCTATTATTTACCTGTTTACAACTTTTGAACAAGAAAACGTAGGTAAACAAACAAATATCAGAGGAACACAACATGTAGAATCTACGTCACAATTCTCAAATACATTTCTAGATATGTAAAGAAATTCAATTTTACTAACATTTACTTTACTATAATTTGTAAATTCATATAGGTACATAAAAATTTTAAAAAATATTTGTAGTCACTGATACAATAATTGCGATTACGTACAGAATACTAATTAAAATAGTTACGTGACACCTGTACTATAGACAACGAGCCAACGGATAATGGGCAGTTAGAAATCGCACGTTGAAGGTAACGGTCGAGTAGAATATTTCTATATTACTATTGTCTATTTATGTACGAATATCGTAATTGTTGTATACATTTGAGAATATAAATTATTTTTTTGGAGATTAAATTGTGTTATTTATTTTGAAAGTGAAGCTTACATATTATTTAATAAAATCCTGTAACTCTTAGCATTACAAATTGCTCCGTTAAGTAATGAGCGTTTATTGTTAAAGCAAGCATAACATCTTGGATAAGAATTTTACTGCGCAACTACGATCCTTCGGAATCCCAATAAAACTTTTGCCTATTTAAATAGTTTCAAGCAATTTTCAACTTTTATAGACTTATAATGTACACTGAAAATAAATTATATTTGCGTAACAGTAGCAACGTATTAATACTATACTATATAGTTTCGTTATTTTTTGCATTCATTTACTTAAAAATTGATTCCGGATTTCAAAAAGGCGATAGTAGAAGGATTAAGTAGTAAGATTTTGGAATAGAGTACATGTGTGGCATTTTTTAAAAATTTTACAGTCTTTTTTCATACAGTTTTAAGATTGTCTATGATCATATTTCTAATATTCTAATTTGTTACTGAGGACTCCATTGCATACTGAAATTTTTTCGGAAGCACCTCGTACCTATTAATAGCGTTTGTACGATATTACTTATTAAATGGTTTTTTACTAAAATACATTCTTCTGCTTCTAGTACGCCGAAGGGCCTGGAAGACGTCTCTTCATACCCTACTCTATTTGCCGAGCTTATCGGCACGGGAAAATGGAGCGCTGAAGACCTCCAGAAACTGGCTGGTTTAAACTTCCTTCGGGTGTTTCAGGACGTGGAACGAGTTAGGGACGAATTCCGGCAAGCCAAAGTCCCGCCCTATGAAGATGTCATCACCCCTAGGCCCAAAGACAACAACTGTAGCTCACAAGACCTATTTTAGTTTAGGATTTTGTATTTTTCATACCTAGTGCAAGTGAAAATTGACTGAAATAAATAATTGTATATTTAATATTAAAGCAAGGGGAAAATTTTCGCTAAATCGTCATGAAATGACGGTTAATTCCTTGTTAACAGCAAACATTTTGCAATTAGTGTTTGTGAGGGATGACAGATTTAGAGAACTTTCTTGCAAATGTGAGGAGTGTTTGTTTATTAATTAACCAACAAATAATAATAAATATTTTCTTTAATTTTCATACTAATAATATAAATTGATATTCTTAAAATCAACAGAATCGTTGAATCGTTACTTATTTACACAAAAAAAATACTTTATTCACAAATATCTATTATACATATTTCTTTCTTTCATATTTTGTTCTTATTTACATAGTTTATGAAGGATTTAGTTTACAAATTTACATTTACGAATTCAAATTCATTTGTATTAAATACTTATAGACTTGTCATGTCATAACGATATACCCTTTAATAATGCTAAACATATGATTTGAACAAGTCACGTGTGAGTGAATTTCAAAATGGCAGAAATGAATCTCGATATTTTGTGTAATCTGTGACGTTTGTAGTGTAATGATCTTATTTTTGTAGTGTTTAAATTCAAATGAACATGTTGCAGTAAAATTAGTGTGCTCAGCAGTAATTTGAAAGGTAAATAATTATAGATTTCGTTAAAACAAACATAAAATCACCTGTTTACAATTTGTTGTCAAGGGCACGTTTGTGAGAAATGTTGTAATTAGTAGAAATTTTGACTTTACATTTCTCATACACATATACAAGAAATCTAAATACGTAAATTAAATTTTTCATAAACCATCTTTACACGTTTTAATGTAGATATAAGCAGTACAAAACGAAATGCAGATTATTTCCAATAAAAAAATATGGTTATAAGTTATAATTAAAATGAGAATATTTATAAAATTTTAAATAAAGACACATAATTAAGCAGGGTTAGGGTTTGGTATGTATGGTCTGTGTTCTAATGTTTGTTTCTTGTTCTCTTTTTGTGCTGTGAAATACTTAAATACAATATAAAAGGAAAGAATGAAGCACAAGAAATAAAATTGGTAGAAGTAATATTTTTTTGAATCTAATGGTATAATAAATAATAATCTGGATAATACTATATCATCACGGCATATTGCCCATTACTGGGTGTACCAGTATCTACATCATGTAGACATCGGTAATGATGACGATATATTTTTACCGTCGTGTGGGCGCTTAATGTAGGTATGTAAATATTAATAAAACAAAAAGAAACAGACATAATGTATATAATATATGGTTTCCAATGTCATTTTTGAAAAAGCTATAAAAACAACATTAATATAAATCTAAAGGTGAACAGACCTGCTATACAGTGGAAACCCGAAACCCGTTTAAGATGTAAGCAAAAACCAAACCCCGATTATCTATACCATAATTTCTTTTTATTTTTATATGACAGAACGATGTTTGAATTAGAAATGGCTGATAAAAATATTCCCAGACTAGGCGTGAAAAGAAAAGATTGGAACAGCAACCAAATTTTATTTTTCAATATAGGCAGGCCCCTTGCTTTTGCATTACATTGTTCCAAAAACATCTTTAATCCATTACAAAAATATTCCTTCAGTTTACCCGCAAAATGCTTTTCAACAACCGCTGTAAGTTCGTTATCGTCCCTAAATTTTGTTTGCCTCAGGCCCAATATTTTCATCTCCGGTTAAACAATGTTGCATCGAAAACTTGACACATGTGTAATTTTTACAAATTAGGCTATGATATCGATGCTGTTTTTCTTTTAACTGACAGTTAAATTAAGACTAAGAGGCTCTTTAACCGGAAATGAAAATTCGGGGCCTTAGTGTTTTTTTTTTTTTTGAGATTTGGAAACAAAAAATAGTTACAAGGGACTAGATTCAGCAACGATAGCTTTTGAAAGTATTGACTTGTGGGCGTAAAAGTAAAAGGATACCTTGCGTGACAACACAAACTGACAGATACTAGAACTAATATTGCTTAACGTTACCAAGACATATGTGATTACAAAACAAATATAATGAAAAATTACATTAAAATTGAAAACTGTCTAGTCCGGGAATATAAAAACGACCCCTCGTACAATATTGGGATTAAAGGTAGCAACAAAAATTTTCAGTTACAAAAAGGGGAATTTTAGAAATAAATTACTGGATAAATATTCCCTTCAAACAAGTTTATGCTACGTTAAAAAACGTCTACTTATTAGAACTATAAAATGTATTTAATTTGCATTACTTTTATTTTCGTCTGGACATAAAAATTGAATCACTTGCATTTTTTGAATTTCATCATGTATATCATGTAATTGTTTAAAAAATATGAATTAATGTTTATAAAATAAGAGTGTATCCAGTGAGATTCAAATTTAATTATCCGATCTTATAAAAATAGTGTAGGTAGATACGTCACAAAGTGATATTTCGAAAAAAATTAATTTAAGTCCACAGAATCGGATGTAAGTAATATTTAGCATTCTACTGATTCTACAATATATGTTGCAATCACCTTTGTACTTGTAATTGCAAAAATTTAAAAGTTGCTGTCTTTATAGCCATTATTGTACGTTGTTCGTGAATAACTACAGTGCATTTAATTTAATTTTAATAATTTCAGTCATTGTTGAAATCAAATATAAAAATACATTTGTTGGTGGATATATAAACAAATACTCATTAAGTATGTTTTCGTGAAAAATCTTTAGAAATCTTTTGTTATAATAATTAAATATCTCTTTGTTGGTTTATTCTGTATGGTGACATTAAAGTGAGATAAAATAAAGTGTATTTTAATAAGGAAGGGTAAAGTTTGGTTAAGATTTTTCGTACAGAATATTCCGACATATTAAACTGTCTCATTCGTATATTCTTACCCGTTAAAATTCGAATTTATGAATAAATGGTGAATGTTGAATGAATATAAAAGATCTCGCAAAATCTTTTCCAATTTTATAACATTGAAAAAAAATGTTTAACTGAAGTAGAATAATTGTAAGTCGTTGAATTTATTAGCACACTGAAATGAGCCATTTTATAAATAAATAAATAAATAGATGTACAGAGAAATATATACAGAGTATGACAGAGATAAATAGATTAAATTTAACTAATGATAAAACTCAGCAAGCGCGGCAATATTTCTTAGAAACTTTTTCTTCGAAATCGCAATTTATTTTTTGGAAAAATATTTCCAATTTTGAGAGTTATACAGGTGAAACAGAAAAAAGGATGTGATATTGACAGAACTCGCCGAGAGCAATAATATTTCTTATGGTCGGTTTTATAAACGACAGATAAATTTACTTCCAAAGTAAATAAAATGTATTCCTTCAAATGACAGTCGAACTTTTGACAGTAATGTTTATAAATGCCATAAAAGGATAAAAGTTGATTCGAATTTGTTAATTCAAATAAATTTGCTCTAGAAGTAAATTTATTCTCCCATTTACGAGGGTTAGTAACATTTTTTTTTTATTCTCAGTTTTTTTTTTATTATTTTTACGCAGGTAATGATTTTTAACATAATATTTAGAATGTTTACAAAAAAAAGTTACTAAGAAATAGTGTTGCTCTCGACGAGTTCTATCACTGGTTAAATTTAATCTACTTATTTCTGTTACAGCCTATAGAGATAGATATTTAAGAGAATTATTACATCATTACCTACTACAATTAAATATACGGCAATTAATCTTTCAGTAAAAGCTTCATTTACCCAAATCTATGGCTGAATGCAATAATAATAACCAATATGAATATTTTGTCATTTTGGAAATGAGGGCTTTAAATCAATAAGAAACTTTCAGTGTTACATTTACAGTGGGCGATGGTCAACTGGACGGTAGCCAAGTGGGCGACGATTATTTGAGCGATAGAAAGATAACAACAGAAAAAAATAGTGGCGCTCTGATTTTTCTAAACATAGCTTAACATAACCTAACGCACAATTTCGTAATTCTATACAATTTATCGCCCAGATGACCGGCATCCACTAGGCTCACTTTATCCGTTAACCGTCGCCCAGCTGATCGTGTTTGACCTCAACTGTCATTCAATTTCAATTTTGTAACTTTCTCGGAAACATTTGACTATCAAACCTTTGTATTAAGCTTTTATACTGATTTTGGTGAGTACTAAAAGTACTTAAAGTTCGTACGACGCGAACTCGTGAAAGATATGTATATAATAAAGATATAATCAATTTGACACTTGACAACTAGGTTATGTAGGTGACCTGTCAATGTACTACCTCACCTCAAAAATAAAATTTGGTCGTGTAAAAAGGTATATTAATTACAAACGTTCTAACCTGTTTGATCTTGAATTATTTTCACTACTGCCCGAATTTTCCATGGCTTTTGTGCGTTAGGTCAGGTTATTGCTGTTAGAGAATCTTCCATATCATCTAATTTAATAAAATTAATGCCTAGGCTACTGGAAGCAGTAATTAAGCCAATGAGTACCCCACTAAATAGTGAAATGTAGTGTGTGTTAAATAATTTTGTAACTGTAGGTGTACGAATAATTTTGTTTCAATTTTTGTTTTCAGTACAATTACACAAAGTAAACTAAACACTTTTTAAATTCGATGAGTATCATTTAATTCTGAAATATCGAGATAAGATTGATTAATTTTTTAAATGTACTTCTTTTTTGGAAACTCTATTCATTTTACATTTTCCTGACAATTGTACGAATAATCATACCGTAGCGAAAATAATTCATATCCAGAGGTTATACAACTATTTTTGCCAAAAATTTGTTGTTCATGCATTAAGCAACAGGTTTACTTATTTTAAAATCGTTTATTATAAGATGTTTTTAATTTAAATATCTCATTATTCTTTTACTTGATGGCTCATTTTAGTATGTTATAGAGTACAATGTTGTAAGTATTCAATTTTCCAATTCTTAAGATATAAATAGGAAAAGAAATTAAAATAAAACCCCAATTGCTGTGTTCACCTAAATTAATAACGCCGATTAGCATTTCTTAACCGACTCGTTTCGTTAGCAATAAATGTATTGGTGTGTGTTATCATGTATGCACAAAGACCAATTCTCTTGTGAACCATGCTGTACCCATAACTGGTTGAATAAAGTAAGAGGCTTTTTATAAACCACTTAAACTTAGGGAAAATTGTAATATACTAACTACTGCTACAATATTTCGCAGATTTCGTCAAACGTTAATATAAGCAAACATTTACTGAAATTTCAAATAGGACCAATATATGAAATTTAAAATTATTGTATTCTTTGTAAATACCCTTTAGATATTAATTATTACATATCATATTGCAAAACTAATAAATAAATCAGTTTTGAAACAATAATATTGACTGAGTTTTATTCTTTACCCAAAATAATTTTAAAATGCTACCTGTCTAGAAAATAAGTATTATATAACCAGTAGTGTATACTGTTATCAAAACTCAAAAAATCGCCATAAACAACTTAAACATCCGTATACTATAATAATTTAATGCGGTGTATTGCCCATTTTCTTGGGTTTGTCACAATACTTGCAATTCCCAGGGTTGGATTAAAGGGAAAAAAATAAATATCTTAGGTACTAGACATTACACTTATGTAATACTACCCAAAGACGTAAAGATACTTATTACAAAAATAAAAAAATATTGTTGGTGTATTACTATGGTTCGAATTTAAGTAATTTAGCAACTAACCTGGATTAAATTTTACTATTTCATACTTACCCCAAATAAAATACATTCTAAGAAAAAATTAGTTTTGATACAACGTCTCTACCAGTAAACTTCACATTACTTAAAAAAAAAGTCTGATGTGGCCAACACAAAACCTCCCGCTATTTAATTTTTTTTAATTTAAATATTTACTTATGTATTATATTCCATTGCATATAACTATTGCTTTATTTACGATTTTCTTTATTATTTAATATGTCACTATTATTCATTTGAAGTGATTAGTTTTTTGACAATGACGTTTACCTGTCAGTTACATCGTAGCCTACGCTATTAAATACAAGACCGGGAAACAACTCTAATTTTGTTTAAAAATCTGGCCAAAAACTCTAGTTCCAAAACCGCTGATGAGGGCGCGACTTATTCCCGCTGTCATTCAAATGTAATTTTTAGACTGTCAAAAAACACGTACGTCAAAAAAGACAGCCATAAGACAGCGAGAATAAGTCGCGCCAAAACGGCGAGTTTGGAACTAGAGTTTCTATTTGACAGATATTGTGATGTTTCCCGGCCTTGATTAATAACGTAGGCTACGGTTACATTCATTTGAAAAATAAACTATGTAACAAAGGAATTGTGTTTATTTTAGGCTTCGAGATTAAAGAAAAAAAGAAAAATTATTTTTTAATTTATCTGTAAAATATATAGAAAAAGTATTAATGTATTCCTGTACAAAATTCAATAATCTATAATTTTCCAATGACATGAAATGCGAAAAAATGGCATTTATTGGTATTTTTTGAAGAAAACCCATTATGAGCTTCAAGTAAAGTGCCATTTCGACATACATACACACACACAGACATCATCGTGAAAATGTTAAAATTGGATTCTAGGGACCTTAAAACGTGGTCATTTACTAAAATCTCGATATGTGATTTTTAACACGATCCCTATACCTCCCTTACCAAGGGTAGCGGAAGGTAAAAATGAGTTTTAAATTTATCTGTAAAATATATAGAAAAAGTATTAATGTATACCTATAGAAAATTCAATAATCTTTAGTTTTCATAATGACATAAAATGCGAAAAAATGCCAGTTAATGATATTTTTTGAAGAAAAACCATTATGAGCTTCAAGTAAAGTGCCATTTCCGTTTATCCGATTTACACCAAAATCTAATGCCTTCTTTTCATATTAGAAGAGGGTAGAAATACAAGGTTTCAGAATTTTCTGAATGATAGTATTTAAGTTAGAGCGAAAACAAAATTCATACACATACACACACACATCATTGTAAAAATGTTAAAATCGGATTCTAGTGACCTTGTTGAAACGTGCTTATTCATTAAAATCTGGATATCCGATTTTTAGCTGAATCCAATACGTCTCTTAGCGAGATCCCTTGGCCTTGTCAAAAGATAAAGTTTTATTATGAATGGAAATCTCACAATATTTCTTGATAGATAAAAATTGCAACAAAAGTTATAAGAATTGGACAGGAATTAAAGGAATTACTTGGGAAATACCTGAATTATTTGGGTATTAGTAGAATTAACTAGGAATTAGCAGAATTACTTGGGAATTACCGGAATTAACGGAATTACCAGAATTACCTCGGAATTTCCAAGGAATTAATGGATTTACTTGGGAATTACTGGGAATTGGTGGAATTACCCGGGAATTAACGGAATTACTTGGGAATTACAGGAATTAGCGGAATTACCTGGGAATTACCTAGGAATTAAATGAATTATTTGGGAATTAGTAATTCCACCTGGGAATTAACGGAATTACCTGGGAATTACCGGAATTACCTAGGAATTAGCGGAATTACCTGGGAATTAACGGAATTACGCGGGAATTACCGGAATTACTTGGGAATTAGTAATTCCACCTGGGAATTAACGGAATTACTTGGGAATTGCCGGAATTACTTGGGAATTAGCGGAATTATCTGGGAATTAACGGAATTACTTGGGAATTAGTAATTCCACCTGGGAATTAACGGAATTACTTGGGAATTAGTAATTCCACCTGGGAATTAACGGAATTATTTGGGAATTGCCGGAATTAGTTAGGAATTACCGGAATTACATGGGAATTACATGAATTATTTGGGAATTAGTAATTCCACCTGGGAATTAACGGAATTACCTGGAAATTACCGGAATTACCTGGGAATTAGCGGAATTACCAGAATTACCTCGGAATTAGCGGAATTTCCAAGGAATTAGTGGAATTACCGGAATTACTTGGGAATTAGCGGAATTGGTTAAGAATTAAAATTGAATTGTTCGTTTTCTTCCTAAATGCCCAACCCTTCAAACATTTGAAAATCTTTTCATGTTACATAAAAAATAAAATAATTATTTGTATTTTTACCTTCCGTCACCCTTAGGTAAGGAAAGTATTGTCTTTGATCAAAAAATTCGATGGTGAATTTTTAATGAATAGTTTTTCTCAATATAAATCTATAAATCCATAATGTACCAGCCATTAAAAAAAATCATACTTTTAATTTAATACAAGTAAAAACTTCATACATTTCAAAACTTTGAATTAGAAAATGGAAAACTTTGGTAGTCAAATATAGTACGTACTTTGATTTATTGTAGATTGCACAGAGTAAAATAGAATAAGGAATGGAATAGAAGTTTTTAAGACCATTTATAGATTGCATAAAATAGAAGACTTAGGAGTAGAATGACGTTATTTTTGTGTCACTTTTACACTACATTAACTATACTCATTGGTGATTTGACTAATATCATTATTTGTTTTTGCTATAAAATATGGTATTTCAGCAGAAGAACTGTTGTCTACAATAAGTTTTTTGTTAGGGGATGGGCCAAAAGAAACGAAGTCGCACGAATATTATCGGAGCAAGAGCAAGTCGAAAGGAATATGAATGGAATAGAAAAGAATAAGAATTAAAATTTGGTAATATCCTGTTCCATTCCATTCTGTGCAAGTATAAATGATTCCATGCAATCTATAAATAAGGCTTTACTTATCTTAAAACATAAACACATTTTATTATTTTGGGTGAGGCATACTGGCATAGATGACAAAGTATGCATTTATTTATACGGTATTTTAATAGTTTTGGGTTCGTACGATAAGGTAATATTATTTGATATTATATAATTTAAAATTATTTTATTATTTGTTTTTAACTGTAATGACATAGGGTTCTACTTGGTACCCCCAGTTGTACCTATGTATTTCACATTTTTCTACTTGAATTTATAGGTGATTTAAAGTTTCCCAAATGGGCTATTTCTAGTCATTAACTGGTGGTAATTTCTCATCTTTTGCAAATAAAGTAAAAAGAAAATTATAATGAGTTATTTAACAATTAATTTAATTCATGTAATTGGAAATAAAATAATAGTTATCTTATCTTTATGAGCATTTTGAATGTCATAAAAATAGGGGTTGGACACTTTAAATTTAAATATTAAAATATAAGGTTTGTTCCTACAGCAGTACAAAACTGTCCGTGACAGTCCGGAGTCTGCGCAGTTTGATTTTAAGTGTTCCAGCAGCAGTTATCAAAAATCCCTGACTAAAAAATTTTCTGTTCCAACAGTCCACAAACCAGTTTGCTGACAGTCAGAAAAGTTCGCTGACTATCCACAAATTCTAAATCCCCGCATGCGCATTGTGTTACGAGTAGGTGGTTGACAGTTATCAAAAAGTTTGCAAAAGTAAAGTTTTGAATTTTTTGCAATTGAGTGTTCTGTATTGCAAAACGATTAAATATGAGTGATAGTGATTTAAGTAGTGCTTACGAAATTTCATCATCCTCATTAAGTGAATCTGGCGATGATAATTTTGAAGAACTATTAGAAGACAGAATAAGACCGAAAAACCAGAATTACTTAACCTTAATTGAAAATTATAATGATATAGAGTTTATTGAACACTTTAGAATAAGTAAAAACGTAGTGGGATCTATTGCGGAAGGTTTTGAAAATAGCCCACATTATAATTATCAAGGAGGAAACTATGGAAAATTAAGCTCTCTCCATCAAACATATATTTATTTATGGTTTGTAGGCCATCAAACTGCAAGTTTCAGGGACGTAGCAGATAGATTCAATATAAGTATAAGTAGTTTGCATCGCGTCATAAATCGTATGACAAATTATATCAGTAATTTATCAAATCAAATAATCAAATGGCCGACTCATCAAGAAACAAATGAAATCGAAAACTATTTTCGCAATAATGGTTTCCCCGGAGTAGTAGGTGTGATAGACGGGACTCACGTCAAAATAGACAAACCAGCGGACGATCCTGATTCCTACATTAATAGGAAAGGATTTTACTCAATTCAGGTACTTAATTTAAAAAAATGTTTGTAATGTATATTATATTAACTTCAAAAGTAATTATTTTCAGGTACAATTAGTATGTGATCATGAATTACGCATAAGAGATGTATTTCTAGGATATCCTGGATCAGTACACGACAGCCGTGTTTTTAGAAGCTCACCCTTGTGCGAAACTTTGGCCGAAAAATGTCAAAATAATTATATATTAGGCGACAGTGGTTATCCTCTAATGCCAAATTTGTTAACCCCGTTTCGAGACAGAGGACAATTAACCCGACAACAAATTAATTATAACATACGATTATCACAAAACAGGTAAGCGAAATAAGTTGTAATCAGTGTATGGTATCATTTAATTTTCCTATTTTTAACTTTAAATAGGTACTTAGTTGAACACTGTATTGGTCTACTGAAACAAAAGTTTAGGCAACTTTTTCATGTAAAATTAAGGAAAATACCCGAAATTACACACCTTATAAGGGCATGTTGTGTACTGCATAACTTAGCGATAAATGACGAATTTCAGTACCACGAAAATAATGATCCATTACAAAACAATATTGTTGGAGGAATAGATATCAACGATGCTGATCCAGATGACGAACCAGAGGATCGGAATGGGATTCATATAAGAAATAATGTTGTAAACATGTTATAATGTAAATACGAGTACATATTTTTATTATTTAAATATAAGAACCTATATAACATGTATGTAATACATTTAAAGAAAATATAATTCTATATAAAATAATAAAATAAAAAACATTCTGTTCATAAATAACAATTAACTTATTAACTTTAAAACAAAACAAAACTATGGCTGGTCTCCATAAAAAATTATGAATCTCTTATTTTTAATTTTAATATCTCATTTCTCTCCGTAATTAAAATGTTTCTTTTAATTAAAGCTTCTACTTCTCTTTCTTTTAATTCAATTTTTTTCGCCTCCATTCTTAATCTTTCTTTTTGATATTCTAGCCTATCTTCTCGCATTTGTTCTAAAATTTTGTTTCTGTTTAAAACTGTATTTTTTTGTTTTCTTTTTGGTGTATATACATTTTCAACTTCAGCACTCTGAGAATTGGTGGTCTCTAATTGGATTGGTGCTTCTGAAATTGTTTCGGAAGAAAGAAGAATTTCCGGGTGAATATTTCTTTTCTTTTGAAATAATCTGTCCATATCTTCTGCATACTCGAACAATTTTCTTCCTCTTCCAGTTTTATTTTTATTGCTCACGTACTTTTTATACCCTCTGTCCAAAACTCTCCACCTGTTCTCACAATTGGATGCAGTGACTTTTAGATTGAGAGTTTTATTAATTTCATATGCTATAGTTTCCCACAACTTCTTCATGTTCCTCATTTCTAATGACCCAACTTTTGTTTTGTGTTTTTCATATAGATCAATTAGTAACTTTGTGTCATTATTCGACCAGGACACATAATCAGAAAATGGGCTTTTCGTATCTCTTTCTGTTGGCAATGTCGCTGGGTTCGAATGAATTACAATAAATTCATTTAAACCTGTATAATAAAAGTACATATTATAAGTAATTATAATTTACAATTAAACGTTAAATTGTACCTACCTTCCATAATATTATAATGGTGACAAAAATTAAGTTATAGTTATAGGTTACAGACGCTAAAAACCAAACCAAGTTATGCTTCTGTCTGACTGTTGATCATGTGTTCCAGTAAATAATCACTGACTAGTTTCAAACCAGTCATTGCTCGCGCATGCGTACAACAAATTAGTACGAAACTGTCAGCTACTAGTCAGGGATTTTCTGTAGGAACAAACCTATAGTTTATCTTTAAAATATCCTAATTTTTATTTATTTTGAATGTTACAGGGTTCTATGTAGTATGGCCGATACTCCTTTCGAATGTTCCTACATGAAACCTGATTTCTTCCAATATCATCGTTGGAGAATGCATCCCGAGACCTGGAGAAGAATTTGCAGGTATATATGCCCATTTGGTTTTATTGATAAGTAGATACTTATCAATAAAACCAAATTAATTCTTAATATTTCTTGTATTATGTTATTATTTATGTATAATTTCCGGCAAAAATTTATGTACGCTGTTATATGATGAATGTAAATTACAAATTATTATTTAAGTATCTTATATTAATAATTATTTTCATCCGTTCAAAATTGAAGGGATTTTAACGTATTTGAATTCTCGCTGTATTTCCGCCAATCACAAGCATGAGACCACGCCGTGCGCGTCAGTGCGTTACATGTGTCGCAAGCAGGTTGATGTTGAGAAGTGGTTTTATGTGTTTGTGATACATTTTGTGATTTAAACATTGTATTTATGTGTTATATTTGTGAAATGGACTTGGAGCAGTCGAATTCAAATGCCTAGCTGTAGTTTGAAAGGTAAATTAATTGATTTTATAATAACTTTAACGATAAATAATGACGTAACCTTACATACATCTTCAAGTTCTACATAAATATGTATTTGTATATTGAATTCATCATAACACAGCATTAATACATATAATATATGGTTGCATTTAATATTCTTTTACATTAGTAAAGTATTAATACATTCTTATACGACGCAGAATGTCTAACCTTACAATTTGAAGGTCGTACATGAATTTCATGTGTCGGTACCACATCTGTAAGAACTTGAACGTAAAATCGTGTAGTGCTGTAGTGTAAGTGTATATTTCTAGCTACAGTTTGAAAGGTAAATTATTTAATTTTATAATAAATTTAAGGACAAATCATATTGATAATGATAATGATGTAGTACATCTTCAAGTTCTAAAAGTATCTATTTGTATAGGTATCAAATTCGTTATTAACAGCAGCTAATACATTTTTACATGTTAGTATTTTTAATCTTGTTTTCTGAATATGATATGCACCTTTGTCGAAATATTTTTATAGGGTTACATAACGTAACGTTTGTCTACAGTGTGTCCCATTTAGAGGTGCCACCATTGGGATCTCGAGAACTATAAGAGATACGATGTCGGTTAAATGGAACTTTTTGTGCGCCTTTGGGAGGCCATCTCCGATGTGCTTTTATTTTTCCAAAAATTTTCATAGGGCACTTGATAATGACAAAAAACTGAATATTGTTGATTTTTTTCTTTTTCAAATAACTTGTAAACTATTAATAATGGAGAAAAAAGTTTCAAATATAAGAGATAGATATTTTTATTAACTAACCAGTGACGTAAGAAATTAATTTTTATATAAATACATTTTTGAGATATAACACAAACTTATATTTTTTTAAATGGAACCCATATCTGATTTTAGTCTCGAAAAAATAAATATTTTTTTCACTTCTCAACGATGTAAGGGTTATTATGTTTTATATTTGTTTTGCTTTCAAAATTATTATTTTTTGCTTATTTTGTATTAAATTCACAATTATTTTGAAAATATTGATAAATTTCTATTTGGAAATACTCCTCGTATTTAAATAATTTATTTCGTTAAAAAAATTTGCTCAAAACTCGTATCAAATTAATTTTTATATTTTGTATCAGGTCGCCCTTGGCACATTATAGTGTAATCTGTAATTATGAGTATAGAGTGAAAATATTAAGTAATAAAGGCATAAAACAAATTATTTTGATCAAATACAATATAATTAATAAAAATAATAATGTTTTTTTGGGAAATAATAAGAAAATTCAGGAAAATAAAGAGAAAAATTAAATTTTAGGAGCAAAACAAATACAAACCATAATAACCCTTACATCATTGAAAAGAGAAAAAAATATTGCTTTTTTTGAGACTAAAATCAGATATGGGTTCCATTTAAAAAAATATAAGTTTGTGTTATATCTCGAAAATTTACGGATATAAAAATTTATTTCGTACGCCACTGGTTAGTTAACAAAAATATCTATCTTTTATATGTGAAACATTTTTCTCAATTACTAACAGTTTAGAAGTTATTTGAGAAAGAAAAAATCTACAATATTCAGTTTTTCGTCATTATCTAGTGCCCTATGAGAATTTTTGGAGAAATAAAAGCACATCTGAGATGACCTTCCAAAGGCGCACAAAAAGTTCCATTTAACCGACATCGTATCTCTTATAGTTCTCGAGATCCCAATGGTGGCACTTCTAAATGGGACACACTGTATATTAGCGTGCAAAAGTTTTGAGCCATAACAGATTTTTAAACCATTTTCATATATTGTAAAGGTGATACAACAATGAAACAGTTGTATTAAAACATATGCATTTGTGCATAAAATATTTTCCTAATATAAACCAGAAACTGTTATGTAGGTTAATAAAATTATGTAGCAACAAAATAATTTATCGTGCTGTGCAAGAATTCCGCTAAAAATATACGTATTTCAAAACAACTAAAAAATCTGTTATAATTTTTTTTTTATTATTTTGTTCTCCATATTTAATAGTTTATCATAATTCCTTTTGATACAATCACTGCAAAACACTGTCGAAACATTGATTTAATTAAATTTATAATACTATCTTGTGGTGTACACGGGTGTACATCTTGTCATTCATGTTCTGAATGGTTTCATAATTCAGGCTTGTTTTCTTTTCCAAAGCGTATTGTTAACTTCTGGCATAAGTGTTTTATTGGATTTAAATTCGGAGATTACGGTGGTCAAACAAGAATTCGGGCTTTTGTTGACCTAAAAATTATTGTACCAATTTAATGCTAATGATTATGGCAATTTATATTTGATAATAATTCCATTTGCTGTGCTATTGTCGATCATTAGCAAGTCGGCTATCTCACGAGAAAGCTCTCCTTGTCGAGAAAGGTTTATTGCGGATTCTCGTAGCTGAAAGTGGGTGTATTTCACCATTGTGTTAGACAGTGGCGGATCTAGGCCCTTTTTACAGTGGCTCGAGCCATTGTGAAAATTCTCTGAGCCACTGTAACTTTTTTTAAATTATTATAAATGTAAATGAAATATTTCAAAAATCATTTTATTTGCATATTTTTTTTTTATCGACATGTCTATGTTGTATATAACTTAATATGTAGTATTAATATTAGTAATAATTTTTACTTAATTTCACATTAATTTCATCTGTTGTTTATTGCAAATAAACTTTAAATAATTCAAAACAATAGATTCATTAACTTTAATGTCCAAATACTGTGAGAATAAAGTAAAAATTGTAGCTTTTCATCTCGGAAATAAATCTTTCAAAAAAAATTCCTACGCTTCAGTGGCGGTCTTAGGGGGTAGCAAGCAGGGCAATTGCCCGTGGCCTCACGTAACAACATGCTTTTGCACATCCCTTGAAAAAAATGTAACTTTTAATTTTAAGGCATTTGACCTTGAACGAAAAAAAATTTCGTCTGCGGCGCATTCTTTTTATTTGTACCTTACCTCACCAAAGGGCCTCACAAAGATCTACCTCCAGCTGCTTCACTTAATGCTGAGCCACTGCAGTTAACAAGGTCTAGATCCGCCACTGGTGTTAGACAATAACTTAAATTAATATTGAATTGAATATTATTTATATGAAAGTATTTACATATATTACAGTCTCGATTACAGTAACCTATACAGGGACTTGAACCGAAATGTATTTATGGTTCAGTTTCAGAGAATAAGAGAATAAACGTCGGTTCAGGTTTTGTTTATCGGTTCAAGAAAATGAATATTATAACGGTTCATCAGTTTTGGGTTTGGGTTCGAATTTCGGTTCAAAGAGGAAAATGATTAGAAGCACAAAAAGTGGTTTTAAAATCATATTAATTTTTTTTACGATTTTTAATTATGTATTTAACAAAAATGAACCGAATCTGAATTTAAAACGGTCCAAATTCGGTTCAGGTTTATTGACCTTGACAAATAAAGGTTCGATTCAGTTTCGGGTTCATAAAAAATTCGGGTTAATTCAAGTTTTCGGTTCAGGTTCGGATTCAGTTTCAGGTCCCTGAACCTATATAACTACATTTTTTCGATTGATAGCAATGAAACCAATGATGTAGAGATGAATTATTTTCATTTGATATAAAAGCCCATAACTATTGGTTTCAAACGTGGTAAAAATATATTATAAAGAACATGCATTCTCTAAATAATGAAAATTATTATTATATTGATTTATTTATTGCACAGTACATTATACATAAATTTTGATCATAAATCCATGTTCTGCTCGTTGAAATGCTAGTAAAAGTTTCGCAAGGAGACTGAACCGATGTCCCATCTTTAGATAAGAAAATACTTATTACAGTAATAACCAATGTGAACATATCAGTAACATTTTGTAGGGCTTTAGTACTACAAACACTTTAAATAACAGAATTAGTGACATTTATAATCAACATTTATATTGCGTCGTCTTAATGTACTCCCGGTTTTATTAACGTTGAAAATTACTCGTTTATTTGAAATCACTTATTTTCAAAGTTATGAAATGTCAACATTGGTTGTTCTTGCTTTAAACTATAGATTTTTAGTGTGTGTAATTTGGTTAAAAATATAACTTAATACGTGATAGTGTAGGTATATATGGGATTAATTTATTTATTTATAGTTAAATCAGTATTACATTATATTTGCTCTAATTTATTTCCTATTAATATTGATACAGTTTTTTCTAAGACACTGTCACACTGTAGCAGTTAGTATATTCACATTAAACATATTATATTTGTTTAAAAAACTTTGTGTTAAATTATTGATCTATTTTTAATTGTATCTCTGTATACAAATCTTTGCTATTATTTATTTGAAACTATTTACATAAGTATATTAAAGTAAGCTATGCTATAACTCGATAAGTCTAGAAAAAAAATGTTATATATTATACTCGCAAAAATATGTAATATTATGTAACAACTTTTACGATATAATTTGATATATAATTTGGCGATTTATATATTTCATTATTTATTTATTTTTAAGTTCACTACTACAAGAATAAAGATAGTAAATAGAGAAGTAAAAATTTATGTTTTACATAAAATTCGCTATTGACAGACAGATTTGGTTTGTGTTCAATAATTTAGAAGAAATGTAAATGTAATATCAAAAGTTCATACTTACCTACGGCGAATTTTCATAATATATCATCCGTTGTTATATCATCAGTGTAATATACCATCATCGGCGATTTTCACAGATTAGAATACACTTTGTAGTAAATATTACGTAACACACACTAGTTAGAATAACTTTTATTAGTAAAACAATACAGCACACTTTTACGGACCGTTATATATATTTTAATAATAGGAAAGGCGGTTTTTTTAAATATACAGCAACCGTATAGTAAACTAACTCACGACACAATATAATGGGCTACTTGCGTACCTTTTTTTATTTAATATTTTTGAAGAGCAGGTAAAAACTTGCTACACATATTTTTTCTTTTGCCAAAATATTTATTAATTAGCCAGAAAAAAAAATAATGAAATTTGATTATTTGAATTCCCGCCATGTATGACGTAGAATTACGCCGCACCAATGAATTGTCGTAAAGCCATAGCGTTTGTTTGTACGGATAATGTAGATCCCCTGTTTGACGTTTCAACAATAGTTTGGAGGTTAGTATTTTAGTTTGTCTTTTTGGTATCGATATTTTAAATTACATGTAACTACCTATGTGTTTATTTGTGAAGTAATTAATAAAATTAATTAAAATTTTCTCGCACGCATGCCATCTATACGTTACATTTTTAAACGTATGGTTTCCTTTTCCATTTTAATATAATGACGTCACAGAAAATTTTCTTTCTTAATTTACTAAAAAACAAATAATTTTTTAAAAATAAAATTTTTATTTTTATATGTATAACATTACGTACATAGTGATAGAAATCGGATTTTCAGTACCACGCAAGTAGCCCATTTTGACTAAGGATTAAATAATAAACAATAACGGAAGGACAGAGACTTATGCAACATTTTAAATAATATCTAAAATTATAAGCAGAAATACGTTGTATAGGTTAAAATGAATTTTGAATATTTAGATTTTATTGTAAATAATAATGTACATATGAACATTTAAATTTAGTGTACTATTAACGATTACAATAAAAATTTCAAAGTTTTACGTTTGCTATATGCACTACACAATTATTCATTCACTAGCACACCATGTTCACTTCACCGAAGTCTGAAAGGAACTGAAGTCTTTATTTTAAAAGCATAATATTAATATTATCACGTAATACCCCCACTGTAACTAAGTGTTTATTTATTGTATCTTTTGTACTTTGCAGCTCAAAATAAGCAATGTTTATGTTTGTTTTCAGGTTCCGCAAAGGGCCTACTACACCCATCAATAGGAGACGGTAACTACAATACTACAATAATAAATGAATTTTTATAAGAAATATAAATAAAAGAGTAGTATTTTTACTTTTCCTGTGTAATGACAAAAGGGACAGGGAAATATCCTAATATTTAAGGATTTTTCTGAATTTTGCTATCCTATCTTTTAATATTAAGTTCTCTAGGTAGGAAAATAACCATCCGACAGAAGTCCGGCCTTTTCTAAAGGGCCAAGGGCTTATTTCAGCCCTTGGGGAAAATCTGAGCACGAATTTCAATTTTGCAGATCCAAGTAAGTTTAACAACACTTGTCCGACTTTACTAGCTTTTTACCTCCCGCTACCCTAGGTAAGGAAGGTATAGTTTTTGTGTATATCGGATAACCGGAAGTATCATTTATACAAGCTTTTAACAGTTTTTCTTTTAAAAAATTCATTGAATATATTTTTTAGCAACTTTTACTAATTATAATTGAATATAATGGTACAATATTCAATTATACTATAATAAAATTTAGTAAATAACTCTAAATAGCTTTAAATATGAATATATAATTTAATTTCATATATCATTTTGCGTATGAGTTAAACAAAAACATAATTTTAATAACAATTTTGACATATTTAAACAAATGTCACTGACAGGAAGAAATTACATTAAAATTAATAATGAAACCGTGTTAAGGAGAATATAAGAATAAAATACTTAATTCTAATGAAATTAAGGTTTGTAAAAATAATATATTTTCCATCATACATAAATGTTAGGTGTATAGGATTATCTGATTTAAATTTGCTAATTGCTATTTTTGCAGTGCTATTAATATTAACTTACAACTACACATTTACGAAATGGATCATGTACGGCGAAGAATTTACAAAGGTTGCGTTTTAGAGCACCTAGAAGTTGATGCTGTTTTTATAAGAAAATATGTGTGACATTTTTTCCTTAGTCTCATTTAATTTGAAACATATTAGATTTTAACCATATATGATAAATCGGATGTAATACATAATTTGGAGCTTTAACAGATTTTTGAGGGAAAACTAAAACAATCCAAAATTTCGTATTACAGACTTTTCTATTTATTGGACAACAAATTAGATTTTATTTACAAACGATCAACCGGAAGTAATACTTTTCTTAAAGCTCACTGCTATTTTAAACAAGGAATTGGCGGGAGGTCATGTGTTGGCCACATCAGATTTTTTAGTTAAGGAATTAGTGCAGGCCATTCGCCATGAACTTTAAGGATAAATATATTGTAAACCAAAGGGTATTCACCAATTCTATGCAAGCTAATGAAAAGGGCGGATATAAATCTATTCGATAAATTATTTTCCGGCCCTTTAGCCCTTCAAGTAGCTAAATTAAAGCAAAAGACCCCTAAATATCTTTAGGGGCTCATATCTCGAAAATGGCTGGGTTTTCAGCGTTTTCCTTAAAACGCTAGACCTTACAGAAATTCAAATAAGTAGTATATGGTCAAAGTACCTTATACATTTTTTTGATTTTTTTTTGTTTGCACCAAAATTTATAATTTTTTTTAAGCACTATAAACAATAAAATAACCATCCGAAGTGGTCCAGCCTTTTTTTAACGATCTGTTACATAATAAAAGTCCTTTGGAGAATTCTGTGGCCACCAATGAATATGATAAACTATTTTCCGGTCTTCAAATAGCCAAATTAAAACAAAAAACCCCTAAAAAGCTTTAAGGGCTCATACCTCGAAAACGGCTGGGTTTTCAGCGTTTTCCTTAAAACGCTATTCCTTAAGGGAATTCGAATGAGTAATAAAGGGTCAAAGTACATTATACCAAAGTTTCAAGGTCATAGGGCAAGGTTTTTCTAATAATGGTTTTTGAAAATTTTCGAACATTTTTTCTTTTTTTTAACCATACTTTTATAATTTGTTTTTAAACACTATAAACAATAAAATAACCATCCGAACCAAAAAAACTCTTCTCATTCCTGTTCCCCGCATCATATGAAAAGTTTTCGAGTCAAAGTACGACACTTTTTAATTAAGAAAAGTGTGTTATATAAAGGATTGAAGGGCCGGGCAGGGGTTTTTAAACTAATTACGAGTTGTAGAACTCGACTCTGTGTCACAATTTTTAGAAAAAACTCTTCTCATTTCTGTTATCCTGATACCATCAGAAATTTTCGACTAAAAATTAATTAAGAATGGAATCAATGACCATTTCAAAAACTGCTACGTGTACCTGAAATATAATAAAGACTTTTTCTCTTATACTATAAAGGGTTGAAGTTCTATCGCCCTTCAAATTAAAGCAAAGCCCCTAAAAAACTTTAATGTCGTAGGGTTTATTTTTAATAAAATTAGCCATGTTTTAAGGGTATAAATAATGCCTTAGTTTGAAAATGGAATTTTACAATATATGGTTAAACAAAAAATGTAAATCGAACAGCAATATTCAATTACTCATTTGACATTTTGACACGATATTGTCAATTTAAGAAACACTTAAAATTTAAGTGTCAGCGATGCAACCGGGCATTTTTATAATATGCATAATATAATTCTTATGTCTTATTTCTCTTGTAAATGTTGTATAAATATATGCATACTTCCCTGTCTCTTTTTCCCTGAAATAAATGAGGGGTTATTAAATAAAAAGATGTATTAGTTTCAATAATTTTTATTGTTTACTTGTAATAAATTGTTGTCTATTCTTATTCTCTATAATTAGAATAATACTTTCTTTTAGTTTAAGTTTTGTATGTATTTTAATTTAAACCAACGTTTCGACAGCATACATTGCTGCCTTCTTCAGGGAAAACAACAAATAAATAGATACAGAACAGTAGCAACAAGTAACCAAGGTAATACAAATCATGATCATGCCTAGTAAATTGCATAATTACCAAATAACATTTATTGTATTACCTATATTCTATTATATAAGTATTTTTTGTATTACCTTCGTCAGTTATTGCTATTATTTTATAACTATTTACTTGTTATTTATGTTGTTTGTTAAGATGGTAACAGTATATGCAGCCGAAACGATGATTTAAATTAAAATATGAACAGAAATTAAATAAAAAGTAGTATTATTGTAATTGTAATTATGAGTTCTGAAAGATTTTGTAATAACTTACTTTTTGTGTTTTATAAATATTACGTTATCGTTTACGGATTACGTAATAGCTGGTGAATGTGTATACACTAATTATGCATAGCTTAAATTGTATTTATTTTTATTCTCTGTATTTTATAAATAAATATACTTACCCTTATCCTGAAAAATTAGAAATAGGGATGTTTAAATAATAGCTTGTATTTATTGTTTATTTGAATTTTACATTGTTGTATTTCATGTAACTATCCTTAATGTACAATTTATTATACAATAAAATATAAATTAAGATATAATTTGTTTATTTTTTTACCACATTACTGCCCCTACACGTATATAGTTCTTAAAGTGGCCGGCAGAAGGCAGCACCTATTAGAAAAGGCTTTGCGCCTAAAATATAGGCAACCAGAAATACTACTCTACTTTGAACATACATACATCATTTTGGGGTTATACCTATGGGAATTTAACACACTAATTATGGGACGTTTAAATATTGGACGAAAAGGCTCTAAAAAGATGTATACCTAATGGGAATTTAACACACGAAATTTGGGACGTTTACTAAGCGAATATTAGTCTTTGAAAATGGGATGATACATGGATGTTTGCAATGCGGAATGGAATCTCAGGATTGTGTGGAATTTATTAAGTCTAAGTAGATTCTTATCTACCACACAAGAGTCGTGTCTTCTATAATAGTATTGAAATCATATTTCTAATATATCTAAGTACTAAAGGCATCAAAAATTAGGTATGTACACAAATTAAAATTTTTTTTGATTGATTTTAGACTCAAAGTTGGAACGTTTATCGACAGGTGCTGCCTCTGGTGGCAGTTTTAAAAACTACATACGTGTAAGAATTTAGAAAAAAAATCAATTTTTAAACATTACAATATATTTGTATTATATCAAAATTACAAGACTTATAAAATTTAAAGTTTATTGACATTACTAAAGATGTTTGACATTAAAATAAATTATTAGATTTGTTGACAAATTTAGTAACAATTGTGAACAGAATTATAACACAAAAGAAACGTAAAAGACATTAGTGTTTAAATATTCTGTTCATAATTATTTCTTACTAAGTTTGTTAACAAATTTGGTGAAAATTTTTTAACGTTGCCAAACAGGCTTTAATTGTAAAATTGAAATGTTTGTTACCAAGTAAAATTATTTTGGTTGCAGATTTTATAAACTATTTTGAATCTTTATTTTGTAATAAAAGTAACTTCTATTACAAAATAAAGGTACAAAATACTTGGTATTTACAATCAAAATAATGATAATTTTGCTCTGTAACAAACATTTAAATTTTACAACTAAAGCCTGTTTGACACGTTAAAACATTGTCACCAAATTTGTTAACAAACTTAGTAAGAAATAATTATGAACAGAATTTTTAAACTCAAAAGTCTTACGTTTCTTTTGTTATAATTCTGTTCACAATTGTTACTAAATTTGTCAACAAATCTAATAACAATTTATTATAATGTTAAACATGGTTTAGTTATAAAACTAAAACGTTTGTCACCGAATAAAATTATTTTAATAGTTGTATTATTTGTTGTTAATTATTTTGCATCTTTATTCTGTGACTGAATAAAGATGCAGTAGAATTGAACACAAATAATATAACCATAATTTTATTTGGTAACAAAAATTTCAGTTTTATAACTAATACGAAACTCTACCTTTATAGTATTTAAGTTTTAAGGTAAAATAATACTATATTAAGTAGAGTTTCGTTTACAATGCTAATATAACAAATTAAATCTTGGTGGTCCATAAATAAGATTCCTTGTTCCCATTTTTAAAGGTACAAAGATTTCTTATTCAGTTGAAAATCGTTTCCGAAACTTTATATTATATTATATATTTTGTTACCACCCAAACCTCCCACTTACCAAAATATATAATATTTATTAATACAAAGCTTCGTTTACAGTACTTAAAATCTAACTTTGCCCTGACCGCGTCTAAATACTTAATTACAATTTTTACTAAAACTACCTACTTTAAAACTAAAGGAACATGGGTATTAAATTAAAATAAACGCAATAAAAGTTTGTTTTATTGTACATACATTTTAAACAAATGAAGAAGCTATGGTCTGCGTCTCCAATCGGTACTGCAATCTTGACGATAGTGGCGATGGGGAGTTCTTTTTAATTTTAAAACTATCTTAGAACTAAAAACGAAACCCTTTACTAAATAATTAGTATATATAAGGGAAACACCGCCCTCAAATGCCAAACCCACGTTCCCTTATATATACTATTTATTAAATACAGTTCCGTGTACAATAATACTTATAATCTAACTTAAATTATTGTAGTTCCCCCCCAAATTAAGTTAGTGAAGTGCGCAAAATAACCTATCTTACGTTAAGATATATTTCAATGAAAAACAAGTCTAAAAAAGCCTATTTTACGTTAATATCGATTTCAAAGAAAAGCAAATCTAATGGTGAAGTTAACGTTAATTTTTCTCTCTCTCTCGAAAAGCAAAAACAACCCTTCCTACTTATATCTAAGCTATCTTATGTCTACGCGAACTATCTTATATCTAGATTAAACTAAGCTAAAGGCGAAGTGTGTGTGAGAAAGAGTACGAGCTAAGCAAATGGTGAGAACACCGTGGCGGCGAACGCCGTTGTTGGTTCTCACGGAAGTTTACGAGGGGGTTAAGCCGACCCCACGCGATGCAGAGCATTTACGGCCTAATACACGAACTAGGTAGAGAGTACGGTAGCAGTTACATGTAACTACCTAGGGTACACGCCGCCTACCTAGCTACTCCCGGAGACATTCGCCCGCGCCTCTCGCGGATACCCTACACCGAACGCGGTTATTAACCCGTGTGCTCAACAAAGTTAAATCAAACAAAAACTTTACCTTGTCTTTAATTATTCGTTGCCATTACCATTAAATGATGATTACATTACGTTGCCTCCGGATGAGGAGAGCACATAAGGCCATAAGAAAGCTTTCTGTGTCAACTATGGATTAATGTCCCTAGAAACATTCACACAAGTGTGAAGCGATCCACCATAACAACAGGATTCACATGACGGTGCGTTGTACATATCAGTCCACTCAATTATGGCTATCGCGCACGAAACCTACCTACCCAGCCCCTCTGACCGTGTGAAGTTAATTGAATAAGGAACCCGAACACCCACATCAAAGTTTCGATCTGTTACCTCCTTCCTGACTTACTCATCCATCCACCTGCAAGCATGCCCCGATACGTCCGTATTTTCTTTTCCCAAGCACTCTCCCTAGCTACCGTCTGGGTAAGCCACGCGTACGGTTACCGCTGCAACCGTAGACGCACGATTTTAGGTTGTTCGCCACGGAATGCACTTCAAATTAATCAATTTATTTTTAATTTTTAAAGAAAACGCGTGTTTGCTCGACGGCGCGATGAGCCAAAGTTTAATTAAAACCTGAAAATACATTTCCAAGAACTTAAAACTATAGTATTCCTCACGTACGAATGGCATTGCACAAGTTCAATTCGCTTTATAATCTGTGCTGACATCTAATATGAAAGTATCTTTTCCCGCATCAAGAAACGCACATGAATTGATAAATCAACACTAAACACAAAAATGTTACAACACCCGTCAATGTGTATAAACTATGTTGACAGTTTCAAATTGTTTCCTAAACAGAGTTACATATGTTGTCTTATGAACAGATTGTATAACCTGTGTGCCAAAAAAACTACTTCAATTACGTGTCTTTAACAAGTATACACTTTATTGCGCGCAGTGCCATTCTTACGTAAATAATACAAACACTTATAAAACTACTATTATTTTAATCTTCTAGATGTCCGATTCCTGAAAGACAAATGCTAATCAATTGTTCCCAGATATTGATTTTATTGATAAATAGTCGATATTTCAATTTCAAATTGTTTGGATATCATAAGTACATTTATGAAAGTTATATTTAATTTACTATAGTACTCAAAACTGAATTTGAGTTATAGATAATATTTAGGCACATAGTCATATTCCTTTGACTATAAGTTCTCATGGTTGAGTATGAGAACAAAATAATAATAATGCATAGTCATATTCCCTAGACTATACGTTCTCATGGCTGAGTATGAGAACAAGATAATAATTAGGCATATAATCATATTCCTTTGACTACAAGTTCTCATGGTTGATCATGAGTACAAGATAGTATTTTATAAACGTTACAACTATGAAAAAAATAGTTTCCTACCAGTTCATCCATCGATGGCCGCCTACGTCGAAGATATGTCTGGTGCTAAGCTTTCTGCTTTAGAAAATCTGTAGTGTTGAAATCCATACATCGAAAGTTGTATCCAAATTTGTCAAGTTACTTGACGCATCAGACCAACAAAGGTCTTCCTATTAAACATTAATTATTAGTTTGTGGTATTACTTAAACCATTTAAAACCTGTTGGACACAATTTCGTATGGCAAACGAGTATTCATTACGCAAGACACTTGTACAATGCGATAATTTATCCAACAGATTTAAATGGTTACAAATACATTTCAAATTTTCTTTAATTTGATATTTCGAAAGCACATTTCATAAAAAAAAGTACAGAGAAGGCCATCCAGTTACTACACTCAAACAACGTAAGATAAACATTCATATATTAACATTTTATACTTCATTTCACGTAAGAAAATAGTGATGAATAGATGCAGTTTGATCTTGTTGTTTGATTGGATAATATCGGAGTATTATCCAATCAAAAACCAAGATCAAACTGCACTTATCTTCTCATCACTTACTTGAAATGAAGTATAGTAACTGTACATGACTAACTATGGCAAATGAAAATATAATATTCCACGCAGTAGAGAGATACATCTGTTTCAAGTAATCATTCAACTTTAATAATATTGGCCAGTAACTAGATTTGAACTAGTTCATTTTTATTCTACGATTCCACTCGTAGATTATAAAGTATTGCTGCATTACCAACAGTATTAGCTGTTCAATAAAAATAATGACAACAGAAATATAAAATAATAGATAAACATAAATAATAGTATTGGCCAATAACTAGATTTGAACTATAACTAGATTTTAACTAGTTAATTTTTACCTCTCGCTAAGAGAGGTATTGGATTCATGATAAAATTCGCATATCCAGATTTTATTAGATAAGCACGATTTAAGGTCCCTAGAATCCGATTATAACATTTTTAAAATGATGTCTGTGTGTGTGTGTGTGGATGTGTGTATGTCAGGATGTTGTAGACACGATTCCTCAAAAACTATAAGACTGAAAAAATATTTAACTGCAGTTTCCTCAATCTGACATTCCTGGGAAGAGCTGAAAAGGTTTTGGTAACAATTGAACAACCGGAAGTAGTAGTTTCTTAGAAAAATTCTTCTAAATATAATTTTTTGGGAGTTTTTTTTATTAAATATTGAAGAACATAAAATTCTCCATCTAATACACTTAAAATTTTTATTATATCTTGTACAGATTTAGAGATAAAGACACTATAATTTGTAGAGTAAACTAATCGCAGCGGCCAAGGCACTAAGGAAACCAGTTGACAAATTCCAATGTTTATAACATGACACATGTCATTGTCAAATATCAACAGTTTTAGTGACATTCTGATAACTTTTTCTGGGAAGTATATTTAACTTTTCTTATTGTTTTATTAATTTAATTTTTGAAATTATAGGTAAAATTGTGGTAAAATGCAAATATCCATCAGAAATACCGCCAATCTGGTTAATGAATTGGAAGAATCTGTGACATTTAGAAACTTCCTCATACAATGAAAAATAGATATAATTAGAATTATATGTGTGCGGAAGACATGTTAAATACAATAAAAAACATTATTTGGGTAAAGTTCTGTAATTTTTTGTTATAAAACGATGGTTCGATAGCGAAGTGCAATACAATACTTATATAGCCTAATATGGAAATGGCAAAAGGTCTTGTGCTGGCCTCAAAAGATTTTTTATTCTACGATTCGGCTCGTTGCATTACCAACAATATTAGCTGTTCCAACAAAAAATAATGACAGAAATATAAAACAATAGATAAACATAAATAATAGTATTGGCCAATAACTAGATTTGAACTATAAATAGATTTTAACTAGTTAATTTTTTATTGTACGATTCGACTCGTAGACTTTAAAGTATTGTTGCATTACCAACAATATTAGCTGTTCCAACAAAAAATAATGACAACAGAAATATAAAATAATAGATGAACATAAATAATAGTATTGGCCAATAACTAGATTTGAACTAGTTAATTTTTTATTCTACGATTCGATTCGTAGACTTTGAAGTATTGTTGCATTACCAACAATATTAGCTGTTCCAACAAAAAATAATGAGAACAGAAATATAAAATAATAGATAAACATAAATAATAGTATTGGCCAATAACTAGATTTGAACTAGTTAATTTTTTATTCTACGATTCGACTCGTAGACTTTGAAGTATTGTTGCATTACCAACAATATTAACTGTTCCAACAAAAATAATGACAACAGAAATATAAAATAATAGTATTGGCCAATAACTAGATTTGAACTAGTTTTTTCTTATTCTACGATTCGACTCGTAGACTTTAAAGTATTGTTGCATTACCAACAATATTAGCTGTTCCAACAAAAAATAATGACAACAGAAATATAAAATAATAGATGAACATAAATAGTAGTATTGGCCAATAACTAGATTTGAACTAGTTAATTTTTTATTCTACGATTCGACTCGTAGACTTTAAAGTATTGTTGCATTACCAACAATATTAGCTGTTCCAACAAAAAATAATGACAACAGAAATATAAAATAATAGATGAACATAAATAGTAGTATTGGCCAATAACTAGATTTGAACTAGTTAATTTTTTATTCTACGATTCGACTCGTAGACTTTAAAGTATTGTTGCATTACCAACAATATTAGCTGTTCCAACAAAAAATAATGACAACAGAAATATAAAATAATAGATAAACATAAATAGTAGTATTGGCCAATAACTAGATTTGAACTAGTTAATTTTTACCTCCTGCTACCCTAGGTAAGGGAGGTATAGGGATCGTGCTAAAAATCGGATATAGAGATTTTAGTGAATAAGCACGTTTTGATGTCCCCAGAATCCGATTTTAACATTTTTACAATGATGTCTGTAGGTATGTATGTGTGTCTGTGTGTGTCTGTTTGTCTGTGTGTGTGTCTGTGTGTGTGGATCATGTGGACACGATTACTCAAATACTATCAATCAGAAAAATTTGAAATTTTGTATATCCATTCTATGCTAACGTGGGAAGATCTCATTAGTTTTGAGTGTATATCGGATAACCGGAAGTATCATTTATACAAGCTTTTAACAGTTTTTCTTGTAAAAAATTCATTGAATATAATTTTTTAGCAACTTTTACCAATACAAATTGAATATAATGGCACAATCTTCAATTCTATGATAATAGCATTTAGCTAATAACTTGAAATAACTTTATATTATATTATAAAATAATTTATTTTTGTACATCACTTTGCCTCTGCGTCAAACAAAAACAATACTTTAATAACAAATTTGACATATTTAAACAAATGTCACTGTCACGCAGCAATTTTCATTAAAATTAATAATGAAACCGTGTTAAGAAGAATTTAATAGTTTAAATATGATTCTAATGAAATTAAGTTTTGTAAAAATAATATATTTTCCATCATACATAAATATTAGATATACAGGATAATTCGATTCAAATTTGATGTTTGCAGCATTATATATCAAACAGCTCTCAAGAACTTGATTTCAAAGTGTCAAATAATAATTTGCAACTACACATTTACGAAATGAATAATGTACGGCGTAGAATTTACACAGATTGCGTTTTAGAGCATAAGGAAGTTGGTGATGATTTTGACAATAATGTGTGTGTGACGATTTTTCCTTAAAATCTATTAATGATCCAAAAGTTCGCAAAGTTGGTATTTAATACTCTTATATAATTTGAAACAACGTATTACATTTTGACTATATATGATAAACCGGATGTAGTACTTAATTTGAAGCTCAAACAGATTTTTCAGGAAAAACATAATAAAATATAATCCAAAATTTCGTATTACAAATTTTTCTATTTATTGGAACAACAAAATAGATTTTGTTTACAAACGATCAATCGGAAGTGAAACTTTACTTAAAGCTCAATGCTATTTTAAACATGGAATGGGGGATTACACCATTTTTTTTTTATAATTTCATCTGAAAATATAAGGAAAACTAAGACTATTGATGAAAATCCGGTGAAAAAATTCCTATTAATAAGCGAGTTATGGTCTCCCGAATTTTGAAAAGATTGACGTGACGTCACATTTATGTGTTTTTATATCAAACTGTTTTCATCATGGACCTAAATGTTCTTGAAATATTTGCTATTTTAAGTTACATTTACATAAAAATAAATAAACATTATAACACTGTATAAGTCTACATACTTTATAATTACAGGTGTATTTAAATTATTAAGTTTAATGCAAGAAATTTATGTTAAAATAAAAACTGTTTGAAAACTGCTGTACAGGAATGTTAGCCCCTCCTTTCGAATTTGAATTTCTTAACTTCCATTGGTAGTAATCCCCACCTCCTAACACGCTATTTGTAATGCATGTATAGGTGGTCTCTCGGTCGCCAATCAAAATATTTTCATATTAGTGTCGAAGCGCTATAACAAAAAACCCTTTATTTCCGAAATATCTCAATTATACCATTTCATTTTTTTATTAATATTCGTTATTCAGCATATACATTCGTATTTTTTTACTATTTTCCTTTAATTCGATTGAGCCGTAATCCCCCATTGGCGGGAGGACATGTGCTGGCCACATCAGATTTTTTATTCTACGATTCGACTCGTAGACTTTAAAGTATTGTTGCATTACCAACAATATTAGCTGTTCCAACAAAAAATAATGACAACAGAAATATAAAATAATAGATAAACATAAATAGTAGTATTGTCCAATAACTAGATTTGAACTAGTTAATTTTTACCTTCCGTCACCTTTAGGTAAGGAAGGTATTGTCTTTGGTCAAAAAATTCGGTGGTGAGTTTTTAATGAATAAGCACGTTTTAGGGTCCCTACAATACGAATTTACTATTTTTAAGATGATGTCTGTATGTATGTATGTGTGTGTGTGTGTGTGTCCGTGTGTGTGTGTGTGTGTGTGTGTGTATGTATGTATGTGTGTGTGTGTGTATGTATGTGTGTGTGTGTGTATGTATGTGTGTGTGTATGTGTGTGTGTGTATGTGTGTGTGTGTATGTATGTGTGTCCGTGTGTGACAAATTTTTCTCCGACGATAACTCCAATACTATAATTCTAAAAATTATAATTCTTTCGTATTCCTCTTCTGTACATCCATATGAAGAGTTGATTAGATTTTGGTTATAACTGATCCACCGGAAGTACCCTTATTTGAAGTTTTTAACAGTTTTTCTTAAAAAAACGCAGTTAAATATTATTTTTTGACATTTTGTTTTTATATTTATTAAAGAAAATACTCTTCTCTATATGGTTTGATTATTCATTTTCCTTCATATTCAATAGATGTAGAGTTAAAGCATTATAAATAAATTAATTTTCAAAAATTAGTCAGCTTTGTTATTTATCATGGAAACAGCTGACATAATTATTCAAAAAAATTTAATTGACAGATGTCAGTTGCAAGCAGGGGCGGCTGGTGATATCTTTGTATGGTAGGGCACAAAAATTTAAAAAAGTAAATAGAGTATATTATAGTATATTATGTGGCAAGTGTGTGAAGTTGAAATTTTTACATGAGGGTGGAGATTGCGACACGAGCCGAAGGCGAGTGTTGCAAACCACCCGAATGTAAAATAGGCTTCACACACGTGTTACATACTATACTTTTTCTACGACCTTGCAATAAATTATATTTTTTCTTCACATTGTCATTCTTTTAACGTAAAGACTCTGTATTATCGATTTGTGTCACCATGATTACCAACGTTACGGGTGTTTAACAGCTTTGTTTTATTAAAATACAATTCAGTTTGTAATAGTTAAAATAATGAACGGTGCGTGAAATGCTACTTCACGCACACTGTGCGTGAAGTAGCATTTCACGCACAGTGTGCAAAAACTCAAACTTCACACATAAAAATTGATACGTAAAGTACTCACTTCACGCACGGGAGTAGAAAAAATTATTTAATCTTTAAGATACAGAAGCCATCTTCGTAATTAAATGGGTACTAGACGATTTCAATTTAACAATAACAGATTACCTCGGAAAATGTCGGACATACTCGGAAATCTTCGTGTAAATGGGGCTCTGCCCGGATCAGGCTTAATGCAGTCATATGCAGCTTCGCGCGCTTCACTGCAATTGGTCAAAATTCGAGTAAAAGTAGTGGGAGACAGGGGCAGAAACATTTGTGCCCTAGCTTCTAGCCGCATATCGGTACATGCACACGTCAGTATATAGGCTATCTAGCTATCGGCGGTGTAGTAAGAATTGCATAATAATGACAGTAAATAAATAATAATTAATGTACTTTTAAAATGTATATGTACTCGCTTATTTATCTTTTTCTTGTCTTTTTATTTGGTAGGGCTGTGCCCTTGTGCCCTATAGCACGAGCCGCCACTGGTTGCAAGTGCAAAACCAAATATGGAAAAAAAGTATAGGATCTAAAATTGGTATGTCATAGTGTTGCTCGCAAGTGACACGCAGAGAAAGGCCAAAGAGAAGATGGAAGGACATTACTTAGTGTAGCTTATGTTATAATTTTATTGGATTTATAGAACCTTTTCAAATGAACTTTTGGTATGGAATTTGTAAAAAATAGTATGTGTTCCTGTTCGATTTTACATGATATTATATAGAATCTGTTCCAAGGACCTTTTGGCATGGGATTTGTACAAAATACATGGAATTGACGGAAGGTCTTGTGCTGGCCACAACAGATTTTTTATTCTACGATTCGATTCGTAGACTTTAAAGTATTGTTGCATTACCAACAATATTAGCTGTTCCAACAAAAAATAATGACAACAGAAATATAAAATAATAGATAAACATAAATAGTAGTATTGGCCAATAACTAGATTTGAACTAGTTAATTTTTTATTCTACGATTCGACTCGCAGACTTTAAAGTATTGTTGCATTACCAACAATATTAGCTGTTCTAACAAAAAATAATGACAATAGAAATATAAAATAGTAGATAAACACAATAGTAGTATTGGCCAATAACTAGATTTGAACTAGTTAATTTTTTATTCTACGATTCGACTCGAAGACTTTAAAGTATTGTTGCATTACCAACCATATTAGCTGTTCCAACAAAAAATAATGACAACAGAAATATAAAATAATAGATAAACATAAATAATAGTATTGGCCAATAACTAGATTTGAACTAGATAATTTTTTATTCTACGATTCGACTCGTAGACTTTAAAGTAGATTTGAACTAGTTAATTTTTTATTCTACGATTCAACTCGTAACTTTGAAGTATTGTTGCATTACCAACAATATTAGCTGTTCCAACAAAAATAATGACAACAGAAAAATAAAATAATAAACATAAATAATAGTATTGGCCAATAACTAGATTTGAACTAGTTAATTTTTTATTCTACGATTCGACTCGTAGACTTTAAAGTATTGTTGCATTACCAACAATATTAGCTGTTCCAACAAAAAATAATGACAACAGATATATAAAATAATAGATAAACATAAATAGTAGTATTGGCCAATAACTAGATTTGAACTAGTTAATTTTTTATTCTACGATTCGACTCGTAGACTTTAAAGTATTGTTGCATTAGCAACAATATTAGCTGTTCCAACAAAAAATAATCACAACAGAAATATAAAATAATAGATAAACATAAATAGTAGTATTGGCCAATAACTAGACTTGAACTAGTTAATTTTTTATTCTACGATTCGACTCGTAGACTTTAAAGTATTGTTGCATTACCAACAATATTAGCTGTTCCAACAAAAAATAATGACAACAGAAATATAAAATAATAGATAAACATAAATAGTAGTATTGGCCAATAACTAGATTTGAACTAGTTAATTTTTTATTCTACGATTCGACTCGTAGACTTTAAAGTATTGTTGCATTACCAACAATATTAGCTGTTCCAACAAAAAATAATGACAACAGAAATATAAAATAATAGATAAACATAAATAGTAGTATTGGCCAATAACTACATTTGAACTAGTTAATTTTTTATTCTACGATTCGACTCATAGACTTTAAAGTATTGTTGCATTACCAACAATATTAGCTGTTCCAACAAAAAATAATGACAACAGAAATATAAAATAATAGATAAACATAAATAGTAGTATTGGCCAATAACTAGATTTGAACTAGTTAATTTTTTATTCTACGATTCGACTCGTAGACTTTAAAGTATTGTTGCATTACCAACTATATTAGCTGTTCCAACAAAAAATAATGACAACAGAAATATAAAATAATAGATAAACATAAATAGTAGTATTGGCCAATAACTAGATTTGAACTAGTTAATTTTTTATTCTACGATTCGACTCGTAGACTTTAAAGTATTGTTGCATTACCAACAATATTAACTGTTCCAACAAAAATAATGACAACAGAAATATAAAATAATAGATAAACATAAATAATAGTATTGGCCAATAACTAGATTTGAACTAGTTAATTTTTTAATCTATGATTCGACTCGTAGATTTTAAAGTATTATTGCATTACCAACAATATTAGCTGTTCCAACAAAAAATAATGACAACAGAAATATAAAATAAGAAATAAATATAAATATCCACTTACATTTGGTGATTTCTTGCTGTCTGAACCGCTGGGATTAAATTCTCTCTTTTAAATTTGTATCTGAACATTCTGAACCGCTAGAATTCTGGTCTCTGCTCTTTTAAATTTGTATCTCGACTCTGGATATCATTTCAAATGGTTTGGAACACTGCAGATTCGATGATTTCTTCTGAAAAGAAAATAATTCATTGTAATACACAATAAAATTATCATTCCGATTGACATTAGTATATTTGAGAAAGAATATTGATAGATAAAAATAATTTATAGTTGAAATATTGTTTAAATTTACTATTATTGATAATTTGCAACAATATGAAACCCCAAATATATGCACTTTAAATGAATAAAATTACTTACAAATAAGTACATCTCTTGCTAGTTTTAACCTTCAAACTTTGCTATATATTTAGTCAAAAATACGAATGGATACACCACTGACAATTTTACTAATCGATTTTTGGTAAAAAGATGAACAAATTCACAAATTTTCAGAATAATTACTGAAGAAATTCAAATTTTATGGATCAAAGTAAGTAGACGAAACGAAAACAAACAACATGTACAAAATGGCGATTGAAGAAAGTTGTTGTACTATCCAACCTACATAACATTAGCTCTGATATCAGCGCAAAAATGTTCGAACTAAATACCGACAGATTAATAATAAATTCTAATTAAGGGAAAATGACACTTTTCATTTAAGCGAGTCAATGTATCTTTTACCATTCATTAGTTATAAGCCAGCAAAGGTTTCTAATCAAAATAAAAATTTCTATTTTGGAAACTAAGGCCTAGGGAATTTTTTAATTATTTTTCCCATAATCAACATGTTTGAATTAAGGGAAAATGATACTTTTCATTTAAATACAGGGTGATAGGATTTTTACTCGGATAGTGACTATTTGAAGTTACCATTTTTTTATTATTTGCTTTGTCTAACTGTACCAGAGGGGTACGACAATTGAAAGTTTGAACACATATGTACAAAAGTTCATAGAATCGAATGACGCAATGCGTGTCAATGTATATTTTACCATTCATTAGTTATAGGCCAGCAAAGGTTTCTAATCAAAATAAAAATTTCTATTTTGGAAACTAAGGCCTAGGGAATTTTTAAATTATTTTTCCCGTAATCAACATGTTTGAATTAAGGGAAAATGATACTTTTCATTTAAATACAGGATGATCGGACTTTTACTTGGATAGTGACTATTTGAAGTTACCACTTTTCATTTAAATACAGGCTGATCGGATTTTTATTCGGATAGTGACTATTTGAAGTTACCATTTTTTTATTATTTGCTTTGTCTAACTGTACCAGAGGGGTACGACAATTGAAAGTTTGAACACATATGTACAAAAGTTCATAGAATCGAATGGCGCAAAGCGCGTCAATGTATCTTTTACCGTTCGTTAGTTACAGACCGGCAAAGCGAAAAAACCATGAGAGGTTTCTAATCAGAATAAAAATTTCTATTTTGGAAACTAAGGCCTAGGGAATTTTTAAATTATTTTTCCCGTAATCAACATGTTTGAATTAAGGGAAAATGATACTTTTCATTTAAATACAGGATGATCGGATTTTTACTCGGATAGTGACTATTTGAAGTTACCATTTTTTTATTATTTGCTTTGTCTAACTGTACCAGAGGGGTACGACAATTGAAAGTTTGAACACATATGTACAAAAGTTCATAGAATCGAATGGCGCAAAGCGCGTCAATGTATCTTTTATCGTTCGTTAGTTATAGGCGGGAAAGCGAAAAAACCATAAGTGGTTTCTAATCAGAATAAAAATTTCTATTTTGGAAACTAAGACCTAGGGAATTTTTAAATTATTTTTCCCGTAATCAACATGTTTGAATTAAGGGAAAATAATACTTTTCATTTAAATACAGGGTGATCGGATTTTTACTCGGATAGTAACTATTTGAAGTTACCTTTTTTTATTATTTGCTTTGTCTAACTGTACCAGACGGGTACGACAATTGAAAGTTTGAACACGTATGTACAAAAGTTCATAGAATCGAATGGCGCAAAGCGCGTCAATGTATACAAGTACAAGTTATAAAACAAAAACTGTGGTCCAAGTCATGAGTTCGGCCGGAATTTAATATTGAGTTACATCGCCTTTATTACTTATGGTAGAATATTATCCCATATGTGTTGTAATATATCTTTTAATAGGGGTACTGTACGGGTCGGATTTTTCCGAAGATGTTTCTTCATATATCGCCAAAGGGACTCAATAGGAGATAAATCTGGACTAGAAGATGTCCATTTTTAAATGGATATTTCATGCTCCTTGAACCATGTTTGAACATTTTTTGCCATATAACACGGTGCGCCGTCCTGCTAGAAGATAAACTCACCTTCGGTCGTTTCGCAATTAGCCATTGAAGGTAAAAAACTTTCTTCCAATATGTCTCGTTATTTCTGTGAGTTCACTGTTCCATTAATAATAGTATATTATTCAATGAGCATGTAATGTGGGCTATTACTCAGGAGAATGAAGTTTGCAACGCGAGCCGAAGGCGAGTGTTGTAAATCGTTCGAATGAGTAATAGCCATTACATGCGAGTATAATACTATTCTTTTTCTACGACTATTCAATAGCAATTTGAACTTTTCTGTCTTGATAGGTATAATTAAAAATTCTTAATTGTTATTGTTTGTATATTTAAAAGTTTATAATTTATAATTTTTTACCTTTGTTGTAAGATATTGGTAATACCATGCGCTTTCACTATTTTTTTTAATTTCAAGGGGAGTGATTTTTTTTACTCCATAACCTTAAGATTTTCGTTTCAAAAAAGCGCGGCGCAGTTTTGATTAATTTTCTATATTTATTCTATAATATCTGGCGGCGTATAAATTTATTCATTCTCACTATCGAAATTAATGTTTTTAATTTAATTCATTTACATATCTTACAGCGATTCATAATTTTGACATTTTAACATTGGAAAAACAATTATAACATATGAACATTGGTCCGAACCAAAGCATACTCGATAATATTGCAATTTTGAGTAATGGATGATTCTGCTTGGTCCTCCCGGGTCATTACTCAAGGCCCGTGAGTAATAAGTGAAAACTCACGGTCCGTGAGTTATATGTTGTATTGTTTAATTTAAAAAAGATATATAATGAAGGTATTACTTAATGGTCGTGGAAAAAGTGTATTTACACACGCCCCTCCCAGACATACAATCCCAGACCATAACAGACGCTAAGAACTTGACTTTTTTCACTAAACATTTGTTTTGGTAAGCTTCCGCAGATGTACGCAACACTCGTTTCCGCGAGTTTTCTAAGTAAACGTCGAATTTGGCTTCGTCACTCCAAATTACGCTGTGCCATTGTCTTTGAGTCCAGTTTCAGTGTTCTCGAACCCATTTCTGTCTAATACTATTTTGTAATTTTGTTAATAATGGTTTTTCTTTTGCCTATTGCAAAAATTAAATAAGCTATTAACAAATTGTACAAAAAAAGGTAGTACAATGTTACCATATAGAACTTGTATCCTATATTTCGAACAGTTCTCTTCGTTATAGACATCAAAACTTCCTTTGCTATACTCTCCCTCTATAGCATAGTTATTTTTTTAGTATTTGACCGCGGATTTTTTTTTACTATTCTAAGTAAAGCTAGCTTGTTTACTTTTGTAATAGTAGATGGTCGGCCGATTTTGGTTTTTCTTCGACTCCGACTGTTCTTCTATATAAATTAATGGTATATTGCACTGTCGAAACAGGAACAGAATGCGAAACTGATATTCGACGTACCGAAATTCCCTTTTTATGGGCATTAATGATAGATAAGCGCAAGTCTTTACTTAGAGATTTAGCACGAGGCATTGTGCTTGAAAACCATTAATTACAAACTGATAACTAATACTGAGAGGTATTTTGTTTATTTGTGCAATGTTTGTTCTGTATTAACAAGAGCGCATTATTTTGATGACTTGTATGATAAGTGGCCGAACTATTATGACCCATCAGTTGGGCCATACTTTTTGTTATATAAATTTAGTTTATTAGGCGATTTTAATAAAGTATTCAGTTTTTGTAAGTTTAAAGTCTATATTTTAAAATAGACGAAAAAGATTTGTAGAAATTACTCACCATTTGGGTAGGTGTAATAAATTATTAAGACGTCTAGTAGAAAATGTAAGCCAGCCGAACTATTATGAGCCTGGGCTCGTATATATCAGATTTAGAAGACTTCATGGCAAAAGATCAGGAAAGTGGCATCGTGGTGGGAAATAAAAAGATCTGGTCATTAGCGTACGCGGATGACATTGCTGTACTAGCCAAAGATGTAAGAGGAATGAAATCAGCAATAAAAAGGATGGAAAAATATTTAGCAGGAAAGAAATTAATATTGAATGTGGGAAAATCAAAATTATTAAGGTTTAAAAAGGGAGGTGGCAGGGAGGTAAAAGAAGACTGGATGTGGCATAACCAGGAAATAGAACAATTGAAAGAATTTACTTATCTAGGCTACACATTCCAGCAGAACAATTACCCCACAGCACATATAAGGAGAATGAAGAAGAAAAGCATGGTGGCAATGAGACAGGTATGGGGAATAGGGGAACGAAAATTTAAAGACGATGTAAAAGTAAGATGGATGATGTTCCAAACAATAATTAAAAGTATTATGATGTATGGAGCTGAGATATACGAATGGGAAGAGATAAAAAACTGGAAGATCTGCAAATCAAGTACATTAAATGGATACTAGGCCTGGATACTACAACACCTTCATACATAGTATTAGAAGAAATGAAAGCACATAAATTAAGAATAGAAACCGGAAAAAGAGCAATGAAATATGAAATCAAACAAAGAAATAATGGAAATTCAACAATACAAGAATGTATAAAAGAAATAAAAAGTGGAAATGATTATGAACACAAACACGATGGGAACGAAAGAGGAAAGCGTACTGTGAAAGGAATGGATATTCAGTAATAGAGACTGAGAACAAGATAAGAGAGGGAGCGAATATGGCAGAAATCTTAAGTACAAGGGACGTAGATACTCAAAAGCAATTACAACAAAATAAAATAAATATATCGAGATACAACCAGGCATGGTGCAAATATACAAGGTGATTTATTCCCGTGTATGCGCAGTGTTGACCAATCACGTGCGCCCCTAAATGTTTAGTTCAAAATGTCGTTCGTTGTGTCAGCTGTGTCAGCGTGTTTGTTCGTTCTTCATTAAATATGTTCTAATAGAATAAACGCCTTATTTAAAAGGAAAATGAAATATTTTTACTTTCCGAAGGACGAAAATATGGTTGGAAGCATAAGCATAAAGTTGAAGTATAGGTTTTCAATGGGCATGTTCACAATGCTGTTACGTATTTCTTATGCTTACGTAGCTACATAACAGTCCCGTAAGAAATACATAAACCATAAAGTGGAAATCATTCCAATTTTATGTTTTTCTCATGTAGAATGTGAACTGCGCATGTATGCATTGTATGTCAACTAGTGTGAAATGAAATAATATAAGCCGAAGTTGTAGGTTATATTTATATTTCTTTTCATTATAAATTACAAGTTAATTTAATTAAATTGTATGAAAATTTGTATGATAAGAAGAAGTAGATATTACAAAGATATGTAAAGTAAAGAAAATGTGGAAATCACGGCCCTTACATGAAAATATTAATAAAATAAATAATTCAACCCGTTAATGTTAATATCAATTACTATCGCTCACTAATTAATAAAATAATGACACTTTATTACCAATTTACTTCGAAAAACATAATTTTTATGTTATGTTCATTGTGAACACACGTAAGCAGTACCTAATTTTTATGTTATGTAGCTCTTATGCTTATGTCTATTGAAAACATTACCTCTCTTACCTTCGGTATGACGGGAGGTAAAAATAATTATCATACTTGATTTGAATTTAGCGCGAACATTTAGGGGCATTTCTTATTGGTAGCGGCGGACATTATGCGCAGTAAATCACCTTGTATATTTGCACCATGCAACCAGGTGTATGGAAAAGTAAATACACTAACGACGCCCAGATATCTGACAGAAAAAAAAAAAGACAGAGTAAAAATGATAGCCCGTTTCAGGTGTGGGAATGAGGAAAACGGGAACAAATTTTGGCTACCGGAAGAAAACCAGATTGCAGATTATGTGGAAGAGAAAAGAAAACTATTCTCCACCTGAAGAATAACTGCAGAGAGTTGGAAAAAGATAGTAGGAAAGACACAGAAATACTGGACGATGTAGGTTCAGGAGAGGATTGGATGAAAAAGGTGATACAAAAAAGAAGAATCTAAAGAAGTAATCTAAATAAAAATAAAAAGCTGATATATTTAGCACACAATTGTCAATATTTTCTTATGTAAAATTTTTGTAAGATTCAAAGCCGATGAGGCAAGAATAAATAAATACATACATACACAACTGGACAACCGGAAGTAGTAATTCCTTAAAAAATCTTCTAAGTACTATTTTTTGAAAAATTTTGGTAACACAAATATTGAAAAATGAAAAATTCTCCATCTAATCACATAAAATTTTTATTATAACTTGTATAGATTTAGAGGTAAAGAAAATATAAAGGATAATCTGTTGCAATGAATCACACAGTTCAGGCCTACCGTTCAATCAAGTACTGCGCAAGAAAAATCCTAATTTTGAATGGTGAATTCTAGTATCTAGAATTAATATACAATGATTACACGGTAAGAGGGTAATTGTCTTGCCAGTACCCCTAGATATTAATTAAAGTATAATCAGAAATGGTACCACAAAATATATCTAAATAGACAATTCATCTTTATGGGGGTGATTAGTAGGGTCCTTAGCTATGAAATAAATCTGAATCTGGAGTGGTACACCATATTTAAAAAAATAATAATTTAGAAAAATACCTATAATGCTTATGTAACGCGGTTTTATTTAAGGGTAAGCTACAACACCCCTACGGGATAATAAACTACATGGCTTTATGGGGGTGATTCGTAGGGTCCTTAGCTATGAAATAAATTTGAATCTGGAGTGGAACAACGCCATATTTAAAAAAAAATTATAATTTAGTACTCTATCTATAATGCTTTACCTAACACGGTTTTGTTTAAGGGTAGGCTACAAAACAACTACGGGATAACAAACTGGCTTTATGGAGGTGATTAGTATATAAATAAACACAAAGGTAGTTACATGTAATTTAAAATTTCGATACCAAAATGACAAACTAAAATACTAACCTCCAAACTATTGTTGAAACATCAGATAGGAGATCTACATTACCCGTAGAATTAAACGCTATGGCTTTACGACCATTCATTGGTGCGGCGTAATTCTACGTCATACATGACGGTAATTCAAATAATCAAATTTCATTATTTTATTTCTGGCTAATTAATAAAAATTTTGTCAAAAGAAAAAATATGGGTAGCAAGTTTTTACCTGCTCTTCAAAAATATTAAATAAAAAAAGGTACGCAAGTAGCCCATTGTATGTATATTAAATATAAATTATTTAAGATGTTTGAGTGCCATGAAAAATGAAACAATTACATAACTGCAACATTTGAATAAGGCCATTTTGTGTTTCTTTAATTCTTACCTTATTTCCCTATTTTCTAAACAGTGTTATTTCCAAATAACATAAAAGTCAGTGTAATAACAGGTTTGAGTGTATAATATATATTTGATACAGAATTGTATATGAATTTCAAAGTTTTACAGTACAAATCAATATCTTTAAACTTTAAACATCTAGGATTCATAAAAACAAACAAATACGAGCGGTCGACAAAAAAATTGAAACACACATATTTTAAGAAAAAAAAATATATATATATTTAGAACGACTTACGTTCGAAGATCGCAGGTTCTCGGTATCTTTGCAAACTCGGAATCAACTACTACTATATCATCTTGGTATTATTTATCCCTCATTATTCAAAGTGTACGTATTATCTGTAATTGTAAATAGAGAAAAATGTAAAAATTTATTTAAATATTTAATAAAAATTAAATAATTATTAATATAGTTCGAATATTGTTTAAACTATAGTGACTGTATATACATAGTGTGGCCAACCGCCGCCATATTTAGGCAAAATGCGCGGGAAATTTGAATTCATATGATGAGATAACAAAATTCGATAAACAATTAATGAAAGAGCATATTAAATGGAAACAAAATATTTATTTTCATTTTAAATCCTTTCGAAGAACTGTTTTCACAACCAACCGCCACGCAACCAGGCATCTAAAATATATACCTTAATATTAGACATTTTTAGTAATTTTGACAGTTAACCTAAAAAAGATGTGATGTTAAAAAATATGTATATACTAATTTGAGTTTTAACTATACAAATACACGTGTAATTTAATTATTTGCACTATCTAAAATATAAATATGAAATAATTACCTTCAATTCACGTATAATTCACATAACAAATCTGAAAATGTCACTTTGTCGGTATAATATCTGCCATATTTAGGCAAATTCGCGCCGACCAATCAAAATCGATCCCTCTATTGGCCACACTATGTATATACAGTCACTATAGTTTAAACCAACGACGAAATATAACTAGACAAAACATCGTTTCATTTGTTTTGATTTCGGCTGGCTAGACAGAGATAGAGATATATTTTATCTAGTTCGAGCATTTCTCACTAGAGGTGCAATATCATTGACATTTTAGAATAGAAAGTTCTTTAGAATATTCATCAAGTTATACATATATTTCGATTATAGGTCAAATCTGCAAGTCTTACAGATCTGTAAATCTGTAGAAAACTTACAAAAACGCATCCATTTTGCATATGAGGCGCGGGCTTTGACATTTGCTTGTATGACCAGTGACCTCTATATACAAAATGAACCGGCGGCTTGAATAACTTGCGTGTATCCACCGAGAATACCACCCGCCTGACTGGTAGGGTATCTATCTCTCTCTAACTTTCGTGTATAGTTGGACCAAGCCATATACCTATTAGACTAATATACTGCTAATCCTCCGCGATTCATCCGTTAAAGAATATGAAATAGAAGATATATCTCCATCGCTCACAAGCGATACAGTGCTTTAGATGCGCATGCTCGCATTCTATAATTCTATTGGCTATTGGTGCCGCTAACGGAAATAATGAAAGAGTGGGATTTCAAAGTTGAAGTTGCCTGTAAACACGTGCGTTATTCGAAGTCAATTGTCATTGTGATTGCAGCATTTACTGTGAAAACGACTGAATTTGTGCTCATTTACTTTTGTAAAAACTGTAGTTCAGACAGTGACAAATAATCCAAATTAGAATTGAAAAGTATCATAAATATTAATATATATTTTTACAGCAATCAGTTAAGATAATTATTCATTAGGCGAATGGTTTTATTTGGAAATAACAAACCATTATGAATTTCATTCTGACAAAAGAAAAACTAATTATCTAGATGATGATGAAAGCTATTTTTTTAGTCACCAAATAAATCGTTGCTTATAGTTGCTCCTATGAAATTAATAAACAGTCTAAAATGTAAAAATTGAATAAAATAAATTTTAATTGTACAAAACATAATTTAATATAATTTAAAATATTTGTTTAGTTATCATAATTTCATTGAATTTTAAATTTCGCGCTGTAGTAATGTTATTATACATAAACAATATTAAATTATAATAATAATATCATGTATAAGAATTCTTTACTTTGTTGAAATTTGTATATTTATTTATTTAATTCTAATTACAAAATTGTCACTTGGAAGGAAATTTTCCTGGCCGCTAAGAAATACAGTGTGTCCCATTTAGAGGTGCCACCATTGGGATCTCGAGAACTATAAGAGATACGATGTCGGTTAAATGGAACTTTTTGTGCGCCTTTGGGAGGCCATCTCAGATTTGCTTTTATTTTTCCAAAAATTCTCATAGGGCACTAGATAATGACGAAAAACTGAATATTGTTGATTTTTTCTTTTTCAAATAACTTCTAAACTATTAATAATTGAGAAAAATGGTTCAAATATAAAAGATAGATATTTTTATTAACTAACCAGTGGCGTACGGAATAAATTTTTATATCCGTAAATTTTCGAGATATAACACAAACTTATATTTTTTTAAATGGAACCTATATCTGATTTTAGACTCAAAAAAATTAATATTTTTTTCTCTTTTCAACGATGTAAGGGTTATTATGTTTTATATTTGTTTTGCCTTCAAAATTATTATTTTTTCCTTATTTTGTATTCAATTTACAATTATTTTGAAAATATTGGTAGATTTCTATTTGGAAATACTCCTTGTATTTCAATAATTTATTTTGTTAGAAAATTTTGCTCAAAATTCGTATCAAATTAATTTTTATAATATTTTGTATCAGGTCGCTCTTGGCTCATCATAGTGTAATTTGTAATTATGAGTCTAGAATGAAAATATTAAGTAATAAAGGCATAAAACAAATTATTTTAATCAAATACAATATAATTAATAAAAATAATAATGTTTTTTTGGGAAATAATAAGAAAATTCAGGAAAATAAACAGAAAAATTAAATTTTAGGTGCAAAACAAATATAAAACATAATAACCCTTACATCATTGAAAAGAGAAAAAAATATTTATTTTTTTGAGACTAAAATCAGATATAGGTTCCATTTAAAAAAATATAAGTTTGTATTATATCTCGAAAATTTACGGATATAAAAATTTATTTTGTACGCCACTGGTTAGGTTAGGTTTATATTTTATATTTGAAACGTTTTTCTCAATTACTAATAGTTTAGAAGTTATTTGAGAAAGAAAAAATCAGCAATATTCAGTTTTTCGTCATTATCTAGTGCCCTATGAGAATTTTTGGAAAAACAAAAGCACATCTGAGATGGCCTTCCAAAGGCGCACAAAAAGTTCCATTTAACCGACATTGTATCTCTTATAGTTCTCGAGATCCCAATGGTGGCACTTCTAAATGGGACACACTGTATATTTTAGTTTCACGAGCATGCGCATACAAATCACTGTATCGCTTGTGAGCGATGGAGATATATCTTCTATCTCATATTCTTTAACGGAAGCACAACACATTGGCGAGATAGGGGATCAGCAGTATATTAGTTTAATAGGTATATGGACCAAGCAGATATGCGAAAATGTATTTAAGCTTTCTTCTTCATGTTCATCGTTAATTCGTCGTACTGGTACTAGCTGACGCATGCGTACTTTTCACTGTTAGAAAGAGATAGCCACCCCACCATGACAGTTGAGTGAATACAGCTCGCGCCGTTGTAAAGAGATAGGAGTCGCCGGTCCATTTTGTATATAGAGGTCACTGTTTATGAACCACCGCAACAAGGTTGCCAAGAATACAGATTGTGTATACCTTGCCTGTGTTGCCAAATGAATTTAAGCGTAAAATTAATTTATAATAATATCCAATATGATTTGTTTATTTAATTATTTATAAGCTTTGATATTAAATAAAAACCAACGTGACACTCAAAAACAAAACCGCAAATGTCAAATTACACTGATACATTCAAGTGGCCTCTAGTGAGATGTTCATGAACTAGATAAAATATATCTCTGTCTCTTTCTGGCCAGCCGAAATCAAAATATTCAGTGAAGAGGGATAGGGAATGTTTTGTCTAGTTATATTTCGTCGTTGGTTTAAACTAAAGATTTTTATTAATTTGCAACAAAATATGGATAGAACTTATTTTAAGAATAAAACAAGTCAAACTCATAAATGAATGAATGTTTAACAGCAAATACCTACACGTATTCTATTCTAACATAAAATATATGATTTTGCCATTTTTAACTAAACCACGCTTCACATTTACATTTTATCAAAACCTGGCCAATGGTTTAAACAGGAAATAAATAGTTTAAGAGGAATCCCTACTCTACTAGGTTTATTCTGAGGGACGGGTCGGGTGTGCGAGGGGTAGCACTGTGGGCGTGAACAATTTCAGCCTAGTAGTACCACGTGATATGTCTGGTACAGTCAAAATAGTAAATAGCCTGGGTTCTGTATTCTCCAGCTTTCGTAATTTTCAAAGTCAAGCGCATTCGCAGGGGGAGAACCCCAACGTTAATATTTATAGGCACTATATAAAATAGAGAACTGAGCCAAACTGAGCACTTGTTACCTCTCGCTAGAATAGGTATTGGATTTATGCTAAAATTCTCATATCCAGATTTAAGTGAACAAGCACGTTTTAAGGTCACTAGAATCCGATTTTAACATTTTTACAATGATCTCTCTCTCTCTCTCTGTGTGTGTATGTGTGTGTGTGCGTGTGTGTGTGTGTGTGTGTGTATGTCAAATACTATCATTCAGAAAATTCTGAAACCTTGTATTTCGACCCTATTCTAATATGGAAAGAAACCATTAGATTTTGGTGTAAATCGGATAACCAAAAATGACACTTTACTTGAAGCTCATAATGGTTTTTCTTCAAAAAATACCATTAAATGCCATTTTTTCGCTTTTAAAGATTATTGAATTTTCTACAGGTATACATTAATACTTCTTCTACATATTTTACAGATAAATTTAAAAATTACTGTTTATTATAAATCCCGGAGCCTAAGATAAACACATTTCATTTGTTACGCACTTCATATTTCAAATGTATGTAACTGACAAGTAAATGTCACTGTCAAAGTCCTATTCACTTCAGACTAATAATAGTGACATTTTAAAAAAAATAGTAAATAAAGCAATTATTATTCCGAACATACGAGCCCTAACAACTATATGTTCGGACGCGCAATGAATTTAATGATAAAAATTATTTCTTGCCTGAACTGATAAAATTTTAAAAAAACCACTTTTGTACCTTTGTTAGTACAAATGTTTTGAACAATATTTCGTCGTTTTTAATAATTTATAATTTTATTTCCGTGCAATACAATTAAATTGTTTTTTATTCGCAAAAATTTGCTGACAAATAAATGTTCGGACGCTTTGATTTTATTCTTGAATATAAGCAGACTTTGAAAAAAGAAAAACGTAGCGAACTGTGACGGTATATGAGTACATTGTGTCATATGACATTTTCAACAATAAAGCAATACAAAGATGGCTCGTGGTGTTGCAACTGATAAAAAAGTGCATGAAATAATAATTAGACAATATAAAATGGGTAAATCAATTAAACAAGTTACAAATGAACTCAATTTATCAAAATCTACAGTAGGGACATATTTAAAATATGCGAAGAAATTCAAACATTGATATTCGTGGCAAAAGTTCTGGGTGCCCAAGAATTGTGAGAGAAAGAAATCGCAGACAACTCACTAAAATCGGCAAGCATCATAGAATGGTAACTTTACAAGAAATCCAGGCACAGTGGAATCAAGAAGCAGGACTAAATGTGTCTAAGGAATGTTGCCGACAATGGTTACACAAGTCCTGCTATGGTTTTGACAAGGTAAATATTTTTTATGGAAAAATACATTCATAAGAGAACACTTCATTTTTTAAAATTTTAATTAAGGCAAAAGAAAAGACATTGCTCACTGAATCCCAAAAGAAGAAACGCCTCTTCTGGGCAAAATCTAAAGTCAATTGGACCAAAGAAACCTGGGCCAAAGTCATTTTCAGCGATGAATCAAAATTTGATGTTTGTGTTAGGGATTGTCGGAAAAGAGTCATTAGAATAAAATTGAAGCATTTCATAAAGACTGTCTTAAGCGCACGGTGAAATTTCCACAGGGAGTCATGATTTGGGGTTGCATATAGTAAAGGTCTAAGCAGGCTTGAGTTTTTTGATGTTATCATAAATGCTGAAAAATACGAAGATATTTTGGAAAGAAACCTACAGCGAACGCAACAGAACAGTTCCGAAATGAATTTTTCCTCTTTTAGCAGGACGAAGCGTCCTGCCACACATCCAAATCAACCAAAAAATTGTTTGGGGAACATGATATTCGTGTCTTGGCTTGGCTGTCTAGCAGCCCCGATTTAAATGTAATCAAAATACTGTGGCATGATATGAAAAAGATATTGCGAAATTGCCCCCAATGAACGATTCCAGCAATCAAGGCCCAACTACAAGATATTTGGAATTCATTCATACCACAATATTGTGAATCCTTAGTTTATACAATGCTAAAGAGGATTTATACAGTTATTTAAGCGAAATGTGAAGTTACATCTTATGAACTCTTCAACAAAAGTACCAAAATTAGTTTCGTCCGAATACTTATTTGTCGGCAAATACATTAATATTTTGTAAAATATTTATCTACATGTTATTTTTTAAATAAAATTTATTTTTGTAATATTACTAGTTGCATTAAACCTTATTCTTCATAAATTGTTTGATTAGAAAAGATTTTGAACACTGTCAATAAATTGGTGATTAATATTTAAAATACAAAGTGTCGTCCGAACATATAGTTGTTAGGGCTCGTAATATAATTTGCAGCGTTAGTAAATACGTAGGTATGTATTTAAATTAATAAAAATTAAATAGGGGGAGGTTTTGTGTTGGCCACATCAGATTTTTAGAAATTTATGGCATTACAAATATTAAAGAATATGCAATTTTCTATGGATTTAGAGATAGAGAATTATAAATTTAAAAAATAATCAGTTGTAATGAAACTCACAACTCAAATAAGTCTATGGAAATCATGCAGTTGAAAAATTAATATGTTTGTAATTGAGAGAAAAGACTGAAGGCTTTTTCTGGGAAATACATTTAATATTTCTTATTTTATTATGAATTAAATATTAAAAATTATAGATACATATTATATACAGGGTGTCTCTTAAATAGGGGGACATGGCTTAACCACAGATTCCTGAGGCGAAAATAAGACGATTTAACTAAACTTGCTTCTACCGGAAAGTGTACCATTTAGCCAGAAATCTGCTTCAAAGTTCTTCGAAAAAAAATTAATTTTGCTTCTAATAATCGGACGCTTTATCCGATTTGGATGAAATTTGGTATGACTGTTTATATGGTTATAGGTCATCTTTTAAGGTGATACTTGTTATTATTAGTGAACCACTAGTGTATGAAACTTAGGTCTCCCAACATTAATTAGACCGTAACTTTTTAATGGCAATGCCGAAAACGTGAAATTATTTTTCTTCAGAAAGATACATTCAATAGTAAACTTTTGTCTCTCTGTGTAATTTGTGATATCTGTTACGGTTCACACAGAAAAAAATAATATCTGAGTGGTCTGCACTGCTAAATTTTTAAATAATAATAAATAAATTTAATCTAGCAGTCTATCCAAATGTCAAACAAGTAATTTTTGATGACAGTAACAATTGTTTTACGGGTTGTCAAAAATTTTCTTCGCAATATTCTAAAATTAGTAACATCCGTGTGTTCGGCCTAATAGTATTTTACTACCATTATTATAAATAAGACGATTACATATCTTAGCTTACTCCTAAACAAGTTGTGAAGATTGACAACTCGTTACTGTCATTAAAAATTACTTGTTTGACATTTGGATAGACTGCTAGATTAAATTTATTTTAAAAATTTAGCAGTGCAGACACTCAGATTTTATTTTTTTCTGTGTGGACCGTAACAGATATCACAAATTACACAGAGAGACAAAAGTTTACTATTGAATGTATCTTTCTGAAGAAAAATAATTTCACATTTTCGGCATTGCCATTAAAAAGTTACGGTCTAATTAATGTTGGGAGACCTAAGTTTCATACACTAGTGGTTCACTTATAAGAACAAGTATCACCTTAAAAGATGACTTATAACCATATAAACTGCCATACCAAATTTCATCCAAATCGAATAAAGCGTCCGAATATTATAAGCAAAATTAATTTTTTTTCGAAGAACTTTTGAAGTAGATTTCTGGCTAAATGGTACACTTTCCGGTAGAAGCAAGTTTGGTTAAATCGTCTTATTTTAGCCTCAGGAATCTGTGGTTAAGCCATGTTCCCCTATTTAAGAGACACCCTGTATACGCATCAAAAATATCGCCAATCTCGTCAATAAATTTGAAGAATCTCGAACATTTAGAAGAATAGGAAGGAAAAATATATTAATAATAGATGTAATTAGAATTTTTGTGTGTGAACCAGAAATGTTAAATGCAATATGTACTTACATAGGTATATAGCCTAATATGGAAATGGCAAGAGGTCTTGTGCTGGCCACAACAAATTTTTTTAAATATCATAATTTAGGCCTGGTTTTTCCACCTTTTGATAAAGTGCCATTTAACTTATTCGCCAGATAAAAGAAAAATATCGCACCACTATTTGACGTGTGTATAATTTTGTCAATTTACGTTCTAATTACCGATGCGTTATTTATGGCAGTTAAATTATGAATGATTGAATCCGTCCTTGGTACTTGGTGAAACATTTTAAAAACCGCCTGTCTACGCTAAAAGCAGGCAAACGCACTGAAGATGTACAGTTTAGTTCAGTTTCTGGTATACTTGTCAATGAGAATGTACTTTAGGGAAAGAAGGAGGAGTCAAAATATAGTTTCACTTAGTTCCGCAAGGTGTCAGGTTTATCAGCACAAATATTTCGTTGGAAAAGAGAAAAAGTAGGGTTTGTTTTATACTAAATTTCGCAATTCTGTGTAGATTTTGTAAATAATAAATATATTACCTGGAAGTAGAAGGTTCATATTTACTTTCTATTGTTTTAAAATTTAAAATAAGGCCCTTATAAAATAACTATATTAAGTTGAAATTTGTTATATTTATGACGTCATTATTTAATTAATAACAAAATTTTAACAAAATTTAAAACACAAGAAAGGAGCAGCAAAGATTTAACTTATATATTCCATTAACACATTTTAAATTGAGTACATAGGAAACATGTAATTAGTATAATACGGAACCTTGTTTTAACGACCACTGGGGATTCCTCTTAAGGGCCATTCTTAAAATTTTAACTGCCAGTTAAATAGACAATATTAAATCGGATTATTGACAGTAATTATAAATTTGTCATTGGACAGTTCATTTCGTTTCGGTTTTGTTTATTTAACTGGTAGTTAAAATTTTAGCCAGTGATGGTAAGATTGGCCTTAAATGATTTATAATAGCAATGTAATTATTATGTTTATTAGAAAAGATGTTAAATTGTCTCGAATATTAATCGCTGGTTAACACAAAGGTAAAAGTGTAAATACAAAAGATGTTTAGAATTAAAAATGTTTCCAAGATAGACGTATGTATGTATTTTAATATTTACATTTAAGATGTATAATGGGGAAGTTTAGCATGGTAAAAATTCTGCATAACATACTATTTTCTCACAAATATAACACAAATGACTGCTGGAATTGAAATTAAAAATTCAAATTATTGCTCCATTTATTTATAATTAATATTTTTTGGGTAAACTCTAAGTGAAATCGAACTACTTGAACGTAGGTCGTAACAACACCTCAGTCTCAAGTGACTGGTAACCGCAACCGAGTTTGTCAGTGTATACGTCGACATACGTTGCGCCAAGCCTCTACCGACGTTATCACAGCTTAAAATAGGCTTTTCCGGAAAATCTGGACATTTTTGAAAAAAATAAAACATGTTACATCATTTTTCAAGTCATTTCCCATGGAATAAAAGAATAAAAAAAATCGCTAAACTTCCCCATTGCCATGAAAAATGAAACAAATACATAACTACCTTGAATTTAACATTATTAAAAATACTTGATGAACTTAAACTAGTTTAAATCATAATGGTTTATTCTAACAACCCTATTTTCTAAACCGTGTTATTTCCAAATACAGTCGAACCTCTATAACTCGAAACTCTCTTAAGTCAAAGTTTACTTGTGTTCCCGGCACATTTTTTACATTTACAATGTATTTTAACCTCTCTAATTCGAATTTCTCCATAATTCAAAACCACTCACTTGCCCCAGTAACATTGTAGTCTCTACAATTCGAATTTTCAGGCAAAAAAATATTATTTTTTTGTTGGCATTATATTATGCACGTTAAAAGATACAGACGTAGAAATTATCGCTACTATTTCTAAACAAGATGAGCTTTAAGATATATCGGATGAAAGTGACACCGATGGAGAATTGCCCAGGGAGAAACTTTCTCACCAGGAAATGGTAAAAGAATTTGAAATAATTCAATTTTTTTTACTATGAATGAAAGTACAACCGATGAAATTTTATGAGTTAAGCATGAAAAAAAAAACACAAAAATCAATCATTAGTAACTGATTATTTTAAAAAATAATTATTTTGTTCAGTAACCTATTTTTTGTTTTAAAGAATATTTAAAAATGTTTTAGAATTATGTATTTTTTAATAAATTAAACTTGTGTGCTGTCAGTAAGATTTTTCTCTAACTCGAAGTAATTTCGCGGTACCTTGAGTTTCAAGTTATAGAGATTCGACTGTAATAATAAAATAATCTGTGTAACCACAGGTTTTATATGAATTTCAAAGTTTTACAGTACAAATCGATATCTTTATACTTTAAACAACTAGGATTAATAAACACAAATGAGAGCAGTCGACAAAATTATTGAAATACAAATCATATTTAAAGGAAAAAAAATGAATATATTTAACATGACTTACGTTCGCAGATCTGAAATACTCGGCATCTCTGCAACTCGGAATCAACTAATCGGGAACTTAATACTACTATAAGATATTGGTATCATTTATTCCTCCTTATTCGAAATGTACGTATTATCTGTAATTGTAAATAAACAATCATATTTAAAGGAAAAAAATGAATATATTTAGCACGACTTACGTTCGCAGATCTGAATTACTCGGCATCTCTGCAAACTCGGAATCAACTAAACGGGAACTTAGTACTACTATAAGATATTGGTGTCATTTATTCGTCATTATTCGAACTGTACGTATTATCTGTAATTGTAAATAAACAATCATATTTAAAGGAAAAAATTGAATATATTTAGCACGACTTACGTTCGCAGATCTGAATTACTTGGCATCTCTGCAAACTCGGAATCAACTAATCGGGAACTTGGTACTACTATAAGATCTTTGTGTCATTTATTCCTCATTATTTGAACTGTACGTATTATCTGTAATTGTAAGTAGAGAAAAATGTAAAAATTTATTTAAATATACTAGTGGTGGGAACCGGTTCCAAGATTACAAGGGTACCCGGTTATTTGAATGTGTAACTACCCGGTTCTCGGTTCCGATGCCAAGACTACCCGGTTCTCGGTTCTGGAACCGAAATTACCCGGTTCTGGAACCGAAACTACCCGGTTCTCGGTTCTGGAACCGAAACTACCCGGTTCTCGGTTCTGGAACCGAAACTCATCGGTTCTCGGTTCTGAAATCGAATCTCATCGGTTCTCGGTCCTGGAACCGAAACTCATCGGTTTCGGTTCTGGAATCGAATCTCATCGGTTCTCGGTCCTGGAACCGAAACTCATCGGTTCTCGCTTCTGGAACCGAAATTCATCAGTTCTCTGTTATGGAACTCGAACAGATTGAGTCTTGAATATAGGTCGGAATATATGTAAAGTGCATACTAAGTGCATTCTTGCATATTTATAAGAAAATTGAATAATACATGTGCAAAATAAAACACGTGTGCATATATGAAAAATTTTGACAATTATGAATTATAAATTATTACTTTAAAGAAAAACTTTTATTAAAAATTTTATGTTCTGCTATGTGTAATTTGTATTTTGTATTTATATACATTATTAGGTATCTCCACTTTTACCACGGAATTTTCCCATATCTCTACCCGACTCTTTGGTGTGAATTTGCAGTAAAGAAAATGATACATATAAACAAACCATATAATTGTCTATTAAACAAAAATGATGGATTTAAAATTTTTACATAAACAAACAAAATATTAAATGGCTATATTGATTGTATTTAATCGAACTGAAGTCAAGAAATTAAGAAATATTCCTTTATATTACAAAAGTGAGAGATCAAAATGTAAAGATTCAAGCAGAATGTATAAGTAGCTCAATGAAATTCTAGGAAATATTTATTGCTTTGTCCCTTCATTTTATGGTCACTATTGTCATTATGTAGGTAGGTATATTATACCAATATCTTAGAACATCACTCAAGGTCAAGCTACTGTAATAAACTATATTGAATGAAAATTGAAAATATATATGAAACTGAAAGCGTAAGTTGCAATTATGCGGTTACATTTTCTAAAAACAAAAATATCATCCTCCTGCATATGATATAATATTATTTTCACATTATTATATGCAATTAAGTTACATAAAAAAATTAATATCGTTCAATAATATTTCTCAAATAAAACAGAAAATCTGTTTATTTCTAAAAAATAGCGAGGCTAATTTAAAATTATAATTGAATAATATCATTGATTCCATAACCCGAATCTGAAGTTCTATTCCAGAGAACCAGTTCCTCTACCCGGAACCGGAACCGAAGATCGGTTCTATTACTCGGAACCGTAACCGAAGATCGGTTCCATTACCCGGAACCGGTACAGTAGATCGGTTCCATTACCCGGAACCGAAGATCGGTTCCACTACCCGGGTAACCAGATAGTTTTGGAACCGGGTTCCAAATTTTTCCGGTTCTTGACAGCACTAAAATATACTAATAAGTAGTTATTTTTAGTACAAGTGAGAAAAGACATGCTCACGTGTGCTAAACATAATTTTTTCCACAATCTTGAAATATAATTTTTCTAAAAAACGAAACATTATACTTTTTTATTAAAGAAAAACTCAACAATACATGTGTTTATAACTGAATTTAATGGAAAGTTAACTACAAAAAAATTATTGTTCCTTCATATAGAATGGTAGTTATTAATTGTACAATTTGTAACACCATCAAAATTTATGACCCCTGGCGTAAATTATTATAGGCTTGTGTATTTTGCTCCCTTGAGAAGAAAGTTATTTACTTTGCTCACTATTTTAAATTGAATAATAATGAATTTTGATAACGATTGTGAAAATTATTGTTTGTTACTATCTTCAACTTAAATAACTATTAATATAGGGATTTGCAGCTCAGCGGTACACCGTCTAGCGGACTATAAGCGAACTAGCCTAACAGAGTAACAGACATTACGCAGTCTTACCATCCGTTACACTTTCACGTGAGACTTGTGAATTTTGTATATTTCTGAAGTTAATTACATAAAAATCATGGCAAATAAGTATTGTTGTGTACCGCAGTGTAATTCGTGGGACAAAAGAAACCCTAATTTAAGCTTCCATCACTTTCCCTCGGATAAAGAAACTGTCAAAGTTAAATCTACTTTTGGGGATTATAAAACACTTAATAGAAAGAAGCTTGGATTAATAGTTTAAAAATAGGAAAAAAAATAAGTGCCTATATGGTAGTATGCTCCTTGCATTTCGTAGAAGATGACTTTTTCAAAGATAAGTAAACGATGAGTAATTTTATCGCAAAAATCTTATATAATTTTATTTTAGCAACACCGGCCAATAAAAGAGGAAATTAAAAATCACTGCAGTATCTTCGGTAAATTTACCAGGAGTTGAGCATGGAAGCTCAAAATCTACATTGGTGCCGTCTATCTCCCAGATCAACAAGGTCGACAACAAGAAGAAATCAGTTGCTGCAATTAAATAACGTTCCAATCACAGAACAATTTTGTGAACATATTGACAGTGAAGAAGGAGATGTACATACCGAAGTAGAAGTTGAGGCTGCTACTGCGTTGCTATCTTTATTAGTAATCCACAATATAAAGGACCAGAAACAGTTCGTGATATTGAAGTGCAAATGAACACTCCAAATAAATTAACTCTTTGCCATTTTATAAAAAGTGATACTGCAATGACTAATTTCGCGGATTTAAGTAGCCATCAGATGTTTAATGCCATATTAAGCTCTGTAAATTTAGTGTATAAAGATACACGTTTACATAAATTGTTAATAAAAGAAAGGATAATATTAACATTTGTCAAGTTAAAATGGAATTTAAGTTATTCTATGTTAGGTTATAATTAACAATAAGCATCAGGGAATACTCAAGCATATAAAAAACCATTAAAAATGTGCTATATAAATATTTGTCATTCAATTCGTTCATAATATAATCCTTGGTAATGTCTCTTAGAGTAGTTACATAACACGCCGCCGTGGCGCTGGAATCTTAAAAATAAATCCCTATAATTGGAATATTGTTAAAACTAACGATTATTATTAATTTGCAACAAAAAATGGCTAGAACTTGTTTTAAGAATAAAACAACAGTCAAGGACATGGCAAATTGCATGAATTTTTCCAATTTTAAAACATTGGTTTATATGGAAAATGAATATTTAATAGCAAATACCTACACGTATTCTATTCTAACAAAATACATGATGTATATAATGTATAACAATTGAAAATACAAGAAATCTATACAAAATAAAGAAAAATTATCATAAAACAACGTTTCCAATACTTTGTAATAGATTTCGAATGATTTATGCATAGAAATAAGTAAAATTTCACTTACATAATCAACCAACGCCTCAAGAATTTAACTATTTTCAAGTACTAAAATTTAGATTCCCACAAAAATTATTATCTCGAACGTTGAATTAATACTTTATATTGCTATTTATCAAAAAATTCTTAAGTTCCCTTACTTTTCTTCGCGTGAAATGAAATTTTTGTAACACCAAATACACGTCGCCTCTTTCTTACGCGTTACCATGTGCATGTGCTATGCTATGTGCTCGTGCTCGCAGGCAGAACGAACATGCCGGAAGTGGGATTGTGGGAAGTTTTCAAGGCAGCCATGCGCTGCACAAGATGCGCACAAGACAAGAATTTTACGCGCGCTTTCGTGTGATAGCAAACCCTTATAAAAGTTGATTTTTGATAATAGACACTTACATAATTGCAATTTGCACGACCGCTTCTAACGGCAAAGCATAGAAATCAAGGTTGCTATGGTTACCCCGTACAAACAAAGACCTGTCATCAGCCGTAGACTTTACACTCTAGCCATCGTTTTAGTTGAATAATCGAATGATCTTCAATATTATCAAACAAAAAAGTTGCCCCAGACACATCTTCTGGTTTTAAACTCACTTTTATTAAACACAACGTACAAATCACAATAAAGAATTAGGTTTAACACTGAATAACAGATGCGAACACAATGACAGATAGGAACAGGGAACGGGACGCAAGACAACGAGGGGAGGTTTGTTTATACGCATGACCTGTATCTCTCTTGCAGTGACGTCAATTTTGTGTCTATTATGCCCAAAGGTGGATGTATACCGAGTGTCTACTTTTTTGTGGACCGTAACATTGGTAAAAAATTCATATTGCTCTAAATTGTTCAGATTTAAAAACTAACAAGCCCAAATTTATTTGTTTATATGCGTTTCGTTTGCGAAAGAGAGGAAAAAAAGTAATAGTTTTAGGGCAGGTATTATAAACGTCCAGTTAAATTTAGTTCCCTAGTAAATTTAATTCAGCGAATAAATGAAACGAGAATTTTTAACAGCAATAATTTAAATGTCATAAGAACAAGAGAATTGATTCGTATTTTTTCTTTTTATTAAATTTACTATGGAATTAAATTTAACTGAACGTTTATCATACCGGCTCTTAAACTGTTTGTAGAGTACCATGAGCTATAATATAATATAATATAATAGCACATAATGTTAAACAGTCATTTTGCTTGAGTTTGGCAGATGACATCTGTCATACAGTTATAATAATTATTGAATTTATTTATCAGTAATCATTGATACATTTACATTCGCCGAAAAAACGCATTAATTAATAAACTTTCATCTATCAATGTAAAACAATACGACTATGGAGAAGAAGATCCAACCGGGAAATACAAGAAATATACGGTTTCCATTTATCAGTCTCTCGATTAGAGCGAAAGTGCGAGTAGAAATACTAGGCGAGCAGTATTAGGGGCTGAAGAAGGAACGAAAAGAAGAAAAATGGATAAATGCTATAAAAAAGATCTAAGGGAACAAAACGTGACGAACTGGATAGAGACAGCTAAAGACAAGAAGAAATGGAAAGAAGTTGTGAAAAAAAATAGACGTCCCAGGGCCTCAAAGAAATGCATATACACATATACGGTGACGGACAAAAGTATAACAAATTAATGACAAATAATAGTATACCATGAACAACAGATTTGTTAAAGTATATTTAACATTTAATAAATATTTAATAACAATACTCTATTTAAAGAAAAACCCTTGGAATTAAAAGTTTTTTAAACGATGAGAATTAATAAAAATTATCCTACCTTATACACTAGCTCCAGGTCGCGATATTGGTCCTTTCCGCAATTTGCTTTATGAATCTATAAAAAAGCAAAATTCCAGTTACATAATCACAGAGACGCTAAAAATTAATTATTAAAATACAGGTGTCTCTTAAATAGGGGGACATGGCTTAACCACAGATTCCTGAGGCTAAAATAAGACTAACTAAACTTGCTTCTACCGGAAAGTGTACCATTTAGCCAGAATTTAGCTTCAAAGTTCTTCGAAAAAAAAATTAATTTTGCTTGTAATAACAGAACACTTTATACGATTTGGATGAAATTTGGTATGACTGTTCATATGGTTATAAGTCATTTTTTAAGGGGATACTTATTATTAGTTAGTGAACCACTAGTGTATGAAACTTAGGTGTCCCAACATTGATTAGACCGTAACTTTTTAATGGCCACGCCGATAACAAAATTAATTTTTTTTCAGAACGATACATTCAATAGTAAACTTTTCTTTACGGTTCAGACAAAAAAAAAATAAAAGCTGAGTGACCGCATCGTGAATTTTTTTAAAATAAATTTAATCTAGCAGTCTATCCAGATAGTGTAAATGGTCTGTGGACCAGGAATAGGTCTAATTCCTGGTCTAAGGCACATAAGGTTACCCCATCCCGTACCCCAAAAGGATGGAGACACAAATCACAACCAACAAAGTGGCAACACAGCAACGGCAAACGGCAACATCACAGATAAGGCAACATAAATATAACCTACAAAATGTGTGTGGTACGTATATGCAACAAAAACATGAAAATAACTTTATAATTAATTGATATTTCTTTGCAGGAATATAAGTACGAATTAGATAACTCCCTACCCAATTTAAACAAAAAGTTAATGTGTATTGAATATCCAGGTCTCGTCAACAATGTCGACAAAATGCTCACTACTTTAGGAGGAATAGATAACATTGGAATTGTATGCAATAAAATGTTTTTTTTTGTTTAATATGGCGTTAAATGTTATTACTTACAGGCATACAGCACACAAAAACGACGTGTGGAACTTCGTTTCAGACCAGATGATATATACTGTAAACCCACATGTGGTGATAGGCAACATACAACAGCATTGTTGTTAAAAATTAAAGTGAAAAAGAAAACTCGAGATCTCAACACACCATGCTCTTCTAAAGATGCTGATAAGCCGCAAGTTGTTACATTTACAACGTCCATTGTTGGTGTTGTGGACACTATATATAGATTTAATAGTAATAACAGCATAGAATATCTTATCATTCATAATTATCAATTATTTTTTGTTTAGATTTGTGCGATTTTCAATATTTGCCCATGGATGTAAAAAGAGGAGAAAATGAGGGCGGAAGATTAGAAAATATTCTGGATAGACTACGTCCAAATTTCTTACTCAATAAAGCATGGTTGAAGTAAGTTTTTATAACACAATTTTAAACATATTATTTACTGTTTTATTTTTTTCATATATAGCGAAGATAACGTGCCCCTATTTCTGACACCCGCGGTATTTTCTCGTTTTGATTCTTGTAACTATTACAACTCTCAAAAAGTAAAAGATCCGAACGTAAATTCTCGTATTATTGGTAGAACTCGTAAGAGACGAACTGGCCATGCTATATTCATTTCTGTAAAGGACGAAAAAGTTCCCCAAAAACCTGTGGGAGAAGCATTAAAAATGCTACACGTTAAATTTTTAAAAGATTCACATTATGACAAAATTAGAAAATTATTTGAGGACCGCCCAATATGGTCTAAAATTGCTATAACTTATCATACAAATTTTTCAAAGGATCAATTGAAATATTTACTACCAGCTGTTGCTTATTATTTTGCTACTGGACCGTGGCGAGTTATGTGGGTCCGTTATGGCTACGACCCTCGTAAAGATCCCGAGGCTCGAATATACCAAACATTTGATTATCGTTTAAGAACAGAAGGAGGTTTAAAAAATAGTATTAAAGCTAAAAAAAACTCTAATTGCATGCTACCGTATAAAAACAGTCCAGCAAGTAAACCAAAAGTTGCGATTATCACGCGGCATTCCATAGCTAAAGTTTACAGATCGACAAACGCATCAAATACTAAAGTAACTGCTGATGAAAACACTTTCATTTTTCGTCCTGGTGTCATTCCTCCATTCCGACAAATGTTCTACCAATACTGCGATGTCCACGTCCCAGAAATCCAACAAATGATTGCCAACGTTCCTCTGGGTAAACCGGGCGACAAATGCGACTTGCAAAGTGGATGGTTTCCCAGAGGTTTCGACTCGAACTGCCGAGAAATCGTCAGCAATCTAGTAACAGCGGAATTAAGGAAACAAATGCTGCAGCAAAAACGAAGAAAAAAGAAGGAAGAGGAGGAAGAAATTGAGGAAGACGATGAGGAATTTGAAGAATATGAGGAAAAGATACCCAGTTCTAAAATTGAAATTAGCGACTCTGAGGATTCGGATAGTGAAATTGAAATGGATCTAACGGACAGTGAAGAAGTTTCTGATGTGTTAATTGATTCTGACTTAGAGGAAAGTTTAAATGTGTAATATGTATCAATAAAGTATATTTTTTATAAATCTTAAATAATTTTTCAATAAATACAAATATTGCAGTCAAAGTTAACTCTGCGCAATAGTACATTTTTGTACATCGTAAACTTTTGCTGTTGTATCGTCTGAAGTAGTCAATAAAAACCTGGAATCTTTGGATAACTGCATATCTAAAACTGCTGACATATGTCCAGTAATAGTAGTTATAAGCTGCCCATTTCTTCCACTATATACATAAACAATGCCATCTACTGCCGCAACAAATAACATTGCATTTTGACCCCACAGCATTTGTGTTATGCTGTATCCTATTGTAGTTTTGTTACGTAAGGCTTGGCGACGTATATCCCAGAAGCAAACATCTCCAGTTAAGCTTCCTAAAAATAACAATGATTATTATTATGTAATGCGCCCATAAACATTTTTTATGGAACTTTTCACAAAGATTTGACCCGACATGAAAATTCCTTATATTAAACAAGATATTATTTTTTAAAGTTTTACAATGAGTTTGTGACGGCACCGGTATTAGACGAATGGCAAAAAAACTCTGCCAATGGAAATGCCAAATTGAATCAAACCGACACGCATAACTGTCATAAAATGTTTAATTATAACTTTTTATTAAAGAATGTATTTTAAATTTTGCTTTATTTAACTTCAGTATTTTCAATTTTGATTTAAATTTGTTACATTTCGATTACGGTGTATGGGCCCATTAAGTTGTGCAGATAATGCTGTTATGAATGTGGACGAGGCAAAATTAATATTTGTTGTGAAAATCGATTGTTTCTTTACCTGTGGCAACAACAGGTAGATCATTTTCTGGACAAAACGCTGCTGTTTCAATTTCATCGCTCCCTTCAGCTTTCAACGCGGCTGCTATTTTACAATCTGCTGTTTTAACAATTAAAGCTCCTTCACTTGATCCGCAAAGTAATAACAACTTCCCGTCTGAACTTATTTTTAATCCGGTAACAGAACTACTAACTGAGTCCCCTGATAATTGAGTAACAACACTTGCAGACTTCAAATCCCAAATTTTAACACTCCCGTCTTCAAATCCAGTTGCTAATTGTGTCCCATTTGATAAAAGAACTCCACAAGTACATTTAGATCCACTGGTTGGAAATACTTTGCAGTTTCCTTGTGGTATTTGCCACATGTATATTTCACCAGATTGAACACCGCAAAATAAAACATGGGCTGCATGGTGCCATATTAACCATTCCATTTCATCTCCCTCGTAACACCATACCAAGTTTTTATTTAGAACATCCCATACTTGTATTAAACCACCCATGTCCCCGGTAGCAACAAATTTGTTGTCGTGGCTAAAACTCGCCGCTGTTACTGAATCTTTGTGTCCTGTACATTCCAATTCCACTTTACCGGTAGATATGTCCCAAACATATGCTAAATCATCTTCCCCACCGGTTATAGCTAACTGATTCGTGCCATTCGCATTAATACAGAACACAGATCTACTGTGTTCTTTAAAAGTTAGATCAGATTTGTCTTCTGGAGGTTCGATGTCATCTCCAGGATCAACTGTATCTTCTAGGTTATCTACCTCTTCTAGTTCGTCGTCTTCTAAATAAACGATGTCGACGTTGTCTGCTAAATCTTCAGGCAGATCGAAGTTAGCAGGCATTGTTAGACACAAAATAGTAACACAGATTTTGTTGAAAGTAAAAGTTGCACGTTTACGTTTTATAAAGCAGAGAGCACGTTGTCACTCAATATATACTCTCTTTTCTATGGTTGTCACACTGTTTGACTCTTGACTGACATACGGAGAGTGACGTCATGAACGTGAGTTGCACACGGGAAGGAAAATGTCCTTGAAATTCAAATTAACTCTTAAGTTTTCTAGAATATTTTTTCTCTATTTTTTCATTGAGATATATCATTTAGAACTAAACATCTTAAATAATTTATATGTGCTTTAAAGAAGTCCCGGAAAAAACATCCCGTGGAAAATTGATCGCCGGTAAATTTATCGCGGGAAAAATTTAGCGCCGTAATCGCGAAAAATTTCGGTTTCCAGATTTCAACGGAAATATCCATTTTGACTAATTTCGTCGTGACGTCTGTACGTATCTCGCATAACTGAAAAACGGGAAGCCGTAGAAAGTTAAAATTTTGTATTTAGGACTGTTATAACATCTAGTTGTGCACCTCCCTTTTTGGTCATTACATAACTTTCGGAAGTGATACTTTACTTGAAGCCTATAATAGATTTTAATGAAAAACAATATTAAAATATCATCCAAAATTTTTAAATTTGGTATATAGTACTCTTATATCAATGGGAATAACATAATAGATTTTGGTTAAAATAGTCTAACCGGAAGTGATAGTTTACTTGAAGCTGTTATCAGTTTTTCTTGAAAAAATGGTGTTATTTTGATTTTAATAATAAATGCTTCAAATAAAAGTTTTAGAGAATTGAATTCTGCGTTGAAAACATCAAATATGATTAAATTAGCTCTTTGTATAAGCGTGATATGTAAATTTAAAAATTATATACTTTTTGGTTTCTGTTATAATACATATTTTAATTATTAACAAAATATGTATATTGTAACAGGCGTACAAGGAAGTCATGTGGTGTCCACATCAGATTTTTTTTTCATAAATTCAAGATTTTCTTTTGGTGATTTTGTGACATCATAATTTTGTACATACTACGCAAAATTGTGACGTCATTTGAAATTGCATATAAACCTTAAAAAATTATATCTGTAAAATTAGAAATTTATGTAACAAAATGAATATTTATGTAAGTAGCTTTAAGTGAACTTGTAGAAAATAAATTAGAACCTCAATCATCAGACAATAACGTAACCTAACTTACAATTTTTAACCCAGGTTTTCCCAGCGTGTCATGCGTTATTTGTAATTTGAATAATATTCTTCTAATACATATTCTTGCGATCAATTTTACAGCATCATCCCGGCGATCAATTGTTTGGCGATATATTTTCCAGGCGATAAAATATCAGGACACGACTTTAAAGATAAACTATTTTTTACATACATACAGGGTAATCTCTACCGAAAAGATGAGTGCGTCAATGAAATGTGTGTAAATCCGGACTAAATAAGGGTAAATAGATAAGATTTATTTAAAATTGGAATTGGGAATACAAATATTTAAAGAATCGACAAAAAAATTACGCTTTTAAATAAAAACAAGTATATATTTATACATTTATATAAATAAATTTACAACTTACACAAATCTCAACAGTCATTTGCAATGCAACCTTTCAATGATGTCCATTTAGTTTAAACACTATCTACTCACACTCACTTATATGTATAAAAACTAATTAGAAAAATAAAACATATTGCACCCACCTAATATCATAATGACGAATCATTTAAAATACTGATAGTTAAAATGTATTGCTTGCCGAAAATGTTTGAACTAAATGGATAAACCATTGTTCATAGAGAGCTCTGGAATGAACGAAATGTAAATTTTAAGTTGGTTGGGGTACAGCGTGATGACTTCTCCTCCTCAGAAACGCCCTCCCACCGCTCGGATACTGCCTGACAAGAAGAATCAGCGAAGACGCAAGAGCCAGTCTCACGTTAGTGTTATGTCCTCCAGGTAGACTCACGAAGACGGTCGCCACAGCAGCAACGCCGTCATCCGTGGGTTCCACCGCTACTGGTCTTAATTCCATCATCGGAGGAATCCTTCTTGGTTTAGCTCTTCGACTGCTAACAGGCGTAGAAGGACCTAAGAAGAGCGTAACCGACGCGAAAGGCCTTTGCGCCATATGCAGCATTTCTACAACGTGTCTTCTCCTTGCTCTTCGTACATCTGCAGCTTGTTTCGCTTTCCATGCCACAACGCACGCCGCGAGAAACAAAAAGAAACACGAGAAGAAAACAGAGAAGAATACAAACAGATCTATGTGGAGTTGATCTTGGCGGAAGAACACCATTCCATAACTAGGAGTAGAGGGTGAAATATCATTGGACGGTAAAGCTTGCAGTACTATATAAAACTTATTCGTGTCTAACCGGTGTTTGTCTTGCGGTAATGTAATTACCAACCGATCTTTCAGTCCTTTAACCGCCAGCAAGGTGGTATTTCGAGGAATGGTAACGTAGGTTCGTAAACCTTGAGCAGTGTGCTCCATCCAAGAGTATGTGTTACCAGTTTCGTATCTCGTTTCATCTTCACTGGGCGGAATTATGCGGTAACGCGAGTCTAAGTCGATGTCATGTATGCCTAGAGTTAAATTCGGAGTTACTTTAAACGTGTCGTCCTTATTGCTCACGAAGAGATTCAGGCTTCCTTGAGTAACGTCGATAGTTATTCGAATATCTACGTTCATGAATCGTGGTTGCACCACGAAGAATACTGTTTCTCCAGGTACTAAAGGTTTTGGCTTTATTTTACATTCATCTACAAAAAATAATAATTAATACTTAAATCCTCTACGAGCCCAAACTCATAATAGTTCGGTCAGTTCATATTTTCAACAAATTATAAAACCTACGCAAATGGTTAGAAATTTATACAAAATTCTTTTGGCTTCTTTAAATATAGATTTAAAACTTTTTTTTTTTAAAAAAACTATGGGCCAAATGACAGGTGATAATAGTTCGACCGGCATTTTAATGGTCATCTTCTAGTCCAGACTTAGCTTCAATCGAGACACTTTACTTTTGGCACAATGAAAAACAACGTTGTAAAAATCTAGTGCGTAAAAATAAAAGCTACCTTGCAAGACATATGGGACAATACTCACAGAAAAAATTGCAAGGCTTAGGAATGCACTGTCTAATAGAATTAAAGCTGGTATAGACCTATTACATTTTAATGGCTCTGTGACGTCATTTTAGATATGCCATCTACTGAATTTTGTCTGAATCATTGGACGGGTAGCACCATGTTGCCAAATAATGAAAATGAAATAAAATAAATTTATACCTGTTAAGAATTATAAAGGAAATGTATCTAATAAAAATATATATGTAAGGTAAAATTTATGTTTAACCAGATTCAGAGATTCCTTAAGCAAATCATTTGACAACTATGCTGTCAATTTTCGATTGTTTTGGTTTCATTGGTTGCGTTCAGCATCTCTCATCGCTGGCATCGCTGACTTCCGAAGTTTGACGAACACAATGAATGGACGAATGTAATTGGTCCAGCAATTGCATTCGGCAATCATCGGCACGAAGCGGTGCTCATCGCTGCCGGGATGCTGAACGCGCCCATTAAGTTTGCAAGTTTGAAGTGCAAATGAAACACACAAAAAAGAAAACTTCGTAAATTATTGTGCAGTAGATATAATCACAATGGCTGGTAGTATGATCACGGTTTTAACTAAAACTCTGTTTTAAGAAATGTCAAATTTCATTATTTAATAACAAAAATAAATAATAACAAATGTAACAAAATATGAATTTAAAGCAGGACATAGTTTGTATTCAAACAAATATTTTTTAAAAAATCATTCTTTAAACATACGGGTGAAATTAAATATTTAAATTTGAATTTGACATTTCTAAAAACAGTGTTTTAGTTAAAACCGTGATCATACTACGAGCCTCTATTTCTTATCCTACATAAACTTCTTTTTAAAACTTACATCCTCTTTTCTGATGTCCATGTGTACTTCCTATCTTTTTAAAATATTCATCGCTTATACTATACCTAAATTTACCTTTTTTTTTAATTTGTTGTACATATATTTGTTGCCATATTTTAAATTATTTTAAAGTATACTTCATTTCAGCGCCGTCCGTTTTTACATGCATGAAATAAATAATTTAAATCAGTGAAACCAAACTTTGTAAATAATAAAAATATTTTTAACTGTAAAATGTACGAGTCACGAATATTAAAAATGATATCAAAATATAGTTAAATATCACTGTAGATTTTATTTGATAATTGACAGCTGACACGTGATATTTTTATAAGTTTATATCCGTATCTAAACCAACGCTATATTTTCTTACGTGAAATGAAGTATATGTCCATTACAAATGGACAGCCTAAGCGCGACGTCATAGAAAAGTTTACAAACAAACGCACGTGGTATTTGGTGTTGTCAGTTGTCAGGAAATGACGTTGGCAGTTGTTAAATTCTATTTCGAATTATCCTGGCTTTTACCACGTGCTTCTGTTTGGAAACAGTGCTGCCCCGTCCATTCTACGTCATCACTTGGAACCTAACCTGCCCCAATATTAAATGGCGGAATATTTGAAAACCATATTCAATTTTTGTAAGTGTAAAACCTATATTTTAAACTAGTCGAAAGAAAGTGGTAGAAAAAATTCTCACTATTTCCGTAGGTTTTATAATTTGTTTGTTGAAAATGAAAATCGACCGAAATAGTATGGGTTTGGGCTCGTATCAATAAATTTATATATTACCAATTGATCTAGCATCCAAGCACATTTTACTTTCGACAGTCATTTGTTTGTAACATTGATGATCTTCGGTTGGATTACCCATATATCCTTCCTTACATTTTACGCATTGTACATCCGAACAATTCTGATTACTATTTTTACCTTCACATTGTGTTCTATTACTTTCCGTATTGTTTTTACAATTACATTTGTCTCCAGTGATTGGATCACATGTATCACCGTGACCATGACAATTACATCTACAAATAATTTAATAACATACAAATTTTTACAGCAAAATTATGAAAAAACTTACTGTCTGCATCCAAGCCAATTATCCCTTGCTCCTCTGAAATGTCCACTCATACATAAGTCGCATTTACTTCCCTCAGTTTTATTTGCGCATCTCAGACATCTCGCACTTCCTGTAGGTCCTACTTTAAGATAGGCTTCTAACTCAGGAAGAGTCATATTAAGATAAGGTTCCGGATCAGTGCTGTTTTCGTCAACACAAATTTGGCTATGTCCGTAACAATATTCGAAACAGGGTTTACATCTTTCACGATTTTTGGGATTGCCGACGAATAATGGTTTACATACTTCACATTGAGCACCCTATAAGGATTCAGTTAGAACAAAAAAATAATTTTAAGATTTTAAAACTCACCATAGTATTGTTGTGACACTTCAAGCAAACATTAAGCTTATCAGGTCCCTCACATTCTGAATTGCCGTTACATTGACATTCAATGCTACAATTTGCTCCGACGTATCCAAATTCACATACACATTTATCTGGGCTAACACATGTACCCCTAATACAACCTTGTTTACAAAATGGTACACAACCGTTTTCTTTCAAAATGTATCCCTCAGCGCAATTACACTCATACCCATCTTTTAGATCTTCGCAAACTTCTGACTTTTTATCGCAATTGTGGTGATCATTTTTACACTCATTTTCTGGTGGACATCTAACGTAGTTCCAAGTAAAGTTATTGGCTGTTAAGTCCGCGATATTATCTTTATTATAAAACTTTTTGTAAATCGACCGGCAGGTACCCGTCATTGGTTTTTCTGTTGAGCCTTCCGTACAAACTCCGACACCCTGAAATAATGCATTTAATAATTTGTCCTAACGTATGTAACAAAAGTTTTTAGAAAAATTTCAAGCTCCAAATTTTATTACTAAATAGGGTGTAATCTATGTATCACTGGACATAATAAATACATAATAGTTGCTTTATATTGTACCATGTTGAAATTGCCAGAAAAAATTGGAAGATGTTATACAAACTTGAAATCCGAAAATCTATCTATAAGTTAGTTAGACAGGTAGCCAAAACATGAAATTTTTATCGGTTTTGGTGATCAAAATATTGGACAGACGACTATTTACCGAACTATACGCAAATGTGAAGAAGGTGTAGTATGTATTAATTTACCAAAAAGTGGGCGACCCGAACTTTTGCCCCCAAATCGAATCAGCAGACTCATTCAGAGTGCTCAAAACAAAGTTAGAATTTTGATTTTTACATATATTATACTAGACCAAAAAATAAAATACCCGTATTTTTTTTAATTGATTAATTATCCGTAGTTTACGAGAAAATAATTATTAAAACTTTGGAGAAGGGATCTGTGACGCCAGTAGGGTAGAATGATAGAAGAAGATAGTTAGACTGAGATAGATATAGATAGATAGACAGCAGCTGTCTCTTTCGCCATTCCATAACCGATCACAACATATCTATCTTAGTCTAACTGTCTTCTTCTACCATTCTACCCTACTGACGTCACAGATCCCTTCTCCAAAACATTAAATTGCTAATAACAATATTATTACAAACTAATGTTTAGTTTTTATTATTGTAATGAGAAGCTATAGAGGTTTGTTTTTATATATTATACGAGGACTTATATATTTAGCAAAAAAAGTATACAATAATGGCTGATCATATCAAAAGGACCAACAGTTACAAACAAGAATATTTCTGACGACCCGGGAAGTAGATTTATCAACGTTTCAATAAAAAAATCTATTTGATAGAGATCTAACCTTTCCTCAAAACTTTTGTTACATACGTTATATGAAATTAAATAATGCTTACGCTTTCGTCATCCAGTGCACACCAACCGCAATGAGCATTGCGTAAACATGTAGAACACTGGGTATAAGAATCGCAAGGTTCTGGACAAGAATCTCTATCGGGTGCTGCGAGAATTAAACCGCATACTCCTCCCAAGCAATACATCGCTTGAGTATTAATAGCAATACATTCATTCAATTGCGTGGACCACCGACAGTGTGACCTATCCAGACAATCTATACAATGCTCATACTGCACGCATTCATAGTCACATTTTTGTATTACGGTAGAATCATTTCCCTTTATACAATGCCAATACATTTCTTTTTTCCAATCACATCCTTTCCATTTAGAACACTGGACACAATCCGAAGCAGCGCATTCCATTTCTGGACAGGTCATGGTATAATTCACAGGATGCTTATTTTCTTTACAATTATCTCTTTTGGGACAAGATTCTTCTATACTTGTACACTCTCCCCCACAATTTTGACACCACTGACAATTACTGGATAAGGTACAAGAATTGCAATCAACTCTGGAAGAACATTCCAGGGTGGAAAGGGCCGGACATGTTTTTCCAGGGCTGTAGCTATAAGCGTCATTTTTTCTGGCAACACACTGTTCGGAAATGAGCCGAGAATTTGATAAGCAATGTGTTATATTATAGCCGTTTTGTTCATATGTGCATGATCCACAACCTTGGTATTGTAAACATTTATGTTTGCTTTTGCTCCATAGTTCGCACATATCTTCAGGGAGAGATATTCGAGTTACTTTATATTGTGTTTCGCTGCCCCATCCTCCTACAATATAAGCTGTACCATTGGCAAAAGTCATTGCTTGGGAATAAGTTTGTGACGGTAAAGGACCAATTCTGTGGACCCCTTCTGAAGTAATGTTAATCCATTGGCTACAGTTGTACGAATACGCAAATATACTTGAAGTATAATTTAATGAATTTGTTCTTCCTCCAAATACCAGCATATAATTATCAGTCGTTATAGCGGAATGTAAAAATCTTGGTTGGGGCAAAATAGAACCAGGTGTTACAATATTTCCCAAAGTATTTAAATCTACCCATTGCATAGTTTCATATCTGAATGCGAATAAACGATTTGTTGCTTTTGTGCCATTGTATTTGTATAAATATCCTCCAAAAACATATAAACTGTTTGTAGGAGCATGAAAAACAGTGCTGTGTCCATAAATACCTACAGGACCTTTTCCAGAAAGTTTTAAAGGAATCCACATTCCTGTATCCAGCCTATATTCCCAAGGAGTATTCAAAAATCCTTTATTAGGCGAAAATCCACCAATTAGAATCAAACTTTCATAACTGGCATTTCTGTATAAAGTTAATGTATGACCTGCTAAAGGAGCTGGCCAATTTTCATCTTTAGGAAGAATTTCATTCCATCTTTGATTGTGAAGATCAAATTGCCAAAAATCTTGCAAAATATTTTCGTTTAGTTGTAATCTAACATGTTTTGTAAGTCCTCCATAGACATATATAGCTTGTCGTGAATGAACAATATCAGACGCGTGGAAGTATCGCCCTTGCGGCATTTTTGCATCGGGAGTAGAATCAACTGTAACTTGCATCCAAGTACCATTAAGTATATCAAATAATCTAATGTCATTTAAAGGTCCGTGAGATAAAGAAAATCCACCAAACATCCATAAACCTCGTCTGTGATCTGCTACTAAGGAATGACCAAATCTGGGTAAAGTTTTTCGTAAATGTTCGTAATTTGGAGCCAAGTTTTGCGTGTTAAATAATTCAGTAAATACAATTTGCGATCCATTTAATTTGTGCCTACAACTTTTACCTCCCCATCCAGGCGCACAAATACATCTTCCATAATTGTGGTCACATTCGCCTCGTTTCATGTCCGCCCCGCAGTTTTCTGGGCATACTGGTTCGGAGCAATAAGGTCCAACCCATCCTTCTCGGCAAACACACATATCTTTTTTGCAATATCTTGGAGGAGGACAGTTGCTGCATGTTAGAATGTTATAAACAGCGTCGAAGCCTTCTGATTTACTGCTTTGTTTGTAGTGGACGGTTAAATGTCCGGATTTTGTTTCAACTATCATTGTTGGTTTAGCGTCTTGCTGACAAAAAAGAGCCATAAGTCCTGATTGTTGACTTGTATCTGCTAGTTCTGGCATGCCGTCGTATACATAAACAGCGTTTTCGCCGCATGTAACATTTAAGTGGCTTGAATTTATTTGTAGTTGAATTATAGCGTTATGTTCTTTTGGGCTAATAATCCATAAACATTCTCTTGTTGCTGGACCGCCCCAAGGTGCAACATATGATTGTCTAGAACTTATTCCTTGGCCTATAGATCCTGTTAGCATTCCTCTTGCTTCACATTGATAGTAACACAACCCTCCGTTGATAGGATTTCCGTAATAATTATGTTTACACTTTTCACAATTTTTTCCTTCTGTATTATCCTGGCAATAGCATGTGCCAGTTTGCATATCACATATACCCGCTGTAATATTTCCATGGCCATTACAATCACATTTTTGGCACCCTAAAGGACTTGTCGCGTTTCCATAACTTCCATCAAGACATTTCTCACATTGTTCTCCAGTCGTCCAGTCTTGACAACTATCACAAATCCCTACATCTTTTGTGCAGTTTGAATGGAAGTTACAGCCGCAATCAATGGAACAATTTTCACCGGTCCAACCAAGATTACATTCGCAAGTATAGTTAGGGTATCCGAGACATCTTCCATGAATGCAAGGATGGTCGCAAGTACGATTGCAGTATGTTTTGCCATCTCCGGCAAAACCTTGTCTACACTTACAACTAAAGGAACCGTCTGTGTTTGTACATATAGCTTCTTTGTGACAATCATGAAGGCCCAAACCGCATTCGTCAACATCTGGGCAATGAGCGTAAGCCCAACGAGTATAATTCATTCCTAATACACTTTCACACGTATTTTGTGGCCGGTTAAAATCACCCTGTACACATTTTCCTTCTATTGGATTAACTGCGTTGTAACACCAACCACAACTTAAACTACTGAGACAAGTAGAACAGTTTGTATGAGATTGGCACGATTTACATTCATCAGCTTTTCTAGCAGGCATTATACTTAATTCTTGCGAGGCAGGGGTATGGTCCAACCATTCCCTACAAAGTCCAAATTGATATTCGCTGGTGTACACACTAAAACTAAAACATTGTTGTGTTGCTTCACACCATACACATCTTCCCCGAACGTCCAGACAAGAAGTACAATCAGGTCTTGTGTAACACGGTATAGGACACATTTCATTGGATATTACTCTATCCAAAGATCCAGTCCCAGATCCAAGTCTGACACATCTTGCTTCTTCCACTAACCATTCACACAGTCCGGGTTCGACGCATCTCTCACAAGAGATGTAGTTTGAGCAATTAGAACAAGCACTTGGAAGAAGAGTTAAATATCGCCAGTCACCATCTACGTTGCAAGATTCAGTTTCGTCGGTATCTCGGGAAACACATTGATTAGTTAATTCACACCATCCGCATAAACTGTCTGTTAGACAATACAAACAGTTGGTATACATCGAGCAAGAACCGTTGGCGTAAGGTTCCAAATATTCGAAAGTAAATACTTTAGCACTTTCTGATTCCTTGTAGTGCTGTAACTCCATTTTGCTGTGAAGTACTTGGTTGTTATGAACGTGTTTATGAGCGACGAAATCAACTAAAATCTTATTCAACGGTTCTGGGATGGTCCAGCTTTGAGAATCGCACTGTTCTTTATCTACTGATAATAAATTTTTGGATAATTGGACGTCTCCGGATATATCTTTTAATTCTAAAGTAGCATTGCAGTCTATCACACATATTTGTAGTTTTTCTTGGCCTTGCCATTGTGCAGTTGGGCGGAGAAAACCGCGTAATCTGGTCATCATTTCTCCGTTTATTTTTGTTCTCGCAGAAATTGGTGGTGGATCAAAATCTATGGTAGTTGCGTTGATAATGCCAACATGGTCAGGAAGAGTTAAATTTATTGGATGATGATATCTAAAACAATAAATTCCATGAAATGTTTATCAAGAACCTAAAAAGAAACCAATCACTCAACTTTTATTCAAAAACAATTTTGATGAATTCCCAATATATATTTGCAATTAATATCACGCACATGCGGAAAAATTGACATTCTATAATAATAACAACAGGAAACAGAAATGTTTAAATTTTAACTTTTCCTTATAAACTGATTCAATTATTTGAATTGTCTAGTTTCAAAATTCCGACAAATCAATTTTTGGCAAAAAATTAGTTTGATACTGCAACGGATTCGTCTTCTTATAACTCATTCTCTATAACTTGTTCTGATGTTTACGTATCTAAACTAAACAAATCCATATGAAATTTATGTTTAAAATATCAGATTAGTTTCAAATAAATATAAATCTTCAGGGCGTATTACCCATTGCTGGGTGTGCCAATCTCCTCTATACGCAGATATCGGTAATGATAACGATAAAGATGTTAATGTTCTATAGGAAAACATAAAAAATACAATGATCCTTCAGATGACGCTCTATAGTTAAAGAGAATTGTGATGCAGTATCAACTTGTATCAAGTTGATGAGATTCCCGATATAATTGTCTGACTGTCTTCAATTTTTAATAGTGTAATTTGATTTTTTTTTTAATATAATGGTATAAACACTTCGTGTTTTCTTATAAATCCAAAATAAGAGATGTTTTGAAAGTAAGGTCAGTGAAATTAGTTACAGAACGCAAAAAACCCAAAATTCAAAATCAAAATTCGACAAATCCATCTATTAAATTTAAATTCTGACATTATTAATTAGTTTTTAGTTCTTTATCTTCAACATTATATGTGTACTGATGGCATTATATAATTATTCATTTGAAACATGTCAGAACAATTTTTTACAATTTCCCAAAATTTGACCTAAGTGAATTTGTCGGGTTTTGAACAGGGCATTGAACACGCCAAAAACTGGGTTCGGTTCAGGTTAATTTGTTTTTTGAGAGATGTGTTCGTGTGCGGTTCTGGTTGCATTTATAAATTTTTACGTTTTGTTCCGGGTTCAGGTTTTGAGTTTAGCGTTTTTAAATAACAAAACTTTATATAAAAATAATTCAAAGAACAAGAACACGAACACAATTTTCACGAACCGTCAACACCGGTAATGCTAAACCATAGCTGAACCCTGAACCCGAATTTTAATACCTGTTTCGGTTCCGACTCCAGTTCAATTGAAAAATATATCTGAAGTCCGGTTCTGGGTTTGGGTTCGCTAAAACGTTACGGTTTGGTTCCGGTTTTGGTTCGATGCCCTGGTTTCGAAACTAGGCGATTCTCTTCTATTATAGTTATGTTATAAAGTAAAAATATTTATGCAGAGTAGGGACGTCATTACAGTTTGTAACTAGATAATGACGTCACGGAATTACTAGGTTTACGTAGAGTGCTCGCCAGCTAAGAAAAAGCCATTTACGTCATCAGCGCAGAAACCAATTTTTATCATTGCCCTTGGTTGTCATAGCAACGGTATAGCTTGTTCATGGATACGCCAGTGTCGTTCGTGTTATGTTCTGACGTTTAGTTCTAATGAAAATGTATCATTTGAAGTATTTTAAAAAATAGTAATAAAAAATCAATTTAATGTTCTGTCTGATGAATATTGTTCCAATAAATTGTAAATTTCTAAAATATTTATTCAAATTATTTTCAAATTTACAGGAGTAAAAACAGTTTAGTATTATATTCGGGACTATGGTCATTATTCACTCGGATGATTTGCATCACTGGTCTATGGCTCGGGAAGCAAACGTCATCTTCGTGAAGAATAAGTATCATAATCCTTCATATAATAAAATAGTATAATATGAAAGTATTTGTATTATTATGGAATTCCGTCGTGTGATGGCCTAAAGCGCTTCCTAAATGAAAATCAATGCAGACGCAATGAATAAGTATTTAAAAATGTCTCTTTAGCAAATTTACATGTCATTTATCAATAATTTGTGATAAACAACTAAAATAAATAGAAAAAATAACAACTGAAGTGCGCGCTCACTATTTGGTAAAGAATGAGTTGGCACGCCTCTGCCTCCAAAATCTGTGAGCCGACGTCATTGCTTCGCGCATCTATTGATGACGCAAATGGCTTTTTCTTAGCTAACGAGCACTCTAGTATATCTACTAATTTAATTTTAAAAAGTGTAATGTGTGTTGCATAATTTTATTTGCATGCAATGCTAATTTTTGCGATCAAGTTAATTTAATATGTTTCCAGTTTAAAAACGAATAACGTAAACAAATGTTAATCACACGAAAAGATAAAAACGAATGACTAAATACCACATGGACGATCAATAAATGTCATGAAAACGTATACATTTCCAAATCCAGTACTGCCAACAGGTGGTGAAAAAATGAACTACAATAGGGTCCTATACCATAGTCATATTTTAACTATCTTAAATAAGAAGACGAAAATATAGATAAATTAATGAGTATTAGTGAAAAAATTTTCTTTAAATATTGACTAGGTCACAAACTATAAGCGATTGAAGATGATTACTTGGGTATGACGCGTTAGGTACTAAGAATTTGATTGGTCGCCTGATTTTAAAAAGGATATTCGCGCGTCTGTAGCGGTGACCTTTAAAAGAATATGAAATGTCATGTTGTTCCATAACCTAACAAAACATTTAACAAGTTTGTGTTTGATGAATTTGTTTAATTATAACATCTAGTAATATTAACAATAATAATATATTTATAATTAAATCAATTTGTAATATTAAGTAAATTAATAATAATATTAGTTAAATTAATATTGAAACTTTAAAACAGGGCAACACTGGCGCCATCCGTCGTCATGCTTTGTGTAATAATATTGTCAAACTGTTTCAATGTTCTATAATTTATTAGGAAAAAATTTCTTCATGAATATAACGTATAAGTTTTTATATACAAACATTTCAGCTATGCAAACATAAAAAAATTGTTCCCTCTATAACTAACAGTTTATCCCATTGCTTGTCGATCACTCGTTAGTACCTAATACGTCACGCACAAATTCCTGGACTTTAAAAATTCATATCTCGCTTATTACGTAAAATTTTTAAGTCGCGTTTGCACTAAAATTCTTATTTTATCCTGTTCTTACAGAAAAAAAAAATAAAAGAAAAATGGTATAGGACCCCATTGCTTTAAATTAAAAATGCGTTAAAAATATTATGTTCGACTTTAATATAATTGTAAATTTAATTAAAATGTGCTTTATTTTATTCGTTTCCTAAAAATAAACATCACTCAGTCATTATTGCAGTTTTGATTTTTTTTTTTTGTAATGTTTTGATGACGTCCCTCCTCTGCATAAATACTTTTACTATAATATAAAACCTACTTTAGGAATGTCAACCCTGGTCTTTTATCCAGCTCTCTACACTGTTCTGGTCTATGAACCTCTGTCCCTTTAACACCCCACCATCCAGGAACTTGCGAGGGACTGTCCTCTCTTATTCCACAAACTCCATAGTTGTCTTCTTTGTGTTGACATCTTGCATTTTGCACACACCATGTACATTCACCCAGTCTTAATTTTTGTGCTGCGGAAATGAGTAAAGTACTCGTATTTCCATGAATTAAACAAGAATGACAATCTCCTAATGCCGGACAAACACCCGGACATCGAGTGGTTTGTAAGTTTGTAGTGCAGTTTGCGCCCAGCATCCTTCCATAGCAAAATTCGTCAACCTGAAAAGTATTTTAGTTACTTATGATTGATATTAGTTATAGTTTCTTCCACTAAATTTAGCCATATTTTCGTAAAATGATTTAGCTCCTCAATATTAGTTTGGCGACCTAATCGGGTACTATATCATAGTAAAAGTTTAACTATCTTAGATAAGAAAGTGAAAATATACATATTAATGAAAAAAAAAAAATTGTTTAAATATTAATTAGATCGAAAACTACAAGCGACTGAATTCTAATAATAATTGGTCTGACGTAACATGTCTCGACCAGTTTGATTGGTTGCCTGATTTTAAAAGCGAGATTCGCGCGTTTTGTTTGCCCGCCCCCGAGAAATTACGAATGGAAAACACTAGCGCCAGCCGCTGCCATTAGTCACAATACTGTCAAACAATGGTCAAACTGTTTCAGTATTTTATAATTTTTTATGAAAAATATGCATTTTATTTGTCATTTATCCTAAAAAAATAATTTCTTCACGAATATAATGTATAAATTCATATATAAAAATATTACAGATAAACATGAAAAATTATCCTCTATAGAACTAACAATTTGTCGACCACTGGTAAGGACATGCTGCGTCACACGCCAAATTCTGAACTTTAAAAATTTCGCTTATTACGTAAAATTTTTAAGTCGCGTTAAAGCTAAGATTCTTAGTTTATCCTATTCTTCCAGAAAAAAAATAAAAATTTCCCCATAGAGTGTTTAAATATTAATTCGCTTGCAAACCTACAAGCGACTGAAAATTTTCGAGACATTTATTTGATTGGCTGCCTGACTATAAAATCGAGACGCGCGCTCATTGGTGAGGGCAAAAAACGTCACACGCCAAGTTCAGAAATTTAAAAATTCATATTCGCTTATTAAGTACAATTTTTAAGTAGTGTTTACACTAAAATTCTTAGATCACCCCGTTCTTGCAGTCAAAAGGTAGTATAGTATCCCATTTCATTTCAACAATCATGCGGATAATCAAAAAATATTCGTTTCGTATAAATATATCTATTAACGGATACCAACAATATAAACAAATAAGAAATAATTTTAGAATACACCCGAAATTGTGGCAAAAATAGAACAGATTTTTTTTTAATTCAATATTTTGTTCAATTAGGAAACAATTTCTGCCTTTTATTACACAATTACAATAACTGTTCTGTAAGCTTTACTGAATTTTAAAATGCACTGTAAAATATACTTTCAAATAATTTTACGAAAATGTTGCCAAGTAATGTCGCAAATTTTACCGAACACCATCCACATTCAGGGTCTGCAGAACATTCAAGATATTTCTTATGCCTACTGCACGCAGTTTCTGGATCGTAGTGTTCCCCTTTTCGAGCTGCGACCATAGGTGGAACAGTATATGCTAACAAATCTCCATTTACATTTCCATGGTAACCGCCAACCTATTAAAATTATATTTGTAAAAAGAAATTACACAAGATTTATGAAGATCTTCCGTACCAGTAATAATGTGTTCATATTTCTAATGCTAGCAGCATGAGCAAAAACTCCTTGCTGTTTAGGATATTGAGATTCTTGTCCCTCTCCTAAAATATCTGGGTTGACCCACGCATGGCAACCCAGATGATACAGGTACATTTGATTGTCGTAACATATTTCTTCTTTGTTATGTCTATGAGAATAACCTCCGAATACTATTAAATAATTTCCTAAAACAGATTTTTCTATTTAACGATTTGCGAAGTAATGTTTTTTGTGATATTATGCCTCCATTTTATAATATTTTCAATAGTAACGTATTTTAAAGGAAGTGATATTTTTTTTTGATATCAGTCTATTCTTTCATGATTTATTTATATACAAAATAATCAAATCAGGTAAATGTCACGTTCTTAAAACGATTTTGTAAATATATTTCATGTACATGTAATCGTTATATTCATATTTCATCGCTAATTTAGTCATTGTTAAGTAAAAATCTATTTTTATTTGTTTTCAGCAATAAAATATATGATAAAAAACAATTGTTTTTACTTAGAAACGATTTAAAATAAATTTTAATACTTTCCTTTAACTATAAAATAGAATAAAATTGATGACTGTATTCCGTACAAAACTCTATATATTACAGAACTGTAAATCTATAAAAAACTAACAAAAACTGATGTATTTTTTTGATTAATATGAAATTATATAAAAGAGTGGCAACTTTCGTTGCGATTTTGTTCAGTATTTATTTACAGATCTGTAACACTTAACAGTTTTGTACAGAATACGGCCATTAAACTTATATAATTATAATGAAATTGGTAAAAATTATTACACTTTAAAATGCATTAAATGAGTTTCAATTTTTTTAAATGGTATCCATATCTAATGAAAACCACAATAAATCAGTTTTATTAGAATTGGTAAACAATACTCTTATTTTTTTTTTCTGAGAAAGTTTTCAAACACACGTTTTATGATGCAAAACAATTTCTTAATTATTGTATAATAAAATCTAAAAATATTTTGAAATGTTTAAGATTTTTAATTCGTAGCTGATAAAAAATTATTAAAAATGGAGACACATTATATTTTATTAACAAACCTATGATACTGGCTGTATGAAAAGCCCTTTCTCTAGGCACAAATTTCTCCCGTAGATGTGCTCTCGGATAATGTAATTCAGTCCAGTGTCTACTCTCTAAGTGAAATGCGAACATACGATCAGACAACTTTGAAAACCTTGCGACTCCAGCAACCACACCCCCGTATACAACTAACGAATTCGATGCTGCATGATAGACAGTTGAATGTGCGACAACTCTCACATCAAGTTCCTTTCCTCCTCTTGGCTGCACATATTCCCAAACCTCTTCACCATCATCTCTCAAACGTATTTTATATAGCTTTGAAGAAAATTCACCATCCGTAGTACTTCCCCCAAAGAGATATACAACATCCCCCGCAGCTGTAAGGGTGTGTCTCGTCAAAGCTGGAGGAAAAATATGTGAATTCTGCGCACGGAGAGACCATTTCTTAGTAAAAGCATTGAAAGACCACAATTCGTTGGATAAAGTTCCGTTGTCAAGTTTCCCGCCAAAAATTAAAAACCCTCCTGGGATTGAACAAGCAGCATGTCCGTATCTCAAAGCTGGTTCGTCTATTGATCTCGTGAAACGAACTCTCCTCGTTTGATTGGAAACATCGGAAAAACTGACCAAAAAGTTTCGGAGAAATGAGTTAGTTTTTGGGAGACCCCATCTTTCTTCTCCTAATGGGCCTACATGTTGTAAAAGAGCGCTTATTGAAGTTGGGTCGATTGTTTTCTGCAAGGTTTTGTCTTCTAAAACGTCTCCTGCAGAATTCAACCAAGAACTATTTTGGAAGTTGTAAATTTCGAGGTTTCCTAATACTCTGTTTAGGTCGTAACCGCCATAAACATACAAAGAATCAACTTCTTGTATGTAAACAGCAGTATGAGCTGCTCTAGGAGTTAAGCCACCTCCTGTATGTGATAACCAATGCCATTTATTCCCCACAGGATCCGCATTATGGAGACTGCAGGCTGCACCAGAATATCCTAAAGAAATTTTTAAAAATATTTATACGAGCCCAAACTTATAGACTGGTACCGCAAACTTTGTTTTGGAGATGCCAAATTTTATTATTTATTAATAATAATAAATAACAACAAACAAATTTATCAAAATATTATTTTAAAGCAAAACAGCTTGTATTGAGTTAAATATTTTGAAAAAAAAGTTTTTTAAACATAAGGGTGAAATTAAATATTAAAATTTGGCATTTTCAAAACAAGACTTGTGGTACCAGCCATTATAATTCGACCGGTTTATATTTTCAACAAATTATCTACATAAATGGCTAGAAATTTCTATAAAATTCTTTCGGGTACATTAAATATAGACTTAATATAAACTTATGTGGGCCAAATGACTGATGATAATAGTTCGACCGGTATTTTAAAGGTCGTCTTCTACTCCAGGTTTAGTTTCTACTGAGACCCTTTACTTTTGGCACAATGAAAATCTCGATAAAAAGCAACTTCGTAAAAATCTAGTGCGGACAGTAAAATCTACCTTGTAGCTTGCAAGACATGGGACAATACGCACAGGGAAATGTGCAGGGCTTGGGAATACAATGCCAAATAGAATTAAAGCTGGTATTACTACTTATAATCAAAGCGATTTAACCCAATATTAAATTGCAGAATACTTGATTATTCAGTTTTTGTATATTTAAAATCTATTATTAAAATATCTTTTAGAACTCATATTAATAATTGGAATAATACTACCTTTTTAGTTTATGTTCTATATTTTGTCATTTTTATGTCAATTTTCCATTAAGAAGGCACCAGTTTATGGTGCCGAAACGTTGGGTTTTAATAAAAACTACAAAACATAAACTAAAAAGGTAGTATTATTCCAATTTTTAAAATCTATATTTTAAACTAGTCGAAAGAAATTTGTAGAAATTTCTCGCCAAATGCGTAGGTTTTATAATATATGAGTTTGGGCTCGTAATATATTAGCCCAAAATTTAGTACTCCAAGATGCCATATTTTTAATTAGCAAAAAAGGAAACAGGTGCAATAAAAAATAGTGAATAAAAAATAAGTCTTTATTAAGCAGGCATAAAAAAGTGTTTATAGTGTAAACCCAAAACCAGGCAAAAAGAAGAATACTATAACAAACAAGCAAATCAAGGCCAACTTAGACGTAACAACCAAAGCCCCACGTAGTAATGTACCTTCTTCGCAAACACATTTTCCCATGTAGCATCTGCCATGTCCTTTGTTGCGACCACACTCGTCGGGGCAAAGTCGATGAGAACAATCATCTCCTCCCCAATCGTCAGTGCAGACGCACTGGTGATTGAAACAAACGCCCTGAGACTCCGATGTGCAATTGTTCGGACAATCCATTACGAAAAATTCAGCTCGGAAACCATTCAGGACATAGTTTGTATCACTATACAATAATATGAGCATCTGGAAGATTGAAATAAAAGTTTTATCTTTAGGACGTAGAAGTTCGTGGAATTTTTTTGCCGATTTACATAACTAGATATAGGAATTGCGGAGTGGCATTGAAAATATAATTATATTCGTCGTTTTTCGCGAGAAAATAATATTTAATTGTCTATTGAAGATATGAAATGATACACTTGTTTTTCATCTAAATTAAGTAATTGGAAACAATAAAAATTTGTGTAATAGTTTTCATAGAGGTTTTTCTTATTTTTCCGATGGATTATGGTAAACAGTAATTAAAATATCTTGTAATTAATTACAAAAAAATAAAACAATGCAAAAGTAATTAATTTTCAATGCCATCTCCAAGGTAGAATCTCAAAGTAGTGATATTATCACGATTTTCTAAGATTGATTTTTCAAGTATATAACTTTCCGGCTAAATAAATACTATAAAATACCGCATAATATATCGTTAATATTTTTGCGGTAATTCTCGTTATCTCGGCGGTCTCATATGCATAAATATAATAATAATCTATCAATCAAATCATGCTACATATAATAAATAAATAATGTTTAACAAATGACTTTCAGCACGACTTTCTGTTTCAAAAATAACCTTGGGAACTGGTTTTACCCAATACGGATATTTTTTAGCTCTTTGACCCAATAATGTCCATTTTTCAATAATAATAATTAAAGAAATAGTATCATTTCAGTTTCATATTTTAAATTATCGAAGTTACTCACATATCCAGACGAAGCTATCACTTGTTGGGGAGCAGTCTTTCCGCTAAAACTACCCAAAAGGGGTGACCGAAAGGAATCCCCATCATAAACAAACACATAATCGTATGAGCATTCAGTTCCCATGGTATGGAATTTGAGGGTGATGAATTGGCCTGTGCCATTTGCTTTGATGAGCCATTCGCAATGCGAATCCTGAGTGTAATTGGAATCCAGGGGTCCATCAGTGATCTCACCCCGAGAGTCCGTGAACACATGTCTCGTTTTATCGCACGAATCCAACACTATACACACTACATATCCCAAACACATGTAAACACATATTAAACACCAAATCACGTTGAAATTGTTCTTAATTGAATACATAATTATCACAAAAAACAGATTTACTGACACTTGACATAAATCTTCTCTTTACGTTATTTTATCTTTTATATACATAATCTCAATTAATCATTTGATCATATTTAATATTACTTAATAATATGTTAACTTATAAATCACTGTTTTGTTGCCAAACATAGCTGCTCTCTAAAACTCTCAATGCCATTTATGATCACACATCTACATCACATCATAAAATAACTGCATTCAGATTTGTTTCTTTTTTGTTAACAATTGATTTGCGACAAACTAAAACAATTCTTTTCCGACGACATTCTATTTTTCGGCATTGACTATAAACGTCAAACGTCAAAACGAAACAAAACAATAGAAACTCTCGCCATGTTGAAATTTCAACAACTGCAAATCTGCGCGATCGCGCTTTAGTTTTCGACGCAAGCGCGAAGGATGGTAACAATGCTGATGATTCATTACATAATAATACAGCTACGAAAATAACTCAGTCAAATATTTACTTTATTTATATACAACAATCAACAAATAGATGCTGTAACATAAAAGCAAAATACAGCTTAAGCATGTAGTCATAACTTGAATGTAATCATTAATATAAATGGCCGTACTTCACACTATTGTGCTTCCTGACCGTATGATACCACACCACATCCATGCAAAACAAGAATACCGCGTATATGTGACTATGTATACGAGTGTTAGTGACTGAAATGTATTAAAAATCAAGCTCGCGGCCAATTAACAGTATTAATAACTTAAAATATCATTTATTCTTCATATCAGGTATTGTTGCTTATTTGGTTTCAGATAAGAAACGTTATAAAAAGCAAAATATACGCAATACGAAACTGGTTTCTCTTCTAGTGACTTTCAAAAATGTCTCTGGCATTTGCACAACGGGGAAATAGACCTCCACCCAATCCAGCACAAATTCAGAAGATGTTAGATGAAAATGGTCACTTAATACAGACCATTCAAGATTATCAAAGCAAAGGAAAAGCACAAGAATGTATGCAGTATCAGCAAATGCTACATCGTAACCTAGTGTACCTGGCCAGCATAGCTGACTCCAATCAGAATATACATCAATTATTACCGGTATAGAAAAGACAGTATTGTTTGCATTGCATGTAATATTGTGTGACTGAACAATGTGATCCATGTTTCATTGCGTACGGTAGGGTGTGCATGTGGCAGAAATGGTGGTCTTTTTAAATTTGGTTCTAACAAATTTTCTTGATTTTTTTCTGGAAGAACAGGATAAACTAAAAAATTTAGCGCAAACGCGACTTAAAATTTTTAGGTAATAACCGATGATTTTTTTAAAGTTCAGAATTTGGCGTGTGACGTAGCATGTCATTAGTGGTCGACAAACTGTTAGTTCTAAAGGGTACAAGGCATAGCTGAAATATTTTTATATAACTTAGACATTATATTCATGAAGAAATAATTATTGAGCATAAATAACAAAATGCATTTTTTCTTAATAAATTATAAAACATTAAAACAGTTTGACAGTACTGTGATTACAAACTTTGGCGGCGGATGGCGCTAGTGTTTGTCCATTTCCATTAATGGTTTCTCCGTGGGCGCGGGATTAAGATGCGCGAATCTCGCTTTTAAAATCACACCACCAATCAAACTAAAATTATTATTAGACTTCATTCGCTTGTAGTTTGCGAACTAATTAACATTTGAACAAAAAAAAAAAAAATCGCTAATAGGTATTATGTAATTTACTTATATTTTTATGTAGGTAAATTTCTCGACTATGATATGGATAACGTGTTAACAATTTACTCGAAATCTCAGTCAAACAACATGTATTCTTACAACACCGACGTTTCGGTGCACACTTGTACCTTCTTCAGGATAGTAAAATCTTAAAAAAATATTACATACCATGTACACAAAATACATTCGTATTAACATTCAGTTATATTTTTCTATGTACGATGTTAGTACGAATGTATTTTATGTACTTGATATATAACATTTTGTAAGATTTTACTACCTTAAAGAAGGTGCAAGTCGGTTTGTAAGAATAAATGCTGTTTGACTGAGATTTCGAGTAATTATTAACATCTTATATTTTTACTTTCTTATCTAAGATAGTTAAAATTTGACCCTGGTATAGTACCCAATTTCTTAAACACTTTCTCAGCCTCCTCAAATGGTACCTCCTCAACCGGGCATGCACGGAGCACCCGACCAGCAGAACAACTTCAACCACCAACAGCAACCAGGTCCAGGTGGCTACCGCAACATGGGTGGCATGCCTCAAAGACCTGGGCCGGGGGGTGCTCAACCCTACCCTCAACGTGGGTATCAACAAAATCAATATCCGGCTGGATATCCACCCCAAGGACAACAAGGAAATCAGTACCCACAACAGGGAGGTCAGTTTCCTAATCAGCCACCTGGGTATAATCCACCGACTCCTCAGAATAGTTACGGTCAACCGCCAGCAACTACTGCAGGGCACAATTACAGCGGTAAGTTAATCAGATGTGCGACAATAAAAAAACCGGATTGGTCTTAGAACATCGACTAATCAAAAAATTACGCAAAACAAATATTGCCACCCTCAATGTACTCTCCTCCCCAAACCTTACACCGCCCCATGCGAATAATCCATTGTGGAGGCAATGCTGCAGTCCTTTTTTTATTAACATAAAGGGTTCTCAAAACCTCTTTGTTGTATACCTGCTTAACAAACTGCCCTTCAGGCACCTAATCTACATGAACAATATTACTCGGCCGAGGCGTTAATCGTCTCCAAACTCTTTTCTTCCCGCTCTAAACCTTATAAACTTCTCGAAAACTTGAGTACTAAACTTTGTTCAACAAATCGTGTACTTCTGTTGCGGATTTCTCAAGTTTTACACAGAAATTTATAATGACGCTAGCATGATTCTGACGGAATAAAAGAAAGCGTTACATTTCAATCAGAGGCTATTGCCGAACGGTTTGCCTAATTATCGTGAAATTTTAATCGTAGTTGGAGGGACGATAATAAATTAATGACACATTGCAATTTTACCAAATTTACAGGGAAATCGAAAAAATATCTTATTTTTTTGCCACACCTCATATGTACTTTCCAGTTTTCTTAATTTTATTTTTTATTTAGGCCAGCCAGGTTACGGAACCCCTCCCCCCGGCGGTGTTCCCCCCAGTCAACCTGGTCCATACCCCCCTCCCGGTAACGCCCCCGCCCAGCCAGGTAATTATGTCCCAGCTCCAGGTGGTAACTACGGTCCCCCTACTACCCAAAACAACTATCCACCCCCTGCTCAACAAGGCTACCCTCAAGCTCAAGGCTATCCACCTCCGGCTCCTGTCAGCCAACCTCAGCCCCCTAATTCTTACCCCGGACAGCCAAGCCCTAACCCTAATTACACACAAAGTCCCCCCAGTACACCTGTGACGTCAGCACCTACGTCTACTACCCAACCTTATCAGCCGCCCTATCCCCCTAATTCCCAAGCGAACCCACCAGCAGCTGGATATACACCTCCTCCTGGGCAAACCTACGCACCTGGGGGACCGCCTGGGCAGTATGGATACCCACATGGGCAACCATATCCCGCGCAAGGACAGTATGGAGGACAACCGCAGGGGTATCAGTATCAGAGGCCTCCAGGCCCTCAAGGGGCGCCGGGACAAGGACAGTATGGATATAACTATCCACAGCCATCACAGTGAAGATATACGATTTTTATTTGGTTGTAAATGTTTTTTGTTTTTATATGGGATTTCGGCGATAAAATTTTAGTGCCTCTTGCGGTGACTATGCGGACTATGCAGAACTCTTCTAAATAGCTGTGTATTTAGATTCGTGAAAGATGAAAAATCGATTTAAAAATCAATGGGTATAAGGTGTCCTTAAAAAAATTATAAAGATATAAACATAAAGACTATGGGTGGTAGCATGAACAAATGATTCACGGTAACGAGGAGTTAATTAGCAGTGTTTTATCCTTGTCAATCGGTTACAGATTATTTTAGAGAAAAATACTTCAAATAAAAGTTGCGAACAATTAATTTTTCTATAACTGTTATTTGTAGTATTTTACTCTAAAATAATCCTAATCGATTGACAAGGATAAAACGCTGCTAATCATCTAGAATCATTTGTTAAAACTGCTAGCTTGTTTTACTTCTTAAGGCTGTATCCCACGATGAAAAATACGAGCAACTTGAGTTGCCGATATCGGCAACATGACGATTATTCTATCCCACGGAATGTATGTTCCTTTAAAATCTAGGGAAATACGTTGCTTAACGTTTCTACCAGATATAGGGAAATTTTGATATTTGATCTTTAACATCCCATAACTGGATAACTTTTCATGAGGTTGATCAGTTCCTCTTCCACATGTTTATTAATATATTAGTCTTCACTGTATGTACTTAATATGCGAGCACACGTATTGTTGACAAATAAAAGTATGATTTTGACAAGATTGACGCCTGCGTGATGATACGATGCTTCAAACATAAGTTATTTTTGGTCTTTGCATGCTGCATCTGTGATCTAGCGCATGCGCTCAAACGAGTTGCTCCTAGAAAGTTGCCGTTATCGAAAAAGTTTAGCTGCATACGTCTAAACTAATTGCAGCTAAAAAGTTGCCTAGCACACGGCGTTTTGTCACACATACGAGCAACTGTTGCCGTTAATTTCAATAAATTGCCGATACGTTGTATCGTGGGATACAGGCTTTATACATCTCCGAGTAAATAATTCTAATAAATACTCGTTCTGGTAATAATGAGGCCTATTTTGTAACGAAGTAGTTAAGTCGTAGCAAAATTGCTAAATATTTTAACCAATAGAAACAAATGTAAAGCCTGTCATTTTCATGTTTTATTCAGAGTTCGCAATTATTATTGGTTATTTGCTATATGTTGGTAAGACATAACTTTCTTACAAAATAAGGCTGAATAATTAAGTATTTATATATATCGCAAAACAGATTAACCTTGATATAAGATCATTTTTTTGCAGTTATTATTAATCCTCTGCATTCAAGCTATCGTCTCAATTCCTCGACGTTATCATTTCTAAATTTGGCACCTGATATGTACAATTTCTGGCTTTACATTCTGAACACAAATCTCACAAATACTGTGATTACAGTTTGAATCATTCTTTGTTAGTCCGCATAGTTCACCAGAAGTGGCACTGTTATAGCGAATTGTGACTTCTCTGTCGAAACCCCTATTCAAGGTGTGTAATTTTGGACGTATACTCAAATAAATATTTCCTTATTCTTTAACAAATCTATATTTACTTATTGTTACAACCCTTAATTACAATTAATTTTCTAGAAAACGGCAAATTCTTTAGGATACTTTTCACTGATAGATTGTTGTATTTTCGGCATATTAAATCTATCGAAATTGCCGGTGTCTCCAGGTGAGTCAACTTTAGGAATAAATGGTGCAACAGCTTTTCTCGTATAAATTGCAGTCCAATCTACCATTTTAAACCATTCATGTCCTTTAATATCTAGTACGCCATTTTTCAAATTACCGTAACTAAAAACGCATTTTTATTACTTATAATTTCGAAAAGTAAATTTTTCTTTACCGTCGGGATAGATCTATTTGCAATATGTTTCTTATAAGTTCTCGAGCTTCGGCAGAAAAATCTGGAGTGAATCTGTATTTACCAACAGTTATTTTCTCGTATATTTTTATAGCTTCATCTGCATAGAATGGTGTGTATCCAGCAATCATTTCATATAGAAATATTCCTACTGACCACCAGTCTACAGATTTACCATATCCTTTGCTCATTATTATTTCGGGTGCTAAGTATTCTGGTGTACCACATAAAGTGTATGTACGCAATTTTATCATCTACATGCAAATTAATTAATATTTTATATTAGATATGTTATTCTATCTATAATGATCGGCACAGAAAACGAATCATTTTATTTTTTTTAGATAATATGAACACTTCATTTTTTTGTGCAATTATAAATTATTTTAATTATGGTATACAAAAGATTAATTAGCATTATTAAAATATCTAACGCCGACTTGTTCCATCTTCAGTAATGCGACCACGGAAGCTAAGGTTTTAGTTCTTAGTAATATTTCGTTCGTATTAAAATGACAAATACATAATAAAACAAGGGACTGAAAGAAATTGAACTAAAATACACGATAAATATACATTTTATCTATTTTATTATGCCGTGACGATTGGGTAAATTAATCAAGGCGGTGATGATCATGTGATGATCGACTGGTAACAAAATGAAAGAGTGGAAAATAATCGGACACGCAATCAAACAAAACGTATTTATTTCCTAGCCTACGATATTCGAGATAATCAGGTGTAATTATCTAAATTAATCATATTTTTTATTTTGGTTGTTTAATATGTACTTTATAAAACTCATTTGGATGTTATAAAGTATTTCTCTAAAGAAGTCAAACCTAATTTCTGTTAGGTTGATTACTAGAAGACAATGAAGTAATAATTATAAGAAATAAATGTTAATCACTGTTACCAACAATCAAATAAAATATTAAATATTCCCATTCTATGATCATAATTAGAAAATAAAATAACGAATATTTTTAAATATTTTTTGATAAAAGGACCAAAATAGAAAAAAATTGTATAAAATACACGTTTCATAAGAAATATTAGCGCACTTGTTCTTTAGAAAACTCGTGCGCTAAAATCATGTCTTATGAAACTTGTATTTTAATGAACTATTTTAAAAATGAGATGTAAAGTCCAGGAACTCTAATTAATACACACAGCAATAAGAATATTTTGTAGTAAATTTTAAAATATAAATTTTAAACAAGTATTGTTTTTTAAATAATTAAATAGCCCATTTTCCGTGCCGATCATTTTAACATTATTACCTTGCAAAAACCAAAATCTGTTAATTTTAAATATCCATTAACATCAACAACTATATTTTCTGGTTTCAAATCTCTGTACACTATATCCATAAAGTGTAAATATTCTATAGCCATAATGACTTGAGCTGCATAGAATTTTGCATCTTTTTCTTTAAATGTTCGAGATCTAAAATTGCATAAAAAGTAACTATTTTTTTAAAATATGTTTTAAGTATTACCTTCTTAATAATGTAAACATATCTCCACCAGCAATGAACGGCAAAACAAAGTAAACATTACAATTATCTTTAAAATTAAAGTCCATATGAATCAAAAATGGAAAATTAACGCAAACCAAAACTTGTTTTTCGTTAACAGTATGTTCTAATTGTTTATCTTTCAATATTTTGGCCTTATTCATTACTTTAACAGCGTAATAATTACCACTACTTTTATGCTTAGATAATATCTAGAACAATATAAAAATAACAAGGGCTCATAAACTTATTCGTATACAGTGGTGCACCCAGGAATTTGGATAAGGGGGTGCATTATAAAAAAAAAATAATTTGTATTTTTTTAACATATATTAAATATTACAGAAGGCAATCTATTCTAGCACAAGTTAGAAATTTGGACACGAGTGCTTGATTAGCTTTCTGTAACGAGTGTTTTACATTATTTTCTCTGTTTCGGCTTTCATTTACATAGTTTATTTATAAAAAACATTTAACAATTTTCATTATAGGATATTTTATCGTGATGCGCCGAATATAATTTTGGCTGAACAACCGAACACCGACCTTAACTGAATATTCGGGCTAATATTCAACATTCAAGTTTGAACATGTCCAATAGGGGTTTCCACCATTATCAAAATAATGAAAAATAACACTAGTACCCTAAAATATATTACAATACATTCATGAAAACACTAACTAAATGTTTCCATTTTTTTTAAATGCATGAAAACATTTTACTACGTTTGAAACGCTGCCAAATTTGTGACGTAAAGGCCCGGGACGGTTTTACAGTTTACCGTTTAGTAGTAATAGATGGCAGCACATTCAAATTGTAACATTATTATTTAGAAGTATTTGAGGTGAATAATTATTTTAAACTAATTAAAATTGTAAATACAATTATTATTGTTTACCTTATCGTATATTAGTGAATCATTTTCCATATTTTATAGATTTTTGTATATCGTACATCTACGGAGCGTTAGCAGAAAATCGGCGGGAGCGTACGCAATCATTGTGGCGGTAAAAATTAGCCGTTTAAACGAGATATGAAAAATACTGTTTTCAAATTTTTTTTTACACAAAACCTGTTATAATAAAAATGTTTTCTTTATTCTAATATATATAACTTTTCATGAAGAATAACATAAAAAAATTAAAAATTAGTGGAAACCCCTATTAAACTGCCAGACTCGACGTCGTACGTCGTACATAATTAGAGCACAGCATACTTGATTTAAAAAAAATACCTGAACTTTTAAATGTTGCACTCTTGGACTACCCGTTATAATCTTTTAAATAAATAAAAACTACCCATTTAACAAAATATTTTTGTTTTGAATGAAATATTAATTCCAGAAATAAACAAGAAAATTCCGCATTTTCGGTACGAGAACCGAATAAACAAAAGTGACCGAATTGCCGAATACCAGATAATCACCCCAATTCTGTAACAAAGTTGCTAACTCGTAGCAACATTGCTATGGGGTATACCACTCAATTTTTTTTATTATTTTAAATAAAACTTCATTCAGTTTTGAAACAATTCATAGTATTAAAAAATCTTAATTGTTCCTAGTTTAACAGTATTTTATTTTCGAGAAATCAGTGTAACGTCACATTTCCCCTATACTTGTCTTTCTCACACACACTGCTCTGAGTACGCTGCGAGAGAAAGATAACTGTATGACATCAATTTTCTCTTTTAGCAAATGTGAAATATCTCATAAAGTAATCATTTAAAAAATGTTTTCATTGTTTTAACTATTACTTATTGAGCAATACTTTATGTCAAATTTAATTTTTTAAAATTTTTTTGTTATGGTGGAATACCCCATTGCAAACCCTGAAGAAAATATGAAAATGACAGGCTTTACATTTGTGCCTATTGGCTAATATTTTTAGCAATGTTGATAAGACTTAGCAACTCCCTTATAGAATAGGGGTGAATGAGCGAAAATCCAGCGCATATCTAATATTTTTGGTAGAATAGTTAGGTTGGTGATAGAGATTTTTTTGTCTTTTGCTTAGATATTTTGTGTATTTAATGAAGTCACACCAATTTCAATAAACAAAATGTCACCAAAAATCGTTTAAAAATGAAGCATATTCTACCATCAATAAGCATGGTAGATGTCATTCGAAGTCCGAAACAGGGAAAAACATTTTAATGTAATATATATGTTTGTTTTTTATTTTGCGCCTATCCAATTGTCTGATCCGAGCCGCCACTGCAAGAGGGGTGCACGTGCACCCCCCTGGGTGCCACTATTCGATTACGTACAACACAACCAAAAGACCCTTGACCTAAGGTACTCAGCAACTCAAAATCACGTAAACTTGCATGGGCATCTGATTTTCTTTTAGGGCCTTCATTATATTTTTCCATAAATTCCATTCTCATTTTCTCTAACATGAGACGAAATTCCTCAAATTGTCTTTGTCTCGACATCTATAATAGTAACGAAATTAATAAAACAGAAAAGAATAGGAAAATTGATAAATTTTATTTTGGTACAAAAAAAAAAAACACTAAAGCACCACTACCTATTGGTTGCTTACCACAAGTTTATTATATAAATAATATATTGATATTAGTAATCAAAAGTTAAATAAAATTTATTTTATAGTGCTCTGGATATTATTAATAATTAATCTAGAAATAGTAATTTTGGAGAACGCAATACTTCTCTTAAAAAGTGCTGAGTAGTTAATATATGAGCCCAAACTCATAATAATTTTCAATAAATTATAAAGTCTACACAAATAGTTAGAAATTTCTACAAAATTCTTTTGGACACTTTAAATATAGACTTAAAACTTAAAAAAATATTGTGGGCCAAATGACTGGTGATAATAGTTCGACCGGTATTTTAAGGGTCATCTTCTAGTCCAGATTTAGCTTTTTCCGAGACCCTTACTTTTGGCACAATGAAAAGCAACTTCGTAAAAATCCAGTGTGAACAGTAAAATCTACCTTGCAAGACGTATGGGATACTCACAGGGAAATGTGCAGGGCTTAGAGATTACAATGTCTAAGAGAATTAAAGCTGGTATTAATAATAAAAAATAAATACTTGAATAGCATTATTCAGTATTTTAAGATTAAAATTTAAATTTTAAACCCGTCGAACGAAATTTTTCATCATTTGCGTAAGGTTTATATTTTTTTTAAATGTAAACCGGACGAACTATTGAATTTAGGCTCGTATACCTACGTTTCAGTTTTTTGCGATTAAATTTATAAATTTTTTAGGTGCGCTAGTAAATCCATCTCCAAGTTTATAAACCGATAAAAAAATTCTTAAAAAATCTGGTAAATCATTTTATTGGTTTGGTACCTTTACCTTTTGATGTTCGGCGTTTTTCTTTGAAAGAGCGTACGCGGTCGTACTTAGATTAGTCGACTGAGAAAGGTTTCTCGCTAAACCACCTCCAAATTTCTTTTTAAATGCCATATCATACAATAAGTAATCTTACCCAACATGCTGACATACGAGTACATTTAAATTCTTTCAGTTTTGATGTTTTTATTTTTCGAAAACAATATTCGTTAAGTTTTATTTCACAACCTACTATTTACACACGAGCCATCTCATAAAATAAAATGAATTTTATTGCAACAATAATTTATTGAACAAGTAGTTATATTAAAATATTCGAAACGCATCTTTTTCATATTCATCTTCATAAAATTCACCTTCTAATTCATAATCATATTCACCTTCGTCTTCCTCTGCGGTAAGTGGTATAGCGACGATTTCATTTATTCTTTCCGGAGGAGGGTCAATGAAAGGCATAGGATCCTCTGGGATATAAGGAGCGTGCAATGTTTGATGGTACACTTTTTGCCAGTCGATAATTTCAAACCAATCGTGGCATTTTATGTCTAGGGACTCATTGAGCAAATGTCCGTATCTAAAAAACATTGATATTTATATAGTCTAGTTTAGTAAGAACTAAAGATTCTTTCAGAATTCGTAGCGAAAAATAAGGGTTTCCAAGTATATAGCTTTTAAAAAAATACTTATTAAATATCACTGTTAATTATGTATAAGCTGAATATAATCGTTCATTTTCTGATTTTTATTACCTTAATATCAAAATGGAACTTTAATGCATTTAAATCGAGCGCTTAAAATTAAGTATCAGCCATGTTTGTGATGTGCTCTGAAATGCTATTGGCGCCAGCTGGGGGCGTGTTTCACCTCCTTCTATATACCTATTTCTAATAGGTATATGCCTCCTTCATGTTCCCGACGTCATTCATGCCTTCGATTTTCTCGGTTCTCATTTATTGAAACTTTAACATTTTTTTTCTTGCGCATTAGAAACTTTTCGGCGAAAATACAAAATACGGGTCTAATATTTTTATATACATATTAACATATTAAAGAATGAAAAAAAAAAAACTTGGAAATCCCTATTGCGGGCCAAATATTTTGACCACCACTGCAAATACTAAATATGTGAAAGCAAATTACTTTCAGATTAAGTAATAGAAATTGTCAACCAATATTTTAATAATTTTTAACAAATGGGGGAAAATATTGACTCTGAAACGAATGCAAGTTCCCAGAATTTGAACAACTACATTTCCCGCATGTTTTGTAAACAATATTTGTACAAAAATGCCCTGTTAACAAAAAGCAGTTTTACTGCCATTGATGCAATATCAAATGGTTTATTCGTATTGTTTTATTAAATTTTGTGTCCTTACAAGTTTTATATTTTTAATATTTCTTAAATGCCATCTAGTTCCTCCTACGTCACATTCGGTAAAATTAAAAATTTTTATACACGTGAAACTTGCCGAAATTAAAAAGAATATTAGAATACCCCATTATAAATATTGAATTTTCCGATAATAAAATAAGTAAATAAATACGTAATTTTATTCTTACTGACCGTTTTGATATGTTCTTCTGTAAAATATTTAGTATCAAATTTCTACAGAGTGGAGAAAATCTTTTTGTAAATCTAAGTCTTGCATATAAAACTTTCTCAAAAGTTTTCATGGGATCCCGTGCTCGGAAAGGTGAATAACCAGCTATCATTTCAAACAATAACACACCAAAAGCCCACCAGTCTACCCATTTACCATATCCTTTGTGTAAAATAATTTCTGGGGCCATATATTCGGGCGTTCCGCAAAAGCTATACGTTCTCAGATAGATGAACTGGTTTACAATCATAAATTATAAACGTATTTGAATCTATGTCGTTTATACCTTTGCAAATCTAAAATCGCTAAGCTTGACATATCCATTCGCCGTGAAAAGTATGTTTTCTGGTTTAAGATTACGAAAAACGATGTCCATATTATGTAGATATTCTAAAGCGAGTAAAATTTGAGCACCATAAAATTTCGCATCTCGTTCTGGTATACGATTTATTCTACAAAGTTAAAAGAAATTATTAAGGCTAATAATTTTTTATTTATACCTTTGTAAGTATGTAAACAAGTCTTCTGCAGATGTATACGGATAGACAAAATAGATATTTAAATCATCTTTAAAAGTAAATTCCATATGAGCTATGAAAAGAAAACGTATTGCTTCTGTCATCTTTTTCTCATTTTTAGCCTCGTTCACTCTATGCGTAGATAGTAAATCGTGTTTTGAAATAACTTTCACAGCAAAATATTTTCCTATTTCATAGTGTTTCGCGAATATCTACGAAATATAAATTAAATTTTGAATTCTTAAATGATTTTTTTGTTCATACAGTGGATCCGTCGTATAGGATAAAATTAATAAAAAGGAATTCATCTTTCAAATGGCCAATGCTTGTAAGTGAAGAATATCGAGGTAAAAATTCATCCTCTTTTAATCTATCTAAATGTTCTTTGAATTCTTCAAATAAACCATCATTTGGTTCCTAAGAAAATTTTCATTAATGATTGGGAAAAAATGAAAAGAATTTATTACTTTATATTTTCGTTTCTGTTCAACTACATAGTCATCCTTATGAACTGGACTTCGTATATTGCGAACTTTAAACGAAATACAAATTTCATCATAATATGCCATTGCAAAACTTTATTTGTCAAAAATAAACAAGAAAGAATCATTTTACTAGAATAAAATAAAACATTTTCATGGAGTAAAGTTATATTTATAACATTTTAGACATATAAGGACCATCTAATTCGTAACCAAGTTTTCTGTAATAATTACGAGTTCCAACGCCAGATATAACTGCTATTTTAGTAGATCCATGTTCTTCCCTGGCAATTCTTTCTGCTTCCTCCATCAGTAAAGTACCAAATCCTTGATGTTGGAATTTTCTGGGATCTCGAGCGCTTACAGGAACAACGCTTCCATATACGTGAAGTTCACGAATAATAGAACATTTATCTGAAATATTATTTCTTTCAACTGTTCATCAAAAGGCAAGTAACTTTCATACCTTTAAGTTCTGGTCGGAAAGTCTCTTCACAACATTTACGCAATCGTAGCAAACCAACTAAAATATCTTGTTCAGGATCTTCGTAGCTTAAAAACGTTTCCCAACCACCATTTGCTACATAATCCCGTCGAATCAATTCAACATCATTTGGTCGGACTTTATTGTGAATTTCGTTTATTCCAACTTCACGAGTTCTGATATCGCGGCATTTCATACCAAGATCTTTCATGCGTTCTAAGGCTAATTCACGTAAATTTCCATGTTCTACCCCAGAACTAAAATTATTTTTATTAAAAACTGTAATTTATGACTGAATTCATACAATACCTAACAAGAGGCATCGGGATATCGCGTTGAACACGATACACTCGAGTCCAAGGAGGTATAAGAGATAAAATAGTTGCAATTAAATCAACTAAAGTTGATGGTGGATAACTCTTATATCTTCCAGTTTTCCATAACTCGTACAAACCTGTACCGCGAATTACTAAGGTCGGGTATATCTTCAAACCGTCCGCTCGGAAAGCTGGGTTTTCGAAGAATTCCTAATAAAATCTTATTAGAAATATAAATAACAGATGTGAAATGCCTGTATCACGCTAGCGAGTTTTGAAGCGGTTAGCGGGTGACTCCTCGACCAATAGAGGCGCGGGGGCTAGCGGCTGCGGGTGAAGAAATAGCCGACTGCCCGTCTGTGGAATTTTTAGTCCTAGATTTAACAGAGAGGCGGCTCATATTATGGGACACTGTTAATTTGCATCGCCTCTATATTCGCATTGTTAACTTATCCATTGTTTTTTCACCGCAGTAGTGGTAGCACGCACTTTAGAATTCTATCATAGAAAGCAGGCGAATGCGATTTTACTTTTACGAATCTTGGTAGCATGCACTTCAGAATTCTATATTTGCTTTTTGATTCAGAAATTATTGGATTTTACAATATTAAAATAAAAAAATATTACAGTTGTATATAATAAATGTGTAAATTATATATAAATTGACTTTGAATAGAACTGTAGCAAAATAATGATGTTACTTTGACACTTTCGCCTCAAGTCGTACGCTTGCAGGCGACCGGCATGCTAGCAAATTTTCACTTCGTGGCGAAAAGCGAAAACAAATGCCTCTTTTGTTAGAATTCTAAAGTGCGTGCTACCACTACAGGTTCGAACTGTTCTCGCCTTCGATAAAACGTCAAGATGAATAAACAGTGGCGGTGTTATGAAGCGGGATCGGCACAGTATGATTGCAAGAACCGGCACCCGCACCTGCTTCGTAACCCGCTAGTGTAATACGGGCTTGAAACTTTTTTAGGGAGAATGTAAACTAAAAAATTGCGTTACTTTCTCCAATAGTACAAGTTGAGGAGTAAGCTAGCGTGTTTGGACTAGTGATGGACAAAATGGGAAACTATATAATAATATTTATCGATTAAATAAAAACATAGACGATTAGTTAAATTATTACGAAAGAAGTTTCATTTCAGTTGTGCGGTCTAAGCACACATTTTTTTTAAAGAAGTTTTTTACTTACAATAAATTGAATTATGTCACGTTCAAGATCTACATTAGGTAAATCGGGCATCATATGGGCAACAACTTTAAATCCACAATCTTTAGACATATTAAAACTCTCACAAACAGCTTTAACAGTATGTCCTCGATTTGTATCCCTCGCTATATCTTCATAAACAGATTGAACACCTATTTCTAAACGAGTACAACCGTAATTCAACATATCAGACAAATGTCGTTTTAGACAATAATCAGGACGAGTTTCAATAGTAATACCAATACATTTAACGTTAGATCTTTCGGAATACTTAACAGCTTCGGCTACAGAGTTACTCTTATGGCCGGACAAAGCATCGTGCAAATTACGGATGAAGTAATCTCTGTAATCTTCTGGAAGGCACATAAAAGTTCCTCCCATAACAATGAATTCGACTTTGTCTACATTGTGGCCTAATTGTTTAAGCTAAAAATATGATTAATTATTTTTTATAAATGTTTTAAGTTTAAAGCAGACCTGTTCAACGCGATGTCGAGTTTGTAAATAAGGATCATATCTAGCCCTTATAGCACGCATAGAAGTAGGTTCATACCCTGTGTAACTTTGGGTTGAATATTCAAAGTCTGAATCGGGACCACCGGGACAGTAAACACAAATGTTACCCGTCATATTAATGTGCGGACATCTATGTGGCTTGCACATTACAGCAACGACTGCAATCTGACGCAATATATTAATAAAATGTTTAATTTACTTTTTTTTTTAGCTAATATACCCCACTGGCTGTTCTAATAGGTTTAGCTAGCAGTTTCGGAACTAAAATCTTTTTGTAGTTCAACGGAACTGCAGCAATAATATCAACAAGTCTGGGTGAAGATTTCAACCCATATTTAGATGTTATTTTATTTTTTAATGAGTTTAAATTAACATCTTTGTGATCTTCATGTGCTCTAACAAGATGCTGAATGACTTCAGCAATTGTTATTACTTTTCTTTCCTCAACTGACAGATGAGCAAATTCTGGAAAAGCAATAACTTTACTATTATTTGTGAACGGCATTTAAAACTAACTTTACCATTTGCTTTTCCCATTTTTATTTATTGTAAACAATATACAAATATATGATTTAAAATTAAATCATTTCAACATAACCTATATTTATTTGAAGCACGATGTCACTGTCAAACACGTTCAATCACGTCTGATTAATCTAACTAGCGTCTATCCGATGTAATAACTTGTCTCACCGAACATATGCAATGTAGGTTTATGCCACATTGCGTTGGAATAATTATAGAATTCTCGTGGTGTCCAACGATTTTCATTATTTTAATATTTTACAATTAAAATGAATGTTTCATAAATCCAACTCAACAATCATAGTTTGGTGCGACAAGATTTTACATCGGCTAGACGCTAGTCTTATTATCCCCCACCACCGAAGTAAACTTTTTTGCACTATTTGAAGATCTGGCAACAATAAACCACGAAACCCTACAATTTACAATCATCATAATAGGTAAAATGCACAATTCATACATTGAAAATAATTAATAATATCAGAACGAAACTATTTATTTCTGCTTATAGAGCTGAAAAATTTATTCCTTATTTTAACTACATGGAAAAGAATTTTAATAATACAAAATCCAATTTTGTTACAACGTAGGTGTTCTCCTATACCAGAATCTAGCTCTGAAATCATCAGAACAAGTCAGAAAAGCAGCTTGTGTTGGTGAATGCGCTATTAGTCTAACAGGCCCGTTGTGGCCTAAAGACATTAGTTGTTTTCGGGAAGCATTACGCGAGTTCCATGCACATAAAGAGGTTGTAGCTTCGTCAGGGAATAAAACATAATCTTCAGTGTGATTGAATACTGCTTGGGCTTCGTGTTCTTGTTTTCCTGTAGTTCCAGCCCCTGTATAAGCGATTAAACAGCGACTTGTGGTCAATTCCCAAAGTTTTATCAAGGAATCTTTACCAGATGATAATAAATACTGAAAGAAATATTATAAAAATATGTGATACGTATCTGAAAATTTGTACATACCTTTCCGTTTTTGGTAAAAGCAACAGAACATACTTCTGCTCCATCATGCGCTTTTTGGAATGTGTTAATACAACGATTTGAAACTCCGTCCCAAAGTTTTATGGCACCGTCTTTACTAGCAGTTGCAAATACTTTTCCGTCGTTAGACCATCTAACAAATTATTTTCAGTAAATAAAGAAAATATTTACGAGTATGGAGTATGTTCTGTAGATTGTATAAATACAGGTGATCATCGAAAGTTTGGCACCAAGAATATTTCGTTTATTTTGAATGATACAAAAAAATGTTAATAAGCAAAGTTAAACTAAACAAAAGGGCTCATGATGATCGTAATAAGAATCTTGTATAACTTCCGGTTTTAGCGGTAATTGGTGCAACCAGTGGTGTATAAGTAATAATTTAGGTACCGGCTCGCACCATCCAACATGAATTATTTGTGTAACGCACAAAATTTATTTCGCCCGTAATACATACAATATTTTTTGCACATCCGGAGTAGTGTCACTTCATCACCGTGATCAAAATAAAACGATGTTCAAATCAAATTCAGATCATAGCAGTCTATTTGACATATGTACGTTGTCACGGATAACAATAAAAACAATCAAGTAGTTAACAAAGTAGCAAAAAAGCGGTGCCACGTCAAAAAATTATTATAAAAATGGGTGAAAATAGTAAAGAAAATGAACTCCCAGATGCAATTAAACTAGCGGCAGAGAATGCATCACGAAATTTGCTGCCGACTTTTAAGCCCGGATGTGCAAAAAATTAATTAATGATAGATGTAATTATTTTAACTGGGCACGAAAAATTCTAGGGCGAAAATGACTACTTTTCGCCCTTAAAACAATGCTATTTGTCAGACTTTTACGCCCGGACGTGCAAAAAAAGTTATTTTGTATCAAGTACGTAAAAAGTGACATTTCAAAACGTCATAAGGTCCAACTTTTTAAAATAGAATTAGATAAATATTTTTGTTTAGTTGTAAAATTGTTTTCATAGCTTGCTATGTTTTATTTTGAAAGGAATTTTATTAATACATATTTTGAAAATAAATCGTCACTATTTAGAAAACTATATAAAAATTCCGATTCCCTGCGCTCGATTTAAAGTTATATCTTTTTCCTCTAAAAGCGGAATTGATACAAAATTGTTACTACGATCATCCATCTTATGAGCCCTTTTGTTTAGCAAAACTGTACTTATTAATATTCTTTTGTATATCTCAAATTCATGACGATCATCCTGTATAAAAAATATGAGGTTGTGTGCGCGTTTTTGTATTACAATACAACTTACTTCATATTTATGACAGTAGAGGTGTGTTGGTGCGATGGAATGCTACCAACAAAACACTGTGCCGTGTTAACATCATACAATCTCACAACAGGATGGTTTGTCCCAACAATTAAATAATCACCACCAGGATGAAACGATAAACACTTAATAGGCTCTGCATCTGTTATAGTTTTAAACGCTTTTTTCACCGAAGCTTTCGATATATCAAACAACTTAATCGTATTATCTTTACTTCCAGAAACTAGTATCGGTTCTCTAGGGTGAAATTCTAAACAAGTTACTTCTTCCATATGATCATAAAGAGTCCTTATTACTGGATGTCCGTGTGTTTCTCTACCAGGGTCCATTTCATCTGGTGCTGATTTTGCCAGCATACGGTCAACATCTAAAATTTTAATACTGGCGTCTACACTACCAGTAGCTATAAGCTGGCCATCTTGGCTAAAACATCCAGCTCTGCAGTTACCCTTGTGGGATGTAACATACGCCGTTTCGTATAAAGCGGGTTCGGGAGCCGGTATTTGTGGTTCGGTCTCGAATTCTAAGTCTGTACATATATAAATAAGGGTGTGAGGTAATGGTATATTATGATTGTTGTTTATACCTAAACCAGGGCCTAATAAATTATTTCCAATGCCATGGTTAACCGGCCGGTCTTTTCTCTCTGGTTCATGATCCAAACCAGCTATCATAATATGTAATAATCTGTCGCTTGGAGGACATGGTGGATCAGCCTGAACAATACTTGAAAGATTGACTGCCAAACTTTGATGTCCATCATAAAATAGCTGACTGTATAACAAAATATTATTGTAATTTAAGTTATAGGTTAGGTTGGATGATAATTTCACCTTATAATAAGTCGATACAGCAAATCGCGACTCTTTATTAAGTTCTTTGTATCTACTTCAGTTTCTTTCATTTTGTGATGAACTTTTTGTTAATTTTCAAATGTTTCGAGAGTACCTGTAAACAAAATAGGCTTTTGTTTATGAAATGCTGCCAACTTGCAAAGGAAACTGTTGGTATTAGGCTCTACTGTTGATTAAAGTCCAGATTAAAATATGTATGGCTATCAGAAGTACTCAACTACTACTATTGCATTATTTTTGAAAATTATGAAACAATTTTATGCTGTGATCCTTAAATATGTTATAGTATAAGTTATTATTGTATATTTAATGTATCACAAATGTATTATTAATAAAAATTTAAAGAAATACGAAAGATTTTTGCTTCTCTTATAAAATGAATGTTTTGGAATTGGAGGTTTAAGCCGTTCCAAAGTTCATTTCTATTGGGTTCAAGTTTAGATAGGACTATACGTAATCAAAGGAGTTTGACTTAAGTGAGTGTAGAAACCGGGTGGAACTCTGTTAGGTCCTTAGAAAATGTCCACGCTTAGATTATTTGGGGCCCTACGAAAAATTTCTCAAACAAATGTACAAATAGCTAAAGCAGGTAGGATTCTAATACAATTTGTAATATTTAACGTGGATTGTATAATACTATCGCTAAGTCATTTATATGATTTGCCCTTTGAACGGAGTATTTAAATCTTCGAAATTTTCAGCCCAAATTCGATTATATTCAGCTGGAACACAAGACAGAGTTCACACAAGAACGAAAATCGTCAACAATGTGTGCGTTATTACTTTCGACTCCCCAAATGTTAAGGTTTGCTATTTTCTCAAATATGTCTCCATAAATAACTCATTCATTAAATAATCTTAAATTATTTTCTCATATAACAAGCATAATTGATGACGACGGTTGTTGTCATGTTAACATAAGATTACGTTTCACCAAATTTACACTGTAAAAGTAATACACTCCAAAGTACATCTTACACTATATTACTCTTGCTAATTATTCTAGTCGTCAAATAAGTATGGTCTGATGCTCAACTTTTTTCCTTCTACGCACCCTGTCCCTTACCCTGCGGTGTTGCCGTTTCTTCATAACTTAGCATTTTCAACATTTCCTTTCAAACGGCAATAGTGTTGTAATCTCCAGTTCATACATATTTGGCGACAACTGTAATGGATACTAATTTAGCGAAAAATATTTCAAACTTAGGTCAACTCCCTCGGCCATGAAGTCATGGAAGAAATGCAAGCTGTTCTCCAAGATCTCGAAAACAATTCCTCAGTCCAAGCAGCTGTTTTAATATCCGGCAAACCCGGTTGCTTCATCGCTGGTGCCGACATTACTATGTTAGAGAAATGTAAAACGTACGACGATGCCGCTAATATTTCGAGAAGTGGTCAACAAATTCTCGGCAAAATCGAAAGTAGCAAAAAACCAGTAATTGCCGCTATTCAGGGTTCATGTTTAGGTGGAGGTTTAGAAGTAGCACTTGCCTGCCATTACCGTATTGCAGTTAAAGATGCTAAGACTGGATTAGGATTACCGGAAGTCATGTTAGGCCTTTTGCCAGGAGGTGGCGGCACTCAGAGACTTCCTAAGGTTACTGCTGTTCCTAATGCCTTGGACATGATGTTAACTGGAAGAACAATTAAAGCTGATAGAGCCAAAAAAATGGGCATTGTTGATTTACTGGTAGATCCCTTAGGTCCAGGCCTTGAGCCAGCTGATGTCACCACACAAAAATATTTAGAACAAGTTGCCGTTATGGTTGCTAAACAAATTGCCTCTGGACAACTTAAAATCGACAGAAGTAAAAAGGGTTTAATGGATAAAATTATGGCTTTTGCTTTGCAATATGACTTTGTTAAGAACAAGATCTTCGGCACAGCGAAAGCGCAGGTCATGAAAGCATCTGGAGGATTGTATCCGGCTCCCCTTAGAGTAAGTAAACGATGCATATCATCATCGTAAAGTCAAACCTCGTATCTGTTAACACATAGATTTTTAGGAAACAAAAAAAACTTCTTTAATTCGAAAATGTTAGTTTGTAATATGTATATGTATCCTTTTGGTCGTTAATATTTTATAGAATGATATTTAATATTTACCAGGTGCGCTTGTGCATTTTTTCTCAAAACTTTATTCGATAAGGAATTATTTACCAGAGCGAAGTAATCATGTAACTTAGAATTGCTAAAAATTCAGATACGAGGTTTTGACTCTTCGACGATATTATTTTCGTAATTATATCATATCAATATTTATCTACGTGAACTTTGTTCAAGTTCATTGTAATATTCACAAAAATATTTTGCTAATTTTAGATCCTCGAGGTAATCAGAACTGGCATTGACAAAGGACCCGAAGCTGGTTATGAAGCAGAAGCGAAAGGATTTGGTGAATTAGCGATGACGTCTCAATCAAAAGGCCTCATTGGTTTATTCCGAGGTCAAACTGAATGTAAGAAAAACAGATTCGGCGCTCCTCAACGTAAAGTACAAACTGTTGCTGTATTGGGTGCTGGTCTTATGGGAGCCGGTATTGCTCATGTATCCGTAGATAAAGGCTACAATGTTATCATGAAAGACACTAACGCCGCAGGACTTTCAAGAGGTGTCGGTCAAATTCAAACTGGACTGGACAATGCTGTTAAGAGGAAGAGAATGTCCGCCATTCAAAGAGATAGATATTTAGCCAATTTAGACGCCACCCTCAGTTACGACCATTTCAAAAAGGCCGACATCGTTATCGAAGCTGTTTTTGAAGATATCAACATCAAACATAAAGTTATCAAGGAAATCGAAGCTGTCGCTCCTGAACATTGCATCATTGCATCGAATACCAGCGCCATTCCCATTACCAGAATTGCTGCAGGTTCTTCGCGCCCTGAGAAAGTTATCGGCATGCACTACTTCTCTCCCGTAGATAAGATGCAGCTGTTGGAAATTATCACCACAGATAAGACTAGCAAGGACACTGCAGCAAGTGCTGTTGATGTCGGTTTGAAACAAGGCAAAGTCGTAATCACTGTAGGTGATGGACCTGGTTTTTACACTACAAGAATTTTGGCAACTATGTTGTCTGAAGCTATTAGACTGTTGCAAGAAGGAGTTGATCCTAAAGATTTAGATTCATTGACTAAGAAGTTCGGGTTCCCCGTTGGTGCAGCTACTTTGGCTGATGAAGTTGGCTTGGATGTTGGTTCCCACATTGCTGTTGACCTTGCCAAAGTAAGTAAATTATAATGGCTGGTAGAACAAGCCCTTTACACTAAAACACTGTTTTAAGAAATGTGAAATTTAAAGAACGATTTTTTAAAAAATATTTGAATACAAACTATGTTCTGCTTTAAAATCATATTCCGATAAATTTGATATTATTTATTATTAGCACTAAATAATGAAATTTGACATATTTTAAAATAGCATTTTAGGTAAAACCTTTGGCTGTTAATATGGTTAGGTAGTAAAGTTGATGTCGCCTTCTCGAGTGTGTTTAAAAGTTTTTTAATTTTCATTTATTTTACATTTGACCGTTTCAAGAGATCCAAGGCTCTCATTATCTGCAGGTAAAATTGCTACAATATACACTAAAGTTTGCTAGAAAGTGACACATTTTACAAAGTTTGCTTTCTAGATGATAATATGGGGTATTGGAGAGCAAACTTTAAAACATTTTAACTTTAGGTAAGAACTTAAATGTGTAACTTTCTAGCAAACATTATGTAAGTTTATATTGTAGCAATTTTACCTGCTGCTGATGAGAGTCCTGGATCTCTCGAAATGTTCAAATGTAAAATAAAAGAAAATTTGCAAAACTTTACACACGTTGAAAACGCAACATCAACTTCACTACCCAACTAAATTATGTGTTAATCACGAATTAATTAACGAATACTTGTTTTTGATCCCGCTCTGCTAGGTCTTCGGTCCACGATTTGAAGGAGGTGACTTACGGGTAATGAAAGACATTGTTCAAGCTGGATGTCTTGGCAGAAAATCTGGCAAAGGTATCTTTGTATACGAAAAGAAAAGCAAGAACCGTGAAGTGAATCCTGAGGTTCTTGATATCCTGAAGAGATACTCGTTGGAACCAAGAGGCGCTTCCACAGATGAAGACAAACAGTTGAGAATGGTTTCCAGATTCGTAAACGACGCTGTGCTTTGCCTAGAAGAGAAGATCTTGGCCAACCCTCTGGAAGGAGATATTGGCGCAGTATTCGGTCTTGGATTCCCTCCATTTACCGGTAAGGAAGTTTTCTTCAAATTTTAGAAATACTTAATTACAAAATTATTATTATTCTGCAGGTGGTCCCTTCCGCTGGGTGGATGCTTACGGTGCTGGCAACCTAGTCAACAAGATGGAGCAATATTACAATCTGTATGGTGCTCCCTTCAAGCCAGCTCAAACCCTTCTGGATATGGCTAAAAACCCCAGCAAAAAGTTCCATGCCAAGTAATGTCACAGTAATCATCAGTTTCGTGCCTTGCAGTCGCTCCTTCGATCCCATCATTTAGAATTCGAAATTTGAGCATCAAGTATTTAACAACCGAAATTGCGAAATCATATTTTTTTAACATAAACAATCAATTTTTACATGTTTAGTTCATACGGAACCTTTACTTTTTAGTTTGTTCTTTGTTATATTATTTGTGAACCTTTTATAGGTTCATGTGTAAATAAATACTTATAGAGAACTGTTGGTGTTTAATTTCTGTGTCCCATGCCATGTGCGTTGTTTAAATGGGAGTGTGCGCAGAGCGCGTCGTGCAGCGTCGGAGGGCGTCGTGTGAGAATAGTTGTGCGAGGGCAGGGAGGGCAGGAGGCGTCGCGACGTCGCGGCCGGCAACGTCGCAGCTTGGTGGGCAGTAGAGCGCCGCCACCGGGCGAGATGGCGAGCTGATATTTATACCCTCTAGGTGCTGTGCATAGACATAGAGGATATAACGTGGTAACGGGCACGGGCAGTGTGCGTCGGGATCTTGGGGAGTGCGTGCGCGCGTGCGATGTCCACGTCGACGATAAGGGCGACAACGAAGACGAAGACGAGCACGACGACGACGGCTAGTACCGGGGAGAGATGATCGTGCAGTGAAGTGTGTATAAATAGCGGACATGCAGCAGGCGGACGTGGCGGAGCTGGCGTCCCCCGCCAGCACGGGCGCCACTGGCACGGCAAGCGGGGCCCGCGCGCACGTCAACGGTGGCCGCTTCGACTTCGACGACGGTGGCACGTACTGCGGCGGCTGGGAGGACGGCAAGGCTCACGGCCACGGCGTCTGCACTGGACCCAAGGGCCAGGGTGCATACTCCGGCTCTTGGCACTACGGCTTCGAGGTCTCCGGCGTCTACACGTGGCCAAGGTACACATGTTCAACCAACATGACACACTGCCCCCAATTCACACACAACATTATCCACCGCATGTGTCTATATTCCTCACCATTCATGCAACATGCGTTCTGTTATTTATTATTACATTATTGCTGAAATATTAGGAAATAGTCATAACAATTATATATTTAGATTATGAATCCAAATAGTTTCATATGAAATATACTTTGGTTTAATAATTTATTCATTTATTATTAAACTGCAAGTTCGAGAACTTTAAATATATAGGTACTAGTGCCGCCAAAAAGACCGTGTTGGGTAGGTACTGTGTAGTAATAGTAGCATAAAATTAGTTCAGTTGTCTTTTTGCAATTTCTATTAATCAAATATTATCTCTACCATACGTTTTCTGCAACAGTATGTTCTTACTAATAATGCATATCAATACTTCTACGTAATGTGTTATTAATACACTACAAATACAAATTCTTTTCCAACTAATAACTGCTCCAAATTGTATCAACTTTTCATTTCAACTGATACTATATAAATAAACATTACTATAGAACCCGTACACGTTATAAATAATAAGAATAAAATTTTTTTAAACGATTAAAAAATATATTGCAGCACTGGCAAAGCAGTCGAGTGGATATAAATATTCTGATTGTACATAGGTATTGTCTTTTAGCTGCGTTTAAATGTGTCACATACGTTTATTTAGTGTCTAAAAGCGAATTAACATTTTATTACACCATTTTCTAAATATAAAAATATATACTGCTATTTTCCGTAAAATAAGGGTTATTACAAGCAAGTAAATTAAATAAATATGAATACACACATTTCCGGCATATTACCATATATTTTATATATTATTGTTATTAAAGGATATGTAATACCAAATCATTTGACATTTACAAAAACAGAGCAGTTCAACATGCATTTTTACTGTTCAATTTTGATTAACAAGTGAGGATAATATTTACCCGGATGGCCTGAGGGTAATATGAGATATGTTTATGTTTCTATAACAACACAATCAAATAATTATAAAATAATTAGATGAAAAATTAGACCTTGAGTCTATTGTATTTTGGGTACTGTACCTGTGCCAAATTAGTCAGACTAGTTCGCAACACGTTTGTATAATATCGTAATCGACTCGCTTTCAGGAATTTTATCAAATTTACCACGAGTGAGGGAGATATTAATGACATGATGACAATCTAAATATCACAATTATTCCGTAACTGGCAGCTTATTAATTGTATTGTACGTTCTATACAATCTGTTAATTCGTATCTAACAGACACAGTAATGAATTTCATCAATTTTTATTAAGGGAAATAAACATTTTACTAGTGCGCGGAATACCGGTGGTTCCAAAAGATCACTCGCTCACCCATTTTTCAGAGAATACAGGTCGGGGGTCGGAGACGATTCTTCACTCATACGGCCGTAAGACCGCTTTCAACTTCACATACCGTTGTTGATTTATTTGATTAAACATTTGACATAATACAATTAGTTTGAAAAGTTTAATTAGTAATTTTTACAATAATAGAAGTAAAAAAATCTCGATTTGTAAGACAGTCACCATTATGAATAATTTAAACGTGTATTTATTTAAATGAAATAATGGCTTTGTTCTCGGTGCGGCGAAGTATGCCCCTTAATGCAGGCAGTCATCGCTTCATACATAACGTCAAGTTTTACGGATCATATGGTTCTTATGGTTGAAGAATCGACTCCGACCAGTGTTTGATTTGGTCCTGGTGGGTGTATTTTGCTCTTTTAAGTAAATACCCAGTCTACCCTACATTTTACTATACTTCTCCCGAAAGTTCATATTTTATTGAACAAGTATAGTAAAATATCAAAATATTTTACGTTGATAGAGCAGCAAATTAATGAAGTACCTTCAGATTTTTACCTTTTCTGTTTTAATCTGTATTCTTTTATGTCGTATTTCAATAATAATATTATTGGCAGAAGATAAAATAGTGTATGCACCACAATCGGAAAGTCATTTTACTACTAGACTTAATGTAGAGGATTTCGGAGAGATAAAATATTTACCTAATCCAGTATATATCAGTTTCTGAACTTTATATTTAATACTGTTACAATGAAGATGATACACTCAAAACGGATATAAAATTAAATAAGTATTTATTTCATGAATCTGTTACATCTATATGCCGTAGGTAGATTGTAAAATCTATCTTCTTATAAAACGTCTTTTTGTTTTCGTTTTCAAAATGACTGAGCAAATTGTAAAATGATGAATTTTGGACTTAATAGCTTGAATATATCTCTAAATACAAGGTGTTAAAAACAAGTGTAATAACTTTTGAGGACATATAATACTGATCAAAATGAGTAACAAAAGCTTAATCAACATGGGGCTTATCTTCAACTGTTTCCGAGAACCAGGCCATTATGTAAGAGAATCGAAGAGAAATTGATAAATATAATGATCGAAGTTAAATAAAATACTGACCAAGGTCGGCACATCATTTGTCTTAGTTCAAATATTTGATGTTTTTGAAAAACAAAAGCACATATAAGATGATATCTGAAAGGTAAACAACAGTCTCATTTAATCTGATTAGCAAGATAAACCCCATTAAAACTCATTTTTCATTGTTTTATATTTCGGAAATTATTAAAGATCGGACCCATGTTGATTAAGCTTTTTTACTCATTATGGTCAGTACTATATAGCATATCCTCAAAAGTTGTTACACTTGTTTTTTAACGCACTGTATATCTTAACGTAGCCTACTTAAAGCACACTAAATAATTTTAAAATGCATTCTTCAGTAAAAAGTTATAACGAATTAAACATGTTATGACCGTCACGCGTGTCGTTTTGATTCTATTGGCCAGAAATGTGAAAGCTGAGAATCCCGCCTATAATTCCACAGACTATCCATTTTCCATTTCCATTGGTGAGTAGAGATGGTGGAATTCTCATGTAAAAACATTGTTTCGATCGTATCTTGCTTAATATGTATAAGGAATTTTCATGTCGGGTTTTCATTAATCGTCATAACCCCTTAGTGCAGAAGTTGTTTTTTGTTTATTGTTAATGTTTTAATAGCACAAATAGAGAACCCGGTTCCCTAGGCCACGGGACCCCATATATTTAGTTATAATTATACGCAACTATTAAAATGAAATAAAATGAATATTTACATATTCAATAATAGTATGCATTATAAAATATTAGAAAAAAAATCTGATGTGGTCAACATAAAACCTCCCGCTATTTAATTTTAATTAATTTAAATACATACCTACACATTTACTAATGCTGCAAACTATGTATATTAAGTTTCTTTGCATATAACTATTGCTTTATTTACTATTTTCTTTTTAAAATGTCATCATTATTAATTTGAAGTGATTAGTTTTTTGACAGTGACATTTCTCTGTCAGTTACATTACATTTGATATATGAACGGTGTAACTAAGGAATCTTTAAATCATAGGCTCTGAGATTTATAAAAAGATTATTTTTAAATTTATCTGTAAAACATATAGAAAAGTTTTAATGTATACCTGTAGAAAAATCAATAATTTTTGTTTTATGATGACAAAAGATGCAAAAAAATAACATTTAATGGTATTTTTTGAAGAAAAACCATTATGAGCTTTAAGTAATGTGCCATTTCACACTAAAATCTAATGGCTTCTTTCTATATTAGAATAGGGTCGGAATACGAGGTTTCAGAATTTTCTGAATGGTAGTATTTAAGTTAGAGCGGAGACAAAATCCATACACATACACACACACACACACACACACACACACACACACATACATACATACATACATACATACATACATACAGACATCATCGTGAAAATGTTAAAATTGGATTCTAGGGACCTTAAAATGTAGTCATTTACTAAAATCCTGATATTCGATTTTTAGCACGATCCCTATACCTCCCTTACCAAGGGTAGCGGGAGGTAAAAAAGTTAAGCTTATAATAAATTATTTTGAATTTCATATTTTGAAGGTGTCTTTACAATATTACTCTACATTGTATTTTTCACAGATGAAATTACTTTATTTGTACCATCTTTGATGAATTTCAGAATATATCAATAGTATTATCAAACCGAGTGTCGTTTGTAATGGTAAATACTAGTCCTCTTGCAGGAGTTCCATATCTTTGCAGTAAACTTTGGGCCAAATATCTTTGATATACCTATCAAAAACTAAAAGGCTTGCACCATTAGCGTCCTTAGGTTTTAGTTTTTTCATCATGGGCCAACCATTTTTTTACAGTAACGTTAAATATTTAGAGAACAGCAGATTTAATAAAAGTTAATTATTATACCGTTCGACGAATTGTTTCTTGTAGCGTTTAACCAAGAAAAAAACGACGTGACTCCGAACAGTTAAAAAGTGTGACTTTGAATGTGATATCATATATATGCAGGAAAATTTATTCGATGTACGCATAAAATATTCTGCCATCTATTAGAATGTTACATCTGTAGACGACAAATGCGAAATAGATATTTCTTAAGTTTCTTATACAGAGTGTTTCACAAAATTGGTTTCCGGTTTAAAACTGTAGATAAACGACAGGTAATAATGGAGTCAAGGAGAATTTGTGAATGGAGGCACAAATATTTGAGTATTATTAAAAAATATATAGAAGAAAAACGTCCAATAATATACAGGGTGTATCAGGACTAGTGTAAAAAAAAATTAATAGCATATTCCTCAGCTAATTTTGAGCAAAAAATGTCATATGAAGGTATGTCCGGAAACTTTTTGTTACAGAGTTACAGGCCTTTAAAAGTGCACCTCATCTGACATACTTGTATTACTCTGATACTAGTTGCACTAAAATTTTGAAACTTGATACAAGGTTACAAGGATACTACTTATTGAGATGCATATTTAAACTTTCTTTTGTTTCTGTATCTCAACCAGAGGCGTCTCATATGGGGAAGTCATGAAGGTTTTTATCCTTATTTTTTTTACCTATTAACCTTTTTTCATTTTTAAATATAAAGTATTACAAAAAATTTAAAAATACACAAAAATGTACTTTTGATAAAAATTGATAAACGCGGTAGTTTTTGAGATATTTTAACTTTTAGAAAATATCACGTATCCAAAATAGTTAACAATTTACCGTAGAAAATAGAACAAAATAGAAAAGCGACACAAAATCTATTTATAACTATTAATTGTTTAAGTACCTTATTTTCAATAATAGTAATTTTTTTGCAAATTAAAAAAAGTGTAAAATGTTAGTGTTGGTGAATATGTAGATATGGTGTTTATTTATAGATATTGTAAAAATAATGGTTGTCGTAGTCCAGAGAATATCGACGTGGACATCAAAGAATAAATTTGTGTGAATTTCATTGTTTCTTAATTGTTACCTAAATTTTTTGCATAATTGATTTTTTCTAAAAAAGAAAATATCTCAAAAACTACTGCGTTTATCAAATTTTATCCAGAGTACTTTTTTTGTGTATTTTTGTATTGTATGTAATACTTTATAGGTAAAGTTGAAAAAATGTTAATAGATCAAAAAATAACGATAAAAAACCTTCATGACTTCTCCATATGAGACGCCTTTGGTTGAGATACAGAAACAAAAGTTTAAATATGCATCTCAATAAGTAGTATCCTCGTATCAAATTTCAAAATTTTGGTGCAACTAGTATCATAGTTATTAATAAAAATGTGCTTGATGAGGTGCACTTTTAAAGGCCTGTAACTCTGTAACGAGAAGTTTTCGGACATACCTTCATATGACATTTTTTACTCAAAATGATGTCAGAAATATGCTATTAATTTTTTTACACTAGCCCTGATACATCCTGTATATTGACGAAACATGGTACGACTCCCACGATACTGTAAGGAAGAGTTGGTCAAATAGCAGTGCCAATTGTGACGTAAATGTATCAGGATATAATTCTCCATGCAGGAAGTGAGCAGGGATGGGTAAATGAAGCTTTGTTACTGTCTGCACATAACATCAAAGATTCGAATTCAGATTACCACGATAACATGTCATCCGTAATTTTTGAAGAGTGATTCAAGGATAAATTAATTCCAAATTTACCCCCTAAGAGTGTTATTGTTATGGATAACGCTAGTTATCACTCTCGTTTTTTAGTTAAAGTGCCTAACATGAGCTCCAAAAAAGAAGATATAAAAGAATATCTATATAAAAACTATTTATATTTTGACGAGACATACAAGAAAACAACTTATGGAAGTGGTTAAGTCGAAAACGATTGAAAAACAATAAGCGTGTGATTCGTTAGCTAATCAATTTGGACATATAGTATTACGCTTGCCGCCATACTATTGTATTTTCAACCGGATCGAACTCATTTGGTGTCAAATTAAATCGGAAATTAAGACGAAGAATAGTTCCCCTGTTGACTGCATTTCAGTTATAAATCTAATTAAAAATGAAATTAATACCATTTTACCTCAAAATTGGGCTAACAGCGTAAAACATGTAATCGACATGTTTAAATTTTGTATGAATGTATGTACTTATTGACGAAACATAATTGAAGAAAAGATGAAAAAAATTTTTTTTTTGTAAATCGGGATGTAAATAAATTAGGAGAATTGGTGGTGGGGAGGGGGGTTTAGTATATTGCCGATTCAAATTAAATTTTCCCGCCATTATATATCAGTGTTTATGACAACGAGCTGTCAATCTGTCATTGATATAATGAATTTTACGCTATTGAAAAAGTTTCAAAACATGAAACTTGTGTTAAAGGATATTTTAAATAGCTTACAATCTCTAGAAAATTTCTGTGAAGGAAAGGAAATACTATATTATGGACGTATTTTTAGTTCAAATTTTGTCCACCAGATAGAGTTTGCTTAATTTGAATCGCGAATAGGCGGTATATGAAATTTACGCACAAATGCATTAAAATTGTTTGTTTACATCTTAGTTACTAGTCCACCGGACTGTAAAAAAGCCAAAACGCCCGGTAATAATACTAACTTTTATTTAATTATATAAATTTTAGACATTTTTTAAATATTTATAATATAACAACAAAATAAGGTTAACCTGGTCACGTAAAGGGAAAAGGAAAATAGTTGAGGGAGAGGGGGCGATGACCACCCTGTTTTAAGTTGGGGGGGGGGGCGATCCGCCCCCTCTGACCCATACTTGCGACGCCCCTGGCTAATAGTTAAAAAATCCCGAACCTTAACTAAAATCGCTAAAACTAGATACGTATTTCGGCAACTAAGTTGCCATCATCAGTATACTTCCGTCTAAGAACAGATCAGCTTTGGATTACTCAACATGTCAACCATGCCAAAATTCCAAAAACAAATCTGAAAAACAGAGCAGATTTAGATTACTCAGTATGTCAACCATACCAGAGGTCCAAAACTGTTCTGATTATGCTACTTGGTTTGTTGTCCAGCATTTCACCAACTCCGAATTGATTCGGGGCTAGTAGATGACCGTTCACAATCCAAATATTAATAAACTACTACATGGGCCATAGAAGCCTTTTCTTTACACCCTATAATAAATCAACGTTTGGTCCTTCGATTCTGTCTACAATAATTTGTTGTGAAGGGTACTGCTCCTTACAAAATTGTTTGTAGGGGGCATGTGCCTCGTTGCCCCCACAAGTCGGCGCCCCTGCTACTGAATAATATTTGGAGAACTAAATTATGAAAATGAAAATAAACAAAATATAGTAGATAATTGTATTTTTCATTTGTTTCATTGCTGCTACTCTTGTTTTTACCCTATAAATTTATTAAATATTATATTTTTGCAGATTGAAACAAATGAACATGGGCAATTATACATTTTTGGAAGCAAAAAAGATATTTTCTTTTCAATTACGCAACTTTCTAATATGACGTCCATATAAAAAATATAACTTTAATGCCGTAACTCGCATTCCATCAGTAATAAAAAATGTGCATCTAGGGACCAATGCATTGTTTTCCTGATAATAAAGGGTGTAACAGCTAAGCGAGTTACTTCAAATAATTTCTATATTATTAAAGATACAATAAAATACTATAAGAGTTTTATAGGAGACCATGTGGAACATCCGAATAGAAAAGATTTTTTTTTTTTTAAACCAGTTATTCTCAAATTACAACATAAAGCTATATTTTTTAAATAGGATCGATACATATTTTTTAGACCCATTCGATAGAGTATTTTTTTTCTGAATTCACCCATGTAATAATTTTATATCCTTACATAACAAAAATATTGAGAAAAATTCAATTGAATCCATACTAATATAATAAATGCGAAAGTAACTCCTGTCTGTCTGTCTGTTACGTTTTCACGCCTGAACCGTTGAACCAATTTTGATGAATTTTGGTATAGAGATAGATTGGACCTAGGAGAAGGACATAAGCTACCTTTTGTCGCGAAAATAAAACTTGAAGGGGGTGAAATAGGGGACGAAAGTTTGTATGGAGAACCCATCATTTCTCAAGTTAGGGATATAAAAATTCTTATTTATGCTTTTGGTAAGAAATAAAGTGTTTTAGCGTTTGTAAAAAATCATCCAACAAGGCGGTACGATAGGGGATGATTTCAATTATTTTTTTTTATCTATAGTATAGTTTTAACCGTTAGCAGATTTTCGATACTTGTCGGACAGATAGCTTGCATCATATGTACATAAGTAAAAGTACCCGAGACATGTTTAGAAAAGGCGCTTTTAGGTGCGGTGAGGGGATCAGGCGGAGCCTGTTACATGTACGATGCGAGGCAGGTTGCCGGCTCCCTACGCAGCGCATGTCTCCGAAGTAAATGTGAAAAATTACTGGTACACGTGTAGCTAATCGTTATTTTAGCTTTACCCGTGCGAAGCCGGGGCGGGTCAGCTAGTTTTAAATAAATTTAATTTTTATAGATATTTTTCAGTAGGCTATATATGAAAAACAAAAGCTGCTATTTGTCGATTTAAATTATTTAGAATGGAAATCAAATAGAACATAATTCAAAAAGTTATTAACAAATATTTACGTTTCGTTTTAATTTAACCTCAATTGTTAAGCTATTACAACCTGCTACTATCTACCTCGAATGGTACGTTTTTTATTAACCGTTAATTAACACAAGCGTTAGCTCAAATATTTTTCGACTATTGCATTTTATTAAAATTGCAATTAAAGTAGGCCATTAACTGTTTAACACTAGCAGTGATATCTAAAGTTATTTAACTAAATCATTTATAAATGAAGTTACTAATAAACGATTTTCTATATACCTACAGTACACACTGTAGGTATGTAGGAAATCCATAAATAAACGATATCCGGAAATAGTATATTGTGCAACAAGTGCGGAAAAGCACCTAATGCCCACGAAGTGTGAGAGTTTCAGCACGAGACGGAGTCAAGGATTGAAATTACACAAGTGGGCAATAAATGTTTTTGCACGAATGCCCCACTGTACTTTTTCTACGACCACACTCTTTGGTAAGATATAAATAATTCATTTTTAATAAAGAACATCATTTTTTTCATAATAATTAATTGAACTTAACAATAGTTACTTTTTCTATATATTGTAATTTACAAATCAAAAAATACATATATAAATATTAACATTATATTATAGTCGCCAACTGATAATAATTTCTTACACTTTAGCCCACGATTGTGGGAAATGAATAACTTTCGGGCTTTGTAAAGCATGGGAAAAGTACAATTTTCTGTAGTGGTCGTAAAATAGTATATTGTGCAACTAGGGACGAAAGAGGCATTTTGCTACGAGTGTGGTTTGCCATTACACGAGTCGCGAAATGTTTTCGTCCCGTAGCGCACACGATATTTTTTTCAATACCTGCGCCGAAAATGCCACCTTGAGTGTCATACATCCTATTGCATCCCGCTACGTCATTACTTTGAGTTACTAGGGAAACAAAGACTCGTTCAGCTGAAAATGGCCACTTTCGTCCCTCAAAATAGGCACGAAAGGTGGCACTTTCGGCGCAGGTATTGAAAAAAATACCTACAGTAGACTTAGATGTTCTCTATTGAAAAAAAAAAAAACAAAGTAACTCACATCAGGCGAGAGACATGTGAACGTAGGAATGGGGAAAACATTATTTTTTATCATTTGTTGGTGATCTATTCGTATTATTATTATTATTATTATTATTATTATTATTATTATTATTATTATTATTATTATTATTATTATTGTTTCCATATGTTTTTATATTATTAGTTATAATGAATTTATTTATATGTATCATATCACATTGTTTCAAATCCCTGTTACTGTACGATCCATTTATAAAAGAAATTTTATATTCATATTTAAGCTAATATCAGGATCAATGGTTTTCGAGTAATGTATCGTTAATAGTATCAGAAACTTTTAATATTAATACGTAACAAGAATTACAAATAATACATTATTACTTAGCAATAAACAATTCAACAACACGTGCTAAAATATAAAACTTAAAGGTTAATTACAATATTTAATTATTCAAAACATTCAATGTATGAAATCAAAAATGCTTTATGAGCACGAATTGATATAAACATACGCACGATTTCCTTCGTATTTCGATATAAACATAAACATTTAGATTCTATATAATCCGACTCGAGGTGAATACTGTGTACAGTGATAAGCAACAATGGCCAAGTCACACATAGTATTATGGAGCCTGGTGGCTCTCAGCTGCTTCCTGATTTTGGCGCAAGCCAAACCAGCTGGTGAAACTGGAGGACCGGGACAAAATGGAGGTGATAACCAAGGTGGAGACAACGAAGGCGGAGGCAACCAAGGAGGTGATAACCAAAGTGGAGACAACCAAGGTGGAGCCAACCAAGGAGGTGACAACCAAGGCGGTGACAACGAAGCCGGAGACAACCAAGGAGGTAATAACCAAGGTGGTGATAATGAAGGTGGAGACAATCAAGGAGGTGATAACCAAAGCGGAGACAACCAAGGTGGAGACAACGAAGGCGGAGACAACCAAGGAGGTGATAACCAAACTGGTGATAACCAAGATGGAGACAACCACGGTGGAGACGACGAAGGCGGAGACAACCAAGATGGTGACAACCAAGAAGGAGACAACGAAGGTGGAGACAACCAAGGAGGTGATAACCAAGGTGGTGATAACCAAGGTGAAGACAACCAAGGTGGACACAACGAAGGCGGAGACAACCAAGGAGGTAATAACGAAGGTGATGATAACCAAGGTGGTGACAACCAAGGAGGTAATAACCAAGGTGGAGACAACCAAGGTGGTGACAACCAAGGAGGTGATAACCAAGGAAGTGACAACCAAGGAGGTGATAACCAAGGTGGTGATAACCAAGGAGGTGATAACCAAGGCGGAGACAACCAAGGAGGTGATAACCAAGGTGGTGATAACCAAGGTGGTGATAACCAAGGTGGTGACAACGAAGGAGGAGACAACCAAGGCGGAGACAATCAAGGAGATAATAACCAAGGAGGTGAGAACGAAGGTGGAGACAACCAAGGAGGCGATAACCAAGGCGAAGACAACCAAGGAGGTGATAACCAAGGCGGTGATAACCAAGGCGGTGATAACGAAGGTGGAGACAACCAAGGCGGAGACAACCAAGGTGGCGACAACCAAGGAGGTGATAACCAAGGCGGTGATAACGAAGGTGGAGACAACCAAGGCGGAGACAACCAAGGTGGCGACAACCAAGGAGGTGATAACCAAGGAGGAGACAACCAAGGCGGAGGCAACCAAGGAGGTGATAACCAAGGTGGTGACAACCAAGGAGATGATAACCAAGGTGGTGATAACCAAGGCGGAGACAACCAAGGAAGTGATAACCAAGGCGGAGATAACCAAGGTGGTGACAACCAAGGAGATGATAACCAAGGAGGTGATAACCAAGGCGGAGACAACCAAGGAGGTGATAACCAAGGTGGAGACAATCAAGGTGGTGACAACCATGGTGGAGATGGCCAAGGTGGAGATGGCCAAGGTGGAGATAGCCAAGGTGGAGATGGCCAAGATGGGGATGACCAAGATGGAGACAATCAAGGTGGAGATAACCAGGAAGGTGACAATCAAGGCGGAGACAATGAAGGTGAAGACAAGGAAGATAGAGATAAACGAGATGGAGACAACCACGACGGAGACAACCAAGGTGATGAAAACCAAGGAGGTCACAACAAAGGCGGAGACAACCAAGGAGATGATAACCAAGGTGGTGACAACGAAGGTGATAACCAAGGTGGAGACAACCAAGGAGGTGACAACCAAGGTGGAGACAACCAAGGCGGAGACAACCAAGGCGGAGACAACCAAGGTGGTGATAACCAAGGTGGAGACAATCAAGGCGGAGACAACCAAGGTGGTGATAACCAAGGTGGAGACAATCAAGGCGGAGATAACCAAGACGGGGACAACCAAGGTGGTAATAATAACCAAGGTGGAGACAACGAAGCCGGAGACAACCAAGGAGGTGATAACCAAGGTGGAGACAACCAAGGCGGAGACAACCAAGGAGGTGATAACCAAGGTGGAGACAATCAAGGTGGTGACAACCAAGGTGGTGATAACCAAGGCGGAGACAACCAAGTAGGTGATAACCAAGGTGGAGACAACCAAGGAGGTGATAACCAAGGTGGAGACAACCAAGGCGGAGACAACCAAGGTGGTGATAACCAAGGTGGAGACAATCAAGGTGGTGATAACCAAGGCGGAGACAATCAAGGTGGTGACAATCAAGGTGGTGACAACCAAGGTGGTGATAACCAAGGAGGTGATAACCAAGGTGGTGACAACCAAGGTGGTGATAACCAAGGCGGAGATAACCAAGGTGGAGACAATCAAGGTGGTGACAACCAAGGTGGTGATAACCAAGGCGGAGACAACCAAGGAGGTGATAACCAAGGTGGAGACAACCAAGGCGGAGACAACCAAGGTGGTGATAACCAAGGTGGAGACAATCAAGGTGGTGACAACCAAGGTGGTGATAACCAAGGTGGTGATAACCAAGGTGGTGATAACCAAGGCGGAGACAATCAAGGTGGTGACAACCAAGGTGGTGATAACCAAGGAGGTGATAACCAAGGTGGAGACAATCAAGGCGCAGACAACCAAGGTGGTGATAACCAAGGTGGTGATAACCAAGGCGGAGACAACCAAGGTGGAGACAATCAAGGTGGTGACAACCAAGGAGGTGATAACCAAGGTGGAGACAACCAAGATGGAGACAATCAAAGTGGTGACAACCAAGGTGGTGATAACCAAGGTGGAGATAATCAAGGTGGTGACAACCAAGGTGGAGATAACCAAGGCGGAGACAACCAAGGCGGAGACAACCAAGGTGGTGATAACCAAGGTGGAGACAATCAAGGTGGTGACAACCAAGGTGGAGATAACCAAGGCGGAGACAACCAAGGCGGAGACAACCAAGGTGGTGATAACCAAGGTGGAGACAATCAAGGTGGAGACAATCAAGGTGGAGACAACCAAGGAGGTGATAACCAAGTTGGAGACAATCAAGGCAGAGACAACCAAGGTGGTGATAACCAAGGTGGAGACAATCAAGGTGGTGACAACCAAGGTGGTGATAACCAAGGTGGAGACAATCAAGGTGGTGACAACCAAGGTGGAGATAACCAAGGCGGAGACAACCAAGGTGGTGATAACCAAGGTGGAGACAATCAAGGTGGAGACAATCAAGGTGGAGACAACCAAGGTGGTGATAACCAAGGTGGAGACAATCAAGGCGGAGACAACCAAGGTGGTGATAACCAAGGTGGAGACAATCAAGGTGGTGACAACCAAGGTGGTGATAACCAAGGTGGAGATAATCAAGGTGGTGACAACCAAGGTGGAGATAACCAAGGCGGAGACAACCAAGGCGGAGACAACCAAGGTGGTGATAACCAAGGTGGAGACAATCAAGGTGGTGACAACCAAGGTGGAGATAACCAAGGCGGAGACAACCAAGGCGGAGACAACCAAGGTGGTGATAACCAAGGTGGAGACAATCAAGGTGGAGACAATCAAGGTGGAGACAACCAAGGAGGTGATAACCAAGGTGGAGACAATCAAGGCGGAGACAACCAAGGTGGTGATAACCAAGGTGGAGACAATCAAGGTGGTGACAACCAAGGTGGTGATAACCAAGGTGGAGACAATCAAGGTGGTGACAACCAAGGTGGAGATAACCAAGGCGGAGACAACCAAGGCGGAGACAACCAAGGTGGTGATAACCAAGGTGGAGACAATCAAGGTGGAGACAATCAAGGTGGAGACAATCAAGGTGGAGACAATCAAGGTGGAGACAACCAAGGTGGTGATAACCAAGGTGGAGACAATCAAGGCGGAGACAACCAAGGTGGTGATAACCAAGGTGGAGACAATCAAGGTGGTGACAACCAAGGTGGAGATAACCAAGGCGGAGACAACCAAGGCGGAGACAACCAAGGTGGTGATAACCAAGGTGGTGACAACCAAGGTGGAGATAACCAAGGCGGAGACAACCAAGGCGGAGACAACCAAGGTGGTGATAACCAAGGTGGAGACAATCAAGGTGGAGACAATCAAGGTGGAGACAACCAAGGTGGTGATAACCAAGGTGGAGTCAATCAAGGCGGAGACAACCAAGGTGGTGATAACCAAGGTGGAGACAATCAAGGTGGAGACAATCAAGGTGGAGACAACCAAGGTGGTGATAACCAAGGTGGAGACAATCAAGGCGGAGACAACCAAGGTGGTGACAACCAAGGCGGAGACAACCAAGGAGGTGGCAACCAAGGTGAAGACAACCAAGGAGGTGATAATCAAGGTGGAGGCAACCAAGGTGGTGATAACCAAGGCGGAGACAACCAAGGTGGTGATAACCAAGGTGGAGACAATCAAGGTGGTGACAACCAAGGTGGAGAAAACCAAGGTGGAGAAAACCAAGGTGGAGACCACCAAGGTGCTGATAACTAAGGTGGATACAAAATATGAAAAAGAAAAACTACTATATAAATTATTTAGAATGGAAATCAAATTGAAGACTATTTATTAAAAAATATTTATATGTTGTTCTTATTTAAGCCTACTTGTTTTTTGTACATAGCTTACTGAAAAATAACTATAAAATTCAGAATTATTTAAATTTCAATTGAATTGTTCTCAATGTTTTTGTTATGTATGTAAGGATATAAAATGATCACTTGGTTGAATTCAGAAAAAAATACTCTATCCTCAATCGAATGGGCCTAAATAGTAATTTACTTTTTTCGTGATCGCCTAGAAAATGCGCTCTTTCTGATCACTATTTAGACCGGAAAGTTCTTCTTTGCTGAGTTAGCTCGGAAAGTTGTCTATAAGAGATCGGAAAGTACTTTACCGATCCCGGGACCGGTAAAGCTAAATGTTTCCATGGAGATCAGTTGTTTATTTATTTCTTATTTGCTCGCAGTAAAAAATAAAATAAAACTTTTTTATTCTTTTTTCAGGATCACAAAAAAAAAATTGTACCCAACATGACCAGTAAGTGTCTATACTGGGCTCACAAGCTTCCAAAGCTCGCCTACGGCTCGCTCTGGAATATGCTTGCTCACCCAGTAAAGTATCACTTTCAGGTCTTGTTACGTAAATTACTATTACAAACCAGGTAAAATAGTTTTTACTGCTGAAAGGAGGAAATGACTGGCGAGCCGAGCAGGCGAGCCTATCACCTCCTTGGGACAGTAAAACAATTACCTTGGCGTGTGTTGTATAATATTTTTTTCACTATTAGCCTAGGAACCCACTATTATTTAACTTTATAAGACATGAGAAATTGTTTTTCACTGCCGCTTGCTTGTAACCATGATAACCTAGGTCAATAATAATTTATTATTAACCTAGGTCTATAATGCAAACTGTCACTTTTTAATCAAACTCAAGCCTCCAAATCCAAATATTATTTAACTCATTAAACTCAAGAAAAATAAATAATATAAATTTGCCGCTTAATTTTAAAGTGACCTACGCTGTCGCCTTGCCTCGTCTGGCCGCTGTGTTGTTTTGGTGAAGATGTAAAATATATGTGGATGTTGGAATGAATAAATCACTATTTTTTTGTATTTGTACATACATTTCAATATATTTATTTAAAAATAATAATAAACTAATTACACTGTTGACTGTAACAGCACAAAGTGTTTTTATTAAATAATTAAATAAAAAAAAATTATATCTCATAAGTGAGGTTAATAAACCAGCGAAATGAATGAAACGTCAGATATAAAAACAAATGCAGCCTACTTTGTTTTTGTGCATATTAACAAGCAAGTAACCTAATAATTAATGCCAAAATGATTGTTATTATCAATAAAAAAAATTCAAATAGGATTTATGTGCTAGTAGTGAAAAAAATAGTATATAAACCACGGTTGAGAAGATCATTATTGACCAGGCGCCTTGTATCCCTCGGACTTCGCCCTTGGGATACAATCTTGGCGCTGGGTCAATAATGATTATCTGCTCAACCTTGGCGTATAATATACTATTATTTGTTACTCACTAATAAATCAAATTTAAAATTATAACCTAAATCTGTCAGTTGCAATTGACACTTATTTTAATATGTATGACAGTAACAAAACACAATTTCACATGTCAATAACGTTACTAACGTGGTAACTAACTTGTAAAATTTTTACAAGTTAGCAACCGATTTTACAAGTTAGTAACTAGTAAACATTAATTTACCAAAAGTAGTAGGCGGCATCAATAAATGAAGTTTACAAATGTGTAACAAATAAAAATATATACTATCCCATTTAAGAAATGTAATTTTATTTTGTAACTTGAGAACCACTGGTTTAGAAGACTATTTTCCTATCTATTCTTATGTCTCCCTTGGTCTTCTATAAGATCGTCTTATAGTATTTTATTGTATCTTTAATGATATCGAAATCATTTGAGGTAGCTCGTTAAGCTGTTATACTCTGTATACTAACTACCTAAATGGTCTTCTAATGGTACAACTTTGACCAACGTTAAACCGACTTCGTATATCACATATTTATCTTTGGGACACTGTATATTGAAAATTTTCATATATCAATCATTTAACTGTTTCATAATAATTATTTAATTATCAAGTATGATGAAATGGAGATTAATAATTGAGACATTTTACCACGGTTATTATTAATCGCTAATTAACACAAGCGGTAGTTAAAACATTTTTCGTCGATTGCATTTTATTAAAATTGCACAACAATTTTTTTTAAGTTAATAATGTTTGTCACTTCAAATTAGACCATTTATTGTTTAACACTACCAGTGATATCTAAGATTATTTAATTAAATCATTTATAAAAGGAGTCACTAATAAACGATTTTCTGTACGGATAAGTAATTACCAAATATATTGTAATTTACAAATCAAAAAATACATATTTCAATATTAACTATTAACATTATATTACAGTTGGCAACTTGTGTGAGAAATAATTTCTCACAGTTTAATCCACGACTGTGGGAAATAAATAACTTTTGGGCTTTGTAAAGCTTGGGAAAAGTGCAATTTTCTGTAGTGGTCGTACTAAAATATACTTACAGTAGACTTAGATGGTCTCTATTGGAGAAAAAAATAAAGTAGCTGACATCTGGTGAGAGATTTGTGAACGTAGAAAATGGGGAAAACATTATTTTTTATCATTTGTTAATTTAGTGAAATAAATGTTTATTTTGAATATAAATGATATTTTACAGTAAATAGTTTCGATGTTTACACTTTGTAGTAAAAACAACAAATGGTACACAATTTACTAGTACGGATCCACTATTTGAATATTTTGATATGATACATATTTTACATAAACTTTATTGTTTGTTTTCATTTATTATATTATCCGTTTCCATTGACGTACTTTAAACAATATTTATAAAGTAAAATAGTCAATAAAAATTATTATTATTATTATTTGGTTACCATTTTGCCTTCTTCGGACATGCCACCTATATATATAATTTTTTCTGCTATATATTAGTTCTAATTTATTTTGAATTTATATATATATATATATATATATATATATATATATATATATATATATATATATATATATATATGTATGTATCTTATCACATTGTTTGAAATCCCTATTACTTTACGAATAATGCATTTTTAAAATGAAATTTTATATTAATTTTATGCTGCCTTACCCAAATAGGATCTATGGTTTTCGAGTAATGTGCCGTAGTGGTATTAGAAACTTTTAATTTTAATATATAGCAAGAATTACAAATAATATATTATTACTTAGCATTAGCAATAAACAATTTAACAACACGTGCTAAAATATAAAACTTAAAGGTAAATTACAATATCTAATTATTCAAAATAATAAATGAATGAAATCAAAAATGCTTTATAAGCACGAATTGCCATAAACATACGCACGATTTCCTTTATATTTCAATATAAACATAAACAATGATTACATATTATAATATCTAATCATTCAAAACATTCATGCCCGTTTGTACCTTTTAGTTGGTAAGTTTCCCTTAAGCATAAATGGTTTGCCAGAATAGAACATGGTCGTCGCTTTGTTAAGGACAGGTTAGAAAAAGTATAAGAAGAAATTTTAGTAAATTTTCATTTTGTTATTATATTATTTTAGTTCTAGTAACTATTATGTAAAATGTATAGTAAGAGGATGAGGATCAGGGGGTGGTATGAGTTAAGAGTGTAAAAGATGAAAGTGTAAATAATTATTATTTTAGATGTAAGTATGGATGGAATATGTATTGTTTTCAGCATGCAACCATATTTAATATTCGTAATTTTGCAGTACAAACTGTTTAAATATTCAACGAAGAGTATTTTTACCTGTTTTGGAATATCTTTGGGTGCTCGCCACCTGAATTCTAATAATATTCAATTTAAGGTTAAATTATTTCCTACAAGAATAGCAAATTTATTTTTGTTGATACCGTACCGATAATTCTATGAAATGCTGTCAAGGCATAAGATTCATTTTGAGATTTATTTATTTCTTCCTTTGTTATCGGTATTTTAATATACTGGTTGCACAATCTGGCTATAGCTCGTGCTGCCGTACTACAATAATTCTACTAGTTGTAGAAATGTAAATTATTTTCAATTGCGTAGTATCGTGAAAGCACCATTTCAATAATTGAAGACAATTATTCCTGTATGAGATTATTTAGAAACTATTTTTTATAAGAAAAATATTGAAATACATACGTACAAATTGTATGGAAATTCCAGTTCATATTTAACAATTGCTAGTAAATACAGTATTTTGTGTTAAACGGAAACGTTAAAAAAACTTAATTCGTAAAAATTAACCCTTAAGTTAAGTGGTATGTCATCTGTCATTTAAGCCTCCCTTACGCTAAGATGTACTCATACACATGCGTCGAAGAATTTTTACTTCACATTTTGAATTTAATAATTGGTGTAACGTATTTTTATTTATAATTAATTTTATTTTATAATTAATATTTAAGTAGAACCGGTGCTAACGGCCATCAATGTATGAAATCAAAAATGCTTTCTTTATAAGCACGAATTAATATAAACATAAGCACGATTTCCTTGATGTTTCAATATAAATATAAACAATTAGATACTATATAATCCGGCTCGAAGTGAATACTGAGTATAGTGATAAGCGGCGATGGCCAAGTCTCACATAGTATTATGGAGCCTGGTGGCTCTCAGTTGCTTCTTGATCTTGGCGCAAGCCAAACCAGCTGGTGAAACTGGAAGACCGGGACAAAAGGGAGATGACAATAACCAAGGAGGCGATAACAATCAAGGAGGCGGTAACAACCCAGGTGGCAATAATCAAGGAGGCAGTAAAAACCCAGGTTTTAAGAACCGAGGAAACGGTAAAAAACCGGGCGGTAACAACCAAGGAGACGATAACAATCAAGGAGGCGATAACTATCAAGGGGGCGATAACAACCCCAATGGCAATAATCAAGGAGGCGGTAACAATCAAGGAGGAGGTAAACACCCAGGTGGCAAGAACCGAAGAGGCGATAAAAATCCATTTGGTAACAACCGAGGAGGTGATAACAACCAAGGAGGCGGTAACAACCCAGGTGGCAATAATAAAGGAGGCGGTAACGTTCAAGGAGACGGGAAAAACTCAGCTGGCAAGAACCGAGGAAATAGTAAAAATCCATTTGCTGACAAACAAGGAGGCGATAATAATCAAGGAGGCGATAACAATCAAGGAGGCGGTAACAACCCAGGTAGAGATGACCAAAGTGGAGATAACCAAGTAGATAATAATCCAGGAAGTGACAACCAAGGCGGCGATAACCAAGGAGGTGATGACCAAAGTGGAGATAACCAGGGTGGAGACAACCAAGGAGATAATAACCAGGGAGACGATAATAATGGCGGAAACAACCAAGGTGGAGATAACCAAGGTGGAGACAGCCAAGACGGAGACAACCAAGGAGGTGAAAACCAAGACGGAGACAACGAAGCCGGAGACAACCAAGGAGGTGATAACCAAGGTGGAGACAACCAAGGAGGTGATAACGAAGGTGGAGACAACCAAGGCGGAGACAACCAAGGAGGTGACAACCAAGGTGGAGATAACCAAGGCGGAGACAACCAAGGTGGAGACAATCAAGGCGGAGACAACCAAGGCGGAGACAACCAAGGCGGAGAAAACCAAGGAGGTGACAACCAAGGTGGAGACAACCAAGGCGGAGACAACGAAGGCGGAGACAACCAAGGTGGTGACAACCAAGGTGGAGACAACCAAGGCGGAGACAATCAAGGAGGTGACAACCAAGGTGGAGACAACGAAGCCGGAGACAACCAAGGAGATGACAACCAAGGAGGTGACAACCAAGGAGGTGAAAACCAAGACGGAGACAACCAAGATGGTGACAACCAAGGAGGTGATAACCAAGGTGGAGACAACGAAGCCGGAGACAACCAAGGAGGTGATAACCAAGGTGGAAACAACCAAGGAGGTGATAACCAAGGTGGTGATAACGAAGGTGGAGACAACCAAGGCGGAGACAACCAAGGAGGTGACAACCAAGGTGGAGACAACCAAGGCGGAGACAACCAAGGTGGTGATAACCAAGGTGGAGACAATCAAGGCGGAGACAACCAAGGCGGAGACAACCAAGGCGGAGACAACCAAGGCGGAGACAACCAAGGAGGTGACAACCAAGGTGGAGACAACCAAGGCGGAGACAATCAAGGAGGTGACAACCAAGGTGGAGACAACCAAGGCGGAGACAACCAAGGTGGAGACAACCAAGGCGGAGACAACCAAGGTGGTGACAACCAAGGAGGTGATAACCAAGGTGGAGACAACGAAGCCGGAGACAACCAAGGCGGAGACAACCAAGGTGGTGACAACCAAGGAGGTGATAACCAAGGTGGAGACAACGAAGCCGGAGACAACCAAGGCGGAGACAACCAAGGTGGTGACAACCAAGGAGGTGATAACCAAGGTGGAGACAACGAAGCCGGAGACAACCAAGGTGGTGACAACCAAGGAGGTGATAACCAAGGTGGAGACAACCAAGGTGGTGAGAACCAAGGTGGAGACAACCAAGGTGGAGACAACCAAGGCGGAGACAACCAAGGCGGAGACAACCAAGGAGGTGACAACCAAGGTGGAGACAACCAAGGCGGAGACAATCAAGGAGGTGACAACCAAGGTGGAGACAACCAAGGCGGAGACAATCAAGGAGGTGACAACCAAGGTAGAGACAACCAAGGCGGAGACAACCAAGGCGGAGGCAACCAAGGAGGTGACAACCAAGGTGGAGACAACCAGGGCGGAGACAACCAAGGCGGAGACAACCAAGGAGGTGATAACCAAGGTGGAGACAATCAAGGTGGAGACAATCAAGGTGGTGACAACCAAGGCGGAGACAACCAAGGAGGTGGCAACCAAGGTGAAGACAACCAAGGAGGTGATAATCAAGGTGGAGACAATCAAAACGGAGATAACCAAGGCAGTGAAAACCAAAGTGAAGGCAATCAAGGTGGAGATGACCAAGGTGTAGATGACCAAGGTGTAGATGACCAAGGTGGAGATGACCAAGGTGGAGATGACCAAGGTGGAGCTGGCCAAGGTAGAGATGGCCAAGGTGGAGATGGCCAAGGTGGAGATGGAAAAGGTGGAGATGACCAAGATGCAGACAATCAAGGTGGAGATAACCAGGAAGGTGACAATCAAGGCGGAGACAATGAAGGTGAAGACAACGAAGATAGAGATAAACGAGATGGAGAAAACCAAGACGGAGACAACCAAGGTGGTGAAAACCAAGACGGAGACGACCAAGGTGGTGAAAACCAAAACGGAGACAACCAAGGTGGGGACAATCAAAATGGCGATGACCAAGATGAAGACCAGGGTGGAGAAAACCAAGGAGATGAAAACCAAGGTGAAGGCAATCAAGGTGGAGATGACCAAGGTGGTGATGACCAAGGTGGAGATGACCAAGGTGGTGATGACCAAGGTGGTGATGACCAAGGTGGTGATGACCAAGGTGGTGATAACCAAGGTGGAGACGACCAAGGTGTTGATGACCAAAATGGAGATGGCCAAAGTGGAGATGGTCAAGGTGGAGATGGCCAAGGTGGAGATGGCCAAGGTGGAGATGGCCAAAGTGTTGATGACCAAGGTGGAGATGACCAAGGTGGAGATGACCAAGGTGGTGATGACCAAGGTGGAGATGACCAAGGTGGAGATGACCAAGGTGGTGATGACCAAGGTGGTGATGGCCAAGGTGGAGATGACCAAGGTGGAGATGACCAAGGTGGAGATGACCAAGGTGGTGATGACCGAGGTGGTGATGACCAAGGTGGAGACGACCAAGGTGGTGATGACCAAAATGAAGATGGCCAAAGTGGAGATGGTCAAGGTGGAGATGGCCAAGGTGGAGATGGCCAAGGTGGAGATGATCAAGATGGAGATGGCCAAGGTGGAGATGATCAAGGTGGAGATGGCCAAGGTGGAGATGACCAAAGTGGTGATGACCAAGGTGGAGATGACCAAGGTGGAGATGACCAAGGTGGAGATGACCAAGGTGGTGATGACCAAGTTGGAGATGACCAAGGTGGTGATGACCAAGGTGGTGATGACCAAGGTGGTGATGACCAAGGTGGTGATGACCAAAATGGAGATGGCCAAAGTGGAGATGGTCAAGGTGGAGATGGCCAAGGTGGAGATGGCCAAGCTGGAGATGATCAAGGTGGAGATGGCCAAGGTGGAGATAACCAGGAAGGTGACAATCAAGGCGGAGACAATGAAGGTGAAGACAACGAAGATAGAGATAAACGAGACGGAGACAACCAAGACGGAGACAACCAAGGTGATGAAAACCAAGGTGGTGATATCATAGCATGTGTGTGTCCCTGTGAGTGTGATTGTCCTGGAGCTCGACCCCTTATACGTCGCAAGCCAGTCATATGTGAATGTGCTCAGCTAATTGATGAGAGTTAAGTTTTTCTGCGGTTGCCGAATCTTCAAATTCATATTTCTTTTTGCCTGTATTTTTTTAGTCAGAATTAGAATTTATGTGCACTATTCACAAAAAATATTTGTTATTAATGAACTAGAATAATATGAATAATAAAAAAAATTAAATATTAAAATATTGAAATTTAGAGGTTGATGGTCGGATATTGGACCAAAGGAATTTTAAAACTCCCTTGGTCCAATACCCGACTATCAACCTCTAAATTATAATTGATTAAAATCCAGCTGATATTGTCGCAGACAATTTTAATAGTTGTAACAAGAAACAAATTTTCGATAACCTATCTATTCCCAACTGTTTCGATTTCCGATTAGGTTACTGGACACGGACAGAATTGAAAAATTTCCAGCCAATAGTACAAGTAAGAATGAGAATCTTTCTGAATAGCGCAGATGAAAATTCTAATGATGGTAACAATTAACATCGTTTTAATGACCTGTCTGCTGCAAATGGTTCCGATTAAAATATAGGACCGATTACGATTGTAGTCATCAATTCAATTCAGTGTCGGTACCATCTGGTTTTAAATCTGTATCTCCAGTAACAGAAAATTATGTATATGAGTCCATATGTTGATAATTCTTGTTAATATATTCTTATAGGGAGCACTGTAATGTAAATGTTTTGACCCTAGGAAAATTGTAAACCTTGTCTTTTTATTAAGTTCTCAACAGAATTTAAAAAATATTTTCAGAGATGCATAACATTATTAATTTAATACATAATAGGTTTAATCAAAAAGTATCGACGATTTGAAAATTTCGCGCGTTATTCGTTTCCGATTGAGCTCATTTTTTATCACGTTAGTACCACGACCTGTGATGTGTATCTCATGTTTCCTTCATATTCGAGGCGTAGCTTATTGATGAAGCATTTTACAGTAAAGAGATGTAAATGTTCGAGAGGAATAGGGCCGTAAAGACGTGGAAGATGTCAGACAGCCAGGCGTCTTGGTACATGAAAATGTGAAAAAAATTAGAAGATTTTGTGCTTAGTTATCACGAAACTACTTTTGGATTTTGAACTACTCATTCATAAATTTAAGGTCTAAATAATATTTCCGCAGTTACCGCATTCAGCAGTCTGTGACTTTTTCTTCTTCCCGAAGTTGAAGAGGACATTGAAAGGACAACGGTTTGCGACCATAAAGGAGATTAAGGCAAAATAGCTACAGGAGCTGAGAGCTATATCACAAAGTGCATTTCACAAGTATTTTGTAGTGCATTATACATATCTAGTTAGTTATGATTAATATATTTCCAAACTACAGTCTGTTCAAAAAAATCTAACTCGGAGCAGGTTATGTCAATTTGAAAATATTTAATTAAATGTCAATTTCACATGAAATATTGTCAAAAATGTTATCTAAAGAAATCAAAGCTTTTCTTCTGGAATCCTTATTTTAGAAATAGAAATAAATTAGAAAACGGTGAATGATAATATTCTGTATCTTTCTTCATTTTCTATTCTCCTTAAAATTACATTCAATTTTGACATGACTTTTGAACTAAATAATTATCAGACATACGTTTCTGTGTTCATAGCCTACTCCGAATTGTTTTTTTCTGAATATACAGTACATATAGTATGCTTTGTAAGTTTTTTTTTTGTCACAGTTATTATTAATTAAAAAAAAAATAGATTTGATTGATGTATGTCAGGGAGAATAAAATATATATTTTTTGAAGTTTAATTTTACTTTTATTTGTACTATTAAATCTACACTAATACACTGCACAAGAATAAAACAAATACTAATAATATCTATTGAGGAATACTTTGAAAGAGGCACTATTAATATTGTGGCGAAATTTCTCGACTGTGGTACGGATTAGATGTTAACAATTATTCGAAATCGAAAAATATATTTGTTCTATAACATTCAGTTTTACATAATCGTACAAAAATTCACACATCAGTTTGCACTCAAAATCGACAACAGCTTGTTACCGATTTATTCCGTTGTCGATTTTGAAAGCTCTATGAATTTTTGTACGATTATGTATTTTGTGTACTTGAGATGTAATATGTAATAATTCGTAAGATCTGAACTATAAGTGTGACAATGTCCATGTTATTTTTAACTCTTGCTACCCTTGGTAAGAGCGGTGTAGGGATCGTGCTAAAAATCGCATATTGAGATTTTAATAAAAGATCACGTCTTAAGGTCCCTAGAATTCATTTTTAACATTTTCACGATGATCTCCATGTGTGTTTGTGTGTGTGTGTGTGTGTGTGTGTGTATGTGTATATGTGTGTGTGTTTGTATATGTGTGTGGATCCTCTTAACGTTCTAATACTATTAATCGAAAAAAATTGAAACCTTACATTTCTACCCAGTTCTATTGTAAAGAAATCATTAGATTTTGGTGTAAATCGGATAATCGGAAATGGCACTTTACTTGAAGCTCAATATGGTTTTCATTCGAAAAATACATTTAATTGTCATTTTTTCGCAATTTGTTATTATAAAAATTAAAGATTATCAAATATTCTACAGATATGCATTCATAAATTATATATATATATATATATATATATATATATATATATATATATATATATATATATATATATATATATACCGTATGTCCACGGATCGAGTTCCAAAGAGGAAAAACTTTTTTATTTTTTATTTTACAAAAAAATGTATTCTTGATAAAAGTTTTTGGATGTCCCGAAACGGCCAATTCAGTTTTAACATTTTCAAATTTTCTTTTAGTTTCAGATAAAAATCGAAAAATTGGTCGTTTTAGTTGAAAATTATTTTAAGTCCCAAAAAATAAGTTTGCGCTGTCATGGTAATTGCCGTTATTTATTTATTTTCATTAACTGTCAGTTATAAAAATCACCTCTATTTGATATGTAAATATCGGGAAACCTTTGTTTAAATTCTTTGACAACTCGACTGATCGCTTTATTACCTTTGCCCTAGCATTGAATTAGGTAAATTCGTTCGTCTTTTGACAACATTTTCAACGATTATGGTTGATTTTTATAACTGACAGTTAATGAAAATATATAAAGAACGGCAATTACCATGGCAACGCAAACTTATTTTTTGGGACGATCAATTTTTCGATTTTTATTTGAAACTAAAAGAAAATTTGAAAATGTTAAAACTGAATTGGAGGTTTCGGGACATCCAAAAACTTTTATCAAGAATACATTTTTTTTGTAAAATAAAAGTTTTTCCTCTTTGGAACTCGATCCGTGGACATACTGTATGTATACTATATATATATATATATATATATATATATATATATATATATATATATATATTATTCATAGTAATAAAAAAATTAGAATAATTTATTGTTATTTTCGTAAATAATAAAATAAAAAGATTGCTGACATAAATAGTTAAGAAAAACTACCCCTACACTCCTGTGACATCGAAGTAAATACATCACGTCCTCCGTCCTCCATAGCCAATAGGAAAACAGCTTACGTTATTTATATAAATAAAAGTATAGGTGATAGTTTGTCACATGTTAAACTGTATGTATTCTTCCGTCACATTCTGTCTCAAATCATGTGATTTTATCAAAATATTACACAAATTTCAATATTTAATTGTAAAACATCTAATGGATATTTCTTGATATTTTCAAATTTGAGGCTCTTTAAAGAACAATATCTTTTAAAATTTAGTACTTAGAAGTCGTAGAAAAATTCTCGAAACAGCCTTATTTTTTGCTACACAGTTCATATTTCAAATTCATGTAACTGACAGATAAATGTCACAAAAAACCAATCATTTCAAATTAATAATGGTGACAAATAAAAAGAAAATATCAAATAAAGCAATAGTTATATGCAAAGGAACTTAATATTCTTTGCAGGATTAGTAAATGTGTAGGTATGTATTTAAATTAATAAAAATGAAATAGCGGGAGGTATTGTGTTGGCCACATTAGATTTCTTGTAATGTACTATTGTGTTATGAGTGTTTATAGACCCAAAGAAAAATTCTAAATATTTTTATATTCAATCTCGTATCATATATTGTAATTATTTGCAAGTTGCAGTAATAGCTATTATTTAAATTGCCCAAGGAAGTATGTAATTCTAAAAATAAAAGTGTTAAAATGATATTTCATAGTACTTATGAAAAAATGAAAAAATAAAATTCATTTTCGTGTTACGCAAAGAATAATTACGTGTTGTATCAGATATCACAGGAGAATTTCATTAAAAAATTCATAAGTTCATACGTTCGGCCCTTGTAACTAATTCAGCAAGTACTCAAAATTAAAGTTTAAATGTTGATCATAATCTGTGGTTACCTTGGTCGTTCGTAACCAAAATTGGACCAGAATTTTTATTACACTCCCAGAGTTGCGACATTTACATGGCGATAAGCATACAAAAAAGTACGTTTATTTTTAATGAAACATATTTAGTTTTATATATATTTGGAAAAATAACATTAAAAAATAGAAAGACACGTAAGCGCCATAAAGGATATCAAGATGCCTATGGAATGACTGTAGTGTTTTGTTTTGAGAAACAGACAAGTATTCTGTGAAACCATGTGTCACAGCCTTCTTCGATAAGTTTACGCTACGTGCAGTGGTATTTTTAAAACATTAAACATCAATGAAAATACGCACTATATACATACTTTCCCATATTTGAACATTGAATCAAACACGCTTCATAAAAAGTAATTTTCGTTATTTATTAATTTTATATTTCCATGTTGCATGCTGAATGAGAGTGTGCAGCATTTGTTCGACAAATTCAGCCAGAAAAATATTTAAAAATTCATTTGAACAGCAGTGTGATTTCGAGAGCATAATCTAGAGCCGAGTTATCGAAACGTTGCCAATTATTAAAGTGAGTTTCGCGTCACGTCATATTGTCACGTCACTGACGTGAATGACTGACGGTTTTTACTTTTTAAAGCACAGGACTCTTGATTGTTATCTATATACACAGAACGAAACAAATTACGGCATACAAAACAAATAAAACACTCGAAAATATACATTTGGCGAAACTAATGTTCCATTATTATGAATTTTTTATACTGCCTATTTTTACGTAAAGTATATAATTTTATCGTCTCATTATTGTTATACATAAAATAGGGAGAAAATGATTATATTTTTTTGTATGAATTATTGCCTCATAGTAATTATATGTTATAAGCTTATTGTTGAAAATGCAGTCATGAAGAAGTGGTAACACTGCTGGGCAAGGGGCAGGGTACGGAGAAGGGAAAAAAATAAGCAACAGTTCATATTTATTTGATGGCGAAGATAGCGGAAATATGAAATAAATAATCATATTCTACGGTAAGATGCGTTTAAAAATTTTAATCAGTCGTTGTTCGGCAACCCGTGACTAAAAAAATACCCTTGTTACTAAACAACCGTTTTACAAACTTAAAACTAACAACTAATCCTAAATTTTACGCACTATCGTAGATAAATTATTTTTAAATAAAATTGTTATGTATTAATCATCTAAACAATATATATTGATATCGTATGTCGTTCAGTTTTTATTTCAATTTAAAATCCAAGTGCTCTTATTTGATAACTCTTTTCTATACTAACTTATAATAGTTGTCAAACAATTTTTACCTCGTTTATTTCAATTTATAGCTATTAATATCATAACTGCCATAAATGTTGGTTTGAAATCCGAGCTCGTAGAGCGAGGATTTTAAGACATCTAAGGCCTGTTATGATTCATAACATTCGTGGTTTGTTCAATAGTTTATCGATTTCAGACAATGAAGTCATTAAATAAAATATTTATTTGTTTAACTAGGCACTAAAATACCAGAGTTATAGCAGAGGCTGCCGTTTCATGAATGCTGTTCAAGCCGATTTTAGAATTATTTTAATTTAATGTTTATTTTTAATACCTATTTTGAAACTTATCGCCATCAAATTATGGTGCTATGCGTTTGTTGAACAGTTGCTATGCATTTGTACAGCTGTTGCTATGTAATAGGCAGTAAAAATATTTTCACTGCCTAGGCAGTAAAAGTGACATTTTACAGACTGTTGGCTGTCAAAAAAATGCACTTTTAATGCTACTTTTGGAATGCTAAGAAACCAATTATTTTGACAAATATTCAAGTTATGGGCTTCATTTTCCTCACGATTATTATTATAGAATAAAGTAAACCGTGTTATGATTCATGTAATATTATCTCTATGTATTAATAAATAACCAGATACTATCATTTTGTTGACTATTGTTGAATGTCAATACAGTAAAGATACAGTTATTATTTTGCTACCAGCCTAGTTTTGCACATGTAAACAAATACTTAATATCTTGAAACCGATACAATAATGTAACCTATTTCTTTGTATTTATTATTATGTATGTATTGTATTCATGAAAAAATCCTAATCCTTCATAATGGAGACCTTCATACATATACAGGGTGTCTCAATAAGCTTGCTCACTATTGGTAACTTTTTTATTTGAAGAGGTACGAGGTTGGTTAAATGAGCAAAATTGTGCCATTTTATATTAGAAAATTGGTCATGTAGACAAAATAAAATTTGTGTCAGCGGTTCTCAAAATTTGGGACAATATACAGGGTGTCTCAATAAGCTTGCTCACTATTGGTAACTTTTTTATTTGAAGAGGTACGAGGTTGGTTAAATGAGCAAAATTGTGCTATTTTATATTAGAAAATTGGTCATGTAGACAAAATAAAATTTGTGTCAGCGGTTCTCAAAATTTGGGACAATATGTATATTTTTTAAATGGAACCATATATTTTTTAATATCTTATTGGAAAGAGTATTTTTTTCTCTTTCCAATAAGGTAATGTTGTTTATGTACAATTTTTTCAAATAAACGAGTTATTTACGGTTAAAAATTTAAATTTTGTAAACTATTTTGTTAGTTTTTTAGTCAAGTAAGCCATGAAAACAATTGATTCTTTGTTTGTTTGACTTTCAATAATTTCTCCCGTAAAGTTCTCTGCGTTTAATAATGTTTAATAACTTTACAAATGAAGAAAAGTTAGATATGATCGTGCTATATGGAAAGTTATATCTAGACACCAGTTACGTAGAACGGTCGGCTCTCTTTCCAAAAGAGTTTAAATGTGCGAAAGAAATAATAGCATTCAATTTGAATATTTTCTTTGTTTTGTTATTACTGTAAAATAAATTAATAAAATAATAATTTTATAAAAGACAATTGTTTCCATAGTTTACTTGACCTATGCCCGGTTTCATAAAAGCTTGTTAAATTTTAACATGTAGTTAAAATATTTAGCACAGGTTTAATCATAAGATTTTGTTTCACCAACGTCGGTTAAATTTAACAACGAGTTAGACGCGTTGCTAGTATAACAGCTCGATGCAGGTTCTATTAAATTTTTAAACAAGTGTTAATTTTAGCATTTCGTAAATTATTGTATTGTACAAAGAAAATTTGATTTATTAGCGCTGAAATAATCAGTAAGTATACTACTGCTTTTATACATACTTATTTTACTGTTTTTATTTTTTACATTTTCAGTATAAAATCATGATTTCAACATCTGAAGATTCGTCATCGGAAGATGAATTCTTTGAAAATGCCATACGTTTAGTTCCACAACCAAGAGTTTTTCGAGTTCGATCAAATCCATTTGATATGTATAATGAGGCTGAATTTAAATGTAGGTACAGATTTTCTCGAAACACCGTAATGCTACTGCTGAATCATATTGAAAACAACCTAATTTCAATAACACACAGAAATCATCCTATTGATCCCATGAACCAACTTTTAATAGCTCTGAGATTTTATGCAACTGGAACGTTTCAAAGCGTTCTAGGAGATCACATTTATATCAGCAAGGCTACAGTATCAAGAATTATTAAAAAAGTGACGCATAATATTGCTTTACTAAAACCTTTGTTCTTGAAAATGCCATCTGAAGAAGAAGTAAAAAGAACCAAACGAAAATTTTACCTAGTGGCAGGTTTTCCAGGGGTTATTGGTGCTATAGACTGCACCCATATCAGAATACAATCTCCAGGCGGTCAGGATGCTGAACGATTTCGAAACAGAAAAGGTTACTTCTCTATAAACGTTCAAGCAGTTTGCAATTCTCAATTAAGATTTTTGAATTTAGTAGCACGTTGGCCTGGATCTGTTCATGATAGTACAATATTTAACGACTGTCCACTAAAGCATGAGATGGAAGCAGGACATTTTCCAAATTGCTATTTACTTGGAGACAATGGTTATCCATGTAAGCAGTATCTTTTAACCCCTCTTCTTAATCCCACAACCGAACCAGAACAGGCATATAACAGATCACATATTTTAACACGAAATACCATCGAAAGAGCATTTGGAGTATTAAAAAGAAGATTTCCATGCTTGTCTGTAGGATTAAGGTTGCAACTGAAAACAACACTAGCAGTGATTGTCGCTTGTTTCGTTTTACATAACATTGCATTAGAAGTAAACGACGAAGAGCCGCCTGCTGATCCAAATGTAAACGTTCCCCCTGACGCTTTTGATGCTATTCCAGCTGAACCTGCGAATCCACAATCTCGTACAACAGCAAGAACCTCATTAATAAACTCTGTATTCACGTAAGATTTTATTTATATTTTTAATTATACATTAAAAAAATGCATTTATGTAACATAAATATATGTATTTCAAAACAAAAAATTACTGTAATAATAATAAATATTTATTACCAATATTTATCACTGCCTGTCAATTTCTTTCAGTTCAAGTTCCCTTTCCTTGAGTTTTATTTCTATATTTAATAATTTCATTTGTAAGGTATGCTTCTCCTTTTCCTGTTGTATTTGTATATTTATTAATTCAATTTTCTTTTCATTATATATTTTAATTAAATTTGTTTCAGTCTCTAATTTCTTCTTTCTCTGTGATGTGTATTCTGACAGCTTTTCTTTAAATGTTTTACGTTTGACGCCTGAAATTTCATTCGGTATTTTTTTATTTTGTAAGGAACAATCCGGTACAATTCCATTTGGTTCATCATTCCCTTTTTGCATTTTTCCTTCGTCGTTTAAATCAACAGATAATATTGGAACAGAAAGATTTTCGACTTTTGGATCTTGTTCTTCATCCATATTTATTATAAACAACTCTTTATCATTATCTGGAAGCAACAAGACATTAATCATTCTTACAACACTATTAATTTCAATCATCTGTGCAATAATTAACGAAACTGAACGAACAGCGGGATCAGAGCGATAATTTTAATTTACGTACTAATAAATAATAAAAACATACCTACCTTTAAAATATGCGGCTGCGTCGTCGTATGCATTGGGTAAAGGATTAAATTGCTCCTCGCAGATAGCAAGGATTCTTTCATCTGTATCTGTAGTTTTCGTTGTATAAATTCCTCCGCCGGTACGTATCGACTCTACCTATATTTTCCATAACAATAAATTTGTTCAATACTTATTTATATTGTATATCAAACCTTATCATAACTTTTGTTGTGTTTCGCGATCTTTTTTATATTTACAAACATATTTTCTACATCGCAACCGTCAACAGGACCGTCAATAAAAGCCGGATCGTACTGCGATTGAGATTGTTCGCGCTCTAAATATTCTTTACCCTGTAATGAAACAAAAAATTATATTCTGTCTTACGCTAACAATGTATCATTGGAATAATAGAAAAATTCTTTACCCTTTCATTTGCAGTGTTTTGTTTTGCAGTCCTTTTTATATTGTGGTAACAACATTTCAAATGTTCAGCAGCTCTTGGTCTATCAATTATGCTGTTATATTCCGACGCAATTTTCTGCCAGCAATCCTGTTTCTCTTTCAATGTCGTATTATCTGTTTTCTTGTTTTCTATGACAGATTTATATTTTTCCACAACACTTAACAACTCCTGTTTTTCTCTTTCTGTATAATTATAACCTCTTATTCTACTTTTAGACATTTTATCAAACTCCAACTCTAAAAAATAAATCATTTAACTGTTTTGTGTATAGATATGTGATATAAGAATTTAATTATACATATACAATGTTACTTACTTTCAGAAACTATTCAATTAGAAAAATAGTATATTTTAGCCTAGTACTCTAATCAAAATAATAACAACAATGAATATAGTTTATCATGCCAACATAAGTTACAAATCCCTACACTGTATTTAACAACGTAGCTTACTAAACCGAGGTTAAAATCTGGATGCTATATTAAAGAAACGCAATAAAATTTTAACATCGTGTTATTTTAACAACGTTGCTTACTAACAAATGAGTTAACAACGTGTTATGAAACTGGGCACTAAACTAATAAAAGATCATTTTTATCTTTAAACGTAAATAACTCGTTTATTTGAAAAAAATGTACATAAACAACATTACCTTATTGGAAAGAGAAAAAAATATTCTTTCCAATAAAATAATAAAAAATATGTAGTTCCATTTAAAAAATATATATTCTGTCCCAAATTTTGGGAACCGCTGACACAATTTTTATTTTGTCTACATGACCAATTTTCTAATATAAAATGGCACAATTTTGCTAATTTAACCAACCTCGTATCTCTTCAAATAAAAAAGTTACCAATAGTGAGCAAGCTTATTGAGACACCCTGTATATATAAAAATAAACGGCGAAAATCAAAATACTTGTAGTTTATTCAATTAACTCTTTTTTATCTGAAATTAGAATTAATAATCATTTGTCAATATTTCGAAGCTAACTAAAATCATGTTAGATTCAATGTAATAACTGTATTATTAGGAGGACAAAATACGAAAAAACGTTATAATAAAAGAACCTTACATTAATTAAAAGTTTTAATAACTGAAACATTTTTTCGTAAGATCAAAAATAAAATTTTTTTTTCTCTTGTAAACTCAATCTGGGGACATACTGTATATATATTATATTTTTATTTATATTTAAATAAACTTTTTTGTTAACAATTTTAAAATTTGTTTAAAGAATATTAAATATTAAACATTTATTATTTAAATAATAATTTTACTAAAAAGGTGGTTTCAGCATAAAAATGAATATTTTAATAACTCCATACGTAAAAGCAAAATAATATTTCTATTTGTATATTCGTTTTTATTTTTCATCGTTTGATATTTTATTTTCCGTGCTCGTACATACGTATGAATCTCTTTGAAATATATTACGTACATGTAAATTGATCTACCTCTGCAACTTTTCAGTTGCATCTTTGCTAAACGTTTTTCGTTCGGCAGAAAATTTACTCGACTTCCTTTCGGTAGAAAGACACGATCAGCGATCCACTCCAGGCATAGGCAATTATGTGACCTATTTTTAGAGACAGCACTAAGCTAGTGGGTTACATATGAAACAATTGCTAGCTCCGTTCTCATTTCAAAAATTTCAGTTGGCCAGATAAACTAAAGCTGCTGTTTCAACGCTCTCTTTAATGCATTACTAATTGTAATTAAATAATTAATAAGTGTTGCGATTCGTACATTATGCTGAATTTCGAATTTATTGCAGTGTGTATGAAATTCTATTTTTAAAGTCTAGTTCATAAACCTAATGAGTCAGCAATATTTTAGTTTATCTGTTTATTATCTACGATTATTTTGAAATTGCAATGCTTAGAAACATTCCTATCATATGTAATACTGTAGTACAATTTTCACAGTTTTCAATTTATAACTGAAAATGGGGGAGATACATTCCCGGTCATTCGATTTTACGTGAAAAATTACATAAGTATACAAATTTTCAAATTATTGGAACAATGAATACAGTTTCTTGAGCAAATAACTGAACTTTTTACAAATAACATTTTATGTATTGTTGTAAGGAAGTAACGCCATCGGTACTTGTTGATAGATAAAATATGTTAACGGTGTTCTCGGTGGGGATTGTAAGGAATTATATTGTTGTTATTCCATAAAGTAGTTAATTTTATTTAAATTTACAATATTTGATTACACATTTTGTAACTTCATCAGGAAATAATAATAAAATGTACAGCACTTTTGTATACAGGTATTGTATATTTTAGTACCCCGTAATGAAGTTACAAAATATGTAACGAAATATTGGAATCAAATTAACTACTTAATGGAATAACAACAATTATAATTCCTTACAGTCACCGCCGAGAAATCCGTTAATACGAGCCCTAAACCATATTAATTGGCCTAGTCGTTAAAATTTTATTTTATTTGGTGCATATACAAATAATAACTAACATAATTATTGGTATTTTTTTAAAAAATATTATAGATATTTTGTGGTTCTTGTGCTACATAGCAAAATATATTTTCTGAAATATTTTGTTGTTTTAATGTCAAAGGAAATAATTCAACCCTTTGCTAACAATACAAGAATAACAAATAAAGTTTGAAAAGAATTGACGTCATTTGTGTGTCAGAGTTTAGAAATAAGACAACATAAAAAATTACGGCAATTTTTAAGATTAATCGGCGAATTACCCAAAATTGACAATTAATTGGAAATTACTAATAAATTTGAGTTATTATTATACTGTTAAATATTTATGTTTAGCTAGAAATATAATTTAAAGTTACGTTATAATGTGGACATATAAATAAATAAAAAATAAGAACTTTCTCCATTATTATTAGAAATAATACTTTTTAAATCACGATAAATCAATTTAACAAATAGGCCAACTAATATGGATTAGGGCTCGTATATTTTATGTATTGTATACTATTGTTATATTTGCCAACTTTGTATAGTCAAAAGTGTGAAAATAAATATGTACACCAAGCGATTTTTCCATTTTCAGAAATTTCAGAGATTTCAGTTTTTTGGTTGTGCAAAGAAAACTAATGGGACAAAACTTATGAAATTTTGCTCGTAAAATCGAATGGCAAAGACTCGTATCTTTGCCCAGTTTTGGGCCATGACCCAGAAATGAATGAAGCATAAATTGTAAATATTTCGAGAATGAAAAGAGATACCGATCTGCGGTTTGAAAATTTGGAAGTAGCGCATTGAGATATATTTAAGTATATAAAAATTCGGAGTTTTTGAGGAAAATGGGTATATCTGGGTTTTGAGAGCTTTAACCAGGGCCGGAGGAGCAAGGGCAATGAGAATGCACTATCCACTTCCTTGTCGAAATATGTGTGAAACAGATTGGCACAGAGCAATGTGTAATAAGTTATTATGATATATTTATTTATTTATTTATTTATTTTATTTACAATATTCAATTGATTTCAAAATACTATAGGTAGTACATTTTAGTATCATGGTCAGCATGTATGTGTATGTTTATTCTTTTCTAGTTTCGTTACATGACTTAAGGCGGAAGTATGCGCTTAAAATACATAAACATAACAAACTGAAATGGTTAACAATGTGTATTACATTGCCTTCATTTTCAAGGCTAATCTTCAAACACGTTCTGCGGTGCACTTCTTGCACAGTGTGTTCATTTTAAATTAGCTACCACTGTTATACTCAGAATTTTGAAGAGTTAAAAAGAAGATTAAATAGGCAAACAATTTTTATTTTACAAATCTAATGTAATGAACAGAATTTTTTTCGACCAGTAGTTTTGAAACTACGGATCCTAACTTTTTATTTTAAATAGGAACTTATAGTTCTTATTTGCTTATTGTTAGAGAATTGAATTATGAATTAAATGATTTATGTACATATTATGTATTTTCATATTCTCACATAATTAATTATACTAAATAATAATAAATGAATATATAGGCCATCCAGCGAATCAAGCGGTTTACGTCATCGTTTAGGGATTTTTGAAATTTTCTTTATTTTTTTAAATATATTTTATTAACGGTATTTTTTTGGTTTTTTTATTATTACCATGTATTTGACACCTTTAATAGAAATAATTATATTTGGATATATTATTATTAAGTAAAATTTTGTAAATTTTTGCAAAATGACGTTTGATTAAATTTTTTTAATATTGGTAATTCTGAACATGTATATTACTAAATATTATATGTCTATATTATACTTTTCAACGTGTATTGTGATTTCATTTTGTTTTTGGTTTCGTTGTTCATTGTCAAAATGTCAAATGCTCAGTCATGTCAAATTCAAAAGCTTGTAGTTAGTTTATTGACTTATTTTGAAAATGAAAAATAGATTGGTGGGTTTTTACTTTCACTGAAATCTAATATTGAGGTAATATTTGGTTCTATTTGTTAGTAATAATTTGAAAATTAAATCTATATGTACAGCGTGTGACAAACGCTATACGCAATGTACAGAAATAGTGAGAAATTGTATGGTATGCAGTATTCTGTATTTTTTTTAAGGATCTCACATAATACTAGATAGTTTGTTGCATATACTACAAGAATGAAGTATTCATAACGGCGTAAGCAGTATCGTTCAGAATATTTTAAATAAAATTGGATTTCGCTGGAAAAATATTACACCAAACGTGTTTTTAAGAAAAATTTGGGTTTATGAAGGTAACCCACAGATTTTAATCCGTTTTACATGTTCATGTAAACTTTTTAACATATGACGTCATTGTTTCTAGTGATATTGTATTTATGAAGTAAACCGCTTGATTCGCTGGATGGCCTATATGTTATTTTCTTTGCATAGAATTAAAGTGCTATGAAAGAAATATTTGAATATCTTGTTAGCGAATTAATACTTTTAAATGTCATTATTTGTATTAATTTATCCCATTCATGACGCTTAATAGACATATTTAAACAATATTTTTTTCTCAAAAAAATAAATCGCTATAATGATGGTATTAAAATAAGTTTTTCATTGATTTCACATAATTAAAATCTCTTCGAAAGAAGAAAATAAAAATATATGTATATTCCCATTATTGAAGAGTTAAATCCTATTTTTAGAGAATCACTGTTTCGTAAATTATTTGCCAATTTAAATTTGTTTAAAGCTTTTATAATTCTCGAGATAGCAATGGTGGCCCATTTGAAATGTACGCCCTAAGTATTAATATATACAACACATTCAACAAATAATTTTATTATCATTAACCCCACATATACGTTGCGGAAACGAAATAATTTGTCATTGAAACCTATTTGTACACTCAGCAATTTAAATACAACGCAACATTTGATTGTAAATAAACAAAAAAGAATAACAAATATCCACAATAACAAATTTCCAATATATAAGCACCTAAAAATTGTCCAACCGTCACACATCACAATGCGGGCTTGTGTAGTGTTGTTAGGCCTTCTGGCAATTGGGTATACCATCCCATTAATATACACTGCACCAGCTGAAACACCATGCCTCGATCAGTACAACGCATGTCTTCAAGTCATCCCGCCAGAAAAATTGCAACACTCATGTATATTGGGATACGTTCTATCCTACGTATCGGATCTGCTACAGAAGTGTCACATAGATAATGATCTTACAAAAGGGTTGAACTGCAGCTGTTTGCAAAACCTACCACAGCCTTGCCCGTGTGTGTGTGAAATTTCAACGGTAAGTAAACAGAATGAATAAAGAAGTAAAAATAAAATATTAATAAACTGTATTTTAGACAACCCCAGCACCAGTAATAATCACTGAGGTTCCTCCTGACACAACCCCAGCACCAGTAGTAATCACTGAGGTTCCTCCTGAAACAACACCAGCACCAGTAGTAATAACAGAGATTCCTCCTGAAACAACGCCAGCGCCAATAGTAATCACTGAGATTCCTCCTGAAACAACGCCAGCGCCAATAGTAATCACTGAGATTCCTCCTGAAACAACGCCAGCACCAGTAGTAATCACTGAGATTCCTCCTGAAACAACGCCAGCGCCAATAGTAATCACTGAGATTCCTCCTGAAACAACGCCAGCACCAATAGTAATCACTGAAATTCCTCCTGAAACAACGCCAGCGCCAATAGTAATCACTGAGATTCCTCCTGAAACAACGCCAGCACCAATAGTAATCACTGAGATTCCTCCTGAAACAACGCCAGCGCCAATAGTAATCACTGAGATTCCTCCTGAAACAACGCCAGCACCAGTAGTAATCACTGAGATTCCTCCTGAAACAACGCCAGCGCCAATAGTAATCACTGAGATTCCTCCTGAAACAACGCCAGCACCAGTAGTAATCACTGAGATTCCTCCTGAAACAACGCCAGCACCAGTAGTAATCACTGAGATTCCTCCTGAAACAACGCCAGCGCCAATAGTAATCACTGAGATTCCTCCTGAAACAACGCCAGCACCAATAGTAATCACTGAGATTCCTCCTGAAACAACGCCAGCACCAATAGTAATCACTGAGATTCCTCCTGAAACAACGCCAGCGCCAATAGTAATCACTGAGATTCCTCCTGAAACAACGCCAGCACCAATAGTAATCACTGAGATTCCTCCTGAAACAACGCCAGCGCCAATAGTAATCACTGAGATTCCTCCTGAAACAACGCCAGCACCAATAGTAATCACTGAGATTCCTCCTGAAACAACGCCAGCACCAGTAGTAATCACTGAGATTCCTCCTGAAACAACGCCAGCGCCAATAGTAATCACTGAGATTCCTCCTGAAACAACGCCAGCACCAATAGTAATCACTGAGATTCCTCCTGAAACAACGCCAGCACCAATAGTAATCACTGAGATTCCTCCTGAAACAACGCCAGCACCAGTAGTAATCACTGAGATTCCTCCTGAAACAACTCCAGAGCCAATAGTAATCACTGAGATTCCTCCTGAAACAACGCCAGCACCAATAGTAATCACTGAGATTCCTCCTGAAACAACGCCAGAGCCAATAGTAATCACTGAGATTCCTCCTGAAACAACGCCAGCGCCAATAGTAATCACTGAGATTCCTCCTGAAACAACTCCAGCACCAATAGTAATCACTGAGATTCCTCCTGAAACAACGCCAGAGCCAATAGTAATCACTGAGATTCCTCCTGAAACAACGCCAGCGCCAATAGTAATCACTGAGATTCCTCCTGAAACAACTCCAGAGCCAATAGTAATCACTGAGATTCCTCCTGAAACAACGCCAGCACCAATAGTAATCACTGAGATTCCTCCTGAAACAACGCCAGCGCCAATAGTAATCACTGAGATTCCTCCTGAAACAACGCCTGCACCAATAGAAATCACTGAGATTCCTCCTGAAACAACGCCAGCACCAATAGTAATCACTGAGATTCCTCCTGAAACAACGCCAGCACCAGTAGTAATCACTGAGATTCCTCCTGAAACAACTCCAGAGCCAATAGTAATCACTGAGATTCCTCCTGAAACAACGCCAGAGCCAATAGTAATCACTGAGATTCCTCCTGAAACAACTCCAGAGCCAATAGTAATCACTGAGATTCCTCCTGAAACAACGCCAGAGCCAATAGTAATCACTGAGATTCCTCCTGAAACAACGCCAGCACCAATAGTAATCACTGAGATTCCTCCTGAAACAACGCCAGCACCAGTAGTAATCACTGAGATTCCTCCTGAAACAACTCCAGAGCCAATAGTAATCACTGAGATTCCTCCTGAAACAACGCCAGCACCAATAGTAATCACTGAGATTCCTCCTGAAACAACTCCAGAGCCAATAGTAATCACTGAGATTCCTCCTGAAACAACGCCAGCACCAATAGTAATCACTGAGATTCCTCCTGAAACAACGCCAGAGCCAATAGTAATCACTGAGATTCCTCCTGAAACAACGCCAGCACCAATAGTAATCACTGAGATTCCTCCTGAAACAACGCCAGCACCAGTAGTAATCACTGAGATTCCTCCTGAAACAACTCCAGAGCCAATAGTAATCACTGAGATTCCTCCTGAAACAACGCCAGCACCAATAGTAATCACTGAGATTCCTCCTGAAACAACGCCAGAGCCAATAGTAATCACTGAGATTCCTCCTGAAACAACGCCAGCACCAATAGTAATCACTGAGATTCCTCCTGAAACAACTCCAGCACCAATAGTAATCACTGAGATTCCTCCTGAAACAACTCCAGCACCAATAGTAATCACTGAGATTCCTTCTGAAACAACTCCAGCACCAATAGTAATCACTGAGATTCCTCCTGAAACAACTCCAGCACCAATAGTAATCACTGAGATTCCTCCTGAAACAACGCCAGAGCCAATAGTAATCACTGAGATTCCTCCTGAAACAACGCCAGCACCAGTAGTAATCACTGAGATTCCTCCTGAAACAACTCCAGAGCCAATAGTAATCACTGAGATTCCTCCTGAAACAACGCCAGCACCAATAGTAATCACTGAGATTCCTCCTGAAACAACGCCAGCACCAATAGTAATCACTGAGATTCCTCCTGAAACAACTCCAGCACCAATAGTAATCACTGAGATTCCTCCTGAAACAACGCCAGCACCAATAGTAATCACTGAGATTCCTCCTGAAACAACTCCAGAGCCAATAGTAATCACTGAGATTCCTCCTGAAACAACGCCAGCACCAATAGTAATCACTGAGATTCCTCCTGAAACAACGCCAGCACCAGTAGTAATCACTGAGATTCCTCCTGAAACAACTCCAGAGCCAATAGTAATCACTGAGATTCCTCCTGAAACAACGCCAGCACCAATAGTAATCACTGAGGTTCCTCCTGAAACCACGCCAGCACCAGAAGTAAGCACATTACCACCATGCGAAAGCTCCACTGCTGGAACAACCCCATTACCAGTAATAATAACTGAGATTCCTCCTGAGACAACCCCAGCACCAATAGTAATCACTGAGATTCCTCCTGAAACAACGCCAGCGCCAATAGTAATCACTGAGGTTCCCCCTGAGACAACGCCAGCACCAGTCGTAATCACAGAGATTCCTCCTGAAACAACCCCAGCACCAATAGTAATCACTGAGATTCCTCCTGAAACAACGCCAGCGCCAATAGTAATCACTGAGGTTCCCCCTGAGACAACCCCAGCACCAGTAATAATCACTGAGATTCCTCCTGAAACAACGCCAGCACCAATAGTAATCACTGAGGTTCCTCCTGAAACAACGCCAGCGCCAATAGTAATCACTGAGGTTCCCCCTGAGACAACCCCAGCACCAATAGTAATCACTGAGATTCCTCCTGAAACAACGCCAGCACCAATAGTAATCACTGAGATTCCTCCTGAAACAACGCCAGCGCCAATAGTAATCACTGAGATTCCTCCTGAAACAACGCCAGCACCAGTCGTAATCACAGAGATTCCTCCTGAAACAACGCCAGCACCAATAGTAATCACTGAGATTCCTCCTGAAACAACGCCAGCACCAATAGTAATCACTGAGGTTCCTCCTGAAACAACGCCAGCGCCAATAGTAATCACTGAGGTTCCCCCTGAGACAACCCCAGCACCAATAGTAATCACTGAGATTCCTCCTGAAACAACGCCAGCACCAATAGTAATCACTGAGATTCCTCCTGAAACAACGCCAGCGCCAATAGTAATCACTGAGATTCCTCCTGAAACAACGCCAGCACCAGTCGTAATCACAGAGATTCCTCCTGAAACAACGCCAGCACCAATAGTAATCACTGAGATTCCTCCTGAAACAACGCCAGCGCCAATAGTAATCACTGAGATTCCTCCTGAAACAACGCCAGCACCAGTCGTAATCACAGAGATTCCTCCTGAAACAACGCCAGCACCAATAGTAATCACTGAGATTCCTCCTGAAACAACGCCAGCACCAATAGTAATCACTGAGATTCCTCCTGAAACAACGCCAGCGCCAATAGTAATCACTGAGGTTCCCCCTGAGACAACCCCAGCACCAGTAATAATCACTGAGATTCCTCCTGAAACAACGCCAGCGCCAATAGTAATCACTGAGATTCCTCCTGAAACAACGCCAGCACCAGTAGTAATAACTGAGGTTCCCCCTGAGACAACCCCAGCACCAGTAGTAATCACTGAAGTTCCTTCTGAAACAACGCCAGCACCAATAGTAATCACTGAGATTCCTCCTGAAACAACGCCAGCACCAGTAGTAATCACTGAGGTTCCTCCTGAAACCACGCCAGCAACAGAAGTAAGCACATTACCACCATGCGAAAGCTCCACTGCTGGAACAACCCCATTACCAGTAATAATAACTGAGATTCCTCCTGAAACAACGCCAGCACCAGTCGTAATCACTGAGATTCCTCCTGAAACAACGCCAGCGCCAATAGTAATCACTGAGGTTCCCCCTGAGACAACCCCAGCACCAGTAGTAATCACTGAAGTTCCTTCTGAAACAACGCCAGCACCAATAGTAATCACTGAGATTCCTCCTGAAACAACGCCAGCACCAGTAGTAATCACTGAAGTTCCTTCTGAAACTACGCCAGCACCAATAGTAATCACTGAGATTCCACCTGAAACAACGCCAGCGCCAATAGTAATCACTGAGATTCCTCCTGAAACAACGCCAGCGCCAATAGTAATCACTGAGATTCCTCCTGAAACAACGCCAGCACCAATAGTAATCACTGAGATTCCACCTGAAACAACGCCAGCGCCAATAGTAATCACTGAAATTCCTCCTGAAACAACGCCAGCGCCAATAGTAATCACTGAGATTCCTCCTGAAACAACGCCAGCACCAGTAGTAATCACTGAGATTCCTCCTGAAACATCGCCAGCACCAATAGTAATCACTGAGATTCCTCCTGAAACAACGCCAGAGCCAATAGTAATCACTGAGGTTCCTCCTGAAACCACGCCAGCACCAGAAGTAAGCACATTACCACCATGCGAAAGCTCCACTGCTGGAACAACCCCATTACCAGTAATAATAACTGAGATTCCTTCTGAAACAACGCCAGCACCAGTAGTAATCACTGAGATTCCTCCTGAAACAACGCCAGCACCAATAGTAATCACTGAGATTCCTCCTGAAACAACGCCAGCACCAGTAGTAATCACTGAAGTTCCTTCTGAAACAACGCCAGCACCAATAGTAATCACTGAGATTCCTCCTGAAACTACGCCAGTACCAGAAGTAAGCACATTACCACCATGCGAAAGCTCCACTGCTGAAACAACCCCATTACCAGTAATAATAACTGAGATTCCTTCTGAAACAACGCCAGCACCAGTAGTAATCACTGAGGTTCCCCCTGAGACAACCCCAGCACCAATAGTAATCACTGAGATTCCTCCTGAAACAACGCCAGCGCCAATAGTAATCACTGAGGTTCCTCCTGAAACAACGCCAGCACCAGTCGTAATCACTGAGGTTCCTCCTGAAACAACTCCAGCACCTGTAATAATCACTGAGGTTCCTATTGAGACAACCCTAGCACCAGTAGTAATCACCGAGATTCCTGCTGAAACAACGCCAGCACCAGTAGTAATCACTGAGGTTCCCCCTGAGACAACCCCAGCACCAGTAGTAATCACTGAGATTCCTCCTGAAACAACTCCAGCACCAGTAGTAATCACTGAGATTCCTCCTGAAACAACTCCAGCACCAGTAGTAATCACAGAGGTTCCTCCTGAAACAACGCCAGCACCAGAAGTAAGCACATTACCACCATGCGAAAGCTCCACTGCTAAAACAACCCCAGTACCAATAATAATCACTGAGATTTCTCCTGAAACAACTCCAGCACCAGTAGTAATCACTGAAGTTCCCCCTGAGACAACCCCAGCACCACTAGTAATCACTGAGATTCCTCCTGAAACAACGCCAGCACCAGTAGTAATAACTGAGGTTCCCCCAGAGACAACCCCAGCACCAGTAGTAATCACTGAGATTCCTCCTGAAACAACGCCAGCACCAGTAGTAATCACTGAGGTTCCTCCTGAAACAACTCCAGCACCAGAAGTAAGCACGTTACCACCATGCGAAAGCTCCACTGCTGAAACAACCCCAGCACTAGTAGTAATCACTGAGATTCCTCTTGAAACAACGCCAGCATCAGTAGTCATCACTGAGGTTTCTCCTGAAACAACTCCAGCACCAATAGTAATCACTGAGATTCCTCCTGAAACAACTCCAGCACCAGTAGTAATCACTGAGGTTCCTCTTGAAACTACCCCAGCACCAGTAATAATCACTGAGATTCCTACTGAAACAACCCCAGCACCAGTAGTAGTCACTGATGTTCCTCTTGAAACAACCCCAGCACCAGAAGTAAGCACATTACCACCATGCGAAAGCTCCACTGCTGAAACAACCCCAGCACCAGTAGTAATCACTGAGATTCCTCTTGAAACAACGCCAGCACCAGTAGTAATCACTGAGGTTCCTCCTGAAACAACCCCAGTACCAGTAGTAATCACTGAGGCTCCTCCTGAAACAACTCCAGCACCAGAAGTTAGCACTGAAGGTAGGTAGGTACTAAGAAAATGTTAAAAACTTCATCCATAATAAAGAATAGTATTACAGTGACAACTAAAACAGAATCCACAATTGAAAATTCAAAAAACTCAGTCCCGACAACGACGCCATCAACAACAGACAGCTTTTCATGGGAGACACCAAGGCCAACGACAATAATACCATCAGAAACAACTGGAGAGGTAACAAGCAGTCCGTCAGAAAGATCAACAGAAATAACAGCCACAGAAACAAGTCTCACAGATGTAGAAAGTTCTCCAACAAGCGGAACAGAAAGCACTGCAGCAACAGCAGAAAGCACTGCAACAACAGAAAGCACGCCAACAACAGTAAGCCCAACAGAAAGTCCAACAAAAGAAAGCTCAACAGGAGACCACGTGGAAACTCAGTCTCCCCCAGAAATCACAAGCTTAGAAACGACTACGTCTACAGAAGGCTTAACTGCAAACCTCGAAACAAGTCCGTTAGAAAACCCAACCTCAACTTTAGATACTACTTTACCTGATTCAACTACCCCCTGCAACTGTCCAACTCCAGCGAAAACTTGTCCCCATTATTACATTCCTATTTTCTTACTAGGACAGTCACACTGTAATTGCACAGGATTACATCCCATTCAACCATGACATGAAAAATGAACCATAGTGAAAAGAAAATATGTTATACTGAGAAATTTACAATTTGTAGTTTCAGTGTATATGTTATGTTTACAAAGTTTATACGTTGTTATTTAGTTCAATATTGTTATTGTATTTAAATGTTCTCAATAAATATTATTATATTTTAATTATTTATGAATCATTTTTATTATCCTTATCGCAATAATACCAAAACTATATATTTAATATAGAAACACAAACAAACATTGAATGGCTTTAAAGTCTTTTTTGATTATAATTAAAGTTGATATTTATAAATGACATGTAACATTTATATTTCACTGTTCTTTTTATTAACCAAAATTTTGTTGCCAAGGAATGGATGTTTTGACACGAATACCCGGTTGCATCGCTGACGCTTAAATTTCAATTGTTTCTAACAATGGCAATACTGTATCGAAACGAAACGTGAAATGCGTAATTGAATATTGCTGTTAAAATTTCGATTTGCATATTTTTGTTTAAATCTATCTTAAAATTTAAGGGTCAGCGGTGCAACTGGGCATAATTGAAACATATAAATAAAAGACCAACTGAAAAGAAATGTTTATCCACCCTCATAATTAAAGGAACAAGATTTCAATAGAGAAAGTATCACTTTAAAAATTAGTGTTAAAGTAGATATTTAAACTTAAATGATCAAGAAAGGAATTAGCATCAAAAGTCATAAAACTATCTTTTTTAAAAAGTACGTAGATTAATTCACTATCTATATTTATATAAAAAGTAATTTAACTTGTACTAAAAATATTTAACCACTATTTGACAACCTGTGGTTTCGATCAAATTGGACACGACGTGAAGCTAGCAACCACTATCAGCAGGTCCATTAAACATGGGCTGGAAATGACAGATGCCATTCTGTAAAATTAAATACTCTAAAAAGCGTATTTCTTTATTTCTATCTTAATTTGCAGTCGTAGGAAAAGTATAGTATGTAACTTGTTTTATACTCTTTTGTTTATAAAACTTGTTACATATATATAATTAGGTTCAGAATAATAAAGGTCATACATCGTGAATCTCGCTTTCATATGCTCATACTATACAAGATATTATCTTACACAATAAATAAATAAATAAATATATCATCACGGCATATTACCCATTTCTGGGTGTGCTATTATCTACAAATATGTAGACATCGGTAATGACGACGATATATTTTACTGTGTGGGCGCTTACCAGGCGTCACCTCAGGGGCACTCATAGCTGGTGTGGAGAGTGCACCACAGGGGCCACTTTGGCCGCGTGCCTGAGTGTCTGGTCGTGAACCTGGGGGAACCGGGTTCGATCCCGACAGACGCCAAATATTTCCAATTTTAAATCACATCGTTCACAATATACAACATAAATAATATAAAATATATACGAGTATATCAACACAATTTATTTGTTTATTACTCATTTCTGGGTATGTCTATCTTCTTTTGGCAATGACGATATACATATCTTTACCGTTGAATATATCGTCATCATTACCGATGTCTACTTATGTTGTAGATACTGGCACACCCAGAAATGGGTAATATGCCGTGATGATATATTTATTTTATTTTATTTACCGTTGAATTGTGAATAATTTTCAAGTTGAAGTTTCATGGTTAACGTATCTAGTCAAACTTCACCCATTCTCGAATCTCGATATTACAATCATCCCTAAAACTAATTATCTGTTCCTTTCTAGTGGGAGTGCCTTCGAAGGCCAGTGGCAAAACGGCAAACGCCACGGCCTGGGCGTCGAAACCCGAGGGCGGTGGCTGTACCGTGGTGAATGGACTCAAGGATTCAAAGGGAGGTACGGAGTGCGACAGTCCGCCACTTCCAACGCCAAATACGAAGGCACCTGGGCCAACGGACTGCAAGATGGATACGGCAGCGAAACCTACGCCGACGGAGGTAGGATGACAATGATAAGGGATGGAGTAATACGATGTGATTATGTGGGTAGCGGTAGAGGGTTTGAGAAGTTCAAAATAGAATTGATTTTGAAAATGGATGTAGGAATATAATAGAAATCAATTGTTCTGATCTTAAGTTGTCAGATTTCCTTTTTTGAGGAAGACAATCGTCCTGTCCGAATATGTATCCTCTTTTAAAGCAAAAGTCAAACTTCTTTCAGAGCGGCTTCAATGGTTTTGTTACGATAATCTTTGTAATTTTGTTGCATCTAACTTTCTTTTATATTGTTGGATAATTTTACCCTGTGTAACAAATATGACTAATACCAAGGAATGAAATATGAGTAATATGAGATACAATAGGCTATTCCACTGTAATCGAAAAGAGTAAAAGTTTACCAAAATATGAAAGATAACAGTTAAACAATAAGAAAAATACAAACTATTTTTTTTTTAATTACTCCCTCTAAAAAATACGGGGAGTTCTACTTTTGATAACGTAAGATATGTAGACGGGTGTTTAAGCAAATAGGATTTAAGTTTGAACACCGACTGTATGGAGCTCTGCTCTCACTTCGCTACAACTAAGAATATAATTATTCGGGTGTGTCGGATATGTTCGGATGCTGTTCGGGTGATTTTCTTGTCTTTGCATGTTCGTTGATCTATCAGCTGCACTCCTTTGAATTTTGAATTTGTTTGAAATTTGGAGTCACCAACCATGCGCTGTGCGCTACCAACTTCGAGAATGTCAAAATGTTTTTGTAAAATAAGAAAAAAGTAAAATAAATTAATTGCAATAATATATTTTCTTTCCCTAATAATAAAATATAATATTACAATTCAAATATACATTATTTTGTAATTTGCTCAACATTTTTTCATAAGTCTCTGAACCACTGTTTGTTTACCTCTGGTATACCCACATTATCTACGTCACAAATGAAATTTATAATTCATACCTCAATATCTCGCTTATTTGGAGGAATTTTAAACTCAGATTTTCACATATTGTCTTACATACTTATGTAGTTCAAGATAAAAAATAAAAAAAAAATATCGTGGAATAGCCCATTGATTGTACAAATTCACCCCTCGTACGTGATCAATCTGACCCACATAAATTTTTTCAAAATAACCACTATGACCGGTAGTATTTATTCTTAAACAGGGGTGATTATGCGTTGACTAAAGTAACAAATTCAGTTGATTTTTAATCACCTCAATCTATTTCTAAATGGTAGTCATGGTAATTAGTGACTAAAATTTAGAGTAAATACTACCGGTCGATGTGAGTTCACCTAACGTAACCTAACCAAGTTGAGCCTTGGACTACCTTGGACTACCATTTAACAAATTAGTTGGACGTAGTTTGGGTCAAATTTAGATTGTTAAATGCCCATTTTATGTTGTGGAAAATAGAACCAAGCCATAACTGTTACGTGTTAATAGAAAATCGTACTGAACCAAACCACAATCTTAAAATGAATATATATAGTTTTACAAAACAGAACCAGATAGCTTGGTTCTTTTTTGCAAATTTAGGAATTAATGTTATGAGGGATGGTTCCTTTTAGGATCCAGTGATACTCTGTGCAAGTAGATTGTTTTATCAGTATACATTCTGGTTTTAGAATAGTAAACGTGTTATTGTGGTTTTTTGAGTATTTTTATTGCTAATATGTTCTTTTAATTCAGATCATACAACTTTTAATAGTTATTCTTCAACGGGGATGTAAATCTAAATCTCCGTTCTTGTTCTATAGGTATATAGTTAAAATTAAATGCGTTAATTTTGAGAAATTAATTCAAAAATATTCTGCATTGATTTAGATCAAGCACCCATCATTTATTGACCGCCTCCTAGTTCGAGTTCTGAACTTTTGAAATTTATTGATGTTCTGTTATATGACTCCGATGCGTATCCAAATGATTATCAACCAGATGATTTGAACGAATCTTCAACGGATTCTGAACTAAATGATATACCTTATACTAAATGATTGTCTTTCGTTTTATAATGACCTGTTTACTGATACGGACGAAGTAGATGATATTGACGGATTTGGAGTTGCAATCGATTTTTCTATAGAAGATGAGTAATATATGTTTCAATTACTTAGAGTTTGTAATAATTATACCATATACTGTACATTGCATTTCATTTGTTTATGAATATTGTTCATATTTTTATAGAATAAAGATTATTTTTCAAATAAAGTATATGGAAACCAAATTTACTTTTGTTTTTGGGCTTATATTGTTTTTTGCAAAATGGAACCATGCCACATTTTTTTTTTAAATTCACTGATGAAATTCTAAATTTCTTTATAAAGACAGAAAGCCGTGATATTTAAACATTCGAACAACATAACTGTATGAACTGCAAAAATACGTATAATTGTATAAATCAGTCTCAAGCTTTAAACTTAAAACGTAATTTACTCAAAACTCACTTGTTGTGGATTGATTCCTATTTGCATAACTACGTCCAGTTACGGTTATCAAAGTCGCCTTCTAGGGTCAAATACACCCCATTTTACGATACTGTTTTATGTAAAAAGTCGATCCCAACAACATATAAGTTGGCCTTTTTCTTAAAGTATGTCCCATTATTAATGCCACCGTTGGAATTTCAAGAAACTATAAGATAAGGTACTCTCTGAAGTTATTACTCAGTAGATAATAAAATAATTATTATTGGTTTTTTGTTCTACATCGTTCATAATTCCAAACTATCAGAAAAGAGCTCGGAAAAGAGTTATGTTCGAAATAACGGCAGTAAGGAGTGAGAGGAGAAGTCCACGGGCGTCCCAGTGTCAGTCCAGAAGTACGGGAGGGCTGACTCAGGGTTTCAGCTTGCTTGCTTATCTTCATATATACTCGTATCGTATTGTAGAGCAGAATATGTTCAATCGTTGATCACGAGAGTCGTGTGTCGACTATTATAATAAATATTGTTTGTTTAATTAAATGAATTATAAACCCTAAAACTTCTTACAGTTATGTAATGCACAACGGCATTAAAATTGTTTGTTTACATTTTAGTTACCACGGCGGAAACTGAAAGATTGCACCCGGCGTGCGGCAAAGTACAGTAAAAGCCCGTCAAAAATACATTTGGAAATGAAATCAACACTCTTATTCTTAAAAAATTATATCAATCCCACTAAAGCTTCACTAGCTTTATTAGAATTGCTTGAAATTTTTTTTCAGAATGCTTGCAACCCTGAAGCTTGACATTTAAAAAAAAATCACAACCAAATTGTTTTTTTTACATAGCAATAAGCTTTAAATGTATTTAAAAACATGTAATATAATTGGAGTAGTGCGTAAAACGTTGTACACAGTGTAAATCGAAAAGTTTTTCTTTTCGCAAACGTAACCTAATTATCCCATGCAAAAATATTTCAAATAAAAGTTTATAGAGATTTAAATTCTGCATCTGAATCATGTGATATAATTATTCTAGTTCTTTATATAAACTTCATATGAACTTTCAAAAAAAAAAAAAAAAACAAACAATCAAAAATAAACAAATCCGTTGTTTTCAACTGTCAATTAGAATTAAAACACTTTTCCTTTTTGTTTTGTTTCACATGATTCAGACGCAGAATTTAAATCTCTATAAATTTTATTTGAAGTAATTTGCACATTATTTTGATGTCGATAAAATCATTGAAGAAGTCACTAATCAGTTATTACCAAAAAAAATGTTTTTCACTTTGATTAGCCAGGATTAAAGTAGCATTTTTAGTTCCGGAAATGTAAAATCTATATCTTGACAGGTTACATTTTTTATCATTTATATTGAGTATACTTATATATTTTATAACAGCTATTGTTGTTCGCCATAGATAATATATTATCTACATAACCAGCCACATAGTTTGAATACAAGACATAATTTATTTATTCAATAAAAAATAATATTATTTGATAAAGGCAGGGACCTGAACAGAAATGTATTTATGGTTCAGTTTTGGTTCAAGAAAATGAATATTATAACGGTTCATCGGTTTTGGGTTCGGGTTCGAATTTCGGTTCAGAGAGGGAAATGATTACAAGCATAAAAGGATGGTGAAATTAATGGATTTAAAATCATGTTCATATTAATAATTAAATTTTTACGATTTTAATTTATGTATATATTTAACAGTTCATAACTGAATCTGAATTTAAAACGGTTTAAATTCGGTCAGGTTTATTGACCTTAACGAATAAAAATTCGGGTTAATTCGAGTTTTCGGTTCAGGTCCGGGTTCAGTTTCAGGTCTCTGGATAAAATTTACTCTAAAATAATATTTTTCCTCTTTGCGTTAGCGACTATTTGAGTGTATTAAAGTATAAAAATATTCCCGTAATTTAGAAATTAGTTCCAACTTCAAAGTTAGTCAATTTTGTAAGCGTTATCCACTTAGGATAAAAGTATGACATAATTACAATTAGGGTAGCTTCCATTACTCTAATAAATGAGACAAGGCATCATAGCTAAATTCTTCCGTTGAAATCAGTCACGCTACAGAACTCAAATAATCTAATCTAAGCCGGAAAATCGATGGGTATTGTCCACCAATATGCCTAATAACTCACAATGGATACATCATGGACGAGAAGAGAAAATACATGTACAGGAGATTAGCTAATATTGGAATGATGATTCATTATAGATTTGTATAATAAATATTTATGCGAGTTGTTTCAAATCCTTTGATAATGTTACAATAAATTACAATTAAAGTATCGTCCAAAAATGGGTACACAAGCTGTTAATTTTTCTTTTCTTTTCATTTGTTGCAAGCTATTGCCTACTTCTTTCAAAACGTTAATTTTTACAAGAATTTCTTTGCTTGGACACATTTTTTTATGATGTAGAATAGATTCGTTTAATAATGAAGTTATTATATAACGTGTGGGTACTTATAAATATTTTTAATCAAAAAATTAATTTTGTAATAAATTTAACTTTACAATAGTTGAATTATATTAGTTTTTTACCTTCCGTCACCTTTAGGTAAGGGAGGTATTGTCTTTGGTCAAAAAATTTGGTGGTGAGTTTTTAATGAATAAGCACGTTTTGAGGTCCCTACAATACGATTTTACTGGTTTTACGATGATGTATGTATGTATGTGTGTGTGTGTGTGTGTGTGTGTGTGTCCGTGTGTGTGTCTGTGTGTGTGTCCGTGTGTGTGTGTGACAAATTTTTCTCCAATAATAACTCCAAAACTACAATTCTAAAAATTATGATTCTTTCGTATTCCTCTTCCTTACAACCCTATGAAGAGCTGATTAGATTTTGGTTATAATTGGTCAACCGGAAGTACCCTTATTTGAAGTTCTTAACAGTTTTTCTTGAAAAATCGCAGTTAAATATCATTTTCGACATTTTATGTGATTATCAATAGAAAGAATATCTTATTCTCTATACGGTTCGATTATACATTTTCCTTCATATTCAATAGATATAGAGTTATAGAGAGATTAACTTTCGAAAATCAGTCAGCTTTGCAAAAATTATGAAAACAACAGATATATTCAAAAAAATCTAATTGACAGATGTCAGTGGCAAGTGCAAAACCAAAGTGGAAAGTATTTATTTTTATTTATTTAATATATCCCATCCATCCCACAGGATCGAAATCCCAATTACGGGGTGGATACACAAAAAAAAAAAATACATAAAGGTTACAATGTTTCAACAGAGAAGAAAAAAAAAATTATATACAAAAAAAAATTGCTATAAAGAAAATCAACTTAGACTATAACTATTTAATAGTGCTTGCTTGAAGTGTCCAAGTGACAAGTGATAAATATCAATATCTACAGTAATATTATTAAAAATGTAGCATATTCGCCGAATGGGCGATCTTGCTTCGTAGTTAGTTCTTATATGTGAGTAATGAAATGTACACTTATTTCTAGAAGATAGGCGCGGAACAGAAAATGGAATACGAGCTAAACAAATAGGATCATCTATAATATTGTTGATTAATTTATATATGTAAATCGAAGATTGCAACTGTCTTCTATTTTCTAATGACACCAAATTGAAAATGGATAGTAAGTAATTATATGACATATCATGAGTAGGATAAACACCATATGTTTTATAATAACAGTACTTTACAAATTTTTTTTGTACTCTTTCAATGCTGTTGCTATATATATTATATAATGGATTCCATATTTGTAAACAGTATTCCAATTTTGAACGCACGAACGAAAAATATAACATTTTTAAAGTTCTTAACCTAAGAAAAGAACGACAATTACGAATTATGAAGCCTAGATTTTTATAGGCAGATCTTACAGTGTAATTTATATGAGCTTTGAAAGAGAGCTTAACATCAAATATGACTCCCAAATCTTTAAATTCTGTAACTCGATCAAGTAGATGTCGTTCCATTTTATAAGCGTAAGAGGCAACAGTGTTTTTTACAGAATAGGACATAGCTTTACATTTTTTGATATTGAAATATAATTTTGAAGATTTGGACCACTCTAGAATGCTGTTTATATCTTCTTGCAGCATTAAACTATCTTCATGTGAATTTATTATTTTTGATATCTTCATATCATCGGCATAGAGAAATACATCGGAATGTTTTACACAGGTAGTAATATCATTAATAAATAATATAAATAGTAAAGGACCTAGGTTTGAACCTTGAGGTACGCCAGAAGTAGGGGTATACTGATCTGAATGGTAGTTATTATAATGTACTTGCATTTTTCTGTTAGTTAAATATGAAGAAAGGAAAGCTATAAGGTTAGGGGAGAAGTTAAAATTATAAGAAAGTTTAAAAAGAAGGATTGCATGATTAAGCTTGTCAAACGCTTTGGCGAAGTCTGTGTAAATTACATCTGTCTGTCTATGTATATGATCTGAAAGTGATATAAGTGACAGAGTGTCCCTCGCCAGTGACTTGCATTTGCGGCCTCGCCTCAAGATAGGAACTTATAATGCCAGAAGTACGAAAAAGGCAAAAGAGAAGATGGAAAGACTGTATAGCAGAAGATTTGAGAGAGGAAGAACTGTGTCACGAAGGTGCTTTGGACAGGAATGAGTAGAAGAGAAGAGTAAGAAACAGTGACTTCTAATAAAATAGGGAAAAGTTGAAGCAGGAGGAAGTGTTAAGTACAATACATAATGTACGTTCGTATTCGTATTAAAATTTTATTAATTTTAGAATCTTTTCAAAGGAACTTTCAGTATGGATATGTAAAAAATAGTGTTCTTGTTACAATTATACAGGATATATAGAATCTTTTTCAAGGAACTTTTGGTATAGGATATGTACAAAATACATCGAATTGACGGAAGGTTTTGTGCTGACCGCAACAGATTTTTTATAAAAGTATTTATTAAAATTGCAAACTTACGGAAAGACGCGCCTGTCATGTTGATGGAAGCAATATGTATGTATATGTCCACGTACCTGAAACAAATAAAACTATATAAATAACTATTTTTTTTACATTAGCAAGAAAAAAACATTTATTCTGCACTTTTTAGTAACCGCAAAAGTTGGAAATTTCTCTTAAAAAGTGTGAGAAAATTTATTCCGTTACAGCTGCACGCCAATCGTACGTTTACAAATAATTTCCAAAACGGCTATAAATAAAATTCAAGAGCCCGTATTCTCCAAGTACTATTTATTGAATATACGTTCAATTTAAGGAAGTTAATTAGATGCACATATATGTGTACAAACAATATCACTACGCACACATAAGCGCAAGAACGTACATTGTACAAATGATGGTCTGTGAATACGGATGTTTGTCTTTGATAATAGGTACTATATACAGTATGTCCCCGGATTGAGTTTACAAGAGAAAAAAAAATATTTTTGATTTTACGAAAAAATGCCAGGGGAAGAAAAATTTTTGCTTGAATTAAAACGCATGTTTCAGTTATTATAAATTCTAATTTCAGAAAAATAAAAACCGCGAAAATCAAAATACTTGTAGTTTATTCAATTAACTCTTTTTTATCTAAAATTAGAATTAATAATCATTTGTCAATATTTCAAAGCTAACTAAAATTATGTTAGATTCAATGTAATAACTGTATTATTAGGAGGACAAAATACGAAAAAACGTTATAATAAAAGAACCTTACAATAATTAAAAGTTTTAATAACTGAAACATGCGTATACTGTATACCTATATATATATATATATATATATATATATATATATATATATATATATATATATATATATATATATATATATATATACCCAACATGTATCATGTAAACAGCAAAATCTAGCTATTTACATCAAATATCTTCAGAGATGTTATTTCTTATTAATTTAAGTTAGAAATTAATAATCATTCATTAAACATTTTAAAAATTTGATCGAAAAAAGCACAGGTTGTTACTCGTGCAGAATCACCTATTTCTCGCTTTTGAGGATGTTAATTTAAATTTCGACAATTTCAATAATTAATATAAATAATTGTTTTTCTCTATTTAAGTTAATTGAATCACTTCTCTTATAGTTACATTGTTAACTTTCTTAATTGTTCTTTAGACTTGAAAATGGTCGTAACGACCGAAATGTCGTCTTTTTGATTTAATAAACAATTACTCATCGTTTGGAAGAATCCTAAATATGTACTTCATAACCAATTACAGCTTCAAAAAATTTCAACTATAAAATAATTGCCACTAATGTACCGATTTTTTAAAATTGTGAAGTAACTAAAAATAATAAAAAATACAAATAAGTTTCGTATGCAACTTTTAATTCGGAACAACTCTGCACTGCAGAGTTTTTGTGTAAAGTTTAGGTTTATTTAAACAGAAGAGCAGAAAATTGCAAAAAAACTAAAATCCCATATTAATTCCTTATGTTCACTCCTAACCAGCAACACCCGGTAATATTTTTTCTATGCACATTTGTGATGAATATTTCAAATGCAATAGAAAATGTAAATACATAGTTGTTAGTAACGGTAAAGATTATTGTTTACTAAATAAACGTGCTAAAATGAAAGTATTTATAAAGGTAAATAATCTGGAAAATATCCAGCTGAGTAATTGTTTTGATTTGATTAAAAATGGCGAGCAATTTCCAATTTACGGAGTGATTTATAAACTTTAGAAATTTACCATAAATACTTCGTCGAAAAAAGATATATAGCTTTCTAGTTCAATCTCTTGTAAACATATACGAAGTCCAAAAACATAAAACTAAGTCAAGGATACAAAAAAAAAAAAACTTAATATAAAAGCGTATTTTGAAAAGTCGTGGAAAGCATGCTAATAAGATTAATTCATTCATTTATATCTCTTGAAAAATCAGAGAACTTTTACTCTTAACTTAAAATTTTATTCACACGTTTCCTCATTGTAACTCAGCAACTCACATGAGATTAGATTTAATTTCAAGGCTTTAACGGGGAATTAGTTTGCAGAGGAAAATGGAAACAGACTTTCATCAACACAATACGAGTGAGAGTAGAGTACATATTAAAGACGATGGCTCACAATATAAATACAAACTCATTACTACAAAATAATAGTACTATATAACGGAGGCTAATGGATGCTATCATCCGAGGTAATAATAAGCATTATAGCGAGTTGTATACATACCATACTTCATTCACTCATGACTAGGGTGACCATAATTTTTTTAGAAAAAAAAGTACAAAAAATACTAGAGGCAGAATTGAAAATAAAAATGAGAAATTTATTTCGTTTTAGTTCAATTTTGATGTAAAAAGTAATTAATAATAAGCACATATAAGTCAAGTAAAACATAATGTTTCATAAAATATAACAAAATAATACAAAAATTGATTGTTACAAAAAAAAACCTATTACGTTCCGCATCATGTTTGTACCAGTCTTTTGATACCAGTACTTTTGGCAATTTAAAATCGTCTTTAAAATTTGAGGACTGCTCTGGAGTAAATAGAACATTTCAGTATTTCAGCATTTGATGCGCTTGTCCCAGGTAAATAAAAAATTAACTCTAGATTGAAATAAAACTTTTGTCGAGACACTGACATGTTAAAACAATTTTTTTTTGTTGCTTTAAAATTTTAAACAAGTCAGAAATGAATAAAATACTTAAATAATTAATGTTAGAACTAATATTTGGTGATAAGGAGGAAGAACGAAAAATACTTTACTCGATCGACGCCGAATCTGACCAGTGTAAGACGCAACATACACTATATATTTACAAATACATAGCTAATTACGTTGTTTGACTCGATCAAACTATTGTTCTAAAAAAAAGTACATTTATGTGTACTTAATAAACCTTTTAAGTACAGTAGGACATCATTCAAAAAGAGAGTACTGTCCTATTAAAATAAGTACATATGGTCAGCCTACTCATGACTGTAAATATAAAATAACAAAAATTTTATAATTTCATTTCAAAATCTGAAACTAAATAATCCATATAATGGGCGCAGTTTTTCATTAAAGGCTGGTTTATGTGAGCTGTAACCTTAAGACTTTACCCTAGCATTAGCATTAAACTTTGCATTAAATTTTACATTACGCTGTTCGGTTCTTGTACTACGTAGGGCAAACCAATAAGAGCAGGCCGGTAATGTAATTTTTTGTAAAATAAGCGACATGTCTTTTTTATCATAAATATATCATATAAATCAATTTTTCAATTATCTATATTAGTTGGACACTTTTTCAATTATTCATTTTTCCTGGAATAGTCATGTAATCAATTTACCTGAATTTCCTTGCCTAGGCAGGGAAGTAAAATTCAACATTGCCATATTTATTTTCACAAACACATTTTACGTTTTAGTATGGAATACAATTATAAATTTAAAATAAATGAAGTTCAGTATACATTCATTTTAAATTCTTGTACAATTTTAATAGATTTAGATTTCCTTAAGTTTTCAATGTGATTTACTTGTTAAATGAAAATAGGTTATATGTACCATTCAGTAATTTTGAATTCTTGTACGATTTCAGAAGAAAATTAATACTTATCTCGTCATTGAAGTTCATTATGGTTATGAAAAGACGAATTTCCCTGCTTTGATATGTAAATAACTATTTAATCAAAACAATGGGACAGAACCCAAGGTATCGTACACGAACATTTACTCTTCTGATTGGTCGGCATTAGCATTTTGCATTGAAAATCTATAAATTGCCATATTCTAGGGTTACGGCATAATGCTAAAGTTAAGGTTACAGCTACATATACATACCGTAGCACGTCTATACTCGAATTATTAAGGCAAAGTCATAATACTAATTCTAATTAAATGCGTAGCTTTACAGCTTATATAAATCAATCTTAAATCATTAATATTAGGTTAACATTGCTATAGTTTGTAACGTATCTTTGATGATGGATATGGATACCTATACAATACAGTCGTGCTAAACAAAAAGATCTTATCTAACATTTTCATCCAAAATCATTTGTCGTATCTTCACGCTCAAGGATATATTTTGCTATCTTTTGCACTAGGTTTGGAAATCTATGTCCATATTTACGAGCATAAATCCTAAATTTTATTTTGTAACTCAAAGAAAATTACTAAACAAAAAAGTTTTGGTACTCACGAAATTACAGTATTGTTCAACAGTTCAACAACAAAAGTCTCAAATTTATTTGCAAGAAGTGTGAGAAGTAAAAAAAAAAAAACAAATAAAATATAACCACTAACTCAAAACTATAGTTCATATAGTTACGATCTTCTTGCTTAGCATGGCAGTATATGTTATTTTGAAATGTCAATTTTTACATATTTATTTTATTAAATAATTCTGATGATGTGGGAATAATGACAATTATTCTGTCATTATTATTCCCGGAGGGATTTATGTATATGTAAACATATGTTGTAAAAACCACATATTTAACATACATATTATTTATTAGTCGTAGATAAAATGAATAAAACATTCATTTTTGATTTATTGTTATATCAAAAAACATATGTATAAATTAATATGATTGTTTTTCATATCAGTTCTTATTTACATTAAGTCACAGAGATTTTTTTTTACTTGATAAAATTTATTGTTAGTTTTTCTTTTCTTTTCAAACAGACTTACAATTTATAATAGAATTTACCTATGACTTGAACAAATATTTTATTAAAGTTACCAGTGTTACCACAACAATAACTGAACAGAATGTTTACCTCCATATATTGCATATTATAATATTATTATAGGCATAATCTGTTTTATATTTATTAACATCATTTACGTAAATTTCTATAGGTCTTGAATCCATACCTCTCTATCATAAAGTACTAGTAGTTATGATGTTTCGTTAATAAATAAGTTGAACCATATTATGATCTGACGTCATCATAAAGTTATCGTGGCATTTTTTTTCGTGACTAATTCGTACTAGTGAAATTCGAGTTCTTAATCGGTGAGACAACATTCGATTACAATTGTTTAATATACATATATTATATGGGGTCCCGTGGCCGCGTGCTTGAGTGTCTGGTCGCGAACCCGGGGGAACCGGGTTCGATCCCGACAGGCGCCAAATATTTCCAATTTTAAATGGCACAAATATTACCCCTGTGGTGCACTCTCCACACCAGCTATGAGTGCCCGTGAGGTGACGCCTGGTAAGCGCCCACACGGTGAAATATATCGTCATCATTACCGATGTCTACATGTGTTGTAGATACTGGCACACCCAGAAATGGGTAATATGCCGTGATGATATATTTATTTATATTTATTTATATTCAATTGTTGAATTTGATCTTTTACTTCCGATCACTATGAAACACAAAACCCCACTGCAAAACACTGTTAACCAGAATGTAGTTCTAGTCAACGTATAATTGTAAAGCAATTAATTAGAATAATTAATTAATACCCAATCTGCTAACAAGTAGGTAATGGTTTTAATTAACAAATAAAATTTACTATTGTCATGTGACTAATATAATCAAAGTTGTATTATTTACCAACCAATAAGATTTTTAGCCGGCTCGGTGGTTGAGCGGGTATAGGTAGCGCTCAAGCGACCTTCACCGCTCGGCCCTGGGGTCGTGGGTTCTATTCCCACCAGGGGCTTGAATGTTTGTGTATGTCCTAAATTATAACACTCAAATAAAAAAAAAATGTCATTGGCCAATCGACAACGTACCAAAGGCTAGGGGGAAGAAAAAAATAAGATTTTTTAACAACAAATATAAACAACAATATTAACAATTCCTGTCGTATATTCGCATTTAAGACGAACGAAGAATCAATGAAGTCAACATGGATTACCCACACATGTTACAAGCTCAGATCATTCGTTTATTTATATTGAGTTATTATTGTTATTTAAATATCAATTACTCATTATTAATTTGTTATTGTGAATAAAATAGTATACAAACCTCAAACCTCGGTGAAAAGTTTCGGGCTATAGCAAACCTCGGCGCTTCGCGCCTTGGTTAGCTGTCTTCACCTTCGACAACAATGATACACTTTCCACCTCGGTTAATAATATACTATTATTTATTGGTTCTATCAATATCTTCTGCAAGAATGTCTCTTCTTCTCTCGCGTCTGGCTTACTCATCGCGAAGAAATTTCATCGCAGGAATATTCGCAGGTTAAGCTAAGGTAGTTTAAGTTAGGGTAGGTTACGTTCAAGGTTACATTAGATACTGTTAGGTACGGTTTCGGTAGGTTTTCTTGCGATTAATATTTTACGGTGAATTTTCCCCGAAAAAAAGGTCGGTTGATAACCTTTTGTTTGTTCATTTTAAATTTAATTGAAAAGTGTGGAATCATATGCTAGCTGTATACTTCTGCTCGAGCAAACTATGGTCACTTGATTTATACGTAGCTGTCCGTACAGCCATTCAATGGTAACATTTACTAGCCATTATTAAACGTACCTATTGTCTCTTCTGGGTGTGACAAACTAATTGATACAAAGTTGGGCAGAAAGGACCGACGTTTTTTAAACACAAAATTATTGACAGATTTGAATTAGTAATGATTTAGCATTTGACTAAATCTAGTGTAGAAAACAACTAACTGCATGTGGTGTCCGTTATCATTAATGCATTTCTGGAGGGACTGGTGTTACCGTGAACTCGGAGCGCTATATCGAGATGATACACAACTTCTTTTTGCCTGAATTACGAAGAAACCGTGCTGCTATCCGACGTGTGTGGCATTCGCCCAAACTGACAGAGCGATGATGGAAAGAGGAGATTTCATCTTCAAACTTCAAAGTACTAGCCCAAACTCATAATAATTCGGCCGGTTTACATTTTCAACGAATTATAAAATCTACACAAATGGTTAGAAATTTTTACAAAATTCTTTCGTGTACTTTAAATATAGGTTTAAAACTGTAAAAAAAACTGTGGGTCAAATGATTGGTGATAATAGTTCGATCAGTATTTTAGGAATTATCTTCATTTCTACCGAGACCCTTTATTTTTGTACAATGAAAAGTAACTTCGTAAAAATCCTGTGCGTACAGTACAATCTAACTTGCAAGACATATGGGATAATACTCTCAGAAAAATATGCAGGGCTTAGGGATACAATGCCTACTACAATTTAAGCGGTTATTACTAATAAAAGCGATATAACCCTAATATTAAATGGCGGAATATTTGAATAACATGTGTAAGTTTAAAATCTCTGTTTTAAACCAGTGACCTGAAACTGAACCCGAACCAAAGCTTTATTTGTCAAGGTCAATAAACCTGAACCGAATTTAAACCGTTTTAAAATCAGATAAAATTATTATTATGATTTAAAAAATAATAAATATTACCATCTTTTTGAGCCTATGCTCTGAAGCGAAATTCGAACCTGTACCCAAACCGATAAAACGTATATTTTTTTTTTTCTTGAACCGAAACTGAATCTGAACCGAACCAGAACTATAAATATATTTCGGTTCAGGTCCCTGTTTTAACCCTCCGGAGGGCGCGCATGCCGCAAATTTACATTTTACTGGTATAACTAAAATTTGGACAGCCCTGTAATATTGTGCGTCTAGGTATTCCTCCTTTATGTTATTGGCTCCTTCTTCCGACAGGCTTGGTGTCGTATGTCATCCGCGATCAGTGTTACATGAGTTAGATTAAAAGTAGGTTAAATTTGCGGTGTGTTTGCCGCAGCGCGCCCAGTCATGTAAGTTTTATTTATTGTTAAATTTTTTATAATATTGTAAGTTTATGCAATTTACATGCATGTGTGCTAGTATTATTGTTTATAGAACACGTATTCTTCAACCTTGTAAAAAAAATAACAAAATTTTATTGAATTTTAGGTCTCTTAAAGGATTAACACCAGTCGAGTTAGAAAAGCTTGTACATATATGATTTAATAAAATGTTTAAGCATGGTATATTTGTGTTATTTTATTATATGAAATATATTTTCTTCGTCATTTTTAAGCTAGAAACGTGAAAAACCAAACGCGCCCGCTCCTGTAATTCTAAAAAGCGCACCCTCCGGAGGGTTAAACTAGTCGAAAGATATTTGTAGAAATTTCTCACCATTTGCGTAGGTTTTATAATTTGTTTGTTTAAAATATGAACTGGCCGGACAAATATGAGTTTGGTCTCGTATGTCCAGTCAATCTGATGTTATTTTGAATCCGTTTCATACTATAATCCTCCCCTTCTTTCGTGCTTACTGCCCGTCTTTTGAATACCATATTTAATGTCGTCATCGCTATCGTCGTTCACATTTCTGCACATCACTATCCTTGTGCCCCGTGGCCCTGGTTCTTGCGTCGTATCTGGCGTGTCCACGTGTTGTCGGGGCCCGCGTGCGACACCCCCGTACCGGAGCACGTGGACTCGTTGGCATGAGAGGCTCCGGCTATCGATCGAACGTCGCGCCGCACGGCCTCGACCGAGACATTGCCGCGACGCACAGCACCGCACAGATGAATGGAGCAGAGATAGGGATGCACAGTGTTAGGGAAAATAGGTGGCATGGGACACTCAGAAAATGTGGACGGATGGTATATAAGAATGTAAAGGCACTTGGAAAGGAGTTGAAAGATGATAAGAAATATCGTAAAAAAAATAATTTAGCGATCTTCTTTTCAAGAGATCTGCAATTTATGGTGAGTTACAAACAGGGACCCTAACCGTAACGAAACCGTAATCCAAAACCGCACCTATATTTAATTCTTTATAACCGAACATCGAAACCTATATTTTATTTCTACAAATATGGAAACCGAAAACCGATACGAAATAGTATATTAAAGAACAAGTTTTATAAGACATGTTTTTTTCGCACGCGTCAAAGTTTAGAAAACGAGCCTTGGCGAGTTTTCTAATTGACAAGTGTGAAAAAAAGTTTTATAAAATGAGTTCTTTATACTATTTTTTAGATTTTGCGCCTTCTACATACTAAAATATTGTAAAAAACTGCTAATATTAAACAGAGTCAATTTAAGGAAATTTGCAAGTGAAATGTTGTAGTTGGTATCACTGAACTGACCATATTCAATTATCAATTAACTAAAAATAAATTACGTAAAAAAGGGTTAATTAAATGTCATCTAGTACCAACCTTCTAAAACAAAAAATGAGTATCGTAATGACATCATTATGAACGCAAAATCTAAAAATTAAATTTATTCTGTAACCGAAAACATAACCGAACCGAAATAATATCGGTACTAAAACCGTAAATTTAAAGATCTGGTACAAATATTGTACAAAACCTAAAATATCAAAAAGAACACAAATATTGAGTCCCGGGAGTAAAAATCGGAGAAGATACGTTTTCATCGCCTAGATGAAAATATTACCAGTTTGAATTGTTTTATGTTGATACATTTTACTTTATAAAACCCATCTCAGTATTTTTCATACTTTTCAGGCAAGTGACATTAAAGATCAGTCTATAAATCACATTTGCCCATTTGACAGACAAATCTGGGATAGAAACTCGGCGATTTTCTATAATAAGTTTCTCATCTTTCTTTGACGAATACTAAAGTATTCTTTTTTTGTATTTTTTTTTTCAATATTAAAACAACCATAACCATACATTTCTTTACGGGGGTAATAACCACCTTTACCCACCCCACAGATCCACCACTGAATATGAGTTCTAGACACACGAGAAAAAAATCCCAATAAACATTGGTGCTATAACGCGATACCGACGATTTATCTTGTAAAGCGTAGTACTGAAATAACAAAAAATAGTTGGCTTATATACTCAAATCCTCTTATGTTTATTTCATTTGACACAAATGCGAAATGCAACTTAATTAATTAACTGTTCTATCCATTTCAATCCAATATTTAATTATTACATCTGGTATTTAATATTATCACAATATTTCTAATTCAAAAAATAGTATTGCTAAGCGTAAGCCTTATGTATTTAATAAAAATGTAATATTTTAATCGTTCGCCATTGTATTTTTAAATAATACTGAGCTATGTATTGAATGCAATGGCTTTCATTTTTAACATTTGCTTCAATAGCAGAACAGACGACAAATATTAATGATCATGAGTATAATTAATAATTTACCTTAATTCTTAATTATCAAAGTACCTGACAGACGACATTTTAATTTAATTTGGTGCACATGCGCAGATTAATTTCAATTTGCTTTACTATTTGCATCACAGTTGTCATACCATCAAATATCATTTTATAAATTTGAGGTTACAATAAATTTTAACGAGATTTTGACAGAATCAGTATGGCGGTTATTCCGGAATACACCTTCTCAAAAGATCATCGTGACTTAATGATCATTACAATTAAAAATGCATTTATGATGATCATTAATGTTATTTAAATATGACATATGAAATTAATTGAGGTTAACCATCATTAACTTTCGTTGTCTGTGTCCGCTGTAAGATTCTTTTTATAATTAATTAAAAATAATAAATACTATTAATTTCCTGTTTTTTTTTTTGTCATATCCTCGGCATCTGTGTTAGAAAGCGTTATGGTCCCAATGTATATTGGGATTTTTTTCTCGTTTTGATAACTAGAATTCATATTCCGAGACTTGTATTGTTATATGAAACACCCTGTATAGCTAGTTTCCAGCATGAATAAATATTTAGATATATTTAAATTAATAAAAATGAAATGGCGAGTGGTAATATGCAGGGCACATCAGATTTTTAGTTAAAACAAACGTACCTCGTTAATTCTAAAATATCTATAATATGAAATAATTATGTATATGTATATATGTTTTCGTGGTAAAAAATCGTCTATTTGAAGTAAAATCGAAGATTTTGCGCTAGTCTTAGCAATCTATTTTATCTTATCTTTGCAATTCGAACTTTTAATTAATGACGCTTTATATTTCGAAGCTTAGTACAAGAAATATGACTTCAATTTTATGTATGGTGTGTTTTGACTAGCCATAGAGTCTTTGTCAGTTCTTTGTTGATATATGATTATTTTAAAATAGATATATAGGTGTTTAATAGCTTCTAGTACATACGTTAAAGATACATATATATTAATCGATATGGTGATTCCGGATCAAAAATAATTTCTCAAAAATTCTCACCTGTTGTAAGTTTCCCAGTCATCATGTAGTTATTCGTGCCACTGGATGGATAGCTATTTTGAATTTGACAACAATAAAATACAAGTATTATGTAATTTAGGTGACCTATATTGTTTTTAATAGGAAAGTATACAGTGGTACTTTGACCCTTAATTTTGTGACTTTTCAGGAGAAAAAAATGGATCCGGAATTAGCATATCAAATAATACACACACTATACAAAAGTAGGTACTAGAAGTTATGACCCTGATTATCTAATAAATTATAAATATTTTCAACCTCCATAATTCGAAATTTATATTTTGACCTAATTCGAAGGAGTTTTCTCCCCCCTTCAGATTCGTCCGTAGTTGTCAACTGCAGGAATTTAACCCTGACCTCTCCCTCAGAACGTGAGCGTACCAAGCAGAAGGAAGGCCACACGTGAAAGATAAAGACTCGAATCCATACACCATCTGCATGAAAATACAATATTTGAAAACGCGAAGAAAACTACAAAATGATTTTGATGTATAGAAATATAGATTTCTGCTGATTTATCAATATCTCAATAGTCAAAATGTTTCATCCAATGTTTACATTTGCTTCAATTGAACATTATTAAATTTCTGTGGGATGAAAGGAAGAGCCGTGGGAGAATTTTCAAAATATTTGGAAATCCATTTTTTACAAAAACTAATACAAAGAATGACTAGACCTAGAATTTGTCAAGCCGTAATCAAAACCCATAGGAGTATTTTTCGAAAAATAGAAAATTTAAATACATTAAGGGCCAGTTTTACAATTTCTGGTTAAAATTTTAACTGTCAGTTAAATAAACAAAATTGAAACACAATAAACTTGTCAAATGACAAATTGATCATTGTTGTCTATAATCCGATTCAATATGGTTTATTTAACTTACAGTTAAAATTTTAATCGGAGATTTTAAAACAAAGTAATTTCTCGGTTAAATATTAATAAAAATGTTCTATTTTGTTAAAATAAACCCGATCATTTCGAATTTATACATATTTAACATTTTTATTGCCTCTTTACCTTTCACTATCCTTGGTAAGGGAAATATGGGGATCATGCTTAAAATCGCATATCGAGGTTTTAGTAAATGATCACATTTAAGATCCCTAAAATCGAATTTTAACATTTTCACGATAATGTTCATTGTGTGTGTATCCTCTTAAAGCTTTAACTATAGTGCTATCAATCGAAAAAAAATATTGAAAATTTCGATCGTGCTTCAATATAGAAAAAAACTATTAGATTTTGGTGTAAAACTTATAACCAGAAATGGCATTTTACTTGAAGCTCAAAATGCTTTTTTTTTGGAAAATACGTTTAAATGTCATTTTTTTTTTTGGAATTTATGTTATAAAAATTGAATATTATTAAATTTCCTACATATATGCATTAAATTTATAAAATAAGCTAATTCATAGTTCATATTTCAAATGTATGTAAATGTCACTCTAAAAAAAAAAAGTAATAGTTATATGCAAAGGAACTTAATATAGTTTGCATTAGTAAATATGTAGGTATGCATTTAAATTAATAAAAAATAAATAGCAGGAGATACTGTGTTGGCCACATCAGATTTTTTTATTCTCCCGTACAAAATTTCTGACTAATATAAGTCCCATTTTTCCTAATTTCATGTGTGGGTGTTCTAAAAATACGAGTTTACAAATATCTGTCGATAAATAACACTATCATATTAAAAGAATAGCTAATTGAACAATGTAATGTACTCGTATTATAAATATAATTTAAATATAAAAATAAAAGCTTCAGTGTGCAATTTTTTATTAGTTTCGTGTACTATACAAATATTTCATTTGTAACAATGAATGAAAAATGCAAGGTTGCATATCCGTATTTATTTCCATATGTCAACCTTGCACTAAATTACAAACTGGTGTGTTCGAAAAATTTAAATAATATCAGATTATTAGTATTACTCATTGTTATATAATTTGAAAGTTACAGTCCAAGTTCCCTTGTTACTTTACCAAAGGACATAAAATTTTCATTAAATCATAAATATCTACAACACTTAATTTACTCAGATTGTGCTATTTATTATACAAATTATCTCCGTAATTTACTATACGAGCTTAAAATTCATGAAGTTCATGTAGTGTACACCTTAATTACTTATTGTAAGTACACCGTTTTATTTTTTAACAAAATTATTTCCTATAATGAGATTTTAGGGGATATTTTGTAGATGAAAATTATATTATTATTATTCTATATAATTAATATTATAATCTCACTTATATATGTTTTTCTAAATGTATCTATTATTCTGTAATTGGGACATTATCCTGTTGAGTAATAAAAATATATTAATAACAAGTTGCACAAAAAAAAATCAACGTTACAGATAAGTACGAATTTAAATGTCAATTGAAAAACTGAAGCAAAAATTAGTTAAATTTGGAAATTTTGTGTGAAGGGTTGAACAACTATAAATCAATGAACAATCAGTAATGTGAAAAATTCCCGGAATTTATTGTTAAAAATTTCCCGGAACATTCTCCAAAAAACTTTCCGGTAAAAATTCCGGAATTTATTTCATGCCATTGGATACCAGGAATTAATCTATCCTTAGATGCATTATTTATGACTAATACAAGAAAATCCAATTCGTCATTTTGTTAATACAGAAAGTATTAAACAATAAAACATGCTTTTAGTTTTTCTTTTGAATTTAATTCAAACCAAAGTTTGGGCAGCATATACTGCTACCTTATATTAATACAGAAAGTACTTTTCTGAGAAACTTGACATTCTGCATTATTAATGGTAATTAGAAATGTAACTAATTCTGTAATTCAATCTAAAGAATAAAGGTTTTTCAAGATTTTAATAACGTCTACATTGATTATTACTGCAGTAAGTACGAATTTTTTTGTTTTATGAGATAATAATGTTCAATGGATGTTGATTTCTATAGCTTATAGTTTCCTTTACAAGACTTTGGCTGTTCTTTAAATAAAAATATGCCTAGAATTCTTCAAGCCAATTTCAACCACTGACATTGATTGCTCCAACATTAAGCCACATTATACAGGGTGTCTCTCAAATAGGGGGACACGGCTTAACCACAGATAAAAATAAGACGATTTAACTAAACTTGCTTCTACCGGAAAGTGTACCATTTAGCCAGAATTCTGCTTCAAAGTTCTTCGAAAAAAAAAAAAAAAATTATTTTGCTTATAATAACAGAACGCTTTATACGATTTGGATGAAATTTGGTATGACAGTTCATATGGTTATGTCATCTTCTAAGGTGATACTTGTTATTATTAGTGAACCACTAGTGTATGAAACTTAGGTGTCCCAACATTGATTAGACCGTAACTTTTGAATGGCCACGCCGATAACATAATAGTTATTTACATTCGACTGTGTGTAAGTTGTATTTTACAGCGCGACAGCTTTGTTTAAGGCACGAGCCTTTAAGGCGAGTGCCTCATTAGCTGGAGCGCTGTAAAATATTTCACGCACGAGAATTGTATCAAATTTTTTGGCCGACGATAATGAAAATCACTTTTTTTAATGAGATAGGTTGTATTTCTGAAAAGGGTTAGTTTAAAATATTGGGTTAAGTCAATTTCCAAATTTGATTTTACTTACCTACCTTCATTAGAGTACTTCTAGCAAAAAATTATTTGTAATAATAGACGTTGTTTATGACTGATAATATATTTATTTGCTCATGTTTTCTTCGTAATAAATAATAGGTAGGTGTCGATATTTGACATTTCAGCAATTTTCGCCTCGCGTATTTGACAGGTATATTGATCGGTGACTATGTCGGTAACGGCGGATTTTTACAATAATGATAGATGTCGCTGCCGTGATTTTGGTTTATATAAATTAATTTTAAATATAGCAAATGTTAAAGTAAAAAAATAACTTATGTAGGTAGTACTTTTTTACATGAACTTTACTATAGTAAAGATGATTTCTTTTCTAAATGCCCATAAACGTCCAGTGTATTTTGATTATTTTACCGCATAGTTAGACAAGTTACAACACAATAAGCGTAAAATGTAGGTTACACTTGCTGTGTGTACAATTGTAAAGTTCCCATTACACTTCAGGAGGGCAAAAAAAATTTTTTTTTTTTTTTTCAGAAAGTTACATTCAATAGTAAACTTTTCTCTCTCTGTTTAATTTGTGATATCTGTTACGGTTCAGACAGAAAAAAATAAAACCTGAGTGATTGCATTTTTTAATCTAGCAGTCTATCCAAATGTCAAACACCTAACTTCTAATATTATAAATAACACGAATAAATGTTAGCTTACCTACTCCTAAACAAGTTGAGTAGATTGACAACTCGTTACTGTCATTAAAACTTAGGTGTTTTTCGGTAAAAATTTACCATTTATGCTATTATGTATCACTATATATTGTACTCATATGCTTAGTGTAAAGTACTTGATAATCGGCTATATTTACAATCTCTGATTAAAATTATAACCGCCAGTTACTGAAACGAATTGAACTGTTAAATGACAAATTTATCATAGCTATTCAATAATTCAATTTAATTATAATATTGTTTATTTATCTCTGTTATACATGATACTTGATAAGCGCATAAACTTTATTGACATTTGATTTCGTTCTGATCCTTTTTTTCGTAGCACGATCTCGCTCTAAAACTTTTTTTTTTAAATTTTGATTGAACATTTTAATGTTAATTTTATTTTTCCAAATTATACCAGAAACACGTAATAAACTTTACCATAACAACAGAATTAAAATTATTGAACAATATTTAAAAATGCTTTACGGTGATTTTATATACGAGTACAATTTTCCAATAATTTACTCCCCTTTCCTCTATCCGCGTCACCCCCTTCTACCATTACTGTGAACTATCCCAATCCCCCGTGCCCCTCACCGCCCCCAATCGGGATGTTCCCGAGGGACGCCAGCAGTGCGGGCGAGTCCACTTCGCGGTCGAGGTCAAACGTGACCTCCAGTCTGCTCTACACTCCACCACTTCGCAAGGACTGAAGCTGAAGTAGGCAACAGCAGGATTCAGGAATGCGGGACAAGGATAGGGTTAAAGATTAAAAGGAGATGAAGGCAAAGAAGCTGTGGCATGGCAATGAGACCTCAAAAGACTGTTATATGGGGATGAAAAGCTGAAAGTTGTTGAAAAGTGCATGGAAAATAGAAATAAATTGAACTGAAAGTCCTAGTAGAGGACAAGGAAAATGTTGCTTTTTAACATTGAATCAGTTCTTCAAAATACTCAAAAATCCACTTGCTAATTTACATATTTGACTATTTCTGTAAGTAATGTTTAAATAAGAAAGTACAAGGGCCGCGGAACGATTTTATCTCAGGGGGGGCTCAAAATATTTTATGTAACTCCCTTTACCACTCAATATTTTTATTAAATTGCCTCTGCGGCTTTCTAAGTATTATTTTTTATGCCAATATCTATAATATTTGGTGCTAATAAAATTACATAAAAATTTCAAAAAAATAAATTTTTCGTCTCCGGCAGTTTTGTTCTTGCTTTGCTGGGCATCCTCTTTTTCAGCTATTTAATTATGGTTTTTTGATAATTCTAATGTATTTTTAAATTGTAGCTATAGTAGTTAGGCAGTTAGGGTGAATAAAATTTTGAGTAAATATTACCGGTCAGCAATTGAAACATAACACAACAGTACAGCGCGCCGCGCGCTTAGCCTTGCGTCCTAAGGGTCTCAAATAAACTAGTTGCCATGGTAACGAATTATAAAATCACTAAGCTCCACGAATTGATACACGACGTACATAAAACGAAAAAACTTCATGCGGGAAGTTACAAAAAGAATATATTAAAATTTGGTTTTGTTATCTATAAAAAAAAGAAAATTTGGAGGCCAATCTCAGATTTGATCAGAGGGGGCTAAGCCCCCTCTGAAATTTTCCAGGGGGGGCTGAAGCCCCCTCTGCCCCCCCGGCTCCGCGGCCCCTGAGAAAGTAATTTAATTGTATTATATGTTTATATATTAGAAATTTGTACCTTCACTATAATTATAATTTGTCATGTTGTAATGACTCCAAGTCTACTTTTAGAGCCCTGAAGAAGACTTTTGTTAAAGTCGAAACGTCGGCCAGGAAATAAATAATTTATATATGACTGCATGTCTGATTATTTTCCAATTTTACATGTTCAGTTTAATTTTTTAAAGAAGTCCGATGACCAGATCATCTGTATCATGAACGAATTAACAAATTGACATGCATTTATCTCTCATTTGCAATAACAAGAAGCGAGTGCGATAAGGATGGATATAATAACACGCTTGTCTATCAAAAATTCACATTGTTTCGACTAAGTTACGAAATGCTTTTTTAAAACGATGTTCGTTCTTGACAATACCATCGCTGTAACGTAAATATATTTATTAATTCAGTTAAACGTAAATCATACGTCATGCACTCAGTGAACATTTTGAACAGCTTGTTTATTAAAGGGTATTTCTACCTCGATTTCTACTTGCTCATCTAAATTAACTAAATAAATAAAGAATTTTCCCTTCTTCAAATGTAGTAACCACACATATTGATTGCCATATGCGAATTTTGATTTTTAATAGTGATGCATAAAATGAAGTTTCTTATGTGAACTGTAACCAAAATATTTAAAATACTTTATACGAGTAAAGCCTTTTTTACACGCCTAGCTTCATGTTAGCACTTCTTTCACATATGCTATTTTTTAAAATAGGTACATATATAGGACTTTAAAATTGCTATCTTATTTGGATATGAATGATATACTTACTATGGGTATTTTTTTAAATTTTAATTGATTTAATAAAAAAAAATACCTACTCAGTACTTATTCTGTAAGTTTGTGAAAAATTATTTGAAATATTACTTTACTTAGGGCCAATCTTCCCATCTCTGATTAAAATTTTAACTACCAGTTAAATAAACAAAACCGAAACGAAATGAACTGTCAAATGGCAAATTTACAATTGCTGTCAATAATCCGATTTAATATTTATTTAACCGGCAGTTAAAATTTTAACCAGAGATGGTAAGATTGGACGATTGGACCTTAGTATTTCAAATATTTTTCTTGTAAGCATTTAGTATTTAGTACTTAAATAATTGTTTTGAGTACTGGTTCCAGCTCTGGCCACCAACCAATTCTGTGGACAAAATTACATACGTATACCAATTTTAGATCTACTGTCTCAATGTGTGGATTAAAATGCATACGATCGTAAGAATTCTAAGATGTACCTACCCTTTTTTCAAATTTTAACAATTTTTAGGGATTTTAAATAAATAATATATCATCACGGCATATTACCCATTACTGGATGTGCCAGAATCTACAACATATGTAGACTTCGGTAATGATGAGGACATATTTGTACCGGGCGGGCGCTTACCAGGCGTCACTTAACTAACGGGCACTCATTGCTGGCGTAGAGAGTGCACCACAGGAGTCACTATTGGGATTTTAATATTTTTATTTATATAAATTGAACTAAAAGACTTTTTCATTTAACTCTTTTTATCTCTGTACATAGTAAGTAAAATGTCGCCTGCAACTATCAGCTGGGCTATCAAATGAAACGTCAAAAATATTGTAGTATTGGTCATTAAAATTCTCCCAGGAAATTTGCATCTTTGACATTTCAGCTCCAATAAAAGCTTTTGTATCCTCTTTTGCGAAGTTTTTTTAATATTGTCAAAGACTTTCCTCTTTTACGTATAAATTTGGAAACAAACGCCATGAATCTCATATGACTAGGACGTAATCATAACATGACTCTCGCTTGGCTTACTATAGATCCCAGTACGCATATTTTCTATCTCTTTAAATTGAAAAGGTATATTGATCGAAAAAATATGAAAATTGATATGGTTATATTTATGTGTATTTTATCCATAGAATCGAACGGAGTTGTCAGTAAATACGCAGCTTGACACAACTATTTCAGATTTTAATTATAAATACTCAAGAACGAAAAATGATAACCCGCGGTTTCAAAATTTATAATCACCATTTAGATTAATATCCAACAACATGAAAAAATGAATATTTGAAAATTTTTAATTTGGATGTATGTATATGATTGTTTGAAGCTAATACTCAAAAATGGATAGATGTTTTAGAATAAAAACATTGAAAATATTTATTTCAAAAAATGGAAGTACCGTAGATTATAAATTCTAACAAGGGTCATCTTTCTTCAATGAAAAACATTGTAAACAAGGAAAGTAATTGGCTTAATTATACTGGTTCATTTCTAGGGCATGAAATTGAACACTAAAATTATCCCTTTCTGCATGTTACCTACATAGTTCATTCAACAACGGATTATGCGTAACAATTTTCGACATATGTATTTTAGGTGAATGCTATGCATAAGTTTTGGCTTGGGTAGAAAATTTTTAACGTGCACTACATGTATTTGTTGGATACATGGTTTATTCAGGGTCGTTCCACTCGTGCCAATCTATTTTGTAGAAAATGGCGTGACTATGTATTATAAATAAATATATCACTACAAACTCTAGTAACCTTACCTATATATATTGTAGGTATTGCATCTTTATTCATTATAAAAATGAAAAAAATGTTGCTACAAGAATGGTCAGATATTTAACATGGAAAATCATATTTTCGTTGGGCAAAACTTTCTAATAATACAATTAATTTCTTTAATATTTTTCATATTGTACATATATTGTAATTGGCTATGCCGCTATTATTTTTCCTATAATTTTAACTTATAGTTTAAGTAAAACTAAGACTACTTGAGAAAATTCGGTTAAAATATTGCAATAAGCGAGATATGATCCCGCAGAATTTGAAAACAAGATAGTGTCGTCACGAATTTGAGTTTTCATCTCAAACTGTTTGCTTCATGTACCTAAATATTCTTAAATTTTATAATATTTCTAAATTATACATACATTAAAAAAAATATTTACTATGTATAAGTTTACATAGTTTATAATTGCAAGTTTATTTAAATTTAAATTATTAAAAACCGAAAAAAAATTATTCAAATAAAAACTGGTTGTAAATAATGGTGGCGCCAGTGACTTTTTCCGTTATTTGATACTGTTTACGCTCATTCGTTAATCACTTGAAGCACTCACACCAATCAAAATAGAGACATTCGTGACGTCACACCATGACATAAAGCCCTCATTCATTATTAATCGTATGCTTTGGTTTTTTACATTCCGTTACCTTTAGAAAAGGAAGGTATTGTTTATGGTCAAAAAATTCGGTGGCGGGTTTTAGTGAATAAGCACATTTTAGTCCCTAGATACGATTTTATTAGTTTTACTATTGTCTTTCGGTGGTGAGTTTTTAATAAATAACAACGTTTTAGGGTCCCTAGAATACAATTTTATTAATTTCACGAGGATGTCTGTATGTATCTGTGTGTATGTGTGTGTGTGTGTGTGTGTGTGTGAGAGAGAGAGAGAGACAAAAATTTCTCCGACGATAACTCCAATAGGTACTACAATTCTAAAAATTTTATTTTATTCGTATTCTTCTTCTTTACATCTGTAAGAAGAGCTGATTAGATTTATAATTGGTCACCCTTATTTGTTTAACAGTTTTTCTTTAAAAAACGCAGTTAAATATAATTTTTTTTGACATTTTATGTAATTATCAATATGAAAGAATATCTTATTGTCTATACGGTATGATTATACATTTTCCTTCATATTCAATAGATATTGAGTTAAAGAATTATAAATAGATTAACTTTCATAAATCAGCCAGCTTTGCTATAATCATGGAAACAGCTGATATATTCAAATAATTCCAATTGACAGATGTCCGCGTTAAGTGCAATTTACATAGTATATGTTCGTGTTACAATTTTACTGGATATATAGAATCTTTTCCAAGGAACTTTTGGTATGGGATTTGTACAAAATACATAGAATTGACAGAACGTAATGTGCTGGCCACATCTGATTTTTCAATTCTAATTCCTCTTATTTCTATTGAGCTGGACTAGCCTATTGAATGCTTTTAAAAACTTCATGGTCAAACATTTTTATTATTATCCCAAAATATTGTGATATATGCTTATGCATTTTCCTGTATACATTAAGATAATGTTTCTAAATATAAGTTTCGCGTTGAGCAAAATTTAACGTTCTGTATTCGTTGAGGTGGGATAATTTTGATAAATCGGTGTTTCGTAGCCAAAAACCCGGTAGGAAAGGGTTGAAACCACACTGTTAACTCTTGTCCTGAGCAAACACTTCTGGCTGACGTCCAAAGCCGGATTAGAATGCGGATTGTTTTTCAGATAGAGAAAAAATAGTTTATTTTGTTTCTGATTTATTTGAATTATCAGGTGAAACATAATATATTGTTTATTTAATTTGAAATGAATTTGTTTGTTTTATTTATACTGAAAGCTAAAATAATTAATTGCAATGCGGTTCATAAATTTCATATAAATTGATTAAATAGAACACTTTATGCGAATATCTGAGTATTTTAAGTTTCTAAAATTGTAACATTTCAAGTACGTTCTCATAAGTTCAAAATCATAGCTGTTTTTACTTTTCGTGACAAAAATGTAAATAATTTTGAAAAAGAAACGTTCAATACAAATTAAAAGCACGCATATTGGATTTCATGTGAGCTTAACATGACCACAGAGAATTCAATAATCCATTACCTGTCGGTTAACCTGGGCTTGTTCAATTAATTGAATGCATCTATATAAATTACTGCATATGTTCAATTATTTGCACGTTATTACCTTCCGTCACCTTTAGGTAAGGAAGGTATTGTCTTTGGTCAAAAAATTCGGTGGTGAGTTTTTAATGAATAAGCACGTTTTAGGGTCCCTACAATACGAATTTACTATTTTTAAGATGATGTCTGTATGTATGTGTCTGTGTGTGTGTGTGTGTGTGTGTGTGTGTGTGTGTGTGTGTGTGTGTGTGTGTGTGTGTGTGTGTGTGTATATGTTAAATTATAATTCTTTCGTATTCCTCTTCTGTACATCCCTATGAAGAGTTAATAAGATTTTGGTTATAATTGATCCACCGGAAGTACCCTTATTTGAAGTTTTTAACAGTTTTTCTTAAAAAAACGAAGTTAAATATTATTTTTTGACATTTTGTTATTATATTTATTAAAGAAAATACTCTTCTCTATATGGTTTGATTATACATTTTCCTTCATATTCAATAGATGTAGAGTCAAAGCATTATAAAGAAATTAATTTTCAAAAATTAGTCAGCTTTGCTATTTATCATGGAAACAGCAGCTCATTCAAAAAATTCTAATTGACAGATGTCTGTTGCAAGTGCAAAACCAAATATGGAAAGTATGGGATCAAAAATTAGTATGTCATAGTGTTCCTCGCAAGTGACATGCAGTGAAAGGCTAAAGAGAAGATGGAAGGACTGTATCGCAGAAGACTTGAGAAAGGAAGGACTGTGTGAAGAAGATGCGTTGGACAGGAATGAGTGGAAGAGAAGAGGAAACAGTGACCCCTAATAAAATAGGGGAAAGCTGAAGCAGAAAGAAATGTGTCAAGTGCATTTCACGTAGTGTTTGTTTATGTCATAATTTTATTGGATTTATAGAACCTTTTCAAATGAACTTTTGGTATGGAATTTGTAAAAAATAATATGTGTTCGTGTTCGATTTTACATGATATTATATAGAAACTGTTCCACGGTACTTTTGGTATGGGATTTGTACAAAATACATCGAATTGACGGAAGGTCTTGTGCTGGCCACAACAGATTTTTTTATACGTGTGCAAAAATATGAAATTGAATTACAGAAATTTTTAAATTTATTCACATAAATAAGGTGAGAAATATATATTTTTGTGAAGTCTAAAACTTGATTAGATTTTTTATATTTGAAGGCCCGTGGGGTGGGTTTACGGAATATTCTTCGCAGGAAATTAATCATAAGAAAATTCATCTAACCTGATCTACCCTAAACAAGGACAAAGATCCGAAAAAATATCGGGTAATAAATATCTGAAATAGAATACACAGTTTTAAAGAGGTTATTGTTCAAAAATTCATTTACTCTTAACCAATTTTTAAAACAGATAAATTAACCGGTTATATGTATAAACTGGTATGAAGGCTAGTGACCGTGTATCTGCGTGTCTGGTCGCAAATCTGGTGACCCGGGTTCGACCGGACCGACGCGAAAAATTATTTCGAATTTTAAATGCACTCTGCATGCCAGTAATGAGTGCCCGTGAGGTGACGCCTGGTAAACGCCCGCATGATGAGAAATACATATATTCATCATTACCGATATCTGTATATAAAGCAGATTGGCACACCCACCAATGGGTAATAAAGCCGTGATGATATATTTAGTTATGAAATTATCAGGAAAAAATCTGTTGTGGCCAGCACAAGACCTCTCGCCGTTTCCATATTAGGCTATATAAGTATTGTATATTGTATTGCACTTCGCATTCGAACCGTCGTTTTATAACAAAATATTACACAACTTTACCCAAATATTGTTTTTTTTATTGTATTTAACATGTCTTCTGCACACATATAATTCTAATTATATCTATTTTTCATTGTTTGAGGAAGTTTCTAAATGTCAGATATTCTTCCAATTTATTAACCAGATTGGCGGTATTTCTGATGGATATATGCATTTTACCACAATTTTACCTATAATTTCAAATATTTAATTATTAAACAATAAGAAAGATTAAATATACTTCCCAGAAAAAGCTATCAGAATGTCACTAAAACTGTTGATTTTTGACACTGACATGTGTCATTTACAAACTATGTTATAAACATTGGAATTTGTCAACTGGTTTCCTTAGTGCCTTAGCCTCTGCGAGTAGATTACTCTATAAATTATAGTGTCTTTATCTCTAAATCTATACAAGATATAATAAAAAATTTAAGTGTTTTAGATGGAGAATTTTATGTTCTTCAATATTTAATAAAGAAAACTCCCAAAAAATTATATTTAGATTTTTTCTAGGAAACTACTATTTCTGGTTGTTCAATTGTCACCAAAACCTTTTCAGCTCTTCCCAGGAATGTCAGATTGAGGAAACTGCAGTTAAATATTTTTAAAGTCTTATAGTTTTTGAGGAATTGTGCCTACAACATCCAGACATACATACACACACACACACACACATACACACATCCACACACACACACACACACACACACACACACATCATTTTAAAAATGTTATAATCGGATTCTTATTCAATAAAATCTGGATATGCGAATTTTAGCATGAATCCAATACCTCTCTTAGCGAGAGGTAAAAATACTCTTATTTACATAAAAAAATATCTAATGCCCTTTAAAAATGTTTTCATTACTGTTAGTGTGTAAAACAAACTAAAATAATGAAAAAATATTACTTTCTCATTCTTATCAGATACAGTTTAAAAAACGGGTTTAATTTATTTCAGTTAATAGTAATTTAAATATCGAACAAAATTTCGTTTGGAACATAATGTTCATTGGTTTTATGTTAATAAAATACTAAAAATTTATACTCAAATTCCTAAAAATAGACGCTGAAGAGTTTCGCGCGATAAACACTATTTTTCAGAATTCTTATTAATTTGCGCTCATAATTCAGTAGTACAGTCTACGCGTTATCTTCACTTCGTTACGCTTCTTTACCTCAGATATATAGTATCATCTCATATTTTTTAGAACAGCAATTACCTCGTTGCTATAGGTTCGTCTTAAGCGCCCTCTACGATACAGATTTATTATCATTACAGAAATCAGGTAATAAACCGCGAAGGGCGACGATATATTTTCTAGTATTTATTTTCTATTAGAAGCGTGCGGTATGTTTCGTGTCATATTTTTATTTTTCATTTTAAAAACTATCTCGTATCTTGTAAGTATTTTCTCTTTGAAAAATCGTCCGTACGTTGATGTAGTCTTGTGGGAGAAGTTGAGTGGTGAGTCTCCTTTGATAAATAGGTCCCGAGTCACCTCATCACGACGAGTTGTCAAGCGGAATATTTCCTTTCAACTTACTGTATCACGAGGTGTCAGGCAGTAGAACTTACGTGGCCTTCTGCGACATCTCGCCACTTCCAAGCCAAACAAATAGGATTTTGTTTCAGATGACTTATGACTCCGTTGTTGTGATTTGTGGAGATGTGTTGAACAATTGATTGGATTTCATAATCGCCAATTGGGAGTTGATTTGTGTTGTTTACAAAAGGGAGAATTTGAAAATAATATTTCGTTAAGAATTATTAACGACCAAGATGCCGCTTGGTATAATCGAATGGCACAGGATCGAATCCCGATTACAGTATGGATGTTCATGTGTGTCTTTATCATCTCATTTCTAACAACAAAAAATCTGTTGTGACCAGCACAATACCTCTCGCCATTTCGATTTTATGTTATATAAGTATTGTATTGCTCTTCGCTATCGAGCCGTCGTTTTATAACAAAAACATTACAGAACTTCACCCAAATATCGTATTTAACATGCCTTCTGCACACATACAATTCTAATGGGGGATTACACCATTTTTTTTTTATAATTTCATCTGAAAATATTAAGAAAACTAAGACTATTGATGAAAATCCGGTGAAAAAATTCCTATTAATAAGCGAGTTATGGTCTCCCGAATTTTGAAAAGATTATGTGTTTTTTATCAAACTGTTTTCATCATGGACCTAAATGTTCTTGAAATATATGCTATTTTAAGTTATATTTACATAAAAATAAATGAATATTATAACACTGTATAAGTATACATACTTTATAATTACAGGTGTATTTAAATTATTAAGTTTAATGAAAGAAATTTATGTTAAAATAAAAACTGTTTGGAAACTGTAGTACAGGAATGTTAGCCCCTCCTTTCGAATTTGAATTTCTTAACTTCCATTGGTAGTAATCCCACCTCCTAACACGCTATTTGTAATGCATGTATAGGCGGTTTCTCGGTCGCCAATCAAAATATTTTCATATTAGTGTCGAAGCGTTAGAACAAAAAACCCTTTATTTCCGAAATATCCCAATTATACCATTTCATTTTCTTATTAATATTCGTTACTCAGCATATACATTCGTATTTTTTTACTATTTTCCTTTAATTCGATTGAGCCGTAATCCCCCATTGTATCTATTTTTCATTGTGTGAGGAAGAGATTCTTCCAATTCATTAGCAAGATTGCCGGTATTTCTTATAGAATATATGCATTTTTACCTACTGTTTTAAATATTTAATTAATAAAACAATAAGAAAGATTAAATGTACTTCCCAGAAAAAGCTTTCAGAATGTCACTAAAAATGTTGATTTTTGACACTGACATCTGTCATTTACAAACTATGTTATAAACATTTGAATTTGTCAACTGGTTTCCTTAGTGCTGTCAATCGATTAAAAACTTCAAATACCAGTTATAGAAAAATTTATTGTACGCAACTTTTATTTGAAATATTTTTCTCTAAAATAATTCAAAACCCAATGTACCTTTTCGGTCAAATTCAGTTTTATATTTCACCATAAGCTGTATTCTTTTTAGTCAAAATCTCAATGCTCAACTCAGTAAATTGTTGTTCTTTTTGTTCTGAGCTGAGCTGTACTGAGTGTACTTACATCTCCCCTTACTGACGCTGCAACACCCGAGAAATAAAGTTATAATGATTTAAGCCATTCAGTTCAGTAGAAGGAGTAATATTATGACATGAAATGTCAATTTGCAGATTAAAAATGCAGGTACTATGAAAGTTGAGTCTCTGTAGTTGGAAACAAATATGTCATGTAGTGTAATGAATTTTAAGATATTTATGATTTTTTTTCTATATGAGAAATGTTGTTCTTTTCATATATATCTCAGCTCAGTTTATCTCAACTCACATCAACTGATCTGAGGAAAAATATTCCAAAAAGTATACAACTAGTCTCCTTTAAAGTTAATATACTTTTTTCAGCGTTGCTCTTCTTTAACACGTCTAAATTGGAGTTGGCGTCTTACTTTACAAAATAAGCTTCTACATATGTTATAACCTCCTCGTTCGATGAAAATCTCTGTCCTCCGAACCCAACTTGAGTTTAAGAAATAGAAATTACTGGGTGTCAGAATTGATGAATACGGTTGGTTGCCAATTAGTTCAAATCACAGGTCGTGAATTTTGGCAAATGCGAAAGGCGACCGTCGAAGTATCAGCGTCCAACTTGGCTTTAATTTAAGCAGGAGTATTGTCTTTTAAATGCGTGAATTTTGTCACAGCATCAACTGACACAAACGACTGTGAAACAATAACTGAGCGTTTAAAATGGCCGAAATTTTCAAAGCATGTAACATGCAGGTATAGTATTCATCACGTAAATGAACAGATTCTATGATCTGTGTAGGAAAAAAAGACTATTTCATTTTCGTATGACGTCAATAATCTTACACATTTTATTAATTTTAGTAGGTACCTACCAAAATAGTTTTACAGCCCGATTCACAAAAAAGTTTAAGCTAATCCTCATTTTTGGATTAGTGAATTCTATTCTATTCCGATATTTAACATTTAATTTTCATGATATCATTAAGGTAGATACTAGGAATAGATTAGACTATATTTTAATAAACTGTCAAAATTAGAATAAAATTCGCTAATCCAAAAATGACGATTAGCTTAAACCTTTTTGTGAATCGGGCTTTAATGTCTGTATGTTAAGGCTCAAAACATTTCAGACAACCCTTGTAATTCATACGATATGGCATGATATTTTACATGTTTCGAAATCTGTTACAAACTCATATTTTTATAAACACACGCGAGACGAAGTTCTAGGATTAATCGAATAATTAAATGTTATCCCGTTGACCTATTCTGGTTACACAATAAATACATAACCTGTTATTCATTATTAATTGTTTAGAATTGATAAACAATGACTTTTATAATTCATTCTATCAGACATTAGATAAGACCTTTGTTGTGAAGCTGTTACAAAAGCGAAGTGTACAAAACAGAGAGCTACAAGTGCTGTATCTTAGAAATATAAACTCGATCAAATAAAATCGGATTACAACTTTTGGGTCTTTTATTTGTATGTAATATACTCTCCCGAAGTTTAGAACATTCCTCCTGACGTCCTGTATATGTATAGTGATCTATACAGTATGTCCCATTTAGAGGTGCCACCATTGGGATCTCGAGAACTCTAAGAGATGCGATGTCGGTTAAATGGAACTTTTTAGGCGCCTTTGGGAGGCCATCGCAGATGTGATTTTGTTTTTCCAAAAATTCTCATAGGGCACTAGATAATGACGAAAAACTGAATATTGTTGATTTTTTCTTTTTCAAATAACTTATAAACTATTAGTAATTAAGAAAAACATTTCAAATATAAAAGATAGATATTTTTATTAGCTAACCAGTGGCGTACGAAATAAATTTTTATATCTGTAAGTTTTCGAGATATAACACAAACTTATATTTTTTTAAATGGAACCCATATCTGATTTTAGTCTCAAAAAAATCATTATTTTTTTCTCTTTTCAACGATGAAAGGGTTACTATGTTTTATATTTGTTTTGCCTTCAAAATTATTATTTTTTCCTTATTTTGTATTAAATTTATAACTATTTTGAAAATATTGGTAGATTTCTATTTAGAAATACTCCTTGTATTTAAATAATTTATTTCGTTAGAAAATTTTGCTCAAAACTCGTATCAAACTAATTTTTATATTTTGTATCTGGTCGCCCTTGGCACATTATACTGTAATTTGTAATTATGAGTCTAGAATGAAAATATTAAGTAATAAAGGCATAAAACAAATTATTTCGATCAAATACAATATAATTAATAAAAATAATGTTTTTTTGGGAAATAATAAGAAAGTTCAGGAAATTAAAGAGAAAAATTAAATTTTAGAAGCAAAACAAATATAAAATATAATAACTCTTACATCATTGAAAAGAGAAAAAAATAATTATTTTTTGAGACTAAAATCAGATATGGGTTCCATTTAAAAAAATATAAGTTTGTGTTATATCTCGAAAACTTACAGATATAAAAATTTATTTCGTACGCCACTGGTTAGCTAATAAAAATATCTATCTTTTATATTTGAAATGTTTTTCTTAATTACTAATAGTTTAGAAGTTATTTGAAAAAGAAAAAATCAACAATATTCAGTTTTTCGTCATTATCTAGTGCCCTATGAGAATTTTTGGAAAAACAAAAGCACATCTGAGATGGCCTCCCAAAGGCGCATAAAAAGTTCCATTTAACCGACATCGTATCTCTTATAGTTCTCGAGATCCCAATGGTGGCACCTCTAAATGGGACACACTGTATATTATACAAGGGTTTTTGTTCAGGTTGACAATAATATATTAAAAAAAAAGTATTGTAAGGCAATCTGTTAACATACGAGTCTAATTTTGGAAAACGCTGTGAGGCGAGTTTAAAGGTGGATTTATAACTGATACAGAACATAATTTAGCATGGAAAACATACAATTTGGTCATTCGGAAAATAATATATGCATTTATAAGAGACACAGCGCACAGAACATAATTTAGCACAGCATAGAAATTGACCAATGTTCAATTTTCTGACTGTGCTGTGCGCCCTATGGTTTTGTGGATCTTCGTAACATTTCGTAGTAGTTCAAATAATAATTTGTAAATACCGTTACGAGGGTGAAACATGTATAAATCATTTGTTGGTTAAAATTGACATCAAATTTATTTGTATAAATTTAATCTTAAATAACAAAATCAAATAATAACACGAATTCGACATCAATTCAGACAAAATTTATAAAAAAATTCACAATTAAAGACAAACATTATGTTTTTCTTATAATCTTCTTTTACTTCTTATTTTCACTATGTTTTGTGGGACATTATAAAACCCCCTGACAAAGTTCTATGTTTTCTATGCTAAATTAATCTGTGCTAAATTATGTTCTATGTTCTGTGTTAGTTTATAAATCTACCTTTACAAAGGACGAATGCGTTAACAAGCCTTATGAAACATGTTTTTTGTTCTATTTTTTCTACTGAGGAAATTTTACAATGAGATTTTTAAAAAATGCGAGTTGACAAAATATGTTTTGGTGTTTTTTGTCAGTTATGTTGGTAGCGCTTCCCGCTAACAATTGAAATTTCATATTTTGACAGTTTGTGTATTGTGTGTTACCAATTTTGTCTGATTGTATACGTTAATACATTATATTAAACAGTGCGCTGATAGATATTGATCTTTTCAACCACGTCAGTGCTTTTATAAACATAAAAACATCAAAATAGAAAAATAGAAAGTTTTGTGTTTCTGAACAGCTGATTTATTAAGTGAAACTTAAAATGTTAAAAACTAAAATATTTTAAAAAGATAGTATGCTTATCACTTCATCATTCTTAAAGAATTACTGAATACAATTGAAAAAACTACATTCTAAAATTTTCAGTAAATTGCAAATGTGTCTATCTATGAAGGTTCTTCTTGACTGGAATATGCAGACAAAAAAATTTAATTTATTTTCGGCCTTGACCGGTTTCGGCACCACTTATGATTTCATCAGGAGATGGATGAAATTTACAAAAATTAACAAAGTAAAACTTACGTGAAAATTTATAAAAACGTGGTATAATAACATGTACAATTCATTGAGTATACATGTAATAAAATAAAAAAATTTGACTGCATATCTAGGATTTTTTTCTACCCTATTGTAAATGTATATTTATAAAAGCTTAACTATTATAATATAGGTACTCAACACTGGTAATAAAATTAGGAGAACCAATTTTCAAAATTTCTATTTCTGTTCCTCATAATTAAAATATCTTTCGGTGAATCTTTACGCTAGGTATATAAAAAACTGAAAAATGAAATATGAATGATGAACTACCAGAGAAGATCTTCCTTTTAACTAACGCGAAATCTTTCTTCGAATAAACGTCAAAGCGTTAATCAAAATGTCTGCATCTTACTCATAGTACAACAAAATAACTATTACAAAATCGGATCACGACGATTAACACAACTTCTGGCCTTAAAAAATGTTGTCATATTTTTAGAGTTATCCTCCGACGATTAGTGATAGAGGTTGTGTGGCCAGCGTGCTAACAATAGAAACTAATTTGTCACTAGTTTTACATACTTCGCTGCTTTATTTTTTCCGAGAATTCCAAGTTTACTAAACATGCGACGAATTGGAAACAATAACAGTAACACCCATTATCTAAAAAAGTTATAATACTAGTAATACATTATAGTTTCGCAATTTGTAATATAATTTTTGTATTTGTCATACTTATAAATACATATTGCTTAGATATTAATAAATTTATTGTTACACATTTAAACTTATTCTTTGTTTCAAAAAGTTTTAACGTTTTAATTTATTTTGTAAATAACAGTTATTTACGGTACAAGTGGGTAAAAACATATTTTATCAAGCGAAAAGTTTAGCAAATGAGGCATTTAATGACATAAGCCAATTTCCGAGAAGGGTTAAAATGTCATTGATCTCGTGTGATATACAAAATTTTATCCGACCTCTATTTTCAAGGTCTTTCTTAGCTAAACTAAATCGAAGGAAGATACTTGTACGTAAAAGTAAAAACTAAATATCTGATGTGGACACCACATGACTTCCTTGTACGCCTGTTACACTATACATATTTTGTTAATAATTAAAATATGTATTACAACAGACCCAATCATAAAATTGCACGTATTTGACATAATTTGACATCAACATTAATTTTTTTATTTTTTTGTTATTTTTGTCCTAATCCATAGCAAACTTAATTACAGAATACAAAGAGCTAATTTAATTATACTTGATGTTTTCGACGTAGAATTCAATTCTCTAAAACTTTTGCATTTATTACTAAAATCAAAATAACACCATTTTTTTCAAGAAAAACTGATAACAGCTTCAGGTAAGGTATCACTTCCGGTTAGACTATTTTAACCAAAATCTATTATTTTATTTCCATTGATATAATAGAATTGTATACCAAATTTGAAAAGTTTTGGATTATATTTTAATATAGTTTTTCATTAAAATCTATTATAGGCTTCAAGTAAAGTACCACTTCCGGATAGACCATTTTAACTAAAATCTATTATTTTATTTCCATTGATATAATAGAATTGTATACCAAATTTGAAAAGTTTTGGTTTATTTTTCAATATAGTTTTTCATTAAAATCTATTATAGGCTTCAAGTAAAGTACCACTTCCGAAAGTTATGTAATGACCAAAAAGGGAGGTGCACAACTAGATGTTATAACAGTTCTAAAAACAAAATTTTAACTTTCTACGGCTTTCCGTTTTTCAGTTATGCGAGATACGTATACGTACGTACAGACGTCACGACGAAATTAGTCAAAATGGATTCAGGGATGCTCAAAATGGATATTTCCGTTGAAATCTGGAAACAGAAATGTTTCGCGATTACAATACTACAAGGAAGTAAAAAGGTAGAGGGCGCTACCAAGCTCCACTTCAAATGTTTTCAAAGCTGATTGAGCACTATTAAAAACTACCACTTTTACTATTTAAGACTAAAGCAGTTTTCAAAATAATGTAAAATATGAAATTCGCGCGAAACGCTACGGCTCGGACTTTTAAACTATTTATTACAAACTACACTTATACTATAAAGCATGATCTACAAATTAACCGTACATTTTTTGAAAATTTTCTTTAGGGGTCAAGTTATGATTCCTAGAAATAGAGGCCGAGGAATTTCGCGCGATAAACACTATTTACTGGAATTCTTATGAATTTGAGTTCATAGTTCAGAAGTACAGTCTTAGATACGCACTACCTTCAATTCGTTACACTTCTCTACCTCACATAAACAGTAGGGGACGTATCGATACTGTGTCTTCTGGACTGTGGTTGAAACACATACATTTTTCTGAGCGCAACAAAATAGGATCGACTTAATTCTTATCAATAGGTACTACCATTAATCGTTTTCATTTTATTAGAAATTATAGTTATTTAAGGTACAAGGAACGTAAGTATGTACTTTATAACAGGCCGAGCTTAGTCTGCGTAGCCGAAGTCCATGTTACTGTACGAAAATAGTTGTACTTGCATTCAGTGTAGTTTATTATATTTTTCATGCCATGGCACCGACAGCAATTAACTTCAAATAATATTAAAACATTTGTAAAATGTGGGCCACTTGACAATTCAGATTTATATATTTGCAACTTTTTATAGTTAGTTTTGCTCGTTGCTAAATAACTAAATAACTGAAAAGCAAATATCATATTTACATGAAGTTAGAATGATTTTCATAATTACCCTATTAGGAGGAATATTATTTTCTATAACACTCCGTTGATAATGGGAAACAAAAATAAATGTTTAATGGATAAAATGTAGTTTTATGATTAGATACTTGCAGAAGATATAAATATATCGCCACCTGTTTAAACGTTTAAAGTAAATAGCTGCAATGACTAACGACGATGTAGCACTTTTCGGACCTCATGACCACTTATAACTGTTGTAGGAAGTGTATACAAAAATCACATTCTTACTATATACAATTTGAACTTTACTCGAATGTAAACGCGGTTTACCAGAACAACACGTCTTATTATCGATTTCATTATTCGTTCTTGAATTTTAAGTACTACCTAAACAAAAAAAGTGCAGTTCGAAATTGTTACAGTAATTATCATTTTATTACGATTCGAAATTGTTAACTTATGAAACGTAGGAGAAATTGACGATTAATGTCTTTTGTTTTTTTTTTTAGGCAATATGTATAATAATTAAGTACAACTTACAAATCTTAATTTAGCATTTTAACTAATCCGAAATATATAATAAATATTTTGTAAAAAATCGTTAATTTAAATATGCAAATGTTTACTTTAATTACTTATTTTATTTAATTTTACTATATTTTGGCTTCATTATTTTTGTCGTACAATTCTCGGTAATTTAGCTAATGAATTAGTTAATTAAGTAGAACATTTAAATTCATATTTAGTTAATTTCTTTATTTATATTTAGTTTAATAATTATTACGATATAAATGTAGTCATTTTATTTAATTATGTATTTAATTTTACTATAATTTGTTATTACAAATTTTTGAAAATTTAACTAAATCAACTTAGATAATATAATGAAATATATTAGTAGGCTGAAAAATAAGGAATTTATTTAGTTAATTTAACTACAATTTAGATGGTTTTTTTTCTGTGAGTATAATAATTACATTTTTTTAGAACTCGATATTCTTTCTAGCTTTCTGTGCAGGGTTAAGTGTATTTTTCTATTTTGCAAATTCTGTATCTACATTCTCGTGTGCTTTGCAAATTTCCTTATTTCGTTTATTACTTTGCTTTGGTGCGTTAGTTTTCCATCCCGCTCTAATTCGTATTTTTCTTTTACCGCTCTTTATGTTAATTTTTGTTTTCCATGCACATACTCTTATTGTAACTTTTTTAAATATTCTATGCATTTACAATCTTTTTATGATATTTTTTATCAAAGAAGCCCTTTACACGACGGATATATCGCCTCCGGCTCTAGTTAGTCCTGTGCATTCTCCATATTATTTATTTTTTACATACACAATTTTAGTACTTATACACTTTTCCTAAATTATAAACTTTCCATTCACTAAATTTTAACTTTACATCCTCAAACTGTCTGTCTTCACTTCTTAATTTCTCAATTGTTAATTTGCACAAGCCTCGATAAAAGGGTGGGATGGGTGATTCTCCTTTTGAGAGAAATAAGTGTTGTCAATTTATGAGCAATGTTGAAAATGCTACGATATGAAGAAGCGGCAACGCCGCACGGCAAAGGACAGAGTGCGGAGAAGGGGAAAATGAGCATTAGTTCGTACTAATTTGACGGCGAGGATAATGATGACAATGTAACCATTGAAAACTTTGCAAAACGAAATTTTTTTATTTGATAATAAAGAATACCTATCCGAGAAATTTATTTTAGTTAACTACGTAATGGGAAGATACATAACATAAATCCAAATTTGGATAATCAAATGTATAGTTTGTTCAGCTATTTGAAAATAAAGAAAAGGAACATAAAAATCTCCATTATTACTATATTTTATACGGTTCTCTATATGTTAAGCGTTATATATAGCTTGGGAAACGTTAGGTGACGTACCATACTCGTATATTAAGATAGATGATCACATCGAAGTAATAAATTATGCGTCCCCAAGTAAAAGATATACAAGTTGGAAACTTCATTTGAAATAGATACACATCATTTAAAAAGGAACAAATTTTAGAGGGACATAGCGATATATCTTTTAGCATAATAATAAATATGTGGCATTTTCCGTTTGAAAAAAAAAAAACTACTCGCAAGTTAATTAACAAACTTTTAAATTTGTTTAGAGTAACTTTGAACTTTAATTATTAAAACATGCAAAAGTTGTTAATAACGCAGTTGTTTTAAAATATAGACAGGTATTATAATCGAGAGAATAATGGCACATATTTACATAAAAAGAAATATGGACGCTAATAAATTGTAAAACTGAGATTTTAGTTCATATGCATTTTACGTTTGCATAAAGCTTAAATAAAATTGTTAAATCATATATCATACTTATCTTACATTGTTAACACAGAATATAATCAAAATTTAAAAATAGGTATTATAAACACAGTACCGTCCAAAAATGAATGTACCTACTCTTACTCTTGAATGAAAGTTATAAAACCAAATAAAATTGAACATTTTATATAGTTCATGTGGGATGATGACCCGTCAGCAAAACCAGGGGTGGGATCCTAAGACTACGCTATGATAGCGTAGCTACAAATAACACTCCGTATCCTTAACAACCGTGGAAATTGATAGAGAAAGGAAGGTGAAACGTAGGGGTTATTTTTCGCTACGCTACCATAGCGTAGGCTTGGAATCCCATCCCAGGTCAACCAGGGTTAATCAATTTCACAAAATATTTGGAAATCAGTTCTTTACCGTTGTAAAAATGAACAAATTTTTATACACAGCCGCACCGGGTCCTTTTGACGAAAAGGGCCCGGCCGCGTGCAGCCGGGTTGCGCCTTTTTATTTTGAGAATGTTTTTCCAAGAATCAAAAATTTAAATTCACTAATGGCCGGTCGCACCAACATATATGTATATTGAACTCGGCTTAACTTGAAAATTGGAATATGTAAATAAGACTGCGAACCTGGTGGCGAAATTTGGAACTAAAACAAGGGAGCAATTTTATTTTATTCGTATGTTTTTCCATAGGTATGTACAGTTTATATAGTGGAATATAGATAATAGAACTAGTATTTACAATTAATGAAACTAATATTATCTAATATTTATTGTAAAACTGGTCCTAAGAAAAAACTAAACTGCGAAGATATCCTAAAACCTAAATATATAAATAAATATATCATCACGGCATATTACCCATTTCTGGGTGTGCCAGTATCTACAACACATGTAAACATCGGTAATGATGACGATATATTTTACCGTGTGGGCGCTTACCAGGCGTCACCTCACAGGCACTCATAGCTGGTGTGGTCAGGGTCACTTTTGTGCCATTCAAAATTGGAAATATTTGGCATCTGTCGGGATCGAACCCGGTTCCCCCAGGTTCGCGCCCAGACACTCAGGCACGCGGCCACGGGACCCCAAAACCTTCGAACTAAAATATATAAATGAAAAGTAATAATTAATCTACTGCTACAACTAATAAAATAGGAAGCAAGGAAATATACTCTATCTGAAATAATAATACACGCTGAAAGAAAAGTCAAAATACAAGAAGAATCAAAGAAAAACTATTGGCAGCAATTATATATATTAAACAAAAGTGCTCCCTTGTCGAAGAGTTAAAGGTTTGACGTTGGTGCACAACGCCATCTCTACGTAGTGAAATATTCCAATATTGCATCGAAATGAAATATCAAATGAATTATAATATATTGCTGTCAAAACTTCGATTTACATTTTTTGTTTAAGCCTAGTTTAAAACTAAAGCCTTGTTGGTGCAACTGCGTATAAATTTTTTTACTTGATTTAATGTTTATAACAATTCTATTTTGTTAAAATAAACATATTCCTTTCGAATTTATACATTTTTGTTTTTTTTTTTTCTCGTAATTAGCACATATATTTGGACAGTGTTCAACGAAGCAAAAATTATGTGAGGGAAAAAAATGAGTCCATTGATTCTTACAAATCAGCACATTAAAACATAGAAATTACCAGTAAGCTATATTTTGGAACAAAATTAATTAAAATATAATCCGATCTTATAATGCTATATTTTTAGGGCAGTATCATTATTCTAGACAAACAGTAACTGATAAAATCTGTACAAAAATAATACAGTATATACAATTTATCACACAGAAACCCAGCATTACAATAAATAAACCATCATTTCTCTTTCTTATATTTTTAGCCGCCTAATTCTATTCTAGACAAATTTTCCAACTGATAAAATCTCTTCCAAATCTACAAAAACCCTCTCTCTCTCTCTGGCCTGTATTAATTATAAGCGGTGAGAGAGAAAGGCACTCTCCTCTCCTGCGGGTGTGAGAGAGACGCCTGACGACGTCTTGACGCTGTGATAAGACGCTGAGAGTCGGGACCGCGCCCGCAATCTGGGATATTTTTGTTCCGACCGTTCAAGCCCCACTCGCATTGTGTATAATAAGACACGGTGTTCAGTGTTGCCAATATGCGAGGACGGAAACACCAGAGATCGAGAGTGAATTAATTAAGCAGTTAGGAGGTTGAAATTGAAGAAAAGATTGAGAGAAATGCAGCAAAATATTACAGCTCATACAGTATACAAAAGAAAGTTACCTATTGGTGAAATGTAACAACATAAAAAATCTATGAACTTTTAGCATTTATAATTTCTTTTTCAAATTGTTAAAATATAGTTAATGTAGAAGATTTAACAAAATTGTCACAGTATAGTGTCGAATTTCACGAAATAATAACTTTGAAATCTAGTGGAGATTGAAATCTATCAGATTTCAGATACCCCCCCACCCCTTTTTTTGCACTATATGAAATATTTGATTTAGAACAACAACAATGAAACTTTTTATTACAGCAAAATGTAAACTAATTGTACTAAACATTGTTTTTATTATAATTTAACAAGGAAGGGACATAAATAAGTATATATTTTGATATGCCAAATATTTCCAATTTTAAATGGCACAAAAGTGACCCCTGAGGTGCACTCTCCACGCCAGCTATGAGTGCCCGTGAGGTGACGCCTGGTAAGCGCCCACACGGTAAAATATATCGTCAACATTACCGATGTCTACATATGTTGTAGCTATTGGCACACCCAGAAATACGTAATATGCCGTGATGATATATTTATTTTATTTGTTTATATTTTGATATGTAAATAAATACATTTTTTTATTTATGTTTAAAATAACAAAAAATTGAAAATTATTGTAAAGGAAAATTATAATTATTTAAAATTTAATTAAACTAGTCTTCAACGTATTTTTGAATGCGGTAAATAAGGTAACAGATATAAACAAACTTCACTTTTACAAACAAAAACAAGAAAACGCAGTGAACTTAGCAAGTAACCTTCGAAATATATCTGTGTAGATTGTATTCGACTGGTCTCAGGCAGTCGATTTCAAATCTACCCAATGGCGGCTATAGAGTGGAGGGAAAAATCTCAAATCTGGTAGATTTCAATCTACAGTAGATTTCAAAGTTAGAAAATCAGACCGAATGTCACTAAAACTATCGATTTTTTACACTGACAGCTGTCATTTATAAACCACGTTATAAACATTACTATGTTATAAACATTTGAATTTGTCAACTGGTTACCTTAGTGCCTTAGCCTGTGCGATGTATTACATACGATTATTTTATAGATTATAGTGTCTTTATCTCTAAATTTATACAAGATATAACAAAAATTTTAAGTATATTAGATGGAGAATTTTATTTTCTTCAATATTTTTAATAATAAAAATTTTCAAAAAATAATATTTAGAAGATTCTTTTTAAGAAACTAGTACTTCCGGTTGTCCAGTTGTTACCAAAATCTTTTCAGCTCTTCCCAGGAATGTCAGATTGAGGAATTCATAGCAGGTCTTAAGTCTTATAGTTTTTTTGTAGGAACCTTAAATCGTGCTTATTCACTAAAATCTGGATTTACGATTTTTAGCATGGATCCAATCCAATACCTATCTTAGCGAGAGGTAAAATTCTGGCCAACACAATGCCTCCCGCTATTTCAGTTTTATTAATTTAAATATATACCTACAAATTTACTAATGCTGCAAACTATATTACGTTCCTTTGCATATAACTATTGCTTTATTTACTATTTTCTTTCTAAAATGTCGCCATTATTAATTTAAAATGATTAGTTTTTACATTTACCCGATGAAAATTATGAAATTGAATATTTATAAAAAAATAAAGTTGACATACTTGTATTTGTTTGGTTTTCACAAAACTCTATTGGTCACAATATGTCGCGACCGAAATTGGACGATATGCCGCCACAAACCAGAAATTTCAATAAATGGATATTTTTTATTCTTGTGAGATACTCTTCAATTGAAAACTGAAGCTAATGAATTTTATTTACTCGTTCCTTAGCAGCGCACACTACTACGCTGTTTGAAGACCAGTCCAAAATGTAATACTTTCTTATTAAATATTTATTTTCCAGATGCAGGTAAAATAAAATTAAAATACACACATCATATACCAACTATTAAATTAATGAATCATGTTTTTCATCTGTATCATCGTAAAATTGCATATTTTAAGATGCCTTACAAATAAACTTGAGCTAAACATATTTTATTCCTTCTAATACAAAATTTATTGACATATTCAAAATGTAGTAATAGTTTATCAATATTTAATAATTTTTTACTATTAGTACTCGTATTACATTTTCCAGTCCCATTTTTTTCATTAAATACGTAACATTGTTTATCTTTAATCGTGTTGAAATTCTAGACGAAAAAAATAGAACTAAGCCGATTTGCAGATGTTTAATATTTTAGAGGAATTTCATGTAAGTTGTTAGTAGAACTCGTGAATCACTCATCGGCAAAAATTGTGTAATATATGGCATGAAAGAGAATTTCATGATGAATTCAAATTTTCAAACCGCGTTATCGTTTCTTTAACCGAGTGAAAATGGTGAATGAATTTATAGGAAAGCGTTTACAAAAATTATTTAAAAATTATCGATAATTTAAGATATTTAAAAACAACGCTAGACATGTTTCACAAGATTTCATTCTCTAAATCAACTTCTCGCTCCTTTCGGTCATTTATCAGACTTACTCACTCTCACTCAATCAGAACCACAGACGCGTTTCGCTCTTATTGGAGCTCTTCAGTGTAAATGTACTGACGCCTCTATGAGGCCTTGAGTCGGCTGAGTGAGCGGATGATAAACATCCCAAAAAGATAAGATGACTGCAGAAGTAAGCAACTATATGCAGAGCCATCTATCGAGAACGCCGTGTGGAGTGTTATTTTTAAATATCTTATTTGAACTGTTTCAGTAAGTGTCGGTACGTCATTGTACTTTTATTATCGACAAATTCCAACGACTAGTTTTTAACCAATCATGATGCAAAACACTAGAAAATTCAACCAATGGGAACAGTATTATACTCATAAAACCCCGTTACCCCGATAATTTTCCGCTACCAAGTAAATAAACACAGGACCTCTCAGATTTTCTCAGATAAACTTTTATTTTTAAGCACTCATTTTTTTTGCTTTTAAGCAAAATCGCTCAAGCAAACTGACATTAGGTAAAACCCCTCCTCCTTCGGAGTCGGGATTTTACCATGCAGTTTGCTTTCGTGTTTGTTGCTAAGCAAAAAAAATTCGTGCAAAATAAAAATTTATCGATAAAATCAAGAGGTCTTGTGATTACTTTTGATAATTTACTTCTTTCGATGCCACGACGAATGTACACTGTTATAAATAGTATTAGTTATTTAAGTAACAAGGAATGTACGTACATCTTTATATCCGAGGAAGTTGTACTAGACCGAGGCGTACTCCGAGGTCCTAGTAACTTGCCGTGTTACTTATTATATTTTTCGCGCTACTAAAAGATTATGCTTAAATATTCAAAAATATAGTCTGGTTGACATCTGTCATCAACATTATTTTTTTTTTTTACTACAATTTTCAATTCAAGTTACCTGTGATTATTTTCCTATACCCAAATCATTCAAGCAGCCAATGCACGTCATCACTTAATGTAAAAACGTTGCTGCATTAAAATCACTAATAGTGAAAAATGAAATAAAATTTTAATCATTTTTGACCGTCAAAAAGTGTATAGCCTTATATAATTTTATTAAGATGAATAGTAGAGTTCATTACTTATCGTATATGACATGAATAATATATAAATAATGTACATCAACGTCATATTATTCGTTTAATTGTTGCTATAGTTGGCAACATTGATAATTTGTATGTTCATACTGTCAAAGTTATTATTTGAAAAATATTTGTATCTTGTTTGAAACATTTTATAATAAAGTAATGTTAACGCAATGCATCGACGCAACGTGACCGTTAACGCAAACATAAAATCTGTGAATCTGCCAAAGGTAGTACTTCTAATCAATCAGAAGAATTCAGTATATTTCTTTGAAATTCGGCTCACTTTTATTTATTGCCTTTATATGGCATACGTAAGTATAAATAAGGTTAAATAGAAATGGACAGTGACGAAAATATAGTATTTATTTTGTAGATGTGACAGTTCATGATCATGTCGATAATACAGATTGCAATCTGTATAACTCTTTTCATAAATATTCTAAAACCTCTGCAAACGTACCAGTAAATGACGTCACACATCTAGTTACTTTTATTCAATTTTTATTAATGACGTGCATTGGCTGTTTGAATGATTTGGGTATAGGAATGTAAGTAAATTTATTAAGTTCCGTCGTCAAGGAAAAATTATAAACAAATATAAAAGGTAACTTACATAGTAACTATGGTTGCAATACATACTTACAATACAAGTAGCGCGAAAAATCTATTATACTAAGTATTAAATACCTAATATTGTTTATTTTTTGTCATTTAAATTTCTTAAATTGTTATTCTGGTTACTTACTTTACTTAATCCTGCACCTTTCTACCTTCACGGGTGTAAGGCGGTTCTGGTTAACTACTTTTTAATATAACTCTTTAAGAGTTCATTCTATAGGTAAAACATGTTAGAACCCTTTTGTAAAAAAAATACGAGCTTTAATTTTGATACTGCACTGTTTTTTTTTTATAAACTATAGTTAAATTGTAAATGTATTTTCGTTTTTAAATAAATAAATAAATAAACAACTAAATTAATTTATCATCACAACTTATATTCATTGTTCAGGCTCAGCGTCAATTTGCGTACCTATAAAAGTAACGCACGTTTAACTCACTGGTAGGTATATTGGTTGGAAAGTGTGCACCACAGAAATATATATTGTGCAAGGAATATTTAAATTTGAAGGTATAAAAGTTTGAGCAAAGGTAGTGCTAAATCTCATGCACCTACCTATTAGCTTGGCAATTTCTCAAAATATTTTGGAATGTCAAAAATTTATGAAACTGTGAAATATCAGTTAATTAAAGTTTGCAGGAGTGAGTTATACAAATATATATGAAGTACCACTTTCAGATTTCTGTTATCAGCGTTTAAATATTTCAATAATGATATTATAGAGGAAATTATTTATCTCGAATACACGGGATTCCCTTATTCAAATTTTGTGAACAATTTTTTTTATCGCTATTATTCTCTAGGAAGAATTACACAAATGTAGATAACAAATTAGTAATATCATTAAAATAAATAATATTTAAGAAATATTAAAGTTTCATTTGCACCATAAAATTTTACTGATTATTAATGGTACCACAATAACTACAAGATGTATGAACATTTTAACGATAATACTAAAAAGTAAATATGTGCTGAAAAACTTGTTATAAACTACTGCAAGTCTTTGTCAAACATCTACAGTATTAATGAAAATTGCTCATTTTGTACTTTGAAGTTTTCATCTTAAATTAATTCCCAACTTCATGAACTTTATTTTCTTTACAAACTTTTAATGTTTGGTAAATATCAACGAAGAAGAAAAAAAAACAATAACAACGAGGTCAGGCAAACTATGAATTAATAACTAAGAGGAAAAGTTTTAAACTTTTGCTTCTGTAAATAATTTGTGATGTAGTAAAATTGAGCTTTTTATATTGTATTGCAAAAAAAGAAGTCATGAGAAATATATATTTTTTAAATATGTGTCCCCTAAAATTATATGCCTTGAACATTTTTTTGGGCGAAAATATTTGGTCTCTGAATAAACTTAATAAACAGTGTTAAAATAAAGTTGATTTAATAAAGGTAATTTAAAAAATGAGCGTCGGATTAACTGTCAAACATCACTTTTTGCCGTGTTACTTCGTTCGACAGTTAATCCGTTGCTCACTTTTTATAATAATAATATAAATTAAGTAACTATTTAAACAAAAATTAGTTGCAATGACTACACCATACCTACTTGTAATTCAGAAAGTGTCATTTGTAATTCAGAATAATCAATTTAATTTCAGATCTCATCAAATGTAATTCAGAATAATCAATTTAATTTCACAAAATCTAATGCTGCAAACTATATTAAGTTCCTTTGCATGTGACTACTGCTTTATTTACTATTTTTTTTTTTTAATGTCACCATTATTAATTCGAAGTGATTAGTTTTTTGACAGTGACATTTCTCTGTCAGTTACATACATTTAAAATATGAACTGTGTAACAAAGGCATCTTTAAATCATACGCTTTAAGATTTATAAAAAAGATTATAGTTACATTTATCTGTAAAACATATAGAAAAAGTATTAATGTATACCTGTTGAATAGTTGAATATTCAATAATCTTTAATTTTTATAATGACATAAAATGCGAAAAAATAACATTTACCTAATAGTATTTTCTGAAGAAAAACCATTATGTTCTACAAATAAAGTGTCATTTCCGGTTATTCTTTCCATATTAGAATAGCATCGAAATACAAGGATTCAGAATTTTCTGAATGTTAGTATTTGAGTTAGAGCGGAGACAAAATCCATGCACATACACACATACATACATACATACATACATACATATACACACGCACATACACACATACAGACATCATCCTGAACATGTTAAAATTGGATTTTAGGGATCTTAAAACGTGGTAATTTACTATAATCTCGATATCCAATTTTTAGCATGATCCCTATACCTCCCTTACCAAGGGTAGCGGGAGATAAGAGTCAAATATAATCCAGAAATATATATATATATATATATATATATATATATATATATATATATATATATATATATATTCAGACAGTGTCACTGAAACTGTTGGTTTTGATTTGAAAGCCCTCTTATACGGCCACAGATACGAAGCTCTAAAATAGAAACACTAATAATATAATTTAAAATGTTCGGTGAATTTCTAAAAATTTAATGAATTTCTTTCACTGTTGTCAACAATAATTAGGAAATGCAGCAATTTACGTTAAGGCGGACTTCTTCACACAGAAAAAATATTGACGACCATTATTGTTAGCTCAAAGCTTATTGTTTACGAAATTTAATGTTCCGATCTTCTTTGACGGTAACAAATGCCGATAAACTATTAAAAATGGTAGCACAGTAATAAATTTCTTGATTGTATTGTGACTTTTTCATTTAATTTATTATAATTGTCAATGAGAAGAATTTGAACCCAGCACAAACTCCATCAGAAGTTGAAATCAAGCATAATTTCAATGGTGTGTCAAAATATATCTAAGTATCTAAAATAATAATGTGAAAATATATATAAATTAATGAATATTAGTGAAAAAAGACTGCGTAAATATTAATTCGTTCGCAAACATGCGATTGAAAATTTGCATTTGTTTGAGTGACGTTTCATGTCTTTAGCAGTTTGATTGGTTGCCTGATTATAAAAAACAAGATTCGCGCTATCAAATCGGCGACGACGTGAAACGTCACACTCAAAATTCCAAACTTTAAAAATTTTAAGTTGCGTTTGCATTAAAATTTGATATAGAATCCTCGTTGGTTACAAATGTAGGTAGTAGGTACTCTGTCTTGACTTAAAATATCTTTGAAAAAGCTGTAAGCAAAGAAATATAAATTCCTGTCCAAGCTTCAAAAAGGAGTTAAGGAAATTGACATAAAACACTTGTTGCATACAAATCATTTATGAATGTTACAACAACAGCAAATAAAAATTCAATCAAATTGCAAATCCTCGAAAATTGTTTGTAGCAAGATTGAATGCGCGTCGTAAACTCTTTAACGGGGTCGTTCGTTTAAAATTTATAGACATATTATTTAATAAAATATTTTAAAAAGTTTTTATCTCCAATAAGTTTCCAACAACCTGTTGCGCATCACCTTTTGACCTTTCAGGGCCTATTCCAGATTGAAACTGTTCCAGTGGTTGTAAATTAACATACTAACGAGGTATCCAGAAGTCAGATTAAAAAATTGATGACTCAATTTTCTTTGCTTCATATTTAACGTTTACATGGAAGATAAAAGAAGACTCTATTGGCTAATAAAGGGACATGAGTTTATTTTAAAGCAACAATCTTTAATTGTATTTAGGATGAACTAGAGATGGGTCAATTCCCGAAATTTAAAGTTACGGGGAATTTCTCCGGATTTTTTTATTTATTAATATCGAAAAAGTGTACATTGGTAGTACAAAAACAAATAATAATTTAAAATGTAAACAAATATGTAATTAGACATCAGAATCAGAAGAATCAGTGCTGTACGTATAGGTATAGTCCATTACAGAATGGGTTAGGCCTTCGCTTATTTTTTCCCAAAAAAAATCCGGGAAAATACGTAACAAAATTTCATCCCGCAAATCGTAACTGAAGGAATTTCCGGGAAATTTCCCGACGGGAATTTTTTGGCGACACATTACTAGGATGAACACAGAATAAACGAAGAACGATTAGCTAAAATAGTACAAGATATTTATATAGTAAAAATTATTATGCAGAGGAGTTACGTCATAAAAACATTACAATATGAAAAAAATGACACTGAATGACCAAGTGGTGTTTATGTTTAGAAAAACGAAGAAAATAAATATACTATATTTTGCATACTATAAGAAAAGTACATTTTAATTAAATTTACAATTATTTGAAAGTCGAACATAATGTTCTTAATGCATTTTTAATTTATTTCAAAAAATTGTAGTTCACTTTTTCACCACATGTTGGCACTATTGGATTTCAATATTTATACGTTAATATGACATGTATCTTGTAGACCGGCCTTTGTTGTCCTTTCATCCGTTTTTATTTTTTCGTATGATAACATTTGTTTACGTCGTTCGTTGTTTTTTCTTAGATCACTGTTGCCTTGTTGCGTATCAAATTTATTTTTCAATACAAACTAACTGTTTTTCCAGTTGTGCTTCGTTGTTAAAATTAAATTAATATGTGGTATATTTTTATTTACGTGGTGTAAATCTATTAAATCCATGAGGTCATTTAGCCAAAAAATTAAAATAGGATATATTGCTAACATAGGAAACTTAAATGGGGTCTCATGGCCGTATGCCTGGGTATCTGATCGCGCATCTGGGGAACGCCAGCAATAAGTGCCCGTGAGTTCGGTAAACAAAATGTTAAATACTCGTGGGTATGTAATTTTTATAACAAACTTACTCTAGAAGCCTGTCTTTTTTAATAATTTATGTTAACGAATGTTGAACGTTATAAGGATGTATTTTTTTTAAGTTTGCACAAAAAGGTTAAACATTTCGCGTTATATAAAAATCAAAATTAGGAATGCTGGATGCACTCCATTTCGAGCTTAGGCCCAGCCCGACCCGAAGCACGGCCCGATTTCGGGTCAATTTTCGAGCCGGGCCAGCTAATTTTTTGTCGAGTCAATCTTCGAGTCGGGCCAGCAATTTTTATTTTTGGGCCAAGTCGATCCAAACCTCAAAACCCGGTCCGGCACAGTCCGAATGCATACCTAGCCGCGAGACGAGAAACCGCGAAAAACAATCCACTCTCGTCTCGTCTCGAAAATTCAAGACGAGATTTCTCTTCATTTCGTCTCGTCATATTTTTTCTTGCCTTCTCTCGATCTCGACTCGAGGGTCTCGAATTTCTCGAATTTATAATTAGCATTTGTAAATATATTAATATTACAAGCAACATGGATATCATAAAAGAGTACTACTGATTAAAACATTATTTTACTAAGTCTGGTGTTTAAATGGTACATAAAAAATAATAATATCATGGCTTATTACCCGTTGCGACAATCTGCTTTGTTCCTAAATATTGGTAATAATAATTATTTATTCGTATAGAGCGTGTATTTGGAGCTGGCGTGCAAAGTATACCATAGGACTCATTTTTGTGCATTTTCTTCTACTAAAACCCAATAAATCCAAAATGAATAAATAAATATGAATGTAAATGAAGCGTCAATTAAAATATTTCTTTATACCGATTAATATTTCACAAATTTTTATTAGATATATTTATATAATATAAATAAATCCTTCAGTCAAGATCTCGAATTTCTACTCTCGTCTCGAGTAAATCTCTAGGGCATTACTCTCGTCTCGTCTTGAAATATCGAGACGAGAATAAGGTTAATCTCGTCTCGAAAATTTGAGAAATTCGAGATGAGATCTCGAAAATGCGAGATCTCGCGGCATCACTACTCACTACTACAAAAAATTGTTTCAAAAATTACCAAGTATTATTTTATTCATATTATCTTTTATAGTACTTATTTCTGTTTACTTTAGGATGAAAACTTCAATTTAATTTATTTGAAATAAATATCGATGAATAAATTTTTTCATTTTGTAAATTTTCTATTATTTTACATATGATTATCATAACTTGAATGGTAATTGCTACTATATGGTCGCATTATGTTGTCAAATGTAGTCATCATCAAAAATCGGTTTTTATTATATTTCTTAATTAAATAACAACCAAAATTGCATTACTGACATATACTGACCTCAAAAATATCGAAATAGTTATTTTTATATATATAGAAAAGTTCTTGACTATTAAAGATTTTTAAGTAAATGAATGTTTAAGCGTACTGAAAAACAAAATGTTTGGAGGTGTACCGAATAGATGTTTTCTATAATTATTGTGAACGAATCGAAAGTTGTATACTTAGATAGTTGTTTAGCTTGGAATATTTGTAGAATGAATAAGTTATGGTTCTCGTGCCAACCTATTTTATAGAGAAGGACGAAATATTTATTTCCTATAAGTATGTAATAGATCATCAGCAAAATTAAAGCAGTATAACTAAGGAATATAAGAATATATACAAGCCCGGACTGGGACTAAATTTCGGTTCGGGAGTTTTAGCCAGATTCGCCAACATAGCCCCCCCCCCCCTTCCGCCACTTTAAAAAAGTAAAATGTACATATAAGATAAAAAAATATATATTTATATAAAAAACAATAATATTTTCCCTCAAAGGGGCAGATTTTGCCAGTTTGCAATAATTAAAACTTTAAAGTATCATAAAACTCAGTCCACCGGCCCATACACGGACCGGCCCTTCGGGAAATGTCCCGAAGTTCCCTATGGCCAGTCCGGGCCTGAATATATAGCAGAATTTATTACATTATTAACGCCCGGTATTAACATCTCTGATTAAAGGGTCTGGTAACTGTTAGTTATAAGAAAATATCACATCAAAAAATTGACACTTATGCTACAATATCGATGCTTTATTTTTCTTATAACTTACAGTTAACAGTTAACAGACAGTTTAACCAGAGATGATAATGCCGGACCTTAAAATAATAAAGCAGATAATTTATTATTATGTAAGTGTGAGTCGTTAAATATTTACAAATTTTGGAGAAATAATTTTACTCAAATGTATTCCATTGTTTTGATAACGAAACCTATAAATAGACATACCCCGGTTATCGCTACTGAAATTATTTATGCAACTATTATTATTAAAAAATAGTAAATACGTATTTATTCTCCTATGTTTGTACCGTGCGGGCGTTTAACAGGCGTCACCTCACGGGCACTCATTGCTGGCGTGGAGAGTGCGCCACAGGGGTCACTTTTGTGCCATTTAAAATTCGAAATACAAATATGTCATCATCATTACCGATATCTGTGAAAACAGACTGACACACCCAGAAATGGTTAATATGCCGTGATGATATATTTATTTTATTTATTTATATTCTCCTATGTTCATTACCATTATTTGAATAGTATATAAATTATATAAATATTCAATTAACAGTTAACTATATTCATAAAAATACCCCATTTAGCGCTCATTGCATGCAGGAGGTATGACTATTCTTTGAAAATATTTCATAGTTGACTAGTTCAGTACTCAAGTAAGAATGCTTTGGTCAAGTCAAAAGAAGTTTTTGTAAACTACTTTATAATTTAAAGAAGTTCATTGCGTGGGAAAATAAAACATTCCCATTTATTCCAACTCTAACGAAGTAGTTAAATTGCATTGCATCGTAACAATCGAATTACTATTTTCAGAAAAGCAAAAAACATTTCACACTAAATGGTTAGAGCACAATTCACTATAATGCGAGGCTAAGACACAAAGTCATAGGGTCGAATTCAGAACTCTTACTAAAGAGCTTATCTAAAAAAAATGTGAGCCGTCGCGGGACGCTAGGCAGATGTGAACATCGAAATTAATTTGCAATGTCTACAAAATAAACTAAAATTACATTTTATTTTATAGTATTCTTCATGCAAGAATGTCGTTGCACAATAAAAATTTTATGATTCTTGACGACATACGTAAATGAAATAGTCTCTTTTTGCTACAAAGGTCATAGAATCTGTTCATTTATGAACAGATTCTAATGTCAAAGAGTACCATATCTATTAGTGTGTATTTTATATACAGGGTGTAAATTTTAAAACGGGTCATAGGGCTATAACATAGAAAAACAGTTTTTAAGCCGACAAAAGTTTCTATATTAATTTATTGAAAAAAGACTTAGTGCATATTATAAACAAAAAAAATATGATTTTTTTGATACCAGACACATTACATTTCTGTTTCATATAAAGCCAGAAAATAAATTTAAAAATTTGCACAATTATGAAAAAATATCAATAGCGGTGAGACTGACAGAAACAAAACGAAATAACTGTTGACTTGAGACGCTCATTAATAAACGTTTCTTACGTATTATTAGTTAAATTATTATTATTATTTTCGTTCTGTTAAGAAGAAATCATGGATAATTTGTCTCATGAAGAAAAATTACAAATTATTAAATGGTTTTAATTGTTCCCTTGTAGCCTACAGTTTTTCTCATTTCTTATAACTTATTTCTTATTTACATGCAAATCATTATTAATTGTTTACTTTATTTTGTTATTATTATTTTGTCCTAGTTCAAAAATTATTAACTTTAATCTTTAATTGTCCCCTATCATGTTAGTAAAAAATGACAATGTTTTGTTACTGTCAGTTTCATGGCTAATGATATTTTTTTCTTAATTGTACAAATTTTTAAATTTATTTTCTGGTATATGAAACAGAAATGTAATGTGTTTGGTATTAAAAAATTCGTAATTTTTTTCTTTATAATAGGCACGAATTATTTTTTCAATAAATTAATATAGAAACTTTTGGCGTTTTTCTATGTTATAGCCCTATGACCCGTTTTAAAATTTACATCCTGTATATAAAATTCACACTAATAGATATGGTACTCTTTGACATTAGTTTTAAATAGTTACTTTAAACCCTGCACTTTAGAAATAAGGTATACGAATCCATACTAACTCCAGTGTTAATTTTTTTTTGCACGATCTGTTTTTACCTGCCGCTATTCTTGTCAAGGGATAAAGGAATCGTGCTAAAAATCGCATATTGAGATTGTATTAAATGATCACGTTTTAAGGTCCCTAGAATCCAATTTTAACATTTTCAGGATGATTTCTGTATGTATATGTGTGTATGTGTGTATGCGTGTGTGTATGGATTTTGTCTACGCTCTAACTCAAATACTATCATTCTCAAAATTCGGAAACCTTGTATTTCGACCCTATTCGAATATGGAAAAAAATCATTTGGTGTAAATCGGTTAACCGGAAATGGTACTTTACTTGAAGCTTAAAATGGGTTTTCTTCGAAAAATACATTTTAATATCATTTTTTCGCAATATAAATATATAAAATAGTGTAATTTATAAGTCCAGGAGCCTATGTTTTAAAGATAAACACAATTCCTTAGCTACCCTTTTCATATTTCAAATTGTATATAACTGACAAATAAATGTCACTGTCAAAATTTTAAATTAATAATGGTGACATTTTAAAAAGAAAATAGTAAATAAAGCAATAGTTATATGATGCTAAGGAACTTAGTTTGCAGTATTAAATATGTATTTAAATGAATAAAAATTAAATAGCGGGAGGCAGTAGTTTTTATTTACCGATCAAGACTTGATTGCTAAGATTATAAAAACGGTACAGTCTAGATTAAATGCAAATCATAGTTGCCGTTAATAAAAAAAAACTACCTACTCGTAATGTCAAATTGGTCAATATTTTTTAAACTTTATTACGTTAATTGTGTAATATTGCTACGAAATGTCCGATCGTGCAAAAAATATAACAAACGTTAAATACATTTATACCGCTTTGGGATAAAATTGGATAGCGAGACGTAGTAAAACTAAAAACTGCACTTTCCGCCCTTAATAACTTAAATATCTATTTTATAAAAAGACTTCTATAATGGCAACAATGTCAATCTTGTCGATTCTTCAAGGATATTGTCTTATTGGCACATCTGTCAATATTAGCATAAATCTATTAATAAAACCAATGCGTTGTCTTTGAAACATTTCATTGAGCTAGCATTGTAGAGAGAATGATGATAATATATTGTTGGAGATAAACAATTCATTACTACAAGTACATTGTGTATATTAGATCCGTAAACAATGACTTTATTTACTTAGAACGTTTTATTTTACACTGGAAATACAAGATCAGCGCAGTAATTGAATGAGCACACAACACAGGAAAGAAATTTAATCAGGAACGTAATTGCTGTCAATATTTATCAAGGGAGCATTTAAAAGCGGAATTACTAACATCATTTAATATATGATCTACTCCTACGCTATGTCGTAGTTTCGTACTTTCTAGATTTACATTGTTTTGTGGTTAGCATGAAAGTTTATTTAGCTGTTTTCGATTTCTTGGAAATAGAGATGCATTCGGGCCGGGCCGGACCGGGCTTTGAAGTTTAGATCGACTCGGCCCGAAAATAAAAATTGCCGGCCCGATTTGAAGATCGACTCGACAAAAAATTAGCTGGCCCGGCTCGAAAATTGACTCGAAATCGGGCCGGGCTTCGGGCCGGACCGGGCCAAAGCTCGAAATTGAGTGCATCCGACATTCCTAAATTACAGAGTTACGAATGTTTAACACTTAGTTTTCCAAAGGCGCTCGAAAATTTCAACTGTTTCACAAATCTTATCATTTACATAAGGATTTTTTTTATCTAACTTTATTTCTACTCAAAAATAAGACAAGAAATCATTATACCAGAAATGAAAATCACTTTTATTTAAGTATACGAATAGTAACAAATAAATAAACTAAATATATCATCACGGCATATTACCCATTTCTGGGTGTGCCATTATCTACAACACATGTAGACATCGGTAATGATGACGATATATTTTACCGTGTGGGCGCTTACCAGACGTCACCTCACGGGCACTCATAGCTGGCGTGGAGAGTGCACCACAGGGGTCACTTTTGTGCCATTTAAAATTGGAAATATTTGGCGTCTGTCGGGATCGAACCCGGTTCCCCCAGATTCACGACCAGACACTTAGGCACGCGGCCACGGGACCCCACACGAATAGTAACAATAGTAATAATAACAACATGACAATATAATTATTATACTTTAATGAATTACCTTGAATTTTTGAAGTAAAATAACATTTTTATTATTAAGATGTGAAGTATGTTGTTATTAAATCATTTTGACCCTTTCAACTTCATCCATTTTCATTAAAATATTAAGGAAACTGTGCATTTGATTGAACTATAAGACTTTTCGGGCCGGCCCGAAAAGCTCGAATTTTCTGGTCGGGCCAAAATCAAAATTAATATTATCCCTAATTTACTATTTTATTACTTATTTATATTTTATATTAAATTATCAAGTATGATAAAAATATTGTGACTGACATAAAAATTTGAAATAATTTTTGACATATTTATAAATATTATGTTTATTATATTATTGTAGTACAACTGACGATGATTGCATTGCAATCGAAATGTACATTTTGAAAATAAAAAATAATTTGTGAAGAAATGTTTATTATTATATTATGCATTTATTTGTAATTTTGTGTCAATTCTAGGGCTGTGCGATCTTAGGAATTTGAAATCGATTTTCGATCTTTTCATAAAACCGATTTGTTACGATTGATTAAAAGATCGAACTTTGTTGATAAGAAGTTTCTATTATGCATACAAATCACGAAACTCAACTAACGAATTGAGATATAACGCGCGTCAAAAGCTCACTACTGTTGAAATCAAGAGATTTTTTTCATCGACTTTTGAAGAAATCTATTTTTTTTTTTAGAAAAACCAATCTTTCAGAGTGTAGAAGATCGATATGTTTTAGAAAGATATTCCACAATCCGGATAAATGCAGTTTTAAATGACCGATCTTTTTTAAAAATCGATTTTTCAAAAAAGAAGATCGATCAATCGATCTTTTTCACAGCCCTAGTCAATTCCATGGGCGTCACTATAAATGAGCACGATTCACAAATTGTACATTCGATTTTACAGCTTACAAAACGTGCAAAATAAAATATGATTAGTGATTTATATGTAGAATTTTATTATCTACCTACCTACCTACTACATTTATTTGAAGCATGTTTCTCTAAAATTAATAGGTAAATAAATAGCAAAATAAAACGGACTTTCTTATTTTAAATGATGAATAAGTATGAAAATTTATTTCAATTTCTTCATTTTATTAAATTTACTGTGGAAGTAAATTTAACTGGATTTCTTTACAGGGGCTGTAAAATGATTAAAGCTCGGTTGCAGAAATACAGTAAAATTTTTGAAAGAAGTCCGATCAAGGCCATCTACGAATTGCATCTATGAATTAAGATTTTATGCTGTCAAATTTAATAGTGTCGTTTACATAGTTTTTATGAGGTACACAAGATATTATGTACCCTCATAAAAACTAAGTAAAAGACACTACTAAATTTGACATTCATAGATACAATTCGTAGATGGCCTTGATCGGACTTCTTTCAAAAATTTTACTGTATTCATCAATTCCTTGATCAATCAACCGTTCATCGAAACGAACAAATGCAACGCGATTTTTTGACAGCAATGATTTAAATGTCATAAGAACAAGGAAAATGATTCGAATTTGACCATTTTAATGTTCCGCTGACTAAACAAGGTATTGATGAACGTTTATGCAACCGGGCATAAGTATAATTGTGAGTGAAGAAGTTGAATTTCTGCCCCACGGTTCTTAAAAAATACGAAGCATCTAATTAGTATCATTCAAATTCAAATTTTTTTATGAGAAAAGTGGAACTGTAAAGAAACTTTTTATCTTTCACAAATAAAAGAAACTTTCTAATTATTATTTACTTCAAATCGTACACAAAGGGAAATATATTTCTGAATTACTTTATAAAGAACCCATCCTTGGCCTCTTATATCTTAAATTCGAAACTTTTCAAATAAATTTCTTTAAGTCTTTCGAATTTATTTTATTTAATAAAGAAATATTTCATCAATTCTATTGTATTGTTTTTAATAAAAGCTATTCTTGAGTTTGATTTTGTTTTCGCTTAAGAAAACATCTTTGTCTCGCACGTATGGATTTATTTTCAATCTTCTCAAAGTCTCAATATTTCATCCCTCTGTTTTCCACCCTTCTTAATTTTCACAAGTTTTAGAATATTTTTGGGATTATCACATTGGAGTAGTATGTGGTATTTGAAACTTTTGCTCAAAACACAGATGGAAACTGGGGAATTCTGAATGATATTTAAATAAATTCAAATTCGCTTCATTTATGGAAATAATAAAATTGGATGTGATATAACCACTTTGACTATTTTGGAATGCAAAAAATGTGGAATTATTATAAATTTAAAATGGTTTACTGTTGGGAAAAAATGTGCAGTGTTATTGAGCCGAATTCAACACCCTTCATTAGTGTAATGACCCCCTTAGTACCTAACGATAGAAATAGCTTTCATCTTTTTCTTATTAATGCAACAATCTATATGTACATATCTCTTTATTTTGTTATTTTTAGGTAAGCTGGCTGGTACCACAAGCCTTGTTTTGAAAACGCTGTTTTGAAAGTGCCAAATTTCAATATTTAATTTCACCCCTATGTTTAAAGAACGATTTTTTTCCAAACTATTTATTTGAATACAAACTATGTTCTATTCTAAAATAATCGTTCTTTAAAGATAAGGGTGAAAATAAATTTGGCTTTTTAAAAACAGCGTTTTCAATACAAGACTTGTGGTACCAGTTGTGTTTTGTATGTAAGTTATCAGCCTACAAAAGCAATTTTTAATTTTTGTCGATGTATATATAAATAAATAATAGTAATTTACGTAACAAGACCTGAAAGTGATACTTTACTGGGTGAGCAAGCATATTCCAGAGCGAGCCGTAGGCGAGCTTTGGAAGCTTGTGAGCCCAGTATAGACACTTTCAGGTCATGTTGGGTACAATATTTTTTTTGCTATCCTGAAAAAAGAATAAAAAAGTATTATTTTATTTTTTACTGCGAACAAATAAGATATAAATAAACAACTGATCTCCATGGAAACATTTAGCTTTACCGGTCCCGGGATCGGTAAAGTACTTTCCGATCCCTTATAGACAACTTTCCGAGCTAGCTCAGCAAAGAAGGACTTTCCGGTCTAAATAGTGATCAGAAATAGCGAAAAAATAAATATATCATCACGGCATATTACCCATTTCTGGGTGTGCCAGTATCTACAACACATGTAGACATCGGTAATGATGACGATATATTTTACCGTGTGGGCGCTTACCAGGCGTCACCTCACGGGCACTCATAGCTGGTGTGGAGAGTGCACCACAGGGGTCACTTTTGTGCCATTTAAAATTGGAAATATTTGGCGTCTGTCGGGATCGAACCCCGTTCCCCCGGGTTCGCGACCAGACACAGGCACGCGGCCACGGGACCCCATGGGATCGATGTATATAATGTAGGTATATACATACATGAAAATCCTGTTATATCTTTCGAACTAGATGTATTTGGATTCAAATATATCCCTTGGCTAATGGCAGTCATAAAATATAAATTTATTAAATTTAACTACTAGAACAAAAAATAATAGTTTCAAAGAAAATGTTTCCAATATCCAATAACATAAATTCATAAATTTACTCATCTTATCTTTTTTTCTAGGTACCTATCAGGGTCAATGGCTACGAGGCATGCGGCACGGTTACGGTGTCCGAAACAGCGCCCCTTTTGGGCTGGCATCGCACTACCGGCCCAACAAGGCAGTCAGGGCTTCCCTGACGTCCTTACGGAGCACCGAAGGAGGAGCAGGGGGCAATGCAACAGCCCCAGACCCTGCAGAAAGAAGAGACAGGCGTATCGATGATTCCCGAGGAGGATTCGTACTCAAAGCGAGATCGGATGAACCACAAGTTCGGAGAAGAAGTCTCGTGGAGAAGACGAGTAATATCAAGAAAGGGTTGCTGAGTGTAAGTAAGAAATGTACAGGACTCCGTAGAATGCCTTTTTGAAGAAACAATACCTACATGTCCTAGGTGGATTATAAAATCCGTCTTTTTGTAAAACACTTACCACCAAATTCACCAACCGTTAATCAAGTCTTGATTCTCTGATCAACACTGATCTGTAAATCAAGTTCTGGTTTACCTTAGATATCAACAGTTTTAACAAAGCAACAGTGTCAAATTTTGTTGATCAGAGAATCAAATTTGATTCATCATCGCACGAACTTCGTTTTTATTCATTATCGATTTAACGCTAGGTAGATCGACACAGACGCTTTTCACGATTAGACTGATATACAGATTGTACTAAAATTTCTTGACAGTTCATATGAAGAGTTAAACAAAACAATGACTTAAGATTGTTTTCGAAAAACCAAGGCCTTCTCAGTGATTCCGGAAAGTTTTCAATCCGCCTTACAATACAAATTTGGTTCGTGATCGGGTATATTCTTTCGTTGAACGAGGTATAGGCGAATTGTAAAATATATTTGATAAATGTTTTGTTGATCCAGCAGAATCTGATGATGTGGAAAAAACTAGCGTAGGATTAATGTAATAAAATTTTATACCACAAACATTGATATTGTTGGAACTGATGATGATGCTAGATTGCATCGAAAAGTCCTCATTTCAAAATAAAAATGTCCAACAAATATTTTTTAATAAATTTAATTACACTGGTCCTACGCCACTTTTTTCAACATTCGTAAAATGTACTTGGACATTTTCGCTTGTAATTTTTCTAAACATATCTTCAAGTAACTTAACCTGACCCCCAAAACTCACGCCTACAATACTGGAGCCTAGTATTGTGCTGTAGGGTAGGTAAAGGTACATATATTTGGAGAAATATCAAAGCAAATTAATTCCAAAACTCGTCATTTTATCATTCGTGTAATCACTTTGACAACTACTAAGCATTTTATAAAAAGACCGATTTCACAATCTGCCTAACTGCGACATATTACTTATAGTTATTATAGTTGTAATGGAATAAAAATAAAATAATCTAACCCTCTCGGTTTTTGTAAAAATTTTACAGACAACGCAATTTGTGCAAAGGTGCTAAGAGATATTTTTTGTACTTCTGTAGTTTCATAGTGTTTAATTATTTTATGAGATACTTTGAATTAAAAACCCATACCTTTGGTTATTTTTGCATTAGATTACTAATATAATATTATATATTCTCCATATTATGTAAAATTAGTGTAGAAATATAGGAGTATTTTTTAAAATTAAATTTGAAATAAATTTTGTCCTATTTGGTTTAGAGCACCAAAAAATTCAGTCAATATTCATTACGTATTACCCTCATATATCATGTACAAATTTTCTTTCTTATATTTTGTAATAGAACACCACTGAACTGTAAGTAATTTGCAGAACAAAAATCTTGAAAAGATTCAACATAAATGTCAAATTCTTTATCGGAATTATATCTCGCAAATTGTGAGTTTCGGGCAATAAAGTTTACGAGCTAATTTATGGTACTACATGTTACGGTTACATATGTAAGTTATTTTATAAAAGCAATGAAATCAACTATAAAGATTATGGACCGGTATTTCCTTTTTACGGTATTGGGTTTAATTACAGCTGTTACGATATTACTAGACTAGAAGTTGGATAACTTCATAAATATAAATAGGATTTTCTCTGTTTGCCTCATAATTATTTATATTGTATTTAGGTACTCATTTCAAATATTAGATTAAAAATAATAATGACTGAATCCTTGCAAATATTGTACGCTCAATTCAAATTCGTAGTTATCCCTCTTTATTAATGTATAGTACCTGTTGCATTTAAATTATAAAATTAAACAATTACAATAAAATATACAGTAAAAATATAAAGGCTCTATTTCGTTTGATGTTCTAACTAAATCTAAGGTTGTGTGTAGTCGTAAAAATTAATCACACTCGGATGCGACGATCTGACCAGTACGCCTAAAATATTAGTAAAGTACCGTTCAAAAATAAGCGTACACGTGATAATTACGGAAAAAGCTTTAGAAATGCGTACTAATAAGGTTCACGTTAAATGAATAAGAAGACACGTTATATTCGATGGAATAGCGAGCGTTTAACGTCACACGTTCTGTATGTGTTGAGTTTATGTTTCGGTGAAAAGTGTGGATGTAACTTTGTTTGGGTTGCTGTCAAAGTTAACGTTAACGTGATAACGTGAATACAATAGGGAGTTATTGCAACTTCTAAGATGAAAGAACGTAAACGTTAACCTTATGTAAAAACACTTTATTTTAGTAATAAAGGACTTTCAATTTCAATGTTTACCGCATTTAATTATTGTATTCACGCTAACGTTAACGCTAAAAGCAACACAAACGAGGTTACATCCACACTTTTCACCGAAACATAACCTCAAAACATACAGAACGTGTGACGTTAAACGCTCGCTATTCCATTGCACATAACGTGTCTCCTTATCCATATAACGTGAACCTTATTAGTAAGCATGCGCATTCGGGCTGTCTCGTGATTTTAAAGTGCATGTTATTTTTGCGTTGAAGCTGCAATAACTCTCTAATAACTAAAACATATATGAATTCGAAATGAATACATTTAATAAAATAGAAAATTGCTATAAACTTTTAACCGACCAAATTACATAGTGAATTTAAATTTTTGGTTGTACAAAATAAAAAAAAATAAATATGACTAGAAATGATTTCCAATTTTCCCAGACCTCTTTATCTTCAAGTTGATCTGAATCTGATTAATTAAATCTTGAATTCCACAGATATTCAGTGTGAACTATGAAAGCCGTGACATAGGCGTGTAACATGAGAAACGCTTTTTCAAATATCATCTGGGATGTAAGACATTAGCTTTGTTCATAGAACAATTTGCCAATAGTTGAGTTTGGGTTTGAGATCCAATGCGCATGTCCAGTTTGAAACTAGTTACAAATCAAACGGTTTGAATTTTTCTGTGAACACATAATAAAAACTAGTGCGCATAAGCATCTAGTTTGCAGTTTTCTCCAACTTGATGATGGAAATACTATGAAACTGTAAATCTTTCTACAATATCATTTGCAATTTGTTTGCGGACACGAAGTGTTCAAAAAACCTTCAGAATACTGAGGTATTGCCATTTCAAAATAATTATCATTTTTGTTTTTTTTTTAATAGTCATTATTTCAAAATCGTCACTTTCACTTAAAGAATCATTTAAAAAGTCAACATTTCCATGGACATGCCTCTATTCGAATCCGTCATCTATTATTGACTTTTAATAATATAGATATATTATTATTTTGCAATAATAAATATAAATATATTTTTAATGTATCAAATAGCAATTTCAAAGATAACCTAATTTTCTGCAAACGAAACAAACTCGGGCATGAGGAAATGTCGAAACTTCTGAAAAATGCGTGTATCTCAAACTATAAATTTTCGGCCGAGTTGGAAATAATTCTGACCGTTAACTAATCCCCAACCAGTCTGAAAACTTCTGTGAATATCCAACTAGTAGTCAAGAGTTTGAAATTTGAGACTGTGAACGCTTTTATGTAACTGCGCATGCCTCTGGCTGTTGCTGACTGTTTCAAACCGTTCTATGAACAAAGCTGGTAGGAGTTTTTGAAATGGTTAGATAGATTATTTAATATGGCATAGGAGAGTATCTAAATACTCATAATTTTCAGGCTTATTTTTTAAATATTTACAAAAGTATAATGCTATGCTTATGTCACGGTTTTCATGGTTCATACTGTATTATGTCATTTGAAATATCAAAAGAAGCAAAGGTATACAGTACCAGGGCCGGCAACAACAGTGGTGCTCGCGGTCTCGGGCACCACACGTAAAATCAAATGGTGGTGCTCCGCACCACACGTTTAAGCCATAAATTATTACAATTTTTTTAATAATAATTTTATGTTATAAAGTTAAAATATTTATTAGTATTAGTACTGTAATAACAATTTTCCAATTTTGAAATAAAAACTATTTGCATACCAATCACTGCCATCTAGGCATGTGTTCTGTAACAAATTAAATCCATGTTACATGTTATGCGTATTGCACTTACGCCTGTGCGCGTCCTTTATTATTTGTATGGTAATGTAAATTTTAGCGACGCAGAGGAACATGAGTAGAAGCAGAGCCTGTCGACTAAATTTTAAAGGATTTATAATATTTTTTTCAGTGTTTTGTTTTTAATAGGTAAGGTAAGGTACATAATTTCTGCCACTATATTTACTTCTTTGTACGAAGTAAAGGAAGTATTGTAATCGCGACAAATTTTGGTTTCCACATTTCAACGTATATATCCATTTTGACCATCCCTGAATCCATTTTGACTAATTTCGTTTTTTCTTTTTTTAGACTGCTATAACATCTAATTGTGCACCTCCCTTTTCGGTCATTATATAACTTTCGGAAGTGGTGCTTTACTTGAAGTCTATAATAGATTTTAATGAAAAACTGTATTAAAGTATAATCCAAAACTTTTCAAATTTGGTATATAATACTTTTATATCAATGGGAATAACATAATAGATTTTGATGAAGGAAAAAACAGGCCGTAGGTTCCAATAATTACGACTGCTAGTCAAAATTATTGGCCTGTTTCTTCCTTCATTGAAACTTTTACAACGTTCCCGAATCATTCATTTTATAATAGATTTTGGTTAAAATAGTCTAATCGGAAGTGATACTTTACTTGAACCTGTTATCAGTTTTTCTTGAAAAAATGGTTATTTTGATTTTACAAGTAAATGCTTCAAATAAAAGTTTTAGAGAATTGAATTCTGAGTCGAAAACATAAGTATGATTAAATTAGCTCTTTGTATATGCGCGAAATGTAAATTTAAAAATTACGTACTTTTTGGTTTCTGTAATTAAATTTGCGATGAATTAGGACAAAAAATAACAAAAAAAATAAAGAATTTAATGTCAATGTCAAATTAAATCAAATACGTGCAATTTTATGATTAAGTCTGTTATAATACATATTTTAATTATTAACAAAATATATATGTATAGTGTATATCTATAGTCTACTTATGTAGTGTTTTTGTATTTTAGTTATAAGCAAAAACAAATGTAATGGCTTCGAGTGGGACTTTAAAAGAAAAGAATTAAGTTAAATATATTCTCTTTTTCTCGCTCTTTCCTAAAATGTTCTGTGAACTGGTAATTTATTTTTTTACATGAAAGGGGTAAACATGCATTTGCACATCCCTTGAAAAAATGTAGCTTTCAATTATTAGACATTTGACCTTGAATAAAAAAAAAATTCTTTTTTCTGGGTTAGATATCACCAAATTTTTGGTGCACGATCCATCTCTGAGCACCACACACTAAAATTAAAACTTGCCGGGCCTGTACAGTACCATAAGTATGATAAAATATTTAGTTTTATAACTTTCATTAAATATTACATAGCAAAACAATAATTGTAGTACATTGAGTTCGGGTGTATCTACTCAATTTTTTGGAAACTATAGTCTCAGTTTAATATAAGTTCAAAATCATTTTTATGTTTCATTTCTTAGTTATAAGTATAAAATTAATTTTATAATACTTCATTTGAATTTCATGTTTGAGTAATAATTATTAAAATTGTATTAAATATAAGTTTGGAAAGAAAAACTTAATATGTAATCGTATGAAATGTATTTGTACTAGTCGACAGTAATGTGTTAATCTATATCTAATAACTTTTCTTTATGATTAAATTCAAATATAATAAAAATTGTAAACTTACGATAGTGGATCTAGGCGAGATCTGGGCCATGTTGTTGACAAGAATATATGTTCACGTACCTGAAACAAATAAAACTATATAAATAAATATTTTTTTTTAAAAAAATAATAATAATACTTAACAATGCGATACCTTTATAATATAGAGAAAGAGCTGAAAAGGAAGCCCGTATAATGCTAATTATAAACATAAAAACAATCTTACAGCATTTATTCTTACAAAAATGACATTTGTTCATACCATTCAGTTTTAAACTTCGTAAAAAAAATATCAAAATACACACAACAGAATTCTGTTGTTGATTGTGGAGGAAACATAATATGTGTTTTTTTAAATTTTTGTACGAAATTTATTAAAAGACATATATTTAAACGAATGTATAATGTAAAGGTAGGTATACGTGTATACTGAAACGTCGATTGTAAGACTACATGCTGTATGACTGAGATTTAAGTTAAAGTTAATTATTAGCACATTCGGGAAATTTACCCCGTAATAAATGTTATTACTTAAAATTTCAAAAAAGAAAGGTAAACAATAACAAAAAAATAAGACAGAATGTTCAAGGTTATTGTATTTTGTATCATTCATTACGAATTTTATGAATATAAAAAAATTGATTACACTGATTTTTTTAACAAGAAGAAAGTATACTTATCTTTTACATGGTTTTATAAATGCATGATTTTTTTAAATGTTTATTATTCACAATGAATGGCTAGTGAACAAACATTTGATTAAAAATGAGCACTGCAACATCTTGTTTCTCAAAAACAATAAAGAATATTTTCTGGAATAATTTAATAAAGCACAAAAGAATTCTGGAAAATTGCAGGAAATTTTCAAATGAATTTAAATTTTCATAATATCTGATAAGAATAAGCAGAATTGAAATTGTACTTTGGAATGAAATTGAACGGAGGAAATTTCCAGTTAAATTCGCATCTAAATAAACATTTTAAGTGGAGAGGGTTTTCTGTCTTTCTCGTTAACCTTGGCCAGTGGTATTATTTTTTTGCTCATCCACTTTCGTTCTTGTTTGCTCGTTGTCAAATGCGCCGCGTATTCCATATGATTGATTGCCGTGATACTTATAGCGTTTGTTGAGTAATATCAATAATGCATTTGCGAAGATTAAAATGAAGCTGGAAGCTCTGCCAAAAGCACAGCTTTCATCCAAGTTTCACTTACGTGTGTAACAAATGAAAGCTTTACAAACAAGCTATTTTCTTCCATATTGTTCGCTGTGTTTTTTATACTATAAATAAGGTTCTGATTGATTGACAATGGAATAATGGAGAGCGTCAAAATATATCTTTAGCAAGCTATTCGCTTAAATTAATATAACACCGAGCCTATCTACCGATGGAGATGGAGATAGTGTTACTAAAACATATTTATTATAATTATATATTTTATAATAAATTTGACAAACACACCACTACACAGCGAAAATGTAATTGTAATCAAAATTTTAATATTTACATTTGCTATTCTTATAAAATTAATACTTTTTATACTTAATTCTATGTAAAATAAACACTAAAATTGGTTTAGGTGTAGATCTGCACAATGTTGTGTAAATGGGGTCATACCACATTTTCCAATTAATTTTTTTTTCTGAAAGTATACTTAAAACCACTTACAGAAATATATATTTTATGTCACATAAGTTTCTAGTTTTACAGAAATAATTTTTTAAAGTTTATATTAAATTTCAAATGACGTCATGGGTTTGCGACCGTGACCGTAGTCCCTCCTATCGAATAAAAATGGAACTACGTTTGACGTTTATGTTATTTGATTTGAAATCAAACGTGACATCAAGTTATTTTGTACTGGTGCTTTTGTTTTTATTGTATATTGAATAATGTAATTATGGAAATTAATCTCGAGGTTTAGGAATACGAACAAAAACTTTATTTTTGCTTCTCAACGAGATGTTCTCGCAAGACGGCACAGAACAATATTATACAACCATGGTAATATCTATATCACACATAATTTGTATTTATTAGAACATTTCGTTATTTGTACTTACATTTAAACAAAAACAACTTGTTGCAAAGATATTTACTTTGAAAATGTTGGTATGTTCGAAAAATGTGACAGCTCTGCGCTGCGCTGACATTCATGTACAGTACGTGCACAAGAACATGTGTGCGTGACTATCATTGTATGTACGTACAAACCCATGACGTCACAAAATAAGACTCAAAATGTTTAGAAAGAAAATCATGAATGAAAAGTATAAGAATATTACATATTTTTCATGTATATATGTATAAAATTATGTATTTTTTTTAATTATATAAAAAAAAATCAATATATTTTTTTTTTTTTTGGTATGACCCCATTTAATCAATTACAAATTTGATATAAAAGAACACGTTAAATTGGTTCAAAACTGAATACGTATATTTTCGGAACATGTTTAAGTACAAGATACGTATCTATGTATTATAAATAAATAAAATATGTTCAAAGATCTCATTTATAGAATGCATTTTACATGGATTAAATGATGGTATTGTAACTGTATTTATCTAATATTGGAAAACCTTCATACCTGATGCCTTCGTTTAAGAAAACACATTTACACAAATTTTCGTATTTCACTGTAAATGGTAAGGTATATATTATCATTTAATAATCAGAAATATACGTCCATTCACTGCAAAATATTACAACAAACTACTTTACCTTTCGATTTTTAATTTGTTTCATTAGGAACACAATAGCACTAATCATAGCGTAGAATGAAATTTCTTTTAAAAAAATTAATATGAATAAGATAGTGTAATTTTTTTTATAAATTACATTACTTAACACCAACATTGTACAATTTTTACCACATTTTAATATTTACAATTTGCAAAACAACTTTGTTTAACACGGCTAAAATTTCTTAGAGTGCACCTGAAACACTTTATTTGCTAGTTTCAAAATTGAAGTTAGTCGGAATTAAACCCGGATCTTCCAAATCTTTACCTAACGGACAAACGGGCCTATTCTGTAACTCAGTGGTTAATTTTTAACAACTGGTTAAAAAATCTAACCAATCAAGTATGTTGATATATAATATGCGTTTTTAGTTGTCAAATTAATATTTATTGGATAAAATTTTTAACCAGTTGTAAAAAATTAACCACTGAGTTACAGAATAGGTCCGAATACCGTGAGACCGTATTATTAAAAACTTTTCCATTGCCATCTTTCAATTAATAACAAATTTAAAAAATTCCAGTTTGTAAATTTCTAAATACTCCTCCAAGCGCTTATTCCAAATTTGATAACAACATCAGGTTAATGCATATATTTGGCTCTCGAGGTGCCAAGGTATTTGCATTCAAAATTGTATTATAAATATTTTATTCCATACACATGACTTAAAAATGAGTACCTAGATCAAACTTAGAAATACAGTGTACAGTGTGTTTAAAAAAAAACTAATTCGGAGTAGGCTATGAATACAGAAACGTATGTCTGATCATTATTCAATTTATAAGTCAAGTTATCAAAATTGATCGTGAAATGTAATTTTAAGGAGAAAAAAAAAATAAAGAAGGATACAGAATATTGTCATTCACCGTTTTTTAATTTATTTCTATTTCTAAAATAAGGGTTCAAGAAGAAAAGCTTTGATTTCTTTAGATAACATTTTTGACAATAGCTCGTGTCAAATTGACATTTAATTAAATACTTGACATACGTTTTTTTGTTCATAGCCTATTCCGAGTTAGGATTTTTTTGAACACACTGTATATGCAGCGGGTTTAACGGACAAATTTGTACAAGTACACCAAATTTCAAGTAAATAATATGCTGTATCTAAGTAGCCAGGAATCTAGTATTTTTACGAGTATATCATAGCACACTTGTACAAATTATGGATTGATTGATGACAATATATTGCTTAAATGCAAAGAAATATGTAAAATTGCTGGATTGCGTCCAAGAGAAAGATAGTAAATCCATTATTGTTATATTATTTATTACATTTCTACTGTTTGCTTTAGAAAATCAGAAAGCCTGCTCGCAGTACGGGAGACCTAGAAAAACGAGGAGGAGGTGGGTCTGGCAGTATCCGAAGTACAGGATCATCAGCATCGTACGTCAGCACAGATTCCTCACACTCTGCCATGACCAACGCATCCGTTCATACAGATTCCAACGCCAGTTTTGTTGTAGAGGTAAATTCAACGTTTCACACAAAAAAAAAACCTTTTAATTTGTAGTTAAATTAACTAAACAAATTCTTTAATTTTCAGTCTACTAATATGTTTCATTAAATTATCTAAGTTGATTTAATTAAATTTTCTAAATTTGTAATAACAAATTATTGAATTATTATTTTTTTTCTACCCCCCTGGCCATCGGTACGGTGCCGATTGGCCAATGACAATTTATTATTCGAGTGTTATAATTTAAGACATACACAAACATCCAAGCCCCTGGTGGGAATCAAACCTACGACCCCAGAGCCGAGCGGTGAAGGTCGCTTGAGCGCTATCTATAATCGTTCGACCACCGAGGCGACTGTATTATTATTATTATTATTATTATTATTATTATTATTAAATGACTACATTTACTATTGAACTAAACATAAATAAAGAAATTAACTAAATATATATTTAAATTTTCTATTTACTTACCTAATTCATTAGACAAATTACCGAAAATTGTAGGACAAAAATAATGAAGCCAAAATACAGTAAAATTAAATAAAATAAGTAATTAAAATAACCATTTGCATATTTAGATTAACGATTTGTTACAAAATATTTATTATCTATTCCGGATTAATTAAAATGCTAAATTAAGATTTGTATATTATACTAAATTGTTAGACATATTGCCTAATAAAATAATATCTAATTATAATTAGACAAAATTTCAATTCTATTTTTTCTGTGCATCAACAATTCAACTCTTTCTCTGAATAACTACCACCACGCGATAAGGGTGGTTTTTAGCCTTTTCTGTACAACTCTAAAATACAAACGTGTTAATTTAGTAGCAGCTCTGGTCTATAATTTAACGAAAACGGTAGTTTTGAAAATATGTCATACAATATTTACAAAAGTATAGATGATTGACTATGGGTAAAGTAACGTTACGATTTCTTTTAAGCAGGATTCAAAGATTGCGTAGTAAACATAGCATAGAATAACACAGAACAACACAGAATATGAACATGTGGAAATGCATGTACCGATATTTAGAATGACATGTACAACATAACATAACACAGGGAATTGGTCATATTTTATTTTGAAGTTATGTTTTGCTGTGTTGGGATATGTCCGCTGTGTATCGCGAGGATTCGTTTTGAAACCAGTATGGAGACTGCGAAGTCAGTATTAATGTATTACTGTTGCTGTCCTGTATACTTTTTCTTATGTTCTGAACTGTTGAGCTCTTCTTTACTCATTGTTTTGCATGTATTTTTTTATAATGAGTAATTTCTACGACCAAGGTATCAAATTAATCAGTCTAGTGGAGAAATCACCAATATTTGCATGACAAAAAAGGATGGATTTTGGATTTTCGGCGAACCGGCAAGAAAATTAAACTGTAGAAATCCGTAGCTAAAAGATATGAATAATAATGATAATATTCAATAATTATATTTCTAGTGGAATGTACGAGTACACAATCTCTGAAGTGCTACTGCATTTTTATGTTTTTCTGTATTATACAGGGTGTCCCATTTAAGGTACGAATGCATTGGTATCTCGAGAACCGTAAGAGCTACGAGGTTGGTTAAGTTAGACAAAAGTTGCCCCATTAGGAGGCTATTTTAATTTTTATTCATTTTTCTGTTAATTATTAAAATAAATTATAATTGTTTTATATCATTGTAAAGCTAAAAAATCTATTTAAAAATGCCATAGCTTAATATGACCTCCATATGAAAATAAAAGTTGCTATCAGAAACTCGCAAATGGTTAGATATAAAAAAAATTTGAGTACTTCTGCAAATTTAACATACAAAAGTGCCTTAAGAAAGTGCAAACCAGAATCTCGTATTATTTCATATAACAAAGTTATAAGCAAAAAAAGAAAATAGCGAAATTTACATTTTCACCTGTATCCAGTGACCTATGCATTTTTTCGCAAATAACAAAACACCATTAAAATAGCCTCCTAATGGGGCAACTTTTGTCTAATTTAACCAACCTCGTAGCTCTTACGGTTCTCGAGATACCAATGCATTCGTACCTTAAATGGGACACCTGTATATTCTTCTGCTACGTTTACTATGCAATCTCTGAATCCAGCTTCACAAGGTAATGTTGGAGGAGCTGCAATTTCTGTCAAAATGGCGGCTTATAGACGTATACTACAGTGGAAACCCGTTTATTCGGACTCCAATCAACCGGGTTATTTAATTTTCTTTTTTTTTTTTAATTCTTCCCAACAGTTATTACCCAGCAATAAGAACGATGGAATTCATTTAATTATTTTTCGGGAAAAGACGTAACCTCTTTTTTTCGGAGTTTCATGCTACTTTCACTTTTAATAACTCATTTAGTAATACCTACACACAATTTTCCGGATTATTCGGACTTTCGATCATTCAAACTGGTTCCCAGAAAGTCCGGATATACGGGTTTCCGCTGTTTCATCGTTTCAATTAAGTATGAAGTTGAAGTAAATGGCGCTTGACACAAAACAAACAACTGTGTTTAAACTGCACATTTTTGTCTATAAAAATGTACGCTACCTGAATATTAAAAACTACAAAGACAAAATTAAAAACGTGATTAATTATCAGTTATTATTGTCGTTTTTATTTCACAACTGGCAGCTGAAAGCTGAAGTTTTTTTCGTTATTGCCAATTTGATTTGTGTTCTGATTAGAGATGCACGCGAGACGAGAGAGACGAGAAATATACTCGTCTCGTTTTCGGATCTGTAATCTCGATTTTACACTCGTTCTCGCACATTTTTTTGTGCCTCGTCTCGTTCTTGAGTGAGAGTACCAATCGACTATAGATATAGAGTAAAAATATATAGTGGATTCATATTATGTTCACATTAACATGTTCTATACACAAATTAGTGTTGATTCCTTCCCTTGTACTCTTAAATTTTTCTCCGGTGCATTTTTCATTGAATTTGCGAATCAAAGCTATATAAAATTTCCAACGCTTTTAATTGCAAGATCGCGCGATTTTTCGCTTCTCGCAGTTATATCGATCTCGTCTCGAATTTTAAACCGCAATCTCGCTCTCGTTCTCGTCTCGCATAATGCGACGAAACGAGACGCGAGTGTATTCTCGCCCTCGCCTCGTCGTGCATCACCAGTTCTGACTTATAAGAGGGCAGTATTTTTTTTTTTATTTATTTATTTATTTATTGTTAGTCTGACCAACATGGTTCAAGACCCCAATTACAGGTTGACTATACTAAAACATAAATTTAACATGTTTAATGACACAAGTAGTTAACAAATAGAATGACACAAAAAAACTCAGAACTTAATAATACATATAACTGTTTCAGACAATGTATTGTAAGAAATAGTAGTAGGTAGTTAATGAATATAATAATTGTACAAAGCATTTTAAACTTTACAATCGAGCCGACGAAAATGTCGAAATATTCAGGTAAATTGTTAAAATTAAAACAAATCATACGAATAGGTGACTTTACTTCATAGTTCGTTCGAGGAGTGTTACAGTAGAATATATATTTAAATCGGGAATGGGGGATTACACCATTTTTTTTTTATAATTTCATCTGAAAATATTAGGAAAACTAAGACTATTGATGAAAATCCGGTGAAAAAATTCCTATTAATAAGCTTGTTATGGTCTCCCGAATTTTGAAAAGATTGACGTGACGTCACATTTATGTGTTTTTATATCAAACTGTTTTCATCATGGACCTAAATGTTCTTGAAATATATGTTATTTTAAGTTATATTTACATAAAAATAAATGAATATTATAACACTGTATAAGTATACATACTTTATAATTACAGGTGTATTTAAATTATTAAGTTTAATGCAAGAAATTTATGTTAAAATAAAAACTGTTTGGAAACTGTAGTACAGGAATGTTAGCCCCTCCTTTCGAATTTGAATTTCTTAACTTCCATTGGTAGCAGTGGCGTGCGGTGCGTTTCTGTGTTGGGTGTGCAGATTTTTTTTTAAAAAAATATTATGTAGGTAGAATTTTAGGTTAACAATTCAGAATTATCTTATTTTTTTATACTATGTCCCTTCTCGACAATGGTTTCTTCAGTAAATCCGCTATTAGTAATTCACTTGCAATTTCCATTCTATACATTTTCATAAATACAAATATAAATAATATATAAATAATATATAAATTATATACCAAATACCTAAAATTAATAATTAATTGTTTGTGTGAACTTGTTTATGCTTGTGAATACTACCAAAAGTAATTTTACGGCGATACGTGCACAAAATATGCTGCACGCTAGAGAGTGCGATGGGGCGATACGTATTTCTAATATTTTATCCTTGTCTGCGCAAATACACTGTTTCTATACCCTCCCTGTGTAAAAACATGCGCACGGAGTGCAGTGCGGAGACCTGCACTTGCCCAGCAATTCACACATTCGCCAACCAAACACGCTACTGTTCGTTATTGTCCCATAATAATTATTGTACTAATATTTTTATATTTTGTATATAATATATTAAGATCAATGGCTCGATTCTGTATAACTTGGATGTAGCGCTGTAAAAGTGTAAGCGGTGTAGCTTATAGCGCAGTGTAAGTTCAGCGTTTACATTTCTGTAAACTAAGCGATTCTGCACCGTCATATATAACCTTGGCCGATGTAACGTACGCTTACAGTGCACCTGTATTCATGTTTATTATTTATTCCATTTCTAAATAACTGCCAAAATGTCAAACACTAATAGGTTAGTATTTTATACATTTATTATTTGATTCAATATTATAATTCATTGGTAAATATGTTTTGCAGAGAAAAGAAACGCAAAAGATTATTTAATACTACAAAAATACAGTATGAATTGTATTTAAATATGTTAGAAAACGATTATATATTCAGAAGCGGGATAATAAATCCCAACGTAGAAGAGAATTACATAGAGAAGAAATGGGAGGAATTGTCAATTTCGTTAATTATCTAAAAAATTATTAACTGGAGTAAAAAGCCATGGTTCCAAAGCATATCCGCTGTCTCCTAAAATCATTAAATATTTTAAATAATTTTCGTACTAATATAAAACAATAATACCAATTAAATGTGATGATTTATCACCATTATGATAGTTTTGTCGTAAAAAACGTTTTACATCTGACATTTGCCATACCCATGGATTGAGCCAGGATATCTTGCCTCCACAGGTTAAATTAAATTGTTTGAATCACATATCTAAAACAATTAGAAATATTAAAATTTTCAATTTCAAAAACATTAAATTTACTTAGAAGAATTAAGTACTTACAAGCATCACATTTATCGAATGCCTGCCTTTCCTATTAATATAAATACATGGTGGGTGATCGACATCAGTTACACAGGGAGCAATAATTTCGATATGAGTTCCATCGATAACGCCTATAACACCTCTTATTTTCCATTTCTGATAAAATCTATAAAAAATTAAATATTCATTGTTTTCAGCTCATATAAACTAATATTAAAAATGGATTACAAATAGTTACCCCTCTTACTGATATTTTTTTCTTCGTTTGTGGTAGGAAATCTTATTTCATTAGGCATAATATACCTGGCTGTCAGTCTTGCTACTTCTGATATTGACCGGCTTACTGTACTTTATCCCATACATGTCAAAATATGTCCAGCAGTTTTTCTTTGATATGATCCTCCCCCAAAAAAATTTAATGCTACAAGAACCTAAATAAAACATATAATCATTTATATTAAAATAATAAAAAAATGTATTTATTAAGCAAGGACAAAAATAGCTCTAGAATATTTCTTAACCTTATTTTGAATATTTTATTTCTAAAAATTACTGCAATAAAAAATAACAAAATACATGCAAATAAAAAGGAACTTTTGTTCTACGTCTTGCCTGCCCACCGTGATTTCTTAACGTTTCAATTAGTTCATGAACTAAAGGTTTCGTCAAGCGAAACGTATTAATAAATTCCATATTAGGTATTTCAAACGGATTATGCATATCTCGTAAATTTCTTCTTTTGATACGCATATAACGGCTAGAATAATGACATTTGATTAATAAACTATATATTATTTTCATTTTTCAAATGCACGTACCTATTATAATCCTCTTCGTATAAAGCAAAAGCAAAATACAAAATATTTGGATTGTTCATCTCAAATATTACTTACTAACCTCTAAATGTAAAACACTAACAACACTACACCGAACTTTCGTTCACCGTAAAGTTACAGCAGGGATGTAGCATTTACACTCTATAAAAAATCTTATAGAATCGCTTTTTGGGTACACCGTTGTATGTTTTGAAGGTTATAGTGCTACATATACTACAGCGGCTTACAGAATCGAGCCACAAAATCAATTAAATAATTTGGATTTTGATGCAATAGATTTTGAAATTATTCGCAGGGTGTGCAGTGCACACCTTGCACATATGGACTGCACGCCACTGATTGGTAGTAATCCCACCTCCTAACACGCTGTTTGTAATGCATGTATAGGCCGTTTCTCGGCCGGCAATCAAAATATTTTCATATTAGTGTCGAAGCGTTATAACAAAAAACCCTTTATTTCCGAAATATCTCAATTATACCATTTCATTTTTTTATTAATGTTCGTTACTCAGCATATACATTCGTATTTTTTTACTATTTTCCTTTAATTCGATTGAGCCGTAATCCCCCATTATGCCTAGGAACTAAGAAAGGAATTTTACCTAGGATTACGGGATCATTTATAATACAATGTCTTTATTTAAACCTTTTTACCTGAGACGAAGTATAATTAATAAATAAATTATAATTTATTATTTTTATCATCGTTTAAAATAAAAAAGGTGTGAAAATAATATTTTGCGTTCAAAAAATCACATCAGACAGCCACAAATGTTTCAGTTTCCAAATTTTCTATGCGACTTGTTTATGCAGCTTTAGAAATAAAAATAAAACAATGTTTGCTTCCCAGGATGAGCAGATGGACGGAAGTGTGACGGAGACCTACATGGGCGAGTGGAAGAACGACAAGAGAACCGGGTTCGGCATTAGCGAGCGTTCCGACGGCCTCCGGTACGAGGGCGAGTGGTTCGCCAACAAGAAGTACGGTTACGGCGTCACCACCTTCCGAGATGGATCCAAAGAGGAAGGCAAGTACCCAATCAAATTAAAACAATAGAAGGCGACACCCAGAAACCTGATGGCTTTTGAGAGATTGGTACTCAGTAAATTTTCAACATAATGCGGATTTATTTACACCAAAATAAACGTCAAGATATTCCATTTACGTTAAAAACTCAACTGTAAGAAATAATTTCTTCGAGGTGGCGTCCACCGGCAATGTAATGTTCCATTCTCTGCTTGTAATCCTCATGCGCACGGTTAACATCTCTTGATTGATCGTAATAGTTCCTTGGTGGATGGCTTCCTTTAACTCAATCAACGTACGGAAGTTTAGACACGACTCTTTAAATAACCCCAAAGGAAAAAGTAGCAAAAATTAATAGCTCTCACGTTTTCTGGCGTCCGTGCAGTACGCTGAGAGACTGATAGCTTTCTCTTCATGATATTCCCAGTTGTTCCGATATTTGCGACCCATTTCAGGATGTGTTTCGGCTTGTATTGCCCCACGTCGACCTATATTGAATAGAGGATTCCACTCATATCGAAGTTTTATATAAATTTTATACATAATTATTTCTTCTCATATAACTGTGTTATTGACGCAAATTTCTTTTTTTTTATAAATGCTCAAATATATTACACACTTTCAAAATGCGCGGATTTTTTCGGGCTTGATGGCGCAACCGAAACTGGCTCTCTTTTATTGCCCGACAATGTAAGTAGGCGTTCCCATCATCAAAACAGTATCTGCCAAACCGTTCCCACTGGAGTATTTGTATATGGTGGTTATTATTTTACAAATATTCAAATACTAATAAATTATAACTACAATATAGGTACTAAATTAAAGATAAGTAAAAGAAAAGAAAATAAGAACAAATGGTTTAGAACCTCTGACAACAATAGCCAAGACAGCAGCTGCTGAGAGAGAAAGCTCAATATAATGTCATTGCTCAATTGCTCTCCACCACTGGTTCGCTTACGTCGTAAGGCGGGAAACGCTAGATACCAAATATTTGCCATTTTATTCTTCTATAAGAAGCCGAATTAAAAAAAAAAGAAAAATTAGGGAATTTTTGAATTTAAAAATACTATGTATAACGGCTGCAAGAACTTCTTGACTGGAAAGGTGATGAAGAAAAGAAAATTTCAGTCAATGATTAAATATATTTTCCGCCTCTACCGGTTTCGACAACTCATTTGTGTTTTTCACCTCCTGAAGAAGACACATGAGGTGTCGAAACCGGTAGAGGCGGAAAATATATTTAATCATTGACTGAAATCTAGTAATTTTCTTTCCTTCACTATGTATAACATATAAAAAATCAAAAAATTGTGGATTCCCCCATTCTCGTCGAAAAAGCTGCTGTACAACTGAGACAGATTCATAATTTTTATCGAAAGCGTCGTATGAAAAAACTCAGTGTTTAATAGTCCCCTGCTACTGTAATGGCGTACAATTACAAGTGTAATAATCTGAACTAGGCGACAAATAAGTGACCGTGCACTGAGTACTAACCATTCAAAAATCGTCTGGTTCCCGTGTGTCATCTTGTACAAATGTGAAGTAAAGACAAATGAATTATAAGGGTTCTTCTCTTAGGTAAATACAAAAACAACGTCCTTATAACGAGCCAAAAGAAGAAACACCTTTTCCTAATCAGATCAGCAAAGTTCCGAGAAAGAATCGACGCTGCGGTGAACGCCGCGCAAAGAGCTTCCAAGATTGCCCTCCAGAAGGCCGATATCGCGATATCCAGGTGAGAGAAGATTTCAAATTCGAATCACAATTGCGTCTCCACATTTCTATTAAAAACTATTAGAATTACAGTAGAACAACTATCTTATTCATCATCTATTATTGCTTCCAAGTTGGACTGATCTGAAGATAGTGATCAGACATTACAGTTTGATACTGGTATATCTATAGAGGACGTTCAACAAGTACTAATCACCATATTATTAATATGAGATCATCTAAGACAACTGTAGCCCGAAATTTACACTCCAGCAGAAAATTTTGAATGAACAGCAATAGTGCAACAGAAGGCTATTTTCTAACTATGACACAGTTAAAAAATTACTAAATCGTTGTACAAATTGATGTATATGCCCTTCTTGTTTTTGCAATTTCGTTAAGAATGTACATCCCAATCCGAATTCGTTTAGTATTTAATGGAAGTTATGAGTACAGTTGACTTACATGATCTGTAGTTGTTGTAATATGAGTTTCTCTGTCGTACGGATGAAGTTCTGGCTGTACCAGGATACATAGGTAATTTAGTTAAACCCTTACTATAAATAGAGTTGTTAATCGTGTTGTAGGACTGCCACTGCTCGCGGAAAGGCCGAGCAGGCTGACATGGCAGCCGACCATGCTCGCGAAGACAGCGATATCGCACAACAAACCGCCAAACAATTCGCCCCTGACTTCAAACAACCCGGTTTGGATCGACTACGAGCGCGAGAACCCTTCCGCAGTAAACACATCATTCAAGAAGATGCCCTTCCCGTGAAACCAAATATCCCTAACGACATAAGCGCCAATCAAATTCCCAACCAGATCGGTTCTACCCTCCATAAGAACCCTCCTATACCCAACAACCAGAACTACGCATCACCAACGAATTACCCATCGGTGAACAGGGTTCAGTCCCCTAATATCAATTCCTCCCAAACGACTCTCCAGCATAACTTCCAGCCTCCGAAGCCTTCCCTTCCGGAGAAGACATTCCCTTTGCCTGAGGAACCTCCCCAACCAGAAGAACCCCGACTAGCGAACGCCATTGAAACGCACAACGCTACGAACGCTGTCAACAACCCTTCGAAACTGAGGAGAAACTCCAATATGGTACAAAACAACAGACCGAATTTAGGGTCGCAGCAACTCTCCATAGATCACTTCGATCACTATAAAAGACCACCAAGTAGGGACTCTAGTGTAGATAGATATTCCAGGGCCACTGGAAGGATGAGTGTGGGATCCAGACAACCTTCGGTGGATAAGGCCAGTGTAGAACTGGAGAATAGAAGTGTTAGAGCTCCGTCAGTGGTGAGAGGTGGTACGCCTGTTTCCAGTACAGGAAATGGAGCCATTTTGACGGGAAGTGGACTAAGAAGGTAAGAACAACTATATCATCAAATAAAGTATTCAATATCATAAGTCCACCTTCTTTCTCCCAAAAAATATTTCCTTCATATCAAAGTCTTATTACCTCATCAACGAAATTGCATTATTTGTAAGTGTGTACTGTCTTTTGTAATATAACACCCTTTCCTTGTCGAAAAAAGGTTAGACGTATATCAAAACTGGTTAATCAGCCTAAAACCTAGTTACTCTAGTTTAGTCACGATTTAAAATACTGATTGTGTTATTCTCTTTGAAACACGTGTCCAAAATGATACGTGTTTCTTTGCTTTTTCTGCTAGAGGCGCAACGTTACAAAGACCTGGCTCTCATTCGCCATTTTGAAAAGAATATTTATAAAATCTCATCAAAATTGGCAGGCTCAAATAGGGTCGTTGTCACGTTGCGCATCTAGCGGAATTTTCCGGAAAACACATATTATTCAGACCTCAAAAACAATTAAATCTATGACAAGTGGCATAACCAGTATATTTTAAATCACGAGTTTAGTTCATACACTGAATTATAAAGAATTTCTATTCTAGTTACAAAAAGGAGCTAGTTATTCTATTCAAGAAATGAAATTAGACTATCTTGGTCATATTTCTGGATATAAATATTGGGGTCTCATGTTCTGGTAAAAAAGTAGTCAAATACCAGCGCCGAAAACTAGACTACATAGTTTATAAATAAAAAATCTAGAGTATTTTTATTAATTTTAATTCTAAATTTATGATAATTGGGTATTTAATAACGCATGAAGAATATTTAATTTACATGATGGTTCAGCCCATATGTCTGATTTATTAAAAAAAAATTCTAATGGTTTCTTAACATACCTATTTTTTAATTTTCTTGGTATATTTGTACACTAGGCTTAGGTGCTCACAAATCATGGTGGTAGCGCTTCCGTTTTAACGGGAAGTGACATTAACTTTCTTATTTCAAATGGGGCACCCTACTCGTATATATTTTTATATATTTGAAATCTAAGTAAAATTTAACTATATGCTTGAAGTGAATTTCTAATGAAAAATAAATTACAATAACGTAACAGAAAATTATGAATAATTAACCTTCTTAGGGGTGTATTTTGTAACTAGTCATGTTAATTTTAACATCCTGTTAAAAAATTTAACCAATGACAAATGGCAATAGCAGATACTGAATAAAAAGTTAAAATAACAGTTAATCAAAAGTCCGACTCGCCTCGATTTTTGAAAATGATTAGCCCGATTCGGCCCGATAAAAATATCTTCGGCCCGGCTCGATGATCGACTCGAAATCGAGGCGGGCTTCGGGCCGGGCCGGGCCAAAGTTCGAAATCGAGTGCATCTCTATATTTTATTATGTTTTTCCTGAAAAATCTGTTAGAGCTTCAAATTAAGTACTACATCCGGTTTATCATATATAGTCAAAATCTAATATGTTGTTTCAAATTATATAAGAGTATTAAATACCACCTTTACGAAGTTTTGGATCATTAATATATTTTAAGGAAAAATCGTCACACACACATTATTGTCAAAATCATCACCAACTTCCTTATGCTCTAAAACGCAATCTGTGTAAATTCTTCGCCGTGCATTATCCATTTCGTAAATGTGTCGTTGCAAACTATTATTTGACACTTTGAAATCACGTTCTTATTGAGAGCTGTTTGATATACAATGCTGCAAACATCAAACTTAAATCGAATTATCTAATATTTATGTATGATGGAAAATATATTATTTTTACAAACCTTAATTTCATTAGAATCATATTTAGACTACTAAATTCTTCTTAACACGGTTTCATTATTAATTTTAATGAAAATTGCTTCGTGACAGTGACATTTGTTTAAATATGTCAAATTTGTTATTAAAGTATTGTTTTTGTTTGACGCAGAGGCAAAGTGATGTACAAAAATAAATTATTTTATAATATAATATAAAGTTATTTCAAGTTATTTACTAAATTCTATTATCGTAGAATTGAAGATTGTGCCATTATATTCAATTTGTATTGGTAAAAGTTGCTAAAAAATTATATTCAATGTATTTTTTACAAGAAAAACTGTTAAAAGCTTGTATAAATGATACTTCCGGTTATCCGATAAACACTGAAAACTAATGAGCTCTTCCCACATTAGTATAGAATGGGTATACAAAATTTCAAATTTTTCTGATTGATAGTTTTTGAATAATCGTATCCACATGATCCACACACACAGACACACACACACAGACACACACATACATACCTACAGACATCATTATAAAAATGTTAAAATCGGATTCTGGGGACATCAAAACGTGCTTATTCACTAAAATCTCTATATCCGATTTTTAGCACGATCCCTATATCTCCCTTACCTAGGGTAGCGGGAGGTAAAAAATGATTAACTTGTAATTACAGCCCTGATATGACTGACCTGATTAATTATTCCAAATTTTCTCTTATGTTTTTGTAATTTATATTTTCAATAGAAATTCACTTCAAGTACATCGTTAAATTAGTAATTTTAAGTAGATTTCAAATATATATATTAATATATAGGGTGTCCCATTTGAAATATGAAAATTAATGTCACTTAAACTAGAAGCGCTAATATCATGATTTGTGAGCCCCTAAAGCTGGATTCACATGGATCGTTGCAACCGTTAATTTTGCTGCCGTAGCGGCCCTCATAACAGCTACTCTTTTCACATGCTCCGTCATAAATATCGATGAGCATAGTTCTATACTTGAAAAATGAAAATTACCAAAACATACCTATATTATGACATCAGTGACATTTCCGCTTAATATAAACCTACAATAAGTTTTATTTTGACGGTTAACTCTTAATTGACTAAGTAGTAAAATATCTCTGTCTGTATAAACCAGGTGACAAGGTTTATAAAGATTATGAAAAAATAGATTTTATGTTAAACTGGTTAAGTTGGTATTATTGAAATGTGTGATCTGATCGTGCGCAGTTAAAATTTACGGAGGTAACGGTCCGTTAACGCCGTCAAAAATAGAAACCGTCGACGTTTGTAGTGTTGAGACCGTTCGTAGCGTATGATTTCAACCAATCACAGCACAGAACGGTGTAAACGGTGAGCAATTTGACGGTGATAACGGTACTTGTGAATCCAGCTTAAGCCTAGTTAAAAAAGTCATTTTAAGTGACCCGTTTTTCAGTGTCATCCTGTATATCTTAGCTTATTTTTTCTCAACTCACTTATCAAACCTGATCAAAAATATTTCAAAAAAAGTATATAGCTATTATAATAATTCCAATACCATTAGTCGATGATTTTTTAAATAACCTGTTTTCCACTATCTGATAATCTTCTTCTTTCTGTAGGCCTTCTCAAACGAGCATCCCCGTTGGCAGCAACCCTCCCTTTGAGGACATCTTGTTGCGGAAGCGAACCCTGGGGCAGGACATCATCCCCTCCCCAGCGCAGCCCAAACGCACCGAGTCCCTTTACATCAACCCGGGGCGGCCGGCTGCTGTACCCAAGATACCCAAGGTCAGTGACCTGCACTTCACACATTACACCCACCCACACGCGAACCAATCGACGACTATAGCTTTTATAGTTAGAGTATTTTTAAAATTGACATACTGAGGAATTCGGAAGTGAGGATGAAATACGGAGAACTATTGCCAAAATGTGACTACAATAAATAACATTACTACGTTTACATGCAGTTTTGAAAACGGTTTCAGTTTTCAGTCAGATTTATGTGAAATTGTTTACAAGCAATTTTCTAAACAAATCTACAATGGGGAAGTTTAGCGATTTTTTTTTTTTTTTTTTATTCCATGGGAAATGACTTGAAAAATGTTGTAACATGTTTTATTTTTTTCAAAAACGCTCAGATTTTCCGGAAAAGCCGATTTTAAGCTGCGATGACGTCGGTAGAGGCTTGGCGCAACGTATGTCGGCTTATACACTGACGCACGCGGTTACGGTTACCAGTGAAGCGCTTTTACGCTTTGTTACGACCTACGTTCAAGTGGTTCGATTTCACCGTTCTGTCTGAGTTTGCGCATAACTGACTTGTGACGTACTTAGAGTTTTCCTAAAAACTATTAATTATAAATAAATGGAGCAATTATTTTAATTTTTAATTTCAATTTCAGCAGTCATTTGTGTTATATTTGTGAGAAAATAGTATGTTATGTAGAATTTTTACCATGCTAAACTTCCCCATTAATTGGTATAATACTACTTTTTTTGTTTAAGTTCTGTATTTATTTATTTATTATTAAAACCCAACGTTTCGGCATCATAAACTGGTGCCTTCTTCAGGGGAAATTGACATGTGCCTTTAACTGATATGACAGATCCTTTTCAGTACAAATACTTCTTTTACCATTATTCCATTTTTTTTTTTTTTACTTCGTACCACTAAGCACTTAGAACCTATAGAACTACACAAATGTCAGTTTATTTGTAAGTTACTATAACACAATAGGCAGAAACGTTATGCTATGTACGCATGCGCAATATCGAAACTTAGTTTTCAAGTCAAACCCATGAACTTTAGTTTCGGTTTGAGATAAAACCGTTTTAACACTTTATATAAACTAAAAACTTTTTGAAAATAGTTTCAAAACTGAATGTAAACTCATTAATAACGCATCTTAAAATATTTTTTCTATTTGGTTGTTTAATATGTACTTTATGAAAATCATTTGGATGTCATAAAGTATTTCTTTAAAGAACTCAAATCTAATTTCTGTTAGGTTGGTAACTAGAAGACCTACTACCGAAATAAAATAATAATATAATTAAATGTCAATCAGTGTTACTAACAATCATATAAAAAATTAAATATTCATAATGTTCATAAATTAGAAAATAAAATAACGAACATATTTAAATATTTTTTGACAAAAGTATCAAAATAGAAAAAATAGTTTCATACGACATTTTAGCGCACTTATCTCTTAGAAAAGCTAAATTCATGTCTTATGAAACTTGTATTTTAATGTACTATTAACTATTATAGAATGTGGCATTCATACTTTTCACGTATTTTAGTAATTGGTTAGATAATTTTATTGTAAGAAAATAGCCGAAATCAAAAACTTAGTTAAATATTACTTAACTCTGTCTATTTTTAATTCATCAGAGGATTATTTCCGTATATAAACCAATATCTTCTTACGGACTATATGTATTATTTTCAACGTTACCGATATTGCAAAAAAAATCACGACTTATTAGAAGACGCTTCCCAGGCGTCACCTCAAAACTTTTGCAGAGAGAGAGAGAGAGAGAGAGAGAGAGAGCACTTTTATGCTTTACAAAAATTAAATAAATCAAACTACAATTAATTAACAAACCCAGTTACGTGTCCCATATAAATAAAAAATAATAATATATCCTCACTACCCATTACTGGGAGTGACAATAAGATCTTGCAAAAATGACGTACCTACCTCTATTTTTAAATTAAATGCTCTTTTAAAAGTATAATTTCAACTCTTTAATTTTTATTTCCTGAAAGTCTATTGCTTTCTGATTGGCCAGCAGTAATTGATAAGATCTCTGAACAACAGGAACGTGGTGTAATTCACTCGTATTTTTATCAACGATATTTTCTAAAACTGTTTTTTCATTAAAGTAATAAAAAAATATGAGAGATCCCATCATTTTAGCATATATTTCACTATTTACATAAATACTAAAGCAAGCGCTTATTAATAAACATCATTTCAAAGGCGAATGTAATTAACATGTGCACTGCGTTTAAGGTATTTCGTCCCTTTTTAAACATTCCCGTAGTGCGAAAAAATTTAATGCCTATTTACGATTTTATGGAAACTGTAATTACAGTTATTTCAATAGGAATTAATAGTAAAAGGTATTATTTACAATCATATTATCTAGTCAGTACAATCTCTGAAGCTAAAAATGTTCATCTTTCGCACGATTAAATAATAAATTAAATAAGGTCATCATGTAAATATCTTTTTCTACCTTTAGTTAAAATTTGAATACATATAGGCCATCCAGCGAATCAAGCGGTTTACGTCATCGTTTAGGTTTTTTTGAAATTTTCTTTATTTTTTTAACGGTATTTTATTGGTTTTTTTTTTATTATTATTATTATGTATTTGACACCTTTAATAGAAATAATTATATTTGGATATATTATTATTAAGTAAAATTTTGTTAATTTTTGCAAAATGACGTTTGATTATATTTTTTTAATATTGGTAATTCTAAACATGTATATTACTAAATATTATATATCTATATTATACTTTTCAACCTGTATTGTGATTTCATTTTGTTTTTGGTTTCGTTGTTCATTGACAAAATCAGGGACAAAATGTCAAATGCTCTGTCATGTCAAATTCAAGAGCTTGTAGTTAATTTATTGACTTATTTTGAAAATGAAAAATAGATTGGTGGGCTCTTACTTTCACTGAATTGTAATATTGAGGTAATATTTCGTTCTATTTGTCAGTAATAATTTGAAAATTAAATCTGTTTGTACAGCGTGTGGCAAACGCCGTACGCAATGTACAGAAACAGTGAGAAATTGTATGGTATGGAGTATTCTGTATTTTCTTAAGGGTCTCAGGTTGCATATATTACAAGAATGAAGTATTTATAACGGCGTAAGCAGTATCGTTCAGAATATTTTCAATAAAATTTGATTTCGCTGGAAAAAAATTATACCTTTTTAAGAAAGATATGGATTTATGAAGACAACCCACTGATCATATTTTAATCCGTTTTACATGCTCATGTAAACTTTTTAACATATGACGTCATTGTTTCCAGTGATATTGTATTTATGACGTAAACCGCTTGATTCGCTGGATGGCCCATACTTAATCTGTGCAAACTAAGAATGTCTATTCATAAAACAAAACTATCATTCATAGTAGTCAACTAGGCTTTTACATTAGTGGGACAAATACAAATTACTAATGTCAGTTATATTAAACTTGACAAAATACAATAAATAACTATAATATTAAAGCAAATATTCTCATACGTAATATAACAAGTAATATGATTATCATCGATGATATTTTCGAGTGAAACCGAATTGCAGATTTCACGAGTCCGAAGGACGAATAAAATGTGCTGCTCCGGTTTCACGAGCAATATCTTCGATTATTAATCATATCACGAGCTTATATTTAATGAGAGAATATAATGAATTTTTGTTAAAATTAACTGCCAATGTTGTAAATAAAGAAAACAAATCCCTTAGTAACGAATGTAAGTAAGGTGATAATTTCTTTGCTTTTTTTCATCGCTGTGAGACATGTAACTAGGGAAATTCTGCATGTTGATTGGCGGAAAACATGTCACGTGACTAATGAATTATATTTTCCATAATATAAATAACTCATCAGCTTATTACCCATAGCTGAATATGTTTACTATGCGAGGGAAAAATTGTAAATAATAATTATTAACCTGATTATGTGTTACTTCTTATAAGGCCACTTAAGAGTATTCATGAAAATGAAAACTTATAACTTATACTTGTATTTGACTGCGAATTGTCAGCCGTCAGCCTACAACTTTTGCAAGGTGCACCTTATTAGTAAATTTAAAATCACTTGGACACAATTTCACCATTTCATTTATTATTCAAATATTCTAAAAATTTAATGTTATTGAGCCGAATTCAGTACCTACTCTTCTTTAACTAAAGATGCTTATCTAAAAATAACAAAATAAAGAGAGACATGCACTGATACATTAAAAGGAAAAAGAAGCAAGCTGTTTCCATGGTTACTAAACGATTACTACACTAGTGAAGAGTGTTGAATTCGGCCCATTATATTTTACACAATGAGGTCATGCACGACTTTTTTTATAATTTTAATCGATAGAGTAGTGAAAAATAATAGACCCGTATTTTTTATTTTTCCTCAAATCGATCTTTAATCATGAAAAAATTGTAATTGAAAATGACATTCTTTAAAATGAGGCTGCTAGACCCCCGCTTCGTCCCTTGTCCTATGACGCCACAGAGTGACAGGCACGACCATTTTGATTTTCACATTGTCTTAAACGTCAAAGTGACATTTAAAGATAACCTAAAATTTATGAAAGTAAACATGTCGATGGAACGTTGTTTCGTGCCAAAATAAAGAATAAAATAATATTCTGCAATATATTCAATGTCTCACATGCGTTTATAACCTTCTACCGTCTAATTCAAAGATTCAAAAGTGAAAGAAACATCTCATGTAACGTAGATAATTTCACGCCAAATGAAAATTATATTTATAAAAAAAAAATAGAACGATATTATATTAATATATTATAGCATATTTAGATATGTAATCCTCAATTTATAGTTTATATATATTTTTCTTTTAGAAATTATGTGTCCATATAAAATGTCTGTTTGAAATGACTCTGAACTTGGTACGTGCGTAACGTTGTGATGGCAAAACATGGCTGGTTTTTGCAACTTTTTAAAAATATCATACTTTAAAACGATTTTATACAACAAAAAATATAAATAAAAAATAATTTAATCATACTGATCGATGAATTAGACTATCCTTTTTCGATTTAAACAGAAAAAAGGTACAATTATTTTTTTTGCATGACCTCATTCAAGATTTGTAAATTTTGAAATAACCTATTGAAAGACAAGTTATAATGATCCTTATTTACGAGTGCCTTAGGTAGTTTGCGTAATCGAGACATTGGCAAGTTACACAAAGTACAAGTATGCCCTGCTCGGTTTTTCGTCGAACTTTACAAACACTCTTTTGGACATTTTATAAATGACGAGTTCATAAACGAACGATTTTATTTTTAATACTACAAGCATTGACTATATAATGTAAAGTATTACAATTGGACATTGCAACCACATGTGTTTCATACGATTTTTCCTATTTTGCTTTAATTCATTCTCATTCCAGTAATGTTGGGTTTATGCAGCATTAAATTATGAAATTAAATTAAGCCACTAAATTAAGAAACTAAACTAAAATAACGTTTCGTATAATCTAACTTTTATAGGTGAAATTGCAATACATTATATTTATATAGGGCAAAAAAATAAAGGTAAACAATTTGTTGAATAAATCCAATTAGTATTTCATCGCTCTTTTCTGCAGAAACTTTGTTAACATCGTACATTTTCATAGGTTAGGTGCGAAAATCTGTCATACGTGCACGAATGGCGCAGGCGCAAAATTAAGAAATTATAAAATTAAACTAAAAGTTGAAAATAGCCAACTTCTTAATTTAGTTTCATTAGTTTAATTCTTCAGTTCAGTTGCATAAACGTTGTCATTGATAACAATGGTTTCTACTTGTTTAGTTTAGTTTTACAATTTAATTTTTTAATTTAGTTGCCAACATAAACCCAGCATAATTTTCCTTACATGCGCGATGATAATTAAAATTAAAGGTATAATATGTTTGATACCACTGAAATATATACTAACTGGAACTCGCATACTCTACCTATCAACGTACGCTGCACTGAAGCCCCATTGAACAATAATGGTTGGTCCTGTTCGCGCACGTTCGTGTCGAACCGAACCTAGCCGAATAATTCGTATCATAGCTGATCGCTTTATTTTCATGTTATGCTTCATTTATTTAAACCTGCGCCACACGAAATAATTTCCGTTTACTCACGAACTGTCCCGATGTTTGCCGATTACTCCAGCAGCCAGCTTTCAATATGCCTTCACAGTCACGATACGTACGCGCATTCCAGTTAGTATATATTTCAGTGTTTGACACTTATTCTAACTAACGTTACAAATAAAAAGATCCATAAAAACTGAGTCACAAAATTGAAATAGGATAAATATTTTAATAAACAAATTCAAATTTATCAACATTGGTGGATGTGCCAATCTGCTTTTATTGGTAGTCAATTATGACGACATATCTGCACTATAGGCGTCACCTCGCAGCCCCTCAAAGTTGTCGTGAAGAGATCACCACCGGGATCACTTTTGTTCTATTTGAAAAATTGAAAATATTTTTCAAGTTCGGCGTCGGAAAGTTTTGAACCCGTTAAATTCACTTAAACTCCTCAGACATATTGTTTCATAATTTATTGGTGGCTTTTAAAAGTTGTTACAAATACTTTGTCCTATTATTTTTAACGTTTGGATATCTATATATTCTCTCTCTTTTCATAAGCAAATGAGTCACTATTTGGAGCAGCGCCCAGAATTATCAGCTTATTATTTTCGATACAATATCACTGTCGCATATTAATTTGATTGTTAATTAATTACCTTTGTCTTTATTCTAGAATATTGCTATTGGCAAAAGACCTTGGTGAAATGGTAAATAATTACGGGTTGCAAAAGCGGATTAAGTAAACATTCCAACAGGCAACATGTATAGTCCGAGTTAGAGACTTTAGGGTAAATAATTCACGATGTTCCTTTGCTTTGCCTGGCAATCGTGGGATTTACCAGCTTTTGTTGTATAAAGTTCGTTTCCCGCGTAATCTCTTTTGGGGAGAGGAATTATTAAGTTGCTAACTAATGCACTTAGGGTCAATATTTGGGAGGAGCAATTCATTATTAAATCATCTTCTATAACAGTAATTTACGCAACAAGTGCAGAAAGTATGTCCTTTTGAATAAGTTAAAAAAGGCATATTCTGCAAGATTTTCGTACTCTATTTTCTCTTTGACATTGTCCTAATTATGAAAAAAATATCGAAATAAATTTTAGTGATTGTGACTGAAGAGAGATATACTGACAACTTATTTGGAAATAAAATAACGATTACAAAAATGATATTTGGAGATTGGAGACAGTAAAAGTTTAAATTTGAATTTTAAACTTTGCAATCAATCACATTGAAAATTCATCGCGGAAGTATTTTTCGCTAGAAAAATTAGTCATCGCATGAATTTGCATCGGGCAGTACATTAATGTGATATAGCGGGCATTTTTGAAATATTAGTAAATTAAACACTTTGAAATTTGCGCAGAATGAATTAAGTAATTTTTACCCCCGCCCCCCTTGCTACCCTTGGTAAGAGAGATATAGGGATCGGGCTAAAAATCGCATATCGAGATTTTGGTAAACGATCACGTTTAAGGTCCCTAGAATCCGATTTTAACATTTTCACGATGATGTTTGTGTGTATGTGTGTATGGTTTTTGTCAACGCTCTAACTTAAATACTATCATTCAAAAAATTTTGAAACTATATATTTTTGTCCTATTCTAATACCATTTACACTAGATAACCGGAAGTGGCATTTTACTGGAAGCTCAAAATAGTTTTTCGTAGAAAAAAAACTTTAAATGTCAGTTTTTCGCTATTTATGTTATTATAAAAAATAAAGATTATTAAATTTTCTGTAGGTATGTTAGTAATATTTTTTCTATACATTTTGAAGATAAATTCATTTCAAATTAATAATGGTAACGTTTTAAAACTCAAAGTTCCTGGGAATAGATACTATATGTCCAATAAAATTATAACACGAACATACACTATATAAATTGCACTTGACACTGACATCTGTCAGTTAGAATTATTTGAATATATAAGTCGTTTCCATGATTATAGTAAAGTTGACTGATTTATGAAAGTTAATCTCTTTATAATTCTTAATTCTATATCTATTACATATGAAGGAAAATGTATAATCAAACCGTATAGACAATAAGATATTCTTTCATATTGATAATCACATTAAATGTCAAAAAATGATATTTAACACACACACACACACACACACACACACACACACACACACACACACACACACATACAGACATCATCATAAAACTAGTAAAATCGTATTCTAGGGACCTTAAAACGTGCTTATTCATTAAAAACTCACCACCGATTTTTTTGACCAAAGACAATACCTAACTTACTCACCTAAAGGTGACGGAAGGTAAAAATATAAGATATTTTGATTAAACGAAATTAAAATTAACTCTTATTTACAATTCTTAAATTTATTGTATTTTGGTAATTAAAAGTAATATGTTTATAAGACTTTTTCACTAGAAATGACCTTCCCAGCAAATTATTAAAGTTTGTTACAAAAGCATACTCGTAAAAAGTGTTACTTTAGAAAATAAGTTCAAAAAAGCTTAATTTTAACAAACTGAAATCACGCGGTACATTTCACAAATTGTTCTGAGTAACTTGTACTATTTATAGTTGTATTTTGTTTTTAGTGCAAAATACGTCCAAAACTAAACAACACAAAACAAGAAAACAAGAATACTAATTATTCGTTTCGCTGTATGTATCTTATTTAGTCAACGGCAAGTGAATCCGTTGCCAAATATTGTCCCTAATTCATTAACTCATAGGCGTAGATACTTTTTTTTTCCATGGGGGCAAAGTAAAAATATTTTTTACTCATCCTGTTGGCATGCACGTGTTTTTGAAAACAATACGCTATTATGTCATGTATTATTCAACGGTTTTCCTTTTGCACTCTAGTAGGAAAATTCTCTTGAGATCTTTTCATCGCTTAACAAGCCCCAGAGAGCTCTCGATCAAAGAGATGACAGTTGAGAAGTTCCATTCCGCGAAGTATCTTTCAAAGACATAGTTACGGCTACGAGCGATGGAACTCTATGCTATATTGGACAATTTGCATACACCTTCCACTTCGGTATCAATGGAAACTATTTGCCAATTTCACTTATTGGAGATCAAAGTTTATTTGCCGTGTTAGAACTACCGTGTAGTTCACTTTGCAAGGAACAGATATTACGGTGCATACACTTTTTTCTTCATTTTTATTTCAATAATGAGCTTTACATACCTTTTTGCATGATCTTTTTAATGTTTGCCGATATGGTTTCCTGGGGTGTAGGCTTTATTTGCAAATTACTGACAGGTAAATGATTGTGATTACTTACTGATCAGGAGGTGGAGGCGGTAAGTAAATAAAAACAACGATCCGAGCTTACTTTAAAACTGACAACCAAAATAATTTCCAAATCATATATTTTTTTAATTTTGTGCGTCAATCGTGCAAAAATCGTAATAAGCATCGCAGTCGTCAGTTAGTGCTCTTCTACCTATATCGGATGTATATGTAATCATCCTCAGCCGGTTGGTAGCACTTACTGCCTTTAATACTTAAATAACTATTAGCTAAAAAACTAAGTTTTCATTGGATTTTACTGTACCTAAAATTAAATAAATAATTTAGTTCGTCAAATTCACGAAGGTTTCAAATATAGTTCGCCTTCAAAATTTGATTTCATATGCTATTGCAAAACATAATATAGAGAAACATTTTTCTTAGCTCTACTTTATTATCAGTCGACTAATACATTTTGCCTGTGAACTTGAAATGGGGGATTCCACCATTTTTTTTTTTTTTATATATAATTTCATCTGAAAATATTAAGAATACTAAGACTATTGAAGAAATCCGGCGAAAAAATTCCTATTAATAAGCGAGTTATGGTCTCCCGAATTTTGAAAAGATTGACGTGACGTCACGCTTATGTGTTTTTTTATCAAACTGTTTTCATCAAAAATGTTCTTGAAATATATGCTATTTTAAGTTATATTTACATAAAATAAATGAATATTATAACACTGTATAAGTCTACATACTTTATAATTACAGGTGTATTTAAATTATCAAGTTTAATGCAAGAAATTTATGTTAAAATAAAAACTGTTTGAAAACTGCAGTACAGGAATGGTAGCCCCTTCTTCGAATTCGAATTTCTTAACTTCCATTGGTAGTAATCCCCACCTCCTAACACGCTATTTGTTATGCATGTATAGGCGGTCTTTCGGTCGCCAATCAAAATATTATATATAGATTTCATATTCGTGTCGAAGCGCTATATATATATTAACATTCGTTATTCAGCATATACATTTGTATTTTTTTACTATTTTCCTTTAATTCGATTGAGCTGGAATCCCCTATTGTAGAGAATTTAATTCAAGTTTGCAACATAAAAAAAAATATTCATAAGTCTTTTTACTGAACTTTTACTTTCCGTCACCTTTAGGTAAGGAAGGTATTGTATTTGGTAAAAAATTTGGCGGTGTTTTTAATGAATAAGCACGTTTTAGGGTCCCCAGAATATGATTTTACTATACTCTGTTTTTTAACCAGGAGCAGTAAATGTATAGTGTTTTAACTCTGTCAATCGTTTATGGATTATTTTAGAGAAAAATAATTCAAATACAAGTTGCGTACAATTAATTTTTCTATAACTATTATTTGAAGTTTTTTTCTCTAAAATAATTCATAAATGATTAACAGCACTAAAACACTGCACATTTACTCCTCCTGGTTAAAAAACAGAGTATAGTGTATGTGTGTGCGCGCGCGCGTCAGTGTGTGCGTGTGTGTGTGTGTGACAAAAATTTCTCCGACTATAATTCCAATTCTAAAAATTATAATTCTTTCGTATTCCACTTCTTTACATCCATATGATCAGATTTTGGTTATAATTGGTCAACCAGAAGTTCCTTTATTCGAAGTTCTTAACAGTTTTTCTTGAAAAAACGCAGTTACATATCATTTTTTGACATTTTATCTGATTGTCAATATACAAGAATATCTTATTGTCTATACGGTTTGATTCCTTCATATTCAATAGATTAGAGTTAAATAATTGTAAGTCATTGATCAGCCAACTTTGCTATAATCATGGAAACAGCAGATATATTCAAGTAATTCTAATCGACAATATCAGTTTCAAGTACAATTTACATACTGTATGTTCGTGTGATAATTTCATTGGATTTATAGAATCTTTTCCAAGGAACTTTCGGTATGGAATTTGTAAAAAACTGTATATGTTCGTGTTACAATTTTACTGGATATATAAAATCTTATCCAAGGAAATTTTGATATGGGATTTGTACAAAATACATAGAATTGACGGAAGATAATGTGCAGGCCACATCAAATTTTTATAAATTGTATCTACCTTAAGAAAAATATTCGAATAATTACATATATTTGCTAATTACTTTTTTCCCGTATCCGTAGAATCTAGTTCTAGACATTCCTAAATTATAAACAAAGCTTTTCTTAAATCTGAAAATCTAAAGAAGCGATTCATACTTATCAAAATATTTTATTCTGGTTTTTAGTAGCGTCACATTGTGAATAAAAACGAAATAAAGTAAGAAAAATATAAGATTAACGTTTGTCACAAGAACCAAAATAGACTATCATCCTATTTAACTAGAACGAAATAAGTCCTTTCTGTTTCTGGAAGGTACCAAAGAAGTCATAATTAGGTACAATGGGTAAATGTAAAGTTTTTACAAAAACCAAAACATCCAAGTTTTTTTATATCTAAAGAAATAATTATGGATTCAGAAAATAAAATTTCAAAATGAATGCTTTATATTTATGATTATATTATATGCAGAAATAATTATTATTATTTATGTTTGGTTTTTGTGGAAAACCCTTCGACTGTACATTTCCAAGTACATAACAGGGAAATAATTGAAAATATTAGATCTAGAAATTACGGTGTCCAAAATTGAAGAGCACCAATAACCCCTCGATTTTTCATGTATAATCCGTCCCTGGCATCAGTTGCCACGTCTAAAACCGTCTCGGTAGCGCGATAAATTTATCCTCTGGGTCGCATTCCTCGCGCGGGCGCGCTGGGCTCTTTCGGCGGCGTCGGCAGTATGGTGCTGGTGCGGTAACTGATGCGATTGCGATGCTGTGGTACCAGGAAGATGACGAGGAGGAGGACCTCATGTTCTCCCCCGCCTTGCTCGCCAGGCGCGCTTCCGAGAGCTGGATTAACACGCCACCCATTGAGGTAGGAGACGAGACTAACTCTAGTGGTTGAAGAGGTTAGGTGGACATGTGAAAGTTCAAAACATTACTCATCATGCGGAAAATTTCCTACTGCGATGTTTACAGAAAACTCTGCAAATTTCCTGATGAATTTGTCAAAATATGGTTAAAAAAGTGTTAAATGATAACCATTGGCCATACTAATACGAAGCTAAGAATCTAACGGTTATATTGGTAGATTTTCGTGTTGTTTGAGGTTATGTCACATGCCGACATTTTTTTAAAAGATAGCCCAACGAAAACATGTATCTATGAGTCAGTCATACTCAAATAAGAACTGTTTACAATTTGCTTTAACATTTAATATCACATTATTTAGAAGTTCCTCATAATAATCGTTTTATTTTATTGAATATTTGATTCCAAACATTCTATTTAAAAATATTGAGGTTAACGGTATTTTTTACCACGTGGCATCGAAAAAGAAAAACAGTAGGTACATCCACAAATGTGGAAAAACAGTGAAAAACAAGTAAACAATTGATAAATACAGAATGGTTGTGTTTACTTTAAAAGCAGAAAATTATTAAAAACATTTTTCCTAGAAACATTACTGAGAGCCAATTTTTACAATCCACAGTTGAAATTATAACTTCCAAACAAATAAACAATATTGCAGCTACGATAAGTTTGTAATTCATTTCATTTTTTTTTTTTTTTTAATTTAACTGGTATATAAAATTTTAGCCAGAATTGCAAGATTAGTCCTTAGTGTATTTAAATTTTCGATTCTTCTGGAAAATCTCCTCTGACTTTGATAATTTGATCTAGACATTTTTTTTTAATTGTTTTGTAAAACATTACTATAAACTGATTCCCAAGTGTTTTGAAAATTCTCCCCCAGTTGATTAAACAATATTTGTTCTGATTTTAATAATTTATCTTCATTTTATTCCACAGAAGTTCGATAGGGTTCAAAGGAAGCAAAGACAAACAGGGGCAAAAATAACATCAAATGTTCGGTTTTATAGTATTTTGTAATATTATGAGGGAAATAATTTGAATATATTGTTTGACCACAAACAGCAAGTACATCCATTTTATGGACGGTACTGTAGTTTTCAATTTTGTTTTTTGGTTTTCTCTATTTATATTTTTCATAAGTGACAAAAATTAGTCGTTTAAAACACGTTTTTTCTAAGGCGAAATCTATTGTCTATTGATGTTTAATCTGTTTGTTATTTCGTTATAAAAATAAGGCGTAAAAAAGATGAATATGTCTATGATCTGGCGCCAAATGTCAAATGTATTATGATGCAAAGCTATTTAATTTAATAACAAACCAACAAAAAAATATTTTTATGTCTTTGACTAGTAATTTCCTGGTCCAACCAAAAATAAACAGCAAACTTTTTGATACTAAAACCACAAATTTAATAATATTTATTTGCGTGTATCTTTAAATATCAGGATGCTGTTACATTATTACATACGTAGGTATTGAAAACACAGAAAATATGACCTTCAATTTAACCAGAATGAGTCAGTTTTGTTGAGCCATTTGGAATCAGACTTTTGAGACTATGAATGTAATTATTAGGTAATGTAGCTTACAAATATAGAATATATTTAAGAAAAAACAAGTCTGAACAGCAACAAGTATGAATGGGAAGAGTAAATGAAAAATGCCAACAATTTGTAACTCCTATGAAAATGTTCGTCCAAGACTATAAAAGAATTTAATAAAAAGTTATTATCCTTCAATTTTCAATTAAAGAAGATGCTCCTCTGTTTTTCTTGCATGAACTTCGACGCATAATCTTTAATCATGCGTATTGCGTCTCTCTTAAAACGATTTTAATATTCACAACAACACACTCGTAAATGCGTTCTGTAAACTTACGAAGAATTCTTTCCTAAACCATTATTTATTTTGCGTATGACTACATGCAGTTGCGCAAAATGTAAGTGCATCAGTATAAATTAAATAATATTACCTAGAATAACATTAAATTAAATTTCTAAGATCACAGTATCGGCTAAACCAAAATCGTTGTGCCGTCGTGGACAATATGAGAGAGTTATATTGAAGGGTAAAAATTGTTCCTGTACAAAAGAGGTATTACATTATATAGTAAAAATTGTACGTATTACTATTACTACAAAAAATTAGACATTACGGAATTCCTAAGGTATTACTAGTTATATCAGAAAACTACGAGTATTACTTTGGAAAAATTTATTGTTACCAAGTAAATATTATTTGACAAAAATATTTCTGAAGTGCCTTATAAATGAGGTTTCTTTTACAAAAACTGAACGAGTCCAAAAATTCAAATTTTCAGGACTTTCGTAATTTTTCTACATACATATAACAAATATAAAAACAAGGGGTGGTAGTATGAACATGTGATTAAGGGTGATTAGCTAGAAGATGACTAGCAGTGTTTTAGCGCTGTCAATCGTTTATGGATTATTTTAGAGAAAAATACTTCAAATAGCAGTTATAGAAAAATTAATTGTATACAACTTTTATTTGAAGTACTTTTGTCTAAAATAGTCCATAAACGATTGACAGCGCTAAAACACTGCTAGTCATCTCCTAGCTAATCACCCTTAATCACTTGTTCATTCTACCACCCAGGGTGTTTTGTTTCATAGATCCATCATTTATAAAAAATAAAATTCATCTAGTCATGTATGGTTTTGAAAGAAAATTTTAAAGAAAAAATAATGGTGATTAAAAAATAAAGTTAGGCACAGTTATAATATTTTTGGTCCTTGCTGGTAACGGAAAAGACTTGTTTCGCTTTTGTCTGAGAAGGGTGCGGGACTAATTGGTTCTTGTATAATTACAGACGTTACTTCTTCTAGGCTTTATTTGGATTTTTTTTTTTTAAATAAAATTTATATTTTTATTCATGTTTTCAACAAAACATTACGTATTAAGTGATAGAAACTGGATTTTCAGTACCATGCAAGTAGCCCATTATTGAACAAAGTTCTGGTCTTCTTAACGCTGCACCATACTTTAATTGTAAATGACTATCCTCCCCCAGATGTACAAAATTTTGAAGCAAAAATAACTGTTCGTCTTTCTATTTCTAGAAGAATCTATAATGATCTATTCCCTCTTACAGAGCCTTCCGATAAGCCAACCTTTACAACGCAAGAAGTCCCTCCCAGACGTGCAGCAACTACCTGGAGCAACCCAGGCAATGAGCAGAGAAGAGGTATCCGCCCTCGGATCTGCACGTCGCGAAGAAATTCGACGTCAGATAGACGAAAACGAGCGGTTGCGCGCCAACCCACTGCTCTACCTCGTCAGTCCCCAAGTCAAGGTACGCACCCTCGACACTTACTAGGATTTCCGAGGCTGGTCCTACTTGGAGATCGGTTAGGGGATGTGATAGTTTGGAAGCCAAAGAAAAAAAAAATTGTAATTATTCCTGAGATTTTCGAAGCCAACACAAAACAATCGTACTAAATCATTTTATCAAAACAAGATTACCTTACTTTATGGTTTTTTAATAAAAAAGATTTTTCACTACTTATGTAGTTGTAAACAAGATTACCAGAAGAAAAAGTATTTTGTAGAAAACATTTTAATCAGTTTTGTTCCTTTCTGATTATAATATTCGAAGTGTTCTTACGATACCCCTTCTGTTACAATTATCGTAAATTTTCAAGTATTACAATACTCGAAATTTTTGAAGGTCGGACCCATGTTGATTAAGCTTTTTTTACTCATATTGGTCAGTATTATGTCATCAAAAGTTGTTACACTTGTTTTTTAACACTCATCCTCTTTAAGACTATTTCTATTAAAAAAAAAATTGGCAATAAATTGTAGTAAGAATCAAGGCAAATCACAACGAATATAAATGTGCCGAGAATCAAATACTACAACGAACCTATACCCGCGAAATAATTTAAAGGTACCTGTGTTGATTCTCAGAAAATCTAACTAAATTTTCAGAATAATATCGATATGCAATCAATAACTATTTCATTAAAGAAAACAATATAAAAATAGTCTTTATTTTTAAAACTACTTAGTTTACAAGTACCTACTTGTCTTATTTGAATTAGAATTTTTTTAATTAAATTTTGACGAACCACTCGTTTATTTTAAAAACGTGTTAGCTGTTACAGAATATACGCCATTGTCCACAAGAGCAGTCACAATATGTTTTATTCACAACTGTCAAATAATACCCATTTGTATCAATTAATGACCTTCGTTACTGTTGCTAGTTGAATATTTTTTCATCCAACTGTCAGTTCGCTAGATAGTTCGATGAAAAAATATAATTCAATCATTATGTCAAATTCAAATCTTACCTACCTTTCAGTATAAACAAAATTCCCTTTTTGTACATAAAAAGCCAAAGTTCCCATAGTTTTGTCAGGTTCACACTTTTATTTTCTTCTTAAGCTTAAACTATAGCTGAATAGTTGATTTTAAAATTTTCTGCTAAATGTCAAATCACTTCATAATTTTGTTACAATAGGTGGCTGCAACAATAATAACTAGATATGTCTATGTCTACTTATTTTTCAATACAAAGATGCCACTCATATGTTATTATTTATTTTTGTAAATGAAAAGGGAAAAATATGCCGCTTTTCCCATCCATTGAAAAAATGTAACCTTGAATTATAAGGCATTTGACCCTGAATGAAAAAAAAATTCGCCTGCGGCGCTTTTTTTTCCGTCGCAATCTCCCAGAATGACCCTGCGTAGAGTTGGCAACTCTAGGTCCCAATATAAAGGACCCGACATTAGAAGCCGCTCCGGGCCTCCGAAGATGTTAGTCCGCTTGGGTAAAGTATAGTATTCTATTCCATGTAATTGCTATTACTCATTTAAATGATTTACACTACTCGCCCTCCGGCTCGAGATGCAAACTTTATTCTCATATGAGTAATAGCATACCTTACATGCTTATTGAATAATATACTATCGTATTATAATGTCCAGTAAACGAAATATTTCCTCCTATGCAAATGTACATATTATAGGTACATTTTTTGTTAATAATAGAAAAGTATCTAATGTTTTACTAAATTAAAATTTTCATTTAAATGTATATTTTTAATAACGTTAAAATAAATCTCAAAATTTTGGTTCCAAGCTATCACATTTTTTAACCGTTCTTCCAGTAGGCTCTTCTCGCCAAAATATGTTTTCATCTTTTTTCTCGTAAATAAGATGAATGACCAATGTTTTGGAGGAGAAATAAAGCAAAAATTGGGATCTACAAGAAAGACACCCTAATGCCACCCGCAATTTCTACTGTCTTGTCTTACTCAACTTGATTCAATCTCTAATCTGACCCAGTTAGAACCTGGCTGGTTGTTCACATCTCTATTTTATTATGAAAGAGAGCCTTGCACTTTTTTAGCTACTTATTCATATTTGTTTGTTTTGGTTTGTTTGAAATGTCACAAGGTATTAATGTTTTGTCAATAGCTCTTTGCGAAACGATTTATCCAGCTGAATGTTTGGTATGTTATTGAATTCAAAGTTTATGAGGAATAGAAATTAGATGTTTGTAGGGATCGCTGCAAAAGCCAATAGCTCATAGAGTTCTAGATAAATTTTAACTATTATACATAATTGTGGAACATATATTTACATAGTTAAAATGTTATCGCACAAAAATAATTTAAGTAAAAGCGACATACATAGAAAAATTTAACACGCTTGCTATCAACTTACGACGTGAAGTTTTTATGAAAGGTTTTAAACTAATTGTAAGTTTTTGATTGGCTGTGAATTTCTTTGATAGCAAACATGTTAATGTAATATTTTTATTGACCAAACCGTAGAATAAATTGTAAAGGGATGCATATTTTTACACAAGTATTGCATGACAATAACAATTAGTATAACATACTCATACAGTGTGCCAACATAAAAGAATATTGCGCATGTGGCGATCCAAATTAAAAATTAGATTAATTAATTAGATAAAGAGAATTGCTTGTAGTTATTAGACAAGGATAAAATTGCCATGTTTGGCCCAGGTCTAAAATGTAACCCAAAATGTTTTGTTCTTGCTACCGATATTACAGAGATCGTATAGGTACGTCCCTAATCTAACATCTGTGTTCTTTTCATTTAGTTCATTAGCCTCATTTGCATTTATTTAGCTATTCTTCACACTCATTTGGTTGCGGTTTTGATGATGACGTCACAGAAATCAGAAAAAGAGGAATATATTTTCAAATAAAATTGAATTGCACGTATTGTTTCCCTAAAATTTTTCACTGAAAATCAAATATATATGTTTATTTTAGAAAACAACCATATTTAATTTAAATAATTGGAAGTACAATAATTTAATTTGATCCTTCATTTGTATTTTTAAACTAATTAAATATATCATCATAGTTTATCACCCATATTTGGGTGTAGCAATGTGCTTCTATATTCGTAGATTTCGGTAATGTTTAGGTTAGGGCGTTTTTCAGGTGTCATCTTACAGGATGTCAAAGCTGTCATAGAAAGAGGACCACAGTAATTATTTTTGTACTATTTGGAAATAATTTAATTTTTAATCATTGCATAAATTACAGTTTTAATATTTATCAAAAATTTTAAAAGTTACTCTTCTCTTGAATTAACTTATTACGACAGTAGTATTAGTGATTGCAGAATTAGAAATTAGTATCATTTTTCATATTATTATTTAAAACGTTGATTATATGATGTACTAACGTCTAAGATCTAAAAAAAATTATTAGTTCTGACTTACAACAATTGGCAGATTCATGTAAGTTTGTAAGTAGTTATTTTCCATTTAAATTCTCATTTCTTTTCTCTACCTGTCCTCCTTATAAGTCTATAAATTTTTGAAATGTTTTTTATCGCACATCTTATTCTGATTGTAAATCAATATTTTTGCTTCTTCTTTGCTTACACCATTTTTGATATACACTTTTCTCAAATTTTGCACCGACTCTTCCAAATTTTTTTCTTCAATAAATTTTACCTTCATGTCCTCAAGGAATTTTTTTTATAATATTTATCCATACAAAATAAAAATAGGAAGCCGGAAAACTGAAAAGTTGAATTTAAAAAGTATAATAATTTGTAAATGGTGAGAAGAAGCTCTCTAGCAAATTATGCTTTTTATAATTTCCTTTTTACAAAATACGTGGACAACAATTTTGTTTTAAATATTTTCTCTTATTCTGATTCTTGTCATCTTATGATACAGCCTACTGCCTACTACATTTATTGCTTCTGCACTCACTCCTATTGAAAACTTCATCGTACTGATTGAAAACTCGTAAGACATTTAGTTTGGGGTTGCTTTTAGCTTGGCAGCACTACTAACGATAGGTACTGCGGCAAACATTTAAATATGCATTTTCTTTTCCAATGCCATTAAGACTTTTTATAGTATATTACAGGAAATGCGATTTCCATGTTTCGCCACACTACCTGTATTAAAAAGCGTACTAGTGTGCACAAATGTAGAAAATGTGAAAAATTGTAATAAAATTCATCCGCAGTATGTTTTTTTTGCTTGCGATACATTTGTGTACAGAGAATAGAACGCAGTAATAAGGCGCATGCTGCTTTTTTAAAGCACATTAAGTATTCCTACAATAGCACTACTTATAGATAACATATCGCAAACAATTAATACGTATTATAAATGGAAATCATATTAAAATATGTATTCTGATAAGAAGTGAAAACAGTAGACGTTCTGTCACAGTCTACTTGATGTTTGTTAACTGTTTCGGAACAATACGCAACATTCTGTTGACATTTTCACGGTATATAACATTGTCGGTTTTGCATACAGTTTTTATTTATACAGAATGGAAATGATAATCCGTGACGTAGATGTTTTGCATGGGTAAACAGTTTATTTCAAATATTATTTTGCGGAGTCAAAATTTTCGAATTTACTCCTTTGGTAATCGGGCAAACTTAATTTAGAATCTAATATGTTTTATTAAATAAATGACCGACAATTTAAAATGAGATACCATATCGCACCCCGGCGAGAAGAGTGACACAAGTCCAAAAAATAGTTTTGCGTAAAACTTAAATTAAAGAAGACAGTTCTCGAATGTAAAGTTACTTACATTAGTTCGAAACGAAACGACATTAGCTCCATCTCTCGAAAAAAAAAATTTGATTTATGTCACTATTCCTGATTATTAGAAGCATATTTTTGACCAATTTTATCTGATAAACTTAGAATTTCTAAATTTTGACTTGTGTCACTATTCTCGCCGGGGTGCGATATTTTGTTTTGTTACGTTCGAAATAAATAATAACATACTAGATTTATTTTTGTCATTAAATTTAAAAAATTGGGCTCCTAAAAATCAAAATTACAAGCTCTGAAATTCAATGTAGGTAAACTTTTAAGGAAAACGTAATTTGATATTTGGAAAATAAAAAGAATATTTTTTACATAGTTTTGTCTATAAAATCGTATAATACTTATAACTGCTTACTTATATTATCGTATTTTTGGGACCAAAATTTTTAAAAAATCTCAGGCCTGGTTTTTCAGTCTCCTAACAAAGTGGCTGATAAATATAACTTCCTAACAAATAAAAAATATCGCATCGAAAAATGACAACGTGAAATTATTACAATTTGAATAATAAATTTTGATGCACAGTTTTTAGTTTATTAGATAGATAATTTTATAAGGAACTTTGTTAGGAGATTGAAATATCAGGCCTAATTTTTATACTTTTAGATAATTAGATTCCAAATTTTAAAATCGCAGGTCGATATCTTTTTTCATTTCGATTCTACTAATAAAATTAGATAAATATGTATACAATTTTTATAATATTATTTGATCCACTGGTTCAATGATTAATGCGAAATACCGGAAAATTCTAAATTTTTTGTAATTATGATTATTTGAAGCAGTTATTCAAAAATTTTAAAAATAGGTACGCTTATATATGTACTTTTGTCCGTAAAATCGAATGGTGATATCGCTAACTCTTTATCTCGACCCATTTTTAACTTACTACCCAAAAATGAATATTTTGGGGTACAACTTTGAACACAAATATCTCGGAAAGGAAGAAAAATATCAATTTCTCATACTAAATTCTATTACCACCCTTATGGCAATCCGATCAAGTTGTATAATATGCTAGTTTTCTTTAGATTGATGTTGATGGCGGCCATATTGTTCCGAGGCAGCATAGTTGTAGCTAGGTGGCAAACGAGCATCTATGTATTAAGTGCATGCGATTTTGTTCTGTTTGCAGGACTGGTTTTCGCGTCAACAGTTGGTGATGCTGGTATTGTTCATCAACATCTCTCTGGCCATAATGTTCTTCAAACTGCTGACGTAGTACTTGCTGGAAGCCTGCTCGTCAGGCATTTGCCTAAGCCTAACCTCAATTTAGTCGTCTGACAAAACCCGAACCGAACTTAGCCGAGCCGAGCCGATTACCATTCGTTTTCGAATGGCTCGGCAATAACGTTGCCATGCTGACGTTTTTCTTTTTTTAATAAAAAGCTGTTATAGCTACTTTTAATAAATAAAAATACTATTATGAAGCTAGACGAATATTCTACAAATACAATTGTATTAATTAGTGTAACATATTTTTACACAAAGGTATCATGATTGACTTTTAGAATTGTCTATATCGAATCATATTATTACGTTGGTGGATATATAATATTTATTATAATAATAATTTTAATTTTCTAGTTATCCTATATTTGTTGTTATATAGTTATTGTCGAATGTTTTACCAGTAATAATACCTTAAACGCTATTGTTTACAGGCACATTCTATAGAGAATAGCGTTTTTATTATTGCTGGACATATATTATAGTATGTTTTGCTGTTGAATTTTTATCATTATAACGTGTGTATGTATCATGCTGCTTAATGTACATACATATGTAAATATATATAGTCTATCCCCGCTGTACTATACCATAATAATTCTAATTAATTATTGTAATGATAGTTTATGATATTTTGTCTAAAGTTCTAGATATTGTTGGAAATTCATTCTGCAATCATTGTCGCCATTGTAGAGCATATCATGTTTGGTTCAATTCATTTGGTGTGCGAAACATTCTTCGGGGATCTTCGCCAGAATTTCTTTGTGAGAACGTTTGTTGTTATTCGTTTGTTTCCGATTTTTCTGTTGCCCTGTGAGCAGAGATTTTTGTTGCATGTCTTCAAAAAGGGCATATAATATTTATAAATATTTATTTAAAAATTGCAAAGTAGTAATAAATGCAATATTTAAATAAACAGCTAAAGATTGTATAATTGTTGATGAAAAACATTTGGCACATTTTCTAAAGCAATATTAAATAACTCAAAAGGTATTCCCAATCCAAATTAACAATTAACGTTGGTGGCGCTGATTTTCAATTACTTGTTTACTGTGTTTTGTAAACTGTGCATACAAACCGAGTTTTAAAAAGTTATTTCAACAAATTATTATTTTTTTTTATTAATTATTACACTACTCAGTCACTCAGCTGTCACTGATTCAATATGGCGCTTGTATGATTTCTTTCTGTGGTACCAATTTGTTCCACTAGAGTGCAAATTTTGTTGGTTATGAAGTTTTTGTTGTGTTTTTGTATAAAAAACGCCCAAATTTATTGAGAAAAATGGCTAAAAATTATAAATAACACTGTTAAGATAGGTTAGGATATAATGAAAGTTTTTTTTTTTTTTTGAATAAACAACTGTATGGCGAAGATTTTTTTTCTCCGTAGAATATTCCGTATGCCACTTTCTCATTGCAGTATGCTGTGCAGAATGAATTTGCCTCCTAGGTTAGGGGTTGTGATGGAGCCGTCAGGGAGTGGGTTTGGGGTTTGTTTGGGTAGTAGACGGCGGTGCTCGTTGATGATGCAGAGGTGCCTATACATTGGGAGCAACCACATCGAAGTGTCAATGTAACGGTCTTTCTATTTTCCCGCCAAATTTAACGCTTTCTCTTGCAGGCAGGAGGACGAATTTTTTCTCATTTTCAAACAAGAACGACAAAATTTAACCATGAAATTATTTATAAATTAGTGTATAACAATGCTTGATATTTAATTGTCCCCTTGCTTGGAAAGCACTTGTGTTTGAAAATTTTTTAATTCTCACAATGTCTATAGTCTGTAACAATAGATAGTGTTTTAAATGATTGTTGCTGAAATCAACGCTTGTAAGTGGCGGTTTCACACCCAACGAAATTTCAATTGCAATCTTCGTTCAACAGCCACTTAAATGGTAATTTCAGCGCCAACTTTTAAAACACTGTCTAACAGACTATAGATTCAATGAACACTTGCATTCAATCGAATATTTTTCTCTTCCTGTTGTTCACTCAGTATAAAATCTAAAATCAACGAACAAAAAAAATCGTTTGTTTTAACAGAATAAGTATAAGAGTTCTATATAATATAATATTTATTATAAATCTTTTTCCATCTATCTTGTATAATATTTTAATTTTAGTTCATATAGGTACATAACTGTTCATTCGCATTTGATATAACGAATTTGTAGCAAAAATGAACTCATTTTCCTTCATATTGTTCGCTAAATATAGATTTCACTGTATTTCTAAATTTTTTGGGATGTTACGGGAGCTGTTTTAAATTTTGATATCAGCCAAAAAAATTACACTTGATTTTCGATAAACATTATTACATATTTTTTATAAATAAATTCCTGGTTAAATAAAACCGCCCCTACAAAATTTGAAAGAACGAGCAAAACCAACGAAACTTATTCGTATAATTTTCTTTATAGACTTTAATACTCAACAACCTAATATAATATATTTATAAACATAAAGACACTTTTATATTTAATAAAAAATAAATCTACCGAATAGAAGTGCAGAACGTCTGGTCACGTGAAGTTGGTTTCGCTCGTTCTTTCAATAATAGTTTCCTTTCTTTTCGTCAGAGAGCACAAAACAATTCGGCCAGATTTTACGACAGTTGATATTGTTGTTAATTTTATTTCGAATATTTGAATGTATATGTTAGTTTGTTGGTATAATACGATGGTATATACATGAAGTCGCAGTTAGCACTTAAATTACAAACTGATTCTTGTTAAACGTTACCTGAGACGTACTTTTACTCTGCGTGCCTTGTCAATAACTGTAATAAGAGATTATTCACTTGACGTTTGTATTTCGTGCAAACTGTGCGTTTTGTATAAACTCATTGAATTTCTAGATTTATATTCTTAAAATTCGATTGCCTGATGTTTGTATTTCAAAGTGGCAGCAATTACTTCATCAATAAACAGGACTGAATATATTCATCTATCGATTTTTCCTATCCACTCCTACCCATAAAATATATGTATGTACTCTGCTAAATCAACACTACAGCTCCATAAATTATTTGGACAATTTAAATACTTACAGAAACCTGATTGTTACGCAAAAATATGAAATACAGAAAAAATCAACTTTAGAATTGAATATACGACCATTTTTTACCTCTCGCTAAGAGAGGTATTGGATTCATGCTAAAATTCGCATATCCAGATTTTATTAAATAAGCACGATTTAAGGTCCCTAGAATCCGATTATAACATTTTTAAAATGATGTCTGTGTGTGTGTTGTAGACACGATTCCTCAAAAACTATAAGACAAAAAATATTTAACTGCAGTTTTCTCAATCTGACATTCCTGGGAAAAGCTGAAAAGGTTTTGGTAGCAATCGAACAACCGGAAGTAGTAGTTTCTTAGAAAAATTCTTCTAAATATAATATTTTGGGATTTTTTTTTATTAAATATTGAACAACAATTTTATTGTATAGATTTAGAGATAAAGGCACTATAAATTTATACAGTAATCTAATCGCAGAGGCTAAGGCACTAAGGAAACCAGTTGACAAATTCCAATGTTTATAATATAGTTTATAAATGACACATGTCAGTGTCAAAAATCAACAGTTTTAGTGACATTCTGATAGCTTTTTCTGGGAAGTATATTTAATCTTTCTTATTGTTTTATTAATTAAATATTTGAAATTATAGGTGAAATTGTGGTATAATGCATATATTCATCAGAAATACCGCCAATCTGGTTAATGAATTGGAAGAATCTCTGGCATTTAGAAACTTCCTCATACAATTAAAAAATAGATATAATTAGAATTATATGTGTGCATAAGACATGTTAAATACAAAAAAAAAACAATATTTGGGTAAAGTTATGTAATATTTTGTCATAAAACGACGGTTCGAAAGCGAAGTGCAATATAATACTTATATAGCCTAATATGAAAATGGCGAGAGGTCTAGTGCTGGCCACAACAGATTTTTTAAATTTATCTTACAGAATTAAAAATAATATATGTACCCGTATTAATTAAAATTTGTTAAATATTAACAGTATTTAAATAAAGGGAATAAAAGTTCTGTGCGAACTAATACAAGCAACGGGAGCGCACAGTTGACGTCACAAAGTTTTGATGACGTTTTTCTCGTATTCAATTGTTATTTAATAAATTTAAAATATGGGTATTTTATTTTTAACTCTGTAAGGAATATATTAATATTTTAATTATATATAATAATAATTGAATTAGGTCAACCCTTAACATAATGGATGCAATAAAACGACTATGACCCGTATTCTCACCTCTTGAAGTAGCGCTACTTCCGAAGTAGCGTTATTTCGATTTTTTAAATTTTATTTTATTTTGTGAATAGACAAGAATAGGTTTAATATTTTTATAAATGAAACCTATAGTATTTGAAGTAAGTGCTATTTACTATTTAATTAATTTTTATTTCTGTAATTTTTAATATTAAAGTTGACATTTAACAGTTGAAATAACGAATTTTCGGAAGTAGAGGTACTTCAAGAGGTGAGAATGAGAATACGGGCCTATTTTTTAAATTTAAACTTTAACTGCAAATTAAATAATTTAAATAAAATTTTTATTCTCAAATATTCCATATTATTTTACGCACAAAATTGTTTGTTTACATCTTAGTTACCAGGGCGGAAAATTGAACATTATGGTCGCCGGATTTTTGCCAGTTTTACTGCCCGCCGAACTTTTTGCCAGTTTTACTGCCCGCCGGGCTGTAAAAAAAGCCAAAACGCCCGGTAATGACACTAACCCTTATTTAATTATATGAATTTTAGAAGCGTTTTGTTTTGAAAGGAACGGCTTGAGGTCCTATATGTATTACGGGTTGCATAACACAAACTATTTTTTTTTAATAACGAACAGCCTGCCTTATATGTATTGCGGGTTACATAACGGAAACTATTTTTTTGAACCAATTTTTGTACAGTATATTTATATAAATATTAAGTTTATATTATTACTAGTTTTATTATCTCTTTTGTTGAACAATTTTTTGTAACTATTACTATTATAAAAATAACTTGAAACATGTTCTCATAAAGAATTTTATAAAAAAAAGAAATATTAAATATTTTTACCTTTTTCTATCCGTGAAGTGACACAAAATATTTGGAATATGGGCCTATTACATAATTCAAAGAAAATACATATATTTTAACTGAGAAAATTTATTGACTATGGTGTAGATTAGGTATTAACAAACTCGAAACGTCGAGCATATAGCGTTTTTTATTACAAACTATAGACTTGTATGCTTGTACGTTCATTAAGGGAAATAAGATCTTTTACAAATTTTTAAATATAGACATGCATACATAAATAAAATATATTCGTTTCATTTCGACAAAATACAAGTGTATATCAAAACGTCGCTTTTACTTTCAAAGCACAAAAACATTTAAAAGCCAAATATTAATAATTAAAAACATTACACAATTCAAGTAAAGAAGTATTCGAATTCGCACATTAAAACATATATTTTAATAACATTCGTATGTTCTTATCATTTAAACAACTCATGAATAATTACATGAACAATTATGAACCCTTATCAGAAAATTATAAATAACTTTCATTTGAATATTAACTTCTTTCTTACATAGAAAATAGTCCACAAAGAAAACTCTTGTATATGAAAAACTGAATGGTCGCTTTCTTTTCAAAATAAAATCTAGTGCTCTAAGTTCCGACATACGTTGTTGACGTGGAAATCTGACATTGACATTACGGGTAAACATTTGGTGCGGTTTTATTTCTTTATAGTTTGTAGGTGTTACATTATGTATTAACATGAGCACTTCAAATATCATAGATAAATTAAGACGTTTCGATGCGTATCCCAAAACTTTGGAGGATTTTAGGATAAAAACATATGAAGGTGCAGCAGGTTTGTAAAACAGAATTTATAACCTCACATCAGGTATCTTATAAAATTTTAAATTTATTGTACTGTTTTTTGTTCTAGTTACAATTGTTAGCGCATGTATTATGGCAATGCTTTTTGCGCTAGAATTAAATGATTATTTATCGCCTAGCGTAACGGAAGAATTATTTGTTGATACTTCTAGAAGTCCAAGTATGAATATAAATTTAGATCTAGTATTTCCGAGAATATCTTGTGATTGTAAGTATTTTAACAACATAATAACAACAATAACGAATGCTGTAATAAAATATATAAATTAAAAACAAAGTTTTCATTCATTATTTTAGTTTTGGCACTAGATGCTATGGATTCTTCTGGAGAACAACATTTAATGTTACAGCACAAAATTTATAAAAGGCGACTTGACTCAGAGGGTAAAGAATTAGAAGAGCCTAAACAAGAAGGTATATTTTAAAAAATATATATTTCATATTCAATACTAATTTTCTTTTTTTTTCAGATATTGTCCTAACAGGAAAAGAGGTAAAACAAATACTAATCCCAATCAGTAATCTTTAACTTTCAAATGTTTTTCTTTTTTGTTTCTCAGCTAGCACTTCTACCCCAAAACAAAACAGAGTGTGGTAGTTGTTATGGTGCTAACATAACCCCAGATCAGTAAATAAAATAATAAAATTATATAGGAGAAACATATATTGTTAAATTTTCAGATGTTGCAATACTTGTGAAGAAGTAAAAGAGGCATACAGGCAAAGAAAATGGGCATTTCCTGACCCAGAAAATATTACGCAGTGTAAAGATGAACATTACGCGGATAAACTTAAAAACGCATTTTCGGAAGGGTGTCAAATTTATGGCTCTCTTTTAGTGAATAGGGTCAGTGATATTTTGCCATTTCCACAAATTTTTCTTAATTTTGTGTCTATAGGTGAGTGGAAGCTTCCACGTAGCTCCAGGCCAGAGTTTTTCTATAAACCACGTTCACGTACACGATGTCCAACCATTTTCATCAAGCGCCTTTAACACATCTCATAAAATAAAACATCTTTCTTTTGGCCTGAACATAGAAAATGCGAAAACAAATCCTTTAGACAATACGTATGTACTAGCAGAAGAAGGTAAGCAACAAAACTATTCATAATCAAATATATATTACACGGGTATTACATAACGTAAGATACAAAAATGAAGTCTGTTAAGTAACATCCAGTTACCAGATTTTCAGCTTAGTTAAACTGAACTATACAACGATGATTTACAAACTACATAACATAGTAAAATCAGTCAGTTTTTTTAGCATCTCAGGCCGGAACCAATAGCTAAGAATGTTCCGAAAGATCCTCCTCCTTGCAACATTGTTTTTCCCACTGCGTTTATTAATTCTCTATTTCTGTACCCTCCTCTAAAAAATGAACATTTCTTTTCGTAAATTATTTCAACTTTACAAACGGCATTTCTTTACCGGATAGCACTGAATCCACCAAAGAGGGCTCCACTCGCCATCCCAACACAAAATCCTAGCATGAACCCCATTTTCATTTTATCGAAACAAGAGGGGCCTTGTTGATAATAACCTCCGGGTACTGCAGGCATTGTGAAAGCTGCCAAGAAAATGAAATTCAAAACCTAACCTATACTTGGCATCATGTGTATGTGTATTAAGTACACAAAGACTGTAGTATATAAAGAAATTCTGATATTTCTGTACTTACATTATAAGCAATACTGGCTAATTTTGGGTTTAATTTGACTATTATGAATATTTTTTCTTGAAAATTTTGCTTTAAAATACGCCAATGTAGTGACGTATCTTTGACATTGAACTGAACTATATGAAACGAACGCCATCTTGGATTCTTCGTCACGTTTTATAAACTTATTTTTATATAAAAAATATGTATATTTTACTTGACGTACAATAATTGATTTATAAATGTAATCAAAACTTATTTGCAATTTTATTATAATAATTTTTGTTCCATTTTTGTATTTATATTCTATTATAAGCTTCGTTAAGTAATATCGGCTCAATGGTCTAGGGGTATGATTCTCGCTTTGGGTGCGAGAGGTCCCGGGTTCAAATCCCGGTTGAGCCCGTGCTTTTTATATTTTTTTATAATACTTTTACTCATTTTAGGAGCAATGATGTTTCAATATCATATAAAAATTGTCCCTACAGCCTATGTGAGGCATAATGGTTCAATGGTATCCACAAATCAATTTTCAGTAACACGACATCACAAAACGATTTCGATTATAAATGGAGAATCCGGTATGCCCGGTGCGTTTTTCAGCTATGAGTTGTCGCCTTTGATGGTGAAATACACGGAAACAAAAAAGTAAAATAATATTTTGTCATATTTCATCATTTTTTAATATTATATTTTTTTTTTTTCAGGTCATTCGGGCATTTTCTCACAAACGTTTGTGCTATTATTGGTGGTGTGTACACAGTAGCAGGTCTTATAGATTCCCTTTTATATCACTCGATAAAAGTAATTAAAAAGAAAATAGAACTAGGGAAAGTGAATTAAATCACAATTATTTTTCTACAGTATTTTATTACAATGATTTGAGAAAAGCGTTATAAGCCTGTACAGATGACTTAGCTACATTAGCACAAAATTCAGCATCAGTTCCTTTGACAAGTTGTTCTAGAGATACATAATTTTCTTTCTTTGGATCATACTGAGCCCTTCCTATTTTTTGTAGAAAATTATGCCTGTTTTGAATGCGGAATTTCCTACTAGTGAATATTTTCGGCATTTTCAACATTTGTTCATGAGATAAGTTCATTGTATTGTGAAGATAGTCGAAACGTTCCAAAATTGACTTTTGACCTGCAAGTTTTCATTTTGATAAGTTAAGATAGAAAAACAAAAAAGTAGACTCAACAATTTGTTTTTTCAAGTATACATATCATTCCGTTCACACTGTAATTTCAAAATTTGTATATTTCTTTGTTTACTTAAGATATTATGTTAAATCTATCAGATCTGTTTTAAATATTTACTTCTATTGTTTGTTTTATTTAAATATTTATAAACCACAAATATACTTAGTTGATTTTACAAATTTATTTTACTTACTCATCATCCATAATTTTGGAACATTTAACAATAATATTTTCATTTGCTGATCCTCAAATCCAAACTCTTCTTTTACTGTAAATGTGTTTAACTTTATGCTTTCCATGTTCTTTGTGATTAACTTTGGCTGTTTTGTTGCTACTGCTCTTACTTCTTGCCCTGTTAAACTAAAAGTTTTCTGGAAATGTCCTAAACGGCTGTCAATTCTTTTTGTACTAAAATCCAAAATATACGTTTATATTTATTCTTATTATAATATTCTTCTTTCTACCTGAACATTAACCAATATGGATTCTTTGTTACTATTCTAGTAATCATTGTTTCGTTAAATTGTTTTGATTGTAAATAATTTATTCTTATTATAAGATTGTCTTTGTCTTCTTGAAAAATATATGGATTTGTTGTTATAAATGGTCCTAATTCATCTGCTGTTACTCCTAAGTCGTGCAAGAAAAATATATACGGTTTCATATCTTTTTCGAAATCTAATTTCATTATAAATTCAGGTGCTGCCTTTTTCTTTTCTAATCTATGCAGATCTACGCCTAAATCTACTAATTTTTGTAATGTTTCTGATTTATTTATATAGGCCGCAAAATTAAAAGTTGGTTTTACATATGGCCCTAAATGCGAAATATCTTCAGACAATGGTTTTAATATATTTTCTCTTTCGACTAGTTTTAATTCTTTAATTTCTGATTCAAAATCTATTTCATCGTCAATTACTTTTGGTAGTTTTTGTACTGAATCTTCTTTTTTTATAATGACACTACATTGTCGTCGCAAAATTTTATTTATTATATGTTTGTTATTGCTATTTGTTAATATTCTGGTAAAAAAATGTATTTTATTCATTTTTGCAACAAAATGATGAATGAGGTTAAGTGTTGAAATTGAACAACTGAACCTATCTTTAAAACCACATGTTGAAACAGGAAAATGAATATAATGAACAGTTTTACATTAATAATAGGGTTTATTATTATATATTATTTATGAAATAAAGCAATAGATTTCTTTGTTTAAGTATGTTTTTTAAGCGTCATTCTGTATTGTTTTATACATCAAAAATTGATACTTATCAACAATGGATTTATATAATCATTCACTGGTATTTTCATAAGTGCCACTAAATATCATACAGCTTTATAGTCATACAACGAATTGCATGAAGTGTAATCGTTACAAAACCAAGTACGAAAAAAAACATTACTCGTTAGAGACGGCGCGGTGGTTTTCTATTGGTTTATATCTCTGACTGTATCACACGCTCGCAGACGTCTATAGGCCGTCAAAGTCATTTAACCTACGAAAATGACATTATGAACTGATTCTTTTGCGTTACGTGAATTAGAGATGTTTTAAACTCTGTTTCTATTTTTAACGTTTGTTGGACTATGTGCTTGCTTACATTACCAAATACTAGATTAATAGTATGTTCGAAAATTCAACCGCGGTTATCGTGGTAATTTTACATGGTAACTGAAAGGTTACGGTTTTCGCGGTAAGCAGTCGAACGCATTGGTAATTCATGGTTATTAATAGCTGTCAAAATCATTTTAATATACACGCAAGATACTTTTGTTCGATACTACTTGTTTTTGGTATCATGGTAGGGTAGTTGTTTTTAGATCAATTTATATTAAGTGACGATAGTAGTTCCCGATGAAGATGAAAGAGGTCATTTACATATATTTGTATAGGTACATACCACTAATAATTAATTTCATACTTTTAAGTTTTCAATAACAGAACATGCATACAAAATTATTTGTGTTTACATCAAAAGTTAGGTTAGACTACAAATTACCACAAAAACCGTGCTCTGAGCACGGTAACGGCGGTAACTAAAATTTACCACACATTTCAGTTACCGCGTTCGAAAATAATACTGGTAACCTGAAAAAATTTACCGGTAACGTCGTGGTTCAATTTTCGAACATAGTATAGATTTGAAATATTGTTTGTGTGATTAAATTAATAATGAGTAGACAATCCCTTAAAATTAGAAGTGATTCGGAGAGTATTGATAGTTTTTCTTCAATTAATGAAAGACCGGTGGATGATATTTCGCTAGAATTTTTCTATAAGCCGCATACTATTACTTTATTGTTGGTTGTTATTGCTGCAGTCATATACACGGCGTTTATCAGGTAAGAATTGTTTTATATTTATTTTAACACGTGATATATTGATGACGTCAGTTAATATAAACTATCGCGCGATTATTACTAACTCATTTCGGTAATATTGTTACATTAATTTTTGCAGAGATGAAACAAACATACAAGACAACATATGGGCTGGTATGTTATGTGTGGTGTTTTTCTTTCTGATAGTATCGGTCTTAGCGTTTCCCAATGGACCATTTACAAGACCGCATCCGGCTGTTTGGAGGATAGTTTTTGGACTTAGCGTTTTGTATCAGTTAGGATTGTTGTTTTTACTATTTCAAAATTATAAAACCATTAATGGTATTCTAGTATGGCTAGATCCAAAACTGAAAGAATTCCATATCGACATGGACAAAGTAAAGGATAAAATATTATTTAGTGTTCGTTTCTTTAATGTTTTTCTATGTAGGAGTATGGAGTGAATTGCTCAGATATAACATTCGAAAAGGTCTGGAGTCACGTTGACGTTTTCGCATGGGGCCACTTTTTTGGCTGGATGTTCAAGGCAGTATTAATAAGACACATGGGAATCTTATGGGCTATAAGTGCCATGTGGGAAGTTACTGAAATTGCGTTTGCTCACTTACTGCCAAATTTTATTGAATGTTGGTGGGATGCTTTGATATTAGATGTTTTACTTTGCAATGGATTAGGGATTTGGTGCGGTCTGAAAATTTGCAAGATACTGGAAATGCGCGAGTACAAATGGGCCAGCATTCGGTGAGTTCAAATATTTTTTTTCATCAATTCAAACAAACTTTTGGTTTATATTTCTGTCTGTGGATCTGTGGACAGATGTATCTTCTGCTTGAACAAAAAGTTTATTTGATTTATAAATGGAGTACTATACCATGATCAAATTTTAATGAAGACGTATTTGATGAGTATTAGTGAAAAAAAGAAATTGTTTAAATATTAATTAGGCGATTGAAGTCGATTAATATTTAGTATGTCGTATCATATCCTAAGCAATTTGAATAGTTGCCTGATTTTAGAAACGAGACTCGCGGGTCTTGTGCGCCCGCCCACCATTAAACCAACAATGGGCAAACATTAACGCCACCCACCGACATAGTTTGTGTCACAATTCGCGATTCAAGTTAAGCAAATGCTATCTGGTGGTTAAATTTTAAGATAAAAATGTGTCCAGAATGTATTATTTCCTCTGCTTCACAGAAATGTTTTGGAGTATACAGTCACATTTAAATAATTTAAAACATCCTTTAACTTTTAACGTAAGTTTCATGATTTTAAAATTCCCCACAAAGTATAAAATGCAGAATTAGTGACAGACTGACAACTCGTATCAGTGAGTTGTGACATACAATATGGTCATTTTGTTTTAGTGTTCTATTATTTATGCTTAATAATATTTTCATCATGAACATAACGTATAAGTTATAATTTCAGTTATGCGAACATGAAAAATCACTGGTGAGGACATACTACGTCACACGCCAAATTTTGAACATTTAAAATTCATATCTCGCTTATTACATAAAATTTTTAAGTCGCGATTGCACTAAAATGAATATTTCATTATGTTCTCCAGAAAAAAAAATAAAACCATGGTATATAACTCCATTATGAATTGTGTTATTTAGAACTATTGTTCTTCAATATCAATTCCTCTTTAGAGATATCCATTCAACAACAGGCAAAATAAAGAGAGCAGTTTTGCAGTTCACTCCTGGTAGCTGGACTCACGTACGATGGCTAGACCCAAAATGTACATACATGCGTTTCCTTGCCATGTGTCAGCTGGTAATTTTCTGGCAAGTATCCGAACTAAACACATTCTTCTTGAAGCATATTTTCGAAATGCCTCCTTCCCATCCATTTGTAGTTGGACGTCTGGCACTTGTAGGCGTTATAGTTGCACCGTCCGTAAGGTACTGAGCAATAAACATTTATTTATTTATTTTTAATTAACCATTTATGTATCATATTTCAGGCAGTATTATAGCTACGTGACTGATACTCAGTGTAAGAGAGTTGGTACCCAATGTTGGGTATACGGGGCGATCATGTTTACAGAAGCAATGCTATGCTTCAAAAATGGAAGGGAGCTGTTCGAAAGGACGCAGGCCATAAATATAATTGTTTGGCTGTTGATACAGATGGTGGTATCAGTTATTTGCGTATATGGTTGCGTGTTATGGCATAAATATTCCCAGGTACACAAAACAATCATTATTTATAGATATTGGTAATTTAAATCAGGGCAAGAAACAGGGTTTTTTTTGAACGAAAATATAAGCTTTAACCAGGGCTAGGCAAATATCCCCCACCCAAAAAAAATTCCTATCCGGGTTTTCATAAAAACTTTCTTTAAAAAAACTCATAAAAATCCAATTAATGCAATTACAACATAATAAAATAAACACTAATAACTATAATAAAATTAATTTTACAATTTCGTAAATTAAAAAAATGCTTATAAGAAATTTAGTTAATTTATAATGTTTCTACATATTAACAATTAACATCAACATACAATTATTTAAAAAAATAAATTCTATAAATAAATAAAACCCCGTGGATCGAGGTTTTTTAAAAACCCTGGATTTTTGCCAGGATTGCCTTAACAGAAATTATTATTTTGTTACTATTCTGAATGCAGATTAAATAACTGGTTTAAAACGTGTTTACTAAACTGATTTAAAAAGTGAACCGGTTTGAGAAAAAACCTGTTTTAAAATTCGTATATTCAAAGTTATGTACATATGAAGTCGGAGAAAACACTTCTTTCGTATTCTTTAAAAAATAATATTTATACAGGGTGTATCATGATTAGTGTAAATAAATTAATAACGTATTCCTGATATAATTTTGAGTAAAAAATGTCACTTTTATTCCTTTTAATTCCGTAACCTAAAGGATTAGGAAGTATGTTCATTTTACATTTTTTACTAAAAATGATGTCAGGAATGCGCTATTAATTTTTTACACTAATACATCCTGTATACAAACTACTAGTTACAAAATATTTATTTTGGCACAAAAGTCCTATAAAGTATTTCAACAATTTTTGAAAACTATTTTATGAATTTTGAACGTCAGATTAATACAGTTTAATTTTTAGAGTGAAGCGGAGACATCTAGAGAAAATTCCCCCATGAAAGAACCAAAGCAAATGAAATTAATAGTGAATAAAGGTAAAGCTAAAAATAAAGTATTGTTTTCGATGTCTATATTTATTTCTACATTGCAGGTGATAAGTTCAATTCTCAAGTGCCATTGAATATTACCCATACAGAAATCAAGAAACAAAATTAGACTCGGCAAGTACCTAGTTTTTTTCCACCCACCTGATTTTGTAGCCAAATACAAAATTTAAGTGTCATGTTATATGTCAGAAAAATGCATTTATTCTTTGTTCCTGTAAATATTTGAACTCGTAGTTACCAAGATTCAGATTTAATTATATCTACGGCAAAATTATATAAATAATTTTAGTCTACTAGTCTACAATATTTTTGTATCAACAAACTTCTAGTCTTGAAGTTAAGTGAGAACTTGATATCAAAATTTTGTACGCATTTTTTGTGTTTTTAGCAATTCACTGCAGGCAGCCTAGCTATTTGAAATTATGCTCAATTTTGACTAGGTATAGTTTAATTTCAAATAAATGCTGTTTTGTTATGACAGTGAAGGAAATCAATGTTTGAATGTGTGTATTTGTGAAGTACGCAATAATGTTAACAGCGATTTTTAGTTCATTTTATTTATATAAAGTTACTGGTTGATGTTGATTGATTATATAAACATCTTTGAATTATATTAATTTACCGGTATCTTGATTACAATTTTGAATTGTGTATTTGCAACAGAAATCAAGTTTTACAGTTTAATTTAAACAATTGTTTGTTTTGTTTTATATATTCCCAATGTATCTCAATTTTGTCAATATATTTCTATTATTATTGTTGTATATTTCTTTTGTTAATAAATTTTGGGAATTAAATGTTATTTTATTTCTTATGTTTTCAGTTTTGAAATGCGCGCGTTTAGACTTGTGTTCGCAATGCGCATGTCCTACTGCAATCACATCGATTTCAACGGAGGAAAATAAAAAAGGTTTTAGCAAATATTGCTCTTAAAAAATCATTACTTTAAAGCTAAAATATTTCTAGATTTGTGCGATAAGTTAAACATAGTTTCATACAACGTATACGTACATATTTTAACTATAACATAACGGTAAATTTATGATGCTGCTGATGACCTAGCTGCGAAGCTGCAATAAGTATTAAAGAAAGTATACAAAATACATAAAATCAAAAATATTATTATATCCCGATTATCGTTTTTATTATACAAATTTCTAATTCATTCCTTTCAAATAACCGGTTACATGAGTACCAGAACTGTTTAAGCAACTTAAGTATAAGTACCATCATCAAGTTGTAAAAAAATCTTTTCAAAAGATCATGAAACCTTGCTAGCGAAGGTCAGGGTTAGCATCATCCGTCAGCCTTATTACCTGCCCTGCCTGCTGCCTGTTGTACTGGACTGGAGTGTTGTGTTTAGCCTTTCGCATCCCGGTAATCCTATGTCCCATGACACGCAGAGTGCGTCTCTTGCGTCTAGCGTCCGGTCGAGGGTGGGGCGTCCACGACTCGGGGAAGTGGGCGTTCCCGGTCGCCGACCCCCGCCCAACCCGGCCTGCTAACAGTGCTAACCACGTGGAGAGAGTTGAATACGACAACGTGCTGTTGCTATCGTTACTCGCCCGCCAAAAACAAGACACCGTAAACATTAGGTTTTAATCAATTTATGTACCAGGAGCCATCATAAGCAAATATCCTGCGAAATTGTTATTTTTCACTTGCCGCCAAAATTAACATTACTGTTAGTAATATTTTCCCGCCAATATTTTTTTCTGGTAACTCCTCAAAATGTTTTAAAACTTTAAAGAGTATACTGTAAATACTGTTCTGTTAATGGTGGTAATATTCTAATTTGTTAAAATTTCTTGTCTTCAGTTTTTTGTTTTAAAGTAACACTACCTGCAACATTTGCAAATTTCTCAGCGGGTACTATTTTAAAATTTTATGTAATTTTTAAAATGTTTACATATCAATTCTTACCACTTTCTATTTGTTTTAACAAGTATTCTCTAAACTTTATGAACTCTCTAGAGGTCAAATTATCGTTGTTACTGTTTATTATCTCGTTAATGCTTGTAAGAAGTGTAAGCATGCTCTCGTTTGTTTCTCCATTCCCTTTAAAAATTATTTGCAAGCTCGATACGTCAGCGTCGATATCATTGCCTATGTTAATGTATGTACGCTACGCTAAATAGAGATTATACAGTATGAGGGTCAGTGTAATGAGATATGTAGAAGGGCGGTGAAATTTCGAGTAGTACGCGGAGGACTGCCCCTCACTAATGCCACAGCCCTGAAGGCAATACAAGAACCGGAGCCTAATCACGTTTTGCTTGTACTCACGTGCTGATTGACCTTTTCGCTATAATAGTACAGTTTACCTTGTTCCCATTATCTTATCACTATTTCAAAGTTTTTTAAAGTTTTGGCGCCAAGTTTATTTATAACTCTAGCTTGACCTTGACAAAAATTAATGCGGTTCGAAGCGTTTTTAAACTGTGAAGTTAGAGGAGGAGTCTTGGTGGTTAGAATGTAAGTTATTTGTAGGTCTTTCGTGTTTCCCAGCGGGTGTGAATTTCCCCGTGGGTAGGTTTGTGGAGGTAAGGCACGTTGCTAAAGCCTTGGGGATTCGTACTTGCGCAGTAGAGGACGGAGGCTAACCCGCGCAGCTGCCAACACGCCAGGCCCACATCTGCCAATCGGCGCATCCGTGGTCGGTGCTACTATTTCGTATTCACGCCCAAGCACCGCCGAAACACGAATATTCTCTTTGATTTATACTGATTAGAAGATCGGGTATAGCATGTGCATAGTGCAACGCGAAGTGATGAGTGAAGATTAGCACAATTGAAATTTTCTATTCCCGTGTGTATCGTATCGATTGCGTGGCCTCGCGATGTGCTACGGCTGTGGCGTGCCTTGTGGCTGTGATGGTGAAGTGTTCGGCTGAATAATGTCAGCAGTCTCTGCCAACAAATCCAAGGAGTACTCGGATTCAGCGCCTCAGGTGAGTTGCAGACAAGTTGGCTTTGCTTGGGGCCTGGTGCCAAGTTTTGGGCCGGGCGTGGGATGTGGGTGTTCCTTTGTCTCGCATGTCGTAGATAGGTTGTTCCGATAAAGCCCACCCATTGAATTACACTTTCTTTGGTACGCGAGCATGAACTCTCCTCTGGACCCGGGGTGTACTGCAGGGAGGATCGGTGGGATAGTGCTATTTTCTTTATCCCCTCCTCTACACAATAAACTATATCTTCCACGCTCCAGCTTCTAACTCATTTTATTTTTTAAATGTATATAAACATTAAGTCTAAAAGTAGCCAATGATTTTACATCTTGCGGGTAAAAAAAAACATGTGGACGAAGTAGCAATAACAATAAAAATCATAGGTAACTGTTTCCTACAGGAGACAAAACCATGATTTTAATATGAAGAATATAAGCAACAGATGATGTTTCATGCTAATAGTTCTTCGGTATTTATTCATTCTAGCATTAATAGTACCATCGTCTAGTCTAGCCAATGTACATTCTACACAAAATACTTAAAATTTAAAAAATACTGCCGCTTTTTAACTGACAAAATATAGAATTAAAAACTAAAAAAAAGGTTACTTAATCCTAAATTCAGATTTTTTTTAACTTTATATAAGCAGGATCCCGTATTTCTTGCAGCCTTTCTAATTCAATTTTTTTGTTACCAGTATTTGCTACAAAAAATTAGTCAGTAGTTCCGCGCCAATTTTATTTATGGCTACTTTTTATGTACCATTTAAACATGATCTCGGTATAACGGACCCGCTGTAAGTTCGCGCATTGTTTCATACTTCAACTACATCCTCTTTAAGCGTCGACTCAGCAGTAGGTCATTAATTGTGCACCTGTATTCCCGGATCACATCTGAATAATGTAATTCAAGTAACGTATCGCACAGCTGTCGCTTCGCGTTTCCGAATTCGATTGTTAGAATTTTAAGTTGACTAAATTGAGATGTGAAGTTTGCTTAAATAATTCAGGAGAACTGGTTTCGAAATATTTAGTAATTAAATGATTCAGTCGTTTGTAGTCCTAGATGTTTTCGCATTTTATTCTCGTTTTTATTATACTAAATTTACGCGGTACAGTTTTTTTTTATTAAGTTATAACTCATATGTAAAAAATATTTGTGAATCATACATAATTTTGTAAATTATTGTTTATGGTCTGTGGATTTTTGTAATTCATACTTATACCTACTTAAATATTTTTGTTATTTCAAATTGTAATTCACACTCCACTCATTTCTTAGTAGCCATTTATATGTTATTTTTTTTGTGCTCAAATTACTATTTACATATGTTTCTTTTTTATGAACACTAATAAAAACATTATGGTATATGACGATAATCACACACGCTTAAACTATACATAATGTATGAAGTGATAAAATACAAATTGCTTTATATTTTTTTTAGTTAATTTTTTTTCTTATTTTTGTTGTTTAATATACGAATGGAATATCATTTAATATTCAAATAAAATGTGATATGAACTGAATATGAATGAAGTATTGAAATTAATGTAAATTTTTATAGGTACGTAAATTAAAATAAAATTTAATTATTTTTGTTGTATTATTTTTTTTCTGCATTTATAATGGTTTTTCCACTTTTACTTCTATTTTTACAGATATTGTTTATTTTAATTAACGCCTTTGATGTTGATATGGTATGGTTTTTGTTAATATTACGTTATTCTTTTTTAACGTCTGTTTCTTATTTACTGCTATGGGTTTTAAGGTTTTTGCTTCTTGTCACAGCACACTTCTTTTTCTTTACGATGTACACTCTCCTGTCGTTTTCATTTTCTATTTTTGTTGACATTTCTTCATTAATTCTACATTTCCCCTTTTGGTTTTTGCGTTTCTTCTATTTGTAACCCATTTGTAAGACATGCTTTTAACATATTTTTTGTTTTTCACTGTTTTTCGAAAGCGCGTCCCTTGCAATATTATTGTGCTACCTTCTTGAAATTGGAATTACTATATCTACTTCATTTTACGTAAGAAAATAGCGTTGGTTTAGATAGGGAAATAAATTCTGCTCTTTGATTAATTATCAAATAAAATGGATATAATTAACCATGTTTTGATGTAATTTTTAATATTCAGAACTCGTACATTTTAAAGTACAAAAATATTTTTTGATTTACTAATTTAATTTATTTAATGCAGTAAAAACGGTTGGTTCACAAGCGCCATTTGCTATTTTCTTACGTGAAATGAAGTATAGGTATCCTGTATTAACGATTTATTGTTTTTAGAATTTATCTTTTTTCTTCACTTTTATCCATTTCTTCAAAGCACATCAAACTACATCCCTCACTATCTCATTTTTATTGATTTTTAAATATTTAATTTATTTTTTTTAAATGATTTCAAATTTGTTCGAATATTTAAAAACAAAATTTTAAATTAGGTTTCGCCTTACCGAGGTAGTTTTAGGAATTTTTAAATAATTGTAGATTGAATTTAAAAATCAATCTCGTATTGTTGCGGTTCTCGAAATGTCCAGATATAAAAACGAGATTGATTTTTAAATTCAATCTACAATTATTTAAAAATTCATAAAACTACCTAGGTAAGGCGAACCCTAGTTTCCTCTTTTTTAAAATTCTACTACAAGGTATCATAGCACCATGTACAAAACAAATTTGTGCGGGATAAACTTCAAAAATGCGCGAATTCTATATTTTGTCTAGTCGTATTCTAGATCTATTTGGAAGAAAGAGTGCTTACAGCCTTTTTGGGAAAGACTTTATTGATTTTTTGACTTGCAATTTTAGATTAGTGGGTCTAAAATTCAATAAAGTATTTCTATCAAATATTCCAACGAAAAAGGGAAACAAAAGTTCCACAACAACGATTATTCTATGTAAATAGAGAATAAATAAATATTTTGTTTTTCAGTTTTCAAAACGTTCCTATTTGTTGAATTTTAATAGAAAATAGAACAACAAAAATTGTTATTGAAATATTTTTTAAAAAGAAAATAGTGTTACACGAGGTGTTACATTTTTATACATGTACCAATTCTGATTGCACTGATTTCTGTTTGCCTTTTTTACCTCTCGCTAAGAGAGGTATTGGATTCATGCTAAAATTCGCATATCCAGATTTTATTGAATAAGCACGATTTAAGGTCCCTACAATCCGATTATAACATTTTTAAAATGATGTCTGTGTGTGTGTGTGTGTGTGGATGTATGTGTGTGTGTGTGTGTGTATGTATGTATGTATGTATGTATGTCTGGATGTTGTAGTCACGATTCCTCAAAAACTATAAGACTTAAAAAATATTTAACTGCAGTTTCCTCAATCTGACATTCCTGGGAAGAGCTGAAAAGGTTTTGGTAACAATTGAACAACCGGAAGTAGTAGTTTCTTAAAAAAATTCTTCTAAATATAATTTTTTGGGACTTTTTTTTATTAAATATTGAAGAACATAAAATTCTCCATCTAATACACTTAAAAAAAATTTTATATCTTGTATAGATTTAGAGATAAAGACTCTATAATTTATAGAGTATACTAATCGCAGAGGCCAAGGCACTAAGGAAACCAGTTGACAAATTCCAATGTTTATAACATGACATATGTCATTGTCAAATATCAACAGTTTTAGTGACATTCTGATAGCTTTTCCTGGGAAGTATATTTAACTTTTCTTATTCTTTTATTAATTAAATATTTGAAATTATAGGTAAAATTGTGGTAAAATGCATATATCTATCAGAAATACCGCCAATCTGGTTAATGAATTGGAACAATATTTGACATTTAGAAACTTCCTCATACAATGAAAAATAGATATAATTTGAATTATATGTGTGCAGAAGACATGCTAAATATAGTAAGAAACAATATTTGGGTAATGTTCTGTAAGATTTTGTTATAAAACGACGGCTGGAAATCGAAGTGCAATACAATACTTTTATAGCCTAATATGGAAATGGCGAGAGGTCTTGTGCTGGCCACAACAGATTTTTTAGAATGTAAGTACCGCACAAAATCAAGGTTTGTTCTATACGTCTTATCTGTTTCTGCCACATTATCGTTAGCTACAGAATGCTCAGCCCCCTTTTTATTGCTTTTCTGTCAGATTTCTCTTTATAACACCCTCACCCTAGTCTTTTTCATTTTTTCTCAGATCTTCACCGCCTAATTTTACTGCTTTTTACAAGATAGATTTTTCTTTCGCTGAGTTGAAGTTTTTCATCATTTTTTTCCTCCTCGTCGCTATATTTCTTTCTATTGTATTTTACTCTTTTTCATATTGGTTTCTTTAGTTTCTTCTCTAAAAACATTCATTCCTTCTTTTGCTTAATTTTTACAAGATGATTTTTCTTTTACAGATTTTACCTTTTTTCAGACATTTTAAAATTTTTGCTAGTGTTTTCTGTTTTCTTTTCTGCATCTACATTTATACACCAGTCACATTAAAATTTATGAAATTTGAAAAACTATATAAAGCAGGAAACTTTCAGAATGTGTCAAAATATTCTCTATTCTGAATATCAAAATCTGGTCTTATTTTTCAGTAAAAAAAAATGACAAAACAAAAAGTAGCTCCCTTACTGAAATTTCTGGAATCCTCCGAAATTAGGGAAGCCATAAAAGTAAGATCAGAATTGATGAATGAATAATTTGATATCGTTCATTCAATGTCCATTCCTAGAAAGTCTATCGGGCATCCTTTTTTAAGCCCTTTATTTTTGTATTAATAATTATGAAGTAAGAACTAGGTATTCCCATCGTTTTTCTGACTGCATTACAAGTATTGAATTTTATTTATTTACTTGTTTATTTAACAGTTTTAATAATGTTTGTCCGTTAGCCTAAAACATCTTGGTCGATATTGCCATATTATTCAACAAAATTATTGACAGAGTATTTCGAGGAGTATTTTCTGAAAATTTCTGTCAGAGACGAAATTCCGAGGTTCTGACCAGATTCAGTATCAAAATCGGATTTTCGTTCGATAACTATTGTATGTTATCATTATTTATTATGTAGTTGAATATAATGCCGATCTTATTAATTCTTACATGTTAAAGTGTTACAATATTTCATTATCCAATTTGATCTACCAGCTGCATGTGAATCTTATCCTGTCTTATGTTATTTACCAAAATATTCAACTAAGTAATATCCCTAATATTAATACCGTGAGTATTTTTTAACGTGAAACATTGGGTTTACCATATCCATGGTTACGACTTGACATTTGATAGACAGCAATGTATTTGCCCGTTCCATTCAGGGTTCCATTTAAAATGAAACATAGGGAACGAATTTGGCATTTGATAAGACGTCAATAGAGGTTAATTTTGTTTAAATAATTATACCTGTTTTCTAAATTAAAATTAGTTGTAGAAAAAATATAGTGTGCATCTTGTGCCCGAGTGGTTTTCTGACTCGGCTAAATTTCTTACAATATTTCTGTCAAATTCATTCCGTATGTTTCTTTTTAAATGAGACAGGCAAATACATTGCTATCAATCAAATGTCAAGTCATAACTTATAGGAAAATTCAACGGTTATCTGCCATATTGACAAGATGTCAGTAGAAGTTAATTTTGTTTAAATAATTATATCTGTTTTCTAAAAATTAAATTTAGATGTAGAAAAATATTGTGTGCAGCTGTGCACCTTGTGCCCGAAATATGTTTATTGCTCGCTTCCGAGTGGTTTTCTGATACCGCTAAATTTCTTACAATATTTAAATATAATACTTCTGTCAGATTCGTTCCCTATGTTTCATTTTAAATGGAACTGGCAAATACGTTGCTGTCAATCAAATATCAAGTTGTAACCATGGATATGACAAAAAAAATACTCACGGTATACTCTGTTTTTTAACCAGGAGGAGTAAATGTGCAATGTTTTAGCACTGTCAATCGTTCATGCATTAATTTAGAGAAAAAAACTTCAAATAACAGTTATAGAAAAATTTATTGTACGCAACTTTTATTTGAAGTATTTTTCTCTAAAATAATCCATAAACGAATTACCTTGTTAAAACACTGTACATTTACTCCTTCTGGTTAAAAACAGAGTAACTCACTGGTATAGGTTAATACCTTGACATTGTTTCTTTTCACTTCACTGCACTTCACTATCATAAATAAACAAATTACACAATCACATGATCTTGAAATGATTACCGAGATGGTGCTGCATCATAAAATTCTGAAAGATACCGCTGGATGCATTCTTCATAAGTAATCCAACTTTAAACTATAGAAAATAAGACCGCGACAATGGTGAAAATGCTTTCGTACCAATCTTGTATGACTCCTATTTTTTGAAATGGAATGCAACTGCTTACTTTTTGTTGGTGCATAATGCCATTATGATTCCTCTGATCTTCTTTGTGCACAATTTGCTTCATTTTATTGCTGATTTTAAGACAATCCTATAGCAGTCCTCACTATTGAACTTTTCATAACAGACTCAAACTATACATATTGTGAAAGAAGAAAGTATAATCTACAAATTAATACACTTTTCGAAAAATTTTTTAGGGCCAACTTATGTCTATTTAAAAATCAGTTTTGATAGTGGATATCATTAGTCCTTTGCAAAATTTCATTTGGGACATACTGTTCATTGGTTTTATGTTAATAACAAACTAAAAATTTGTACCCAAATTCCTAGAAATTCTTATTAATTTGTGCTCATAGTAGTACAGTCTTAGCTAGGCCACAGAATAAACATCTATACAGAAGCGACAGTCAGAAAGAGAAACGAAAATTAGAGAGAGAAAGAGTATGCCAACAAATTTAAAGGGCTAATCGGATAAAATCGGATTGTTTCGGTATATCTTCGTATTTTACGATTCTTTGTTCTTTTCATTATCTCGACGTGAACATTTTCCGTTAGGGGTCAATAATAAAAGTATATTGAGAAACACAAATTGATTTCTAATAAAAACAAATATGTTATTTTTTCAACAAACGATAGGAAAAATCATTATCATAAGGAAAAACATTATATTTCACGTATTCTGAAAGAGCTGTTGTCTCAGCTTGTCACGCCCATGTATTTTAGGGTTATGGCTAATTCAAGCAAACCAAACACGTCTTCTCACTTTTGACATATGCCATTTTGTGAACTGTTTGTGAATTTTAGAAGTGGTGTTAGTTTCTAATTAAATGGATAAAATGAAGAAAGTAGAATCGGGAGGACTTGTTTGTTCATATAAAGACTGTATAAATAGATTTAAAAAGTGGAGAAAGGGAAATGTAAGTTTTTTTCGTTTCCGAAAAATCCAGACATGTAAGTTATGTATTAAAACGACTACCATATCATGTAAAATGTATATTCATTTAATAAATAAGGATATATGGGACATATTCATCGAGTCTGACGTTTGTTTTCCACATCAAAGATATAGAAATTCTGCATTGTAACAAATTTGTAAAATTCAGGTATTTGTTTAATAAAAATATAATTATGTGATTATTTTATGTGATTTCTTTTTAAATCGGTAATAAAATTTAAATTTTAGTACTATTATGTTTTAATTTTTCTTTTACAATTTAAAACAATTTAAATTTCGCGCGTTAATTTGCCAACAAATTTAAAGTTCAAGGTCATAAACGTAAAATCGCAACAACAATGGTGCCGGCAAGGAGTGTCGCTTCTGTATAAATATATTCTGTGAGGCTAGGCGCTACCTTTACTTAGTTACGCTTCTCTACCTCAGGTATACAGTAGGGGACGTATCAATACTGTGCCTTCTGGACTGTAGTTAAATCATCTGCAAATTTTTGAGCGCAGCAATTGCCTTGTCGCTATAGGATCGTTTTAAGTCTTGCTTCTCCATCCGCTTTATTTTCTTTGTTCTCGACTAATGTGCTCCTCTTAGGAGGGTGTAGTGCAGCAAGTGCCCACGCCGTCGCCGTTGGCGCTGCTGGCCGCGACGTGCAGCAAGATCGGCAGCGGTGTCGCCAGCGTGGCTTCCGAACAGCAGCAGCCGGCGCTCGCTTCCGTGGCGTCCGTCGCAGCGCAAGCAGCCGACCAGCAGCAGTACGGCATCGTGCTCAATCAGCTGCAGATGTCGGGGCAGCAGATTAAGTTCATCAAAAATGATGAGGGCCCTCCTCAGGTAATAAGAAGGAACCTCTGTGCCCCATGAATGATCTGTTCTATCCAATTGACTTGTAGGAAAATTGTAGTTGCAGTAATATCGAATATTTTAGAAATTCTCTTCCATTTCTTATACCGTGAGTATTTTTTAACGTGAAACATTGGGTTTGTATATCCATGGTTACGACTTGATATTTGATTGACAGCAATGTATTTGCCCGGTCCATTTAAAATGAAACATAGGGAACGAATCTGACAGAAGAATTATATTTAAATATTGTAAGAAATTTAGGGGAATCAGAAAACCACTCGAGAACACTAAACATATTTCGGGCACAAGGTGCACACAGTATTTTTTCTACATCCAAATTTAATTTTTAGAAAATAAGTATAATTATTTAAACAAAATTAACCTCTAATGACATCTTGTCAATATGACAGATAACCGTTGAATTTTCCTATAAGTTATAATTTGACATTTGATTGACAGCAATATATTTGTCTGTCTCATTTAAAATGACACATGGGGAATGAATTTGACAGAAGTATTATATTTAAAAATTGTAAGAAATTTAGCCGAGTCAGAAAACCACTCGGGCACAAGGTGCACACTATATTTTTTCTACAACTAATTTAATTTAGAATGCGTATAATTATTTAAACAAAATTAACCTCTATTGACGTCTTTTCAAATTCTTCTGTCAGATTCGTTCCCTATGTTTCATTTTAAATGGAACGGGCAAATACATTGCTGTCAATCAAATGTCAAGTCGTACCTATGGATATGACAAACCCAATGTTTCACGTTAAAAAATACTCACGGTATTATAACTTTTTAACACAAGAATAATTAACAATCAATGGCAACAATGATCCGGTTTCACATTTTTTAAAAAGTATTTTAAATGAAAGTTTATGCAATAATTATCACAGTAATAACAAAAATAATAATAATTTTTCCTACAACCCTGCGTAAAGTGCATACTTTACGCACTCTTTACAATGTGTAAAGTGTCACTTTTCAAACACTTGTGCGTGAAAAGTACTTTACAAGCACTAGTGCGTAAAAAGTAAATCCGTTGCTAGGCAACATGTACATTCGGTTAGTGTACTTGTCAACTAACACTAACATTATTTAAAGATGCCTGTATACTGTATGCTATTAGAAATAGCATTAACATTTCGGTTGTAGGAAAAATATTGTATGCAGTTCGTGTGTAAATAGTATTTTTGTCCTCCTGAAGTGTAATGCGAACTTTACAATTGTATGCACAGCAAGTGTAACCTACTTTTTACGCATACTGTGTTGTAACTTGTCTAACTGTGCGGTAAAATAATCAAAATACACTGGACGTTTATGGGCATTTAGAAAAGAAATCATCTTTACTAAATAAAGTTCACGTAAAAAAGTACTACCTACGTAAGTTATTTTTTTACTTTAACATTTCCTGTATTTAAAACTAATTTATATAAACCAAAATCACGGCAGCGACATCTGCCATTATTGTAAAAATCCGCCGTTACCGACATAGTCACCGATCGATATACCTGTCAAATGTGCGAGGCGAAGAATACTCAAATGTCAAATATCGACACCTACCTATTATGTATTACGAAGAAAACATGAGCAAATAAATACATATCAATCATAAACAACGACTATTATTACAGATAAATTTTCGCTAGTAGAAGAAGTCTAATGAATAAATTTAAATTTGTTAATTGACTTAACCCCAGTATTTTAAACTATCCCTTTTCAGAAGTATAACCTATCTCATTAAAAAAAGTGATTTTCATTATCGTCGGCCAAAAATTTTGATACAATTCTCGTGCGTGAATTATTTTACAGCGCTCCAGCTAATAAGGCAGTCGCCTTAAGGGCTCGTGCCTTAAACAAAGCTGTCGCGCTGTGAAATACAACTTACACTCACTCGAATGTAAATAACTATTTTTATCTCGTGCTAATTTCGCCCTCAACCACAAAATTACTACTTTACACACTAGTTACATAAATAACTATATTGTTATTTTTGTAAATATTTAAATTAAAAGATTGGCACTAGAAATAGTCATGAAAAACAACCCTTCGTCAGACTACATACAACACGTCATTCATAGCCAATAGGAAAACAGTTTACATTATTTATATAAATAAAAATGAGCGATAATTTGTCACATGTTAAACCATATGTACTCTGACGTCACATTCTGTTTCAGACCACGTGATTTTTTTCAAAATATTACACAAATTTCAATATTTTCAAATTTGAAGCTCTTTAAAGAACAATATCTTTTAAAATTTAGTACTTAGAATAGAAGTCATATAAAATTCTTGCAACATCCCTATTCATAATTCCGAGAATGAGTGATTTAAAATTAACAAACAATAAACTTTCAATGTTTAATAATACAGAGTGCCTTTCTGTGAAATTTGATATCTTGCACTATTAATATTGATCACAAATGTAATTAATTCTGTAATTTGAACTGCCTATAATAACTAGAAATAAAACCCTGGAAATTTAACTGACTTGTCTACATTAATTATTGTTGCATGTATTTTCTTGTCGTATAACATTGGTTCAATGAATGCCGATTCCTTCCTTTATAGTTAAACTTTGGTTGTTCTGGTATATAAAAATACCGCGATAACACTATCAATCTCATTTTGGTCAAAAATTGACATTTATTGTTTTTGCATTAAGCTAATATGCCAAAGATGTGTATAAGAATGAAGAATATTATGTAGGATATTCGTAGTTTAATATTTTGTACACCATTATGGGACCGGTTGTGGTTCCAATTTGAACCAACCGAATTCGAATCCGATCAACGTCAAATATGAAAATTATTTACAATTTCCAAGAAGCACTAAAGTGATCCGTGTGGTGCTCTCTTTCCACGGCAGCTTTAAAAACATGAAAATCCGTGAGGATACGCCTAATACACGCCCACAATGGTAACGTTACAGAAATGTGTACCTACTGTGTAATATCATCCTTACTGAAATGCAGAATACGTATGCCGTTATGATATATTTTTTTTAGACGACCATTGTGATAAGTATGACATATCATAGTAGTATCCTAACATTGAAAGTTGAACTTATCACATTAGTGTTACGATATATTTCATATCGTAATAGTTGACACGGTTGCTAGGTTACTATGTCATTATTTTCTGGCTATATGTATACATTATTCATTTGTCAGCTGTCAGAACGTTTGAACCTAAATTTCAGTTTTGAAAAAAAAGTAAAATTTATTTATGCTCTTCTAAAAAATAATGTTCATAACTTGTATGAAATACAAATATCTTAGCTCGTGTGTATTGACTTGCACTCCGCTACGCGTCGTGCGTCAATTTACACTCACATGATATTTGGTATATTTCATAACTTTTTACGAAAATAACTATATTATTCTAGCAACTAATTTTACTCTAAAATTTCCTGTATTTTCGTAAATCTTAAATAATACCTATAATTCCTAATAAATCATTCGCAAAGTAATATTTTAACGTGTTTCATTTATTCAAACGTATATGAATTGAAGTGAAGAAAATTCTAAAATTAATGGCCAAGAAACAAATAGCTGATAACAGCTTTTAATACCTAATAAAATGTATACAATTTGTTTTGCTTATAAAATTCCGTCATAGATTCCTTACATTTTGATTTATAAACACTATACTTGCCGTCAAATAAATATGGACTAGAAATTTCTACATTATTGCTAATTTCATTGGTCATGTTGAAAATGCTAAGTTATGAAAAAGCGGCAAGGTATAAGGTGGGGAAAAGGGAAAAAATTGAGCATCAGTCCACATTTATTTGACGGCTAGTATAGGTACGCTCGTTGAAAGTTTAAATGAATGCATTAATATCTCTAGCTTAATACTTAACTGTATGTTATATTTTATAATTTCTCAATTAATACAAGAAAATTCGAAATGGCAAAATAAAATAATTTAAAAATTGTTGATATAATCAGCCTCATCATGGACAATAGGTCTCAGGGAAGCGCTGCCTCCCCACCAGTCTGTCCTGCGCCTCTCTTAATCCTGTCGTAATTCCCTCCTCCCAAATGTTTTTTTTTTAACTTCCTCTTCTCATGTATCTTCCCTTCAATTATAATTTTTTGAAGACAATCTTCTTAAGATTATATTCAATCTAGTTGGCACTACTTTTTTTTTATTTCCCTCAAAATTCTTTTTTTCAATTCTTCTCAACGATTCTTTTCTATCTCTCTCCCGTTCTTCGCCCAATCGTCTCCAAGCGTACCCAAAACCACATAATTTTTCAAATAAGTACTTTTTTGATGCGACTTGCTGTTAGGTTAGCATTTCCTTCAATAATTTTTTATATACGCTGTATTTTTTCCCTTACTGTACTGTTACATATCTTTAAATAATATACACCGAAAAAAAAGGGTGCGAGTGTTCATCAAATGAGTAGTTTAATTTTTAATTCTATGCTTTCGAAGGGTGGTAATACCAAATACGCTCATGTTTATAAATTAATTTATGATCGTTACATCTGAACAACCCAATGCTGATTACGGCAGTTTGCATTTTTCACAAACTTTGATAATACGGTATTCTAATTTTTTTCTGAAACTACATTTTCCTTGTGTCACAAATATTATATTTTAAGGCGTCTTTCTTTTACATTTTATTTAAATGAGATATATATTTTTACTTGGTAATCTACAACTACAATATTAATTACATAGTTCTTTGACTTGAATTCAATGCTATTATTGATGAATCTGAAGTATCTATTTCCTATTCCGTAGCCCTAATTGAGTTTCCTTCGTCAATCATTGCACTCTGACGATGTCCTCTAGGTCATCACGCTCTCGCAGCTGCAGAACTTCCTTCCGCTGCCGCAGGCCGTGTGCTCGGAAGCGGGGGCGTCCACGGCATCCAGCTCCGCCCAACAGTCGGTCAAAACCTTCGTTTCTTCCGCTGGAGGCAACCCCCAGGTTGTTTCTGTCGGTCTTCCCCAACAATTCCTTCAGGTAAACATCACACATCCCCACAATGTCCTTTTTATATTATATGGTATTGTATTAGTAATATATTCATAGTATTGTAAAGAGTATCTTCCCTTTGTATTGTTTGTTAATGCTATATAGATGTGAGAATTGTTTGGGTCGTAGAAATGTTGGGGTCTATTCGAGGTATTATTGTAGTTTGGTAGATGGTAAATGTATATAATTAGAAAAACTAGTTTTTAAATTATACAGATACGGAATATGCCGCAGATTTATTTGTTTGTATTTATCAGTGAAGTATCAACTGAACCTTGAAATTGTTTCCATAATTCCATGGAGCATTTTAATTCATGTTACCAAATGAATATAATCGTGATAATTGAAGACAATAGAAAAAAATGTATAATCTATTTGCTATTTCTTTTACTTGAAAAACTTTAATTCATAGTGACCTAAGTGCCATTTTTACGTTTTAATGTTATTCAACAGACTATGTATTTATAAATTAAATTTAACCGACTTACTATACCGTAATATTTCCTAATCTGACGCACAAAATTTGCAACCCTAAGTTTTGTACGTTAGCGTTAGGTTATATTAAAGAATGATTTGAAATACTGCAAGCGAAAATGTCCAAATATCCAAATAATCATTTAGAAAATAACTAGGCGTTTTATAAAAAGACAGATTTTATAACCCAGCTACGACATAAAATGTAAGAGCGCAAATACAAAAAAAAAATACGATGCACATAAGCGCATAAAGCTTGTAATTATTGACATTATTTTATTTTAATAATTTTAACATGGGAGAAGGACGATAAATTTAATTTACCTGGCGCCTGAATTTATTTAGAAATTTGAAATATAAATTACTAATGATTGGAAGAAACGGAGAAATTAGTCTTGAAAATTTATGAAGATATTTTTATTACAAATTCAACATTTCGGTAGACAATCTGCCTTTCTCAGGGAGATGTCAATTCTTTTCAACCCTTGTTCAAAAGATGATCTATAGGATAAAGAACAGTTTTAAGTTCAGACGTTATACGAAGGTAACTTTTAATTTTTAAATTTTCAAGACTGATTTCTACGTTTCTTCCAAACATTTACTTATCCAGGGGAAGAATGAGCCTTTTTCACATTTTTTAAAAAGTATTTTAAATGAAAGTTTATGCCATATATTTCATAGTAATAAAAATAATAATAATTGATTGTTATTCCTGAAAATAATTAATTAAAAACATTGGCGCCAGAAATAGTCATGAAAAACAAACGCCCCACTCCTGTGACGTCCAAGTACATACAGAACGTCATTTAGCCAATAGGAAAACAGTTTACGTTATTTATATAAATAATAGTAGGCGATAGTTTGTCACATATTAAACTGTATGTACTCTGACGTCACATTCTGTTTCAGATTACGTGACTTTCAAAATATTATACAAATTTCAATATTTAATTGTAAAATATCTAATGGATATTTCGTGACATTTTCATTGAGGCACTTTAAAGAACAATATCTTTTAAAATTTAATACTTAGAAGTCATAAAAATTCTTGTAACAGCCCTATTGTAATACTAATACTTGTCTTTCAATATATTATTCCAAAATTGTATAAATTTTGAATTGTGTAAAATATAATAACATTAAATTTTTAGTATACTCGAATAATAAATGAAATGGCGAAATTGTTAATCAAAAGTACTACTGTGTCCAAATGGTTTTAAATCTACTAATAAGGTGCACCTTGCAAAAGTTGTAGGCTGACGGCTGATAATTCGCAGTCAAATGCAAGTAAAAATTGTGTTTTCATTTTCATAAATACTCTTCAGAAATTGCCTTTAATTGGCCTTTTAAAAAGTAACAAATAATCAGCTCCCAGTGCTTTACGCCTTCGTTAGATGGCTCTATATGTCATTAGTTACCTCTTAAGCCATCTATCTTATATGAGATGTATATTTCTCGCTGATAGATATTTCGTGATATTTTCAAATTTAAGGCTCTTCAAAAAACATCTTTTAAAATCTAGTATTTGGAAGTCATATAAAAATTCTTGCAACAGTCCTATTCTCAAACTTACTTATTTGAGAATACAACTGTATCTTTATTTTAAGATTTGTTTATAAATAAATAAAACAAGATTTTTCTATGTACTATAATGCTAATAGTCTGTTTTATATTTTTAAAATAATAAAAATTTAAACCATTAACATTCGATAAAATTTTTAAAAAATATACTCGTATATTTTTTTAACGATGTTCAAACTTCACGCATATTTGTTTTTATTCATTAGTAAAGTTTAAACTACCTTGAAATTGAATCTTCGATGTACAAACCGTTTAATTCGTGTTACTTGACAGAAAAATGGTGATAGTAATTTTGTATACCAATGAAGGTAGTCAAAAAATACTGTAAACTTACATCATTATGACGATCACATTGATGAATAATGTTCTCATTACGTGTATCACACGTAAAAAATGTTAATATATCAAGTAGTGAACCATATTGGGATACAAGGAGCTGACCATTTATTTGCCTTATATCTCCTTCTAGAAACGAAGTGACGTTGATTAAAATAGTAATTCAAACTTTGATTACACAAAGACGATGAATTTGGAAACGAGTACAGAATCAAAATTGGAAGAAATTCTTGTAATATACATTACTTTCTTCTTATTTCAACAAATTAATCTTTCTTCTTCTTCAGCAACAAAACGCGCAGCTGATGAATGCAGCTGCTGGTGGTCAGAATCTGACATACAACGTGATGCAGCCTATGCAGACGGTAACGGTGGACGGCCAGGAGGCTTTGTTCATCCCCGCAGCAATGGCTGGAGGCCAACCTCAACAAATGCAGCAGCTCTTTTCACCTGCAGGACAATTAATTCGAGCACCAGGTCTCCTGCCTACTAATATCCTGCAAAATATGGCCGGACAGACTGTCCAATTGCCCTCAGGTGAGGGAGAGACGAAGTAGATTGTAGATAGTGTTAGTTGGGAGTTATTTCTGCTCCAAAGTAGTGGAAGAATCACCGAATATTGGTTTAATTTTTTTTTTGTGTTTTCTGGTATCGACTTTTAAAATAGATCCCTTTAATCTAGACTCATCGTTTTGTAAATCAATCTCCAAAAATTAATTTGTTTGGAGGTTGTAAGGTACAAAAAACAGTAAATGTCAAGTTAGTTTGTTACTGAGAATCAGACTACGATGTTTTTTTAGATGTTTTTAATTCAGAGTATTATGCCGCAAAAAATACAAATTTTAATACCTACTAATATAAAATTCGAAAAAATAGAATACGCACCGCGTCAGAAAAGTGATTTGACTGTACTCATATGGCATTTAAGTACTCTTCTGGTAAACTTTCGCTTTTCTTAACTTGGAACGTAATATACTATTTCCATACTGCGAACATATATATTTTTTTGTTGTTGTAATATTAAGTCAAAAAAATCTGTTGTGGCCAGCACAAAACCTTCCGTCAATTCGATGTATTTTGTATATATCCCATACCAAAAGTTCCTTGAAAAAGATTTTGTATATCCTATAAAATTGTAACACGAACACACTATTTTTTACAAATTCTATACCGAAAGTTCCTTGCCCTATTTTATTAGGGGTCGCTGTTTCTTACTCTTCTCTTTTAATCATTCCTGTCCAACGCATCTTCTTCACACAATTCTTCCTCTCTCAAATCTTCTGCTACACAGTCCTTCCATCTTCTTCTCTTTGGAGGGACACTCACATTCACATATAACTTTCTGACCCTATACTTTCAACTTTGGTTTTGCATTTGACACTGACATCTGTCAATTAAATTTTTCTGAATATATCTGTTGTTTCCATAATTTTAACAAAGCTGACTAATTTTTGAAAGTTAATCTCTCTTAATGTCTCTATAACTCTATATCTATTGAATATGAACGAAACTGTATAATCTAATCGTATAGAGAATAAGATATTCTTTCATATTGATAATCACAAAATGTCGAAAAATAATATTTAACTGCGTTTTTTCAAGAAAAACTGTTAAAAACTTCAAATAAGGGTACTTCCGGTGGATCAATTATAACCAAAATCTAATCAGTTCTTCATATGGATATAAAGATGAGGAATACGAAAGAATTATAATTTTTAGAATTGTAGTATTGGAGTTATCGTCGGAGAAAAAATTTTCACACACACACACACACACACACACACACACACACACACACACACACACACACATACATACATACATACAGACATCATCTTAAAAATAGTAAATTCGTATTCTAGGGGCCCTAAAACGTGCTTATTCATTAAAAACTCACCAACGAATTTTTTGACCAAAGACAATACCTTCCTTACCTAAAGGTGGCGGAAGGTTAGGTTAGTAATATCAGTATTTCCTTAAATAATAATACTTGTATTTTTTTTTCTTAGAAATTATTATAAATATCGTATTGTGTAGACAATATTTCTTTTGCAAATTATCCCTTAATATTATTTTAGATTGTGATTTCTTTTAGTATTTTATATAATTTTTCTATTTTTTCTTTTTGCAGGCCAGAATGTATCAGTTCGTCCTTCAATGCCTCAAATGGTCCAATTCCCCATGCAACAGACAATACCAGTACAAGTTCCTATTACGTCTACCAATGGACAAACGGTGTACCAAACAGTCCATTTCCCAGTCCAAGCTTTTGCTACTGCCGCAATGCCAAACATTATCCAACAAGGAAATCAGATGCAAATTATCCCTCAATTGGCGCAAGTAAGTACCATTTTCCTTATTGGAAATTTATATTTATAAGTTCTCAGAACATCTTACAAAAATAGATCAGAATAACTAACGTACTGACCATGGAAAACATTTTTTGTTGAACTATTTATGTAGGTTTCTGTTATACAAGTATAATTGAGTTTTTGCTAATATTTTTTTTTCTTTTGCTGTAGCCTCAACAAGTAGCAAGTATAATAACACCAAATGGTCAAATACAGCAAGTGCAACTTGCTTCTGTTGCCCAACAACAAAGTGTTATGGCCCAAGTCGCCGCACAGGTAAGGTATAAAAATTTACGATAGTTTTTAGCAGAGTTTAGCGAATAAGATATGAACCATCATTAATATGAAACAGACGCAAGAAGTGTGCTTGAATAAGTTAGATAGAAATATGTGTCAAAGAAAAACTTATGTAACAAAAGTACGGGTTCGTAGGAACCCATATTTTAGAGAATACGTGAAATTATATACTCGTAGTCAGTGGTCGATTTGGTTTAGTAGTATACGGACGTACCAAACAAAAAATTATAAGGAATATTTCCGAGTGATCCCGACCGACGCCAAATATTTCGAATTTCAAATGGCACAAAAGTGACCTCTATGGTGCACTCTCCACGCCAGCAATGAGTATAAATATAACTATTATTTGGAGTAACGATGATCGACTGGAGATTGATGTGTGGAGAAGAAAATAAAGTAATCGGAAACTGCAGTCAGTACGCTTTTATTTGATTTGAAACCTACGTTTCGATCATTTATGACTTGATTTAACCCTGAAGAAGACCATTGTAATGGTCGAAACGTAGGTTTCAAATCAAATAAAAGCGTACTGACTGCAGTTTCCGACTACTTTATTTTCTTCTCCACATAACTATTATTAACTAAACAAAAGAAATGTAGTTAAAAATTGAACTACTGTTAGTATTATTTTTTTATTATTAAATTATGTATTGGTGCAATTGATAACACCAAACTTTTTCTCTGAATTGTTTCCATAAATTGTTTGTTTTGCGTTTATTTCATAGTTTTCTGTCAACATATTTAAAGTGGTTGAGGTCAAAATTTTAAGGAAATCATGACAAAAAAAATAATACTTTGTTGCTAAAATTTTCTCACAACTCCGGTGCAATCTTTCATAACTTATAATCGATTTCACTATACATATATGCCATCTCGTGTGAATTAATTAAAAACAGTAACAGTAATAGCAAACTTTAGTAACGTACTAAATTCTAGGTGAATAATATACATTATTTATATCGCATATTTATTACAACGAATGAGAATTCAGCTATTTTGCGCGATTAGCAATGAATATTAAGAGAATACCACGATAAATAAAATAAAGTTTCCCCCTATAAGTGCATAATAAATAAATAAATAGAAATTAATCTCAAACCTTTTTCTGCAGGTCTCCGTGGCAAACTCCTCCGCAGCGACGTCTGGCACCTGGTCAACAACCACTACACCTTCCGCACCTAGTGTTACAGTTCAAGCAGTGTCCGCGAACAACATGCCCGGAGCTGATAACAGTAATGCACAAGGTTCGAACCCCGTGAACTTATTACAAGCTGGTAACCAGCCTATAACCTTCACCGGAGCGGGAGGGCAACAATACACTGTGATACCGGCGTCCAGTATTAATCTCGGCGCGCACTTACGACCCGGAAATATCATACAGGTAGGGAAGATCTGAAAAAGAAGAGATGAATTTGTTACAGCATGGAATTTGTATTCGTACGTGAACAATACTACACTCATTTTAATTTGTGGAACACATTTCGCGCATGATTGCAGAAAAAAGTTAATAGCAAATCGTATGATCTATAACGGTTTACCTACCATTTCATATTTATTTTATAATTGAACAACAAATGTTGCATTTATCTCTCTAGCTGTTTTAAAGTAAAAAAGAAAAATACATATATATTACAAACTTAATATTAATAACGGAAATCTTAAGGATAATAAAATAATAGAAGTTCATATTATATTTGTAATACTTTGATTATAAACAAAATACAATTTTCTTTCAGGTTCCCAATCTCAGCGCTTTACAGTCAATCCCAGTACAAAATATTCCTGGACTAGGGAACGTTCAAGTGATACCCGCCAGTGCAATAGCCCAGTCTCAATTAGCTTTGAGTCCTATCCAGAATCAGCAAGGTTCCACAACACCTACAGCAACACAGGCACCCACCCTCTCCACGGTAAGAAATAGGTACACTAAATATGAAACAGAAGAACTCAACAGCCCTGGATCTCAACTTTGCAATATTTACCCTAATGTAGTCAGACAATCAATTTGTGCAATAATTTTTGTTTTACATGCTTTTTTTAGGAATTGAAACCTCTTAAAACTGATCAATTGCGCCATAGTTCAAAATTTTGTGGGAAAAAATAAAAATCAATGTGTTCTCTGTTAATCTCTACATAAAAATATTAGACCAGTATTTTATATTTTCGCCAGAAAAAAATATTAGTTTCAATAAATGAGACACGAGAAAATTGACGGCGCATGTAACGTCATCTGCAAGAACTACGTTTCTTCGATTTAAGTGCATTAAAGGTTCATTTGGATATTAGAGAGGAAATAAAAATCAGAAAATTAACGATTATATTCACCTTAATATTACTTATACAAATATGATAAATATTGATATCCAATAAGAATTTTTTCCATACTTGTCGTTAAATAAGTATGGACTGGAGATTTCTATATTGTTGCCTTTTCAGGAACCATGTTAAAAATGCTAAGATATGAAGAAGCGGCAACACCGCAGGGTAAGGGATAAGGTGCGATGAAGGAATAAAGTTGAGCATCAGTCCATACTTATTTTACGGTGACTAAAAAAGCCGTAGATTTGGAAACATAAAAATATAACAATAATCGTAACAAACCACGGAAAACCTAAAACCTGATAATTACAAAATTAAAACAATCTTCATTCTAAAACAATTATTAGAAGCAGTCATTAATAGTCTTCTTTCTTGTAGAACCTTCCCGGTGGTGCCCAAATCATCGGTCAACACATCCAGCAAGACCCAAACGACCCAAGTAAATGGCAAGTGGTGCAAAGTATCAATCCGGGAATCGCAACACCGACAGCACCTCCGCCCCTCACACCTGGCCTCGTTATGAACAGCACCCCGAACCCCCAAGTCAGTCCCGATCCCGGCCAAATGTCCGAAGGTGGAACCCCCAAAGTCCGAGTCCGGAGAGTTGCTTGTACCTGCCCTAACTGCAGCGAAGGAGAAAGGTTAGCAAAATAAAAACCAGGAACCTAGGGGATCCCAAGACTACGCTATGATAGCATAGCAACAAATAACATTTCGTTTCCCTAACAACCGTGGAAGTTGGGTGGGAAAGGAAGGTGAAACGTAAAGGGTATTTTTCACCTTCATATACAGGGAATTTATTTTAACATGCAACATATGGTCAATCATTTTAAAATGGACAAATATTACATTGCTGTCATTTTTTGACAATAGTGAGTAACCATGGAAGTGATGAACCATAATGTTGCATTTTAAAATAAATTCTCTTATCAACTTCTACGGTTGTTAGGGAAACAAAGTGTTATTTGTCGCTATGCCATCATAGCGTTTCCTTGGGATCCTTACCTTGGTTTCTTGACCTTGACAAATAAAGGTTTTTGCCCGATAGCACCAACGTATCTTATAGTTATTTACATATAGAGGGTCGAAAGAAAAGGTTTGCGCCTGCGGACGAAATTTATTCGTCCAAGGGTGTAAACTTCTTTCGGCCCGAGGTATGTACAACATTTTACGCACAACTGCAATCAAATGAAATGTTTTAAATTTATTTTTTAAATACATTTAAAGCTTGTTGCTATATAAAAATATTACGTGGCCAGGTGCCTATGTCACGAAACAATAAGGCGATGCGTTGCATTGCTAACTATTTGGTTATATGAATATTTTTTTAATAGTCAAACTTGGCGACTTGAGACAATATCTGAAGTAATTCCTTAAGCAATTCTTATGAAATCTAGTGAAAATTTAGCGGAATTAATATCATTTTTAAAAATAAGAGTCTTGATTACATTTCCAATTGTATTTTTGATGTTTTGTTTACCAGTAAGCGGGCTCTTTCTGTATTTTCCCGCCCGCATATGCTACTTTACCGTCCGCAGGGTGTAATCTTTCAGTTCCTACCATGGTAACTACGATGTAAACAAACAATTTTAAAGCAGATATGCGTAAAATATTAAACACGGTTTAAATTGACAAAATTGAATCGAAATGGAATGTCTAATGAATTACAATATATTGCTGTCAAAATTTCGATTTGCATTTTTTTGTTTAAACGTAGATTAAAAGTGATTAAAATTAATTTCATGTTGGTGCAATTGGGCATTTGTGTGGGTTCAGAAAAAAAAAATCGGATTTTCGATTCAGGTTCGGGTTCTGTTTCAGGTCCCTTTTAAAAACATCAAAATTCATCTCAAATTAATTTTGATGAACTACTTTCTAAAAAATCTACTTCTTTCTAGACATACGGACCGAAAGAAACAACATATATGCCATATACCGGGTTGCAATAAAGTCTACGGCAAAACATCTCATCTGCGAGCTCATCTCCGATGGCATACGGGAGAACGGCCGTTTGTATGTACCTGGCTATTCTGTGGGAAAAGATTTACAAGATCAGATGAACTCCAAAGACACCGCAGAACACACACCGGCGAAAAGAGGTTCCAGTGTCAAGAATGCAACAAGAAATTCATGCGATCAGACCACCTTTCCAAGCATGTGAGAACACACCAAAAGCAAAGAATTACTGTAAGTATAAACAAATCATTTGCATATTTGTTACTGATGTGTGACCAATAAAGCGAATTTTTATTTTTTCTGTGTTGCTGCATGTATTATATTTCGTTTGTGCTTTTTTGCTTAAATAGTCTCTCATCGAAGGAGAAGAAAATGACAAATCAAACTGGGAAGAACTCGAAGTAAATAACAAACCAATATGGATAGCTGATCACCCTAATGCAACTTTTTATTCTCTAAAGCAAGTTCATTTGTCCCAGGTAAATGTTTTTTAAAAGTAGAAATTTAGCTTGGCGCGAAACTTCAGTGCAACGCTTACTGTAGAACCAAAGCATGCAAATTCATGCACAACTTACGTCTAATTTCTATTTCAGGAGGCTGCTACATCTACCCAATCTGTATCATCAGATAGTTCGAGTAATGATGAGAAAATGATGATCACTATTACTACAGAAGCTGATCAATCAGACATGGCAATCACGGCGGACACATTAGACTCATCTATTTCAAACTAAACGGTTTTCTTTGATTTCGCTACCCCCACCCTTGTTCAAGAAACTTCTTGAAACTATTTTAAAAATTGTGCGTTCAAGAAAAAACTTGAGAGGCGGTTTATACGAATTTTTGCCCTAGATTAATAAAGTCTGTAATTATGTACATATTCTTACTAAATTAAGTTTACATGTGATCTTATAAATAAGAAAAGGCGGTTAAATATCCATAATAATGGATATTATAAAAGTAAAGTTACTTTTGTAATTTTGTAAGTACTGCCTACCGACCAGTACGTTTTAAGAAGAAATAATTAAAATCTTGTTACAAATGCTAGACTATTGTTTCATCATTAAATGAATTTGCTTGGATAGTTATTATATTTCTTCCTAGAATCTCTTTTTGGTCATAATGGTAATAAACAACGAATAACATTTCTGCCATAAAATCATTAGTTAATTAATACATTGTTACAGTTAATACAGATGTTATAGTTTGTTATATGATATACAAATATCATTGTATGTATTATTTAACTGTAGAACTCTTTTGTATAAATGTATAATAATTTTATCTATACTGTTTAAATTTTATGTATTAATTTAATGTTACTTAGAAAAATGTGCATCAAATCTTTATAACTATAAAATCAAAATATATTTTTCTATTAACAACCCAAAGAATGTATATTTTTTAAGTTCTTACCATAAACAGCAAATCTGGATTTACTTAAGGGTGCTGTTTAAATTTCACTGCCCCGCCATCTTCAATACGTTTAAAATTTGTTTACATTTGACATTTAACAATAATTAACTAAATTAGTAAGTATTTTTTGTTTAATTTCACGAGAAACATGTATGTTTCACGACGGTTACTCAGCAACTGACAACTGACCGGTAAAAACTAACATTTGTTTTCATTTTCATAGACTACTATCATCTCAGGTTTGTAAGTTGTAACAAGTTTGCTGTAGTAAAAATGTTCGACAATTTCAATGAAAATAAGTGAGTATAATAATTTTAAAATATAATATTAATATAAAAGTTGTAACGTATATTACATTTTTACTTGACACTTAGGGTAGGGCCGTTTTCGTAAACAAGCTCACTTTTAAGACTAATTTGCTAAAGTTATATTATGAAAAGGAAAACAACTTTAATTTCAAGTGCTAAAGTAAAGTTTATTTTTAAAACGGTCTTAGCTGACAATTTGAAAATTTTAGGAATCTAAAACAATAATATAATTTAAAATATTATTTTATTTTTTAAAAAATATAATAAAAAAAAAACATTTGGAGGTGCCGGGTATCGATCCCGGTACCTCTCGCATGCTAAGCGAGCGCTCTACCATCTGAGCTACACCCCCTGATGGAATAAGGTTGTTATATACTGTAATAAATAATTTTATAATTATTTAACCTATATAGCATAATGTTGCAAAATCTAAAATAATCCCATCCGCAGGAAATCAATAAAGATAGGTCCCACCGAGATTTGAACTCGGATCGCTGGATTCAGAGTCCAGAGTGCTAACCATTACACCATGGAACCTTGTACTTAACAACATGAACTATGTCAAATAGGTCGTTGCAATAGTTTCTCCGAATAATTAATATTATTATTACAATAATTAAACTTAGGTACTTCCGCATATAATTTAAACATGTCGAACACCTGTGAAATAGAAAGGACAGAAACAACACGTATATTTTAAAAACAAGTTTATTTCTAAACTTTTATTTATAATAATTATTATGAAATACATTTGTGTCTAACATAAACATTGCTATATGAAACTGTCACAATTTGTGTGCAAAACTGTATCAAATTTTGTACAATATTCGAATAATTTAAAATAGCTAATTTTCAAATATCTAAATAGGAACATAGTAGAAAAGAACAAAATAATGTGAGAATAATGATTGTGATGGCAAGCCAAACCGGAATTGCAACTAGAACAAAATACAAAACAATTATAACAACATTTTTTTTGTTTTCGTAGATAACTTACTTCTGTAAGGCAGGCTATGTATGCAAACTCGATTATCAACTGAAATTGAAAGTACTGCTGCTTCCGTAACACTGGAAACCGTGTGGTTATCCACCACTGGAAGAAATTCTAATCCAGTTACGAACATAGAATGCGCTCCAGGTACATGAAGTATGCGCTGAGGAATAAATTCTTATCAGAAATTCAAAACAAGGTAATAAATTACTCACTTGTAAACTAAATGCGATGTAAATTGAAACTGAACCGCTATACATTGTTCCTACGGCTATAAACCTTCCATCATCTCTTACTGCTAAGGCAGATAAACTTTCATCTATTACAACTGCTTTTCTGAGAGTTGCCTCTTCAGGTATCCATTTCTGAATGAATCCTTTTTGTTTGCTGCCTCTTGTTAAGGGGTTTGCGAGCATAAATAAAGCGCATTTTTTTTCGCTTTCTATTCTTCCAAATCTACATCGTTTATATAAATACTTTGTACCTTCTGGTTGGTCCCAACTTAGCCTATGAACTTGTTTTCCTGTGTTATAATCCCAAAGAATAGCTAGGCCGTCTTTAGCGATTGTTATTATCCAGTTTTCAAAAGGACTAAAATCTATGTCGTCTATTTCTTTACTATGTGCTTTTAGTTCGTGGGTTTGTTTTAAACTTGGGAAATTCCATAATCGAACTGTACCATCTGTTCCACCGGAGGCCATAAGTTTTCCATTTAGGCTTAAACGGACGATTCTTTGAATGGGTTCTTCAGCGCTAAAATCTGTTTGGACGCTATCTGCTGGCTTTATAACGAATTTTAATCGTTTGCTATTTTTATTGTTATCTGGAACGTTATTTTCTTTCCGTTTTTCGTTCTGCTTTTCACTGTTTCTACGCTGACGGACAGTATTGTTTTCATTTTCTTGCTTTTTCTCTTTTTCCAACTCCTCTTTTTCTGAAACTATTACTGTTTTTACATTATAAAGCTGACAGTGGCTTTCCTGGCCAGCTACTAAATAGGAATGTCTATTATCACTAAATGTGGCACAATTCATAACAACGCTAGGTCCAGTTTCATGTCGAATTACTTCTTCTGCTATAAATTTGTGACCGTCGTGAGATATTTCGAAAATCTCCTAAAATGTGAATGTAATGAATTGACCTTGCTTCAGATTTAATTAATAAGTAATTTAAGTTATAAATACCTACAAAACCATTTGCTACCCCTGTTTTGGACGATCCACCACCTCCAGCTACTAGGACATGCCTATTTGTCAGCATCTGGAGGGTGTACAATGGAAAATTCACTCTGGCCAGCAGTCCATCTTTATTTCTACGAGCTGGAGGCATTTTTTCAGTCGTTTACTAATAACACTATGTACCTATGCGCTATAATTCCACGTATGTCATCTAACGTGTTACTGAAAGTAGTGGGGGTAAGTGTCATGCACCAGTTTGCCCCACTACAAAAAATACTAACAGCGCAAAAAGAACTAGTTTCGATCTAGGGGAAAAGTGCAAATTTTTTAAACAATAATGATTATACTTTTTTATTGCCAAAATGTGTTTATTTAAAAATTATAGATGGTGTGTTAGCTGATGTATGCTAATACTTGCGTGCTAATGTGTTACTGATGAATGGTAAGTGGTACTCGGGAAGAATAGTCGTAAAAGAAAATTGATCAGTTTAGAATGTAACCCAGTAAAACAAAGCATTATTATTGATAATTACTGCAGCAAATTACAGAAACAAAGAAATATATGGGATTTAACCTGTCATGAGGTTAATTCTTTGCAGTATTCATAAAGCATTGTTTGACGTAGAGTCAGACTGATGTAAATATTTTGTTTGGTGCTGACATCTGTCGAGCGTTTCGATAATTTCTAAATAAGAAGAAACTCTTGATAGCTAAAGGATTATAATATTGAAGAAAATGAGATTGATGATGTCTAAATCATGCTGTTTATTTGTTTTAAATCTTAAAAGTGATTATTTATGAAGAAAACAAACAATACATTTGTGAAACTGCTCGTAGATGTCAGAATTGACAATTGGCGCGTGCCTGATTTGCCAAATATCTAAAAGCTTTGCTGACAATAACTCTTGCCTAACAAAATTTCGTGGGTTCTGTGATATCACACATTTGAAAATACATCGTAACTAAGGTAAAAGCGGGCGTTAGCAATGATTTCGGTCAGAAACCTTCAAGTCGGTGTTGTTTTTGTTCAATGTGGCAACGCCGTTGACGTTTTTGCACGAGCCGTTATCTGTGGTGGGGACTGGCCTTGGTTACACTCATAATTGCGATTTCATATCATACCTTGCTTTTGCGATCACTTCCCGATCAGCTGATAGCTATCATCATGGTAGTTCTGTGAATATTTCGTGTATAGTGCAGAGAAACAAGTGTGTTTAAAATAAATCAATGCATCGAAAGGGCTTATACCGAGCCCGGAGATATGGTATTGTTACTTGGCTGTGAAATCAAATGAGAATGGTAAATGGCAACGGTTCGATGTTTGGAGGATGGTGTGTATTCCGTTTATTTACAGTCGCATTGTCAGTTTCTTTGTTGTGCCAAAATCTCGCGCACATTGCGTCACGTTTACTTTGCTCGTATTTTTTTGAGAATTTATAATTCATTTTATATACAATCGTTAATATTTTATGAACATTTTTATTGTAAACAATAAACTGTTTATTTGCATATTTTGTTCATGTAAAGGTTTTTACACTTTTCTTTAGTAAACAACGTGATAAACATTTATTGAACGTGGGGATATTGTTTATAATGAGCTTTAAATGATAATTTAACAGTCGGTAAATAATTTTTTAGTTTTGCTCTTATTTGTGATAATGAATTGATCTATTGCTTCGCAATTTTAGGTTGCTGTATAATTTTGTTTTTTGTTGATGTGCACTTGTTTACTTGGTTTACCGTTCGCTTTTTGTTACTCTATAATTATTTTGTGCTGATCTACTTAGATGAACAATAGCTTTTGATACAATAATTTATTATTTGCATTGTTTTATTTTAACGACACCGTTAATGTAGAAAAAAATCTGCGATTAATTTTATTGTTTTTCTGTGTAAAATAAATATTTACTTTATATATTATTAACAATTATTTCACAATTTACATTTGTACTTGCACAATTTAATTGCATAACATTTTTTTTTGTAAATTCATATTATAAATTGAGCATGTAAAATAAAAATAAATTAGTTCATTTGCATTACAGAATCTGGTGTAAGTGTGTTATTTATTTAAAAGAAGTTTTCGCTCTAGTACTTGAAAATGTTGTACATATTCCATGTAGATACTGGTACTATGATGACTTTCGACATGAATCTAGCGTTAGAGAGGTGAGCTAAATTTCTAATACCCTGTAATTAAATTTCAACTTAATTAAAATTGTTATAGCGTATCACACCTTCAGTCCGTCATAGACAACATTTGGCGAATACCAGTGGAGAAACAAGTGTTACTTGTGAGTGGAGGTGAAAGTTTAGACCCTAGTGCGCGAGTGTGCAGTTATTCCGCCGGTACGGATACGAACCCGATCTACCTGTTCAGCAAGTCTGTGATCGAGAGCACGAACCCTCCGACGCCAAGCATCGACCAGGCGTCGGACTTCGACCTGAAGGAGCAGGTCGAAGCAAGCTGCAACATGCCGGCGACCTACAGCACCGTCGTCGCCAGAGCGCAGCTAGCGCAGCAGTTCTGTGAACTCGCGAGAGAGCAGACCAAAATTTGTGAGAAGTTGGTACACGACCAACATCTTCAGCAGCAAGGATGGGCGGCAGTAGTAGCTAATTTGGAGGATATTACCGCGGAGTTCAGAGTCAGATCTGAGAAGTTTCAAGCTAGTTTTAAACAGTACCTTGAAATGAGAGGGTCATATCTGGAGTTTTTACAAAAGTAAGTCACTTTATTTCTTCATTTTTAATTGTTGTGGTCCAGTAGTTACCACGGTACGTATTTACAAGGTTGAGCGTTCAAATCTCGCAATCGACTTTGTTAATAACTGTATACACAATCTATTTCTCAGTGATTTGAATAGGAAACTAAATATGTACATAAATGTAATACTCAGATATTAGGAAATTTAAATATTTGCATTTTCAGTTTCTCAATTGTCTATTTTAAAAATTAATATTTTCAGGGTTATATTGAATAAAATATTATTAACTCAGGGCTAATTGTCTCGTGGCCATGTGTCTGAATATCGTCGCGAATGTGGGGACCCGGTTCAAACCCGACCGACGCAAAAATTATTTCCTATTTTAAATGGTACAAAAGTTACTTCTTTTGTGCACTCTCCGTACCAGCAATGAGTGCCCGTGTGCTGAAGCCTGGTAAACGCCTGCACGTTACAAATATGTCATCATTATTACCGATATCTGCTTATAAAGCAGATTGGCACACCCAGCAATGGGTAATAAATTCAAGCAAACAGATCTAATTTTTTTTAAATCGTTTCTGACTTCCTTATTGTTTGAAACGTATAAATAATATCGAATAATATAAACAATTTTTTTAAAATTTTTAAATATATAAAAAAATGTCACTGCTTGATCCCAATTGGATTTGAACTCGTAACCTTAGCATCTATAACCTTCGGAAAAGAGCGCGCACGTTTTATGCAAATAATGTTTGTTTTTACAACTAATTCATTTTAATAAAAATCATACGAGTGCGCGTATGGTCTAGACTCAATGATGCAATAAGCTAAATGCTAATGTTACTTTAATATTAATAATTAAGTATAGAGATAGGTAGAGTTTAAATAGATTATAGATTAATTATTTATTAATTGCATTGCTCACGAATATTACGTAAATAACGGAAATAATCATACACAAATATTGATTTTTCCATGATAATTCCGACCTTTATATTTGGCGAAGACGAATGCCAAATTTGCAGAATGTAAACACGTCCCGTGTAGGAATTTATTAACTGTGTTTTATGCTTAAAATGTTACAAAAATCAAAGTAATTTATTATTAAATTCAATATTTACTCATTATTAAAATATCTTTCAGAACTTATATTAATAATTGGAATAATACTACCTTTTTAGTTTAAGTTCTCTATTTATTTATTTATTTATTTATTTATTATTAAAACCCAACGTTTCGGCACCATAAACTGGTTCCTTCTTCAGGGGAAATTGACGTAAAAATTCAATTTCCCCTGAAGAAGGCACCAGTTTATGGTGCCGAAACGTTGGGTTTTAATAATAAATAAATACAGAACTTAAACTAAAAATATTTACTATTTACAAAAAATATGCGTTCATTCTGCTCTAATTATAATTAGCAGCATTAATAATTACCATTTTTCAGAATTATAACGATTATGTGAAATAATTGTTACAGCAAAATTTTATCGCAAATTATTTTTTTGTTTTGTATGGTTCGAAGTATTGTGAAATTTTTGATAGAATTTTATACTACACAATTGAAAATGGGCTATAAATTATATTTTATCATTACATTTTGTAACATTAAAAATTAAAATAATGTTTTACTAAAGTACATATATGCATAATAAACATGGTACCACCATAAGAAACATGTATTAAATAAAAGTTAAAGATACGGGTACCTAACATTTATATTTTTTGCAGTAATTTATTTAAGTAAATAATATACCTACAGTTTATTATGAAATAAACAGTACCGTCTTTATTTTATGTAGTACATTGTTAACAAAAATACAACACTAAAAAATTCAATGAACGTATGTCTTGATTTGATCCTACAACTTCGGTGCATTCTTTATCTTCTGTTGCGCTGACCTATTTGCTGGCGGATGAGGGACTATCAACGTCATACCTACGTTATTTCGGCTTAGCATCTTTACCTTTTCTAGAGGTTTAAACTGTTCCTATTACTGAATAAACGAACTACCGAATTCTTAACAAGAGCTGCTTATTTTTTTTGACAAAATAACTTATTTGGGGTCCCGTGGCCGCTTGCCTGAGTGTCTGGTCGTGAATCCGGGGAACGACGCAAAATATTTCGAATTTTAAAAGTGACCCCTGTGGTGCACTCTCCACGCCAGCAATGAGTGCCCGTGAGATGACGCGTGATAAACGCCCGCACGATACAAATGTCATCATTATTACCGAAATCTGTGTACAATGCAGATTGACCCACTCAGAAATGGGCAAATCGTGATGATACATGTATTTATTTATTTTATATTTACTTGTTTTGTCTTTAAAGTCAAACTCCTATATGAAATATATACTAGGAAATTTAAACTCGCGCCAAGAGTAAATGGGGCATTCCACCATTTTTTTTTTTATAATTTCATCTGAAAATATTAGTTAAACTAAGACTATTGATGAAAATCCGGTGAAAAAATTCCTATTAATAAGCGAGTTATGGTCTCCCGTATTTTGAAAAGATTGACGTGACGTCACGCTTATGTGTTTTTATATCAAACTGTTTTCATCATGGACCTAAATGTTCTTGAAATATATGCTATTTTAAGTTATATTTACATAAAATAAATGAATATTATAACACTGTATAAGTCTACATACTTTATAATGACAGGTGTATTTAAATTATTAAGTTTAATGCAAGAAATTTATGTTAAAATAAAAACTGTTTGAAAACTGTAGTACAGGAATGTTAGCCCCTCCTTTCGAATTTGAATTTCTTAACTTCCATTGGTAGTAACCCCCACCTCCTAACACGCTATTTGTTATGCATGTATAGGCGGTCTTTCGGTCGCCAATCAAAATATTTCATATACGTGTCGAAGCGCTATAACAAAAAAAACCCTTATTTCCGAAATATCTCAATTATACCATTTCATTTTTTTTTTTTTATTAATATTCGTTATTCAGCATATACATTCGTATTTTTTTACTATTTTCCTTTAATTCGATTGAGCTGGAATCCCCCATTGTAACCTTATTTTTTTGTGTATTGGTACAAAACAAGATTTTGTACATATTAGTTGTTCTGTCTCCATTTTAAAACTATCTATTCTTCAAACACAAAAATCGAAATACTTAGAAAGACAAGCATAAGTGTTACTTCGTCAACTGCTCTGTTACTATAGTGGTGTTACCAGTCTACTAAAAATATGTTACCATGTTACCCGACCGAAGCCGAACTTTTGTACACTATATGTCAGTTGATAGTATTTAATTTACACTTAGCCGCTTAGTGATTTTTTACTTGAAATCGTGTCGAAATCGATCCTCAGAAAGAATAGAATAACAATGTATTATAGACAATAAACCTCTACACTGGATTCAACAAAAACCCTATCGCGTCGTAATAAACAAACTGTCCCCTTCTATCTGTAACAGCTAAGCTGCCAATCGTACGACTCTAAACACTTGTTTTGTTATTTCTCTCGTTTTCCCGCGTTTCCATCTCTTTTTATGTAGAGTCTTCTACGTCACAACTTTCAAGGACATTCTAAGGCGCACCGAAATAACGGGGTTATTGGAAATATTTTAATGTAATTAGGTATTTTTTTTGTAGGTGTGATCCTCGGTGTGATCTGAATATTAAATTCATGTTAAAGCCCCCAATCCCCGAACTATCAAATTTTTCATCATACGTTTTGAATTGTCCAACAACTTGTTCTTTTGTTCTACACCTTGTTCAATGTGCAGTTTGTTGTAGAACATGCTTAGAAGAATGAGTAGAGTTGTTTATGTATGTAAATTAAGCCCTTGTTCGTTCCAAATGGTCAGTTTTGACCCCGGCACGTGTAAATAGTTATTGATCGTCATAATTACCGCAATTTACTTTCGTGCGTATGCAGTTCAATGACTCATGGAATGACATTTTGCCCCTTAGAATTTTTTGTCACTGCAGTAATAATTCTGTAGAAGGGGATTGATTGGATTTTCAGCAAGCCGTTCAACCGAATAATTCACTAGCGAAAGAGTTTTAGTTTTATTGATTATTTTACAACGACGCACTTTAATCTCAAACTGTATTTTTTATGTGTACTTTAGGAAAAAATCTTGAGATAAGCGGTATCAGTGCCGGTCGAGGTGCCGGTTTTCCATTTTTCGTGCCCTGAAAATATTTGCAATTTTTTCAGAAAATAGTGTCAAGCGGATTTGAATTTAATGTTTAGTCTAAATTTATCACAATAATGTAATATCATTAGCACATTATCTTATTTTAATTATGAGGTTTTGTATACAGGGTGAGGGTGTTAAAAAATAAGTGTCACAAATTATGAGGGCATATAGTACCAGGGTTGAAAAAAACCCAGCCCACCTGGGTATTTTTAATAAAACCCGGGTTTTATTTTTAAAAAACCGGGTTTTATTAAATAAAAGCGGGTTTTATTGACAAACATCGAATTATAGTATGTACCTATCACTTTTAAGTTTAGTTTTATAAAGTATCTTAATACACATACACAAGTCGGCGTAATAGATAATAGATATTAATATTATTAATATTTTCTTTTTTTTTTTGAAGACTGTAATGTAATAAACAATAAATTAACTAGAGAGTGTACATGTGTATAAGTTACGAATTAATATTAATAGTTGCAAGTCTGTGCAATGCAAGTGTGTACAAGAATTAGATTCAAGTTATTTCAGTAGTTGTTACAGCCGCGTTAAACAAATAGCATGATTAACACACAACTCAAAAAATAATGAAAATGCTGACACAAGGGTTGGAGTTGTTCAAATATAAAAGAAACACCGTGCATAGTTCGTACAGCAATGAAATTGATTGTAAAATGTTGCCGGTGACAAAAATTGATGTATATATGTGTGTACCATATAAGTATGTACCATATTTAATTAATAAAATAAGATTTCATAAAAGTGGGTTTTTTAGATGGGTCTTTTGGGTTTTTTTAGATGGGTTTTTTTAAAAAAACCCGCGTGGGTTTTTTTGGGTCGGGCAAAATTACAACAACCCTGTATAGTACTGACCAAAATGAGTAAAAAAAGTTTAATCAACATGGTTCCGATCTTCAACTGTTTTTGAGAAAGAGGCCATTTTGTATTAGAATCGAAGAAAAACTGACTAAGATAGAAGTTGGACAAAATTTTGTCTATGCCATTAAATAGACTATAAAAAAAATAATAACATTTTATATGAAACATTTTTTTCACTTTCTAATAGTTACGAAGTTATTTGAAAATTAAGTATTGGCCAAGGGCGCCACAACTTTTGTCTCAGTACAATTATTTGATTTTTTTGAAAAACAAAAACACATCTAAGATGTACTCTGAAAGATAAACAAAATGTCCCATTTAATCAAAGTCGTAACTCTTACAGTTTTCGAGATAGCAGAGGTAACCACCGAAAAAACTCATTTTTCATTGCCTTGTATCTCGGAAACTATTGAAGATCAGATCCATGTTGATTAAACTTTTTTTATTCATTTTGGTCAGTACTATATGCCCTCATAATTTGAGACACTTATTTTTTAACATCCTCTATAACATTTTGCAAAGATGTATATTTACAATAAAATTATTTCATGAGCATTTGAAGTACTTCATTACATTTTATTTTCTGCAACTGACATTTATAAGTGTGTTAATTACAAACACTAGAAGGTCTCAAGACGGTATTTTTTGATTATAATAGGCTGCAAGATTTATAAAAACTGATTATTTTGTAATTTTATCTTTATAACTACAGACTGAAGATAACTTAGATAAAATGTAAAACAGAATGTACGGAATAACAAAATTATTCAAAAAGCAATCTTGTTTAATGTGGTTCTATATGTTCTATCAGACAATCTCATATTCTCATACACCAATTTCACCGAGGAAAAGAATTCATAAAAATAGATATTCTAAATTTTTTATAGTTTAGGGTTGAGAATTAAATTGTTGTAAGAATAAAAAAGTTTAAAGTAGGTATATATAAGAAACATATATAACTCTTTTAATAATTGTGAAAATTCCATCAAACATAATATTTTCCAGCTTTCGAAGATAATTCCTACAAAAGTAGTTGGGTGTCTGTCTGTCATATTTTTTAGTCTCAATTCTCATTTCTAAAAGATCACGTGAACTGTCATTAGGTAGATTTCTAAGTATATGTGTCGTGTATTACTGCAGTAAAACACCGATTTTCTGAACCTCCATTAATCCGGATATCCTTGTAATCCGGACAAAATTAAAAAATGTAGATATTAGTTCCCGAAAATCCGTGTAAAAAAATCGTGTAAAATATACATAGTCATACTCGTCATACGATATTATTTTATATTTATTTTAATATTTGATAAAATATGGTACAAAATTGGCGATTTTCTAAACAGTGTTATTTCCAAATCGTGTGAAAATAATCCGTGTAAAAATAGGTTACAGTTTACTTATCAAAAAACTGATGGAAATTATGTAACATATTTAAATTTCATTTCAATCTGTCGTAATTGCTTCCATGATAGAACTATTTTAAATAAAATGGAAAACACCTTATAACGTTTATGAGAGAGACATTTTTAGAAGAAAAATAAATATGCCAGCACATTACCTTCCGTCAATTCTACGTATTTTGCACAAATTCCTTACCGAAAGTTTTTTTGGAAAATATTCTGTATATCCAGTAAAATTGTATCACGAGCATAACTATTTTCTACAAATTCCATACCGACTATTCCTTGGAAAAGATTCTATACATCCAGTAAAATTGTAACACGAACATATACTATGTAAATTGCACTTGATACTGACATCTGCCAATAGGCCCATAAACCATAACAAAAAATAATAAAATGTACACTTTATCCTTTAAAGTTCTACTCAATAAATAATGATTAATAAAAAAAAAACATTTATTTAATAATTACTTTGCGAGATTTTTGAATTTAACTCTGTATCTATTGAGTATGAAAGAAAATGTGCACTCTTAGAAATTACTAAATTCTAGGACGCTAGTCAAGCTTTATTTACTAGTTTCTAATGTTATTCTGACTAAGTACAAAGAAGTAAAATTTAATTTACTTTTTGTAATATCAATTTAACAAGATACCTAGTAATACCTGATAAAATATTTGTACAATGTCAATTTGTCTTTAAGAAAAGTTAAAATTTCAATTGACTAAAAATTTAAGCAAGTTTTACTAAAAGTATAGTATGCTACACTGGTTACCATAGTCATAAAAGGAATCAAGTTTGAACCAGTTCAAAATATACTATCAGCCCTAGTAAATTTTATTAGTATACCTACACAAATTTGAACTTGTGTGAACGAGACAGGCATAGTTTCATTTTTATTTGGTGATCAGTACAATGTGCTTGTGTGTCGTGTTTCTGCTGAATTAATTTCATACTCAGATTCTACCACCAACCCTCAGAATAATGAAATATTTATTCGACTTAAATTTAATTCTGAATTAAAATGGTGTTTGTTAAAAACACCGGGTACCATGTTAGACATTAGCGTTGCTGGTAAGTATATGAACCTTATTTAAATTTTATACTTTTCTGCGGACTAATAATAGTAATGGTTCTCAAATTAATTTTCAGTATATGAATTATTCAATAAAGGTCCATACTATTGGTTGATGGCATAGGAGCAGAAATACCGGAACCATTTTCAAATATTTACTTAACAAAACTAGGGACAGGAGCAATTATTGAATTAAAATTAAAACAATCTATATTTGAAGGTACTATGCACTATGCACGAGGTCACGCGAGTGCAACAAGAGACACAATCTAGTCAAGTGTAGATCGTCTAATTATTTTCCACAAGGTAGATTTTTTATTATACTGTTTGATGGAACGTTTAAATCTATATATAAAAAAAATATTTTTAGACTGGTCTTTCAATGACAGATGGCCTCAGCAAAAAGACAAGTCAACCCGTTCTGATTGCCCGTGGACCAAGTAAAGGAGCAATAGATCAGTACTTAATTTGTATTGATAACAGGTTTATTGATTGTAATACATCGAATACAGTAAGTGCTTTCGACCAACAGTTTATGTCACATACTGTATTCGGAACACACTTTGATCCCAACCTAATACAATTTTATTCCTTTTTACAAATTGAATTCTATAAAATACGAGTAGACCTGGATTCCGTGACTATTACACCGAAAATTAGAGAATTAAGGTATAATATAAATAATACGAGTACATAATTTTTTAATATATCGGTATTCCATTTTATACTATTTAAAAATGTTTGTGTGCTATTTGTGTAGAACTACACAATTAAAAGTATATAATATGTGTTATTAACTTAGTAATTTATAATTGTTTTTTATAAAAGTTTTTTTATATCTATATTATATATTATTTACACAATGTACGTTTATTTTTAATAAAGTAAAAAAATGCCATTACATATATTTGTTTTATATTTATACCCTGTGACAAAAATCTCTAGTTAAATAAAATAGAATCATAGTCAAATTGACAGTTTTTATTAGTCAATATGGCAAAACTGCATAGATAAAATGACAAAATTAAATTTGTCAAAATGACTTTCTACAAAGTAAAAGTGACAATTTTCAAATAGTAAATATTGTCTTAAAACCCAGTTAATTATTGACAAGCTAATTGTAAATATTTCTATTTTAAGCAAGACATAATGACTATGATTCAAGTAAAGAATTTTACAATGATTAAATAGTAAAAAAGTGTCTAGGATCATATAGTCATTTTTTTGTCATATTGGCTAGTAAAATATTGACTTTTTATATGTAAGTTAATATGTCTAGAATATCATAGTGGACCTGTAGGGACTAGGATAATAGATTTTCGTGCGTGTTATTTTCCCTATCTGTTTCTAAGAGTGTGTAATCAAGCCGTATAGACAATCAAATGTTCTTTTATATTTATAAAAACATAAAATGTCAAAAACTAATATTTAACTACGTTTTTTCAATAAAAACTGTTAAAAACTTCAAGTAAAGGTACTTCCGGTTGTTCATTATAATCAGTTCTTCATATGGATGTAAAGAAGAGAAATTTGAAAGAATTGTAGTGTTGGAGTTGTCGTCGGAGAAATATTTGTTAAACACACATACACACACACATACACATACAGACATCATCGTAAAATTAGTAAAATTGTATTTTAGGGCTTTAAAACATGCTTATTCATGAAAAACTCACCACCGATTTTTTTTTTACCAAAACAATACCTAAATAAATATATAAATATCATCACGCCATATTACCCATTTCTGGGTGTGCCAATCTGCTTTATCGCAGATATCGGTAATGATGATGACATATTTGTACCGTGTGGGCGCTTACCAGGCATCACCTCACGGGCACTCATTGCTGGCGTGAAGAGTGCACCACAGGGGTCACTTTTGTGCCATTTAAAATTCGAAATATTTGGCGTCGGTCGGGATCGAACCCGACATCCCCAGGTTCGCGACCAGACACTCAGGCACGAAGCCACGGGACCCCATACAACAAACAATACCTTCTTTACTTAAAGGTGACGAAATATAAAAAGTAGTAGGTACTCCGTTGAATTCTTAGGTAATAAATTGAAAAATTTAACATTACCCAATAAAATGTAGAAAAGCCAATTAAAACCCTATTGGGCCGGTATTTGCCGGCCTTAATTCTAATGGCCGTAAAACGAAAACGTCTTAATACCTTGAAAACTCACTATTAATTTTTTTTTACCCAATTTCTAAACACAAATTAGCCCTAAAATGGGCTGGCGATTTCGCCATTCATTTCTAATAAAAAATATATAAATATGTAAATTTTTTGTAATATTTGTCCACACAAATAAAATTATGAAAATCCTGGATATAAGCGAATTTTTCAGTTTATATTTTAATAAACCGGCTCTGTGCGGTATAATTATTGTACATACCTACACACATTAATTTTTTCTATATTATCTAAATTACATGTCATTTCGTCGTTTTAGTAGCGAATTTCTGATAAATTTTACTATCGGTTAGAAACCGATCATATATACATACATTTTATGTCCTCTGTCATGTTGCATAACATTTTATAGTTGAGGACCTTTTTGCGTATATTTATCAAATGAAAAATGGGAAAAATATGTTTAAAAATACAAATATTTATAACAGGTGTTCAGAAGAACATTTTCACAATATTATTTTCTAGAGTTATGAGTCAGTTAGCTTAATATACCAAAGTACGTAATTCTAAAGTTTTAGTTATCATCCTACGATGACACGCATTTTGCAGCAAATTAATTGATTTAATTTTTATCAAACAAAGTTTATCTACTGTACATTATTTTTAATGCAGAAATAGTAGTTTATATACGGGGCTATGAAATAGTAAACATTAATAGATATATTTTGTATTATAATTTTTTTTATAAACTTAGTTTTATATTTTACATTGAATACAATTTAAAAAATTTGTTAAAATACATACGAAGTAGTTTAAATAAAAGTCCAAATTATAATAATTTGTTACATACCGTATTGCACTCATATCTCAAATGCACGAAATTTTGACATTGGTTGTTTTTCATTAACTATGCATATATTTTTTACAATATATTTCAATACTAATTAGAATTTTCTACGACGTACGATGAAAATTGGGGCAAAATATAATATATGATGTGCGCAGATTCTCTATTCCGACATTTACTATCTGTATTAAAAATTTAATATGAAACTAGCATTTATTGATAATTATACCAAGCTATTAAGTTGAATTCAGGAATTTTCCTACGTTTTCAAGATTTGAAAATTATGTCTTTTATATCTATATACGTAAATATGGTCTATTGGGTCTCGTCTAGGACTTTTATATACCTATAAAATATATTGGCTTTGACTTTCACAGCAGGCGTTTCTTAAAGAAATATATATGTATATATTTGTAATTTGATTCAAAATGAACTGGGGTAATAAATCAAAATTGTAAGAATTGGATTTTTGTCAGGGATGAGGAAAATAAACCCACCACAAAAATTAGATATAACTTTACTAGGGTAACCATAAAATGCGGTCCGCTTTATACTTGGTACAAAACTTATGTCTATAACACTAAAAAACCTCACATTTCGATAGTCCCTTTTGAGGAGTTTTCAGAGGGATTTGTTTATGTATTTATATTATTTGCAAACAAAAGTTTTTTTATCAAAATTTATATTTATTTCATTGTAAGATGACTTCAGTTGATCTCGATCCAATAATTGAGAATTGAGATATGTTCGACTTTCTCTTAGGGATGATTTATGATGAATTTAATTTATAAATTTACATTTAGAAATTTTGATTTAAAATTTACAATTTTCTGGTTTATGTTCGAATTTGAAATTCTGGATCTGACCAATCATTATCTATCACGTTTGTCATTTGACGTTTCATCATTTATCAGTTCAAAATTTAGTTTACATTTTATTTTCATAGCCATGAATTTGTTAGACGCTAATGAACAAGATGATTTTTTAATAATATCTGGAATTTTTTTATTATTGTTGATTTGTATAATAAAGAAATAAAACAAACACAAACTTTGTTTGTTACTGAAAGTGAAATAAAAATATCATGAACAATTTTTCAAATATAGTCTTATGAGTGTGCATGTATTTAATTCCTTACCATCCTTCGTTGCATTGAAATTATCCAAACGTTTTTATTTTTGTACAATTCATTTGCTTTGTCATATTAATTCTAGGTAGTGATAATACCGACCGAGTTTTATATTTACTTTTGCTTCCATACACCAGATGGCGACATTGATTTGGTATCGATGCTTAACATATACGTTTCCAATCTAAAATAGTGTATATGGTCTGTGGTATAAATTACGACATTCGCGAATTCTGCTTAAAAAAACAAAAAAAAAATCATTTGTTCCTATGAATCCATCTTCAAAATGTCAACAACTCACAAACAGAAAAGACAGCTGACCAACTGATGGATGATTGGTCGAATTTGAAAACATTTGGAAATAAAAAATATAGTTATATTTCAAACCTAAATTTGTATATCGTTCACAAACCATCGTATGCGTTTTAAATGAGTTTATTTCTTAAAATATAAATTATTAATTGTAAATTCGTAAATTAAATTTATCATAAACCAACCCTTAGAAAAAATATTGACACGCCACTGGAATATCTTTGACGGAGTGATTTATTACACCGCTTCTTTTGATACGAAGTATAAGAAGAATTATTTCCAAATAATATACCTACTAATCCTACCATGAAATGATAGGACAATGCTTTCAAAGTTCTGTATTTGGACATCTTTTTACCTGATAGGAAATATGCGCATCTGGAGGTGTTATTTAGTTCCACCAAACACTCGGTTTTGTAGATATGTTTACTAATGCAGATTACAAAAACAACAAATAAGAATTATTGCATATCTCAGCCAACAACCTCTAACACATGTTCATCAACGTTGCCAATTTCTTCTAAAGTAATAAACAATAATGGGGTCATTAACCATTTTTCTTATTTTTCTTTTTGAATTTCGACTTAATATTTAGTAATTAGTATAAATAACGAAGAAAAGATTTGTGCAATTCATGGACCTCACTGGGATTTGAACCCAGAAAAAGTGTTTTAATATTATTAATCCTTTGTCCGAGTTAAGAATTATTTGTAGATACATATTTGAATATTTTCTGATGACGTATGGAGTTCTTCGTGATGTTTATAACGGAATTAACCGACCAAAGCCGAACTTTTGTACCCTTTAAATATATCAGCCGTTAGCATTTAATTTTAGTTTAACCGCTTGATGATATTTTGCTTGAAATCAGGTCAAAATTAAACTTTAACAGCCCGATTCACAAAAAAGTTTAAGCTAATCCTCATTTTTGGATTAGTGAATTTCGGTATTTAAAATTTAATTTTCATGATATTATCAATAAAGGTAGATACTAGGAATAGGTTGGACTATATTTTAAGATATAAACTCTCAAAATTAGAGTACATCACTAATCCAAAAATGAGGATTAGATTAAACTTTTTTGTGAATCAGGCTGTAAAAGTATTATTATAATCAGGTACAAAACAATATTAGGAGTACAGTCATAATAAACCACTAGTACTGAATTTAAGAACACAAATCTAAACTTTATCTGTGACAACTGAACTGTTGATCATATTACTTAAAACATGCTGTCGTTCTCGTTTTCCATCTCTTTCTGTTTAAGAGCCTTCTACGTCATAATTTTCTGTGTAGAAATAACAGTTATCGAAATTAATTTTTCAATTTCAGTGTTCTTATAAGCCTATAAAAGCACTATTAACACATCGTTAAGAAAATCTATAAATGCACTGTAATACAATCAGACAAAATTCATAACACACAATATACAAATTGTCAAAATATGACATTTCAACATAACTAACAAATTGTAAAGAAAAGTTGCCTAGCGTTGAAAAAAAAAAAAAAAATACCAAGTCATATTTTATAGAAGTCGCATTAAAAAAAAATCTCATTGTAAAATTACCTCGATAGAAAAACTAGTATAAAAAAACATGTTTCATAAGGCACGTTACTGCACTCGTCCTTTCTAAAACTCGCCTCACTGTTCGTTTTCCTAATTTGAACTCGTACGTTAACAGATGGCCTTATTACAATTGTTTTTAATATACTATTAAAATATTAGCAATACCTATGCCCGTATTCATAAACACTCGTAAAAATTTTAAACGGTTCGTTATAATTTTTATCCAATAAAAACAGTCGACATTGAAAGAAAAATCGAAATTTTATTTGTCAAGTTTGATTCTATTTGTTTTGAAACTTTACGAGTGTTTATGAATATGGGCACTAATATTTTTTTTACTTCCGTTAGGAAAGTGCATTTTTTTTATTTAAATGGGTTCATAAAGTGTGTATTTTTTACACAATAAAAGCGTGAAAATGGGACACGCAAACGAATGAAAAAAAAAGAACACTATGGCACTTTCTTCATACTTATTGTAGTAAACGTAAAACAATTATATGCAACTAGAGTAAAGCGTTTTATTTCAATAAGGATTAATCTTTCCTATTCGTGAAATAAGACTACTTTTACTCGTGTTGCATAAAAAATTATCTGTTTTCTATTATTATTTAGATAGTTTTATTATCAGTGCGTAGTATATTCAATATTTATGTAATGTGCTATTATATAATAATTATTAAAATTATTAATATTTTTCAGTTTCAACGACGATCTCGCAACACTTTCAAAAATCCCCATCTTACCCGCATTACAACTAGAATCCGAATTTTCCGAGAACTCAATATGTGATAAACCTGAACCTATCTCCACCTCTCAAACAGAGAGCATTCGGCAGGACAAAAACATCACTCTTTTGCAATGGATCTCTGCTGCTGATAACCAGAGCTCTTTGGACCAGGTCGCCGATCAGTGTGCAAGAGGCTTGGAACAGCTCGATGCTAGGGTCATCGAAACGTTGTGCAATGATGTCAAAACGGCCTTAGACGCTGCGAATAACTCACAAATGAAGGAGGTGAAAGGGCTAGGGGATAGATTATACGGGCTGGAACAGTTGATGTGCGAAAGTAAGAGATTTGTGCAAGAACAGAGCGATTTAGCACAAGCATTCTTGCAAGTGAGTATGCGAATTCTTTTTTAGATCACTTTGTTTGTAAACATAGCATTTATTAGAAAGATAATAATGCATAGCTATTAATTTTATATTACGTATGTTTCAATATTTTTATCCAATTCATAACGATGTCTATACTTTTACAAGGACATGATTGATTTCGCATTAATATTTTGTATTACATATTTGAAAAGCTGTAATTTTGTTTATATTAATATAAACCGGAAATAGTACTTTGAGAAAACTTTCAAGGTTTACTGGAAATTTATTACCATATAAAAATATCGAAATATCGTTTTATTCAACATACGAACTTAAAATGTTTCCCAGCAATTAGAAAATTTCTATATCCGTAAACGCAAAACTTCTATGGAAGTTATTTTGATATTCTGGCATTTTTACAATTCTTTGTACAATGTAAACTTTCCATGACTAGTTGAAATGAAATTGAATCAACGTATACGTTTCTTAATTTTTTATTATATTATCTACGCTCTACGGGAGATATTTGTAACTTCATTATTTTCCCCACTCTACTTCCGAAGGTATATATAAACATGATATCTTAAAACTTAATGTACTTATTTTTTCTAAAAGCCACGTTACGAATATTGCAAGGATCTATAAATTATTCTTTGTCCTCTGTAAACTAGTTTGAACAAATTTTGTACGAATTTTTTTCGCTCATTTTTACAATACTCGTTCTTAATCTACTGTATTCTTTTAGCTGCGCGCAGATTGGAAACGTTATTTACAAATCGTGTAACGTTAAGATAAAAGCTTTGTCTTCTTATTTACATTTTATAAAAGGGGAAAAATATTTATTTATAATTAAGGCCTTGAAGGGAAAATGTTAAATTATATTAAATTATGTAGAAGTTGTAAATAAATACGAATTGTTTATAAACATCTGGGCCGTTTTTAGTATGTATAGTGTATTTTATTTTAAATATAAAAGAATATTTATTATCGCAGGCCTTCTGATGATTCAATAGCAACGATTTATCATACTGTCAGAGTATATTCTTTAAACGCGGTCGGTAGTTGCAATTTGAACTTAAATAAATTAACAATTTTTAATAAAAAAGGATTCTTATTTACTTATTGGCTTTATACTTAAAAAAGATAAGAGAAAGTTACATTTCCTACAAAATAAGTACACAGAGTGGAACAAAATCGAGTTCCTTATATGAAATATTTTGCATGCTGCAGAAAATTGATAAAGGTCTTTATGGGCCAACTTTTTGAGACAATTTTAATAGGCACCACAGGAATTTTCTATCGTCGTTTGGTTTTGAGCTACAGGCTTAAAACTTGTTTTTCGCTTATTTTAAAAAATATCTCATATCTCACTTATTATGAGAGATAAAGAAAAAAGTTTAGATATTGTTTTTTACGTAGAATAACGTGGTGAAATCACAAACATAACCCCAAAAAATTAATAATTCAATTTATAAAAAAATCTTTCAGAACACATACCGAAACGTTGGAACTAATAAAATATTACAGAACGAAAACTAAAAAGGTTGTATTATTCTTAATAATTCAAGTTTTATCTCTGTTTAAAACAAAAGAATGCAGACTTGTTATACATCATTGAAAAGCTTATAAGATAAAAACGATGAGACTAATGCCCAGTTGCACCAACAAAATTTAAATTTTAATCTACGTTTAAACAATTAAATGCAAATCGAAACTTTGACAACAATGTATTATAATTCATTTGACATTTCATTTCGATGCAATATATCATAATAATCGAGATATGATTTTTTTTCAAAATAAGCGAAAAACAAGTTTCAGCCTGTAGCTCGAAAACAAAAGAAGATGGAAAATTAAAGTTGTTTCAAAAAGCTAGCCCATAAAGACCTACTTCAATTTTCTGTGGCGTGCTTAATAAGAAAGTTATTCTCAAAAGGAACTTGAATTTGTTCCACCTGTACATTATTATCAGAAAAAAATAATATAATAAAATTAATTGTAAAGTATATCCAATCAATTTAGAAATAAAAAAAAATATTGGATCCGGACCAATTGATTAAAATAAAAAGGTTTAAATCAAATAATAAAAAAAATATAAAATTCTCGAAACTATTGTAACAAGAGTCGAGCCGGCTATTTGAACTAAAACATAGAATATTTATTATTATTTAAAATCGATTAAAAAATAAGGAATGTAAATATAGAGTTTTTCTGTGTGGTTTTTAATTAGTTCTATTTCATTTTTTTTACTTTTAAACCCGGAATCATTGCATAAATACAAACACATTTCCAAAAATATTTCATTATATTGTGTGATTGTATTTAAATCTTCATTTGAAGTTCTGTGTTATTACATTACATACAGCTTTAATTTTCTGGTAATCATACCTCCTGTTATCATCTACAATTTAATTTCCATCTAAAAATAAACCCCAGTGGCCTAGTTATTCATCTCAGCGTGTTGTTTATTTGTGTACAAATGGCTGTAATTTCCCACTGCAGTTTCTATATATGCCAGTGTGTATTTTATTTTGGATTAGAGATTGGTGTTTGTGAATATACATATATCGTTTATTTATAGAATCAAAACCGAGCAACCAACCTTGGGGATCCGTCAATATTACCTGATCTGTGCGCATCGCATAGAAGGCAACTGCTCGTTATGCTAGAAAACCACCAAAGGCTACGTGATATTAGAAGAAGGTGTACAAGGGCTAAGGAGGAGTTAAGCGTTAATTTATATCATAGATTAAAGTAAGAATTAGTATATTTGGTTACATGATTTTAGCGCATGAGTTCTTGTTAGAGACGAGCAGCTTGTAGAGAGTTTTTTAGAGGACAAGTGGGCTAAAATGTTTTATGGAACGTGAATTTTATAGTATTTTTCCTATTTTGGTTCTTTTGTCAAAAAATATTTAAAAATATTCGTTATTTCATTTTCTAATTTTTCATTAAGGAATATTTAATTTTTCATTTGATTGTTGGTAACACTTATTCACTTACAGTCATACAAAAAAGTCACCGAAAATATTTTCAATCAACTTTAGGTAAAAATCAATATATTTAATAGTTTTTAACCAAAATGAAAAGCATTATGATACATTATTATATAAATAAACACATAATATGGTTATTTTATTTATGAGGTAATAAAAATTTCTGGATTGCAGTCACAAAATTTTATTTACTAAATTCTCGGGTCGACCGGTTTCGAGCTCCACATGAGCCTTCTTCGGGAGCTGAACAATATTTACAATAAACATTACAATTTAACAATCAGATTAAATTGTAATGTTTATTGTAAATATTGTTCAGCTCCTGAGGAAGGCTCATGTGGAGCTCGAAACCGGTCAACCCGAGAATTTAGTAAATAAAATTTTGTGACTGCAATCCAGAAATTTTTATTACCTCTTCAATATATCCAGTCAAGGAACCTTTTCTACCATATTTTATTTATATACATTGAAAGTATACATAATTTCATGACTATAAAGTCTCCGTACGATAACCAACACATTTAAATAATAAATCTTATTTATAAAGAAATATGATATTTCGATGGGTTTCCTTTGGTTTTTCTACCAGTACCTAAGCAATGAGCAATTGAATTTATCAAATTTTTGGTTAATGATGGCGTTATATTCTGCCATTCTTCTTGAAATCTATTGTTAAATTCTTTTTTGGTTTATATTCTTGTTTCTTTCAATAATCACTTTTTCAATCTGGTTGAAGTCCGGAGACTGTGGGGGATGATTAAGCTCAAGCTTATTTTCAATATTATACCATAGCCATTCTCTTAGAAGATGCGAATTATTTGTCGTATCGTTCACATGCATGTAATTAAAATTGCTAACCCTATTTTGCGATACTTGCTTTAAATTTGCTTTCAAAATATCAAGGTAATCTTTGCTATCCATGATTGGTGTAATAATTACTATAATTTTCTAGTTATACCCCCAAAACATAATGCTGTCACCGCCTTATTTAACAGTTACTTTTAAATACCTTGAATTTTCTACTTTTAATTATTTATTAGGTTTTTTTGGTAACGAAAGTAAGTATAATACATACAGATTAAATAGAAGGCAAAAAAATTTGAGAAAACCTTAAATTTAAGGCATTTAAAAGTAACAGTTAAATACAGCGGTGACAGCATTATGTTTTAGGGGTATATTTAATAAGCGAGAGTACGAAAATTAGTAATAGATTGAAATTATTGTCGTACGGAGACTTTTTTGTGTTACTTGTATATTATTACTTCATTTCAGTACAGGTTTTCTAGAAATAATATTTACAGAAATTCTTTTAAGAAGTACTTTATGACATCCAAATGAGTTTCATAAAGTACATACCAAAATAGAAAAAATAATTTTGTGTATTTTTTGCATTCTGTTATTTGCTAGTATAATCTACAATTTTAATCATATAAAGCACTCGTCTTTAATTTTTTTAATAAATTGCTTGCTGAAAAAGTCCATGTCAGTCTACTACATTTTGAAACACACTCTTAGTATTACGTGTAAGAGTAAGAGTATGTGATGTAATGTCTCTTTTATTATAGGTGGATAATGTATGTAGAAAATTTAATACTAGAAACAGATCACAAATTAATGATATACCATGAAAGTCTGAAACGATTACGAAGGCATGTAGAAATTATACAGCAAATTCACCTCGCACCTGCCATGTATCTAAACGCCGTAGCAGAGGTCGTCAGAAGAAGAGAATTTTCGCGGGCTTTTCTTCTGGTGAGTTACAAACAGTTTACTGCTTTTATTTATGCCATATGTAAAAATTTAAATTCGTATTTCCGGTGTTCTAATATTATTATCTGGTGTTTTAAATACTAAAAGTACGAAGTTTTTGAATATTTTAAATATCACAATAATAAGGAATTATAATAATTAATTTTATTACATTAAGTTCGAACAATGCAAAATGTTTTAATATTACATTAAATTAACAATTTCAATACTAGTACATTAATTACCTGATGTAAAATCTCGCTTATTACGTAAAATATTTAAGTCGCGTTTGCAATAAAATAATCAAAAACCGAAACTGTTTAAACGAAAATAACTTAAAACTATGTTTGTGTATTGTTAAGGCCTATTTATAATGAAGTAACGCAAGCGGTAACGCAGTTGCAGTAAGGTAACGCAAAAGATAAATGTACGGTACAGCATATACCGTTTTATAATGAAACGCAACGCAGAACCGCAGAAGTAACGTAACGCAACGCAACGCCAAAGCTGACCAACTTTCATCTTTCTACCTTACTTTTTTACCGCTATCCAATCAGAATTCAGTGTTTCAGTTTTACTATAAAAATCAGTATTATCGACATGTTCGTGGACTGTCAAAATTACATAATAAATTCTACATTTTGTGGTTAGACCGGTTAGATTTTCAAAGCGATACGAAGAATAATTATGGATGATAGAAAATTAACCGAATTAATCAAGAATCACTGTGTTAGAAACAACATTGCCGCAGCTATATCGTCGTCACTGTCCATTTCTATTCAAATTATTTTACACACTTATTTATTTGTCATGTGTCATAAAGACTAAATAAAAGCGAGTTGACTTTCAACGATATATACAGAATTCTTTTGATTGGTTAGAAGTGCTATCTTCCGCGGTTATTATAAATCACATATTTTGTGTTTGCGTTACTGATTACGTTGCGTCGTTGCGTTGCGTTTTACGTTACTTCATTATAAATGGGCCTTAAAATATTTTTCAATAAGTGTTTTCATTAATGTTCAAAAAAGTATTAACCCTTTGGAGGTGGCGCCCAGTCTGACAGACCAAATATATTCTATAGTATATAGAGAATTTTTTTGTTAGTTTATATTTTGAGAGTTAAATTTTTATTTGTTTTATTTTTTATGTAAAATGTTCGTTTTCATAGAAAAGAAGGTTCATTTCATCAAATCATACCATTATTTTGTAACAAAAATACAACGGTAGTATATTTTTGACACAGGTCTCTCAGACCCGGCTCCACCTCCCGTGTCAAAGAAAAGGGCGCCACGTCTGAAGGGTTAATCTTCGAAACTGAAATATTTATTTTTCCTAAATTTAGGAATATCTAAATTAATTTCTTAAATATAAAAAATTGATAGGCTTGGTTGAAATTTTCACATTGCAATTATTTTATCCAGTGGGCATCTGAACTAGCATGTAACATTCTAACAATTCACAACGACGAAGTCACAAGAAGAAAAGAGTTCTCGACGCAGTTCGAAGGCCATTTCCTCAACACTCTCTTTCCTGGTCTTGAAGACCTACCTCCATCTTTCGCTACCCAGGCACCTTCTATCTTCGACTCTCGGCTTCCCTTGCTCACGACAGAGGACATTGAAAGACTTAAAACTGAGTTACCAGAGCTCACACAGAATATTTCCGTGCCGGATCTGTCTGCGATAACTCAGTACTTCTTTGTCAAATCTGTGAGCAAGGATGAAAAGGCCGATGAACGAGGAGTCGAAGAGAAATTGGTGCAGGCGGTTAGTGATGTTGGACTGGCGAGTAATTTGGATAGAGGGCTGTTGAAACCGGCAGAGAGTGAGCAGTTTTTAACAGCTCATCCAGGGTTACCGCATCTTAAAGATCTTGACAAGTAAGAGTTATTTTTATACAAAAGATGGTCCCATAAATCGATTTACCCTTTTATACTTGTGGTAGCGGTTCGCAAATTTTTTTAATTTGATTAGAGCTATTAATTATTTTAGTAGGGTTATGCGGCAAGTATCAGAGATATAGGGTTATGATATACAATACAATCGGAGAATTATAAAAATATAATTTGAAAAATGTGGGTAATCAAAGATTTTATAATAGTTGTATTAAGGCGGCTACACACGCTCCGGTTTACCGGAGAGGTCTACCTTGAAGCGACCTGAAACTAGGGGTGCGCCCACACGTTCCGGCTGGCCTTACGGTACGGTACACCTTGAGATTGAGGTAAATTTTCAGTAGTGATCCTGCGACCATGGCATCAAAAGACCATGCTCTTGTTCTTGCCAGTTTATTGATAGCTCTGGGGCACACCAAAAGAAAAGTTTCGTATAATACATAGTTGCAAAAAAGAAAAAAAAAACTATTCACTTGTAAATTTGTTAATTGAACTTGGATTCATGCTAGTATTATTTATTGGATTGGATGATAGACAATGGTTGACAAAACCGCCTCAAAGTCCATAGAAACAGTAGTACCATCGTATCCAGCGAACGAACAGATATTCGATTCGATATCTAGCGGCCTTTTTGTGTCTTGGCCTTAGTAAATCGTCCTACACACACTGAGGTTTACCTTAAGGCGGCTCAACTCAAGGCTAACCTCTTCGGTAAACTGAAGCGTGTGTAGCCGCCTATACATAGTAATTCAAAAGTTATCCTGGGATAATGGCGCCAACAGACAATGCTCTCGCTATTGTCGGTTTGCTGATAGCTCAGATGCACGCCATTAGAAAATTTTGGTGTAAATAATGATTGCACAAAAGAAAAGAACACTATTCACATGTATATTTCTTGAATAAACTGAGATTCGAGCCAAAAGATTGGCATGACAATCGTATACACACTCAGGTTTGCCTCGAGACAGACCTCTCCGGTAAACCAGGGCGTATATAGCCGCCTTACATGAGTCGGTGCTTACTGTAGTAAGCTATCGGTGTTTTATAAACTGATTTTTGTCAACTCAGACCACTAAATGCAAGTAACATTTGGTAAAACTGGTGAAATTCCGGTCTTTTATGCTCCACATTAGGGTAGACTCGCAACTTGGGAACTCAGAGAATGGATAACATTAACCGCCAATACCTAATCGGTAGCTAACTGATACATAACAGATTTACAAACTAATTTAACGCATTTTTTTCCCAATGTGGATTCCTTTTTATCATTTCAATTTAATTGGAAAGGCATTTTTTTTGGGAAAATATGTATTAAAAACAACTTTCTTATGCGTGTAAGGATAAATCGTATACTTGTATCATTACAATCATTAAAAATTAAAAGTAATCAACTTAATTGAAATATAAATATTCCAAAAAGACAAAAATATTTAGTACAAAATTTAAAAAAAAAAATCTAACCTTAAAAGTTAACTGATGTTGGAACTTCAAGAAGTAATGAACTGCACTTCACAAACTTTATTCGTTTAACACTAAATCAGCACAAATTGAAACTAAAGTTCAGTTATGGGGTCCCGTGGCCGCGTGCCTGAGTGTCTGGTCGCGAACCTGGGGGAACCGGGTTCGATCCCGACAGACGCCAAATATTTCCAATTTTAAATGGCACAAAAGTGACCCCTGTGGTGCACTCTCCACACCAGCTATGAGTGCCCGTGAGGTGACGCCTGGTAAGCGCCCACACGGTAAAATATATCGTCATCATTACCGATGTCTACAAGTGTTGTAGATAGTGGCACACCCAGAAATGGGTAATATGCCATGATGATATATATTTTATTTTAAGTTCAGTTTTCAACACGAATTCAACTTGTAGAAATTCTATGCATACACAGGAATAAAAAACCGTCATTCAAAAACAAACTAATGAGAGTGGGGGGAACGTAGCACGTGACGTAACAGCTGTACTCAAGTAGGATAACGCTGCAAACGAAAGTTTTCATTGTTAAAAAAAAAATGTTTCCATATAAAATGTATAAAAAATGCTAACAGTAATAATAATGTGAATAAAGACATGACAAGATTTCTTTTATAGCGAGAATCATGAGCCATTAATATTATTCGATTATAAATATTCATTGTAATGAAATGCTGAATACATCTGTAGTTCAGTTACATTAATTAAATTTTATATACTAGAAAGAAATATACATTTTATATCTAATTATTGGTTTAAATCATAAATTCTATAATGTTTCCTATTTCATTTAAGTTAATAATACCTAGAATATTAAGACCACTCTGTGATTTGATTTAGAGATCTAAATTAATTAATTTATTAATCAGGGAGTAAATCCATATTTCCAGCAGGATTTCTTATTAATCATCGAAGGCCGTACTGGTTTTGGTTGTATGTATGCTGATTCGCGGTATTCAAAAATGTTTTTTTTTATTTTTATGAAAGGCCGAAATACGACTAAAAGCATTGTAGATATTAATTTTAAAATGTTAAATCGACTTATGGGCCATCTGTATATAAACAAGGTTAGTGGCATAGGGAGTAAGAGGAAGTGATAAAAGGATTATGTTTAGGGGCTGTGAGTCAGAAACCGATACAGAAGAGTTCGAAAAGGTCGGACAAAGTCCATTAGAATTACAGTTTGAGTCGAAGAGCGCTGTTTCATCCCGACCGGGCACAAACGACGCATCGACTCTGACAGAGGTTGGTCATTTATCCTGCGTGCCTCCAAAAAAACCACCCCGTATGTTCCTCAAATCCAGCATAGAAACTCGAGTCAAATCTATCGAATCTTACTCCCTGCAAAGTCAGTCTCTTGCTGTGCTGCCGATCTCCCCTTGCGTGGAGCATTATTTACTGAAATCCCGTGATGAAATGGAGACTGACTTTCCAGGGATGAAGAAATCAGTGTCTCTAACCTCCCCTCCCCAGTGCTCCTCGAAATTCCACCCGGGATCCTTGTCCCCGTCGTCCCCCTGTTCGTCCCAGGGCCACCCACAAGCTCTAGAGTTCGTCACAGATGAATTTTACATTGATGAGTCCATGCCGTCAAGTCTCAGCATAGAGGGCACCACCAGCCAAGGGGAGTTGAGCAGGCAGCTTGAACAAGCCAACAATGTCATTGCTCTCTTCCAGGTACATCATTCTATCACACCTCTTTCCTTTTTGTTTTTATGCTTGGTGGTACAGGTAGCTGTTTTTCGTTCCCAACGTGGCTTACATTGCACAATATATTGAAATATATTTAAATTTGTATTTTAAAAGAACCTTTGTGTTTTTATTCAAAAACACTGAAAAATGGATATTTATAATATTTTCCATCTAAAAATTAATTGTTTGAAAATTGTTATATTTATGCAATATTATTGGTACATAATCAAGATCTTAGGTCATTAGGTGTAAAAATTATCATATACCCCATTTTTAGTAAAATTCCGAAAATATCAATATTCTAATTTTATATTTTCTAATACCGCAGGTCGATATCCTTTTTCTTTCCCAAGATATTGGTGTTTAAAGTTGCGACCGAAAATACCCATTTTTAAGTAGTAATCCAAAAATAGGTAATTACATAAGTATACAATTTTTCATAATTTTCGAACATTAGTTCATTTTGTATAAATAAATATATGAAAATGACTAAAACCGCAAAAATCGCATTCCTTAGAATTTATGCACTTTTTAAGTAAATATTTTCAGATATTGTCATATATAAACTAACGGTGCGATTCTGTAATTTTCTATACCACTATAAGAACTGTAACTCTCAACAAAACCGCATTATTTTTTGTCATAAGATAATAAATGTATTAGTAAACAAAAATTGTTCCGATTTTGTTCACTTTTACATTTCAGCCTTACAGAAAATTACAGAATAGCACTATAAATTAGTTCAAAAATTATGAAAATTGGATTACGTGTGTAATTTTCTCCGTAGAATCGAATGACGTTATCACTAATCTGTATCTATGCTCATTTTTTGGTAATAACCCAAAAATATTTTTTTGGGTACTATTTTCAACATATATTTCAGGAATGAAAAGAGATATCGGAATGCGGTTCCAAAATTTGCGATCAGCACATTGAATTGTATCTAAAAATATAAAAATTGAGTATTTTAATTTTATCGAAATGTGATTATTTTTGCATTATTATCCCCATAATTAAAAATGGATAGGGATTTGAACATTCTGTTCTATAGATAAGTACGTATGTAAATTGTAAACACATTTTTGGAGTAAATGAACAACAGATTAAATTTCTAAAAATAACTATTAGAACATAAATATTTTGTCATGTTTGTTATGTTTTTTTTTTACAACTACAAATAGGTGAATTATTTGTAAAATAAAGTTTTCTGTAGTTCTTTTAACATTAGGATTTGATTTGGGAAATTTATTGAACAATTTTTATAGAATAAAAATATCTCAATTTTTCTGCAACTTTTCTTCAATGTATTGTGTAGTGTTCAACACGTTTTTTAATCACCATCACATGTCATTTATTTCAGTTTTACTTTTTAGCATGTATGAAAATAGCAAAAATATTTGTCAGGTAGTAAAAATTATTCATAAAATAAATTTTATTTAGCCATTCTTTGTATGTTGTAAATAAATGTAAATATATATCATTTTTTCCTACTTTGCGCAACTGTTTGTAAAGAACACTTTTTATTTGCAGGGATTATTTTATGCACATTTTATTTTTAGGCAGATTTGAAGCTTGTTAAATGTTTTTTTTTTTTTTATTTCAGACTCCAGTTTCTCTGATTTAAAAGGTGGCCCTGAATCCTAAAATCCTTTAATCCTGAAAAGTTAATCTTAGTTTAAAAACTAACATCTTAATGTTTGGATTGCGATTTGTTAATTTACGAGAATTGTTGACTAACAATTTTTAACTGATTGATTGTTGTAATTATAACGCTAGTCTTAGTATTTTTTTATTAGTAATCAGTTAAAAATTACACTTACACTAATTAAACACATTTTTTTGTTGAACATATATATTAACTAAAAATAATTTTGCTGCTTTTATTTTATTTTGAACACGGTAGGTTTTGTTTCTAACACTATAGCTAACAAATGATACGCATATTTTTCACGTGTTAGTGTATTATAACTTTTCAGGACAATCTGAGTTCCTCTAAAATGGAAAGCGAAAAATTGAAATCTCTCGTTTTGCAAATGGCTAGTTTGGCTCGCGAAGCCATGAATCAAATAAAAAAGGAATTAACTGACCTTCGAACTCAATATACCGACGAACTAAACTTAGTCAAATCGCACTGTTCAGATTTAAACACACAATGGGAACAAGTTGTCAGTGATACAGAAATCAGAAATAGGGAAACTCTTCAACGATTGACCGTCGACCATGAGTTGGAACAAAGTGATTTGAAAAAAGTTATACAAGGAAAAACGGAAGAAATTCAAAGTTTGCGAAAGGAGAATCACTGTTTCGAAAAGACAATAGAAAAATACAGGGAAGAAAATCAGAAACAAAAAGAGGAATATGAGAATGTACTGGATCAAAGGATGAGTAGTTACGAAGAACTGAAGAAAAGAGTGGAAGGTTTTGACGAAGAGAGAGAAAAAGCTGTGAAGGAAGCAAAGGATGATTTAACGAAAGAGTTCAAAGCGGAAATGGAGTCCATTAGGTAAGAAGAAAACATGACTTCGGAAAAGTATCATTTCCCACACTTTCTCTTTTTTATTTCTCACACTGCACTTCTGCACGTTATATTTTGGGAGTCTTCTGCACTTTCCAGACAGAGCCGCAAAAAAAAAAAAAAATAGTGAACACATGAGCAGAACTACTCGTACAAAACCTAAGAACCACTGTTTTACCAATTATGAATTGTCAGTAAATAGTAATTTACGTAACAAGACCTGAAAGTGATACTTTACTGGGTGAGCAAGCATATTCCAGAGCGAGCCGTAGGCGAGCTTTGGAAGCATGTGAGCCCAGTATAGACACTTTCAGGTCATGTTGGGTACAATATTTTTTTTGCGATCCTGAAAAAAGAATAAAAAAGTATTATTTTATTTTTTACTGCGAGCAAATAAGAAATAAATAAACAACTGATCTGCATGGAAACATTTAGCTTTACCGGTCCCGGGATCGGTAAAGTACTTATAGACAACTTTCCTAGCTAGCTCAGCAAAGAAGGACTTTCCGGTCTAAATAGTGATGAGAAAGAGCTCATTTTCTGGGCGATCGCGAAAAAAAGACTAACAATACGTAACTAACAATTTCTAATTGGTACACAGTGGTTTTTAGGTAGATTCGAGAAGTGGCCGCTAGATTCCATCTGGTCCATTTCAGCGCATGTGCAATAGACACTTTCTTATATTTTATACAAATGGGGACTTATGATTTTAGAATTTTTTTATTGCCATTTATCGAGTTTTTGAGTAACTTCTTTTGAAAAGGACAACGCTCGAAGAGAATTGACACACCACGGCCTTAATAGATCGATTATAAAGCTTTAAATGGTATTGGAGAATTTCGTGATACCGTATTAATATATATTCTCAAACACAAATTATTTTTTATTCAACTGTTAACCAAAACTTATCATGATAGATAATAGGTTGGTTTGCACAATAGTCAGAAACAATTCTGAGCATGATTATCTGTTTAAAAATGTTCGCACAATAAATTTTGAATCTACGATTAAAAGTCATTTGTTCGTTCAGCAAAATATTTCTATCGCTGATCAGTTTCCAACCGTCTCATAATAGTCCGTGGATTCTAAAGAAAATTTAATTTGTGATATGCGCACTGGCACATCTAGCTATTAGTGAGCATAGTTGTTCCTTCATACGTGCACTTGTAATAGCCAAAACGAGAGTAAATGAATATTAACATTTATTATAAATTCTTCCAAACCACTATATTTTTGCTACAGTTCTCGAGTGTAAATATAAGAGAACCAGAAATAAACACAGGAAATCAATTTTAAATAAAAAATAAAGTAAGATTATTGTTTCATCATGTGACAATGACGAATGCCAACAACATTCAACATATAAAAACCTTTCTGTTCACTCCGGATGGTGGTAATACTGGTAATAACAATAACAAATTCTGTTCACAGAACCTAAAAATTTCCAATCAGTTTGAAACCAGTTTCAAACTACGTACGCGTACTGAAAAATTAGCAATTAGTTGCATATTTTGCTGTGCGAACAAACCTTATTTAATTTTTTATTGTTCCGTAGAAAATAATGTAATATAGTAGTTCCTACGTAATGAAAAGAGAGAACATGAGAAATTAAAGTTCCCATTAAAAAAAGAAAACTAAAATATCGCAAAATTACATCTTACAAAGTAGTTACCTATATTTTACAAGTGCGAAAAATTCGTGATTCCGAAGTTAATGAAATTTGCAGAGTTTCAGAATTACGTTTTCCGCATGAGTTGTGTTGTAAACAATATTTTTTCTGTATTTTTTCAAAATTTATAAAAGTTACGAAATGTATTATAAATTTTTGGTCACGGCAACTGTTTCATGACAAAACAAAAAAAAAAAAAAATTGTTGGAAATTGGTTATTTCCTGCAATCATTTTGAGTACGCTTATTTCCCGCACGTTTGTAGAAAAACAGTTAATTATTATATAACAAAATTTATGGGAGATTTTCATTTTTTACTTGCTACATCATATTTTTATTTTTACGTGTTGTGTATATCGTTTAATTTTCTATATTTTAAATGTCAATTTTTGCAGGTCTCGATTCAAATTATTTACATTAAAGGATCGAAGTCCGTCAGATTCTAGTCTTGAAAAGATAGATCATAACGTTATAGACGTTACAAAACATATGGAAATCGTGCAACAAATACGAGATGACCTCTCGTCGGAAAAAGAAAAGGCTGTGAACGAAGCTGTGTTAGAAGTACGTCCCTTATAAATTACTCTGTTTCCTTTTTTATTTATCTTTTTTTTTTTCTAGGAAAGAACGAGATGGGAAGCAAAATTAGAGCAAGAATTAACGCAAAGTAGGATAAGAAACGAACAAGAAAAACAAGTATTGTTCAACGAAGCCATGAGAAGGGTACTAGATGAAAAAGAAAAACAAATAGAGGTTTTAAGGGAACGAGAAGCTGCTTTACACTTAGAAGTTATAAAATATAAAAACACTATACAGCAATTAACAGAATCTGAAAGTGAGAGCAATAATTCTGTTCTTATGGAAAGGGTGGAAGCTTTGGAAAGGGATAAGTGCCAATTGGAAGCTGAACTGTCCATGGAAAGGTCGAAGAGGTTGGTAGACATGCCGCAGGATTTAACAGCCTCGGTAGCAGGTAAGAAATAAATTATTTCACTTATGTTATTTGGACTAGGTTTTAAAACTTTGCCAAAAATTTGACGAACAATGAGGCCTATTCTGTAACTCAGTGGTTATTTTTTAACAACTGGTTAAAAATTTTAACCAATCAAGTATGTTGTTATATAACAAAAAAATGTATTTTTAGTTGTCAAATCAATATCTATTGGATAAAATTTTTAACCAGTTGTTAAAAATTAACCACTGAGTTACAGAATAGGCCCGAATGTGTAAATTAATATAATAAGTTTATTAGAGTGGGGAAATGTAACGCTTGCGATATTACATATTTCTCCAATAGAGTGGCGCTACAGTCGAGAAGAACACTACACAATACTATGTTCCACCGTACCAATGGATGCATTGCACAAAGTGAGAGAGATAGTAAAAAATGAGATGTTTTCAAAGCGCAGATGTTTTTCTGCGCATAGAGATGATAAAATGAAATAGTTGTCAGTTTTAAATTCAAAAAGCTTGGTATGAAATCAGATTCCTTAAAATGTTTACAACAGACAAATGCGAATTACTTTACTTCTGTATTAATTTTTAATGAAATTAACAACTTTTTTCTCATTTCTGGGTTCTTTGGAAATCTATGATACGATAATAATTGGGATGACGCATTACAAGAAGCTACGGAACAATATTTTCGAAATAATTTGTGTTTCTTAACATATTTTACTTCTATTTGTGCCATAGTTTTGAATTATTTTTTGAACTTATAACATTTCAACAACGCTTCACAAACTAAGCACAAGCACATTCATTACATGACAAATAATCCATTGTTGCCAGTTGCTTTTATTATTAAATTTTACTATTGTTTAAAACTTAATTTTGACACAAAATTCATTTTTCTTTATTGGATATATCATATTTAAATTCAAAATTGCAATAATTTATTTGTTTTGGCATTATTAGAATAATTTTTAATTAATACAATCTGATTTAATTATATATCAATTATGTGGCAACAGAGCATCATCTCTACAAAGCTTTACAAAAATATCGCTAGATGACAGACTTAATATGACGTCAGAGGGCAATTACTGTGCAATGCATCCATTCAGTATCGTAGAGAATAGGATTAGGGCATAGTTTTAAACTCTGATTGGCTGGAATTGATGTTTATGCAATAGGTACCTATAATTTCGAACTAGTGTCAATGTACACTGGCTTGCAAAAAAATCGCGTATACCTATTTTTTGCTGTATTGGGTCGGTCTTCATTATTGTGTCAATAGTGTCATTAAAATGCCAAACTTAATAGAAACAAGAAAGTTTTAGTACGGTCTAAATTAGAAGAGGAGAGGATACTTTTTTTGTAATACTGTAATTCAAGAAATATTTTATTATTATTTAGTAGAGCCAATTTTAAGAAGGTGCGTGGCATAATTTTTGTTAAGAAATTATAAAAATATTCAAGAAAATAATGTATGGCCGGGGAAAAATCGGCTGCGTGTGTAATGTCAGATGACATCAGTTGAATACCGCCATGTTTTAATTTTGACTGTTTAGGCTGTTTATAACTTAGACCAGGAATAGAGGGGAGACAGGACATATTCACGCGTATATTTCCAAATCGTCTGTGCGATTTTGACCCTTATTGCACAGCTGGACGCACTGATCTCTATACATAACTGGATCGCGTATCCCATGTTAAGTTCTTGTGACCATATACCTATTAACTAATATATTGCTAATGCTCGTATCTTTCCCATAAGAGAAGGTGAAGGAAACACTGTGAAATGGAAATATCATTTCTGCATAAGTCTATCTCACACAAACGCCCAACCGGCAATTGATTACTATTGGCTAACGCTGACAGCGTCGCTGGCTGGGCTGCGTTCCAAAATCCACAATATTTTCAAATGTAGTTGCTCACGATTCTCAACATATGAAAGTAATTTGTCTTCTTGAGGAAGAAAACATGCTTTTGGTTGAAAATAAACATAAGTAAATACGTTGGCGTGTATTACGAGCATACTTTTATAATAAAAGCGCTTTTATGGAGCGTACTTTCACATTATATTGAGGAGAGTGCTCCATAAAAGCGTTTTTATTACGGGCTTGACATTAATGTTGTAATTATAAGTAGTTTTGTTAGTTTTATAAAATTATTTTTAATTTAGTTTCAATTTTTTACTTCAACAAAACTCTCATTCGTTCCAAAACTCAACACATCATACTCTACGCCAAAACTCGGTATTCCTGGTTTTGGAACGCTGCCCTGGTGATGCAGCGATCACATGGTTGGGTGTTTGTGTGAGATAGACTTATGCAGAAATGATATTTCCATTTCACAGTGTTTCCTTCAAGAAAAGCAAAGGATCCGCAATATATTAGTTAATAGGTATATGCTTGTGACTAATTGAACGTCGCCATATTTGAAAAAGTGTAGTCTCTCGGCCTATTTTCGGCGGGATATTCAAATTATTATTTGATAGATTTGAATTATATATATTCAGCAGAAAAGTAAGATATATACAAAATACGATATTTTTTTAAATAATATTGCAAATATAATAATTTAATTAAAAATGATGAAAAAATATGGAGACGTATGTATAAAATTAATTTTTAAAGAAAAACAACACATGAATTATAGTTTTTTTGTATAACATGGCAAATTATAAATGCAAAAATAATGATATATTTACATGTGAAAAGATCATTGTTTTTCATCATTTTTCTTTACGTAACACGACACTCAAGCAGACTTATAAATGCCAAAAATTGTGGGTGTACTACCAGGAAGTAAAACTTCTTCAGAATTGACTTTCTTCAATAAATCCGTTGAGAAATGTTCAGCACATAATCTCATTGACGCAGTTGGCTTAAAATGCAATTCAAGATTCATATTTTTTACCCATAGATCTAATAAATTACGATTCTTTAATGGAAACCTATAATATATCCCCAACGACTTAGAAATAATTGTTATTCAAGTATAAATTCATATTTGTACAAAAGAAAAAAGTTATGTTACGACGTCTACTTTAACCTTATTATAGATATTACGTGTAATTCCTTTACAACATGTCAATAATATATTTAATAATTAACCTACTTATGAAAACTAGCGTTCTTTTCTTTCTTTTTGCCATAATATACACATTTTAATACCATTTGGTGAACAGCTGAGCAGGCAACAACACACCGTCAGGCCGAGAGACTACACTTTTTTCCAATTTGGCGTCATTCAAATAATCACAAAACGCCCTATCTCCATCCTATCTCATACGCAATCCAGGCTGGACGGCATAATCAACCAGTTAAATACTGTTATGTTACAGTTGACCAAATCTAAATAAAAACTTGATTATCTATTACAAATAAATCAATTAAAAACTAAGAAAACTATAAATCAAACTAAACACGTATGTATAACGAGAACGTTAGAAGACAAAATTGTTATTGATAACGCTTGGTGACGCTTATTGAGATTGAAAACTTATTCGAGCGATTGCACACATATGTAACATATCTGGTCCACTTGGCGGTTGCAGCTGATTTTGACGTTATAATAAGGTCTAAAGTCGCTAAAATGATTTGGAAAGTCTTCTTACGGCGAAATACATAGCATGCCGTGTCTCCCCTCTATTCCTGGTCAAAGGTTTATAACTGGCGCTGATGTGAGTGCCATCTACTGAATTGGTAAGGTGAAACAGAGTATATATTCGAACTGTTTTCTATAAACAAGATTGTAAAAATTAGCCCCTTTCCAAATCAGAAAAAATGATTTTATAAAAAGCTTAAATATTAAAAGCACAAATTATTTTCTTATTCTCAATCGTATTTCCAGTCTTAGAGGGCAAGTGCGATGCAGCCACAAGTCCCACACGAATCCGAGACAAACTCACCCGAAGTCAAACGAGTTTGATTCAAGCAGGAAGGATAAATATTGCTACATGTAGTGTTGGTGATCCTGTACTAGTTGTATGGGACACAGTGTATAAGAACTATGTGATTTTACAAGAAAGCAGTATATTATACTTCCTGCATTCGGATTGTGTGGAAACTCTGGGGCTTAAAACACCCGAGAAAGAGTCGCAAAGGAAGATGTATTCCACTGCTGAGGTCGTGGACAAGGAGTATTGCCATGCCCGAAAGGTGAGAGACTTAAAATATATTCTTATTATTTGCTGGGAATGATCTAAAAACTTCCTACCAAACACTATGAATGGGGTCATACAAAAAAAATATATATTGATTTTTTTAATATAATTGAAAAAATTACTTAATTTTATACATATATACATGAAAAATATGTAATATTCTTATACTTTTCATTCATGATTTTCTTTCTAAACATTTTGAGTCTTATTTTGTGACGTCATGGGTTTGTACACACATACAATGATAGTCACGTACACATGTACTCGTACACATACTGTACATGAATGTCAGCGCAGCGCAGAGATGTCACATTTTTCGAACATAACCAACATTTTCAAAGAAAATATCTTTGCAACAAGTTGTTTTTGTTTAAATGTAAGTACAAATAACGAAATGTTCTAATAAATAGAAATTATGTGTGATTTAGATATTACCATAGTTGTATAATATTGTTCTGTACCGTCTTGCGAGAACATCTCGTTGAGAAGCAAAAATAAAGTTTTTGTTCGTATTCCTAAACCTCAAGATTAATTTCCATAATCAAATTATTCTATATACAATAGAAACAAAAGCACGAATACAAAATAACTTGCTGTCACGTTTGCTTTCAAGTCAAATAACATAAACGTCAAACGTAGTTCCATTTTTATTCGATAGGAGGGACTACGGTCACGGTCGCAAACCCATGACGTCATTTGAAATTTAATATAAACTTTAAAAAGTTATTTCTGTAAAACTAGAAACTTATGTGACATAAAATATATATTTCTGTGAGTGGTTTTAGGTATACTTTCAGAAAAAAAAATAAATTGGAAAATGTGGTATGACCCCATTACGCTTGCGTTTATGTCTTACTATCCTTTATACCTTTATACATTGCTGAAATAACTGGGAATGAGGCTTTGCACTTAAATCCTATCCTTGCTCATCAGTAAGTTGTCATTGTTATTGTCTCCTAGGCGGAAAACCGCTACAACGTCCCAAAAGGCACCAAATTCTACCGAATAAAGGTAAAGTCTTTGCCGCACTCCAAAGACCTCTTGCGTAGCCAACACCAGTGCCCCATGCACTCGTCGACACCGGTGCCTGGCATCATGAGCCAGAGTCAGACCACAGAGCAGGCCAGCTCGGTGATCTTGAGCAGCGCGGACTCCGAAAGTCAGTCCGTGCCGTCGTCGCCGACGAGGCAGCAGCCCCAGGAAGTCGCCGTCCCTAAACCCTAAACCATAACCACCCATGATATGATTTTTGTTGATGGTTACAAGGTGGGTTGTTTTATTTCGTCTTTCGTGGAGCTTACAGTCTACGCAATTGTAATAAGGTTCCAACGCAATTTTGTCTGGGCGAGGATTTTGCAAGCGCAGAATTTTATTTTCTATTAATCTAATTTCTTTAAAGTTGAGCGATTGCTCAAAACCTTTAATATTAAAAAAAAATAAGAGTTTTAGAGCACGCTTCACATTAAGGTTCTTTCCATTAGGTACCCAAATGTGCATCACATTCAATAAGAATGAAATTAATAGCAAGATTTTTTTTTTATATATACAAGATGATTTAGGAATAGTGTAACAAACTGTAACATCTTATTCCTGAGGTCATTTTGAGGACAAAATGTGAAGGAATGTATGTCTCAGATCGTTTCGTTCCAAAGTTACAGCCCATTTAATGCGTACCTCACCAGACACATTTTTAATAATAACTCTGGTACCAGTTGCACTATAATCTTGAAGCTTGGTACGAGGATACTACTTTTTTAGATGCATGTTTATACTTTCTTTTGTTTCTGTATGTCAAACAGCGGCGTCTCATATGGGAAAGCCTTGAATGTTTTTCATCTTTATTTTTTTACCTTTTGACTTTTTCTCAGTTTTATTAATGAAGTATTCCATAGAATGAAAAATACATAAAAAGTATTCTCTTTATAAAACTTGATAAACGCAGTAGTTTTTAAGAGATTTTAACTTTTAGAAAAAATTAAGTATCTAAAAAAATAACTAACAATTAAAAATCAAATTAATATAAATTCATTCTTGGATGAACACGTCGATATTCTCTGAACGCACGACTACCATTACCGTTGCAATATCCATAATAAAAAAAAAACACCATTATCTCCATATTCACTATCATTAACATTTTCCATTTTTTAATTAACAGAAAAAAATACCAATAATTAAAATAAGATAAGTAACAATAGTTATAAACAGATTTTTTATTTCCTGTAGTAACTTGTTTGTATTTTAACTAATAACTAAATATTTTGGATAATTGTTTTTTCTAACAATTAAAATATCTGAAGAACTACTGCGAATATCAAGTTTTAGCAAGAGTACCCTTTTTAAAATTATTTTTACGCTGTATGTACTATATTTTTTAGTAAGAATAAAAAAATAACGACGAAAAACGTTGCCATATGAGACGCTTTTGGTTGAGATACAGAAACAAAAGAAAGTATAAACATGCGTCTAAACAAGTAGTATCCTCGTACCAAAATCATAGTGCAACTAGTACCAGAGTTATTAATAAAAATGTCAGATGAGGTGCACATTAAAAGGGCAGTACCTCTGTACCGAAACGTTCCCGGACATACCTTCATAAAACATTTTTATTCTGAAAATGATAAGATGTTAAAGTTCTTTCACTAGTCCTAAATCATTCTGTATAATTTTGTGAAAATGTGCTATTCTGCATTTGCAAAATGTGTGTCCACACAAGGCTACGTTGAAAGATTATTGCTTTGTATAGATAGATTTAAATCATCCGAATAGCAGCTACTTTGAAAATTAGTTGTCCTGTATTGATTGGTCGTAGAATATAAAACAGTCACTACTTATAATGAATAACATGAGATAGTTTTTAAATTTCATTATAGTTGTTCGAATTGTGGCTTGCTTTTTTATTATTGAGACTATTATGGCCTTAAAGATGCGAATCAAAATTTAGTGCAGGTCGAAAGCGAATTCGTGAGTTGAAGATTTTATAGTATTTATTTTTTCGTTATAATAGCGTTTTCTATTTTATTATTTCGATGAACATTCGTGAAATATTACAAATACATCACTATTTATTTTTCAAATAATTTTGTTTTTTCAAATAAATTTAAGTTTTTTTTATAGAATTTAAAATTGTAGGATAGAAAGAGCTGAATTTTGGGTAGAGATAGGTTTTGAGACCAGACTAAAAATGCAGACGTGTAAGTTGTGTATTTCAACAGCGAAAAACGGAGGCAATGACAACTTTTATTTCTTGTGTTCATGATAAAAGGATGATTATCATTTTAGCGTTAATACATACGTGTATGTAAATACATCATTTTAAATAAATTTAAAACTTTAATTTTATTTCCATTGTGACAATATGTTGTCATTGTCTGTTAATCTTTTAAGTGTCAGCTTGTCCTTAAATTTAATTTTCCTGATACCAAAATAACAAAGAAAATATATTTTTTGTATTATATATAATAACACAAAAACAAATACATAATATTCAACACATATATTTGTATATATATTTAGCTATAGAAATCATTTATCATAAACTTTTTAATCACATTCGGCTATGTTTAAAATTTGCATAAATAATAAAAATTAGAAAAACAATATAGTATTTCATTTGCCATAATTTCATGAAATACAGAGGATAAGCTGCACAATTACAAAATTCTTTTAAGTTGTGATAAAGTTTATAATTATTTCAAACCTTTTATTTTAAATTTATAATAAACACTTAACCATGTTCTAATGTTGTGATCTTTGCAAATATTTTCTCGGGAGTTAAAAACTGATTTTCATCAACTCTACAAAAATATTTACAAATTTTCTGTAGTGATCTTCCGCATTAACTTTCTCAATAAATTGTAGTAAAGATTTGAAGGAAATCAGTTTTTGCAACTCGGGATATATTTGCATTTTATTATAAATAGGGAAATTATGAATTAAATTTGACATTTTTGTACAATAGGTACGCGCTGTTCATGTCATAGTGTAAGATTTCTATAATATTTTATCCAGGTTTAAAATGTTTATAAATATATACTTTTGTGCTGGTGATTTTAAACTGAAAAGTGAGATATTGTAGAATACTTTATTATGAAAATTCGAGCACCGAATACTGTAATATTGTTCAATTTAAAATATATAAACGCTTTTGTTTTTAATAATTTCTTATGATCAAATTTAACATCACATTTTAAAATAGAATACACGGTATTCAGTACATTATTATACGAATTTGTAATATATATTTTCGAAAATAATGTTTTGTTCAATTTTGAATATTTGCTACAATAATATACTGAATATTCCTTGTATCTTTTTCTAATTTTCTGAATTAACTTATATTTTCACACTGTATCTTTTAATTAACAATAACAACTAATATGTGTTTTTTAAAACGTTTTTCCTAGATTTAGAAATCTAATTTTGGTACCTAATAGTTTCTGTCCTATTCCCCGCGTGTTATTGTTTAGTATTTAATTTTTTAGTTTTTTATATTTTTGTGATGTAGTTTTATATTTCAAATAAATTAACACAAAAGTTATATTTCCGCCACTTAAATTTATTTGTTTCTAGGATCAGGGATTAATTAAATTTGCCTGTCGAATCGAGATTGGTTTGGTGACTAGCGTGTAACCGGTGTTACTAACTTTGATCGGGAACATATTCAATTTAGGTGTCGATATGAGCGTACGGACAAATACAATGAGTTTTCCGAGAATTATTTTTGTTTGTTGCTGAGGTTATTGTTGTTGTATTTGGTTGAATTTATGACGACCAACTGTCGTTCGTTTTTGTGATCAAAGCTAGTACACCGGATAGACGCTAGTGGTTTGGTGTGTACGTTACTTTTTTAACCAACTAAAACAGTGATTTTTATTTTTAAAAAATGTAAATTTTAGTGGTAAAAATTGTGTTATTTTATGTATAAAGTGTTTTCTTGACATTTTAAGTGAAAAATAAACGACATGAAATATATGGACATCGCAAAGTAAGTAGAAAATTCAAGTTGTTTTATAACGGTCATATGCTGCCATGAAAATATCGTCACTCGTTTATTGTATGCGGTAAAACAAATGCTGTTGTATTAATTTATTATATAATTTGTATTTATGTTAGCTATTAAAAGCTTAAAATTTTAAAGAAAATCAGCAAAATGTTACAGCTTTTAAACATGTTTTTCTTAAAAATTTATAAACATTAGGTACTTCATCTTTTATCTATCTTAAAAATAACCAGCATCAAATATATGGTCACCTCAAAGTATAAAATTCAAATTGTTTTATAACGGTCATATAAACAACTAGGAAATTGCGCATTAAGTTTTAACATTTTTTAAAAATTTTGCACAATAGAAAATCCTATACAGAGTGTTAATTAAAAAACGGGTCATATGTGTAATAATAATAGTTTTTCTTTGTGCGAAACTTCTCATTTAATGTAGGACAAAAATGTTTCTAATAAATGTTGTAGAAAATTAAAATCTACACAAATCTTCAATTAAAATTTTATTTAGCATGTTTAGTAACCTGTAAAATCCTATATGAAATTTTATAAATATTGCTCGTTTGTAGTGTTAGCCATGACATTAAAAAAAAAATCTGTTGTGGCCAGCACAAGACCTTCCGTTAATTTGATGTATTTTGTACAAATCCCATACCAAAAGTTCATTAGAAAAGATTCTATATATCCAGTAAAATTGTAACATGAACATAATACAATTTTTTACAAATTCCATACAGAAAGTTCCTTGGAAAATATTCTATAAATCCAATAAAATTATCACATGAATATAATATTATGTATACTCATATATAAATACTCTAAAAATGCGTACACTTACGTAACATTCTCTTTACAATCAAATAATATTACTACCAAGTTTATACCTCTACCCATTTTTGAATTATTGCCCCAAAAGTCAATGTACCCCACATTTAGATAAAAAATTCAAAATTTTCAAAAATCTATTTTTTATGTATCTAGATACTTCTCAATGTGCTGATTCCAAATTTTGAAACCGCAGGTCGATATCTCATTTTGTTTTCGAGATATTTAGATTCAAAGTTTTGTTCAAAACTGCCCATTTTTGAGCAATAGCCCATAAATGGGTCGAGGTATGAATTTGGCGATAAAACCATTCGGTTCTACGGGCAAAATTACATAAGTACACTAATTTTCAGAATTTTTGAACACCGCATCTAAAGCAAAATAACTGAAAATGGCAAAAAATCGCAAAAATCTAAGGTGTACCCCTTACGATTTTTGCAGATTTTGGCCATTTTCAGGAGTTTTCAAACATTTATTCGTAAAAAATGAACCGGTTGGACAAAAATTATGAAAATTGCTATACTTATGTATTTTTGTCCGTAGAATCGAATGGTGATGTCGCCAAATTCATATCTCGATCCACTTTTGGGATAATATCCAAAAATGGGCAGTTTTGAGCAAATCTTTAAATCTAAATATCTCGAGAACGAAACTAGATATCGACCTGCGGTTTCAAATTTTGGAATCAGCGTATTGTGAAGTAACTAGATACACAAAAATTAGATTTTTAAAAATTTCGAAGTTTTTATCTAAATATGGGTTATATTGACTTTTGAGGCAATAATTCAAAAATGGGTAGAGATATAAACTTGGTAGTAATATTATTTGATTGTAAAGAGAATGTTACGTAAATGTACGCATTTTTAGAGTATTTGAACAACTGTATGAATTTTTAGAAATAAAAGTATTGAAATAAAAATGGATAAATGCTATTAAAAAAATTCTTTGGAAAAGATTCTACTTATCCAATAAAATTATAACACGAACACATACTATTTTTTACAAATTCCATACCGAAAGTTCCTTTGAAAAGATTCCATAAATAAATGTTCTGCGATACAGTCCTTCCATCTTCTCTTTCGCCTTCCTCGTACTCCCGACATTCTGATCCTATACTTACCATATTTGATTTTACACTTCGCACTGACATTTGTCAATTAGAATTTTTTGCATATATCAGATGTTTTCATGATAAATAGAAAGCTAACTGATTTTGAAAATTAATCTCTTTGTAATGCTTTGACTCTATATCTATTGAATATGATGGAAAATGTATAATCAAACCGTATAGAGAAGAGCATTTTCTTTAATATTTATAAAACATAAAACGTCAAAAAATAATATTTAACTCCGTTTTTTTTTTACTGCTAATAACTTCAAATAAGGGTACTACCGGTGGATCAATTATAACCAAAATTTAATCAGCTCTTCATATGGATGTAAAGAAGAAAAATACGAAAGAATTATAATTTTTAGAATTGTAGTAATGGAGTTATCGTCGGAGAAAAAATTGTCACACACGGACACATATATATATACACACACACACACACATATATAGACATCTTAAAAATAGTAAATTCGTATTCTAAGGACCATCAAACGTGCTTATTTATTAAAAACTCACCAACGAATTTTTTGACCAAAGACAATACCTTCCTTACCTAAAGGTGCCGGAAGGTAAAAAATACATATCAGTTGAATTGTCAGAAATTCGATTTTCAAATAAAAATTACAGATAATTATATTTTACATCCTAAAATTGTTTTGTTTTTATAATATATATCTAAATCACTTATGGATTTTATTTATTTTTATTTTGTAACCACCAAAATCGAAATTCTGACAATTCAAACGATATGCATTTTTTTATTTTGTTTGGCTATCGCTACAAATAAGCAATATTTCTAAAATTTCAACTTTGATTTTACAACTTTAGTGAAATTCTCTACAACATTTGTTTTTTGTTTGAAACATTTTTATTTAAAATTAAATGGGAAGTTTTGCGCAGAGGGCACCGCCCTAGTTTCGTGTCTGATAATAAATAGCCGTGGTCGTGATATGATTTTATATTTATATATAAATTTAAATAAAAGAAACGATATTTTCAAGTATTTATTAAGAGAATCATTGTCAAACAATAAGTTTGAATAATCAACTTACAATATTTATCACAAATATGTTCAATTTTATATACAAATGTAACACTAGTATTTGCTAATGAAACGAGTAGGTGACAAGGCACATAGTGCAAAATTATTTACAATTCATTATTTACAATATATTTACATCTATTGATTCGTCAACATGTTCATAGTTTCAAATTGTTCGGGATACTGCGTATTAGCCATTGGTAGATTGTTACACTGAATTCTATAATCGATATCGTTTATCATTTCCATACTATCATTTAGAGCTATTTTACTTTCGTACGTGATATTGGAATAATCAATATAAGTAGGAAGATCTAGGTCTACTAATTCATTCTTTTCTTGAACACGAATATCTACTGGATAACGGTAGTTTACATTTTTAAAATCATTGTTGAAATCAGTAAAATTTTGAACTTGTGTATCTTCTTGTCCATAAAATATTCTAGTGTCCGAAATTATATCTGAAAAACTTTGTTGAGATCTATAATCTGGTTCAAGTTGCCCACAATTATTAAAGAAATTAGTTTCAGAATTTGGTTTTGGGTATTTACATTGTTGAACATTATTGATTTTGTTATCAAAATTAAATTGTAATTCTTTTAATTCTACTCCAGTAGTAATATTATTATTCAAACTATTTTCTGGAGAATACATTCTACTGCAACTACTATTATTACTATCATCATTAACTATAATCTGGTTCTGCATCCAATACTCTTCATTTTTGAACTCCCTGTGAATGGTACCACTTCCGAGATCTAGTAATGTAGGTGGTGATCTCGCCACATCTTGTTGGACCATGTAATCAGGTCTCAGAGGTTGGTCTAGTTGAAATATTTCTTCAGGTTGGAAGAGATCAGCTGAAAATGAGCTGAAGTCATATTGAGTGGTGCTGCTGTTCGGAGTTGGTGTTTCCTGGTATGGTTGGTTGGTTGTAGTTGGTTCAGCCGGCCAGTATGGTTCGTATGGTTGTTGTTGGTAGTTGGTTGGAGAGTGAGCGATATATTGTTGGGTGGGGATGGGTTGGTAAGTGCACACGCATTCAAATGGTGGGCAGGAACATGAATATCCTAAAAAGAAAAAAAAAAATCGTTAGCTATTGTTATTGATTGAATTTGTACTAATTTAAGTATGAAGGAAAATTCCTAAAATGTATTTTTTTTATTTTCAACTTCTGAGTTTTCATATATCTTCCATAACACCTCTTAAAATTAGTATTATAGAAGATTTAATTTAATTTTAAATAAAATTATGTACATTATAATATATGGGCTATCCAGCGAATCAAGCGGTTTACGTCATCGTTTAGGGATTTTTGAAATTAACTTTATTTTTTTAAATATATTTTATTAACGGTATTTTATTGTTTTATTATTATTATTATTATTATTATTATTATTATTATTATTATTATTATTATTATTATTATTATGTATTTGACCAGTGGCGGCTGGTGATATCTTTGTATGGTAGGGCACAAAAATTTAAAAAAGTAAAAAGTGTATATTAAATTATTTAATCTTTAAGATACAGAAGCCATCTTCGTAATTAAATGAGTACTAGACGATTACAATTCAACAATAACAGATTACCTCGGAAAATGCCGGACATACTCGGACATCTTCGTTTAAATTGGGCTGTGCCCGGAACAGGCTTAATGCAGTCATATGCAGCTTCGCTGCTATTGGTCAAAATTCGAGTAAAAATAGTGGGAGTCCGGGGCAGAAAAATTTGTGCCCTAGCTTCTAGCAGCATATCGGTACGTGCACACGTCAGTATATAGGCTATCTAGCTATCGGCGGTGTAGTAAGAATTGCATAATAATGAAAGTAAATAAATAATAATTAATATATTTTTAAAATGTATATGTACTCGCTTATTTCTTTTTTTCTTGTCTTTTTATTTGGTAGGGCTGCGCCCTTGTGCCCTATAGCACGAGCCGCCACTGTATTTGACACCTTTAATAGAAACAATTATATTAGGATATATTATTATTATTAAGTAAAATTTTGTAAATTTTTGCAAAATGACGTTTGATTATATTTTTTTAATATTGGTAATTCTGAACATGTATATTACTAAATATTATGTGTTAAAAACTACAAAATACCTTTCATCAAGTAACCCGGTAAAATTCAAGTTGAAAATCGAGATCCAAGGAAACGTAAATATAAATGTCAAAGCACTAAAAAATATATGAAAATAATTTGTATAAATAATAATCATTTGCATAATTCTATACCGTAAGAATTTATTGTATTTATATAATATTCGAATTGTTAATATGTATGTAAATATTTCAGGAAATTTGAGCCATCTAATAACCATCTAATAAAATAATTAAAGAAGTTAAAAAGTGTTTAGGTGTCTGAGCTGGAATTGTATAGAATTAAGACTAAATAATACAATTTTTAATATTATGTCTATATTATACTTTTCAACCTGTATTGTAATTTCATTTTGTTTTTGGTTTCGTTGTTCATTGACAAAATGTCAAATTCAAGAGTTTGTAGTTAATTTATTGACTTATTTTGAAAATGAAAATAGATTGGTGGGCTCTTACTTTCACTGAATTGTAATATTGAGGTAATATTTCGTTCTATTTGTTAGTAATAATTTGAAAATTAAATCTATATGTACAGAAACAGAGAGAAATTGTATGGTATGCAGTATTCTGTATTTTTTTAAGGATCTCACATAATACTAGATAGTTTGTTGCACCTAGTACAAGAATGAAGTATTTCTAACGGCGTAAGCAGTATCGTTCAGAATATTTTAAATAAAATTGGATTTCGCTGGAAAAAATTATACGAGACGTGTTACTTTTTTAAGAAAGATTTGGATTTATGAAGACAACCCACATATCATATTTTAATCCGTTTTACATGCTCATGTAAACTTTTTAACATATGATGTCATTGTTTCTAGTGATTTTGTATTTATGACGTAAACCGCTTGATTCGCTGGATGGCCTTTAATTAAAAATGAATACTGGTATTAATGAAATCTGTGTGTATTTTGAATGCAATTTACTTTCATTTGATCGAGGAATATGAAATCGAAATTTTTCATGCCGAAATGCCATTCATATGGGCATTAATTATGATTTTTATTAAATCTTGACTATACGGTTTACCACGAGCCATTTTAGTGTAAAAACTTATCCCTTACAATAAATGTCAAGCACTTTGTTGATTTCAACAATATATCAATTGTTCTGTCAACAGTTGAATCATATACCGCCTACTTTGTGCAAAATTTATAAGTGGCCCTACTATTCTGTTTCGTCTCTTACCTAATTTAATTTAGTTTAAAACCTAATTGTTACCGAAACAATTTTCTTCTTCATAATTTAAGCTGAAATTGTATATTTTACGGTAATAATATAATATTTGTAAGAATAAAATATTTATTGAGTTTTTTTGTAATAAAATGAGGTAAAATGTTGTGCCGGCCCAACTATTATAATTTTGGGCTCGTTTATAGAAACATTTCCCCAAGGAAAAAATCCTGACTGTTTCCCTAGTTCATTTTTTTGCCACCATCTTATAATATAATTAGTCATAGATAAAATATCGTTACTAAAGTTACTTTTATAGAATGAATAACAAAAATTTTTCGTCACTAATAGCATAAAGTAAATAAAATACGTATCATTAGTCATAGCAATCAACAAAATTTGTATATCTGAAACATTTGTATGCCAGTTGAGAGTAAAGGCATTTTACCCAATCGCAGAAATTAGCATAACACATTTGATTTATACATTAGAGTGGTAAAAGAAACAAATTCTTACCTTTTTCTTGATCAGCAATTAATGGAGGAGGTTGGTCGTTTCTTGTTATTTGGTTTGGTTCAGTACAATGACGTTTGGGTCCACGTAAAGACATCAACTGTAACAATTAAATAAAATTAAAAATGTTTCATTTTGTTAAAATAATTTTGAAATATAAAGGTCAATTTTTAATTTATTAAATAAATAGTTATTTGTTTAACTAGGCATTAAAATACTAGAAGCCGAGGCAATGAATGCTGTGGAAGCGTAAATCTGTCTTTAATGCCGTGGAAGCGTAAATCTGTGTTTAGTGCCGTGTTGGGCACATTATTTTTTTGCCGATTATAAAATTAATATTAATTTAGTGATTATTTTTAATTCATATTGGGGACTTTCTGCAACTCGTCATGTTAAATGTAAATTTTTCATCAATAATAATAGTAGGCACTGATTCAAATATTTAAGTGGCAGATAATACATTTGTTTTTACTGGACCAGTTGTGTAAACAAAAAAAAATCTGATGTGGCCAACATAAAACCTCCCGCTATTTAATTTCTATTAATTTAAATACGTACCTACGTATTTAGTAATGCTTCAAACTATATTATGTTCCATTGCATATAACTATTGCTTTATTTACGATTTTCTTTATTATTTAATATGTCACTATTATTAATTTGAAGTGATTAGTTTTTTGATAATGACATTTACCTGTCAGTTACATTCATCTGAAAAATAAACTGTGTAACAAAGGAATTGTGTTTATCTTAGGCTTCGGGATTAAAAAAAGAAAAATGATTTTTAAATTTATCTGTAAAATATATAGAAAAAGTATTAATGTATACCTGTACAAAATTCAATAATCTATAATTTTATAATGATATTAAATGCGAAAAAATGGCATTTAATGGTATTTTTTGAAGAAAAACTATTATGAGCTTCAAGTAAAGTGCCATTTTCGGTTATCCGATTTACACCAAAATCTAATGGCATCTATTCCTATTAGAATAGGGCAGAAATACAAGGTTTCAGAATTTTCTGAATGATAGTATTTGAGTTAGAGTGCAAACAAAATTCGTACACATACACACATACACACATACACACATACACACACACACATACGATATGTGATTTTTAGCACGATCCCTATTCCTCCCTTACCAAGGGTAGCGGGAGGTAAAAAGTTTTTGAAGCATAGTTATGTTGACACTCAAAAATAGATAATAAGTTGTAATGTTATATTTATCTTATTTTAAATAATATTTTTAGACTGTTTTTCATTCAGAAAGTAGGTCTACTTACAAAATCTGGATTTATTTTTCATTGTTTGAAACAGTTTTATATAATATGTAAATAGAGAAGCAAAACCAAATAAAGTTAATAATAATATATGTACATCTCATAAAATCACATAAAGCGAATAGTAATTCATTTGTTAATAACACCCTACCTTCCTATAATTTTCTAATCGGCTATCAATTACTAAATCAATAAACTCTCATCCCCATGTTTTGTTTATCACTAACTCTGTTCCTACTAGTAAACCTATCACTAACAGCTTGCATTAATTAACTCGAACACAAGCACCGTAATCAATGAAGCGCTAATTGTTATATATTGCTGAGAGCGTGTGTGGTCCGTGGACTACCGCGACCGCGGACATAAGACATGTAATTACACTAAACGTAATCTATGATATTAATTATTGGGTATTGATTGAGGGAATGCGCCACTAGGAATGTAAGAGTAATTGGGAATGATTTCTCATCATCAACAATATCGATTGGGAAAAAATTAAGTTGTAATTAAGTAGATATAGGCTACCGGGTTTAATTACTACGTTAAACTGGTTGCGGAAAAAAATGGTTTTACTTTTCAATCAAGACTACGATACATTTTTTAAACCGATTATATATATTGTTAATTAAATTTATAATAGCTACTGTAAATTTCACTGAATAATGGTTTTCATTAATACTTACCATAAAATTTGATAGACGATTTAAAATGATTCGATAGGAAATTAATTTTCAATACAGATTTTAACATTTTACACACTGACATAAACTACATTATATATATTTTTTTAAAACAAATTTATTTAAGTGAACTCAAGTATTCTGACAAAACCTGCATATATACACCGATTTTTCATACTTGACCGTTGCGTCATTAATTGCTGAACAACAAAATAACAAGTAATTGCATGTTTATCTCTGTCTTACTTATGGTTTCCTACATTCTGTCTTCGATACGTATATCTAATATACGAACATCAAACTGTGATGTAACGGTCAAGTGTGAAAAATCGGTGTGTATTTCATAATTTCTGAGAATTTCAGGATTTTGTTTTTTAAATCAAAAGTAGTTTTCCTGAGTTACTTTATGATGTTATTGTGTTTTTTTTAACAAAAATCTCTGGTACTTCGCACATATAATAAGTATAAGTAGATATTTAGTTTGCAGTTTTGTTTTTATTTATTGAAAAATAAAAAAACTTATATGATTTTTATAGGAATAATGAGCCGGTTTCACATTTTTTTAAAAAGTATTTTAAATGAAAGTTTATAAAGTTTATATATATATATATATATATATTACAGTAATAAGAAAAATAATAATAATTTATTGTTATTTTCGCAAATAATAAAATAAAAAGATTGGCGCCAGAAATAATCATGAAAAACAACCCCCGTTCCTATGACGTCGCAGTACATACAACATGTCATTCGAAGCCAATGGGAAAACAGTTTACGTTATTTATATAAAAAATAAAAGTAGGTGATAGTTTGTCATATGTTGAACTGTATGTACTCTGACGTCACATTCTGTTTCAGATCACGTGACTTTCTCAAAATATTAAACAAATTTCAATATTTAATTGCACACTGGATATTTCGTGATGTTTTCAAATTTGAGACTCTTTAAGGAGCAATATATTTTTTAAAATTTAGTACTTAGAAAATGAAAATTGTGAATATGGAAAGGAAATTATTTTAAAAAGTTATAAAAAAAAGTTATTTTAAACGATATTTATTTTATTATTTTTATTTTTTTTAATTATTTTTTTTGTTTATTTATTTTTTTATTTGTTGTAGATACTGGCACACCCAGAAATGGGTAATATGCCGTGATGATATATTATTATTATATTATTATTTATTATATATTTTAACCATATACTTATTATTTTGTTAAAAAATCGCAAATCCCGTACAAAAATATTTTAAAATGCGGAGGGGAACCAACCTCATTTTAAATTAATTTAGTTTGGAGTATATGAAGTTAGAATGTCTTCTAATAGTAAAGTGTCAGCTAAATTACAATGTAGTGAACTATTGAAGTTTTAAAAATAGTATTAACAGCAATTTTAAATTGACGTATGAGGTCTGCCACATTCGTAAATATGTATTTTAAAAATGTCTTCTTACCTTACTACCGAGGGCGGCTTCTCTTGCTAATAATACTGCTAGTCCCCTCACTCTTCGACCAGCCCCTAAAGATCTTCTTGCTTCAGAAGTACTTTTAGCTTCAGGTCGAGGGTGATCATGCACCCCTTTCGCTTGGAAGAAAATAGCGTGTTCTGTGTGTCTCCAAAAATGGGTAACGGGGTATCCACAGTGTCCTCTACAAGCTAGGATTTCTAAACGACCTGTACATTGCCGATTGGGACAGGGTTTGCCTAGAAAGAAAAAAAATAATTTATAATCTGTCTCAACGAAACCCAAAGAATAGTAAGAAACAGCTTAAACACCCGTGTACTATAAAATATACAAAGGAAAAAATTGACAAATGTTAGCTGTCAATTAAAATTAGCAGTACTTAATACCTGATATTTAACTATGTTTTTGATTTTGTTTTTATAATTTTTAATAATCAGTTTTACAGACAAAAACTGTGTAGTGTAAATAAAGTTCCGTTTTACGAATTTACGAGAAAATTATTTAAAAATTAATTGAAATGTAAAAACGGTCGGCACTTCAGCGCCATCTGCTCTAATCTTAACTATAACGATGTATAGATTATTTTCTTCTTTCTTCTCATGTAGTTAAATATCTTAATTACTTTAACAGTAATTGATTATCATTAAAACCAAAAGGACACCGAAGATGCTCCGATGCTAGTATAACTACAAAACCTACATTTAAAGCGAGCAAATGATTAATTGTTAGCCTTGAATGTGATTTACTACTGCATACATTACATTTACAGCTAATGCTTCGATAGGTATATTCAAACTAAGAAATTTTCTGCAGAAGAAATCATTTACATAATATTTGTTTTCGAAACCTTTTATTTCCTTCGGACGCAAATTTTTGCAAGTATGTACAGAAAGTCAATTCTTAAATAAATAGAAAATGAATTTCTAAAACACAAATTTTTGTATTTCTATTTTTTTTTACCGATGGAAGTTGGAAAGGTTAAAAAAAAATAGAAATTACGTTTGATTTAAATAATTTAAAATATGAAATAAATTACACTTTTTTGAACAAGTTGACTTATTTGATGGATAAGTCTGTTCTTTATGAGAATGGGCAAAAAAAACAGGATATAAACTGTACCAATACATCCTAAAAACATACAAAGATGTTTACTGAGAAATGAACGAGTGATCGCGTCCTCAAAGCACCTGAAGAACTATAAATTTATTTATTCTTAGTCTTATTTCTTTGCTTTGTGTTTTCTTTAAAATAGGTACATATTTGTTGTCATAAAAGTGGATATGATTTTTGAAAAACTATACATTTTGAAAACAGGTGTAGAAACACCCTATTATACTACAATACCGTTTGCATCACATGAAGGAAAACGTAATTTTGAAACTCCATAGAAGTTCCATAACAAACTCTCGTTCTCGAAACTTGTATTTGTTTCAGAATCACTAATTTGTTGCACTTTTACAAAAATAATTAGTATTAGTATTTCAAAACCTCCCGCTATTTAATTTTTATTAATTTAAATACATACCTACGTATTTACGAATGCTGCAAACTAAATTATGTTCCATCGCATATAACTATTGCTTTATTTACTATTTTCCTTTCCTTTTAAAATGTCACTATTATTAGTTTGAAGTGATTAGTTTTTTGACAGTGACATTTACCTGTCAGTTCATACATTTGAAATATGAACTGCGTAACAAAGAAATTGTGTTTATCTTAGGCTTCGGGATTTATAATAAAGATAAATTTTTAAATTTATCTGTAAAATATATAGAAAAAGTATTAATGTACACCTGTAGAAAATGCAATAATCTTTAATTTTCATAATAACATGAAATGCGAAAAAATAGCATTTAATGGTATTTTTTGAAGAAAAACCATTGTGAGCTTCAAGTAAAATGCCATTTCCGATTGTCGGATTTACACCAAAATCTAATGGTTTCTTTCCATATTAGAATACAAATACAAGGTTTCAGAATTTTGAAATCGTGAAAATGTTAAAACTGGATTCTAGGGACCTTAAAACGTGGTCATTTACTAAAATTTCGATATGCGATTTTTAGCACGATCCCTATACAGTAAAATTTTTGAAAGAAGTCCGATCAAGGCCATCTACGAATTGCATCTATGAATTAAGATTTTATGCTGTCAAATTTAGTAGTGTCATTTACATAGTTTTTATAAGGTACACAAGATATTATGTACCCTCATAAAAATTAAGTAAAAGACACTACTAAATTTGACACCACAAAATCTTAATTCATAGATACAATTCGTAGATGGCCTTGATCGGACTTCTTTCAAAAATTTTACTGTACCTCCCTTACCAAGGGCAGCGGGAAATTTTGACAGTAGTATTTAATAACTCATTTGACATTTCGTTTTAATACGATATTGTCAATTTAACCAGTAGTTAAATTTTAACTATGAGCGGTGCAACTGGCCATTAGTTGCTTTTTGCTTCTTTTCTAAAATTTTGTAAACTAGAACTGTTCCAAAGTGATTAATATTTTGAATTTCCGTAGAAGCATTTGATAATCGCCCTCAAATGAGTTGGACTGATGCTTAACTTTTTCCCTGCTCCACATCCTGTCCCTTGCCCTGCGGTGTTGCCGCTTCTTCGTATCATAACGTAACATTTTCAACATTGCCCTTGAATTGGCAACAGTGTACAAATCTCTAGTCCATACTCATTTGACGGCAACTATAGAAGTTGTAGTTAGTCTGTTAGTCTGTCGTAGTACATTGTGTAAATCGAAAAGTGAGATGTAGGCGTTTAACATGGGAATTCAGTTTCCTGTGCGCAAACGTTACCTAATTATTTTATGCAAAAATGCTTTAGGAAAAAGATATAGATATTTAAATTTTGCATCCAAATTATGTGAAACGATTATTCTAGCTCTTTATATAAACGTAAAAATTAATTATAAGTTACATTTTTTATAACTTTTAGTCTAAGCATCCATAGATTTATGACAAAAATAAACAAATGCATTACTGTCATTTATAACTAAATTTGGATTAGAGCAGTAAATTAACACAAAACACAAAAAATTAAAATGTTTTAGTTCTAAATGACAGTTAAAAACAGTGTATTTGTTTATTTTTTGTCATAAATCCATGGCTGCCTAGACTAAAAGCTCATAAAAACTGTAAGTTTATAATTAATTTTTACATTTATATGGAAAACTAGAATAATCGTTTCACATGATTTGGATGCAAAATTTAAATATCTATAACTTCTATTTGACGTATTTTTGCATAAAGTAACTACAGAAAAACTGAAGTTCCCATGTTAAAATGTATATATTAATTAAGCAGCAAATAATTCAGATATCAATTAAATTAATCTGGCAACAAAACATGATGATCAAAATGTAATAAAAGATAATCGTTTAGATTTAGTTTGCCATATACAGAATGCTGCTCAAACTGTATTATACAGGATTGGGCAGAAAGGACGGACGTTTTTTAAAACGTCCCAAAATTGATACTTTTTGCGTAAAAAAATTTTATTGACAGATTTAAGTTCATAATGACAAAGCATTTGACGAAAGTGTGGAAAACAACATCTTGCATTTCGTGTCCGTTATCATTAATGCATTTATGGCGGGACTGCTGTTACCGTGAATTCGGAGCGATATACACAACTTCTTTTTGCATGAATTACGAAGAAACCGTGTTCCTATCCGACGTGTGTGGTTTCAGCAGGAAGGGGCGACGGTCCACACCGCCAGAGCATGCAATTGAAGATTTTTTATTGTGGGGTCACCTCAAGATACGTACATACAAACACAAATCCCACACATTGGAAGAACTGAAAGAAGCTATTCGCGTAGAAGTCGCCCAAATTGCAGAGCGATGTTGGAAAGATTGTTTGCAAACTTCGTAGAACGCCTTCAGAAATGCATTAATGACAACGGACACCACATGCAAGATGCTGTTTTCCACACTTGATTTTGTCAAATGCTATGACATTACGAACTCATATCTGTCAATAAATTTTTTCTTTAGCAAAAATTATAAGTTTTGTGAGGTTTTAAAAAAATATCCGTCCTTTCTACCCAACCCTGTATATGAAAAAAGCTAATAATTTGCTGCCCGTTTAAATGATAATACTATGATTTAAAAATGGGTAACTATTAAGAAATACTGAACCTTTCTTACCTTGCTGCTTCTTCCTCGCCTTGTCGCAAATGGCCGGCCTGAGGTGCACCCTCTCTCCATTCGGCAGCACACACCTCAGGCTACAGACTAGCACTCCCAGGCAGCTCTTCTTGAGGATATGCACGTTGTGGTTGTTGGTGTTGCGCATGGCCCAGCCGCTGGCGTGGCGCTTAGCTTCCTCGGAGCCCGCGGGGTACACCAGTCGGCAGTGGCCGTCCGCCCACTCGGACCACGCGTCGAACTCGCTGATCCGCGGCACCGAGCTGTCGTTGATGTCCCAGTCTTGCCGCAGCATCGGGGAGGATGACCTGTGCCTGACAACAGGAAGACTGTGTTAAGGAAGAGTCCAAATTTTGGTTTACAACGGAAGAATGAATACATCTATGTCCAGCAAAGTGTGTTTCGAAAGTTTATTACGAGGAAAATTGGTCGTAGGAATATTGAACGTCGAAAAAATTGGTCGCTAACAAAATTTAGTACTGGTAAATTAATCGCGAATATTTGGTTGTCAGAAAAGTTATTGCATGAAAATTTAATTTAATTTAAATGGTTCTATCCCAAACTTTTTAGTTCTCTTTCTGCAAGAAAAAAATCTAAATTAAGTATTTGAGTTATTGTTTAAAATTTTAAAAAAAAATATCTGTTGTGGCCAGCACAATGCCTCTCGCCAATTTCATATTAGGCTTTATAAGTATTATTATTTTGCTATACACACAAAAATTCCACCAAAAATACCATATTATAATTATTACTATTACACCTCGACTTGTCCATGTACGAATTTTAGGTTTTCCGCATTCAAGGACAGTAGCAATTTAACGTGCGGCAGCTATATCAATAATTCTAAATATTTAATTGATGATAAAATAAGAAATATTAAATGTATTTCCCATAAAAAGCCTTCAGTAATGCCTTTGGATTTTTGACGCTGACATTTATGTCAATTACAAACATTTTAATTTTTCAACCGGTTTCCATGAGCTTGGGCTATTTGATACATTATACAATAGAATATTTTATATTTTTATAACTCCCTATATCTAAATCTATAGAAGATATATATAACATAAATTTCCAACAAATAATATTTAGACGATTTTTTTTAAGAAACTACTATTTCCGGTTGTTCAATTGTTACCAAAACCTTTTCAGCTCTTCCCATTAATGTCAGATTAAGGAATGAGTAGTTAAATTAGTCTTTAGTTTTATAGAATTTGAGAAATACACACACACACTCACAAACACACATACAAACATCCACAGGCAGGCACACACACACACACACACACAGACATCATTGTAAAAATGATAAAATCGGACTCTAGTGCCCTTAAATCATCCTTATTCATTTAAATCTGGATATGTAATTTTTAGCATGAAACCTCGCTTATGGACTGGATATTTCTATACTGTTACCAATTCCGTTGGTGATGCAAGCGACTGAGTGGGGAGAAGGGAAAAAATGAGCATTAGTCCATATTTATTTGACGACGACTATATTGTTGGTCGAATTGTATGTTTCTAGATTACCTAATTCTAATTTTTGACACTTAACGCCGTTATAGTATATTTTACATCGTCCTTCATATCGACCATCTATAATCTGGACTCTACACAATATCTTTTTTTTCTGGGTGGTACAGAAGCCACCTTACAAAAGCTGAATGCTGATAACATGCACATGATCTGCGATAAAATTCTTTATTGTTTAAATTTTATTTTAATTTATAAACTGCTATGCAACTGCTTTGATCATATGTCGATGAGATGAAAAAAGATGAGATGATATGGATGAGATAAAAACCATACTTTACTAGAGACTAAGACCCTGAAACCTTGGATCATGAAGTAGTATCGCTGCCAGCAACAATAATGCTGCCGCCTAAATTATTAATAATAGTAATGCCACATATATAATTAAGGGTTATTACCGATTACTAGGGGTGCTGTGCTAATCAGTTAATAACATGCAGATTTCGGTATTGGCAATATATTTTTACTACAGAATGCGTTTACTAAACCTATTTTTAGAACCATCATTTACCGGGGCGAAGCGTGCGCCATAATAGAGGTCAGTAATATATAAAAATAATTCTTTATTGTATTTCAATGTCAAGTACATTTTTACAATTTTGATCATTTGATGGGGGTGAGTTTCTTTTTACATGTATTTCGTATACCATTGCTTTATAATCGATGCGTTGATGGAGATGAGATGATGAAAGGACATACACACATGCATACCTTACCCGGGATTCGAACCCAGAACCGCTGGCACGTGGAGCTAGCGCGCTACCATCAATCCACTTCGGTCGGTCAGTAATATGTAAAAAACTGTAATAATTTACTTCGGCTGTATTAGAACTCTGATTATGAAAAATTCAACTATCGAGTCCATTAAATAAAACCGAGAATAACACTTTGGTTAAAATTGTGGAATTTCATAGAAAAAACTTTGTTGTCGAGTGAATTTGGTCTTAATGTTCCGTATATTTATTTAAATATTTAATACAACAGTCATATGTACGTTTCGGGCAAAAATTAGCCCATTTTCAGCAATAATTATATATAAAATTTCACATTTTGGATTTCAAACGTACATATGACTGTTGTATTAAATATTTAAATAAATATATGGAACATTAAGACCAAATTCACTCGACTACGAATCCCATGAAGGTTCCCAAAGGATACTCAAAAAAAAAACTTTGTTGTTCACAATGTGACGCGACAGGAATTGAACAAAATAATTCCATAACTCAGGAAATTCAAAAATTGAATTCTTTGATAGAAACCCCTCAAATATGTGTTTCGCCAATAAAATAATTATTATTAGTAGTTATTTATGTATTAAGGTATTGAAGATTGAATTTTTACTTTTTATCACGAATATAGAATTTAGTTGCCGAGGCCGTAAAGTCGAGGAAAATAATCCATATGAATGATAAAACGGAACTTCAGTGCCGACGAGTTGCATATTAAATTTTATTTGAAATCGAAAATTTGTGAAAATGAAAGGAACATTTACTTTTATAGGTTATGTTTCTGTAAGTGTCAGTCTGACACTCAATGTTACTAATCTCCGAACATTCAGGTTATCGTAAAGATCACTCAAAATCATGTTTTATTTTTTCTTCATTGAAATTGTTCTTCTTGCACATATTTTTTTGTCATTTTACGTATAAATTTACTATTATATATTACATCTACCCAAATTATCTTATATCTACAATAATTATTATAAGGTTGGCAACATTGCATTTGCTTGAAATCATCGTATAATATACTTTAGTGCCGATTTCTGAACTTTTAATGACGATTTTTATGCACTTTAGTGACGATTTCAAATAAAAATTATTAATAAATAAATGTACATATTATAAGAAAAATAATAAATTTACCCGTAGATTACATACTGCTAGACAAAATCAAAGTTTGTATCTTATTCTAGCATTGAAGTCTCCCATATATTCATGCAGTTATAAAGAAATTTCATACATAATTTTACATATTTCCATGAAAATATTCCTTGTTTATTTCTTATGATTATAATCTAAAAATAACAAATAAATAACAATTATTTTTCAGAATAACATTTAAATAAAAAATCAAATTGCATTTTATTTTATCATTATAAAATGTATAATTAAATTACAAACTTGTTATTAGGTGTTCTATAAGAAAATGAAAAATAGTTTCATTAATTTTCACCACTGTAATTTCCTCATAGTAAACAAATCAAGCTAATTTAAAATTAAGCAATAACAATTATAAACAACTATAACAGTATGTTTGCTACTATATATAGCCTTTCATGCTTACAGGAACTTAAGAAAAAATTAAAATATCCCTTAAATTACAACTCATTGAAAGCTACCATTACATTTACATACAAGACGCGGGACGACATATGATTAGCCGTTGTAAGCGGTAGTAAATTACAAGACAAATTGATATTTTCAACTCGCCTGATTCAAGAAGTTGACATTTGAATGTGCTTATTTACTGAGACATTGTATAGTAAATTAATTTTAGAAACGTTGTTAATGTTATAACACTATGAAATTGCAATATTTATTAATCATAAATAAAAAGCTATAATATGTAGTGTGAACATATGAGCATTAAATTTTATGTTGAACATACTTTTTATATGTAAATTTAGTATTTTTTACATTTTAAGAGTGATTTTTTTCTTTAAATAGTAATGAGGAAAAAAAAACGGCTTTATAATTTAAACTTCCCGTTTTAGTGACGTCAAAAGGTAAAAAAGTATATAACTTGTTCGACAGCATATAAGAAGCTAAAACTGATCTTATAATTGTAAAGTTTAAACAATTAATTGAAGCAATTCAAGCGGATCTAAGCCCCAAAAAAATATATGATTTCATAATTTCACTTTAAGTTAAAGTTGTCATTTAAATTATCTTCTAAAAAGGTATTTAAACCGGTAACTTTAACTTAAAGTGAAATTATGAAATGCTTTTCTCACTTTTAGATCAAACTTTAAAAGTAAAGGGACTTTATATTTATTAGGAAACTGGCCGTTAATCTTAATACAAAGTAAATGTGCCATAAAATTTCAGATTTTTACCTTCCGTCACCTTTAGGTAAGAATGGTATTCTCTTCGGCCAAAAAATTCGGTGGTGAGTTTTTAATGAATAAGCACGTTTTATGGTCCCTAGGATACGATTTTACTAGTTTTACAATATCTGTTTGTGTGACAAAAATTTCTGCGACGATACTACAATTCTAAAAATTATAAATCTTTCGTATTCCTCTTCTATACATCCATATGAAGAGCTGATTACTTTTTGGTTATAATCGGTCAACTGGAAGTTTCCTTATTTGAAGTTCTTAAAACCGCAGTTAAATATCAGTTTTTGACATTTTCAATATGAAAGAATATCTTATTGTCTATACCGTTTGATTATACATTTTCCTTCATATTTAATAGTTAAAGAAATATGAAGAGATTAATTTTTATAAATCAGTCAGTTATGCAATAACCATGGAAACAGCTGATATAATTCAAATAACTGTAATTGACAGATGTCAGTGTCAAGTGGAACTTATGTAGTTTATGTTCGTGTTATAATTTTATTCGATTTGTAGAATCTTTTCCAAGGAACTTTCGGTATGGAATTTGTAGAAAATAGTTAATGTTCGTGTTGCAATTTTACTGGATATTTAGAATCTTTTTCAAAGAACTTTTGGTACAAAATCATCAATTTTTTTAAAAATATTTAGCCAAAATTGAAACTTATTTCATTTATAAGGGGTATTAGAAAAATAACCTACTGAAGCATTTTGACTCATAAGTCAACGTGTCGTGACTGTTTAACCCATATATAAATAACATAAATAAGCATATTAATAAAAGATATATTGATTCATGAATAACATTTTTAAAATTACTTTATATCACAAAAAGACACCCAGATCCTTTTAAATTTAAATTATATTTGCTCATTTGAGTAGTTTACTAGGTGTCATCTCACAGGCTTTTAAAGCTGCCGTGAAGAAAACACGTCTGAAGAAAAATTTAATTTCTTGGAATGGTTGAAATATTTTTGAAATCATATAATTTTATTTTGTTTATTTTGAAATACATATGTATAGGTGCCTATCATAATTAAAACTTTATGATTTATCAGGTAATTAAAGTTTATCTGCAAATAATGTTAATTTTATTAATGAAAAATAGTATTTATGCTCGTATTTCATACTTTTTAAAATTTTATTTATTTGGAAGAGTGAAATATTAAAAATTATAATTAAAACCACAACCAATTGATATAATGCGTATTTCATGAGCTATCGTCATTATTTTTAAATATTTTCTTAAAGAGGCAGGTTTAATAATAAATTACAGTCTCATTAAACTGATTTCTTCTTCTTTTTCCGGTGCTTATGTCTTGTTGGTGTCAGATATTATTAGTTTCAATGTCATTCAATGCATCTCTCATACTAATTCATTTTAAATGGTTAATGCAATATGAAAATTTTAATTAAATGCTGTAGTTGCGACTTGCGAGCAATGTAGAACAACTGCACCTGCTGTCAGATTGATTTTTCTCACTTGCTGAAGGCTACTGGTTTTAACATATGCAAATAACATCAATCAGGATCATTTCAGGTATAATTTATAGCAGTTTTACGCAGATAATAACAATTTTGAGATATTTAGAAGCAATTTAAATGGGAAGAGCGAAGCGGATATAAGCTTATAGGTCACGCGAAGAACATTACTAATTTTTTAATTCAATATTAATAATAAGAAAATTATACTAATAACAAAACAAGGAGCATGAATTCCTGATTTTGTATTGAATTTTGAGATATAAAATTTGCATTTTAATGACCATTAATTTAAAGGTTGATAAATAAATAAAAAGTTCATATAATCATTATATCCTCGGAAGTGTTTTAAAGATAAAGAGTATGTACTTATATTATTTGTATTAAAATTAGTAGTAAGGAAATTAACAATTGTTCATTATTTAATTAATTAGAAGTTCATTTATCCGAATATTTAAGTAAAAAACTTGTTTTGTGGTCAGTACAATACCTCTAGTCAATTTAATTTAATTTTACAGGAGTAAATATTGTCTAATTCTTTTATGTCTTACTAGTACATTATTGTTTATTAATGTTATGGATACCAGGTATATTATGAAGTGCATAATACCCAAGGGCATTATGAGTTGTTGCTATATTGCTGTCAAGAAATTAATATTGGCACTGGCACTGAGATATAGGCTAAAAACAAGTACAACCATTCCTACTTGTAAATTTTATTAAAACTTTCTGATTCGTAATTCATACCTAGAATCACGTATGGTAACCATAAAAAATATCGGTTTGGGTTACGGTTTCGGTCATCGTGAAAATAAAAATTCGGTTTTGATTTGGGTTTCGGTTTTTATACAGCAATCGGTTTTGGTATATCGGTTTTACTAAAAGGGTTTCGGTTTTACAAAAGTAATTTACTAGAATAATATTATTATTAATTTTGAACAATTAATTATTATAATGATGTAAAAAGTGTCCACAAACACGTATACAAAGTTTAATAACAATCAGTTTTAATGTTTAATGCCTATGTAAATGTAACATGTAACGGATTTTCGAGCGCCACCCGATTGAGATACTACGTAGACTACGTAGAAAATTGAAATACTTTTCGACAAAAAAAAAACGAACAAATAGAAAATAAATTTATGTTTATACTTTTCTACACATAAATATTTTAATAATAAAAATTTACAATATTTAACAACTAACAAGAGACCTGTATATATTGCGGTTAACCGATAAATAAAAAAGGGTTTTGCTTTCGGTTCCGGTTTTGTATCTGTTTCGGATTTCGGTACAGGTTTCGGTTTCGGTTCTCATTTTTTTTTGGTATTTTTCGGTTATTGGTTTCGGTTCCGGTTTAGGTTACCATCCCTGCCTAGAATATTAGAAATTGTACTAAGACAAAATATTGTATGCACCACGAGTATTACGAGGTACGTCTAGAAAATAAGAGTACTAAGCCTCTGATGCTCAAATGGAATTTTTTTGAACACTTTGGCAGCACTGCTTTTAAAGGCTAGCGCTTGGGAGTACAATGTGGGTTCGTTCTTCAAAATCGGTTCAAAACTTTCGTTGTAGTGCCGCTTTGAAATGAGCATCTCGATTCAGAATCCACGTCTTACTAGCGAAGCTTTTTCCACCTATAAACCACTTCAGAGAGACGATAAGATGAAAATCTGAAGGAGCCAGATTGGGGCTGTAAGCTGGGTGGTTGATAATGTTCCAATCGAGTGAGTTAAAAATCTGAAACGGGGCTTTTCCCTTCGATAGTAGCAGATTACTTCTCTCTCAACTCATAGCTGACGGAATTCTGAATCGAGGCGCTCGTTTCAAGACGGCACTACAACGAGAGTTTTGAACCGATTTTGGAGAACGAAGACACATTGTACTCTCAAAAAGAATTGAAATTTTGTCTAATAATATTTAGATATTATTTTATTAGGCAATATGTCTAATAATTTAGTATAATTTACAAATCCTACTTTAATATTTAACTAATTCGAAATAAATAATAATATATATTTTCTAAAAAATCGTTAATTTAAAAATGCAAATGGTTTCTTTAATTACTATATTTTGGCTTAATTATTTTCATCCTACAATTTTCTGTAATTTATCTAATGAATTAGGTAATTAAATAGTAAATTTAAATACATATTTAGTTAATTTCTTTATTTATATTTAGTTCAATACTTATTACGATATAATTGTAGTCATTTAATCTAATTTTGTATTTAATTTTACTATAATTTATTATTACAAATTTAGAAAATTTAACTAAATCAACTTGGATAATTTAATGAAACATATTAGCTCTGTTCGATGAGAAGTGCTTGAAGTGCAGAGCAGAATAGTGCAGTGCAGTGTAGTGTACACTAGTTCAGACTAATTCTTGTGGTTTCATAAAACACACTAGTGTATATTTGGGCAAGTTTGCGCAGTTGTGAGTAATCAAGCCAAGTGTAGCCAAAGGTGTAAAAGGTTTGGTTGTTTATAAACACAGTCATATCATAAAGCTGGAAAGAAGTAACTGCAGAAATGTCTGTTTTAAAGAGCATAATGTTTGAACCAATAAACGATTCTGACGAAGATCAATCATCACTTGATTCTTCATCAGATTCAGAGACAGATATATTAATTAATTCTTTATATAACAAAACAAAGAGAATATACTATATCTGAATCCATTATTTTATTTTCTCAATGTGTAAAATTTTAGGTTAATAAACAGATGTGTAGATAGGATAGAATTAAAATGTCTACCGAACAACATTTAGTTACCCCCACTCCTACTCTGCACTTTCTACACTACCTCTCGAGTCAGGTCAGAAACGTGAGCACTAGTTCTTAAAATTTTTGTCATCGAACAGCCTGCCAGAAGCTGTCCGTTTCTCATAAAACATGTTAGTGTAAGAAAGTTAACACTAGGGCGGCCTAGTACATGTCATCGAACAAAGCTATTAATAGGCTGAAAAATAAGGAATGTATTTAGTTAATTTAACTACAATTTAGATAGTTTTTTTTGTCTGTGCCTTGAAAAGCAGGGCTGCCAAAGTAAAAATTTCCTTTAAGCATCAGAGGCTCAGTACTTCGCCCTCAGCGGGCATAAACATCTTCGTAATACCCTTGGTATAAGATTATGTAACAATAATTTTATTTGTCCGTATTACTTTTTATTTTCTGCAAAATTATAGCCGGAACTTAATAAATAAACTGTAGGTACCCATTAGTTTTCTTAGTGTAGTACGGGCTGCGAGGTTTATTACAACATATTATTGTATATATTTTTTAATCGTAAAGGCGGCTGCACAATAGTTCGGACAACGAAAACAAGAACACTTCCAACTTCAGTTTTTTTTTTTTTTTTGAGTATAAATAAATGATTTTTAGTGATTTTATATACGTTTTCTGTAAATTACAGTCAGTTTCATTACCAAATAAAAGTTTTGTTGTGTTAACAAAATCTTAACAGTTCTCTATTTACATTAATATTTTCTCTTTTTGTGCGCCCCTTTTGCCGGCTGCATTCTGCGCCGCTGCGCACTCCTGCTGCGTTACAGTGTGTCTCGCGCATCTCTGCGCTGTTAAACAGTTGTAAATTATCTCGGAGAGATTACACCATGTAATTAAACGCTGATTAATATCGACATGGTCGCGACGAGTCCCCTCAACCGGCATACAGGAATACGAAATACAACCAACGTAAACAACACTTGTACGAGTATGATTCAAATGCAGGTAATTGAAAAGAAGAGAATGATGGCGTTTTTGAGATGTTGAAGAGTTCCGGAATAAGGAAGGATTTATGGGATTCGGAAGATTAATATTAATTGATTCCACAACTTTTATAAAGGAAGGCACTGGAGACAGGAATTATAGAATTGATAATACACTACTATCTAAAAATATGAAACACTCAATATTTCTCGCAAGCCATTTTTTTTACAGTTTTTTGTTTTTGGAATTGTGAATACATTCACTAATTTCATTAATTACCTTCGAGCTTATACTGACTAGAGAAGTAATTCCCTATACCAATGCATAGGTTGTTGTGATCAGAAGATATGCAGGAGGGGGGCTGGAAGTCATGGTGTATTGTGGGCAGTGTTTAATTGTGTTATATGACACTACTTGTCATTTTACTGTAACAACGTTATTTTTTGCGTTTTTTTTTTTGTGAGTATATCTCGTAGTAGATGTATCAAATTGTATTAAAAATATAAAGAAAGTACAGATATTTCGTTTCAAGTGTAAGTAACTGGGATTTTTTTTTTACAAATAATATATTAAACAAAGTGTAACTTTTATGAAGGAAAGAAAAATTACTGGATTTCAGTCAATATAAAATATATTTTCCGCCTCTACTGGTTTCGACACCTCATGTGTCTTCTTCAGGAGGTGAAAATTTTTTTAAAATTGTAAAACATGGATACAAATATAAGACAATAATAAATAACATATAAAACATGTGTATCCATGTTTCACAATCTTAAAAAAAATTTCACCTCCTGAAGAAGACACATGAGGTGTCGAAACCGGTAGAGGCGGAAAATATATTTTATATTGACTGAAATCGAGTAATTTTTCTTTCCTTCATCACCTTTCCAGTCAAGAAGTTCTTGCAGCCATGTAACTTTTATGTTTCCTGCTAATAATGATGTAAGAGTAAAGAGATTGAAATTTATTGGAAATAAAGGTGGTTTACTTATTTAAAAAGCAGCAATTAGTCATTACTTTATAAAAAAGGTAGTACAGATATTAAGATAATACGCAGTCCGCCAAACACCACGAGTTCAATACGCAACCCGTAATACTCCACGGCTTCCGTCTCGCAAATCCCCACTTCTGCATATGTTCCGATCATAACAAACACCGTAAGGCGGCCTCTAGTCAGTACATGCTCGAAATTCATTACATAATTATAATACATACTTATATAATTATTGATTCTGACAAACTCCAAATATTATATCGAAATTTTAATGGCACGAAATTAACCCCTGTGGTGCACTCTGCACAACAGCAATGAGTGCCCGTGAGGTGACACCTGGTAAGCGCCCGCACGGTACGAATATTTCATCATTTTAGAGATATTCTCTGTGCAAAGCGGATTGGCACACCCAATGGGAAATATGTCGTGATGATGATAAAAATATAAATATTTTTTAACCAAAAAAATTATATTGTAATAAATTCAAGTTAAAATTAATAACATTTAACAATATGATAAGTAGGTAGGTATATAAGACGATCTGAGGTGAATGTTCGACAATAATATTGTAAATATTTATTATTTGACAATGGCAGCAAAGGTAAACAGTGAAAAAATAAGCTATTTTTGAATTTTGTACCTTTCATTAATAAATTATACAAGAGATATAATTTGAGTACAGTGATATTTTACAAATTAACACTTAACAAATATGTATATAACTTTATTTTTGGAAGGTGCTGTATAGAAAAACGTGTTACCATTTTTTTTTACCAACTGCAAGATGTGATAATCTGCGCAGATTTTGTTAATAGTTATTTTCTTAAATAATAATTGTAGAGGGCCGACCCCGGTGGTGTGGGTGGCAACTATGACTCGACCCAAAGGTGATGGGTTTAAGTCTCATGTAAGATATGGTCGTCTGATCTTATCAATCATTTCATCTTTCATCATCTCATCAGCTGCATATGACCAAAGCAGTTGCGCAGTCGTCCATAAATTAAAATAAAAAAAAATGTAGAAAAAAAACGAATAAAAGAACCGGAACGATACCGGTTGTTTTGCATTTTAGAAATAAAACTCGGAACTCTTTTGGATTTCAGAAATATAACTAGAAACTTTTTTGGAAAATATTTCAAATAAAAAAAAGTTATTTACGGACGGTTTTAATGTCAAAATTATGAAAAATATTTGCAGGTTATAAAGGTATAGCCTGTGAAAGACGCGTAAGGTCATGTACATTTTTCACCACTTAAATATAATAATATTTTTAATTAACAATCATTGAAGAATCTTTCATTAAAAAATAAAAAACAAACAATTATGTTAGACTTAGTTTATTTGGTGACGGTACTACACTACTATCGTTTTGGATCCGGAACGATCCTGACTATCGTTCCGGTATATTTCTTATACCGGTTGTGGTTCGGATCGAATTTAAACTTTCAAATAGTACAAATATATTTCGTTATTACTAAATCTGCTAATAGAAGTAGATTGGCACACCGAGAAATGGGTAATAAGCAGTGATGATATATTTATTTTTTAATTTTTATGGAACCTCGTGGCCGCGTGCCAGGTCGCGAATATGAGGAACCGGGTTCTATCGCGACCAATAGAAGTGAACCCTGTGGTGCACTCTCCACTCCGGCAATGAGTGCCCGTGAGGTGAGGCCTGGTAAACCCCCGCACGGTACAAATATGCCATCATTACCGAAATCTGCCTGCCAAGCCAGATTGGAGTACCCAGAAATGGGTAATATGGCATGATAATATATGCACATATTTTTTATTTATTTAATATATGTATGTTTTGAAAGCAAACGTGTTTGTATATTTTGATTTAGCAAAAAATCAAATAGGTACATTTAATTGCAACTTATTGACATTGTAATTCGATATATCATCAAAATATTGAAGGGTATTTAAAAAAATAAAAAAATAAAAAAAAATTATACTTACAATATGACCATATTTCCACAACAGTACTCTTCTGATGCACTCCACGTCTTTCACAAACAAAACTTTAAAACATAACTTTTCTCATAAGCAACTACGATCTTCTTAGCTCTTTCTGTGACACTGCTCACCCTACGAAGTCTGAGCACAAACTGATGCTGCTGATCCTGCAGCCCAGCACCCTCGTCCTGGTTCCGCCCCAGACCGCCCCCCAACCAATCGAAGCCATGCACCGTCCAATCACCAGCCGGATGCAGCGCACCTTGGAGGACGAAGAGATTTGATTGGTGGAAGCAGGAAATGGGCGGGGACGGAAGCAGGAAGTGTAGGGGTAGATGGAAATAAGGGTGGGTGGGGAAGATTCAAGGGTTAATAAAGAATTAAAATAGTAATATACTCATACATTCCTCAATAGCCGCATTAAAGATAATTTTAGAGTTTAGAACACGTCAGGTAACATTCATGAAACAAAAATATTGTGGTAGATTTCTATACCTAAACGACAAAAAATGGATAAAATAAATGAAATTCATATCTCTTCAAAATACCATTCCAAATTTTGTTTAATAGACTGGGAAGGTTTATTCTTAATTAAATTATTAATAGGTGCCTACATAAAAAATATTTTGAAAATACCAAAAAATAATCCTAGTACGAAAACATAAGTGGAAAATTACTAATATTTGAAACTTAATGTAAAGAATGAATTAATGCTTCCGAGGAGTGATTGTGCCGTACTCAGACCAAAGCAATGAGCTCCACTTTTTATTTTTTTTTAATTTTAGGGCCACAACTCTTGATTTCTACCTCCCGCTACCCTTGGTAAGAGTGGTATAGGGATCGTGCTAAAAATCACATATCGAGATTTTAGTAAAGTTTTAAAGTCACTAGAATTCAATTTTAACATTTTTACGATGATGTCTGTATATGTGTGTGTACAGATTTTGTTAACGCTCTAACTCATACTATCATTCAGAAAATTCTGAAACTTTGTATTTCGACTCCATTCTAATATGAAAAGAAACCATTAGATTTTAGTGTAAACCGGATGACCGGAATGGCACTTTTTTAAATTAATTTTTAATTAAAAAATTAATTTATAGAATGTAATAAGCATTGGGGTCAGTAAGTGCTCTTAATATTTAAATAACTATTCTACAATGTTTATTTGGATGCAAATTTTCATAGAAAAGATTTATAACATTTGATTTAGCAAATAAGCGTCTTAAATATAGTAAAAAGTTGTGCTACATCTTTCTGAGTTTCGCAATTTATTTAAACATTTTTGGCATAAATTAGTAACTTCAGAAAATAATGTTAACCTTAGTTTAAAATAAAAACCAAATAATACTATATTTTTCATACAGTGTGATTTTTAACAAGTTTACCAATTTTAATTGTTTATTTCTCAGGTGTTTTGAGTGTAAAAAGTATGTAATATAAGCATAGGCACTATTTCTTTCATTCAGGTATCATATTATATATTAGGTACAAGATTTCAAGAAATATTTGATTTATTAATTTTTGCTTCCTTCTTGCAAATTTTGGAAGAATGACTTTGCACTTTGCACGACCTTTTTGGGAAATGTGTATTATCGAGATTCGCAATATTACAACTAGACGTTTCAATTGCCCAAACCCTCATCTTTAGCGGATATCTTTGAAGCCTATTGCGAAAATTATATTGTTTACAAGTTCTTGTTTGTGAATTTCAGGATCTGTTTTGGATTGATTTATTCAATTCCGGAATAAAACACATATCCCAAATAGGCCGTACAAAGACTTTCTTCCAAAATAATTCAAGAAGACAAAATTTTATAAATAAAAGATAACTTTCGAGTAATATCATTCCTAATTTTAGAAACATAGGTAGCATAAGCCTTGTTATAAACGCTGTTTATAAAAATGTCAAATTTCATTTTTTAAAACCTCTACACCTAAGGTAGAAGAGGTACCGGGATAACTAAGGAAAAAAAACCGTTCTTTAAACGTAAGGGTGAAATTACATATTGAAATTTAACATTTTTTAAAACAGCGTTTTAAAATAAATATTGTACTACTATATTTCATTTTATATAAGAAAAAAGTTTTAGTTTAGATAGGGATATAAATTCTGTCAAATGTATTTCCTGTTGTTGACAGTGACATTTGTAAATTTAAATTTGGGTATATTTACAATTTTTATAAAAATGGTTGTTGTTTCTCTTACTCACGTACTTTTATTTCTTACATTACCCATAAGCAATATTTCAAATAGTATTTTCGTTTTCATCTGATGTTGTGTAAACTATGGAATAAAAAGATTCCCAGAAATGTATTGCCAACTACATCATTCCTTTTTGATCACTTTGTATAAAAAATAATAATATACCCAAATTGTTTAAGCAGCCGATGCACGTCATCACTTAGTGTAAAAACTTTACTGCATTAAAATTACTAATAGTGAAAAATGAAATAAAATTTCAATCATTTTTAACCGTCAAAAAGTGTATGAGTTCATTATTTATCGTATATGACATGAATAATATATAAATAATGTCTATCTACTTCATATTATTCGTTTATTTGTTGCTATAGTTGGCAACATTGATAATTTGTATGTTTATACTGTTAAAATTATTATTCGACAATTTGAAAAATATTTCCATTCCATCATGTTTGAAACATTTTTGTAATAATAATGTAACGTTAAACGCAACGACGCAACGTGCCCGTTAACGCAAACACAAAATCTGAGATTATAATAAACGCCAAAGATAGCACTTCTAATCAACAGAAGAAATCAGTATGTTTCTTTGAAAACCGGCTCACTTTTATTTATTGTCTTTATATGATGCATAAGTATAAATAAGGTTAGTATTATAAAATAATTGAAATAGAAATGAACAGTGACGAAAATATAGTATTTATTTTGTAGTTGTGACAGTTCATGAACATGTCGATAATACAGATTTTTATTGTAAAAGTGAAACTCTAAATTCCTTAATTCTATTTGGCTAATAGTACGGCAGTAAGGTAGAAAAATTAGAGTTGGTTTTTGGTTTATTTCTGCGTTGTGTTTATTGCTGATTGTGACGCTGCGTTACTTTTTATTATAAATCAGTATATAGGTATACCATGCGCTCATGTTTTGCGTTACCTTACTGCAACTGCGTTACCACTTGCGTTACTTCATTATAAATAGGCCTTAAGTTATTGTAGTTTCATAATAGTTTGAAATAAAATTACATGCAATCTGTGTAACTCTTTTCAAAAAGATTCTATAACCTATCTAAGCTTACTGGTACATGACGTTACACATCTAGTTACTTTTATTCAGTTTTTATTAATGACGTGCATCGGCTGCTTGACCGATTTGAGTATATCATAACACTGACAAGTGATATGATAGAAATTTATCATTTCATATCATATAACAATGATGAAAATTGAAAATTGGGCCTACAGTGTGTAAACGTTTTGTTTTTCAAATGTATCCTGATTTAAAAATTAAATAGCAACTAAAAGAAACAAGAAAGTTTGTGACATTTTTCTCTCGGAATTGTTGAAGTTTGTTATCTTATTTTAATGTGTCGATAACAATTTTGTTCCACCTACTTCGTTTCGTTATGTTATGTTTATTATGTTGTCCCTTTCTTATTAAGTTATCCATATCCATCCGCTAATTTGATTCAATTACCGTGCTCCTGTTCATGGTTGGCCACCTCTACCTCTAACCACAAGTGGCTTCTTCTTTTGCTTCTGCCATCCTGTATATGGTGGGGTCGTGTGCCGTGGCCAGGTGCGCGTGCTGCCCAGGTAGCCACCGCTGCCTCGGGCACGCTTCCCACTCGACCGTGAAACGGTGGCCACGCGACTCTACCCACAGCACTTCCCAAACGGTTATGTAGAGTTGTATACAGATGATGATGGTACGAATTAATATGCAAGATGAAAAGGATTCAGCCGGATACAATGTAAAGAAAATAGAAATAGAAGGAGGATATAAAGAAAATAGGAGAATAATTTTATTGGAATTGGAGAAATATAGGAGCTTAGATCATATAGCTTAAGAAGGACAGGAGATAGAAAATAGATCTAGAAATAATCGATAGATTTAAAAAAAAAATATTCAAATAACACTAAACTCTTTGATATTGGATATTGGGCAAAAAATAAATAAATAAAAAAAAATCTGTTGTGGCCAGCACAAAACCCTCCGTTAATTTAATGTATTTTGTACAAATCTCGTACCAAAAGTTCCTTGGAAAAGATTCTATAAATCCAATAAAATTATCATATATACATTATGTACTATAGGTACTCATATATAAAATGCGTACACTTATGTAACATGCTCTTACAATCAAATAATATTATTACCAAGTTTATATCTCTATTTTTGAATTATTGCACCCCACATTTAGAAAAAAACTTCAAAATTTTAAAAAAATCTACTTCTCAATGCACTGATTCCAAATTTTGAAACCGCAGGTCGATATCTCTTTTCGTTCTCGAGATATTTAGATTCAAAGTTTTGCTCAAAACTGAACCCAAAAATGGGCCGAGATATGAATTTGGCGACAGTACCATTCGATTCTACGGGCAAAATTACATAAGTACACCAATTTTCACAATTTTTGAACACCACATACAATCTCTAAAGCAAAATAACTGAAAATGGCCAAAAATCGCAAAAATCTAAGGTGTACCTCTTACGACTTTTTCAGATTTTGGCCATTTTCAGGGGTTTTCAAGCTTTTATTCATAAAAAATGAACCGATTGGACAAAAATTACTAAAAATGGTATACTTATGTATTTTTGTCCGTAGAATCGAATGGCGATGTCACCAAATTCATATTTCGACCCATTTTTGGATTAATACCCAAAAATTGATCGGTTTCGAGCAAAACTTTAAATCTAAATATCTCGAGAACGAAATGAGATATCGACCTGCGGTTTCAAAATTTGGAATCAGCGCATTGAGAAGTATCTAGATACATAAAATTAGATTTTTGAAATTTTTGAAGTTTTTATCTAAATATATTGAGTTTTAAGGCAATAATTCAAAAATGGGTAGAGATATAAATAATAAATTTGGTAGTAATATTATTTGATTCTAAAGAGAATGTTACGTAAGTGTACGCATTTTTAGAGTATTTGAACAATTGTGTGAATTTTTAGGAATAAAAGTATAGTAGGAATCCTAAAACGTGCTTATTCATTGAAAACTTACCACCGAATTTTTTGACCAAAGACCTAAAGGTGACGGAAAGTAAAAAAAAACAACAGTTTGAGTACTTCTGATAACCCACACGTGTCTTGATAACGTCTACCTTTGTACACGTGCGTCTTATCATGTCCTGCCTAATGGACATGTATTGTGTATTAGTAACTGCCCTTTCGTTATCATATATTAGGCAGGTATGCTTGGTGTGTCCTATACTGTTGCTGGTTCTGACTGGTATCATTGATTGCATTGCTACACAGCTTCAACCAGCCAGCGACTGTGTGTGTGTGTGTGTGTGTGTGTGTGTGTGTGTGTTCGATCTGTGTGATGCAGAATGGCATGGCGGGTGTGTCGTGCGGTTTTTCCGGCGCCCGTGGGAGCGACGCCAGCCGACGTCGACGCCGCCTCTACCGCCCTTTCGTTCCTTTCCGAGCTGTGTACGTTTGGGAGCCAGCGACAGCGAGCCCCAAACAGTGGAAGATGCTGGGATTTTGACGATCCAATGCTGAAACAATAGAAATAATTGTTAACAATAAGTCTAAAAAATCTGATGTGGACAGCCCAAAACCTCCCGCCATTTCATTTTTATTAATTTAAATACATATCTACATATTTACTAATGCTGAAAACTTTATTAATCTCCTTTCCATGTAACTATTGTTCCTTTTACTATTTTCATTTTAAAAAGTCATAATTATTACTTCGGAATGATTAGTTTTTTGAAAGTGACATTTAGCTGTCAGCTACATACATTTGAGATCTACTGGTGTAAACATCGATCTTTAAACTAATAGATGCAGCGTACGAGCGAAACGCTTGTCCCGCCATAACGGTGCAGACACAGTATCTCTATCCTTCAACAGTACGGAAGTTAAGAAAACGCGGCAAAATAAAAAATTTGATTTGTCCCTAACTTGTTATACTTGGTGCATAATAGCTAAGAGAATAGTTTTAATTTTTTTGTGCTTAATTAGTTTTATTATATATTTTTAATACAAAATAATTATATGCATATTATATTATAGTAATAATTAATAAGAACTTACATATGAAATGACACAGCTGAACCGCGTACGTACTGCTCACTGTACGAAATACACCGTTTCCCCATTATTTTGTCGCATACACACCTCACAACACATATACGTATATATTGTCAGAAATAATTGTAAATGTTCTCCAAAAAAAGTAAATAATACACAAACAGTCACGAAACGTCAAATGTAGCTTTTGACAACTAATTAGTGATCAGTGATAGAGAGCGATGTATAGAAGTTTACATATGGCTGAAAAAGATGTACAATGAGTACGAACGCATGCGCAGTATACTTTAACTGGAACTTCCGTACTGTTGAAGGACAGAATATATATCTCTATCATTTTATGTTGGAGCAATATTCTAACAATACATGAATAGGAGACACTTGGTCCATTAGTTTAAAGGTAGATGGGTGTAACCAAGGAGATATTGTTTTATAAATTTATACATAAAATGTATAGAATAGTTATTTATGGTATAATTGTTAAAAGTGACATTTTATGAGTGAGTGGGGAAGTTTGTGAAACGAGGCGAAGCCGAGTAAAACAAACCCCACTAACGAAATAAAATCACTTTTAACACGAATATCATACACTATTTTTCCTACAACCCTAGTTATGTATTAGTAAAAACTAAAAATTATAGAATGACATTTATGACAGGTCATGATGTATTTGCTATGAACAACTGAAAATTGTTTATTCTAACCTCTACTTCCAACAATACTGTTTTAAATTCCAATTCTTCAAGCGCCTTGCAAGGAATTACTATAAACAATTGTGATAATTGTACTATAACAATAAACGTTTCAAAATAATGTGTACTTCTAATAAAATACCTACATAAATAATTTCAGTACAAAAATAAATATAAAATGAAACTACATTTACTTATGAACACTAAATGTAACTAGATTTAGTTATATTTTTAACACTAAATGTAACTAGATTTAGTTCTTTTTTAACACTAGTGTTAAAAGTAAATTTGTTTTTTACTTTTAATCCGTTGTCAATGACAACGATTTAAAAGTATTCACTGTGTTATAAATTATTATTTTTAACTCGCTAAGCAACCGTTAAAAAGACTACTTTTAACAGTGGTCGTAGGAAAAAAGTATTAATGACCTGTAAAAAATTTAATAATTAAATTAGGGGAGCAGGAAATTACGAAAGTCTGATTTTACATCTATAGATTAAATTGGAGGCGAAGTTCAATACCACTTTTTGGTGTGAAACTTTTTTCTTCATATACACCTATAAAAAAAAACCTATTATGGTCAGCACAATACCTCTCGCTATTCCTGTTTTGTTACATAAGTATCGAATTTGACATTTCTTGTCCACACAATTAATTCTAATTATTATATCTATTATCTCCTTCTGTTAGGCATCTTGTATCTTGTGCTAGTCTTCTAAAATGTTTAAGTTGGTTCCAATTCATTGACGGGATTGGCAGTATTTAAATAAATAAATAAATATATCATCACGGCATATTACCCATTTCTGGGTGTGCCAGTATCTACAACACATGTAGACATCGGTAATGATGACGATATATTTTACCGTGTGGGCGCTTACCAGGCGTCACCTCACGGGCACTTATTGCTGACGTGGAGAGTATTTTTTAAGGATATTTCTGTACTAATACTATTAATATTTTTTTAGTTTATGTTCTGTATTTTTTATTTTTAACCCAACGTTTAATATTTAATTAATACTCGTAATAAAGAAATATTAAATGTACTACCCCAGAAAAAGCTTTTAGTATTGTCAGTAAAACTGTTGATTTTTGGCACTGACATTTATCTGTCAATTTTTGATGTGAAAAGATCCTGAATTCTTTTTCTAGGTTAGCCGGAAACGTAATCATCATTGATTTTTTGAATGGAGTGGTTCGTATCTTAATTGTCTCATTTGTCAGGTGCACTTGACCCCATGCACCCTATAAATTGGCGCCTATGAAAGGTAAACAATATTACAAAAAGTATACGTGTGTTTGTTATACAGAATACTGGACAGTTTCAGTTTTCCCTCTTCCATGAATGAAATATAATCGTTGGATGAAGTAGGAATCTTTGGCAATCACTGGCATCCGTGTACGCGATCCACTGTTTTAGCTTGGCAAATATTTTGCGTCTAATTAAAGAGCAGTTCGACACTAGGATTATTTGTCGAGTTTGTTCGACTGTGATACGTTTAAATCTGAGCGCGAGCGCACTGTGAATCAACCAGGGTTGGGGACTGGAAATCACATAGCGCAGCCCCAAACAGAACCGTCATCCATTCCGCATTCTCTCAAACACCGAAATCAAAGAACATCAACACAACATTTATCAGTAATTTAAACAACTTTCCCCCCGGTTTTATAAAGGAAAGAATAAATATACTTTGATAATAAATTTATTCAAACTAACAAATTCGAATCAATTTTATTCTTTTTATGGGAGTTAAACATTACTGTCAAAAATTTGACTGTCATTTGAAGGATTAAATTTTATTTACTTTGGAAGTAAATTTATTTTTCTATAGAAAGTAGCCATTTGCGCTCTATTTTGTCAACGCAAAATGTCACTTTGCCGCTCATGCGCAACAAAGTAGTAAAAACGCTCGCTGTCCAAATTTCTAAGTATACAATGTTGAGAAATGTCACTTGTCTACATTCTTAATGAAAATGTTTAGTTAGCAACTAATGGCACTGTAATTACACATTTATCACGTTCAGAAGTCAATTTGACATATGTTCTGCCGGTATTTAACATAACCTAACAAAATGCCACACTGCTGTGAAAATGAAATAGGGCATTCATTTACAAAAACAAAAGTATAAAATGCTTAGATTAGATTGAATAAAAACTCAAGAAGAATGGAAAATAACGATAAAATAAAATTAAATATAAAATAAATTGTGTTAACAGTTATGTTTAGTAATAGGAATGATTGTACAGAGATGGCGGTAGGATAGTTGCGAGTCGTACTGACATCTGATCTCTAGTTAACTATTTATTTTGATTACAATAAAGTTATTAGTTATTTCGTTACTTAAATAATTGCGAGAAGTCAGTCAATGCACATACATGTCTATATAATCACAAATTCCTTGAAATATTTGTTAATTTTTTCAGTGTGACAGGCGTGACAACTAACCACACATTTTGCTACAAAAACTCATCAAATCATCACAAATCCTTGCTTCCACGCTCTAATTTTGTTTTTTTTGTTTTTTTATGAAATAGATGGCTACTGTAACGATATAATCATTTAATAGCCTTTTTAAGTTTAAACCGTATCTTTTGTATTAGCCGATCGTTATTTATTGAGCAGTACTGTAAGTATAAAGTGTACATTTTATTATTTTTTGTTATGGTGGAGGACCCCATTGTGGCGACTGTAGAAAAAATCTTGTGTGTGTTTCGAGCGCAAATGGACATTGTCGATTTCGAGAGAATGCCGCGCGACAATGTCGCATTTTGCGCTCTTAATACACAAATAGCTATTGTCGTTTAGAAACCAACCATTTATGATTTAATTTTGCAACAACCGTGCATCTCATATGTACAAAACAGTTATTACAACCACATCATAAAATTAAATTTTATCAAAAACATTTGTTCTATACTATAACGGATTTTCCGGCAGTGGTTATAAGTAATTATATTAATATTCCATAAATTTACAACTTCATCAAGGAAAGGAATAAAATAGGGTTTGGTAAAAAGCTAAAATCAGAAAAAATCAACTGTTAATTTTTCTTTATTTTATGTTTCTTAAAATTTCGACATAAGTTTTAAAAAGTTATAAAAATTTTGAAAGTCATACATTAACCGAAAAGGCGAAAAGTGTAATAAACATGTAAATTAGTGAAAATTTAACATTTGCATGTTTCTTATCTTAGCACTAGGCTTAAAAGTAACATTTTTAAGTACCAGTGCTTAAAAATGACAGTTTAATGCGTAAAAGTGACAGTTTAATGTGTAAAAGTGACAGATTAATGCGTAAAAAGTGACAGTTTAATGCGTAAAATGTTACTTTTAAGTACTAGTGCTTAAAAATATTTCATTTAGAAACGAATAGATGAACTTGACGTCTGCCTACTTTTTAAGTTTGAAAAATTCAAAATGTTGATATTTGAGAATAAATTATCTGTTTTAAAATGGTTTTATAAAAAAAATTGTTTGTAATACATTGCGAAATGAGTGTTTTAAGCACTTGACGTATTGTACTACTCGCTTACGCTCGTGCGTACAAACTTCACGTCGAGTGCCTAAAATTATCATTTCGCAACTTATTACATAAAGGGCTAAAACAATAATATTTCTCACAGTCCTTATTCCTGGTTCAACTCTTTAAAATAACTTGTCTACATTAGTTCCAGTTTCATGGTCCTCCATCCGAATACTCGAAATTTATCCGTTTAATTTCAATACCCAGTTTTTTAATTGGCACGCTTTGGCAATAAATTAAACCCGTCAAATCTCTTCCGAGTTCACACGCTCACAATCATCGCCCACTGTGATCAATTGTGCCATCGAATGGTAATCATCTAATGAGGGCTCAGATGAGCAACACTGGTAGTTTTTTATTTTACAAATGTAGCCACACGTTAGCTGACAAAAGCGAAGCGTTTAGCAAAGGGGTGGTCCTGATTTCTACGATTGTTCCGCATATGTTAGAAAGAGAAAGAAGATGATGTATTAGATATAATTCACGGGGCGTGACAAATATAATAGCACCAGAAAAAATTCACTATTTGATATTTTTTTCAGTTTTGTTTTTATGTGGTAATAAGAGTCGCTTGATCTTTAATTTAGTTAGGGGAGGGTGGGAAAGTGGGTGAAGTGTTTTGATGATCTAATCAATCTTGTAACTGTCAACTTTAATTTATTTAGAATAGAGGGCTTAATAATGTGTGCTCCTGATATTATCAGATTCTTTAATAATTTTGATATCTAGTGAAGAAATAAGGTAATATAAAATGTTCTTACGAGTACTATTCCAAGGAACAACACAAATTATTTGGCTAAAAAATATAAAATTTAGGTATAACTGCTTTTAGTTTAACATACCTACTTGATGTAACTGTAATAATATTACCTATTTTATTTAGAAACAATTAAGGAAAATCTAATATCAAAGAAAATAAAACGTCTATAGATTATATTAAGTTAATCTAATTAAGATTTAAAGGGTGAAATTTAGATTTCAAATAATAAAATTTATAATATAGGTAGCTCTGAAGTAATTCAATCATTTCGGACCTAAAAATATTGAACATGTTGACCGGAAGTAAGATGGCCTAAAAGTAACTTAACGATTTAAGAAAATATAAAAAATATGAATCAAATATTTATTTAAGTTATTTGCAATATTGTATAACTAGTGCTGAAAGTTGGATATTTCACACGAACGCGAAGTTTGAGCCACGAGCCGAAGGCAAGTGGTTTAATCACGTGAGTGTGAAATACCCTTTCAGCACGTGTTGTACACGATATTTTTCCGACGACCACAAAAAATAAAACAATATAAAATTTTCATAAAAATATTAAAACAGATTATGTTTACATCATTGCTATCAGAATTCACCAAAAATTATGTAAAACTCTGATAAATCAGGGTCCAGCCTTCTTATTCCTTGTAAATGTAGCAAATTATTTGCAACTGTCAAATTTTTGCATACAAATTTTTAGGTTAGTTCGCTCAGTTATCGCAGCGTGTGATAAAATCATATCACACAGTTGCGGATGCATCTGATTGGCTAACGAGCTATTATTTCACACAGCTTTGGTAGTGATGTGCAATGACCAACTTTCAGTAATAGTTTAGCGTGTGTATTTATGTACTTTTCATAGTGGTCGTCGGAAAAATATTATAACTGGTAAATGGTATCATCTTGCATATCGATAAATAAGTGTTCTTTTTAAAACATCTTCCATGATTGAAATCTCGTATCAGAATCAGATATTTTTCTTTAATTGTTTCAAATATTGGGTTTATTTCTATAAACTTTTTTTTTCTTATATTCATAAAGAAGAAAAAAAAAATCTATTGGGGCAGCACAATACCTCTCGACATTTCCGTTTTGTTACATAAGTATTGAATTCAACATTTCTTGTCCACACAAATAATTCTAATTATATATATATATATACCGGGAGTTTATTTTATCAGTAAACATAGGGTATATCATTGCCATAGTTACGGTATGAATGTTTGACAGCAATGTATTGGAGCGTTTATTTTATGAGTAAACATGGGCGTTTAACATGGGAAGCAGTTTTTTGTAAATACAAAGGGCTAGCAATAAATCAAGCCATGCTATTGAACATGACAATAGTACATTACATCTTGTACATTATTTAATATTAATTACTTTAATAATATTGCAAAAATTGCAATAAATTACAAAAATTGTCAAATAAATAATTGTTTCAATTTTTTATTATGCAATATGAAAAGATATCTGATTGTCTCCGTGGCGCAGTGGTCATAACACTATCATCTGAAATTTTTGGTTGGGGTTCGATTCCCCATTGGGGTAATTATTTTATTTTTTTACATAAAAATTGTTGAACTTTTAAAAATCAGTTTATATTTCCATATTACAATCATTTGAAAATAATAATAACATTGTAATGAATAAAGAGAAAATGATTGAGAATAGTTGATTACAATAATCAAAATATTGATGTAATAACAATGCATTGTATTTTATGTGATAAATACAGTAAAGACATAATATTTGCACAAATTTATTATATTTCAGTTATTTTTATTAATATCAAAAGGAAATACAATGCATTGTTATTACATCAATATTTTGATTATTGTAATCAATTATTTTCATTCATTTTCTCTTTATTTATTACAAAGTTATTATTATTTTCAAATGATTGTAATATGGAAATATAAACTGATTTTTAAAAGTTCAACAATTTTTATGTAAAAAAATAAAATAATTACCCCAATGGGGAATCGAACCCCAACCAAAAATTTCAGATGCTAGTGTTATGACCACTGCGCCACGGAGACAATCAGATATCTTTTCATATTGCATAATAAAAAATTGAAACAATTATTTATTTGACAATTTTTGTAATTTATTGCAATTTTTGCAATATTATTAAAGTAATTAATATTAAATAATGTACAAGATGTAATGTACTATTGTCATGTTCAATAGCATGGCTTGATTTATTGCTAGCCTTTTGTATTTACAAAAAACTGCTTCCCATTTTAAACGCCTATGTTTACTCATAAAATAAACGCTTCAATACATTGCTGTCAAACATTCATACCGTAACTATGGCAACGATATACCCTATGTTTACTGATAAAATAAACTCCCGGTATATATATTCTTTCCTTTTATAAGGAATCTAGTCCTAATCTTCTAAAATGTTCAAGATGGTTCCAATTCATTGACGGGATTGGCGGTATTTCTTAAGGATATTTCTGTACTATTACTATTAATATACAATTTTAAAAATTTAATTAATAATTCAATAAGAAATATTAAATGTACTACCCCAGAAAAAGCTTTCAGTATTGTCAGCAAAATTGTTGATTTTTGGCACTGACATTTATCTATCAATTATAAACATTTGAATTTGACAACTGGTTTCGTTGGTGTGATCTAGACTGTGCGATTTATTGTTAATAGATTATTCCATATATTATATATTCTTTATCTCAAAATCTATAGAAGATTTAATAAAAATTTTAAGTATGTTAAATTAGAATTTATGTTCTTCAATATTTGTAATAACAAAAAAATTTAAAAAAATAATATTTAGAATTTTTTAAAGAAAATACTACCTCCGGTTGTCCAATTGTTATAAAAACATTACATAGTTAAACAGGTCGTAAGTATTAAAGTTTTTGTGGAATTATCTTTCCAATATCCAAGCACACACACACTCACACATAAAGACACACATGCACATATCGATATCATCATAAAAATGTTATAATCGGATTCTAGGGACCTTAAAACGTGCTTATTCACTAGCATGAATCCAATATCTCACTTAGCGAGAGGTAAAAATAAAATTAGCATTTTCCATGATATCTCAATCCTTTTCTACAACTCCCTTCGATTAAGTTGCATGAAATTCTCCCTTACGTCCCATCAATCCCTTAACCCTTACATCCCTCGGGATCATGCGGCAGCGATTCGGTCCGGGATTATCGCGTGACTCTAAAATCCTGTTCAGGATTAAGGATCACATATCCTCATGGTTGCATGTGTGTTATGCATGATTGTATGATGTCTTTGTTAAGGGTTGAAATCACTCTAGGAATGTTTAATAGAATTGGGATTATAGAAAGGGGTGACTTGTTTTTCGATGAAGTGCAATTTACGAGAGAAGAAAATAAATTTAGCGTGGTATTCATATAGAAATGAATAATATATTTTCATGTATGTCTGATGTTCCTATTCAAAGAACATGGGAATATAATGGGTCTAAAATTTTATCGCTTTCTCTCGTAAATGAAAAATTATTTGTGTCGCAAGTTTACATCAGCTGTTCTTGCATATTATTAAGAATACAATTATACACTGTAAAAATATTCCCGTAAGTAGAGGACCTATAGTTAATTCATATGAAAACAAATTTGGGTAATACCTTTTCTATAAATTAATCATTCCTTATTTTAGTATTCGAGCACATTTTCTTGTTCAATTGTTCACCTTCAATAAACACGTAAAAATAAAGTAAGTACAAATTCATTTGGGCAAATGTCCGTAAATGCTTTGTTTTAGAGATTCATGGTTTTCTTATGGCCGATTGCACCGACGTAACTTAAATTGATAGTATTGCATCGAAATTAAATTTCAAATGAGTTATAGTGCTGTAAATAATTCGATTTCCATTTTTACCTTCCGTTTCCTTTAGGTAAGGAAGGTATTGTCTTTGGTCAAAAAATTCGTTGGTGAGTTTTTAATGAATAAGCACGTTTGAGGGTCCCTAGAATACGAATTTACTATTTTTAAGATGATGTCTGTATGTATGTATGTGTGTGTGTGTGTCCGTGTGTGTGTCCATGTGTGTGTCCCTGTGTGACAAATTTTTCTCCGACGATAACTCCAATACTACGATTCTAAAAATTATAATTCTATCGTATTCCTCTTCTTTACATCCATATGAAGAGCTGATTAGATTTTGGTTATAATTGATCCACCGGAAGCACCCTTATTTGAAGTTTTTAACAGTTTTTCTTAAAAAAACGCAGTTAAATATTATTTTTTGACATTTTATGTTTTATAAATTTTAAAGAAAATGCTCTTCTCTATACGGTTTGACTATACATTTTCCTGCATATTCAATAGATGTATTTATTTGTTATGAAGTCTATGACTTATACAAATTTCCTTACATCTTAGTTATACATTTATCTATATATACAATTTGTTTGCAGAGACATTTCTATTGCCCTCTGCTGGCAACCTCATTACATTTGCAGAGTAGCTTATAGTGACCTCTGCTGTCACTCGGACTCATCTGGGTGTGCAGGTTATTAAAATCTGACTCGTGCGGGACTCGAACGCTGTCCCACACGAGAAGCCTTGTGTTGCCAGGCGAGCACTCTAACCGCACGACCACAGATGACCGTCATATTCAATAGATATAGAGTCAAAGCATTATTAAGAAATTAACTTTCAAAAATCAGTCAGCATTGCTATTTATCGTGGAAACATCTGATATATGCAAAAAATTCTGACAGATGTCAGTGTCAAGTGTATGGAATTTGTAAAAAATAGTATGTGTTCGTGTTATAATTTTATTGGATATATAGAATATTTCCCGGAACTTTTTTATAGCATTTATCCATTTTTATTTTAATACTTTTATTTTAACTTTTATTTCATAGTTGTTTAAATACTCTAAAAATGCGTACGCTTATGTAACATTCTCTTTACAATCAAATAATGTTACTACCAAGTTTATATCTCTATCCATTTTTGAATTATTGCCCCAAAAATCAATATACTCCACATTTAGATAAAAACTTCAAAATTTTAAAAAATCTAATTTTTATGTATCTTCTTCTCAATGCGCTGATTCCAAATTTTGAAACCGCAGGTCGATATCTCTTTTCGTTGTCGAGATATTTATATTCAAAGTTTTGCGCAAAACTGCCCATTTTTGGGTAATAACCCAAAAATGGGTCGAGACATGAATTTGGCAATAACACCATTCGATTCTACGGGCAAAATTACATAAGTACACCAGTTTTCAGAATTTTTGAACACGGCATACAATCTCTAAAACAAAATAACTGAAAATGGCCAAAAATCGCAAAAATCCCTTACGATTTTTTCAGATTTTGGCCATTTTCAAGCTTTTATTCATAAAAAATGAATCGGTCGGACTAAAATTATGAAAATTGCTATACTTATGTATTTTTGTCCGTAGAATCGAATAGTGACGTCGCCAAATTCATATCTCGGCCCACTTTTGGGATAATACCCAAAAATGGGCAGTTTTGAGCAAAACTTTAAATCTAAATATCTCGAGAACGAAACGAGATATCGATCTGAGGTTTCAAAATTTGGAATCAGCGTGTTGAGAAGTATCTAGATACACATTATTATTTATAATTAGATTTCTAAAGCACAATAACTGAAAATGGCCAAAAATCGTGAAAATTTAAGGTGTACTCCTTACGATTTTTTCAGATTTTGACCATTTTAAGGGGTTTCAAGCTTTTATTCATAAAAAATGAACCGGTTGGAGAAAAATTATGAAAATTACTATACTTATGTATTTTTGTCCGTAGAATCGAATGGTGATGTTACCAAATTTATATCTCGACCCATTTTTGGGTGAATACCCAAAAAAGGGCAGTTTTGAGCACAACTTTAAATCTAAATATCTCGAGAACGAAACGAGATATCGACCTGCGGTTTCAAAATCAGTGCATTGAGAAGTATCTAAATACATAAAAATTAGTTTTTATCTAAATGTGGGGTATATTGACTTTTGGGGCAATAATTCAAAAATGGGTAGAGATATAAACTTGGTAGTAATATTATTTGATTGTAAAGAGAATGCCACGTAAGTGTACACATTTTTAGAGTATTTATATATGAGTATACATAATGTATATTCATGTTATAATTTTATTGGATTTTTTATAGAATTTGTAAAAAATTGTATTATGTTCGTATTACAATTTTACTGGATATATAGAATCTTTTCCAATGTACTTTTGGTATGGGTCACAACAGATTTTTTAAATTTACTTTGGAAGTAAAATTTAATCGTAGATTGACTCGTTTTATGAAATCGGACCTAAAATTGTTATTCTTTTGTAAAAAAGTTTTAAATTTTCTTGATTCTTTCTAAAATATTAAAAGACAGTTTTTTTTTTTGCTTAACAGTGTAGATTGTGGACTTTGCCCACCCTTTGCTGTCACATTGGGGGTAAACAGTGTATTATACTCAAAATCCTTATTGTGGGTCCCTCGTGTATGACACCAGTGTTGGACATATGCTTTCCGAGTTAATTCAATCACTTCATGTTATTCTCTCTTTCTCCTGATCGTCATGGTTACTTCATCATAACCTCCGTTTCTTTACTGATGGTTGTGGTTATGGTTAGGTTGTGTGAAACGGGGGAGTTAGCGGTTTTGGTTTTCTGGTTTCATTGGATTCCATAATTGACGATTGTATAGGGGTGGAATTATTTGATATTTGAGATGGTATTGTTGATTTTTATAGAGATTTTGATTGATGGAAAATGGAAACTTTTATTGTGCTTTAATTTTGTTTTATTATTGTGGCACTATTAAATTTTATTTTTTCTGTATTTGATTCTATTACTGTTATATGAAGAACATAAAATGTTATTAATTATTAAACTTAATGACAATGTTTCACTGTTTTTGAAAATAATTAACTACAACTTTACTAAATTAAATTAATTTGGTGTTATAGGGTGCATTGTAGAAAATCTACCCGTATTAAATAGTAATAAAGTATTCACTGAAATAACTATTTAGTAACGAAAATAAAGTGAGTGTAAAATTATGTAACATTATATGAAAGCAGTTCTTGACCAACGAACGAGTTTTGTTTTAGATTATTAATTAAATTTTTATTAATGTATATAAATTAAATAATTTCTCGGTTTCGGAAGTAGAATGTCAGATTCCAGCACGCATATTGATGATAAAAGGTGCGTCATTCTTAAACGATGTTTGGTGACATTTTGTTATTTGGGATTGGTATAACTGCGTTAAATACGCTAAATATCTTGGACGGAATAAAAATACGAATCACTATACCAATTATTCTGTCAAAAATTTCCCTTATTAGCAAATGTCAAATATTTTTATAAAGAAATAATGTAAATGATAGCCGAAACAGAGAAAATAGTATAAATCACTCGTTACCGAAGGTTAATCAATCATTCGCTGCTGCGCTGAGATGAGAATTTCAAATTCGTGTTTGAATAGGTTGCTTCTGTAATTCTGGGAGACTTAAAACCTGTTAAAGCTGTCAAATTAATAAATGACTAACTTAACTTAGGCAACTTAATTTCAAATCACATAAAAAGCTGCTTATACTTCAATTCACGTAAGAAAATAGCGTTGATTTAGATAGGGATATAAATGCTGCTCTTTGATTGGACAAAATGCGAACCTAGTTCACAAAAGAAAACAATATCACTTGTCAATTATCAAATAAAATCAACAGAAATAAATGATATTTAACCATGTTTTATTCTAATTTTTAATATTCAGGATTCGTGCATTTTAGTTATAAAAATTTTTTTTCTTTCAAAAGTCATAAAATTGGCATCTTTTGTTTCATTTCTACGCCGCAAGAGTAGAAATAGCTAATTTTTACGCCGGCGGCGATGAATATCCATAGCAACTAGGTACCTATATAAAATGAGCGAATAAGAGTAACTTCTAAAACAGAAACCTGTCATGTCGCCCCAAGTTGCACTATAAATACAATTATTAAAAACCTTCACCAGCTGTCAAATTTAAATTGATAATCTACAAATTGAAATTTAAATAGTTTGTATTTAACGAAATAACATAAAATATATATACATATTGGTAATGACGGTAAGAATACTTAGAATTAAAGTGATAAGAAAAGTTCATATTGTTTTTCAGTGATTCCTTGACATATCATATCCTTCAGCCATATTATTGAACTTCTATCCGATTGAACAATTTCAAGAGCTGTATATGTATATATTCTGATATAATTGCGCATAAGGAGAATATAAAATTGCATAGTTTTTATTTAAACTTCAAAACGTGCAAATTTTTGCATTTGAATGTTATAACAAAAAGTGAACAAATACGAAAGTATCCATAGCAACAGAGCAATTGAAATCAGCAAACGTACTTCACGTAAAATATTTATAATTATTGTAATGTCAAGTTGTAATTATTTTATTTGAATACGTATGATTGAAGAAAAAATATGTGTCATTCGGAGTAAAAGTGTCATTGTGTGCCGCGCATGCAATTGTCCGACTCGCTCCTCTCGTCGTGCAAACTTACATGCTTGCCACACAAAAAATCACTTTTACTCCTAGTAACACAATATACTATTATTATTCACAAAGTTTTGTTTCAAGAATTTAAATTAGCTATTTATTTAATGCTAAAAACGGTTGGCGCCATCTGCTATTTTTTTACATGAAATGAAGTATAGAATGATAGTGCAAATTTTGTTTTCCACGACTTACCTGATTTTCTTATTTTCAATTATTCTAGCGCAATCCTCGTATTATACTATGGTGATGACGTCACAGACGTTTTAATGTCGTGTATCAAATACCTTCTATTTACTGTATACTGATATCACAGTTTACTTTTCAGTTAAATTACATTATTATTGCCAAATAATTACAATGTAAGTTACATGAACACCTCATTAACCTCAATATCGTACACACCCCCAAAAATTGTCTACTTCCCTATACGACACATTGATTGATGGTTCAATAATAACCCAAAACAATTGCTGATCATCCCTTCTGTCAATTCAACCAGTAAGCAAGCATGCACATATAGTCAGTGGCGGAGATATGGGAAACCAACCCGGGTAGCACGCGTCTGATTGATCGAACGTCCGCTGTGACAGCTTCTAATAATGTATGACTCGTCACAAAAACTTAGAGGAGTTTTAGATGTTGGTTTGTTAAAGCAATTATTATGTGTTTACTCATTCATTTGCTGTAATTATTTTTGAAAATATGTGCCTAGTGCATCACCCTTTTAAAATATGTTGTTTACACAAAATATTGGGAGATGTAGTTACTCTAATTATATTAAATGTGTTTTATAAAGGTCTGTTTGAAATAAAAGTGAACCCAAATTTTATAACTATATAATATTTTATTAAAATGTTAACTAAACTATCAATTTTATAAACAGGCTGTTCGAATTCGTTTAAATGGGACATGGTTTCATTTAATAATTATGTAAAAGTACAAATGCAATACTAACGGCCGAATTCACCATTATTCCATTGATTAAGGAATCAAGCTGATTCGTAAATCAACGTTTGTTTTAATTCCTAACTTGATTTCTGTATCAAGTAATCGTGATCAACAAATTCACAGTTTTGTTTTGTTATTTTGATAGTTAATGTAACTGTCATATAATTTTATTCGTTGTAATCGTACTTTCCGTTAAAAAGTATTAATATTTAATTTTTTAATTTATTTATAATAGTATATTATACGCCATACTTGAATTTTTTTTTTTTTTGATAATAACAATCATTTTGACACGAATAATTACTTTACTTTTAATATTCATAAGAACAAAGTAGGCTGTATTTGTTTTTATCTGACGTTTCGCTCATTTCGCTGGTTTGATAACCTCACTTATGGGCCTTGATTTGTATTTGATGTAATTATTTAATAAAAACACTTTGTGCTGTTACAGTCGGCAGCCTTATTAGTTTATTATTATTTTTAAATAAATCTATTGAAATATATTTACCTACAAATACAAAAAAAATAGTGATTTATTCATTCCTACATCTACACAGTACTCATGTTTCACATTTTTATCAAAACAGCACAGTGGCCACGCGAGCCGGCAGCGTAGGCCAATTTAAAATTAAGAGGCAAATTTAAATGATATACTTAACACTTTCTTGAGTTTAATGAGATAAATAATATTTAAATTTGGAGGCTTGAGTTTGATTGAAAAGTAACGGTTTGCATTATAGACCTAGGTTAATAATAAATTATTATTGACCTAGGTTACCATGGTTACAAGCAAGCGGTAGTGAAAAACAATTTCTCATGTCAAATAAAGGTTTCCTAGGCTAGTAGTGAAAAAATATTTTATAATTTTCCGATAATAATATTATATTTTTATTTTGAAATAGGTAGAAATTTACATTGATTCCAATAAAGCAGTGTTTTTAAATATAATGAAAGAAATAAAGGTATATTTAATAGATATTTATACACAAGTGAGCTAAGATAATGTTTATTCATGAGTAGAAAAGGGCGAGTGAGTTAAATTCTTCGACTATTTTAAACAGTTATTTTTCTGTCATTTGAAATTGAGTTGTTCATCATTTTTTAAGTTTCACTGTGATTGAAAACATGGAATTAACCAGAGAACATTTTCTTAAATTTTTGGCGAAAAAATTAAATAAAAGCAATAGAACATACGCCAAACTGTATGCTAGTTTTGGCTATTTTATTTTTCATTTATATTACTGTCGAATATTTATACACGTATTACGAAAATTTTATTCAAAGTTTTCGTTAAGTTCTACCAGCAAAAAACATTTGACAAAAAAGGAAGTTACATTAATTCGAAAACAAAATTATTCACCCACTTAAAGTGGCTAATTTACATATAGTAAAGGGTTCTAAATTGGTCACTTAACTCCCCTAAATTTCCCATCAAATACCCTGCTGTCCACTCCATATAAACAATAACTCTGTATACATCACTAGTTCAAAACAATAGCAGTTTCGCTATTTACCAACAACAGTCGAAATGGCCACCATGACACCCCTTCTTCATTTAAATTAATAGCGGAGACTACAATGAGCGATCAAGTGACATTGGAGTTTTAAAAATTAAAACAAAAGATTGATTTATGTCCAGCATGAAAGGGTTAACAGTGCACGTGACCGGGACAATATGGGGAAGATAATACGGTCAGCAGGGGGTTGAAAAATAGAAAACTTCCCCGAATGAAAAATAATCGAAAAAAAGAATGTTTTGTTGAATGTGGATTTTAATAGTTATTTATGTATGCAGGCATTAAAATTCATATTTTTACCTCGAGTATGGAATTTAATTGCCGATGCTTTAAGCCGAGAAAATAAATCATATGAATGGTATAAAGGGACTTTAATGCTGACGTACATATATTTTTTTTTTTAATTCAGAATATAGCGAAATTTTGAATGAAAAATTATGATTGTGTACACGTACTGTCAGATTAAATTTCATATATTTTGTTTGTCACTGTAAATATTCGCCTTTTTCTTCTTAAAATCAAGTACTTAATTATTTTTAAACTCATCAATCTCCCATAAAATCGTATAATAATGACTTATTTTAAATACGAATTTTCTTATTTTCATGGCGATTTCAAGAAACTGTAATAATTTATAAAAACATTTGAACGAAAACTTTTAAACTCCTTTTCACCGTGCTAATGTAAGCAGCTTATTTTCAAAGTGCAAGTCCATAATTACCATATGTCAGAAGAGATGGCGTTACTTGCTAAGTAATAAGGTAAGTATAGATAATAGCCAAAAAGTGAAAATTTAACTATTTTAAATAAAAAAGTGAAAATATAAATAAATTAATGAGAATTGTTTACTTCCATATTAATTCGTTCCCAAACTAATTAGCGATTGAAAGTTTGTGTGAAGTTTCATGTTTTTAAGCATTTGCTTGAAAACTATTCATTCGTCCGGTTATTGGAGACGGACCCTGTTGCTTACCCCTACAAAAGTTTAGTTTTTTAGAATGACAAGTCTTTTTCCAACATAAGTAGGCATTTATGGGCTTTCAAAGTCTGCTATTTTGTTTCAAATTTCACAGGTTCACCTTTTCTTCAAAATAATATACATATGTATAACATACTAACAAAACTGGCCACTTAACGAATTCATCCTTGAATTTAATTAAAAAGCTTTATTTTTATTTTACATTAATGCCCGTATTTATAAACACTCGTAAATTTTTTAAACGGTTCGTTATAATTTTTTCTTATCCAATAAAAACAGTCGACATTGAAAGAAAAATCGAAATTTTATTTGTCAAGTTTAATTCTATTTGTCAAAAATTATAACGAATCGTTTTGAAACTTTACGAGTGTTTATGAATATGGGCATAAATATGTTTAATTTCTTATTTTAGTCTCTATACAAAGTAGGCATTTGCACTAGCTTTTGTCAACCCAAAATGTTACTTTGCCGTTCATGCGCGACAAAGTAGAAAATACGCCCGCTGTCCGTATTTCGAACTATAAAATTTAGAGGAATGTCACGTCTACATTTTTAGTGGGAACGTTTAGTTAGGGACTATTGGCGCTGTAGTTACTTACGTATTTGCCACCTCCACAAGTCAATTTGACATATGATTGATCTATCTAGTATTACATAATAAAGAAAATGTTGTACTGCTGTGTAAAGGAATATAGAAATAAAATAGAGCATTTATTTATAAAAACGAAAGTAAAAAATACTTAGATTAGATTGCAGCAATAGCTCAAGAAGAATGGGAAATAACAATAAATTAAAATTAAAAAATATAATCGTCGTACCATAGTAATGGTATGTTTGTGCGGGTAATGTAGATCACCTGTTTGACGTTTCAATAATAGTTTGGAGGTTAGTATTTTAGTTTATCTTTTGGTATCGATATTTTAAATTACAAGTAACTACCTATGTGTTTATTTATTAAGTAATTAATGTATTTGAGAGACCAGAGAGAGAGAAAAATGAACTAATGTCAAATTCAAATTAAAACTTTCTCGCACGCCATGCCATCTATTGATAACATTCCTAAACATGCTTCCCCCCAGTTCAATATAAAGACGTCACAGAAAATTTTCTTAATTTAGTAAAAAACAAATAATTATTTTAAAATAAAATTTATATTTTTATATATGTTTTCAATATAACATTACGCATATAGTGACAGAAATCGGATTTTCAGTACCACGCAAGTAGCCCATTACGCGCGACGTAGGAGCGCGGCAACTACCTCTCTATCGACAATATCCCATTTTGCGCTCTTAGTACACAAATAACTATTCTTCAAACAATAAAAATAAATGTACTAAAACGGGTGACAGTAGTGAATTATTTTCTCATTCTATTTTAAAAAAAAGCTAAAAGTGCTTCCTCTCCTTCCCACAATTTTATTCTCCTCCGTATTTAGCGCTGAATGACCTTTTTATTACTATGAAACCCCCAAGGGCTAGGGCGTTGCTCCCTACAGGGTTTTTTATTTCATATGTTGGCGGAACATATTTCAGTATTTGTGGCCACATTGTGTGTGGACCTTCCCCTATTTGTATGTATTTTGTTATTTGATCGCTATGGTAAGATTTATTTGGACATGAAACAGATAACGACTTTGAAGGGACTATGAATATTTTTGCATAGTTTGGAAGTAAAAAATAACATTATTGGAAATGACCGGCTGTTTGTTAGTTATGGTAGTTTAAGTTCATTATCTGGTCATTCAGGGAACGATGACATGATGATATATTTATACAATTTGCGAATATTGGGGGCTGGTTACTGAATAAAAAATTAATGCAAATTTTATTTCACCCTCACATACCTAAGCAAATAAATACATATAATAAAAATCTCTTGAGGCCAGCACAAGACCTCTCGCCATTTTCATATTAGGCTACAAAAGCATATGAATTATATTTAACATTTCTGGTTCACAACACAAAAATTCTACGTACATCTATTATTAATACATTTTATATACAACGGGTAAATAATGTTAACTTTATTCTTATCAAAATCATAACTTAATGTGCTTCATTATTTATGATAATGAATAATGAATATTATCAATTATATTTATTTTGGAAAAAAATATAATGATTTTGTAAAATTAAATTTAAAATAAACAGCTTTTCTTCATACATAGAAATACTAATTTCGCATGCTCTTTTGTTAAATATCGAATTTTTCCGCTTGTTTATAAAATATTAGATATATGTATATATATATATGTGGAAAGTACTCGCGACTGTGTCGAGTAGCTAAGAAAACAAATAGCGGGAATGCAGTCTAGGAGTATATTGGGCTCTAGTAAATAATTGTCACTCTTTACAATTAACCAAGCTTTCGGTTATTTATTTTAACCATCCTCAGGGTTCTAAAATATGTTTAAATTGTTACAAATAAATTACAATTTTGTGATTTAAAATATTTGTTTAATTACATTGTGTGAGATTAAGTATTAAAAATTATATCTACGTCGTACATCGTTTTTTGGAGAAAGAATTTTGGAAAATTTTTAGTTTTGTTCTTGTAACATTTTTAGTAACAGAATGTAATGAATTGTCGAAATATCACAGTAAATTTTGACTAAAAATTAAATATTTATCACAGTATGTTTTATAAAAACTATTGTACATATTGTATTAATTCTACGTTAATTACGAACTTGTTTGTACTGTTTTCTAACTTTAAAATTGTTTTGACTGCATTTTTGGAATTAAATGGTAATACGAAGAAGATATTTTAAAAATTTAAAATTATAATTTTTAATAAAAACGAGGAATTGTAAAGAACGAAAATTAGAAATTGTTATTATTTAGTGTAAGGTTTGTGTTGTTATTAATAATGTCGGGGGATACTTTGTTTTAGTCAAGTGTAATAAATAGTTATATATGTGGCTCAAGTTGTCAATATTATTACGCATATTCATGCTATTTTCTGTATTGTAAATAAGTACCATCTCGAGAAAGTGTCTCTTTGATGTATGAGATTCTGTTGCTATTACTTTTACATACTCATAAGCCGCAGGATTCAATGTTTGCTTTCTACAAATAATGACGAACTTTACTCCCTTGATATATAAACTACTATTTATATTTTTTAATTCATTCTATAAATAAGTTTCCTCCTACTCTTCTAAATGTTCGAGATTCTTCAAATTCATTGACGAGATTGGAAGTATTTCTGATGCGTATCTATATTTTAAAAATTTAATTAATTATAAAATAAGACTTCTCAGAAAAAGCCTTCAGTAATGTATTTTTCTGTCAATTACAAACATTTTCATTTTTCAACTGGTTTCCATGGAGTTATCTGAGCGGTGAAATTCATTACAACGGATTATTTTATTTATAATTTTCTATCTCTAAATCTATAGAAGATATAATAAAAATAATCAATGTATCGGATAGAAAATTTTATATTCTTTAATATTTGTAATAACATAAATTTCGAAAAAATAATATTTAGAAGTTTTTTTAAGGAACTATATACGGTTGACCAGTTGTTACCAAAGACTTTTCAACTCTTCCCGTTAATGTCAGATTAAGGAATATGTAATTAAATTGGTCTTTAGTCTTATAGCATTTGAGAAACCATCCTTCAAATATCCAGACACTCATACACACACACATCAACATACACAGACATCATTATAAAAATGTTAAAATCGCATTCTCTTTACTTTAATACTAAATCTGTATATGTGATTTTAGCAAGAATCTAGTACCTGTAAGAGGTAAAAAAATATACACATTTTTTTTTTTTAATTGATTGATCAAGTTCATTTTCAAATTTTATAAGCTAAATAAATTGATAATAAATAAATAAATATATCATCACGGCATATTATCCATTTCCGGGTGTGCCAGTATCTACAACACATGTAGACATCGGTAATGATGACGATATATTTTACCGTGTGGGCGCTTACCAGGTGTCACCTCACGGGCACTCATAGCTGGTGTAGAGAGTGCACCACAGGGGTCACTTTTGTGCCATTTAAAATTGGAAATATTTGGCGTCTGTCGGGATCGAACCCGGTTCCCCCAGGTTCGCGACCAGACACTCAGGCACGCGGCCACTGGACCCCATAAATTGATAATTATATTAAAAATTAAACCTGACCTTAAAATTAAGTGAAAATATTTATATACGTATTTCGAGAATAAAGTTCTCATCTTTAGTAGTTAAATTTTACGCGAACTACTAGTATTAAGAATGTAAAGAGAAGTTTTACATTTTTTGAAGTCCATCTAATACGTTGCTTCATTAATTATTAAATATGAAAATTATCTGCCCTAATAAAACTACTAGTAATATTTCCGCTTAAGTTCATATATGATCGATGAGGCATATTATCAAATGAGTATCAAATTTCTTGTGTGAATTATAAATAGCTGTTTAATCACAGCGGCTATTAATGTAAAAAAGCAACGTCCTGCTGAGTCGTTCAATGCAGCGCGTTTCGGAAGCTTTCAGACGCACTCGTGCCTTCTCAACTAGAAGAAGGGGGGCAACGGAAAAGGAGCCTCTTATCCAGGTTATACAAACGCCCTTCACAAAGAAACGATTGTTAGTATAACAGAAATAATGTGAAGCAAATAGGACCAGTAACAAATTAAACTTGTTACAATGAAATTATTATTTTAAAATAAATAGAAACATAATATAGTACGCTCAAATATTAACATTTGTTCCAAATATTTATTGTTCAACTGTTCTTGTAATGAAATTAGTTTTAGTTTAATGTTTTAAGAACATTGGAGTCATGTTATCTTATGTAGCCATTCACAAATCAGTATTTAGTTTTTGTTTTAACATCTTGCAAATTCCAAACTTATGTTTTAGTTTTACGTTTTGTATTTAGAAATCGACCAATAGTAAGAAGCCTAGAATGATGTAGCGATATATAGTTCTCTTTTTCTATCAACTGTCATGTCTATCATAACCAAATTCAGTTTTGTAGTAACTACTTCCAGAATGAATACTAGAAAGATTTTATTATGTACCTCCACAATTTTATTAATAAAATTGTTCATAAACAACAAAAAAGAAGGAGATGATGGGTAAGATCCATTAATAATGTAATAAGTGTTTTACCGATCTTCTTTATTAATTTTTCACTAGATGTCACCACTAACTAAAACCGAAAACTAAATGTTATTTGTGAATGCTAACCCACGTAACTGTAAAACATAAAACTTAACATAAGAACTAATTTTGATCTGTGAATGGGGCCAATTCTGAACAAATCTGTAAATTCTTATAGATCTGTAAATCTGTAAAAAAACTGACAAAAACGCATCTACTTCTTGCTGATTAATATGAAATTATGCATGAGTGGCAACTGTCGTTGCGATTTTGTTCATTATTTACAGATTTACAGATTTGTTTAGAATAGAGCTATAAATTATAGGTAATGTTTATAATTTAAAATTTAAATGAGTTAACTCGCTTCTTGTCTAGTGGATGATATTTAAACCTGAGAAAATAGTTTTCTGACATTTTAAAGAAAATCTTATAAGAGTTTTTTTTTCTAATTCTTTATTCCTTCATAAATAATATTGTTACCTTGAGAAAACCTCTATTTGAAATAAAATAGAATCCTTCGTTCTTAATATAGATAATAATAATATTTTGTCGACTTGATACTCCTATGAGTTATAGCCCAAATACTATATTTTTAAATTTTTTACAATATTTACATTACATTAAATGTATTATGAAGTATTTCAAGGCACACACAAATATCCAAGCATTATTTTGTACAAGTTCTATACCGAAAGTTCCTTTGAAAAGATTCTATATATCCAATAAAATTATAACACGAAACATACACTATGCAAATTGCACTTGACACTGACATCTGTCAATTAGAATTATTTGAATTTATGTATCAGCTGTTTCCATGATTATAGCAAAGCTGGCTGATTTATGATTGTTAATCTCTTTATAATTCTTTAACTCTGCATGTATTGAATATAAAGGAAAATGTATAAACAAATCATATAAATAAGATATTCTTAATCATATAAAATGTCAAAAAATGATATTTTATTGCGTTGTTTCAAGAAAAATTGTTAAAAACTTCAAATAAGAGAACCTTCGGTTAACCAATCATAACTACAATCTAATCAGCTTTTATGTAAAGAAGAGGAATACGAAAGAATTATAATTTTAGAATTGTAGTATTAAAGTCATCGTCGGAGAAACTTTTGCCACGCACACATTCAGACATACATCGTAAAACCAGTAAAATCTTATTCTAGGGACCCTAAAAAGTACTTATTTATTAAAAACTCACCACCGAATTTTTTGACCAAAGACGAGTTTTTGTTGTCAAAATTATAAATAAATTAAATACATAGATGTATTTTAAACGTTCAACACTTTCTTATCTTTATTTTACCCACCTTCCGATAGAGGTAATTTCTGATTTTAATATACTGCAGTAAATTTTGACATGTGGTTTTTATAAAATGAAATTATTAGTACTTAAGTACTGGAGTAAAGTCTATTAGCTACTAAAGCAGTGTTTCATTTTTTTAAATAAATAGCTTTATGAAAGAAAATTTAGAAAATATCATATAAAATAACGGTAATTTGCTGGTATCAACCCCAGTATTTTTACCTTCCGTCACCTTTAGGTAAGGAAGGTATTGTCTTTGGTCAAAAAATTCGGTGGTGAGTTTTTAATGAATAAGCACGTTTTAGGGTCCCTACAATACGAATTTACTATTTTTAAGATGATGTCTGTATGTATGTATGTATGTATGTATGTATGTATGTATGTGTGTGTCCGTGTGTCCGTGTGTGTGTGTGTGTGTGTGTGTGTATGTGTGTCCGTGTGTGACAAATTTTTCTCCGACGATAACTTCAATACTACAATCCTAAAAATTATAATTCTTTCGTATTCCTCTTCTGTACATCCCTATGAAGAGTTGATTAGATTTTAGTTATAATTGATCCACCGCAAGTACCCTTATTTGAAGTTTTTAACAGTTTTTCTTAAAAAAACGAAGTTAAATATTATTTTTTGACATTTTGTTATTATATTTCTTAAAGAAAATACTCTTCTTTATATGGTTTGATTATACATTTTCCTTCATATTCAATAGATGTAGAGTTAAAGCATTATAAAGAAATTAATTTTCAAAAATTAGTCAGTTTTGATATTTATCATGGAAACAGCTGCTCATTCAAAAAATTTTAATTGACAGATGTCAATTGCAAGTGCAAAACCAAATATGGAAAGTATAGGATCAAAAATTAGTATGTCATAGTGTTCCTCGCAAGTGACAGGCAGTGAAAGGCTAAAGAGAAGATGGAAGGACTGTATCGCACAAGACTTGAGAAAGGAAGGATTGTGTGAAGAAGATGCGTTGGACAGGAATAAGTGGAAGAGAAGAGGAAACAGCGACTACTAATAAAATAGGGGAAAGCTGAAGCAGAAAGAAATGTGTCAAGTGTATTTTACGTAGTGTTTGTTTATGTTATAATTTTATTGGATTTATAGAACCTTTTCAAATGAACTTTTGGTATGGAATTTGTAAAAAATAGTATGTGTTCGTGTTCGATTTTACATGATATTATATAGAAACTGTTCCACGGTACTTTTGGTATGGGATTTGTACAAAATAAATCGAATTGACGGAAGATCTTATGCTGGCCACAACAGATTTTTTTTTATGAAACAGGCCACAGAGATCATTTAACTGGAACGCTAGTACTTATGGATTACCTATTATGTTTGACCATACTATCAAATTTATCTATTTTATCATAAATCTAACTGTAAAATTTATATCTCTCTTGCTATTTTTTCCACCCCCAACAATCTTTCTCGCCTTTCTCACGCCTGGCCTAGCCTAACCTAACCCATCTCCACACCTGGCCAGCTACTCATGCAGCATTTTGTAACCTTTCACCCCCTCCCCTGCTGAAGGGATGCACAGCACTACGCGGGCGGCACGTGACCCACAGCCCCCTGTGACGTGAGGGCACGTGGACGCCTAATTCGCTATTCACCCGCTGGTGATGCTAGTGTTGATGATGCAACGAATGTTTGAAAGAATGGGTACGAATGTGGTTATGGAATAGAGGATTGTTTGTGGGGGTGGAAGATTTTGTTTATGGAGTCAATTGTTTGTTGGTTTTAGAATTAGATGTGTTGTTTTTATGTTTGTAGAATAACGGAGACTTCTACGTGATTCTTTGATATCGCGGTAAAATTGGTTATTTTTAATACAAGTGAGCAAAGTATGTGTTTTTTTTACGCATCCGTAAATTGGCCGCACGAGCGGAAGCGTGTATGCCAACTGGATAAGTAAGAAAAGACATGCTCACTCGTACTAAACATGATTTTTTTCGACAATCTTGAAATATAATTTTTCTAAAAAACAAAACATTGTACTTTTTTTTATAAGCGAGATATGTTTTTTAAAGAATTTGGTGCGTGACGTACTGTACTGACCAGTGGTCCACAAACTGTTAGTTATAGAAGGAACAAATTTTTTCATGTTTGCATAGCTGAAATATTTTTATATAAAAACTTATACGTTATATTCACGAAGAAATTATTATTGAGCATAAATAGCATAAATATTAAGCATTTTTTCCTAATAAATAAATAATTATAGCGTGTGTGATTCTAAAATTTACCGCTAAACAGCGAGCACCTGGCGAGCATCGCGAATTTTTTTTAAGACAATAAAAGCGTGAAAATAAGTGTAATAACGTTTCATTTTTTCACACGTTTGCCTTAAAAAAGTGCACTTTTTCACGCTTGTGTTATGGAAACAGGAACAATTTCGTTTTTCTTTATTAACATTCTTGTTTCTTGCACACTTTGTGATAAGTACTTACTAAAGATATGCCGATGTATTTATAAAATTGTATATTATGTGGCAAGTGTGTGAAGCTGAAATTTTTACATGAGGGTGGAGATTGCGACACGAGCCGAAGGCGAGTGTTGGAAACCACCCGAATGTAAAATAGGCTTCACACACGTGTTACATATTATACTTTTTCTACGACCTTGCAATAAAATATATTTTTTCTTCACATTGTCATTCTTTTAACGTAAAGCCTCTGTATTATCGACTTGTGTAACCATGGTTACCAACGTTACGGGTGTTTAACAGCTTTGTTTTATTAAAATACAATTTAGTTTGTAATATTTAAAATAATGAACGGTGCGTGAAATGTTACTTCACGCACTGTGTGTAAAAAATCAAACTTCACACATAAAAATTGATACGTGAAGTACTCACTTCACGCACGGAAGTAGAAAAAATACTTTAAATCATATGTACTTTTCCATCTATTAATTTACTTAAGATTTAAGGTATTTAATTCTACTGTATGCATTAAGCACACACTTTTAAAGAAATATTTGAATATTCTTTATCCTGACGGTATATACGTATTACGTATACATATATGGGTTTCTGTCCGTAGGTGTGGGGATTGTATTTTTTATTAATGTAGAAATATAGTTTTATATTTAATCATATATGAAATCTTACGGCATCTTTTTTATAACATAGAGCCATTTATTATTAAAAAAAATGAATGCAGCTAATTCTAAAGCTATTATTTCTAATGAATTAAGTCCATATTTTAAAGTTTTCTTGTTTAATTAAAATTTATGAAGTTCTCTTTTCTGCGAACCCTACCTATTAAACACTTAAGTGAGAAAGTGCTGGTATAATAAAGGCAGTGCAAACGCTCAACACTCGTACTCGTACAGTGCAGTGTGTCGTCCTACGTATAACACATTGAAGGGCTAGTACATATATTCCGTCGCTTAACTACGAAACAATCAGTTGCCTGCCACTTCTACTTAACGTTAATTGAGTGACTCATCCGACGAGCAGAAAGCAGAATTCACCCTCCCTTAGAATATACTCTTAACGTCAACTTATTACCGAACCATAATTGATAACCAAAAAAGAAGGGAAGATAAAACTAAGATTATATTTATATTGTTTATTGCGGACATTGAAATCAATAGTGTTTTATTACGTTTGTTATAGGTACATCCTTGTTTTGTTCCTTCTTGAATTTAAGGAAAATGTTACCAAGTAGCCAACCCAAAATTAAATGCTAGCAGTTGACACATGTAAATAAATAGTGTAAAACTTCGGCATTGGTCGGCTAATTCCGTCATACACGTCAAGAAGAGCCCCGTACGTCTTCAGAAAATGTTCAAATACACAGATGTCTCTAAAATAGGGGAACATGGCTTAACCATAGATTCCTGAGGCTAAGACGATTTAACTAAATTTGCTTCTACCGGAAAGTGTACCATTTAGCCAGTATTCTGTTTCAAAGTTCTTCGAAAATAATAAAAAATAATAGTAATTTACGTAACAAGACCTGAAAGTGATACTTTACTGGGTGAGCAAGCATATTCCAGAGCGAGCCGTAGGCGAGCTTTGGAAGTTTGTGAGCCCAGTATAGACACTTTCAGGTCATGTTGGGTACAATATTTTTTTTGCGATCCTGAAAAAAGAATAAAGTATTATTTTATTTTTTACTGCGAGCAAATAATATATAAATAAACAACTGATCTCCATGGAAACATTTAGCTTTACCGAACGAACGAAATAAAATCACTTTTAACAGGAATATCATACACTATTTTTCCTACGACCCTAGTTATGTATTGGTAAAACCTAAAAATTATAGAATGACATTTATGACAGGTCATGATATTCTAACCTCTACTTCCAACAAAATTCTAACCTCTACTTCCAACAATACTGTTTTAAATTCCAATTCTTCAAGCGCCTTGTAAGGAATTACTATAAACAATTGTAATAATTGTACTATAACAACAAACGTTCCAAAATAATGTATACTTCTAATAAAATACCTATATAAATAATTTCAGTACAAAAATAAATATAAAATGAAACTACATTTACTTATGAACCCTAAATGTAACTAGATTTATTTATATTTTTAACACTAAATGTAACTAGATTTATTTCTTTTTTAACAAAGCGTTTGACAAGGTTAATCATGCAATCCTTCTTTTTAAACTTTCTCATAATTTTAACTTCTCCCCTAACCTTATAGCTTTCCTTTCTTCATATTTAACTAACAGAAAAATGCAAGTACATTATAATAACTACCTTTCAGATCAGTATACCCCTACTTCTGGCGTACCTCAAGGTTCAAACCTAGGTCCTTTACTATTTATATTATTTATTAATGATATTACTACCTGTGTAAAACATTCCGATGTATTTCTCTATGCCGATGATATGAAGATATCAAAAATAATAAATTCACATGAAGATAGTTTAATGCTGCAAGAGGATATAAACAGCATTCTAGAGTGGTCCAAATCTTCAAAATTACATTTCAATATCAAAAAATGTAAAGGTATGTCCTATTCTGTAAAAAACACTGTTGCCTCTTACGCTTATAAAATGGAACAACATCTACTTGATCGAGTTACAAAATTTAAAGATGTATTTGATGTTAAGCTCTCTTTCAATGCTCATATAAATTACACTGTAAGATCTGCCTGTAAAAATCTAGGCTTCATAATTCGTAATTGTCGTTCTTTTCTTAGGTTAAGAACTTTAAAAATGTTATATTTTTCATTCGTGCCGTTCAAAATTGGAATACTGCTTACAAATATGGAATCCATTATATAATATATATAGCAACAGCATTGAAAGAGTACAAAAAAAAATTGCAAAGTACTGTTATTATAAAACATATGGTGTTTATCCTACTCATGATATGTCATATAATTACTTACTATCCATTTTCAATTTGATGTCATTAGAAAATAGAAGAAAGTTGCAATCTTCGTTTTATATATATATATATATATATATTAATCAACAATATTATAGATGATCCTATTTGTTTAGCTCGCATTCCATTTTCTGTTCCGCGCCTATCTTCTAGAAATAAGTGTACATTTCATTACTCACATATAAGAACTAACTACGAAGCAAGATCGCCCATTCGGCGATTATGCGATATTTTTAATAATATTGCTGTAGATATTGATATTTATCACTTGTCACTTGGACACTTCAAGCAAGCACTATTAAATAGCTATAGTTTAATTTGATTTTCTTTATCGCAATTTTGTTTTGTATATAATTTTTTTTTCTCTGTTGAAACATTATAACCTTTATGTATTTTTTTGTGTATCCACCCCGTAATTGGGATTTCGATCAATAATTTTAAAAGTGACATTTCAATTTCTTACCACTCGCTGCAGTAGTGTAACTAGTCACAAGAAAAACGGTTGATGGTAGTCGATCCGCGTGAATCGATGGATGTTGATTGATGTAGTGTGACATTACCTAATAATGTAGTTCAAATCAAGGATTTACGAATGTTACGTGGTAAATGTACAAACAGTTGTATAATTCATATAATTTCGGACTAAAATTTATAATAAAATATATAATGTACTGAGTACTATTGTAAATTATTTTTTGTAGTTGGTCTTAAAGTAATGTTAATAATTTTCCTATTAGTTCCCAATTGAAGTAATGATATATCCCAACTCACAGTCGTAAAACCTATCGAATCTAATTCCTTTAATGGTAAAATTTTAGTCGGTCTTTTTATCCACTTAACTAGCAACCAATATTGTTCCGAAACATATTGTTCATTAATTAATTTAATGACATATCCAATCAACAGTATATGAACAACAAAATCAATTTGTTAGTAATTTAACAGATTTTAAACATTTATTGTTGTTCCTTCAACAAGCTTTCAATCGTGAATAAATACTAATTTATAGATATGTAATTAGTGTGTAAAGCAATATATTTAGTGTCTAAGTACCAGGTATTCGTGGACCGGCATAATAAATAAAGCACATTTCGACAGAGGAATTAAAATAACAATTAAGCGGGCTTGTAGAGTGGAGTGTGTAACTTAATTGACCAATTTGAATATGGCGTCATGTGTTTAATTGTGTGTCAGCTGGGGAAGCATAGAAATCTTGATCATACTACCATACCGCACACACATTTACATACAAACATCATATGTGGAGAGATAGTCCTTTACTCTGAACATATGACGGAGAATAAAAATTTTTGATTACTGTAATTTATACAAAACGATAAATAAATACAATCCTGTCATCAATGAAGTTTGTAGTTTGTAATCCATTAAATTTTTTAATAATTATTAATTCTAATAAATTAAATTAATAAACTTTTCATATGGGGTCTCATGGTCACGTGCCAGAGTGTCTGTTCGCAAACCTGGGGTACCGGGTTCTATCCCGATCGACGCCAAATATTTCGAATTTTAAATGGCACAAAAGTGACCCCTGTGGTGTATTGTCCACGCCAGCAATGAATGCCCGTGAGGTGACGCCTGGTAAGCGCCCGCACGGTATAAATATGTCATCATCATTACCGATATCTGCAATAAAGCAGATTGTGGGTAATATGCCGTGATGATATATTTATTTATTTTTCACAAAATATGAATTGTTTCTTTACCTTTACGCAAGATATACAAAAGTATAGTTTTCTTTGTTTGTAAACAATTCTTACAGTAAAAGTAATATTAAAATTAATAATTATTACTTCGGCAAAGTAAAAGTCTCGGGTTCAAATCTGTGGCTGACTTTATCTTCCCATAATTTATTTCGTTGTTCTTACTTAAAATAACAAAATAATGTGAAGAAATTCTAAAAAGATGTATCACTTTTTAAAATTATTTCTTGTAGATCTGTAGCTTAATTCAAAGGCAACCAATGTCAAATTTTGACCAAAATAAGATTGTGTCAACTGTTATTGGTAGTATTTATTTAAAATTTTAGTCACTTTAATGGCCAGTTGCTCCGCTTATAGTTAAAGCCTTAACCGCAGGTTAATAAAAAAAAAAAACAAAAAAGTGTATATCGAAATTTTGACAGTAATATTTAATAACTTATTTGAGACTTCGTTTTGATTAGATATAGGCTCCGGGATTTATAAACTAGATTATTGTATAAATTTATTTATAAAATGTATAGAAAAAGTTTGAATACATACTTGGTGAAAATTTAATTTTTATAATAACATAAATCACGAAAGGTATTTTTCGAAGAAAAAGTATTTTGAGCTTTAAGACAGTACTATTTCCGGTTACCTGATCTACGTCAAAATTTAAGGCTTCTTATTATATTAGAATAAGGTAGAAATACAAGGTTTTAGAATTTTCTGAATGATGGTATTTGAGTTAGAGCGTTGACAAAATTCATACACTTACATACACATACAGATATCATCGTCAAAATGTTAAAATCGGATTCTAAAGACCTTACATGCGATTTTTAGAACGATCCCTATACCTCCCTTACCAAGAGAGGTAAAAATAATTCATCCAAATACTAATAAATTTCAACATCTATAAAATATTTCGTATTTCTATAAACATATTCCTACATTAATGAATAAAATTATGTTCGTGCCCCAACATTATGTTAATAATTACACTATTCGTGGTGGTGATGCGCTTCATAATCTGCTGTTGATCTAAAACGCATCTAGTTTAGATAAAGCGTGGCAGATAGCACCGTATGACGCATTCCCTTGCACGCGCTACGCTATATGGCGTGCAGGGATCAAGTCTACACCCTCTACAGATCATATAGTCAAGCTTTATTATTTATTACCACCATGGATGCTGATGGTGTGAAATGGAAAACATATTGCGCGATGACGGTCATTTACATTATTTGCATAGGCTCATAAAGGGAAATAACCCTGGTAGATTAATAAACAATTAGTAAATATATATCATACTCAATAAAATGATTGAGAATAAGGGCCCAATTCTCAATTTTCGCCGAAGTGATATGCATTGAAAATTTGCACATTATCACTTTGAGCTATTCTCAATTGCAATTGCATGTGATACAAATGAATAAGAAGTTGTGCCATATCTCTAAGTTGTCCATTAACTATAATTTTTAACAAATCACTTGCTGAAGGTCAGTGTCCCAGCCTCTGGAAAACAGCTGTTGTTCCTTTATTTAAATCTGGTTCTCGTAATTCTGTTGACAGTTATCATCCCATTTCGAAACTATGCATTTTCGAGAAAATTTTTGAAAAAACTATTTACAAACGCTTATTTTTTGCATTCAAACGAATTATAAATACGGAACAGCATGGTTTTTACAGTGGACGATCTGTCAACTCCAATCTGGTTGAATTCACAGACTATGTACTTCTTACTATGGACCATAATACTCAAGTAGATGCGGTGTACACTGATTTCAGCAAGGCATTTGACAAAATAAATCATTCAATTTTAATAGATAAACTCAAGATGTATGGCGTACATGGCACTTTATTAAAGTGGTTCACATCATATCTTAGCCACAGACAACAATACGTTACAGTTAATGGTTTTAACTCTGACATCTATCCTGTAACCTCTGGAGTACCTCAGGGCTCCCATCTAGGACCTCTCCTTTTTCTATTGTTTATTAATGACATAAATTCTTTCTTTAAAAATTCCAAATTCATAATGTATGCAGATGACCTCAAGTTATATAAAAAAATTGTTTCCATGAATGATTGTCTTAGTCTTCAAGAAGATCTAGATAGATTGACCATTTATCTAAAGCAGAATGATTTATCTATAAACTGCGTGTGGGATCAAATTTTAAAAATCCCACAACCCTTGTACATTTATATAATACACTTGTCAGGTCTCAACTGGAATTTGCTGCTGTATGTTGGTCTCCACATTATCAGATATATGTGATTAGAGTTGAGGGTATTCAGCGTAAATTTATTTCTGTGCTTAAATTTAAATTTCCTAATTATACAAGTTCTTTCATATCCTTACAAAAGCGTAGAGAGATGTTAGACTTAATCTTTCTTTATAAAATTATAAATGGTCATATTGACTGTCCAACTCTCTTGAGTAAAATATCTTTACGTGTACCGTTTTATTCTACTCGCTCATCTGATATTTTTTCTGTAAAAATGTTTAGAACTAATTTTGCAATGTTTTCTCCGTTAAATCGCCTGTTGTGTTGTTTTAATAATTTATTATGTCTTACTGATGTACCTGATATTTTTAGTTGTACTTTGTATGTATTTAAGAAATTCATAAAAAATATTTGTACTCATGTGTCCACCTCTTTCTAAGTTTGAATCACTTAAGATTGTTATTTTTCACCATATTTGTTGTGTCTTAACAGATAAGTAATATTTGTAATTGATTGTATTGTAATCGTGCTGTACTGTTGTTGGGACCTTGTCCTGTTGTACGGCCATTTTTCATAAATTATGGAATCAAATAAATATTGTGTGTATTTACCATATGTTCACAATATTGGTTGCGCATAAGAAGAAAATACGAATTTGGTTTATAAATTTATGGACATGTAACAAAAAATATCGTGACGCTGACAAGTGATATGATATAAATTTATCTTTTCTTCCTATCATAATGGTGAAAATTGAGAATAGGGCCCTTAGACACAAAGTTCATATATTTTAAAATTTTATTTTAAATGCCATTCTTTCTTTTCACTTCTTAATAGTTCCTAGATGATTTTCTTTTGGAATGTTGAATGCTTTTAAAATAAACATGAAGTCCAAAAATAGTCAAAAGTCGCATATTACCGAATCAGATGAGCATGATGGGTATTCTATTACTTTTATATTTTTTTTATCGCCAAAAACAGAATTGTTGAAGCTGTCCCATACTTCTAAAGAATACTATATGCAGTACTTCTTTCAAGGCTCACTGATTCTTGGTTATTTTTGGTGTTTCCACATATTTATAAAGCCATAATTAACTCTCTTGGTGTGTAAGAAAGAACATGTTTCGTAACTTTCTGAAATAATTTGGTGTCCGCCACTATTTAGTTTTAAAGTTTCTAGGCAAATTCTTACACGTTCCGCTTTTTGGAAATCAAAAAGCTGATGTAATATAAATCAACGGCTAGGTATGCAAAGTTCTAATGTTCATTCATCAACATGTTTAATTCTCACTTCGTTCAGTTTCATAACGTTCAAATCTATAAAACGTTCATCCATGAAGTTGGCGCGTATCAAAACGTTTATTTCTCGCGCGCTTCCAAATTTAAATTTAAAATTAAAGAACAAATTGCAAAGAAAAATGTTTTACTCAGTACGACTGGGTAGGTATATAAATTAATAATGTACATAGATCGCCCTGTACGCACCTTGCCTTGTACATTTTCATAACGTACAAATGTATATTTCTTGTCTTATACAAATTCCTAATGACTAATGGCGTGTAATTTTTATAAAAATAATCTTAAAGAAACATAACCTAAACGCACATCCGAATTTAGGTAGGCAGTGATGTACAGTGGTGCACTCTCCACGCCAGCAATGAGTGCCCGTGAGGTGACGCCTGGTAAGCGCCCACACGGTACAAATATGTCATCATCATTACCGATATCTGCGATAAAGCAGATTGGCATACCCAGAAATGGGTAATATGCCGTGATGATATATTTATTTATTTAGTGATGTACTATTTAATTTTGGAAGCGCGCGAGAAATAAACGTTTTGATAATTTCGCGCCAACGTCATGGATGAACGTTTTGTAGATTTGAACGTTATAAAACTGAACGAAGTGAGAATTGAACATGTTGATGATGAACAATAAGGCGATGCGTGTGTTCTGTTTTATTTTTTTCCTGGAAGTCTACCGGTTACAGTATATGTAAATAATATTTTAACGCCATTTTTGTGCATTGTTTTGTAGATATATTTTTTTAAAAATAGGGATCAATTTCAAATCTCAATGAGATCACGTGAGCGCATACGTCATGTATCTGAACGATTCCAGTTCACCCTGGTGGACATAATGTAAATTAAGATTGTTTATAAATAGTTTTTTAAGAATTTTAATGAATTGTTTCCACAAGTTGGAACTGCACAGTTCTTCTTCACCATGTTTTATCTGAATATAAATATACAATTATTGCACTTTTATGTATTAAATTATATATCAAGCACACGAAGCTGCAATTACTAATAATATTTCTCTAATGAAATAATTAAATCTTTATGAAACAAAAAAGATTGAATAGAGCGCACTTTTCCTCTGACAGCTTTATAAATATTTGGTTAGTTTAATCTGATCTGACGTTTAACGCGTTCCAAGTTTGTGACATTGTGACCTTCATGTACGTGTGACTAGTGTCGTTGTGTGAGTAGCCGATACATGACGTCACAGAATCCGTAGCGGGAATAGCTTTCAAGTAAATTATGAATGAAAAGTATTATATTTTGGGATGTTTTATGTTGCAATATGGATAATAAGTGTCATAGATTCTATTTTTATAAAAATTATAAAAACAATTTTTTTCATGACCCCACATGCGAAGATTAACGTAGTCTATCCAGTAGTTAACAAATCCCTGGTTTAAAATAATAGTGCAAATTTTGTTTTTCGTAGCTCACCTGATTTTCTTATTCTCAATATAATATTTAGATCATTGTACATTTATTTAATTACATTTTTGGTTTATATTCTGTAACAGTATTTTGGAAAGATCATTTATATTGTTATCCTCCCATCTTTTTGCAAATTTTGAATCACTGTCCTATTCATTGTCATTGACAACGTAAATACTATTGGCGTTCAAGGACCATGACAGAATTTTGAATATCATTACTCCGTATTGAAAGTGAAATTCCTGCAATGGAGGCATTGGACAAAGGCGTGCGTGTGTCCGATGTCACAGATACTTGAGTGATGTGTTTTCGATAGCTTGAAGACCCACCGGTTAGCAATACCGGGCACAGGGCGTGAAACAGATGAGTGACCGCAACAATACACCGTAACAAGCAAGCCTGATTGATGGAATTATGATGAAGATAAACATCATGAAAGGTACGGTAGCATAGTTTGGGAAGTAATGGGAAAATGTTAATATTTGAATTATAAATTTGTGACTTAATACAGGAACAGTGGCAATATTGCCAACTTTTGAAAATGAGTGACAATTTTTAACTGGTGACGTGGATGAAATTGAATAAAATATGTGTCGTGGGGTCTTTCACGACCCAGTTGATTTTACCTTTGGTAAAGTTATTTATTGACAAGAGTAGAATAATATCTGTTAAATATAAAAAAATGAACATTAGTAATTCAATGGCACTCTGAAATTTGCTGTAAAATACGAATTTTAATTTGAGCTTTATGTAAAAAAAAAGAATTTATGATTAATTTTTGTCTTATATTGTAAAGTTTTTAATTTTGAACAACTTTTTTACCTCTCGCTAAGAGAAGTATTGGAATCATGCTAAAAATCACATATCCAGATTTTAATGAATAAGCACGTTTCAGGGTCACTAGAATACGATTTTAACATTTTTACAATGATGTCTCTCTCTCTCTCTCTCTCTCTCTCTGTGTGTGTGTGTGTGTGTATGGCTGGATGTTGGACGGTTCGATTCCTCAAAAACCATAAGATATAAGACCTATTTAACTATGAATTCCTCAATCTGACATTCCTGGGAAGAGCTGAAAAGGTTTTGGTAGCAATTGAACAACCGGAAGTAGTAGTTTTTAAAAAAAATTCTTCCAAATATTATTTTTTGAAAATTTTTGATATTGCTAATTTTGAAGAACAAAATTCTACATCTAATACATTTAATTTTTTTATTATATCTTTTATAAATTTAGAGATAAAGACGGTATAATATATAGAATATCGAGATATAACAAGTCGAGTAGGCGAAACTACACTAAGGAAACTAGTTGACAAATTCAAATGTTTATAACATAATTTGTAAATGACAGATTTCAGTGTCAAAAATCAACAGTTTTAGTGACATTTTGATAGCTTTTTCTGGGAAGTACATTAATCTTTCTTATTGTTTTATTAATTAAATATTTGAAATTATAGTTAATATGCATATATCAATCAGAAATACCGCCAATCTGGTTAATGAATTGGAAGAATCTGTGACATTTAGAAACTTCCTCATACAATGAAAAATAGATATAATTAGAATTATATGTGTGCAGAAGACATGTTAAATACAATAAAAAACAATATTTGGGTAAAGTTCTGTAATATTTTGTTATAAAACGACGGTTCGATAGCGAAGTGCAATACAATTCTTATATAGCCTAATATGGAAATGCTGGCCACAACAGTTTTTACCTCTCGCTAAGAGAGGTATTGGATTCATGCTAAAATTCGCATATCCAGATTTTATTGAATAAGCACGATTTAAGGTCCCTACAATCCGATTATAACATTTTTAAAATGATGTCTGTGTGTGTGTGTGTGTGGATGTATGTGTGTGTGTGTGTGTGTATGTATGTATGTATGTCTGGATGTTGTAGTCACGATTCCTCAAAAACTATAAGACTTAAAAAATATTTAACTGCAGTTTCCTCAATCTGACATTCCTGGGAAGAGCTGAAAAGGTTTTGGTAACAATTGAACAACCGGAAGTAGTAGTTTCTTAGAAAAATTCTTCTAAATATAATTTTTTGGGAGTTTTTTTTATTAAATATTGAAGAACATAAAATTCTCCATCTAATACACTTAAAAATTTTATTATATCTTGTATAGATTTAGAGATAAAGACTCTATAATTTATAGAGTATACTAATCGCAGAGGCCAAGGCACTAAGGAAACCAGTTGACAAATTCCAATGTTTATAACATGACATATGTCATTGTCAAATATCAACAGTTTTAGTGACATTCTGATAGCTTTTCCTGGGAAGTATATTTAACTTTTCTTATTCTTTTATTAATTAAATATTTGAAATTATAGGTAAAATTGTGATAAAATGCATATATCTATCAGAAATACCGCCAATCTGGTTAATGAATTGGAACAATATTTGACATTTAGAAACTTCCTCATACAATGAAAAATAGATATAATTTGAATTATATGTGTGCAGAAGACATGCTAAATATAGTAAGAAACAATTATATATAACAAGATTTTGTTATAAAACGACGGTTGGAAAGCGAAGTGCAATACAATACTTATATAGCCTAATATGGAAATGGCGAGAGGTCTTGTGCTGGCCACAACAGATTTTTTTTTTTTGTAAAAGTAGGTTAGCCTATTTTATAACAATTAAAGTCGTGATTATGTATTTATAAATACCACATTATCTATTTAGTAAACACCGATTACTTTTGTATTAGTATAAAAGATGATGACTATAATCACTGTATTCTCACCGTCCGTCCCCTGTTTAATTTAGGGGGTTGAAGCACGTTATAGGAAACATTAGCTCGCACGCCTCAGATCGGATGTCGCATTGTGTTAGCCGTTTTACTTTAACAATTACTTCATAATACCATTGTAAGCGTAGAGGATGCTCCGATAACTATGATTATTTAACACAGGAAGATTTCCCAGAAGTCTAATGTTTTATAAGAATAAAACAATGTTTATTCATCTTTCTAAAAATAACATTTCGTCTTTATTGCTCGTGTTATTATAGCGAAAATACATTTACGGCAAACAGTATTAAGTACTATGATATTTCCCTATTTTATTTACATTTATTTTAACGGATGCAGACTGCAGACATCATCCCGACATCCGGTGGACCAGCTGACAATTCTAGAAGGTGGATCAAGTAGTCTAGCAACGCGATTTTGTTTATTTACTCTTGTTTTGGTAAATGGACATCATTGATAATTAGACCTGAAGATTTCTTTACTTCTCTTTACAGTCTAAAGTGCTTTAACAGCATGCACTACGTTCTGATGTCTGTATTTATTAATAAGACAGCTGCTTCGGATTGTAAACGCACTCTTTGCATATTATAATGATATTTTATTATTTTTACGGTTGTTAATCAGTATTTGCAATTAGCAATGCTTTGAAGGAATTCAAGAACAAAACTAATAAGAGGTCCATGTTTTAGGTTGGCATAATATGAAATTTTATTCTTGTAGTGCATTTTTCAATACTACAGCGTGGTCGACAATTTTAAAGATTGCAAATCCCTAACACTTTCATGACTTTTTTGACGAATCTGCTTTTATTAACTGGTTTAAGTAATGACGAAATATTTGTACCGTTTATGCGTTTATCAAAATTCAAGGTCCAACAAAACTTTGTCAAAGGCCGTAGTATATTTATTTATGACTACAATCAGTACAATGTAACGTAACCCGTATAATAAACAATGTTTAATTTTCAAACAAAAAATATGAGTATTTTTTACCTTCCGTCACCTTTACTTAAGGAAGGTATTGTCTTTGGTCAAAAAATTCGGTGGTGAGTTTTTAATGAACAAGCACGTTTTAGGGTCCCTACAATACGAATTTACTATTTTTAAGATGATGTCTGTATGTATGTGTGTGTGTGTATCCGTGTGTGCGTGTGTGTATGTGTGTCCGTGTGTGACAATTTTTTCTCCGACGATAACTGCAATACTACAATTCTAAAAATTATAATTCTTTCGTATTCCTCTTCTTTACATCCATATGAAGAGTTGATTAGATTTTAGTTATAATTGATCCACTGGAAGTACCCTTATTTGAAGTTTTTAACAGTTTTTCTTAAAAAAACGCAGTTAAATATTATTTTTTGACATTTTATTATATATATTAAAGATTATACAGTTTCCTTCATATTCAATAGATGTAGATTTAAAGCATTATAAAGAAATTAATTTTCAAAAATTAGTCAGCTTTGCTATTTATCATGGAAACAGCTAATGTATTCAAAAAATTCTAATTGACAGATGTCATTTGCAAGTGCAAATCCAAATATGGAATGTATAGGATCAAAAATTGGTATGTCATAGTGTTCCTCGCAAGTGACATGCAGAGACAGGCCAAGGAGAAGATGGAAGGACTGTATCGCCGAAGACTTGAGAAAGAAAGGACTGTGTGAAGAAGATGCATTGGGCAGGAATGACTGGAAGAGAAGAGGAAACAGCGATCCCTAATAAAATAGAGGAAAACTGAAGAAGAAAGAAGTGTCAAGTGTATTTTACTTAGTGTATCTTTATGTTATAATTTTATTGGATTTATAGAACCTTTTCAAATGAACTTTTGGTATGGAATTTGTAAAAATAGTATGTGTTCGTATTCGATTTTACATGATATTATATAGAATCTGTTCCAAGAATCTTTTGGTATGGGATTTGTACAAAATACATCGAATTGACGGAAGGTGCTGGCCACAATAGATTTATTTTTTTAATGTGAACACTGATCGTGTTATGTTGACCAATAAATTTATCTTTAAGTTGCACATCTGTTTGTAATTTTATACATTTGTAAGTTCACAGGCAATGTGTTAATATCAACTGAAAAGGGAGTAGCAAATATATTCTACTCTTGAAGTCCTGTGACAAAATAGCAATTAATGCCACATCTATTCCACTGTTTATCTGATTTGATTCAGACAATGTTTCAAATCTCCAAAGAAGATACATCCCCGTCGACCTAGTTAATACCAGGCGAAGCATCAGGCCCAGATTATTTTTTACCTCCCGCTACTCTTGGTAAAGGAGATATAGGGATCGTGCTAGAAATCGCATATCAAGATTTTAATAAATGACCACGTTTTATGGTTCCTAGAATTTAATTTTAACATTTTCACGGTGATGTCCATGTGTGTGTATGCATGTGTGTCACTGTGTATGTGTGTGTATATGTATGGATTTTGTCCACGTTCTAATTCAAATACTATCATTCAGAAATTCTGAAACCTTGTATTTCAACCCTATTCTAATACGGAAAGAAACCATTAGATTAGATAATACGTAGGTATGTATTTAAATTAATAAAAATTAACTAGCGGAGGTTTTGTGTTGGTTACATCAGATTGTCTTCTAATTGATATTTGTCTTATTACTCGTTTATAGAATCGACTGACTTCTATTACACTTTGTTACTTTTGTATATTTATTTAATTATTAATGCATCTTAAATTAAAAGCAATCGCCGGAGTTAAACGTATGGAGAAATGCCCAATAAAAAACCTTTTTTCTTAAAAGAACACAATCATTTATTTAATAATCATAAAAGTTGTCATTAAAACAAACATAAAAATAAAATTGAATATCCTTCAAAAGAAATAATCCATTTCAAATATTAATATATATAATATACAATTCCGCCTTACAAAAGACCTGTTAAACTAAGCATAAACTCCAATCATACATCAATTAATAACCGTCCCCACACACAGATGTCTCACCCTCGCTTCTAAGCACAGCCGACTTGATTAAGAAGATACAACCCCCGATTAAATGAATGTGGGAACAGAAAACAGAGCTTGTCTGTAAGTCAGACAAGGAGAGGGCTATTTTACTCCACTGACTCCAGTCAGGGACTTCCGGCCTTAAGACACCGCACAGATAACCGGAAGTTACGTCACACCAACGGCGGGACACTAAAGGACTAAAGCTCTGTTAAGTAGGTTATTACATTAACGCATTCCACAAAGATTTCCATTGTGTTAAGTTTTTTTTTTTAGTACCTAGTTCTGAGGTTATTATTAGCTTATAAATTATCCTAGCAGACACATTGAGTTGTAGTGATATTTACCTGTCTATTAATTGGTTATAATTGTACTTTGATTTTAAAAAAAATTAGGTTTACATTTACCCAATTAGACTTAAGAGTAGCTCACGAAGATCAGACAATTTTTTTTATGATCGGGACATCATGAACCTGCAAGTGAGGGAAAAAAGAGAGACATATTTATTATTTGTTCACTGTGAGACAGACAACAAAGTAGAATGAATATATGTATAATCCATTCACGGTAGCGAGAGAATTTTAAACTAACTCGCGAACAGCGACAAGTCATTCTATATGGGAGAACTCAGCCGATATTTTACGAAACTATAGCGCCATCTGTGCTTGAACCAAAATTGAAATAAAAGCTTCAGTTGACATTTGTGAAACTGAAACTTCAATTTCTTTGTGTGGAAAATGCCGCAATGGTGTGTAAAAATCTGCAAAAATCGCAAAAATGTACACAAATATCCTTTAGATGAAACAGGACGGAGACTGTGGATTTAATGTTTATACGTCCAAAATTATCTTACTGTCAATAAATTTGTATGCGCAAAACATTTTGAAATATCTGATTTTATAAAAAGTGTTCAAACTGGTAAATTTAAAATATTATATTGATGGGCAGAATGGAATTTTAAATATAGCAAATATTTTCTTGCGTATAATTGTCTACTTTTGTTAGAAATCTGAGTATCACACTGTTGTAGATATCGTACTACATTATAATTTGAAATATGTATTCCTAAATTTACATCACTATTAATGTCTTTATATTCATGAAACGGTGGTGTACATATTTTGAACTTATTGTCATTGAAATTTATTATGTTATGAAAATTATAATTTCTATCATAATCCTCCAACCATCAAATGATTTAATATTTAGAAATGCTCATATAGTGATATTCCATAGACATTGTCAAATAATAATTATTACACTAACTTTATCTTTCCAACTCATTTGTGTACGCTTATGACCCGAGTGTAAACAAGACAGGCACTGATACGAACACCAATTGCACAGATCAACTGCCAACATAAGAAAGTCTGCGCAGCTTTAAAACTTTTTTGGGCAACTGTTATATGTTATATTAGGTATGCGGAAAGTAAATTAATTCTATTTCGTGTGGCTTGAAACAGAGCGCATATATTATACAGTGAATTGTATTAATGTATTTCCCATAGTTCATCTTTCGTGTCCCGGACTATATAATCATTTTCTCGTAATTCTGACTGAAAACTAAAACCAGTTTTAAAACTGCATGTAAACATGGTATTCGTCACGGTAAAGTTTTCACGTAAGAAAATAGCTTAAATAATTAATTACATTCATGTCACCAAACTTTGTCAATAACAAACATTTTTATTTGTAAAACTGCACAATACCTGAATATTAAAAATTAAGTCAAAAACAAAAACATGGTTAAATATTGTTGAAAAATCAATATTCGACTGTGTTAGGATGGAGGTAGATACAGGAAAGTAAGAATTCTTCGGACTTTCAGTCAATTAATAATATTTATTCACGCCGACGTTTCGACTATACAATAGTCTTCTTCAGGGCTAGAATGGTCAGTTGAAAAAAGGAAACCACATGTGGATAATAGAACATACAGCACGGACAATTAGAAAAATAAATAAATAAATATGAATAAATAAATAAATAGTTAAAACCAACATATCACAGAGAGAAAATCGTCTAAAAATGAAAAACTTGTCTTTGATGAGTGCAATACTTATGGAACTACAAATAACTAGTTGTCTTTGATGAGTGCAATACTTATGGAACTACAAATAACTGACCATTCTAGCCCTGAAGAAGACTATTGTATAGTCGAAACGTCGGCGTGAATAAATTTTATTAATTGACTGAAAGTCCGAAGAATTCTTACTTTCCTGTATCTACCTCCATGGTTAAATATTACTTTTCGATTTTATTTGACAACTGAAAGGCTTTGTAAAATAGATGCGCGTGCATTCTGACCAATGAATGATGAATGGGCAACATATATTTCCTTGTGCAAACCAACGATATTTTCTTACATGACACGTACTGTAATATGCACCGACTTTTTATCGGGTGCACTCATCGAACAAAAAAGCTGAGGTTGTATATATATATATATATATATACAAGGGAAGCAGGGTGTGCCCGATCACCATTCTATATATATATATATATATATATATATATATATATATATATATATATATATATATATATATTTATATAGAATGGTGATCGGGCACACCCTGCTTCCCTAATTATTTTATAAAAAAAATCTTCAAATAAAAGTTGTTGGGTATAAATTCTTCATTAGAATCAATAAGCAAAAGTAATTGCATGCTTTATAACGGCAGAAATTAGGTATGAAAATGTCGAATATTTCCCAAGAAATAACGATAGAGATGAAGCCATGCAATTGAGACAAAATAATTAACAAAAGTCTAATTTTAGTTTCAATTCTAATGTTATTGCTTCATGTAGAATTTTATGCTTTACAACTTTGCATTGAAGCATATTTAACTAAAATAGAGAAGTAGGAAATTACGAAAATCTGATTTTACGTGTTAAAATTGAGATTCATAACGATACCTAATATAAATATGATTTATATAAAATGGTTAAAATTTTTGTCGGGTGCACTTGACCCCATGCACCCTACAAGCCGACGCCTATGCTATACCAACATTTTTCACTATCTTTTCGGAAATATTTCAAAATCTCAGCAATTTTTTAAGTTTCTAGAATACTTCTCGGTAATTCGTTTTTAATAATACACACGCGTTTTCAAGGGCTTAAAGCATTACATTTTTTGCAATTATTTGTAAAGCTTATTGAGAATAATTATTTCCCGTCTGTTAAGTCATTTTTTGTAGTATACTTAACGTGTACGTGCTTCACTGACGTCGGGCACGTACATTAATTATATTTTCTGAGAATAACATAAAAATTGACAACTTATTTATTATTTCGCGAAAAAAGTGACCACTGTCCTAATTTAATTATGATTTTTAATATTGCTCAAGATATAAAATTAATAATGTGGTGCAAGTCATCAATAACTCAATTAACCCTCGCATATGAAACACAAAAACTTCTCACGGGTTGCCCTTGGATGTTCGTGATGAGAAGTCGTAAAATCAGGAAGCGTCCACGTTCACACATTAGGTAGCCATTAGCTAACTTTCGGTTATCTATTTAGTTGTGTGCAAGCTGAAAACCTTTCCCTGTCTCTTCTTTTCCCACCAACATAAACAGTAGCCAATATGAAACATTAAAAGTTTATCTATTTAATTAGTCTATCAAAGAAAAAAATACAAAATGACCTTTTAAAACAAGTAAGTCATAAGATTAGCAGTAGCATAAAAATGAACGAAAATAAAATTGAAAACAGATAATATACCAGCCTACTACAGATTATACGACATTAAAACAAAAACCGTTAAGATAATTCAGAGACGAGGATAATAAAATTTATTGATTGTTATTTTTTTGCACCACCTACTTCGTTTTTTATCACGCAAATTAGTCTACCTAATAAAAATTGGTTAATAAGTAAACATTGGGACAGTTTTGTCATTAAATGAAGAAACTCTTCATTATGTTATTAATTTATGCAACATCATTCATTGTCTTTTTACTTACAATTAATATTGGAATGTAAAACTTCAACATATTCTAAATACTTACTCAAGGTAAATGTCGTCTGTTAATTTCTTATTATTTTTAAACATTATAAACAGTCATACTGATTTCAAGATAAGATTTTATTTTTGGAATTAATTTGTCCTTCGAAATAATAAGCAGACTTGATCTTTGAATGTAGATCTGTGCATAAGCTTCAACAATCTTTTAATTTAATATTGTTTTAAACAAGTTGCTATATTTTACATACAAAAAGGCTTTATTGTTAAGTTAGTCTTAAAAATGGTCCATATAGGAACTGTAAAATCCAATCATCATTTATCTGATCTACAAAGTGAATGAAAAAATAGGGGCAAGTTTATTTATTATTAATTTAGGTCTATAATAATTTATTGCAAAGTACGGGGCAAAGTTATGTCATTTGCTATGAAAACATTCCTAATCAACTTCCGGTTTCGCCGGAAGCCAAATTATCATTGATTTTTTTTATATTACGGTGTGATAACAAAAAATCTGCACAAAGTTTAATTTATTAATTCTATTTAATACGTAATAATATATGGAACAACAAGCATTTTGTATCGAAGTTTACATTAATCTCATAAAAAAACATAATATAATTTTCCTATGAGTTGTTTACAAAAACACCGTCAATTATTTTGTTCTAAAAGAAATATCACGTCAGACTAACAGGCCTATTCTACTAAAAAAATATGTATCGTTATGACTCGTTACTAGGCGATTAGTCGTTATGATAACGTTTTTTGCCAAAACCCTATTCTGTTAATTTATTCATCGTTACGAATCGTTACAAATCGTTATTTCACATCGTTTAATAACGACAAGTTCACATGCATCGTTGAAGTCGTAAAGTTAGACATATTTTGAGAACAAAAGTAAAAATGGCTGAAAAAGATATTTTGTTAATTGTAGCTGAGAAAGAGATTATGCAAAGATGAGTATTTATTCGCTTCTGTACACTAATTATATATATATTATACTTTTTAGTATTAGACATTTTATTTATATTTCAGAAATATATTTAAAAATTTAGATTTAGATAATATTTATTGGACGAAGGACTCCAGGCTGTTTTGCATGTTGATAAGGGTAGAAAAAAGAAAAATCCAAGGTTTTTTCGATGGAGAATGTAAATAATAAATAAATAATTTTCAAATACATTCTGCAACGAAAAACTTTTTCTTTTTTCTACCCTTAGATAATATTATTTAATATATTGATATATAATATAATATAGAATATAGATGCACTATCTATGTATTTAAAAATTATATATTTGTATAGGGATGTCAGAGTATATAACCGTACACTGCGTGTAAGTCTTCTCCATATTTCTTCCAATTCTTCAGTGGACAATTTATTAATTCTTAATGAACTGTTATTTTCCAGTTCTTCAACATATATTTCATACTGTCTTTGAGTTGTCCTCGAAGTCCTTTTCTTTATATCCATTGTCAAATTCAATTAAATAAACAAACAATGAATCGATATGTCAAATTTAAATTGAAAAACATAAAAATTTATTCTGTCAAAATATACATGAAGTTAGATATTATCGTTATAATCCTGATAACGATAATTTATAACGATATGATTAGTAGAATAGGTTCTTGGCATTTGTCGTTATTAAAGTCGTTTAACCAAATGCTTAGCAACAGTCGTTCAGTAACGACATCGTTATACATTTTTTTTGTAGAATAGGCCTGCAAGTATGATATAATTAAAAGAGTTCATAGAGGAAATTCTTTTGAAAGAGCCAAAGGTAGTTGTAAAAAATTAGAAGAATGATGGAAAGAAGAAAGAAGTTGTAGACGGAATCTATTGAGAAAGATAGAAAATTTGTAAGAAAATTTGATAGAATTAAAAATTTTACATAATGTACATAAACATGTACGTTATAAGAATGAAATATAATAATAAGAAACAGAAAATCTGTGTCAAAAGTATAACAAAATGCAAGCGTTAATAAATCAGAAAAACTTGATGCGTGAACTGTATCTCAATTCTTGGAATAAAACTTTGTAATTACCGATGCCGAATTCTCTTTCACGTTAAGTGGTAGTACTTATGCAGGAATTAAAAGTAATTTTATAAATAAGGCACTCATGGTCCTACAGTATATAAATTTAGTCGACGTACGACATTTCGTACAAAGAATTAAAAATAAACTTCGTCACTTCAAAAATGTGAATGTTTTGACAATATTTGCTGGACTTCTATGCAGGTATGTTATTTATATTAGGGTAAAGTTGAATTAATTTGTTGCCTTTTGTAAGTTAAATAATACAGTTATAAAGTTTGTTCAGATTTTTTTAAACACACCTTAGTATGAGATATATATCAATATTTTAAATTAGCTTTACAGTGATGCCAAATATTGCATTTTCATTAATACATAATCTAAGTAAGGTAAAAGCACCTTGAAGAAATGAAAAAGCGTAACTTTTATCACCAGTATCAACTCCAAAACCAATCGATTATCGTTCTCATCAATCGAAAAAGTGAAATATTGTTGTTTAAAATTATGGTTTATTGTTTTAGGGAGTAATAGACATGTGCATATTAAAATTAAAACTAAAAATATTTATGTCAGAATGATTTCAACAATATAGTGTTATGGAGTCTAAGGCTAACATAATTAATAATAAAATTAAAAATTAGCCCTAACCTTAAAAAACTTTACCTTTTTAATACGATTTCGCGTAATTTTTGCTGAAGATGAGAACTTTGTTTTCGAAATACGTATCTAGCTTATTTTTTCATTTAATTTTGGTTAGGGGTAATTTTTAATTTTATTATTCAGAATGATTTATTTTTCATATTATGATATTTTCATGAATTATGAATTTGCAATGAAATTTCTGTCTTTTTGGAGAAAATATTTTGACGTATACTTAATGTACCATTTGTTTTTGACTATTTGAAACAATTCGATTTGTCTAAAGTTCAAAAAAGAATTAAATTAAATTTAAGTAGAAATAATTGTTTCTTACTCCTTTGGCAGTTCATAATAATTATTGGCCATATATAAGTCAAGCTTTGGTTTTTTTGAAAGTAGTTTATCTGTTGTTGCCAAGAAAATGAATCTACGATAAGTCGTTTTTTTGAAATAAAGTCAGCTTTTAAGTCATGTTTATGTATTTTTTTAAATTTTATTTCTTTTTCGAAATCCTTTCTTTCGTGTCCATATTGAATCCTTTCCCTTTGGCATTTGCAGGTTATTCTGGTGGTTTGTCGTAGCTTGAAGCACACAGCACGTATGCCGATGACATGATAAGCGACACACGGCGCTACGTATCACGCATCGCGACGTTTCTTTGTTGTTCACAGCCGACGTAGATATCAACATATTAATTAACTCTTTGTCAGCCCTGCTCTGTGTACGGCAGCTTTCTGCCTTGTGATTACGAGTACTTATGGTTCAGTTCACCACTACTCAATTGTGGTAGCGGTGATTAGAAAGAACATAGAATTCGAAAATACAGACATTATTCGTTTATATTTAATAAATAGAGAAATAATGGCGATATCTATTTATATTTGTAATATGCTAATCTAATAATTGTACTGAATGTACAAAAGAAACTGAATTTATTATAAAATGGTAATTTTTTCGTTGTAAATCTCAATAAATCTAATTAATCTTCAAATCAAAAAGTAAGAGCAGGTGGACAATATTTTAGATAAAGAATACTTCAAGTATTTCGAACACCCTGTTTGTAATACAGTGGAACCTCCATTATTCAGGGTGCGCTTCTCCGGGAATCCTATTCTCCGAACCCCCGATCTTCGATTTATTTTAAATAACCACAATGCTAGGTCCCTAAGTCGTTTATAATCAACATATAGTATTCTTCAAGTTAGAATATCGTTGCGCAATAAAAGTTTATAATTCTTGACGACATATGTAAATGAAATACTGTCTTCAGTGGGTAATGAAGGTAAAAAATTAGCTTTTAGAATGTGCGTGTTTTCTTTTTGTTCTGATTGCTAATAGTGGAGAGTGCACCACAGGGGTCACTTTTGTGCCATTTAAAATTGGAAATATTTGGCGTCTGTCGGGATCGAACTCGGTTCCCCCAGGTTCGCGACCAGACACTTATGCCCGTATTCATAGTCGATGCTCAATCTCGTACTTGAGTATTACTTCGCCAAGCATTACTCCAGTCGTTCTCGACCTCAAGCACATCATATATTTCATAGTCGAAACTTCGTGAATTCTCGGTTTTCTAGGGAGGATTTTAGAGAATTTGCAATAACTATGTTGGTATATTTGTAAATTTTAATATTTTTCTATTAAATAGTACATTTGACATCTACATAATGTCATAGGCTACAGATATATGAGTCATCTGACGAATATATCTTCTTGAAGCAACCCTATTTCATAGTTATTATTTAAGGCTTCTTCTACTATGTCTACAAATTCTAAAAATTCTAGATTATTTTCATGATTTATTATTTAACTTAAATGGCATATGTGATGGAAATGACAGTTTGACAATTTTTTTTTATATATTGATCAAGTCTACCTAAATTTAAAAAAGCATCAATCATTACTTGAGCATTACTCAAGGTTGCTTGGAACTCGCCTCAAGTAAACCTTCGATTGAAGTACGAGTGAAGAAACAAGTAGCGACTGTGAAATGAAATCTGGTACTCAAGGCATACTCAAGTATGAGTCGAGGCGAAGTACTGACTATGAATACGGGCATTAGGCACGCGGCCACGGGACCCCAGCTATGAGTGCCCGTGAGGTGACTCCTGGTAAGCGCCCACACTGTAAAATATATCGTCATCATTACCGATGTCTACATATGTTGTAGATACTGGCACACCCAGAAATGGGTAATATGCCGTGATGATATATTTATTTATTTATCTGATTGCATTTCTCTGTCGAAACGTCGTTTTATAATAAAAAATTACAGAACTATACCCAAATATCTTTTTTTTTTATTGTATTCAACATGTCTTGTGCACATATACAATTCTAATTATATCTATTTTTCATTGTATGAGGAAGTTCCTAAATGTCAGAGATTCTTCCAATTCATTAACAAGATTAGCGGTATTTCTAATAGATATATGCATGTTACCTACAATTTTAAATATTAATTAATAAAACAATAAGAAAGATTAAATGTACTTCCCAGAAAAAGTTTTGAGAATATCACTAAAATTGTTGATTTTTGACACTGACATGTATCTGTCATTTACAAACTATGTTACAAACATTTGAATTTGTCAATTGGTTTCCTTGGTTTAATTTAGCCTGCGCGACTTATTACATCCCATTATTCTCTATATTATAGTGTCTTCATCTCTAAATTTATAAAAGATATAATAAAATTTTTAAATGTGTTATGTTCTTTAATATTAGTAATAACAAAAATTTTCAAAAAAATAATATTTAGAAGAATTTTTAAAGAAACTACTACTTCCGGTTGTCTAATTGTTACCAAAACCTTTTCAGCTCTTCCCAGGAATGCCAGATTGAGGAATTCATAGTTAAACTGGTCTTAAGTTTCATGGTTTTTGACGAATCGTCCTTCCAACATCCACCCGTACACACACATGTCCACACACACACACATACACATACACACCCACATACACACACACAAACATAGACAGACATCATTGTAAAAATGTTAAAATCTGATTGTAGGGACCTTAAATCGTGCTTATTCACTAAAATCTGAATATGCGATTGTTAGCATGAATCCAATACCTCTTTTAGCGAGAGGTAAAAATTACATCATAAAATAAATTCTTAATTGGTCTTTGATTGAAGTATTGTAAGACACGGGTTTACCTATTTAATTCTATCAATCTCGTAAATCTAGTTCTATCCTGGTTTATCCTCATATAAAAATTGGTAGTCGATGTGTATCTCCTCAGAAGTCAACTGCAAGCAGAACTTCTAATTAAGTCTACGTTATCACCATTAACAGTGGTGGCAGGGTCGCTTTATCCATCCCTGATAACATCCACATACACTAGCTCACATATACGTGTTGAAGGGATGAGAGATGCTGTCGCTCTCTTTGTTCCAGAGAGGCTCTCCTGCCTTTGAGTGATAAACACGCAGGATAATCTATCAAATTAGCAGGAACAAAACCTACACTGATAACGGAGCGGGTACAGTCTCAGGAAGAAATTGCTGATTACGGAGAATAATACAAGAAAATATACAATTAAACCTCATTCTCACCGATAGTCCTAATGCGTAACAACTATAATTGAGGAGTGTTCATTCAAAAGTTGATATATCCATTTTTTATAAAAAATGAGTTATACATGTGTTCGCCTTAAATCTAGTCATCCGAATTGATTGGCATGCTCGGTGTCAAGAAAACTGTAACATGTCCCACATAAACTTAACAATAAAAATTAAGTTTCAATCAAAAGTTAATATATCCACTGGACATGTTAACTATTGGTTAAAACTTTTTATGTTTTGACCAAAACTTAACATGTCCTTTGAATAAGTAGTACAGTTTTAGTAATTTCAAACGAAACTGTACATGTCCACTGTATAATGTTCATATAAAATTGAATATGAAGATTTATACAGAAGTATAGGAAGAGTAATGAGGTTAGGGGTAGAATGAAAAATATATAATATCAAAGAACTACAGTATATATACAGGGTGTCTCTTAAAAAGGGGGACATGGCTTAACCACAGATTCCTGAGGCTAAAATAAGACGATTTAACCAAACTTGCTTCTACCGGAAAGTGTACCATTTAGCCAGAAATCTGCTTCAAAGTTCTTCGCAAAAAATTTAATTTTGCTTATAATAATCGGACGCTTTATTCGATTTGGATGAAATTTGGTATGACAGTTTATATGGTTATAAGTCATCTTTTAAGGTGATACTTGTTATTATTAGTGAACCACTAGTGTACGAAACTTAGGTCTCCCAACATTAATTAGACCGTAACTTTTTAATGGCAATGCCGAAAACGTGAAATTATTTTTCTTCAGAAAGGTACATTCAATAGTAAACTTTTATCTCTCTGTGTAATTTGTGATATCTGTTACGGTTCACACAGAAAAAAATAAAATCTGAGTGTCTGCACTGCTAAATTTTTCAAATAAATTTAATCTAGCAGTCTATACAAATGTCAAACAAGTAATTTTTAATGACAGTAACAATTGTTTTACGGGTTGTCAAAAATTTTCTTCGCAATATTCTAAAATTAGTAACATCCGTTTGTTCGGCCTAATAGTATTTTACTACCATTATTATAAATAAGACGATTACATATCTCAGCTTACTCCTAAACAAGTTGTGAAGATTGAAAACTCGTTACTGTCATTAAAAATTACTTGTTTGACATTTGGATAGACTGCTAGATTAAATTTATTTTAAAAATTTAACAGTGCAGACACTCAGATTTTATTTTTTTCTGTGTGAACCGTAATAGATATCACAAATTACACAGAGAGACAAAAGTTTACTATTGAATGTACCTTTCTGAAGAAAAATAATTTCACGTTTTCGGCATTGCCATTAAAAAGTTACGGTCTAATTAATGTTGGGAGACCTAAGTTTCGTACACTAGTGGTTCACTAATAATAACAAGTATCACCTTAAAAGATGACTTATAACCATATAAACTGTCATACCAAATTTCATCCAAATCGAATAAAGCGTCCGATTATTATAAGCAAAATTAAATTTTTTGCGAAGAACTTTGAAGCAGAATTCTGGCTAAATGGTACACTTTCCGGTAGAAGCAAGTTTGGTTAAATCGTCGTATTTTAGCCTCAGGAATCTGTGGTTAAGCCATGTCCCCCTATTTAAGAGACACCCTGTATATATATAAATGACTGGCCTAAAGGACACTAAAAGGATTCATATAAAGAAATGTATGGGGGAGAATAGAGAATATATTCAACTTAAAGGACATGAATATTATTGATTCGATAGTGATTTGGGACAATTCGTACGTCTCTTGAAAAGAGGAAAGATTGATAGAAAGTTGGAAATGAATGTACTAAAAAATATTAATAAAATAAATACAGATAAAAAAATGCAATTTGGAGATACATGGCAAGAGATAGAAGAGCTTGAATCGTACAAAAAACACTCCAGAATGTAAACATGAAAATGAAGATAATGAGGAGTGTGATGTGAAGAATTTGATACAGGAGTTCATCTTTAAACGAAAAGTATTATGTACCTACTGGAATGATTTTTTTTATTTTCATATTTTTTGTAAAACTTTGAATATAAAAAGGTTGTCAACACTAATTATAAGTTCTTTTTAATCCATGAAAGTTTAAATTAATCTTAATTTCTTAATAATTTAACAAAAAAATCCAAACAAAACTCAGCATTTCCCAATTTTTCCATGCAAAAGTTAACATATGTCCCAATTTTTCCATGCAAAAGTTAACATGTCCAAATATTTTTTTTGCAAATTTAAGTTAATTAAAAAGATATACAAATATTATATTATCGGATATTAAATAACATTTACTAACTGAATTATATATGAAGAAATCGAATTAAAAAAATATATAGCAGGAACATAATAAGTTTTTCGCGTTTTTCTCAAAACTGTTTATAATGGACATATTAAGTTTTGAATGAACACCCCTCAATTTATTATTGTTTTTTATTATCTTTTGATACACGCTTTACAATGTATACTCTTACTTGCGGTGATATTTTATGGGGATGAGCCAATTTTTCATACTATGCTTTATATCACTGTATTTTTTCTTGGAAGATGAAGATGATGCAATGGTGAAAGACACACAAAACAACCATGCCTTATTCGGGATTCGACCCCGGAACCCTTGGGTCGTGAAGCTACTCCACTACTGCTACTGCTACTCCATCTGGGTCGGCAAGAGCTATAATTAATAACTAAGCGCAATGCGTAAAAATGTTTATCATATGACACCGTTTACTAGCATTTCCAGCTTTGTATAAGGATTAATGCTGAAGAACTAAGAGCAATGCGTCTATTTTATAATTATTAAATTTTTAATTTTTCGGTATGGATATAGATTCAGAATAGTATTTATAATTATAACATATTTTTTAAAAAAATGCTCCTGTAATGGCAGTCTGCTAAACAACAATTAATAAAAGAAATAATTGTGACATTTCTTTTGAATAAGTCACTAAACAAAGTTGCTGGAAATGGTATCCTAGTAAATTGTCATAATGCAGCCTTATGCACTAATCATTATTCATTAAACATAAAAACTTTTTCAGTAACTGGTTATATTTTCGGAACGCGGTTACTGAAAGCTGGTAACTTTTCTATAACCACGGTAACCGCGCTAGATCGACGGTTGTGGTGTGGTTACATTTTGGCACAGGACAGATGAGCAGTAGTAGTTTCAACAACTATTTTAAATTTGTCAAGTTGAGGTTAACTGTTAGCTGGTCCGTTTCTCCAGTGCGCTATCGGTAACATTGTAACCGCGGTTAAACCGTAACCATTTTCAGTGGTTACCGTGGTTTAATTTTGGAATACACTATAAATATTTAAAATTAGAGTGTCGCTCAGTGAGATAGTTTTCTGTTCCTGCATTTTGTCTTCAGCAAAGAGTGTTATGTTTGTTTATTGATTTATTTTTTATTAAGCCAACCTAACCTAACTTAAACAATTCCATCGGTCATGTTGAAAATGCTAAGTTATGAAGAAGCGGCAACACCGCAGGGCAAACGACAGGGTAAACTGTCATTATTAACTCCATAGCAACAACTATAAGTAACACTTTTTTCACATGTGAATTAATAGTTATTTACGATATAAGTGGGGTATAGACATTATTAACGTACGTATTGTGAATTACCCTACGAGCCCGTAGGGCGAGTTAGGGTAATCACATAGTGCGTTAATAATGTAGTACCCCACGAATATCGTACAAAGTTTTATATATCACCGTTAAAATTATTTCAAAATAGCATCATTTTGATAAAAAAATAAATTAATCAAGATGACGATAGGATCTATTTTGTTTGAAAATCACAGAAAAGCGTTAGTAGTCTATGATCGTGTCTCAGTTACCGAATAACAACAAACTGTTATTCTAAATAAATTTTTCTGATGTCAAACCGTTTTGTTGTGATTTTCTTCGAAAATGAGTTTGCCAGGCTGTTCTTCTGAAGAAAAAATGTCCGATGTGCCCGTAAGTATTGAGGAAGAAGCAAATAATGTAATATCCGGACTTGTCCCATCAAAATCTGGAGCCAAATATGAATTGGCATTTAAAAAAAATGAGCAGTGGTGCATTTTGAAAAACATAGAGAACATTACCAGCGAAAAGGCATTACTAGTATATTTTAAAGAACTAAGTAACAGCCAGAAGCCCTCATCCCTTTGGTGTTACTACTCGATGCTGAAGACGGAAATATCGATCAAAAAGCGCATTGATATAAAAAAATATGTCAATCTCACAGCTTTGCTGAAAAATATAGCAAAAGGTTATAAACCTAAAAAGTCTAAAGTTCTAAACAGAGAAGATACTGTTAGATTCCTGCAGACAGCAGGGAACGAGAAATATTTATGCATGAAGGTTAGTCATATACAAGGTAATCATGTATTTTATTGGTTGTAACGTATAATAATTTTCAGGTTGTTTTGATTTTTGGTTTGGCGGGTGGATGCAGAAGAGAGGAGCTTACATTTCTGAGGATAAGCAACGTCATAGATGAAGGATCATGTTTTAGAGTCGTAATTCCGGATACCAAAACTAATACAAGTAGAGAATTTTTTATAACGGTTGGAAATATTGATGGTATTAATCTAGTTCAGACTGTCAGAAATTACGTGAAACTTCGTCCTAAAATTTGCTCCAATGATCGTTTTTTTCTGGCATACAGAAATGGTCGATGCACGAATCAACCTATTGGGATAAATACAATAGGAAGCATGCCGAAAATAATTGCAGAATTTTTGGGGTTGCCTGATGCAAAGGAATTTACTGGTCATTGTTTCCGGCGCACCTCCACTACAATGTTGGCAAATGCAGGAGCAGATCTCCGCGACATAAAAAGGCACGGTGGATGGCGTTCTGATTCCGTTGCGGAAGGCTATATACAGACTTCCGCTGAGAATAAGAAGAAAATCGCTGTCCAAATTTTGGGGAAGAATGGAGCAGTTTCATCCGAAAAATCTGATGCCACCGTCTCGGTTACTAATTCTAGTTGTACAAGCACACAAGTAAAAACGGCCAGTGTTAACGAAGGTGTTAATTTATATAACTGTTCAAATTGTGTTATTAATATTTATAAACAATAAATAATTATCTTTTCTTGGATTTGTGAGTTGTCAATTTCATTACCGCACTAGTGTGGTAATAATTTCATTAAAGCACTCATTGGGCTAACAAGTCCATTACATAACTAAAATGAGTGGGATATGGTATAACTTATCCCACGGTGATATATAAAAAAATTTAAATCACTCTCACAAAATTTTAACTCACTCTGGCGCTCTGCAACAAAAAATGCATTTAAAAATAACATCAAGAACGAAAATAACACTTACCACATAATTTATCAGACATTATCAGCCCTTTTCATTATTTTTTACGACATAAATGACAGACAATGAAGCTTTTTAAATATATGACTTGACGTCTATCATCGACGATTGTCTTGCTCAGCCTACTAACTGATCAGTTTTTTATTTTGTCAAAATTAAATATTATAATGGTTTTTATTATTTCTTCAAAGTTGAATAAAATATTGTACAAACCACGTGAGCTAAGAATGTTTATTCACTCGAAGAATTTAACTAAACTTTCTTCTCATGGATAAACATTACCTTAGCTCACTTGGTGTGTAAATATCTATTAATTTCCAATTTTTGATTAAATCATCTATATAAAGTTAAAAAAGTATTGAATCTTGTTTGAGTTATTGACTAATAACGATTGGTTTTGTGATTGCAATATAGATGCTTTGCATAACCTTTTGCATAATAGTACTACCTATAAAAACTATGTGGGTTATATCAATAAATTTGTCAAAATAGATACGGCGACTCTTTAAGTGAAGCAAAAATGACCACTAAGAATTATTGAATGGGTAATCTCTTTAGAATGAATTGTTGAATGACTGCATGATTACAGCAGATGTACAGGCAAAATTATTTATGATTTAGAACTAAACTGCTCATAGAAATGTAGTAGATATTTGAAGTTAATGCTTAATAAAGACGGAAATTTGTAATTAAATATATTTTCTATTAAATAAATCTGTTTAATTGAAACTAATTAATATTTGTGAGAAACTTGAGCACATGCTAACGATTACTGGAAATCATTAACTTTATTTACTGAATATTCATTTCGCATGTTACTCCACTTTTAACTTTTAAAACCGTAAGCGTGGGAGAACAACTAGTACTTTTCTCATAAAAATAAATCACTTAATGTGGAATCAAACACCAAAACGCATGTTAACTATTATGAACATGAAAGGGGTGAGTGTAGCAAAGCCTTGTGCAAATACAGAGGGCGGTGAAAATATCAAGTGACAATCGAGGGTTACATGTGCCGCGTTATTCGTTTGTTAATTTGTAACTCTTGGCCGAATGCAAACATTTCATTATTTCATGTACCCAACACGCGTTTTGGGCAAACATGGTTTAGGGTTACTTTGAAAGCTGATTGGGTAAAGGATTAAAAGGATTTTAACGGGATAAGGGATCACAGGACGTTTTGAATAATGACATTTAAATTATATTTTAATGTAAGAAAGATTTTATAAAAATAGAACAGAAATGTGTAATGTACACATTCAGAATTTAATAAGAGAAGGAAAAAATCTGAAATATACATATGAACAAGGAAATAATTTAAACAAACACCAAAATATTTTAAATTTTTTGTAACATTTTTGTGACGTCCCTTATTTTGGAACTTAATTTGGGGGGTTAAATTGCAAATTGAAAAGTCGAAAATGTTTTGATAGTTATTTATGAACATGTTATTGATAAAAGTGTAAACAATACGTTTAATGTATACAATGTCTAATTATCGATGTTTTTTTAAAAGGTATCTCTAATAATATTAACGATGGAGCAAAATCGTTTGCATATTCCATAGTGAACTTTTTGAGAAAAGTTTTATAGTCACCACAAGAATTTTCGATTTTCTTTTGTTTTTGAGCTACAGGCAAAAACACGTTTTTCTCTCATTTCGAAAATATCTCATATCTTTTTCATTATGATAGAGAAAAATTGTTCTAATAAATTTTGTACCGTTTTTTAGGTAAAATAAAAAGGTGTAATTAATTTTTTTTTCAAGATACCTTTTACATAAACTTATAATTTTTTAAATAAGATCCTATATTAAAAATACTCTCATCTTTTTGCTTATTTTATAAGCTTTTCAATGATATATAACAATATACATTCTTTTGTTTTAAACATGAATAAAAGATAAATTATTAATGTTTTGGGGTGTAAAAACTGAAAATTATTAAGAAACAAAAGAAAAAGAAATTAATTATATATCATTTGTTTATTTTGAATCTATATCTATTAATTATGCACTCAAAATTATTCTTAACCAATTATTTTCGGATTTGTTAAATTGTTATTTATCTACGTCACAGTTGACTATGACACAATTCGGAAAAATTGATTTCATATGCTCTTGAACTAAATAAATTGAAAAAATGAATAAAACTGAAACAGATAATTTAGAGCTGATTAGATTTTGGTTTTAATTGGTCAACTGGAAGTAAGTTCCCTTATTTTAAATTTTTTTCTTTAAAAGACGCAGTTAAATAACATTTTTTGACATTTTATGTGATTTTATTATGAAAGAATATTTTATTGTCTATACGGTTTGGTTATATAAATATATTTTCCTTCATATTCAATAGATATAGAGTTAAAGAATTATAAATAGATTAACTTTCATAAATCATGGAAACAGCTGTTATATTCAAATAATTCTAATTGACAGATGTCAGTGTCAAGTGAAATTTACGTAGTGTATGTTCGTATTATAATTTTATTAGATTTACATAATCTTTTCCAATGAACTTGAGGTAAGCAATTTGTAGAAAATAGTATAAGTTCCTGTTACAATTTTACTGGATATATATACAGGCTGTCTCTTAAATAGGGGGACATGGCTTAACCACGGATTCCTGAGGCTAAAATAAGACGATTTACCCAAACTTGCTTCTACCGGAAAGTGTACCATTCAGCCAGAAATCTGCTTCAAAGTTCTTCGAAAAAAAATTAATTATGCTTATAATAATCGGACGCTTTATTCGATTTGGATGAAATTTGGTATGAGAGTTTATGTGGTTATAAGTCATCTTTTAAGGTGATACTTGTTATTATTAGTGAACCACTAGTGTATGAAACTTAGGTCTCCCAACATTAATTAGATCGTAACTTTTTAATGGCAATGGCGAAAACGTGAATTTATTTTTCTTCAGAAAGATACATTCAATAGTAAACTTTTGTCTCTCTGTGTAATTTGTGATATCTGTTACGGTTCACACAGAAATAAATAAAATCTGAGTGTCTGCACTGCTAAATTTTTAAAATAAATTTAATCTAGCAGTTTATCCAAATGTCAAACAAGTAATTTTTAATGACAGTAACGAGTTGTCAATCTTCACAACTTGTTTAGGAGTTAGCTGAGATATGTAATCGTCTTATTTATAATAATGGTAGTAAAATACTATTAGGCCGAACAAACGGATGTTACTAATTTTAAAATATTGCGAAGAAAATTTTTGACAACCCGTAAATCAATTGTTACTGTCATTAAAAATTACTTGTTTGACATTTGGATAAACTGCTAGATTAAATTTATTTTAAAAATTTAGCAGTGCAGACACTCAGATTTTATTTTTTTCTGTGTGAACCGTAACAGATATCACAAATTACACAGAGAAACAAAAGATTACTATTAAATGTGTCTTTCTGAAAAAAAATAATTTCACGTTTTCGGCATTGCCATTAAAAAGTTACGGTCTAATTAATGTTGGGAGACCTAAGTTTCATACACTAGTGGTTCACTAATAATAACAAGTATCACCTTAAAAGATGACTTATAACCATATAAACTGTCATACCAAATTTCAGCCAAATCGAATAAAGCGTCCGATTATTATAAGCAAAATTAATTTTTTTTCGATGAACTTTGAAGCAGATTTCTGGCTAAATGGTACACTTTCCGGTAGAAGCAAGTTTGGTTAAATCGTCTTATTTTAGCCTCAGGAATCTGTGGTTAAGCCATGTCCCTCTATTTAGGAGACACCCTGTATATATATGTATATAAAATCTTTTTCAAGGAACTTTCGGTATCGAATTTGTACAAAATACATAGAATTGATTAAAGGTGACATGCTTGCCACATCAGATTTTTGTAAAATTTCATGCTTCCATAATTTTACGATTCCGCGAAACATAATAATTAACCTCGTCACTATCTCTTTCGCAAAATTACCCCCAAATTGCGAAAGTCAGTCATTACCCTTGCAATTACATCATCCACCCACCCACTATCTGCATGTTCTAATGAAGCTTGCAATGCCTGCCGCACATATGTCGAAGTTAGTGTGATAGCATTTATGGGGCGAGTGTGTTTTGTCCTGTGACGTGGCGTGACGACACAGGGCACGATAGGGGTCGCGATGACTAATTCTGCATTCATTTGTTACTCTGCACTCTGTTGTTTTCGTGTTGCTATTAATCGACTACTGACGCCGCAGGGTGATTATATGTTTAGGGATGTAAATATTGTTCTATGAAAGGACTAGGACAGAATTATATTCATAAAGTATAGGTAAATCATAAGGTACAAATGGGGTATTATTGCACCCCATATTAAATTTGGATAACATACGTTAATGTATTATCGAGTGTCTCCTTTTTTTTGAACATAGGAAATACTATCTTAAAATTTTCAATTAGCAATAGCTTTTTATCTTTGATTTTAGAGCAAAGAGTTTAAGAATAAAAGTTGTTTAGAATTAAAAACTATGTCCTTGAATATGAGTTTTTTAACAAATTAGATCTTCGTTGTAAAAAAATAATTAAAGAATTTAAATGTACGATTTTTCGAAAAATCTCTACTGCTTTTATAACAGCTTGAAAACTCTAAGCATTAGTTTTTGTGAAACATTTCTAGAAACATATCGAAATATGCAAATACTCCCAGAGCAATTAATATTGGTTGATCAGGTTTACATGATTTGTAATTTAGGAATGACGATGGGTACTCGGGTACTCGGAATCTACCCGATAATATTGTACCCGGGTATAAATTTTCTTACCCGATTACCCGAAATATACCCGCTGCCCGTTAATTACCCGATACATTTAATTACCCGATACATTTAATTACCCGAACAGTTTTCAGCTGCCGGAAAAATTGTATCTAAAAGAAGAGTTTTTTATTACCAAACCATAATTAATATAATTTATGTTAAGTTTTTTATAGAGATGTAGTAAGTAAATTAATTATTTGTATTACTTTTTATTTAATAAATATATGTAAACAATAATAATGAATTTTATTAAAACGTAAACTGCTAATATAAGGGTAACTGGTATTTAACAAATTAAAGAATTATGTATATGCTCTTAAAGGATAACGTGTAATTAAAGAGTATCGGGTAATGAACGGCTAAAGGGTACTATCCGGGTACTTGTTTCTGGTACTCGGGTACCAAAATTATCGAAATTCGTCATTCCTTTTGTATCTATATTTTATTCCAAAAAAGTATGTAGGTATTGGAAAAAAGCAGACAAAAATCAGTTTTATTGGGTTTTGCAACTTTCATAAAGAAGTGCAATTGTGGAGTTTTCCATAAACATACATTTATTGTAAGTTTCCAGTTTCTGGAGTTATATCGTTCGATTCCGAACGCGTCATATTGTGAGCAACAAATTTTGTCAAGAACTAAATAAGGATTTATTACCGACCGAGGTGGCTAGGTGTTAGCGTGCTACCTTCACGTGCCAGAGGTTCTGGGTTCGAATCCCGGGTAAGGTATGGAAGTTTGTGTACGTCCCTTTCATCGTCTCATCTCCATTAATGTAATATGTACTACGGAAAAGATAGAAAAATAATACTTGCAAAAAATGAACTCATCGCCATTCAAATTGTAATAAGATGTAAAATCTTGAATACAATAAAGAATATTATTATTATAATAAGGCTTTATTGTTTTACACTTGATTTTGTTCTTCATTTTCATCTGGTAAATGCAAAATTCTTACAAAAACGAAACAAGTCCATTTGTTTTTTTTTTATTTTTTAATAAATGATGAATCCATAAAATAAAATATCAAACTGAACATTTTGTTTGTATGTTTATAATCAGGGAACTGAAACTGAACCCACAGCTGAACAGAAAACCCGAATTAACTCGAATTTTTTATGCAGCTAAACCTGAACCAAACCTTTATTTTGTCAATTTAAACTGTTTTACATTAAGATTCGATTTTGATCTGCGAAATACATAATTAAAAATTGTAAATTTAAATTAAATTATTATGATTTTAAAAATAATAAATATTACCATCTTTTTGTGTTGGTGCTGTGAAACGAAACTTGAACTAAAATCGATGAACCGTTATAAATTTGTTTTCTTGAACCGAAAATAAACCTGAAGAGGTACTTATTTCTGAACCTGAATCAAACCTGAACCAAAAATACCTCTCGGTTCAGGTCCTTTATTATAATACGTACGCAATAAACGGTTATGAAACGAGAGTCTTGGTTTCCTGACAATTTTAATTTTTGGACACTTTCGGTTTTTGTAAGAGCTCAGAAGATAAATCAACATGTGTACTCTTATTTTTTTTAACACAAAATTAATAAATTATAAAATTAATATTAACCGTGTTGAAACTTATATCATTTAAGTACTATTTACAATTCAAATAGTGAAATGAAGTACATGCAATAGTGATTTATGTTTTTAGGGCGTTCGCACGTTCATTTTCACCCTTCAAGTGACGAACATTGTTCAGTGAGGCCGTGGGGTTAATGTATGCACTTATACCAAACATATTTAAATGGTGTTAACGTGGCGTCGAATATAAATTATGACGGTGTTCGATTTAATATTCCAGGCGCAATTGGATGTGAATGAGATATGAGCCGGATGGTCGGATGCTTTGCCCTGCTTGTTTGTGTACACAACGGTAGCAGGATAATATTTCTTGGATTACATATTTATTGGCGCAAGTCGAACTAAATAAGGAACTGATATGTAATTTTATGGAAGGATTATAAACATAATAAGTTATATTTTCCACAATTTGTCAATTAGATGATTAACGTTATCTACTGCAGCAATTTTAAAGGAAATTATTTAATGAAATATGTACATTAATGTGTAATTAAAACTGCTTAACTCCAATTTACCGTCAGAAGGGACTTCACATTCACATGATATAAATTAAACAATTACTACGTTCAGATACAGCGAAAAATAAATATTGCTCCCTCCTGTTTACAAATTAAAGCAAGTTACACATGCCATCGCATTAGTTCATTGGATATTTTCCCTTGTCAACATATACGTCACTATTTCTGTCAACAAATCATCAAGAATTTTAAAAATTTTACGTAGTACAGAGTGATCAAAAAAGAAATGATGCAGTTGGCAATACAATTCTAGGGATATTTTTATTCTACAGTTTATATAACGCTAGGTGAAAGCGGAAATGCCATTTGACATGCAATTTTAACAATAAATACAGGAGGTTATGTCAGAGCAGAGGTCTGGCAGCTAATAAGTTTTAGAGTAAGGTTTAGAGTATTTCTCTGTAGGTAATGTAAAAAATAAAAATACATGGATATGGGAAAAACAATGGCTGGTAGCACAAGCCTTGTTTTAACTAAAACACTGTTTTAAGAAATGTCAAATTTCATTATTTAATAACAAAAATAAATAACATCAAATATATCAAAATATGATTTTAAAGCAGCACATAGTTTGTATTCAACCAAATATTTTTAAAAAAATCGTTCTTTGCACATAAGGGTGAAATTAAACATTGAAATTTGAATTTGACATTTCTTAAAACAGCGTTTTAGTTAGAACAAGGCTTGTGCTACTAGCCTATCATTTTAATAAAAAATTGTAAATGTACCCAAATTTAAATTTTCAAATGAAGTTTTGTATCAGTGTTACCAGTTTCAAGAAATTTTTTGTTATTGCCAACTGAATTAGTTTTTTTTTTTTTTGATTACTCTGTACTTTAACATCACAATACTGTGAAAGTGATAAAGTAAAAGTACCACTAGGGACTTAAAGTTTTGGAATTTTATAGTTACCAGTAGTAGGTTCTGAAGCTATTTCTTTTTTTTTAGAAAAGGACAACAAGCTCAAAGAGATAGTTAGTTGACGGACCACAGCCTTAATTTATCATCATTTTGTGTTAAATTTATTATTATATTAAAACTTATCACTTATACAGACGATACTTCTTTAGAATTCATCTATTTAGGCCCTGGTCTATCAACTAATTCTCTTTTCGAGATTGTCCATACAAAATGTTATTTTTTTCTTCTTCTTCTTCTTCACAGATTTTTTATACCCTTTATAGGATGTCGGATATAGTTTGCTACTATTCGTTCTTTACCCATTGTTTCCATGCTGTCCGGTCCTTTGCTAGTTTTTTTCATTTCCTTCATATTTTTTCCCCTTCTTTTGCCTATCTCTTCTATTCGTCCCTCCCATGTTTTTCTTGGTCTTCCCCTTGTTCCCCAGTCTTTTTTGATTCTATCACTTCTTTAACTAGATTATCTTGTTCCATTCTTCTGATTTGTCCTAACCAATTCAGTTGTTTATTTTGTATTTTGCCTTCTCCTATCTTTTTTGTTTCTGAGATTCCTAGTATAATAGTTCCGAATTTCGCTATTTCCTCAGGTATTTCTTCAATCTCTATAATAATGTGCTAGCTGAAACATTTCCTCATTATTACGAAAATTGAGAATGAGATTTCTTCCATTTTTGCTCAGGGTAGATTTAAAATTCTATTGGTCTGCATCAGTAGAATTCATTGTTTATGCTTGACATTTATTTATTATTTTACGTATAACTAGTTACCAAATTTTGGTTACAATCATATTTTTATTAATTATTCTTACGCAATTGTAGTAGAATTTGAAATCCAGTAGAAATTAAAGTTAGAAAATCGAGGCCCAGATTAGTCTCAACGTTATATTTTCTCTCCTTCTTCCTCAAGATTCATTAATATTGAGTAGCTAAATAGAAAAACGATAAATCCAGAATTTAGAAAAAAACAATGTGTAAAGAAAAATTTTTCTACATTTTTTTATCTTTCAATTAAAAAGCAACCTTAGGTAATTTTTCTTGCATATATCTATTTTTCATTTAAATCCCCTGTACCATTTTCTCTTGAACCCTGAACCGATCAAATGTTCTGGGAAAGGTACAAGAAGGATCAATTTTGTATGATAAATAACTGACTTCGGTCGAACTTGAACCATTATTTCATTAATAATTACGGATGATACTATATTGCAGCTATTCTAAACTATGAAAAATAACATTCTGTGACAATATCTGATGAACGCGTTCCCCAATTTAAAATCACCCCTAGTCCACACACGCACAATGGGGAGATGTAGTGCATCTTCATAGGATTACAACACACTCATACAGCTACACGAAGCAATTTATTCGTATGGTGGGACATGGTCGATCATATCAAAGCGTACATCGACAATGCCGACTACTGGATTGGATAGATAAGGGGAACCTTAGAACCATATGGCATATGGCATGCCTACACATGAATATGAAGTGGGGATTACAAGGATGAAGTAGACAGATTTCAAGAAGCATGGACAATAATTGATAATTATTTTATATGGAACATTTGTACAAATTATGCTGATTGATATTAAAGTTCAGATATTCATTTATAAATTAAATCTACATTTAGATAAGCATAAGTGAACCAGCAAAAAAGTCATAGGGCAGGTACCAGAGTGGAGTGAAAAATTTTCGGCCTAACACTTTTTTTGTGAGATTAATTTTGTTAAGGTTGCAAAAATAGAGATTTCATGTTAAATTTCATGAATTCATTTATAAAAATAAAACCAGATCTAGATCATCTATTATAGATCTAATTCTAGAATTTAAATCATGATTAACTGAAAATATGAAATTAATTAAATATTGTTATGTATTAAGTTATTTCATTAAAATCCAAAATCTAATTTTACTGGAAAATGTTTGATAAAGGAACGGACCCGTATTCCAACGAAGCGGGATGTAAATTGCTGTGTGAGTGTAATAGGAATATGTGAGATCAGTAATTATGGAACGTTCTACACATCGGCCGCAATGGCATAGGTTGTGAAGCGAGTGGTGCTAGTCAGATGGTGAGTATAATTGTTAAATTGCTGTTGTGTCCAAAGTTATACATCGTTTTGTTTTATTTCAAGCCATAGTCATGGCTCACTATTCTCTTTCCAATGGGGAAGTTTAGCGATTTTTTTAAATTTTTTTATTCCATGGGAAATTACTTGAAAAATGATGTAACATGTCTTTTTTTTCAAAAATGCCCAGATTTTCCGGAAAAGTCGATTTTAAGCTGTGATGACGTCGGTAGAGGCTTGGCGCAACGTATGTCGGCTTATACATTGACGCACGCTGTTACGGTTACCAGTGAAGCGCTTTTACGCTTTGTTACGACCTACGTTCAAGTGGTTCTATTTCACCGTTCTGTCTGAGTTTGCGCATAACTGACTTGTGACGTACTTAAAGTTCACCCAAAAAATATTAATTATAAATAAATGGAGCTATAATTTTAATTTTTAATTTCAATTTCAGCAGTCATTTGTGTTATATTTGTGAGAAAATAGTATGTTATGTAGAATTTTTACCATGCTAAACTTCCCCATTAGGTGTATAAAAAGTCCCTGCCATTTTACTTTTTAATCATGTAACATATGGATTATTTTACATGATTGTAAAGAAAATTTGATGTACTTTTCAAATTTGTAAAAGAATATAGTATGTTCCATTTGAAATTTCAAAGTTGATATTATTTACTAATAAACCGGAAGTGGTATCATGAATATACATCCGTCATTAAGTAGCTTACATGTTGCTGTATAAATAATGTTAAATGAAAGAAATTACTAACTTAATAAATAAGCGAGATATTTGCTGGGTCCATTAAAATATAACACCCTGTATAAATATCGGATATATATCGTATATATCTAACATAATACATATATCAATAATATATAGCCTTCGATTCTGACATTAAATAAATGAAAACATTACAACAGTTTTTATATAATGATCCATTAACATGAAAAGTTTAAGAATAAATGTATATTAGAATTTGCTGTATTTAAATCAAGATGTTGTAAATGGATACACATACAAGCACTTTAAGAAATAATAAAAATAACAAGTAACTATTAAAGATTCTATCGAAATCGAAAGCACCATTTAATCCTTAACAAAGACCAATAAATTATCACGAACATACATTTCAGTGCGGCAAAACTAGACAGATAAAAAAAAGTAAATTACTCGTTGCATTCATAGTGTTACAGATTTTAATTCGTAGAATTACCTGAAGAACTCGTATGTGTGGAGATAACGCAATGAATGCGAACAACAACTTAATATATTTCTTGCACTGATTACTACAACCAAACGAACTTTTAATTAAAGTTAGTGCAGACTTAGCTCCATTATACTACAAGAAAAGGCAATTTCGGGACATTAACAGAAACAAGCAACAAATAAGGAATGCAATTAGATCTGTTTAGAGAAGAAATATTTTAATGTAACAAAATATTTTGAATTGAACAAAATAAATTATTTTATTGGTTCAAGTATATCTAATAATGCAACGTGTAACTAGTGAAGAAATAAAAAAAAATTGTTTATATTACCGTGTGTGCATGTTCACGTTACTATGACTTGATTGTATTTACATTTAGTGTCTTATTTGGAAAAAAATATGTAGTTCTATTTCAAACATAATTTTAACCAATCTAAATTCATAGGATTCTACCTATTTACCATGTTTTATTTCGAAAAAACTCAAACACAAAAAAATTCGCATTCTTTGGGCCAAGAAGATGCTGCATTTTTACAAATAAGGCCCGGGTCACCATTGCCGGATAAATTCACAAATAGTTATATGACGAATAAATTATGTTCATCGTCGATTAGTCAAAGTTTCTTTTCACCAATCAAAATCGTTGAACAGATAGTTATTCGTAGAATATTATTTATTCTCTCCATTATTTTGCGCTGAGTTCCATCTCCCTGAAAAAATGTCTTGTCAACAAAAATATTTTTTTGACTTGTGTCATTGAAATCAAATGAAAATGAGTGACAATATAAATAAGAAAAAGGAAAGAAGCAAATATTATCTTGAAGAAGAAAAAAGTTTAACAATTATAGTGGAAGAATATTTGCATATTATAGAAAATAAGAAAACTGACGATGTGTTGTCACACGAAAAAATTAAAGAATGGAATACTTTTTCATAAAATATCCTCCATAAAATAAAGTGGCATATTTTATTACATCCAGATGATGCCGAATCATATTTACAAATTCATAAACGCATTGTTTTGATAAATCAGAATCGTATGTGAAAATTTACTTCGTCAAATTGATTATAGGGATCATTTGTTTTTGCCTGAATAACAATTTGTTCTTCGGAAGATGTCAACATAATGATGAGGATGTACGTATTGAAAGAAATATTAATTACAAATAATGAAAACCTTATTATATCTATTATCCATTTTATATTGGTAGGTACCTATTGTAAATATTCTTTTGATCATCTTACTGAGCAATTATAAACTTATTTTAACATACACCCGCCCAATAAAAATGTCAACTGTCAAACTATTTGTTGAATAAATATTTGACTGGGCAAAAATCTCCAAATAATTTAATCAACGATTTATTCGTCGAACAGTTGCTAATTAAAACAAAAATATGCTATTTTATTCAACGAATAGTTTAACTGATGGATAAAATATTTACTCGTCAATGGTGAAATTCGGCATTAGTAAGTTTTGATAAGATAAGAGTGCCTAGGTATATATTGTTTACATACACAGAAAAAAAAACATCTAAATTGTAGTTAAATTAACTAAACAAATCTTTAATTTTCAGCCTACTAATATGTATTCATTAAATTATCTAAATTGGTTTAGTTAAATTTTTTAAATTTGTAGAAACAGATTGTAGTAAAATTAAATACAAAATTAGATTAAATGAATACATTTAGTATTGAACTAAACATAAATAAATAAATTAACTAAATAAGTATATATTTAAATTTTTTAATTTACTTACCTAATTCATTAGATTAATTACCGAAAATTGCAGGACAAAAATAATGAAGCCAAAATATAGTAAAATTAAATAAAATAAGTAATTAAAATAACTATTTGCATATTTAAATTAACAAAATATTTAGTATCTATTTCGGATTAGTTAAAATGCTAAATTAACTATACTAAATTAAAAATATTGCCTAATAAAATAATATCTAATTATTACACAAAATTTCAATTATTTTTTTTCTGTGTACATATCTGTCAAAGTGCGTATGTTTTCAGTATTTCTATTTTGTCATCCGAATACCATTCGTAAATTTTATCCAATTGCTGATTGCTTTATTCGAGCCATATTCTAATTTATTATCTAATCATTAGCTTGATAGCTCGTTTTTTGTCAATTCCAATCGATAAATTGCTAGGCAACCAGCTTTCGTAAGAATTTGAAATGTACCACTTATGATATTATATATGAATAAAAATCCGTGATGATATATTTATTTATAGTGTATTGAGATTATATTTCCATATTTATAAGCAACATATTTATAAAGGCGTGATGATGCGATGATATATGTCTCCAAGTATACAATTAATTTTTGTATTTTCTCTTCTTCGTTTTCGTCATACATAAATTCAATTATATTTAACATCATTATCTATATGAATAAATTAGTATTTTTCTCTTCTATAATGAAAAACATTTGATACTATTACGGCATGAATTATAACCCCTTGACAGAGTACAAATATTAATTTAATTACGGCTCTATTAAGTTCATATAAAAATCCGATCTCATTTCCATTTGAAGATGAGAAAAAGTACGGCATCACCATACACAGGTCAATAAATAGTAGATGCAGTAAATTTAGCATACAATAATACGGAGACTTGCGGAATGCCGCGACTACGACCGCGATCTGTTCATTCGTTCATTGGCGACAGGTTTGCAGCTTTCATTTTCAGGGTTTAATTAATTTCATTATCTAGTCGGCGACGCGTGCTTGTTATAGTACAACGCACAGAGCACACGTGGATGGTAATGGTCTGGAAGCCAGGTGCAAACAATAATAGAAAGAAAAGAGTAACTACAGTGTAAATGCAAATAGGATACTACTATGTATGTACTAGTATTTGTAACAGTTGCAAAGGGGATTCTTGCAGAACACTGAAATAAATTTATTATTTACGTTCACAAAAAAATTAAGACAGACACTGAATTCCAAAATTTTTCAGTCTAATAAGTTCCTGATAAATGCTGTCAAATTTACTAGCTTCGTATTTGCTTGTAATGTCTAAAATTGAGAACACATTGATAAAAACGGTAATAAGGTTATTATAAAAATCAAAATAATAAAAATACAATATGATTGCGCCATGAAACTGTTCTAATAAGATATTTGAAAATAAAACTTCACATGTTTCACAAGATTTCAGTCTTTAAACTAACCTCTCGGTCATTTATCAGAGACTGGCTCACTCAATCAGACCCACAGACAAGCAAATAATATTACTACCAAGTTTATATATCTACTCATTTTTGAATTATTGCCCCTAAAGACAATATACCTCACATTCAGATAAAAACTTCGAAATTTTCAAAAATCTATTTTTTATGTATCTAAATACTTCTCAATGCGCTGATTCCAAATTTTGAAACCGCAGGTCGATATCTCGTTTCGTTCTCGAGATATTTAGATTTAAAGTTTTGCTCAAAACTGCCTATTTTTGGGTATTAACCCAAAAATGGGTCGAGATATAAATTTGGTAACATCACCATTCGATTCTACGGACAAAAATACATAAGCATGCCAATTTTCATAATTTTTGTCCAACCGGTTCATTTTTTATGAATAAAAGTTTGAAAACCCTGAAAATGACCAAAATCTGAAAAAATCGTAAGGTAGATTTTTGCGGTTTTTGGCCATTTTCAATTATTTTGCTTTAGAGATTGTATGCGGTGTTCAAAAATTCTGAAAATTTGTGTACTTATGTAATTTTGCTCGTAGAATCGAATGGTGTTGTCGCCAAATTCATGTCTCGACCCATTTTTGGGTTATTATTATTTTGAAGTTTTTATCTAAATGTGGGGCATATTGACTTTTGGGGCAATAATTCAAAAATGGGTAGAGATATAAACTTGGTAGTAATATTATTTGATTGTAAAGAGAATGTTACGTAAGTGTACGCATTTTTAGAATATTTATACATATATTTATTTATTTGACCAACGGGGTTCAAGACCCCAATTACAGGTTGACTATACTAAAACATAAATTCTATTATGTATATGAGTATACATAATGTATATTCATGTTATAATTTTATTGGATTTATAGAATTTGTAAAAAAAATTATTATGTTTTTGTTACAATTTTACTGGATATATAGAATCTTTTCCAATGAACTTTTGGTATGGGATTTGTACAAAATACTTCAAATTAACGGACGGTCTTGTGCTGGCCACAACAGATTTTTTTATTTATATTTAGTTCAATCCTAAAAGTAGTCATTTTATCTAATTTTGTAATCAATTTTACTATAACTTGTTATTACAAATTTGCAAAATTTAATTAATTAGTTTATTTTGCAGAGCAAGCCATCAACTACTTTTTGGGTGGTTAAAGTTGTGGGAGTATCGATGGTAACATTGTTTATTTATGATGAAGGTAAAATTTTAATTGGGAATTGTACGATTAACCTTTGGTGAATTTAAATTTTCAATTCTTTGAAAAATCCTTCTCTGGCTTTAACAACCGGTTGATAAACTCTAGATATTCATTGAGTAATAATGCATGCAATAAACCTGGATATTGAATGTGAAACTTTGTCTACAGAATCATGAATAAGGTACAAGAATAAAATACCGAAACGTCAATGACAAAGAAAAATTACATTTATTTAACCTCTGGGCCAACAACCCCAAGGAATTGGTTTCCTTTAAATCTACATTTACGGTCAAAAAATTATTTCCGAAGTACAAATAAGATAAAACGATCAGTTTTATTGTTTTTTGTAATATTCATTATGAGGATGAGGGTAACAATTTGAATACATTGATTTAACAAATGAGCAGGTGTATTCATATCAAAATTAATGGTGCATATATACAGTTACATTTTCTTTTGCATTACATATTCTTCTTATTATTGTAATGTTGAACAAACTGTGAAAGTATATTTTTCTACAGTCACTATAGAAAGTAGCCATTTGCGCTCTCTTTTGTCAACGCAAAATGTCACTTTGCCGCTCATGCGCGACAAAGTACTAAAAACGCTCGCTGTCCAAATTTCTAAGTATACAATGTTGAGAAATGTCACTTATCTACATTCTTAATGAAAATGTTTAGTTAGGAACTAATGGCACTGTAATTACACATTTATCACGTTCACAAGTCAATTTGACATATGTTCTGTCGGTATTTAACAAAACCTAACAAAATGCCACACTGCTGTGAAAATGAAAAAGTGCATTCATTTACAAAAACGAAAGTATAAAATGCTTAGATTAGATTGAATAAAAACTCAAGAAGAATGGAAAATAACGATAAAATAAAATTAAATATAAAATAAATTGTGTGAATAGTTATGTTTAGTAATAGGAATGATTGTACACAGATGGCGGTAGGATAGTTGCGAGTCGTACTGACATCTGATCTCTAGTTAACTATTTATTTTGATTACAATAAAGTTATTAGTTATTTCGTTACTTAAATAATTGCGAGAAGTCAGTCAATGAACATACATGTCTATATAATCACAAATTCCTTGAAATATTTGTTATTTTTTTCAGTGTGACAGGCGTGACAACTAACCACACATTTTGCTACAAAAACTCATCAAATCCTTGCTTCCACGCTCTAATTTTGTTTTTTTTTTATGGAATAGATGGCTAATGTAACGATATAATCATTTAAAAGCCTTTTTAAGTTTAAACCGTATCTTTTTTATTAGCCAATCGTTATTTATTGAGCAGTACTGTAAGTATAAAATGTACATTTTATTATTTTTTGTTATGGTGGAGGACCCCATTGTGGCGACTGTAGAAAAAATCTTGTGTGTGTTTCGAGCGCAAATGGACATTGTCGATTTCGAGAGAATGCCGGCAACAACCTCTCAATCGACAATGTCGCATTTTGCGCTCTTAATACACAAATAGCTATTGTATACAAACATACACAATGTGTATTAATAAATTATCTATTGTATCACTTAAAGTGGGTGTTTTTCGCATATTGAAAATTCAAATGAAGCAAAACTGAAACACCATACATACCTAAAGAGAATAGAATTAATATTTGATTTAGTTTATTTTGTGGTGCTTTCAATATCGTATCAAACAATAGTCTCAGGTAACAGTTGTGCTGAACGTTCAGTTGTTCGCATATAATACCTGTCAGTGGCGATGCGTCGTTGTTAGGGTGGAAATCGTACACCTCACTGGCGAAGGACAATGGGGTAATACAGTATGGGTAATAGTTCACCACGGCGGTGGTCTTATTACAACTTGTTTTCTGTCTCGTGCTTTTTTATCAGTTCAACTTATTGGAATCGCGTTGGAGGTATCTTCATTTGAATAGAGAAGGACTTTAGACTTTAAAAAATGAAAACGCGATTTAAAAAAGTCTAAATTTCGTTTTATACAGTTGACGAAGAAATTTTTATAATGGTGTCAAGCAGAAATTCAAACATGCATCTGCTAAATATGCAATTAAAATTGTACATTCAAATTAAATTATTAATGTAATTAATTTATTAAAAATAATAAATATTACCATTTTTTTGTGCTTGTGTTCTGAATCTAAACCATAATTCGAACTCTAACCAAAAACCTATGAATCGTTATATTTTTATTTTCTTAAACCGAAACTGAATCTGAACCAACATTTATCTCCTGAAACTGAACCAAACCTGAATCATAAATACTTTTCTGTTCAGGTCCCTGCCCCGTTGTAAGAAGAAGAAATAAGAGTACTGCTTTCAACAGATATTGTCTCCTTGTGCTATTGTAACTTAAAATGAGCCACTAGGTTATTTTCTTCGATTTCAAATAAAATAATACCGGTAATTAACACTTTACTCATTTTCGGCAAATAAATAGTAATAAAACAATAGTAAAAAAAATCTGTTGTGGCCAGCACAAAACCTTTCGTCAATTCGATGTATTTTGTACAAATCCCATACCAAAAGGTCCTTGGAACAGATTCTATATAATATCATATAAAAAACACGAACACATATTATTTCTATTCTATAAATCCAATAAAATTATAACATAAACATACACTAAGTAAAATGCACTTGACACTTATTCTTATTCTTCAGCTTCCCCTATTTTATTAGAGGTACCTGTTTCCTCTTTTCTTCCACTCATTCCAGTCCAACACATCTTGACACAGGCATTCCTTTCAGTCTTCTGCGATACAGTCCTTCCATCTTCTCTTTGGCCTTTCTCTGCGTGCCACTTGCGAGGAGCATTATGACATACCAATTTTGTGATCCTACACTTTCCATATTTGGTTTTGCACTTGCAACTGACATCTGTCAATTAGAACGTGATAAATAGCAAAGCTGACTAATTTTTGAAAATTAATTTCTTTATAATGCTTGAAATCTATACCTATTGAATATGAAGGAAAATATATAATCAAACTGTATAAAGAAGAATATTTTCTTTAATATGTATAATAACAAAATGTCAAAAAACAATATTTAACTGCGTTTTAAAAAAAAAAAAACTGTTAAAAACTTCAAATAAGGGTACTTCCGGTGGATCAATTATAACCAAAATATAATCAACTCTTCATATGGATGTACAGAGGAGGAATACGAAAGAATTACAATTTTTGGAATTGTAGTATTGGAGAAATTTGTCACACACGAACATACATACACACACACGGACACACACACATACAGACATCTTCTTAAAAATAGTAAATTCGCATTGTAGGGACCCTAAAACGTGCTTATTCATTAAAAACTCACCACCGAATTTTTTGATCAAAGACAATACCTTCCTTACCTAAAGATGACGGAAAGTAAAAAAAGATATTCTGAGCTTTGTGAGAACAACGAAAATAACTGAAGTAAAATTGAAAATATTCTCCGGCATCCGATTTGTCGAGTTCAACACCATTGGCCCCGGTTTTGCCGGTGTGTGTGAAACGGCCTAAGATCCGATATTTTAATCCCTGGTTGAACTGCCAGTTAAGTTAACTGTCGGTTATAAGAACAATGTTGTATCGAAAAATTCACACAAGTTTAATTTTTACAATTTAGTGTTATAATATCGTGCTGTGTTTTTCTTTTAATTGACAGTTAAATTAATAGGCTGTTTAATCGGAGATGAAAATACCGGGCCTAGATCGGTTTACTGAATTTTGCAATAATATTTTTAACAAATTTTTAATGAAATTGACGAAATTAATCTAAGGGCAGTTTTATAATCTCTGGTTAGAATTTTAACTATAAGTGAAATAAACAATATTGAATCGTATTATTGACAGCAATGATCAATTTGCCATTTCACAGTTCATTTCGTTTCAATTTTGTTTATAGTTAAAATTTTGACCAGAGATTGTAAAACTGGCGCTAAGTAAATTGTTTTTCTTTAAAGCCGGATAACTGGGTAACCCATTTCTTGTAGTTAAATAGCCAATTTTCTTCGTTAAACAAATCCACGATTAGTAATTATGGTTAACCAAATTTTATTTTCTTATTTTAGTTTTTGACAGCACTTGTATAAATATAACGCCATTGCCGAAATCTGTGAAAAGAAAATCCGTGATGTTATAATTATTTAGTATATCTATCAACGAATGAATATTCATTTATTTATATTTCTTTGTTTCATTGTATTAAACTTATTATCTTTGTTTCAGGAACTGCTCTGAGATCATTGGTGAACTTGATGGTATGTTAAAGCATATTTTTTTTTGTAATATTCTTTTTATTTTACCATTACAATTGTACTCGTATGTATTAAATTATTCATTATTTTCTCACGAGTAAAAGTGTACGTAATTTACGATTGAACAAAAATATAATGAAACACTTAAACGCAAAATAAATTTGATATAAATAACTACTATAAAAGCACAATTATATTTCCAATTGCTCTCTTAGTACACAACAATAAACAAAAAACCATTTTCTAAAGTTTTCTCTGAAGTATCTATTGTACTACAACCTGCATATAGGTGTACAAATAGGGTAGCAAATTGGTCATTCTCTTATTCTTTCTTTGGAAACAAAAACATTTCAAATGAGCAACAGAAGAAATAACACTCACTCCATATTGTAACTGAAATTCTTTTCAATTAACTCCACAATGCCAAAAACCCCGTTCGCGAATGAGTTAAAAAGACGAAGAAGAATTAAAAGTGATAGAAACAAGATACTGGGATGAAAGATGATCACGTTTCTGCTGAAAGCCCGGCAGACAGACAACCAGACATGAAAGAAATGAACACGGAACGAGAAGTATGAATGCAATATTGCGTGAAGACCCATGTATACACACGATGTTCATTTCAAAACATTTTACACTTAATGTAATGAAGAAAACACGATGACGATGAAGAGTTGTTTTGACCAAACGATGAAATGAAGACAGAGTAAGAAAACACTTTGCTGAAATCAGCTTTGCAACTATAAAAGGTTAAATGTCTGTAAAAATGAAACCATTATACCGATTTTGTTTTTTTCATTTTCATAATGAAAGAGAAGATAATGAAATGGGCGATTTTAAACATCAATTTTCGTTAAGTAATTGGTTCTTTGTTGATGAAGAAGTTGCAATTTCTGTAAACATACGTTTTTAAGTTAAATGGAAACGTTCACTCCAGACAGAAATATAGCGAAATGGGAGTTACCTACAAAGTAAACAGTAATTATTAAATGTAAAAGTACCTGGGGCTCTCAGTTCCCAGTTTGAAAACTAACTGCAGTCGCCACATGTTTAAATAAATGCAGTTCTAAACAAAAAAATAATTAAAGTTGCATAAAAACTTTCAGTACTAATAATAATGGGAGTGTCTTTCTGTCAAACATGATATTCTGCACAATTTTTTGCTCTCCTGTTCATTTTAAGGCAAAAACTGTAGAGTGCTTACAAAGTTGTTCACAATTATTTTGAATACAAAACTATTTTTGTATTTTTTATAATGCCTGTTTTATATTTGTCAATTGTTCCGTCATATAAGTAAATTGATATAGTGGTGTGTTATTAAAATGACTAGAAAGAACTAATAAAATGTGGAAAAACAGTTTTGTACTCAACTTTTAATGAGCAAATTTTCACTACAGTTTTTGCTGCAAAATGAACATGGAAACAGGAAGTTGCATAAAACTGAAATCCTATGTTAAATCTTTTTGTTCACCTCTATCCACCACCACCCGGTATTTCTTATAACCGACTAAGCAGACAATTTAACATCGAAAACTGGCTATTAGAGCCAACTAATTAAACGTGAAGGATAGATTATTCATCATAAGTATATAATTGCCAGTAACCGGTTCATCGGTTAACCTGCTAATTAAGATAAAAATGTGGCCAGCACATTACCTTCCGTCATTTCTATGTATTTTCTACAAATCCCACAAAAAAAGTTCCTTGAAAAGATTCCATATATGAAATTGTAATACGAACATATATGTATACTATTTTCTACAAATTTCGTACCGAAAGTTCCTTTGAATAGATAAATCAATAAAATTATAACACGAACATACAATATGTAAATTGCACATAGCACTGCCATCTGTCAATTAGAATTATTTGAATATATCAGCTGTTTCTATGATTATAGCAAAGATGGCTGAATTATGAAAGTTAATCTCTTTATATTATAATTATTTAACTCTATATCTATTGAATATGAAGAAAAATGTATAATCAAACCGTATAGAGTCTATACGGTTTGATTATATATCCTATAGACAATAAGATATTCTTTTATATTGATAATCACGTAAAATCTCAAAATATGATATTTAACTGCGTTTTTTCAAGAAAAACTGTTAAGAAGTTCAAATAAGGGAACTTCCGGTTGACTAGTTATAACCAAAATCTAATCAGCTCTTCATATGGATGTAAAGATGAGGAATACAAAAGAATTATAAATAATTTTTAGAATTGTAGTATTGGATTTATCGTCTGACTAAATTTTTTCACACACACACACACACACACACACACACAAACACACACACAGACACACACACACATACAGACACACACACATACAGACACACACACACACACACACACACACACACACACACACACACACACACACAGACAGACACATACACAGACATCATCGTAAAACTAGTAAAATCGTATTTTACGGATCTTAAAACGTTCTTATTCATTAAAAACTCGCCACCGAATTTTATCTTATGGCCGGTTGCACCAAGATAACTTAAATATTAATCTTAGTTTAAATTGACAATATTGCATCGAAATGAAATGTCAAATAAAATATATTGCTGTCACATTTTCGATTTCGATTACTAGTTATAGGTAATCGGCTAATTAATTTATCGAAATTTTACCTGATTAGTAGTTCAACAGATTTTCCATTTCTTGTGAATCTTAGTAACCGGTTAACTGGTTAATTAAATAACCAGTTAACCTAGTATTTTTCTAGAACTTCCTAACCTCTTCCATTTAAATGTTCCATTTGCTTAACTAAAATCAACAATACTGTAATATTTTATATTCTGTTATTTCATTGATTGTAGTTGTAAATGATTGCAATATTATTTATCAAAGTATAATACACAGAAAGCTTTTGTACGTCATTGTAATTTCTCAACTACAGTTAGAAAATCCCATATAGTACCTATATAGTCTAATCATACATGCAACAGGTCACCGTAAAAAGTATCCGTTAGACATGAAACTTTCCAAAAATCAATTGTGAAACAAGCGAACGTTATCTGCTACCCGTATATACAAAAACATGCACGAACTGCAGCCATTGTAATCAGCGAAAATCATCATCATTAATCATAGAGCAGTCACTGACAACTTTGGGGGTGATGATGATTAAATCATACAAAACTGACAAAAATCACCAAGAAAGAGGATTTCGAAATTCGAGAAAAAAATTAATTTGAATGAGAATTGAAAGTTCTCGAAGAATGTTTAAGAATTTTTAAATCAAAAATTTGGCTCAATACCCATATTTATAGTTGATGCTCAATCTCGTACTTGAGTATTACTTCGCGAAGCATTACTCCTGTTGTTCTTGACCTCAAGTACATTATATATTACATGGTCGAAACTTCGTGAATTCTCAGTTTTCTACGGAGGATTTTAGAGAATTTGTAATAACTATGTTGGTATATTTACAAACATCTACATAATGTCACACATTACATATACATGAGTCTTATCACGGATATATCTTCTTGAAGCAACCCTATTTCATAGTTTTTATTTAAGGCTTCTTCTACTATGTCTACAAATGTTAAAAATTGTTGATTACCTTCATGATTTAAGTTAGATGTCATATGTGATGGAAGTGACAGTTTTTAAAAAGGATCAAGCATTACTTGAGCATTATTTGGTTGGAGCTCGTCTCAAGTAAACCTTCGATCGAAGAACAAGTGAAGAAACAAGTAGCGACTATGAAACGAAATCAGGTGCTCAAGGCATACTCAAGTATGAGTCGAGGCGAAGTACTGACTATGAATACGGGCATAAAACCTTTATGTTTTATCTAGGAAAGACTGGTTAAATGAAAGATATGAGCAACATTACCTAACCATTCATTTTACTACAAATTCGTATTTTTTTCTGAAAGTACTCTTTTTTACCTCTCGCTAAGAGAGGTATTGGATTCATGCTAAAAATTGCATATTCAGATTTTTGTGAATAAGCACATATTAAGCTCATTAGAATTCGATTTTAACATTTTACAATGATGTGTGTGTGTGTTTATGTGTGTGTGTGTGTGTGTGTGTGTGTGTGTGTGTGTGTGTGTGTGTAAGACTAAAGACCAATTTGACTACGTATTTCTTAATGAAACATTAATGGGAAGAGCTGAAAAGGTTTTAGTAACAATTGCCCAAACGGAAGTAGCAGTTTCTTAAAAAAATCTAAATATTATTTTCTGAAAATTCTTCCTACAAATATTGAACATAAAATTCTCTTCTCTTGAAAGATAATTGTGTGTCAAAAATCAATAGTTTTACTAACGTTACTGAAAGCTCTTTTCTTATTGAATTATTAATTACATATCTAGAATTGTAGGTAGTGGTACAATAGTTTATTATTAATAATAGTACATTACATCCTTAAGAAATACTGCCAATTCTGCTATGAATCGGAATCATCATCAACATTTTAGAAGAGTACGACAAGATTCCTTATAGAATGAAAGAATAGATATAATTAGAATTATTTGTGTGTACAAGAAATGTTAAATTCGATACCTATGTAACAAAACGGAAATTGCGAGAAGTATTGTGCTGGCAACAACAGATTTTTTGGAAAGTAAATTTAAGCGAGATATGAATTTTACCGGAATGACGTAAATTTTAGCGATGACAATTCGAAATGATACATGTAACTTCACAGACAACAGATACTATTAAGGGCTAGTTTTACAATCTCTGATTAATATTTTAACTACTAGTCAAATAAACAAAATTGAAGCGAAATGAACTGTCAAATGACACATTGATTATTGCTGTGAAAAATTCGATTCAATATTGTTTGTTTAACTTTCAGTTAAAATTCTGATTATAGATTGCAAAACTGGCCCTGTAACTTCCTCTTTGTAGTACACTCGTGTTCATTCAGGATAATTTATCTCTTACTGTGCCAACGCTAAAGTATATTTAGTAAAAATAAAACGTGAAATAAAATAATTATGAACATTTTTTCATTTTTTTTTTTTAGAATGCTCTATTGGTAGTATTAGAAAAATAAATAAAAACATTTGCTGCCACATTATATTAATGAAATAATATGTCTGCCTTTTCTAACAAATTAATTGCTTGTGGTTACAAAGTTAGGAATAAAATGTTTTGATATAAAAAACTACGATTTTTCTAACACTGGCAATTTAGTAAAAATAATCTACCATTAAAATGAATAATGTCTATCGATCGTCACCGCTTCTGCCCATAAAAGTTTAAAATGTATCTTTTTATATAATTTATGTGCAGTTTTTCCGCTGAAAAATTCCTGAAAGTAATAAAGCAGTCCATAGCAGGTGAAAGCTGCAATCAGCCACATATCATATCTAGTGCGCTTGCTAGAAAACAAACGCCTGTCGTATTACAGGCAGAATAAATGATAAACGTACGTGGTAAGCGCGTGCGCATCTAGGGGCAGGTGTTATCCTGCGCCTGTTGAGGACGAGAACATGCGCACGTGCACTGCGGCGCATGTGCACGTGGATGAGTTGGTGATGGAAATGTAGTAAAAGAATGGGAGTTTAACGTACTACGAGTACATAAAATAGAGGAAAATATTATTATGGATTTCAAATTTTATTTTAATTATTTATTCAAGTATAATAATATTACCTACCTTAATTGGATATAAAAATAACAGAACATAAGAGTGTAATATATTTGCGACTAGTTAACTACTTTTGAAATAGTTATTTACATTCGAGTGCGTGTAAGTTGTATTTTACAGCGCGACAGCTAATAAGGCACTCGCCTTAAGGGCTCGTGCCTTAAACAAAGCTGTCGCGCTGTAAAATACTTCACGCACGAGAATTGTATCAAATTTTTTGGCCGACGATAATGAAAATAACTTTTTTTAATGAGATTTGCTCATGTTTTCTTCGTAATAAATAATAGGTAGGTGTCGATATTTGACATTTATATCGATCGGTGACTATATCGGTAACGGCGGATTTTTACAATAATGACAGATGTCGCTACCGTGAGTTTGGTTTATATAAATTAATTTTAAATATAGGAAATGTTAAAGTAAAAAAATAACTTAAGTAGGTAGTACCTTTTTACATGAACTTTATTATAGTAAAGATGATTTCTTTTCTAAATGCCCATAAACGTCCAGTGTATTTTGATTATTTTACCGCAAAGTTAGACAAGTTACAACACAGTAAGCGTAAAATGTAGGTTACACTTGCTGTGTATACAATTGTAAAGTTCCCATACACTTCAGGAGGGCAAAAATAAATTTTTATGACGATACTTGTACACATATATTAGTATGTATCACTCAAAAGTATTTGCTCATAATTTTCATATTTATTTTTTGTGGTTATTATGCTGTTTGAATAAATAATAAAATACAGTCATACAAAAAAGTCTCCGTACGAAAATAGTTTTAATGTATTTTAGGGAAAATAGCAGTCTAAAACCCAATATATTTAATTTTCTTTTAATCCAAAATAAAACGCAGTATATTACGTTATTATAAATATAAAATAAACAAATAATGTACTTAATTTATTTATATTATGGGGTAAATATTGAAAATATTCATAATTTCATTACAAAAAATCTGATGTGGCCAACAAAAAATCTCCCGCAATTTAATTTTTATTAATTAAAATACATATCTACGTATTTATTAATGCTGCAGACTGCTCCATTGCATATAACTATTGCTTTATTTACTATTTTCTTTTTAAAATGTCACTATGAAGTGATTAGTTTTTTGACAGTGACTTAATTTTTATTAATTTAAATACATACCTACATATTTACTAATGCTGCAAACTATATAAGTTCCTTTGCATATAATATAAAACTATTGCTTTATTTACGATTTTCTTTATTATTTAATGTCACTATTATTATTTTGAAGTGATTCGTTTTCTAACAATGACGTTTACCTGTCAGTTACATGATGCAAATGAACTGTGTAACAAAGGAATAATTGTATTTATCTTAGGCTTCAGGATTAAAAGAAAAAATGATTTTTAAATTTATCTGTAAAATATATAGAAAAAGTATTAATGTATACTTGTAGACAATTCAATATTCTTTAATTTTCATAATGACAAAATTCGAAAAAATGGCATTTAATTTAATTTATTTTTGACGAAAAACCATTATGAGCTTCAAGTAAAGTGCCATTTCCGTTTGACCATTTTAAACTAAAATCTAATGCCTTCTTTTTATATTAGAATAGGATAGAAATACAAGGTTTCAGAATTTTCTGAATTATAGTATTTGACACACATACAGACATTATCGTGAAAATGTTAAAATTGGATTATAGGGACCTTAAATCGTGGTCATTTACTAAAATCTCGATTTTTAGCACGATCCCTATACCTCCCTTACCAAGGGCAGTGGGAGGTAAAAAGTCTCCGTATGATAACCAAAAATAATGAACCATTTATTTATGTATCATAAAGAAATAAAATATTTGGATGGTTTTCCTTTGGGTTTTCCACCAGTAACTAAAAGATGAGTCGTTGAATCTACCAGATTTTATTATAAAAGTGCGTTCGTAATAACAGCCGTACTATTTTCTAAATGAGGGAAAGTAACAATTACTCGAAATCTCAGTCAAACAGCATTTATTCTCTTCCAACACCGAAGTTTCGGTGTAGACTTGCACCTTCTTCTTGGTAAGTTCTTACAAAATATTACATCTCTTTACATTCAGATTTACAATCTTGTACAAATCATCCTGTTTATTTTGAGAGCAAACTGATATGTTTGTGCTCTTTATGAATTTTTAGTTAGTTCCCAGTTAAAACAACAAAGATTGTGATTCGTTTTTATAATGCACGTCAGACATGAGATATTTGATAATAAATAACTGTACAAAGTACGCTAGCAAAACTTGGAGCAACTGTTCTAATAGAAAATTTAAAAAAATCGTACTTGACACGTTTCATAAGTTTTCAGTATCTGAATGAACCTCTCGGTAATTTATATGCATTTGTCCATTTAGCTCCAATAAGAGCGAAATGCGTCTGTGGTCCTGGTTGACTGGTCCAGTCTCTGATAAAAGACCGAGAGATTGATTCAATGACAAACCATTTGAAAAATTTTGTTAACGAAATTAATATAAAATGATGCATTGAATAGAATGATTAAATGAAGCAATTGTTTCTTTCCAATATCCTTTACAATAATTACAAAATGGAAATAATAGAAGAGGAAAACAAACTAACAACAAAATATCTTCTTGTTCTTATTCTTGTTCGTGGTCGTCGTGTATTCTGTCCTACGTCCAGCCGGTTACATAAAACACACCTTTCATACGCGATTACTATTTTAATACATCTAAATTGGAGTCGTGTGCCCGCTCCTTCGGCATGTGGGTACAGGTGGTGCGAAGGATTTTTTCCCCGTGCAACAACAAGAAGAAGACGCATTGCGTTGCAGCCGACATGTGCCGTTGCTAAGGACAGGAGTGTGCTAGCCGTCGCTATCAAATCATCCTGCAAAATGGCGAACGAGAAACGACTTTTTACTTCTAACGTACTAAAGGTTTTTTTTTTTTATAGTAATTTTATATGTTTCAAGATGTTAAATTATTACCTACACTTCAAAACTACTTACTGACAAGAGTGCCAGGATTATTAATTTGAGTAGGTAGATGTTACTATTTAATAATCGTTTGAAGGCAAAAATATCTGCAATCTGCTATATTCAATATAAATAAAAGATCTGGTTTCTAGTTAACTGAGCACCTTGTTTTGTTTTCATTATAATTAGATTCGTTGTTGTCTTTCAAAAAATTGAGTCAATTTCTTTAAACAAAAATATTTATTCTAGTTAACTTGTATTCCATATGTATTGTTTTTATTACAAATGGATCCTTTATTATTCCTAAAATTAAGAAATTTTTCACAAATTTCAAAATAAGGTAACACTGATAAAAAGTTCAAAATTTTCAAAAGTTCAATTTTTGTATATTTATATGCTTTTCAACGATGAGATTCCAAATTTAGAAACTGCAGTTCGATATCTTCTTCCGTTTTTAAGATATATGCATTTAAAGTTGCTCTTTAAAAATGTGTACCTATTTTTGGGCAACAACCCAAAATTGAGAGAAAATACAAACTTGACAATATTACCATTCTATTCTATGGTCAAAATATACATAAGTATACCAATTTTTATGCCTAAAAATCACAAAAATTCTCCCTTGGTAGTTTTTCAGATTTTGTCCATTTTCAGAATTTTTCACATTTTTATTTATGTAAACTGAATCACGTATTAAAAAATTATGAAAATTGGTATACTTACGTAATTTTTCCCGTAAATTACCAAGTCTGTATTTTCACTCGCCTTTGTGTTATTGCGCAAAATGTATATTTTTGGATAATAATTTTAATTCAAATATGTGGACCTACTGTTTCAAAATTTTAAATAATTCCATTCCAGAGTTTATAAAAATATAAAACATTGAAATTTGAAAAATTGTAAGCGCTTTATTCAAAATTGGCTACAATAGGTGTCCACTGAAAGCGGGGCACCCCTGCTAACTTCTTTATTTTTAAAGATATATATTTTTACATTTTTGAATTTTCCGTTAAATTCTGATTCTAATATAAAAATCTGTTGTGGCCATCACAAGACCTCTCGCCATTTCCATTTTATGATATATAAGTAATGTATTGCACTTCGCTATCGAACCGTCGTTTTGTAACAAAAAATTACAGAACGGCCCAAATATTGTATTTAATGTAATTAACATGTCTTCTTCACACGTACAATTCAAATTATATCTATTTTTCATTGTATGAGGAAGTTTCTATATGTCAGAGATTCTTCCAATTCATTAACAAGATTGGCGGTATTTCTGTTTCATATTTGCTGGTTACCTATAATTTTAAATATTTAATTAATAAAACCATAAGAAAGATTAAATGTACTTCAGAATGTAACTATAACTTTTAATTTTTGACAGTGATATCTGTCATTTACAAATTATGTCATAAACATTTGAATTTGTCAACTGGTTTCCTTAGTGTACTTTCGCCTACTCGGCTTATTATATCCTGATATTCTATATATTACACCGTCTTTATCTCTAAATTTATAGAAGATATAATAACAAATTTAAATGTATCAGATGTAGAATTTTGTTCTTCAAAATGTGTAATATCAAAAATTTTCAAAAAATAATATTTAGAAGATTTTTTAAATGGGGTATTCCACTCAATTTTTTTTACTATTTTAAATAAAACTTCATTCAGTTTTGAAACAATTCATAGTATTAAAAAATCTTAATTGTTCCTAGTTTAACAGTATTTTATTTTCGAGAAATCAGTGTAACGTCACATTTCCCATATACTTGTCTTTCTCACACACACTGCTCTGAGTACGCTGCGAGAGAAAGATAACAATTGTATGACGTCAATTTTCCCTTTTAGTAAATGTGAAATATCTCGTAAAGTAATTATTTACAAAATGTTTTCATTGTTTTAACTATTATTTATTGAGCCATACTTTAAATTAAATCGAAATTTTTCTTATTTTTTGTTATGGTGGAATACCCCAACCTTTTTAGCTCTTCCCAGGAATGTCAGATTGAGGAATTCATAGTTAAACAGGTCTTATGTCTTATAGTGTTTGAGTAATCGTCCCTCCAACATCCACACACACATCCACACACACACACAGACATCATCGTAAAAATGTTAAAATCGGTTTATATGGACCTTAAATCGTGCTTATTCACTTAAATCTGGAGATGTGATTTTTAGCATGAATCCAATACCTCTCTTAGCGAGAGGTAAAAAATTCAAATTAATACAATAAAAAGTGACCGTGGCTTTATTTAAAACAATATAATTGTGTAACTTGGAAACTGACAGCTCTTATTTGTATTTGTTAAAACTGTTTATTTATGCAACAATTAAAATGCGTAACAATAATTTCTGTAGAAGTGAACAAGTGGATATTTTATTAATTTTTCGGGAATCTAGTAAAAATGCTAGTCCTACTCGTGGTCTGTCTTTACGCAGAAATATATTCTGACGGTTATTGCATAGCACGAACATATTTTTGAAAAATCGTATAAAATTTGATTTGTGCCACAGCATTACATTCAAAATTAAACGTAGAATTCGAAAATGTAAAAATATACAAGTGATCCATTTATAATAATAAAGTTGATGATACTTTATTATAATTGTAAGGCCCGGTACTTTCTTCTCTGGTTAAACTGTCTGTTAAATTAACTTGCAGTTAAAAGGAAAGATGTCGAATAGAAAAATTGGCACATGTGTAATTTTTACAACTTATTCCATAATATCGATGCTATACTTTTCGGTTTAACTAACAGTAAGCAGACAATTTAACCAGATATGAAAATAATGGGCTGAGCGAGCAGTTTAGATAAATGAAACGATGACAAATTATTTATAAGCTGTTAGTTTTGAAATAATATTCCTCCCTTTAAATCTGGACAAATGATTGCATCGAATAACGGTCAGGAACAATAAATAACTCAGCGTGGCTGCTCCTTGTATACAACTGTATCAGAGTGGCATATCAGACGATCAGAATGGGAGAATCGCTAGGCTACCGTTACTACTTCCCGCTAGCTTAGAACTGTGTGAGGTCCTTAGTCCTTGCTATACAACTAGATATACACCCTCAGAAGATTCAGAGATAGTAGTAGTAAGTTGTCACATTGACGGGTTTATTGAAGAAGAAGTTACGATATAGTTTTAGTTTGTGGATTTTAGTAGATATGATTTAGAACAAAATAAAAAATGATGCATACAGGGTATATCTTTAGCTAGGCTTGGATGGAATCTGGTAAAGCAAGATTATCAATTTCGTTATTCTATTTGAATATTGGAGTAAATTATTCATATTTTTAAGAAATAATGCAATGTTAATACGCTGCGTATTACCTAGGAGTACCTGGACCTCGCATCACATTACTTCTTAAAAATATGATTAATTTACTGTAATATTCATATTATTTGCTTATCTAAACGGAATAATGAAAGGGATAACATGTATATTTATTGTGAATATTAGGTCCGTTTTTGTCAGTCTCTCGTTTTATTATTTATTTGTCATTTTAAATCATTAGAAATGTCACTCAGCGCAGTTGCTGTATCTTCCGTGGTGTTGTTCTTGAAGATGGAAGAAATTATTGTTACGTATCTAACAAATACATGGTATCACGAAGTACTGCGAATTAATCTTTAATGTACCTTAATTAAAAATCATTCATAATCATATAATATAACGGAAAGATAATAACAATTCTTTAAGTAAAAAATCTGTTGTTGCTAGCACCCTGCCGTCAATTCGATGTATTTTGTACAAATCTCATGCCAAAAGTTCTTTGAAAAATATTCTAAATATCTTGTAAAACTCTAAGATGAATACAGTATTTTCTACAAATTCCATAGCGAAAGTTCCTTTGAAAAGATTCTATAAATCCAATATAATTATAACATGATACCTTTTTTCTTCAGATTTTCCTTATTTTATTAGGGGTCGCTGTTTCTTACTTTTCTCTTCTACGCATCTTCTTTACAGAGTTCTTCCTCTCTCAAATCTTCTGCTACACAGTCCTTCCATCTTTTCTTTGGCCTTCCTCGTCATCCCGGCATTGAAAGTTCTATATAACAGATAAATTTAAAAAATACTTTCTTAAATCCCAGAGCCTTTGATAAACATAATTTCTTTGTTACACAGTTCATTTTCAAATGTATGTAACTAACAGGTTCAGGGGCGGATTAACAGTTTTGCCGCCCGTAGGCACCCAGAAAATTGCCGCCTTTTCATAATTTTAAAATATATTTCTAATAGATCAATAATGTAATTTTCAAATATTAACCAAAGATAATATAGATACAGTAGACGCTCGATTATATGAATACTTCATTATATGAACATTCCACTGGAGTGAACAGAAAAAATTTAACGTTGTAGGTTCTATAGAGTGAACAACGTTAATCTCGTTTATGTGAACAGTGTAAACAGTGCCCTGTTCACATCTGTTAGTAGCAAAACAGGGTATTCCTCTATATTATTTACTTCATGCAGTTTTATTCGTCTATTGCCCATAGCCAAAGACTACCAATCTACTGACGTAGCCCATAGCATTCATTTTTTTGTTTTGAATGGTAAGTCAAAAAAATTAATATGAAACGAAAAGTGTTAACTCTCTCAGATAAAAGTAAAATTATAAAAAGCTTAGAAGAAGAAGTAAGTGTTTCATACATTGCACGAAAATATGGCATTGCCAAATCCACAGTATGTTCCTTTAAGAAAAATAAAATTAATATCTTAAACGTTACATCAAAATGTCCAGGAATAAGTAAAAGAAAAACGTTGAAGACTGGAGAAATGCCTAAAATGGAAAAAAAGTTATATGTTGAATGGTTTTGTAAACAAAGGTTAAGAAACCTTCCAGTTACGAGTGAACTCATGAAAAATACAAAAGTGAAACAGAGGAAACATATGAAGAAGTCACTAATTTATTGAAAGAATTAGATAATCAGATAAATCAGTTTAAGTAAAATTTAATTTTAGATAGAATTTTCAAGTAATGATATTAATAAGTGGTATGAGGACGATAGAAGTGAACAATATAGTGATGAAGATGTACATGAAGATATGATAATTGAAGACCAAGGGAATGATAAACAAATGATTGAAATAAGTGCATCAGAGGCCGTAGACGCTTTTAATAAAATAATACTTTAGAGCGAAAGAAATATTTTCAGTATTGATGATCTATTAGTACGAGTATTGTACAAATACAGGGAAAGAGCATTACAGAAAAGTTTGACTGTAAAGAAAATTCAAAAACAAATAACTGAATACTTTAATATAGTGTAATAGAATAATGTGTATTAATAAATCACTTTAATATAATTTTCGATTTAATGAACATTTCGATTGTATGAACACATTCGGTTTCTATTAGTTCACATAATTGAGCGTCTACTGTATTTGAATATCAGAAATGTTAAAATATATCTTTTTTAATGTTTAAACTTTTCGCATGTTTTATTTTTGTTAAAATATAATAGGGGCTTAAATAGGTAATTTTAAGTCTGGAATACCCAACCCTCAAGAATTTTATTTTGATGGTTATATATAGTTGCAAAAGTATTATAAACACAAAATTTCATAAAAATTATGAATCGGAAAGCAATATTTATAGTGATTTTGGCATTTTTTTCTGAAAAAAGATACGGATAATTACTTATAAAATGAATATAACCATCCGAGTTACGTCAAATTGTGTTCTGTAATTTAGGATATCATTACATTAAAGTATTTATTGAAAATTTTCATGCGAAAAAGTCACATTTTTCACAAACACAGCCTAAAAATTAGTAATCGAAATGCATTCAATCACTCGAACATAACAATTATTTACATTACAATATATATATATAAATATCGTCAAATTGAGTTTTATGCGTTAGGTTTCCGTTATATTAAAGTATTTTATGAAAATTTACAAGTGAAGAGGTCATAATTTTCACAAATATAGCCTTTAGAATAGGTAAAGTCTGATTTTATTTTTGCAAAACATGCTTCCGCGTTTTAATTTTGCATTTCTTTATTTATTTTAGCTAAAAGAAGGCATAACAAAATGGAATTTCAAGTGGTTATTCTACAATGCAGGCAATTTTAATAAATGTATTATAATTATCGATAGCATAATAATAACGAGAATCTCAAAATAAAGTCTGAAACATGAGTTCAATTACTTGGACATTTGTCGAAAATAGTACTATAGAAAAACAGACGATAATTACAAATTGACAGGTGTAATAATAATAAACCTACAAAAAAGCTTTACTTTATATAAATTTGTTTCAGAGATCATCGATATAAATGTTTTCGTCGCGTCTTTTGATCGGCAATTTTTTATAAAATTATACATTTCTGATTAAAAAAAAAATGCCGCTCCCGAAAATTTGCCGCCGTAGGCACGTGCCTATGCGTAAATCCGCCACTGAACAGGTTAATGTCACTGACAAAAAACTAATCACTTCAAATTAATAATGGTGACATTTTAAAGAGAAAATAGTAAATAAAGCAATAGGTATATGAAAAGGAACTTAATATAGTTTGCACCATTAGTGAATACGTAAGTATGTATTTAAATTAATAAAAATTAAATTGCGGGAGGTATTGTGTTGGCCACTGTGAATTTATTTAAAATTTTGATATTTCTACTAAAACATAATAAGAAATTCATACACTTAGGAAATTTGTCTCATTTTCATAACAGTACCTGTTATTGTTATGAATCATAATGAACAATAAAATCGCTTTTATGCAGCGTGCTTTTACCTTATATTCTTATGAGGAATGCGCTTCTGTTATAATAGTGTGCTTGTAATACGGGCCACTGTGTTTTTTAGAACAATAATTGTCAGTTCGGTAAATTAATTTGAACGTAACTATACCCATTGCTGTAATTCTTGGAAATTTTAATTTATTTTATACGAATGTAAAGACAGATTTATGAATGTATATAAAGTATAAAATTTATATATCTTCATTAAACTTTTATCGTTAATTCCAATTTTAATTGGAAAGACATAGAAAATTATTTGCAATGGCGATACATGTAAATATCTGATTAAATGAAGAAATGTCTGTAAGGTATGTCTCTTCTTGATTAAGATAGCAGTGTTTATGTTCGTAAGTGTTTGCAACAATTTGATACCAATATGGTAATAGCAGATTCTCTGATAATTATAAGTATTTATAACATTAAATAAATTCTTTATTTATCATTAAAATTCTTCTCTCGTCGTAAAAATAAAAAATAGCAAAGTTATGAGATCCATGTGCAGAAATTTCGCTAATTACATTTTCGCAGCGTATTTTTTCACGCATTTCATTTTAATTACTTGGGATGTAAATACAAGCATTCGTTAACACTAGCTTTAAACTTGGAAAAGAAATAGCGTACAAAATATTTAGTTACAAGCGAGTAATGGATACTTAATTAAGGTTAGCTACCCATAAATGTCAATTTTGCAACATTATATTACAGTTTACACAAATTATATTCAACTTGAAAGCGCGTTTTATAAATTATTAATTATTTTGTACACGACCAACAACGTTAAAATTCTTCATTACCAGATTTTTAATCATATTTGATCATTAAGAATAAACGAAAAAAATTTAACTCGCTCGTACTTAACAAGATTTAAGAGACAATTTTATTATGTTTCGGCGTATGTTTATTCAAAACCCTTTTAATTAAGGTAATAATTGGTAAACTCAGCAGAGAATACTCTCAACAGTAGGCGGTTTACTTGCATATATTTAAATTTAATTTTCTAGAAATTTTAAACTATTCATATATGGCATTTAAATAACCTTATACTGTAAATTATTGAGCAGATTAATGAAACCCCGACAGAAGCTGTTACACAAAATAAAAATGCAATTTAATTACTTATTTCCATCGCAAAAATTTCACATTAATTATATACAGGTAAGGTCGTCCTATAGAAATTTTCACAATCGATTATGGATGATAAATGATTGTGATCATAATAATTAGTTTCATCAATATAAATAACATATTTTTTCGCCGATTGGTATTAAAATATATGATCTTATTGATAGTTATCGGTCAATAATGTTTTATGTAAAGAAAAGATTTTCTGGATTTCAGCCACTATGGTTTATTCAATCTCGACAGTTTCGACCCCACATGGGTCTTCTTCAGATGAACGTTGTAATAGTATAAAAATACATATAGAGTGTAATGTAAATAATAAAAAATCTCATATGTCCAACACAAAACCTCCCGCTTTAATTTTTATTAATTTAAATACATACCTACCTACGTATTTACTAACGCTGCAAACTGTTTCATTGCAGAAAACTATTGCTTTATTTACTATTTTCTTTTTAAAATGTCACTATTATTAATTTGAAGTGATAAGTTTTCTGACAGTGACATTTACTGTCAGTTACATTCATTTGAAAAATGAACTGTGTAGCAAAGGAAGTTTTTATCTTAGGCTTCGCGACTAATAAAAAAAATATTTTTAAATTTATCTGTAAAATATGTAGAAAAAGTATTAATGTATTCCTGTAGAAAATTCAATAATCTTTAATTTTCGTAAGACATAAAATTCGAAAAAATGGCATTTAATGGTATTTTTTGAAGAAAAACAAAGGAATTGTGTTTATCTTAGGCTTCGGGATTAAAAAAAGAAAAATGATTTTTAAATTTATCTGTAAAATATATAGAAAAAGTGGTAATGTATACCTGTACAAAATTCAATAATCTATAATTTTACAATGATATTAAATGCGAAAAAATGGCATTTAATGGTATTTTTTGAAGAAAAACCATTATGAGCTTCAGGTACAGTGCCATTTCCGGTTATCCGATTTACACCAAAATCTAATGGCTTCTTTTCGTATTAGAATAGGATGGAAATACAAGGTTTCAGAATTTTCTGAATGATAGTATGCATACACACATACAGACATCATCGTGAAAATGTTAAAAATGGATTCTAGGGACCTTAAAACGTGGTCATTTACTAAAATCTCGATATGAGATTTTAGCACGATCCCTATGCCTCCCTTACCAAGGGTAGCGGGAGGTAAAAAATAAATTAACATAGAAAAGTCAAAATTTAAACATGATATTTAGCACAATCGTCAAAAATTAAATGTATATAAATATACAAATGTAAAAAGTATAAAATATAAACATCAGTCTAAGTTGTCCGTTAGGGTGTAGCGCATCTATTTCATATTTTTATAGTTTATATTTTGTATATTTTTATATTTATACATTTAAGTTTTGACGACTGTGTTAAATACCATGTTTAACATTTGCGTTTTTATTGCGTTTAATTTATTTATTTATTATTTTCATTACGCACTATATGTATTTTTACAATATTATAACGTTCCTCCTGAAGAAGATCCATGTGGGATCGAAATTGTCGAAACTGAAAAAAATTATTTGCTTAACACGGCAAAAATGCGGATTCAGTGCCTTTAAAGACTCGGGATTGGCTCTTCCATAAGACCCCGTCACAGCACAAAATCTGCTTCTTTTTTGCTTTGGTAGATAACTATTTTCTGTATTACTTGTATTTTAAAAATCTATACTAAAATATTGAATAAATCAAAAATGTAGATTGTACGTAATACTTTCTTGAGCTTGGGATGATATAGGGACGAGAATAGTACAAGTTCTAAACTCTATTCCCCGAAGTTATACCAATGTGCACGCACTGATTCCATGAATATTCCTTAACAGGCCCCGCTTCGTTCATTGCTACGTTCATACGAGTGCGGTTAGCGTAAAAATTTAAAACTAAACATTTTTTCCAAAGAGCACCTGATGTAATTAAATACTTAAATTCTACTTTAGTAGCTGGTCTACTTTCTTACTTTTCATTTTGAATAAAAAATATTTTATAAACATATGCCCTTTTAGTTACCAAAATATTATATTAGAAGTATCAAATTAATATAAAATTGTAATTGAACAAAACATGGAAAAAACAAAACACAATGGCTCGTACCACGATCATGGTTTTAACAAAATAGTTATTTACAATACAAATGCGGAAACAAGAACTTCCGTGCATGAGCCTTTGTTTGAAGTACGAGCGAGCAACGCGAGCGAGTATTTCATTTAGGCGAATGCACGGAAGGTATTTGCGCATAAGATTTTTTGTAACGAATGAATTAGTTGTAAAACTGTTCTACCTTCGATAGATGTTACGCAGAATATGTGTCATCAAATAGAGCCATCAATTTCACTAACTGTCAGATACAAAATATAAATATATAATAATTATTGCAATACCAAACTGTATAGAATCGATTCACATACAATGTATTAAATTTAAGATCTTATTTTATTTTGATAGTACATATGTATAGTAGTTTGGTTATAAATTTAGGAACATATCACTACCTAAAACAAATAAAAGAATGAATACATATTAAATTACCTTTAAATAAAATATATTCTTATACGTATTAATAATAATAATGTTGTTTTTATTGTATATTAATTAATACCTACTAATATATTATCTTTAATATTGTGTGCAACATACATTATGGCCGCCATGTTCATCATTCTCGATTCTCGTTGCATTAGTTTTTAATAGATGGCGTTAGTAGTATTAAAATGTCAAAATTAGCAATGATTCTGATTTTATTTAAATAATTTTTATTCTTTAAACTAATTTTCCTAAATTATTATGTTCTTATATTAAATTTGTTGTAATGTACAAAAATATTAAAAATAAAATAGCACTTTTAAGCTACTCGATCAAAGTAGTTTCCATTGAGACACTAGTGCGGGAAGTAAAACAATAGCGCGGGAAAATGGCCTTTCGGATTGTGAGTTGGCTGCAGGAAACATTAGTTTCTAGGCAGTGAGTACGAAAACGCTGTTTTAAGAAATGTCAAATTCAAATTTCAAAATGTAATTTCACCCTTATGTTAGAAGAACAATTTATTTAAAAATATTTGTTTGAATACAAACTATGTTCTGCTTTAAAATCATATTTTGATAAATTTCATAGTATTTATTATCATCATTAAATAATGAAATTTGACATTTCTTAAATAGTGTTTTAGTTAAAACCGTGATCGTGGTACGAGCCAATATGGATAGTAAAACACAAAATAACTGAAACAGAAAGTAAAACAAATTTGATGAAATAACTTGCAGCAAAAATCTAAGCAAGAACTATAATATTGTTATTTATAAAAAAATGACTTCTTTATTTTGGTAACTAAAAGTTATAGGACCTATGTTTATAAATTGCAAAAGTATGTTACACTCGTTGTAAATCATCCTGTATATTATATAGTGTAAACCATGCTTCAGCAATTTAATCAATTTATAAAATACGCAATAATAAGAGTATAAAGAGATATAGAGTATACGTGCAAGAACAATTAATTAAATATAATCTATTTTCGTATTTACCATAATATTAACAGCAAAATAAATAAGTATATCATCTACTGTGATCTATAAACGCAATAGTATCTAATAGCAGTAATTATTTTTAATGTATTTCTTCATCCAACTCATTTGTGCATCCAATATAGCAATCTTTCAATTACTAAACTTCAATTAACTAACTCCTCGCTAAAGTTCTTCAATCTGGAATGATCTCCACTGCATTCTCCATATCGCACGGTTGGGAATCCAAAACGAAGAGCCGTACAGAAGGATTGCTTCGCATCTGGGAATTATAATTACGATATATCACAGATAAACCTGCGTATACGGCTGTGGCTTATGAGGTATGTGTAGCTACGTGACCCGGGCATTTAATTAAATTTTCAAGAAATTGTAATTAGCTACCCGAGAACGATATGAAGTTGTGGGTGGATAGAACAGAGACGAATTAGGTATTTCGCATTGTCTGTGTGTGTAGTGCTTTATCAGCAACAGCACGAAAGCTTTTGAAGGACCAAGGCCAAGAGCAATAGATACAGTGTATCAATATTTTGATTATTGTAATCAACTATTCTCAGTTATTTTCTCTTTATTTATTACAATGTTATTATTATTTTTAAATTATTATAATATGGAATATAAACTGATTTTTAAAAGTTCAACAATTTTTATGTAAAACAATAAAATAATTACCCCAACGGGGAATCGAATCATATTGCATAATAAAAAATCTGTTGTGGCCAGCACAAGACCTCTCGCTATTTTCATATTAGGCTATATAAGTATTGTATTGCACTTCGATTTCGAACCGTCGTTTTATAACAAAATATTACAGAACTTTGCCCAAATATTTTTTTTTATTGTATTTAAGATGTCTTCTGCACACATATAATTCTAATTATATCTATTTTTCATTGTATGAGGAAGTTTCTAAATGTCAGAGATTGTTCCAATTCATTAACCAGATTGGCGGTATTTCTGATGGATATATGCATTTTACCACAATTTTACCTATAATTTCAAATATTTAATTAATAAAACAATAAGAAAAATTAAATATACTTCCCAGAAAAAGCTATCAGAATGTCACTAAAACTGTTGATATTTGACAACGACATGTGTCATTTACAAACTATGTTATAAACATTGGAATTTGTCAATTGGTTTCCTTAGTGCCTTAGCCTCTGCGATTAGTTTACTCTATAAATTATAGTGTCTTTATCTCTAAATCTATACAAGATATAATAAAATTATTCAATATTTAATAAAAAAAAACTCCCAAAAAATTATATTTAGAAGAATATTTCTAAGAAACTACTACTTCCGGTTGTTCAATTGTTACCAAAACCTTTTCAGCTCTTCCCAGGAATGTCAGATTGAGGAAACTGCAGTTAAATATTTTTTAAGTCTTATAGTTTTTAAGGAATCGTGTCTACAACATCCAGACATACACACACACACATACACACACACACATACATACATACATACACACACATACATACATACACACATCCACACACACACACACGCAGACATCATTTTAAAAATGTTATAATCGGATTCTAGGGACCTTAAATCGTGCTTATTTAATAAAATCTGGATATACGAATTTTAGCATGAATCCAATACCTCTCTTAGCGAGAGGTAAAAAGTGAAACAATTATTTATTTGACAATTTCTGTAATTTATTGCAATTTTTGCAATATTATTAAAGTAATTAATATTAAATAATGTACAAGATGTAACGTACAATTGTCATGTTCAATAGCATGGCTTGATTTTTTGCCGAACACTTTGTATTTACGAAAAACTGCTTCCCATGTTAACCGCCTATATTTACTCATAAAATAAACGCTTCAATACATTGCTGTCAAAATTCATACCGTAACTATGGCAATGAGATAACCTAATGTTTACTGATAAAATAAACTCTCGGTAAATATCCATCATACATAAATATTAGATGTACAGGTGATCCGATAAGTTTACTATGTTTGTAGCACCATAAATCAAACAGCTCTCAATAAGAACGTCTTTTCAAAGTGTCAAATATTAGTTTGCAACTACATATTTACGAAATGGATCATTATAGCGAAGAATTTACACAGATTGCGTTTTAGAGTATCAGGAAGTTGATGCTAATTTTTACAGTAATAGAATTTGGAACAACATATTAGATTTTGACTATATATGATAAACCAGATGTCGTACAAAATTTGGAGCTTTAACATATTTTTCAGAAAAACATATTCAAATAATCTAAAATTTCGTATTACAGATTTTTCTATTTATTGGAACAACAAAGTAGATTTTGTTTACAAACAATCAACCGAAGGGGGTACTTTACGTAAAGCTCATTGCTATTTTAAACATGGAATTGGCGGGAGGTCATGTGCTGGCCACATCAGATTTTTTCTTATTATATCTCGTTAAAATTTTTAGTATGCACCTATTCTTTAAAATTTTTTTTTTTTTTTTTTGTTATTATTGGGGCGATATAAAGCAAATAGCGAACGGGGTTGAAATTTTTATTTCAAATGTCATTTCATTTTTTGTACAGGGTGTAAATCGAAAAACGAGACATAGGCGTTTAACATGGGAATTCAGTTATTCTTTGCGCAAACGTTGCCTAATTATTTTATAGAAAAATGCTCAAGTAAAAGTTATAGAGACTTAAATTCTACATCTAAATCATGTAAAACGAGTATTCTATCTCTTCAAATAAGTTTTTAGTCTAGGCAGCCATGGATTTATGACAAAAAATAAACAAATGCATGGCTGCCTAGACTAAAAACTCATAAAAACTGTAAGTTTATAATTAATTTTTACGTTTATTTGAAGATCTAGAATAATTGTTTCATATGATTTAGATGTAGAATTTAAGTCTCTATAACTTTCATTTGAAGTATTTTTGCATAAAATAATTAGGTAACGCTTGCGCAAAGAAAAACTGAATTCCCATGTTAAACGCATATGTCTCTTTTTTCGATTTACACCCGGTACAATTAAACAAAGCACAGCTGCCTGACTATGTATATCATTACGATACAATAATATCATGCTAGTAGATATACTTGCCGTCAAATAAACGGAGATTTCTACACTGTTGCCATTAGTCATGTTGAAAATGCTAAGTTATGAAAAAGCGGCAACACCTCATTGCAAAGGACAGGGTGGGGAGAAGGGAAAAAATGAGCATCAATCCATATTTATATAACGGCGAGTATAGTTGTACGATATTTTCAATTTTCTCAAGTAGGCTACTGTTGCGATATCTATTGTTTGCTGAAGTGGTCGTTTAAAATAATCTTTATCAGTTTTTCTTATGGGAATTATTGGATATAACCTATAGAACATAATGTTTATATTGAAAAAGCGAAGTAACATGCCCTTTGTGCCTTTTGAGTACTAATAAAATTTTAATATATTGTACAAGACAATACATTGTAAATTTTTTGTTCGATATATTATGTACTGTAAAACTGCTTATGAAATGAATTGTTCATGTATATGAACCATCAACCGCACTACACTATAATAAGGTATGAAAATACAACGACCTACATGTATATAATAAAACAGCATAAAATAATTTAAAATTTATAATGATGTTTACATATTCTTATGTTAAACATTAAAGCCATAAAGATTACAAATTATTTTAATATATTAACTACCAAGTACGAAGTGCTTTTCTGTCCGCAATTTGAATATAAAATTACGCATAAATGCTCACGCATAACTTTAAATCACTACAGACAAAAAACTAAAAAATATAACACCTCGTTTTCTGAAAATCTGAATATCCAACAACTACTTGTTACATTGATTCCCATACGGCACAGTACAGATCAACAATTACCACTAAGTCTTCTCCGTCTGTAAAAGTGTGCATAATCACGTCGCAATTTTTCATCCCAGGTCGGAATCGTAATAATTTATATGGCATGCAATGGGGCGATAGAGGTTTGCGCGCCTCCCAATCTGCAATTAAAGTGCGGAGTGCAGTATCCACACGCACACAGAGAGGCGATCACGACGGCTACGGGGTAATTACATGGTTATGAAGGCGGTAAAGTACGGTGTGGCCAAAGGCTAGAAACGGGGGAAGAAAGAGGATGCGCTACCCGAAATAAACTGGGGAACACACGATGTCCTTGATTATAGGCAAATATTATATATTTTATTTGACAGAATATTTTATTATTATTATTATTATTTATTTAATTTATATGTATAGTTTGCAAAAAATTGAAATATCCTTTAATATTTATAATAACACAAAATGTCAAAAATGATATTTATCTGCTTCTTTTTCCGAGAAAATCTGTTAAGAGCTTCAAGACGTACTTTCGGTTGACCAATAATAACCAAAATCTAATCAATTATTCATATAGATGTATAAACTTGTAATTAATGTATTTGTGATATTGGAGTTATTAGAGACGAAAAATCATACGCACAGGCATATACATACACTGACCGGTAAAAAAACGGACCACTTAAAAATATCCACATATTTTCAGATTTGGAATATTAGATACGTGGAAACTATATTAAACTATGAACTACGACTTGTCTGGACAACCTAAAGTGGGATCTCATATATGAAATTACAGTTTTTATGTAATTGCAGAAATTCTTAGTCTGATACTAACTAAACAAATGAATGTTTCATATACATAATAACACAACCAAAATTATACCATCACATTCTTCTACATAAGATTAAAAATTGTTTAAACGTTTTCTCTTCGTATCTCATACGATTTTACTATTTTAAAGATGATGCCTGTACGTGTGTGGTGTGTGTGTGTGTGTGTGTGTGTGTGTGTGTGTGTTCGTGTGTGACAAATTTTTCTCCGACGATAACTCCAATACTACAATTCTAAAAATTATAATTCTTTCGTTTTCCTCTTCTGTACATCCATATGAAGAGTTGATTAGATTTTGGTCATAATTGATCCACCGGAAGTACCCTTATTTGAAGTTTTTAACAGTTTTTCTTAAAAAAACGCCGATAAATATTATTTTTTAACATTTTGTTATTATATATATTAAAGAAAATACTCTTCTCTATATGGTTTGATTATACATTTTCCTTCATATTCAATAGATGTAGATTTATAGCATTATAAAGAAATTAATTTTCAAAAATTAGTCAGCTTTGCTATTTATCATGAAAACAGCTGATATATTCAAAAAATTCTAATTGACAGATGTCAGTTGCAAGTGCAAAACCAAATATGGTAGGTATGTCATAGTGTTCCTCGCAAGTGACATGCAGAGAAAGGCCAAAGAGAAGATGGAAGGACTGTATCGCAGAAAACTTGAGAAAGGAAGGACTGTGTGAAGAAGATTGCGTTGGACATGAATGAGTGGAAGAGAAGAGGAAACAGCGACCCCTAATAAAATAGGAGAAAGAAGAAAGAAGGAAGTCTCCAGTGCATTTTACTTAGTGTATGTTTCCGTTATAATTTTATTGGATTTATGGAAACTTTTCAAATGAACTTTTGGTATGGAATTTGTAAAAAATAGTATGTGTTCGATTTTACATATTATATAGAATCTGTTCCAAAGACCTTTTGGTATGGGATTGGTACAAAATACATCGAATTGACGGAAGGTCTTGTGCTGGCCGCAATAGATTTGTATTTTTTTTTTTTTAATTTATTATTACACGCTTCTTTATACAAATCTAATATCTAAGCGGCGATATGTATGGGGATAAGGCTTTTCTTCGAATTTTTTCCTTAATCATTTTTTTTTCGCGATCGCCCAGAAAATGAACTCTTTCTGATCACTATTTAGACCGGAAAGTCCTTCTTTGCTGAGCTAGCTCGGAAAGTTGTCTATAAGGGATCGGAAAGTACTTTACCGATCCCGGAACCGGTAAAGCTAAATGTTTCCATGGAGATCAGTTGTTTATTTATTTCTTATTTGCTCGCAGTAAAAAATAAATTAATACTTTTTTATTCTTTTTTCAGGATCGCAAAAAAAATATTGTACCCAACATGACCTGAAAGTGTCTATACTGGGCTCACAAGCTTGCTCACCCAGTAAGGTATCACTTTCAGGTCTTGTTACGTAAATTACTATTACCACAGCGCAGAGAGGGGGATGACATTGTGAAAGTACGCACACACAAACATCCATGCCCGAAGTGAGATTTGAACCCATGACACCAGATTCTAACTGTGAAGGTCGCTTGAGCGCTGCCTCAACATGCTAAGTCACTGGTGCCGGCAATATTTCTCAAAATAAGCGAGATACGTAATATTTTGAAAATTAACAAAATAGCTATTTATGTATTAAGGGCGAAATGATATAGATTTTGGCCCGCGGTTCAAGATTGAAGCCCGACGAGGGTTACAATGAACCTAGGGCCAAAATATATTTCGCCCGTAATACATACAATATTTTTTGCACATCCGGAGTAGTGTTACTTCATCACCGTGATCAAAGTAAAACGATGTTCAAATCAAATTCAGATCATAGTAGTCTATTTGACATATGTACGTTGTCACGGAAAACAATGAAAACAAGCTAGTAAACAAAGTAGCAAAAAAGCGGTGCCACGTCAAAAATTTAATACCATAGACAAATAATACTCTTTAGACCGGAAACTTATGTGTACTTATACTGAACATTACACCTGGTGGTTGGAATAGAACTAAAATGTAAATTAGGCAACCCGTTTTGGAATTTTATACAAAATATTGTAGTTTTGTTTGTTGATATTTTATTTTGATATTAAAATGCATGTGAACAAATTAAATGTTTAATTATACTTTTTCATTTATACATAATAAAATTTTATTTTCGAAATAGATCTATGTCATTTTCATTGAAATAATTGTAATGGTTTAACAAAACACGAATTGAATTACTTATATGATATGAACTTATCAACACATAAAATTAAACAACGTTACATTAAAAACTTGCCTAATAGACACACAGAGAATTATACAGAACCGTGATAGCATCGAAAACACAATTCAAAATATGTCAAATTCATAAATTTACGTCAAATTCAAATGTTTCCCACGCAGCCTTATTTCTAACCTCAGAAAAAATACGTGAACCAATAGTTGCTTAGTAATAAAAAATGTTCTTAAAGCGACGTTCGCGACATCTATTGACTGGAATTGAGTACTAGTGGCAAAGGCCCGGCACTCGCCATATAAGTTTCCAAAGGTTGTTTATTACAAAAATGGGTGAAAATAGTAAAGAAAATGAACTCCCAGATGCAATTAAACTAGCGGCAGAGAATATGTATAACAATGAGAAGATCAATATTAGCACTGATATGGATATAATCTTGAAACGTTTTTGACAAGTTCAAAAACCTAATTTTATAGCTCTATAAACATGTTATGTAACCTCAAATGTACAACTTTTCTGTATCTGATTTGCTGGAAGGGTAAAATATTTGTCCGTACGCCTCTGGGCATCATAGCCTTCTGCGTCCTGCGTAACGATAGTGTTGTTCGTAGCACGATTTTGCAAAGTATGAAGAGCTCTCATTCTATTTTTTACTCTGTTATGCGTTTACGTGTTATATGGTTGATTAATGCCAGCTGATCTTGTTTAAAATGAAACTGGCCGACGTGTTAACAGAGAATTTCAAGCCCACTTCACATGCAAGGCTGAGATAATCACAAACTCGCAACTCTACTCAATTCCAGTCATTTGCTCACTAGCGGTTAAGAGATTTCAATGAACGAAGATGCGAGACGCTGATGTGTCTAAATTTTATTACTCTTAAATACTTTAGCCTTGAGTGACGTGACAACGTGCAATCAAAACAAGATTAAATTTTATGAAAATCGAAAGTAAGATGTACTTTCCGAAAATCGTTACAAAATCAATAAAAAGAAAACAATATCATTACTTCGAAGAAGAGAAAATTATACTATTTATTTACTCCTGAAATAATCAGATACATTTAACTTTATTTTCGATAAATTAATATGTTTGAAACATTAGTTTAAATATATAAATATAAATCAGGAATTGGTCCTTAAAGTTCCATTAATGTTTATTTATTAATTAATGGAACTGAAAGGCCTTCAATCTCTGATCAACATTTAAATTTATCAAACATAAATATAAACAAATAAATATATCAATACGGCTTATTGTTATCCATTAGTGTGTGATTGTGGTGCTCTCTCTTTAAATAGCATTGATAGACCATGAGATGACTGGTAAAAATAAACCTACTAGGTTGATAAAAAATGAGAATTTTAGAATTTCTCGTATTAATCGTATTCGATTGAGCTTATTTTTACCTCTCGCTAAGAGAGGTATTGGATTCATGCTAAAATTCGCATACCCAGATTTTAGTGAATAAGGACGATTTAAGGTCCCTATAATCCGTTTTTAACATTTTTAAAATGATGTCTGTGTGTGTGTGTATGTGTGTATGTGTGTATGTGTGTATGTGTGTATGTGTGTATGTGTGTATGTGTGTATGTGTGTATGTCTGGATGTTGTAGCCACGATTCCTCAAAAACTATAAGACTTAAGAACTGTTTAACTATGGATTCCTCAATCTGACATTCCTGGGAAGAGCTGAAAAGGTTTTGGTAACAATTGAACAACCGGAAGTAGTAGTTTTTAAAAGAAATTCTTCCAAATATTAATTTTTGAAAATTTTTGATATTACTAATTTTGAAGAATAAAATTCTACACCTGATACATTTAAATTTTTTATTATATCTTCTATAAAATTAGAGATAAAGACGCTATAATATATAGAATATCGGGATATAACAAGTCGAGTAGGCGAAACTACACTAAGGAAACCAGTTGACAAAGTCAAATGTTTATAATATAATTTGTAAATGACAGATTTCAGTGTCAAAAATCTACAGTTTTAGTGACATTTTGATAGCATTTTCTGGGAAGTACATTTAATCTTTCTTATTGTTTTATTAATTAAATATTTGAAATTATAGGTAATATGCATATATCCATCAGAAATACCGCCAATCTGGTTAATGAATTGGAAGAATTTGTGACATTTAGAAACTCCCTCATACAATGAAAAATAGATATAATTAGAATTATATGTGTGCAGAAGACATGTTAAATACAATAAAAAACAATATTTGGGTAAAGTCCTGTAATATTTTGTTATAAAACGATGGTTCGATAGCAAAGTGCAATACAATACTTATATAGTCTAATATGGAAATGGCGAGAGGTCTTGTGCTGGCCACAACAGATTTTTTTTTATTACGTTGGTACCACCGCCTTTAAAGTATATTTAGGGTGGACCTTAAAACGGGTCATGTCGAATTTTAACCGGACCTCCTTCTAAAGTGGGTTAGAAAATTGTGCTGGCAATGATTCCGCTTAATATTAATATTTGATCCTGCCTAAATGCACTTGATTTTTCACATTTAAATAGTATTTGGTTTTCACTCATTTTAGAACTTTTTTCCGAGGCAATAAGAGGTTTAATATAATAAGGTTTACAATGACCCGAGAATATGTGGAAGTCCCAATCATTATTCTTAAAATATTGTAGATGGTTAAATAATCGCACAAAGGTCCAAGTAGCTATTAGATATTATGGTATAAAGTGATAAAACACGTATATAATTTCTACCCTACAACAAAATTATTGAATTTTAAGTAAAACGAATTTTTAATAAATAAACTATATTTTTAGGTAGTCATGTAAAGATATTTAGAAAAAATCTGATGTGGCCAACACATGACCTCCTGCCAATTGCATGTTTCAAATAGCAGTGAGCTTTAAGTAAAGTTACACTTCCAGTTGATCGTTTGTAAATAAAATCTAATTTGTTGTCCAATAAATAGAAAAGTCTGTAATACGAAATTTTGGATTGTTTTATTGTTTTTACTCAAAAATCTGTTACAGCTCCAAATTAAGTAGGTACCTACTACATTAGATTTATCATATATGGTCAAAATCTAAAATGGTTGATTACGATGATCGACTGATTTCAGAATGTAAAAATGGAAAATAATCAGACATGCAGTCGTTTGTAAATTATTTATTTCCTAGCCGACGTTTCGACTTTAACAAAAGTCTTCTTCAGGGCCTGAAGAAGACTTTTGTTAAAGTCGAAACGTCGGCCAGGAAATAAATAATTTACAAACGACTGCATGTCTGATTATTTTCCATTTTTACAAAATCTAAAATGTTGTTTCAAATTATATATGAGTTTTAAATAGCAAATTTGAGATGTTTTGAATCATATTTTAATAGATTTAAGGAAAAATCGTCACACACACATTACTATAAAAATCAGCATCAGCTTCCATGTGCTCTAAAACGCAATCTGTGTAAATTCTTCGTTCAACTTGATCCATTTCGTAAATTTGTAGTTATAAATTAATATTGATTTATAATGCTGCAAACATAGATAAATTAAATCAGATCATCCTGTACATCTAATATTTATGTATGATGGAAAATATATTATTTTTACTTTCTTTTCCTTAAGACGGTTTCATTATTAATTTTAATGTAATTGCTTTCTGACAGTGACATTTGTGTAAATATGTTAAAATTGTTATTAAAGTATTGTTTTTGTTTGAAGAATACATATTCACAGAAATTATTGTAAAAATGTTAATATCGGATTCTGGGGACATCAAAACGTGCTTATTCACTAAAATCTTTATATGCGATTTTTAGCACGATACCTCCTTTACCTGGGGAAGCGGAAGGAAAAAAAGGCGCCGCAGGCGTTATTTTTTTTTTTCATTCAAGATCAAATGTTGTAAAAATAAATTGCCAGATCACAGAACATTTTAGAAAAGAGAATATATTTAATGGGTTGTTGATTTATTTGGATAAATTGTCTGCAGTCTAAACACAACACAATATGGGGCGACTATTATACCGGTTGCCGGTCAACAATATCTGCAGAATTCCTTATATTCTCACTTAATTCGAAGTTGATGTTATCTTGTAAATGAGGGCTCTCAGCCGGACGGGACAGTCCCGTTCAAAACGGGACGTATGGTCACGTTAGACGTACATCTTTTTCTTCAGTTCTGAAACCAACCTCGTCAGCATAAATATCTAATTTTAGACATTTTTGTGATATCATGAAGAAAACGTGATAGATTAAAATAGAGCCGAGCTTTCTAGCACATCAAGTATAATTATCAATACGGTTGAGTTATTTTCTATAACCTGTGACTGTGCCTAAAAAAGAAGTATGTATAATCAATGTGTATACTGAAAATAAAGCTCATAAATTATGTGCTATATTCATATGAGCGCACTATACATGTTTATATTTTTTTATCTGTTTAGAAATATTTTCTCATTTATTTGTAACTACCGCGCTAATAACAAAACCAATAATAGCTTGCAACCAGTATGTTCCAAAAGAAAACAAAACCCATTCGTTTGTAACCCCCTAAAGAAAACTATAAACATGTGCACATCAACCTACCACAGGTTGCGAAAGAAGTAGAGCAAAAAGCTCGGGAACAAATGCGAGTGTCTCTCATCTTCATGAATCTCGTGTGGTTTTTCTGTCTCTGCAGGTAGGCAAAACAAACATGGTAATTAGACAATCCTTACTTAGCTGCAGTAATTAACCCGTAAATACGCTCTTTGGAAGTCGTTAAGAGATGTAGATTGCAAATTGTTTCGCAGCTCTACAAGAAATATGACGAGAAAGATATAACTTAATTTTATTTGAAAATAATTACTCACACAAGAAGATTTTATTGTTTTTTCTTTGAACATGTTTTGCAAAATGAATCTGAAATTATAAAAGTTATTTCATATGTACATAAAAATTCTTATACATACGAATAAATATAAAGTGTGGAATTTTGTATATTCTGATTCATCGAAACCCAAGGCATCGCAAAAAGCAGCTTAAACACCCGCATACTATAAAAATACAAAGGAACAGTTAAATGCGCAAATTTCCTTAGGTTAGTCACAATACTTGCAATTCCCAGGGATCGATTAAAGGATAATTTTAAATATCTTATGAAACAATACACTTATGTAATCCGTAATCCTACCCAAAAACGCAAAGATAATTATTACAAGTATAAGAAATTATTATTGGTAGATTACTATGGTTCGAATTTAAGCAAATTAGCCTGCATTAAATTTTCGCCTACATTTCATATTTACCCCACATAATAGTTATTTATGATATAAGTGTTAAAAGTGACATTTTATGAGTGAGTGGGGTAGTTTGTGAAACGAGGCGAAGCCGAGTAAAACAAACCCCACGAACGAAATAAAATCACTTTTAACACGAATATCACACACTATTTTTCCTACGACCCTAGTTATGTATTAATAAAAACTAAAAATTATAGAATGACATTTATGACAGGTCATGATATTCTAACCTTTACTTCCAACAAAATTCTAACCTCTACTTCCAACAATACTGTTTTAAATTCCAATTCTTCAAGCGTCTTGCAAGGAATTACTATAAACAATTGTAATAATTGTACTATAACAATAAACGTTCCAAAATAATGTGTACTTCTAATAAAATACCTATATAAATCATTTCAGTAAAAAAAATAAATATAAAATGAAACTACATTTACTTGTAAACACTAAATGTAACTAGATTTAGTAATATTTTTAACACTAAATATAACTAGATTTAGTTCTTTTTTAACACTAGTATTAAAAGTAAATTTGTTTTTTTACTTTTAATCCGTTGTCAATGACAACGATTTAAAAGTATTCACTGTGTTATAAAATATTATTTTTAACTCGCTAAGCAACCGTTAAAAAGACTACTTTTAACAGTGGTCGTAGGAAAAATACATTAAAAGAAAAACTTAATTTTGATACAACTTCTCTACTGGTAAAGTTATTATTATTGTTATTTTTTTTTTAATCATGCTGCAAATGTGGGTTTTAAATGATGGTGACGTTGCTAGTGCAAGTGATAATGATAATTAACTGGACGTTTCTGTGAGAAAATTCAATGTTTGAAACTGAACCAAAAGAAGATACGACTGAAGTGGGACAACACAATGAAGTCGATGATATTAATTTGAATAAAACTTATTTACACGAACATGTGTATAGCAGTTTGTATTAAATATGTATTATAAGTGCGTAGTTTTATAATATTTTTGTTGTGAGAGTCCAACGCCGTGTGTAGCAGTAGCAGCATTCACAGTCTTATTTATGAGGGGTGGTCCAAAAGTTTATGGCGATTCTTTGGGTTTCGATGAGACAGAGTATACGCCAACATTTATTCGATTGAAAATTATACACCAGCATTTACGAGAAGACAAAGCTTTTATACGAGTGGAAATTTATAGCCCAAATATTTTATACGCTAAACATTTGTACATTCTACGAGCGTATAATCAACATATTTTGCATACCAAACGAGTAAATTAAAAAGAAAAAAAAAACTATGTTGACGTTAAATTATCTTGACTAATAACCGCCCCATTTTAAAGTTAAATAACTATTTATTCATCTTCATCGTTAAATCGTTATTTTAATAGATAAAGTGTCACTTTAAAAGTAGGTTTGAAAAAAAAGGACCGGATATAAAACGAGCACCTAAAGAATATATAAACGATTTACATACTATGCTTTTTCTACTACTACAAATTGCAAAAGTAAAAAATGGAAATACAGAAACAACATTTTTAGATTATTTATTTTTATACAATGACAGCTGATGAAACTACAGGAAGCCAACTTCAGACAGAGCTTATTGATTCAGTTGTTAGTGGTTGCTAGTTTCACGCCGTGTCCAATGCGGCCGAAGACACGGCTTGTCAAGTTGTGATTAAGATGTTGTTTAACTCCATGGAAATTATTTTGTAACAACAGGATTAGAAAATAGTATATTACGTCTGAGGTTAGGATATATTTCATTACATCGCCGAGGGCTTATGCAATTTACCAAGTTCGACTGTAATGAAACATATCCTACCTTTAGATGTAATATACTATTTTTCTAATCCCGTTGTTACAAAATACAACACAATTTACCAAGAGGCGAAGCCTTGAGGTCTGATACAGCGTTAAGATGTAATGAAACTCTCACTATACTATTTTATATACTATTTTAATTTTGTATAGCCTTTATTATTATGGGGATCTATGACAATGTTGTTAGGCAACTCATAACCATTTCCAACCAGTGGTGTGTCATTTCCACCCAAGAAATTGTCATTGAAAATAGGAATAATGTATTCCCTAACCTGTAAAAGGATAAGAATTGACGTATTACTATAATGATTGTGATTAAAAATATTTAAAAGGTAATATTTTATACTTCCATATAAAAGTCAAAAAATAGCCAATTATGTAATACTGCTTATAAAAACTTGTATTAATTAAAAAAGAACTAAGCTAAATTGTTTCACTTAATATAAAAAGCCAGTTTTTTTTTTACCAATTTATAAATCCATATGCGTATTTATTAGCTGAGATTGATTAAAAGAAGACTAAATCATGTAAATAGTAAAATTGCCTTTTAAATGATAATTTTTGAATTATCTCTATCAAGATTTTGTTCTTGGTGACTGCAAAACTCGTTCCGAAGTACGACAAGTTGGTCTCTGGGATTTCTTCTTATTTTGGTGTTATTAAAATGCAAATAGAGAAGTAATTTGACCAGAGCATTAATTCTAAAGCCAGTAGGAATACCTATCAATTGCTTGGTAGTTTTGAATTAGTAAATGGCGCACGTATTAGTCCGTCAATAATTAAAATTATTAGCACAGTTAAGGCTGGAAATATCTCGATTAGTAAGCCAGGTGATCGGATTTTTATGTAATTTTGTTCATTTTATTGGCACGTGCAGTTTCTACCTCGTCAGATTATTTATAGAATCATCCAGCAACAGCTCTTAGATGATATGGATAATTTTGTTCATTAAGTTTTTGTTAGCCTTCAATTCCTGTTGATAAAAAAATACGGGATTATATTTATATTTTCATTTTCTCACTTGTCAATTAATAACTTCAGAACTTGTTACGGATGTAAAAAATTATCACGACATCCTTATTTTGTAGTTAAAAGTGGGTACAAGATTTTTATTTTCTTAAAGATAACCTAATACGGGGCAACCTAACCTAACTTGACGTTCGAGTTATGAGGGGTAGATTTTGTGCATTACATTACATTACATTCTTACATTTTTTGTCGTTAGATCAAATATTTTCTTGTGTGCAACTATCCTAGTATAATTTGCAATGTATTTACGAAACTTTTAAATTATATTCTGTTTTCAAACCACGTATTTTAGCGGTCATTTTCTTATATACACAAGGATTTTTCACACTTGACCGTTACGTCATAGTTTGATGTTCGTATATTAGATATACGTATCGAAGACAGAATGTAGGAAACCATAAGTAAGTCAGAGATAAACATACGATAGGTATATCTAATATACGAACATTAAACTATGACGTAACGGTCAAGTGTGAAAAATCGGTGTGTATGTGCATAATTTTTTTATTGTTATTTACTCGTATAGGTCTATTTTGTTGTTAATGTGCAAATAAATTGGACCCGTTTTAATTTGCCGCAATTTTATTAAATATCGTAGAATATAGGTACGTAAATATCAAATTTTATTGACACTTTCCAAACGTGTCATTAGAACAAATATTTCGTAGCTTATTTTAATGTGCAGTGTATTTATGCATTATATTTCATTTTCAAATTATTATTTTAGCGTGCATTTTGTTTACAAATGTGCATAATATTTTTTATTGTTATTGAGTCCTATTTTATTGTCAATTTACATTTTTTAATGTGAAAAAAAAATTAGACTCGTTTTAATTTGCCGCGATTTTAATGAGGGTAGTACAATATTGGCACGTAAATATCAAATTTTATTGACACATTTCAAACATGTCTGTGTAACTTTATAGGTTATCTTTAAATTGATGCTGCAAATAATTTTTTAAGCTAACTCGTAACGCGCTTTGATGTAAAGAAATGCAAAATAAACAAAAAGACACGGTCAGTGATGAAAGGTTTGTTGACAAAGTTATGGTTATGTTTATGTTTGCTATATTCGTTACATTCAATTTACTTTGTCATTCATAGTACTGTCTTACAGCGGACTAATAATCTCTCTCTCTCTCTCTGTCTCTCTCTTTCTCTCTCTTGTAGGTTTATAACGTTACAAGCCTTCTCATAAAGTTTATTATTTTCTTTTTTCGTCTATTATTGTTTGAAACATGAAGAAATAAGGGTCTCTCATTTTTTTTTTATCAAGATTAACAATTTCCATAGTTTCATAGATATTTTTACTGAAATTACAAAATAAATTTGAAGAAAAATATTTTAATATACTTTTTGTAAAAAACGAAATAAAAAAATCTGTTGTGGCCAGCACAAGACCTTCCGTTAATTTGATGTATTTTGTACAAATCCCATACCAAAAGTTCATTGGAAAAGATTCTATATATCCAGTAAAATTGTAACACGAACATAATACAATTTTTTACAGATTCTATAAATCCAATAAAATTATAATATAAATATACATTATGTATATAAATACTCTAAAATACTCTATAAATACTCTACACTTACGTAATATTCTCTTTACAATCAAATAATATTACCAAGTTTATATCTCTACCCATTTTTGAATTATTGCCCAAAAGTCAATATACCCCACATTCCTAGATAAAAACTTCAAAATTTTCAAAAATATAATTTTTATGTATCTAGATACTTTTAAATGTGCTGATTCCAAATTTTGAAACCACAGGTCTATATCTCTTTTCGTTCGCGAGATATTTAGATTCAAAGTTTTGCTCAAAACTGCCCATTTTTAGGTAATAACCCAAAAATGGGTCGAGATATGAATTTGGCGACAACACCATTCGATTCTACGGGCAAAATTACATAAGTACACCAATTTTCAGAATTTTTGAACACCGCATACAATCTCTAAAGCAAAATAACCTTACTATTTTTTCAGATTTTGGCCATTTTCAGGGGTTTTCAAACTTTTATTCATAAAAAATGAACCGTATGGACAAAAATTATGAAAATTGCTATACCTATAAGTATCTAGATACCTAAAAATTATATTTTTGAAAATTTTGAAGTTTTTATCTAAATGTGAGGTATATTGATTTTTGGGGCAAAAATTCAAAAATGGATAGAGATGTAAACTTGGTAGTAACATTATTTGATTGTAAAGAGAATGTTACGTAAGCGTACACATTTTTAGAGTATTTGAACAACTGTGTGAATTTTTAGAAATAAAAGTATTAAGATAAAAATAGATAAATGCTATAAAAAAGTTCCTTGGAAAAGATTCTATATATCCTATAAAATTATAACACGAACACATACTATTTTTTACAAATTCCATACCAAAAGTTCCTTTGAAAAGATTCTATAAATCCAATAAAATTATTGCTTCTTCACACAGTTCAGCTCTTCCCAGTATTGTCAGATTAGGGAAACCGCAGTTAAACATGTCTTATGTTTTCTAGTATTTGAGAAACCGTGATTCCAAATCCACACACACACACACACACACACACACACACACATACACACACACACACACACACACATACACATACACATACACATACACATACACGCACACACATACACACACATACACACACACGGGCATCATCGTAAAAAGGTTATAATCGGATTTTAGGGACCTTAAAACGTGCTTATCTCCTAAAATCTGGATATGCGATTTTTAGCACGATTCCAATGTTTCTCTTGGAGAAATGTAAAAATTACAAGAGATTTGCATGTCACTATTAGAATTAAAAATTATTTTTAAACAAATCACATACTTATGATCGTTATAATCAGCGTTGGAATTTCATTTGGTATCCAATCATGCACATTTGTAGATTTGTACATAACTAAAAGTTTATTTCAGTCATTATCGGTCGAGAAATCACTGTCATATTATTTCCTAAGAAAGAAAATAAAAAAATATAAGAGCAAAAATATATATAATCATATGTGCTAGCGGGTAAAATAACCTTAAGTTAATAATAAATCATTTTACGCTTGCACAGAGAATAATTTATGTTTCTCCCTACTTATGATTAAATAATTGTGCTACAATTTACATTTGTGTCTAACTAAATGTTTTTATGTGTGTGTCTTCACGATAATACGATTTTAATATCTTGAACTACATTGCGCATCCAATAATAATATCTTATAAATGTATGTCACTAATTTGTTATCTTGTAAAAAATAAATTATTCACTTGCATATTATAAGAACATCATCTGAAAGAATAAAAAGTACAGACAAATTGAGTACAAAATGAAATGAAGATACGACAAATGCACAGAACAAACGGAAAATTCTCTTCTTCTTTTCTTTTTGTCTGCCTTCTTTCTTTGCACCGTGTGACCTGAAAGTCCCACGCTGATTAATTGTATTGTCAATTTCTATCGACATATGTTCATTGACATCATTGACTTGTGACTTCCAATTACAAAAATTCTCTACGCGTTTGTACAACGTTCAATGGATAACTCTTTATAAATGTCTTACAAGTTCTGCAGTTTTATAAACTGTGAAAAATTACCCAATCACGAATAATCTATCTATGTCTATTACATGTGATGGAAAGACGGTATTACGCGCACGAAAGCTACTGTAAATGCAAGATTTATTTTATAATAATCATTTTACACATGCAGTACCGGTCTATAGTTTCCGGCCTAATAGAGCTGTTGTAAGAATTTTCATTTTTAAAAGATATTGTTCCTTAAAGAGTCTCAAATTTGAAAATATCTCGAAATTAGAGGTGCACTCGATTTCAAGCTTTGGCCCGGCCCGGCCTGAAGCCCGCCTCGATTTCGAGTCGATCATCGAGCCGGGCCGAAGATATTTTTTATCGGGCCGAATCGGGTTAATCATTTTCAAAAATCGAGGCGAGTCGGACTTTTGATTTTGGCCCGGCCCGAAAAATCGAGCTTTTAGGGCCGGCCCGAAAAATCGAGCTTTTAGGGCCGGCCCGAAAAATCAAGCTTTTAGGGCCGGCCCGAAAAATCTTATAGTTCAATCAAATGCACAGTTTCCTTAATATTTTAATGAAAATGGATGAAGTTAAAAAGGATCAAAATGATTTAATAACAACACACTTCACATATTAATAAATAAAAATGTATTATTTTACTTCAAGAATTCAAAGTTATTCATTAAAGCATAATAATTTATTGTGATGTTGCTATTATTATTGTTATAACTAGTATACTTAAATAAAAGTGATTTTTGTTCCTACCATAATGATTTCTTGTCCTATTTTTGAGCAGAAACAAAGTTAGATAAAAAATCCTTATGTAAATTAAAATTATATTTTTTTATATAAGATTTGTGAAAAAGTTGTTTAAATTCTTTGCTAAACAAAGTGTTAAATACTCGTAGGTCTGTAATTTTTATAACAAACTTACACTAGAAGGGTCTCTTTTGTAACTACTTATGTTAATTAACCACCTATTTTCTAGCTTTGGCCCGGCCCGATTTCAAGGCAGTTTTCGAGCCGGGCTAGCTAATTTTTTTGTAGAGTCGATCTTCGAATCGGGCCGGTAAATTTTATTTTCGGGCCGAGTCGATCCAAACATCAAAGCCCGGCCCGGCCCGGCTCGAATGCATCTCTACTCGAAATATTCGTTAAATAGTTTACAATTAAATATTAAAATTTTTGTAATACTCGTATTTTAAAAAAGCCACGTGATCTAAAACAGAATGTGAAGTTAGATTATATACAATTTAAAAATGTTATAAACTGTCGCCTACTTTTATTTATTATTATCAAATAAGGGTACTTCCCGTGGACCGATTATAATCAAAATTTAATCACCTCTTCATATGTATGTAATGAAGAGGAATACGAAAGAATTATAATTTTTAGAATTGTAGTTTGGAGTTATCGTCGAAAAACACACACACAGACACATACACACATACAGATATCGTAAAACTAGTAAAATTGTATTCTAGGGACCTAAAACGTGTTTATTCATTAAAAACTCACCATTGAATTTTTTGACCAAAGACAATACCTTTCTTACCTAAAGGTGACGGAAAGAATCATTCGCTATTGCATTTTTTTTTATAATATTTAACTGTTTTTGTTATTGGATAGCAAATTTTATATATTTTTTAAATATCAATAAATATTATAGGGTGTTCATTTAAAAATTAAAAGTTGCCAGCAATTACTCGAAAACCGGACGTAATAATGTTAAGCGAAATAAAATATTGGTGACCCTATTTTTCAAACACACTGTTTGTATATGTTTGGTAATGAAGGACCAACATACGATACCAAATTCAAATTGCGAATAAACAAGTGAGTAATACGAGTAGAGTTGAACAAGTGTTGTAATTTTTGAAATGTGCTTCAACTCTTATTATAGGTAAATCCAAGATTTTTATATGATTTTTTTTTACAACAGTATCATTATAAATATCGTTTATAATGATTCCAATATACTATTTCTTTTGGGGATATTTTCGTGCCAGATATTAAAAGGGTAAATTACAACATGATTTATATTCGTGTAATAAAATTTATAAATTTATTTTCAATTTTAAATCAATGTTTACGGTTTTCTTTTCCTTTTCTTAAATTTCAAGGTTTTAAATCTTGTGTAAAGAGAGCAATAAATAAGAAATTAACTCCCAAGTTGACAGGTGTAGCTATGAACAATTGCAGGTAGAAACAATGGAGTAATGTTTAATACTCATGCTCGTTTATTGTAATTTAAAGATCATATTTCATCCGAACGCCATCTCGACTTGAACTGTGCCAACAATCACACACTGCAGCGCTGATGACAAGAAATCCTTACATCGTACATTTGTTTTATCAGAAAACGACATTGTTCTCCACAGCAAGATTGCGGGACTTGTTTTCTTTTTTGATACACTCGGGGAATTGTATTACATAAATTATTGCTACTGGCTGACATGGTTAGCATTTTTACAGTAACTGAATATAATATTAAATAGATGCTGACTGAATCTGGGGAGAAGATCATTGATAAAGTTTTTCTTTAACATTCCAGAAGCTTTGCTGTTTACCTTACCGCTCAAAAGTATAGCACTCTATAATACGAACAACAAAGCTGGTAGTTGCATTTGATATTTTGATATTTTGGTTGATAATAAAATTATTGATAACATGTTAAATTCCAGAAGCGGTAATTTTTATATTAACAGGAATCCAATCGTTCGGATCGAGGTCCTATTTGTCATAGGAATTTTACCGCAAAGATCAAATTGTTTTCCATTTCTTTTTTATTGACATTCTTTCTAAAATTCTTTATATTTTGATCAGTTCAAGTTCATTGACCCTGTTTACACTTTACACTACAATAATTACAAAACTGAAGCAGGGACGGTATATAGTAAATACTTTATCTTTTGTGTGCCTGAGTGTCTGGTCGCGAACCTGGGGGAACCGGGTTCGATCCCGACTGACGCCAAATATTTCCAATTTTAAATGGCACAAAAGTGACCCCTGTGGTGCAATCTCCACGCCAGCTATGAGTGCCCGTGAGGTGACGCCTGGTAAGCGCCCACACGGTAAAATATATCGTCATCATTACCGATGTCTACATGTGTTGTAGATACTGGCACACCCAGAAATGGGTAATATGATATATTTATTTATTTTATTTATTTTGTTGTTCTGAACATATCAATGTTGCTACATCAAGACAGTAGCTTGAAAAATAAATTTTCATGTTTGTGTTCTAGAACAAAACAAATTATTAAATTATATAAAAGAAGTTTTATAAACGGCTAGGCAAAGTTCGAAATTTTTGGCTCTTAAAGGAAACCGGATGAAAACTATTGTCCATATACCGTCAGATTCAGAAAAGTTATACAATGGTTGTACACTGATAGACGTATTTCTACTACTGACTATATCATTCGTTGAATTATAAACCAATAGGAATGCTTGATTTTTCTTAGTTACCACGTATTACAGCAGTTATTATTAAGTAATCGTGGTGAACGAATATACGAACCTTTGTATATTCGAATTTGGTTTATTTTGTTCTATGTATACTCAAAGTTGTCAGTGTCATTTTGATTTTGAATTCTATTTACACAGCGAATAGAGTACGAGCTTTTTACCTTCCGTCACCTTTAGGTAAGGAAGGTATTGTCTTTGGTCAAAAAATTCGTTGGTGAGTTTTTAATGAATAAGCACGTTTTAGGATCCCTAGACTACGAATTTACTATTTTTAAGATGATGTCTGTGTGTGTGTGTGTGTGTGCGCGTGTGTGTGCGTGCGTGTGCGTGCGTGTGTGTCCGTGTGTGTGTGTGTCCGTGTGAGTGTGTGTCCGTGTGTGACAAATTTTTCTCTGACGATAACTCCAATACTACAATTCTAAAAATTATAATTCTTTCGTATTCCTCTTCTTTACATCTATATGAAGAGCTGATTAGATTTTGGTTATAATTGATCCAGCGGAAGTACTCTTATTTGAAGTTTTTAACAGTTTTTCTTGAAAAAAGTTATATGCGCGTGTGATAGAGTGTCCCTCGCAAGTGACTTGCAGTTGCAGCCTCTCCTCAAGATTGGAATTTTCAATACCGGAAGTACGAGAAAGGCCAAAGAGAAGATGGAAGGACTGTGTAGCAGAAGATTTGAGAGAGGAAGAATTGTGTGAAGAAGATGCGTTGGACAGGAATAAGTAAAAGAGAAGAAATAAGGGAAAGGAACTTTCGGTATAGAATTTGTAAAAAATAGTGTGTTCGTGTTACAATTTTACAGGATATACAGAATCTTTTTCAAGGAAATTTTGGTATGGGATATGTACAAAATACATCGAATTGACGGAAGGTTTTGTGCTGGCCTCAACAGATTTTTTTCAAACACAATACCTGCTACATAAATGAATCGGTAGTAGACTGATGAGAAAAATCAGGCGTTTTGTGCTTAAGTAGACATCTGAAGTGACACTGACAACTCCGAATGCACCGAAACGAATAATTAACCACCTATAAACCATTCCAGAATGACGTCACCTGTCCTCCACAGGTGTGATTTTAACCTCACTTTTGAATATTTTTAAAAATTATTTAATTATATATCTTACGATAAATATCGAGAAATTTTGATTTTGATACAATTCATTCATAAAATTAAACCATAAATTTTTCCATGGCTCCATCATTGAGTAAATTATGTAAGAAATTTATTTCTGACAGCTGCCCCTCACCAAATTCATTTGTTCTGGATTGATCTATTGTTTGACAGCAAAGCCTTATTGAAATTAAAATTTGACAAGTAAACATTTATTTATTTAATCATAAATCCAGAAACTTCGTTGTCGCTACTACGCTAGATTATTTAAAAATACGAGCATTTCAATACAAAATAAAATAATATTACAATATTACATAGCAATATTTAAAAAGATAGGTTATGTAGCGGTGGCGTACAGTTTGACATTTCATGCAGAAGAAATTAGAATACATGCCTACGTGAAATTTACTGTTTACTTTTTAATTTCTTTTTATTCATGATAAAGTCTATCTGTATACAACTCGACAATAGAAAATTCTCAACATGCTCAACGAGTTCTCTTTTGGAAATACCACGCGACCTTAGCTTTCGTATTTATCGAGAATTATCAATAGTCTTGTTGTATAATATACCTTCAGGTTTTTTTAAAAGATTTTGGATTAAAGTAAAGAAATTCTTGATTAAAAAAAAAAAAAGATTCCAATAAAGAAAATGAGCAATTACAATGAAAATATATGTCCCTGATTATACTCGTATGTCATATCCCATCAAGTTTGGTTTGAAAATGATATTTGATTACAATAAAAAAATTAAATAATAAGAATAAATAAATATATCATCACGGCATATTACCAATTTCTGAGTGTGCCACAATCTGCTTTATTGCTGATATCGGTAATGATGATGACATATTTGTACCATGCGGGCGCTTACCAGGAGTCACCTCACGGGCACTCATAGCTGGCGTGGAGAGTGCACCACAGAGGTCACTTTTGTGCCATTTAAAAATAAATAAATAAAAAATAAATAAATACATAAATAAAAAAAAATATTGATTATAATAAAGAAATATTTGATTGTAATAATGAAAATGATTAATCATACAAAAAATACTGTAGACTGTAGGTAAATTGTAAAAATTATTATACACTGATATGTGTAGTCAAAATTGATTACGCAGATGTGTAGCAGTAAGATCAGCACGAGCTGGTAGTTGATATTGGTAGTATTTTTTTTTTTATGTACACATTTATTATTAGTATTTTTAAATTTATATGTAAAAGGCCTTGAATTTGATTTTGAGTCGATCAGCTCAACGGGAAATTCTCGGTACCCCACTGAGTCAGTCCAATTCTGAATTGTATTATTATTAGTTATAGCAGGAGAATATCTCGCTGAAGAGCTATCGTATCACTGATGATAAATGTATTGCATTCATTTTATGGTATATTTTTAATAATCCTTTTCAATCAACTTTAATGTATTGTTCTATATTTCACGGTAGGCACTTAAAATAATTAAGTTACAATTTACTTCCACTTTTATCACCTGTGTAATTAGAGAATAAAGAACATATTCTGTACAACAATAATTTATCGCTACTAGCACGTCAGTTTCCAATCACGATACAAAATAAACTACAGGAGAATAATAAATATTCCTGGCACCATCCTCATCCAAAAAACAAAATGGCGTAATGAAGTATCATTACCTTCCTCATTTATCCTTATTACGCATTGTTGTGGACGATGTTAAGCACTCATAAATAAATGAAACAATAAACAATTGAATAACTAATATAAATACCTCTCATTACAGAAGGCATTCTATTCCATTCATCATTCGCTAATACACGCATTCATCAAACGTGTTTCAATTACGATGACTCGGAGAAGAAGTTACTAAGCAGTAGGCTACATACATCAAGATCAAGTTAAGAAATATCATTGTGGTTGTGGGGATGAAGAAATTAAATGACGTATTTATTAAATTATTTCGTATAAACTTAGAGGTCTTTCACATAAATTATAATCAACGGGTCATATATTCATCAGATTACTTGCAGCCTTGATCTTTGACATAAATATGTACATACAAATGTCCGGATTAAAATAAAAACATACCCGGGTGTCTACTTTTTTTGTGGATCATCGGCAAATCAATGGTAAAATTTTCATATGGCTGTAACTTCTGCCTTATTAGAACAAAAGTGTAAAAATAAAAAATGTTTTCTTCAAACGTCATAAAAATGGATTCTTTTGTGACTTGATTCATGAGGTAGAAATGAAATAAATAAATATCCATAGCAACTATATAAAATGAGCGATAAGAAGTAACTTGTAAAATAGAAACCTGTTATGTCGCCCCAGTAGTGGTAGCACGCACTTTAGAATTCTATCATAGAAAGCAGGCGAATACGATTTTACTTTTACGAATTTTGTTAGCATGCACTTTAGAATTCTATATTCATTTTTTGATTGGGAAATTATTGGATGTTATACTATTAAAATTTTATTATGACAGTTGTATATAAATAAATGTATAAAATATGTATAAATTGGCTTTGAATAGAATTGTGGCAAAATAATGACATTACTTTGACACTTTCGCCTCGAGTCGTACGCTTGCAGGCGAATATTTTGATACAAGCATGCTACCAAATTTTCGCTTCGTGGCGAAAAGCGAAAACAAATGCCTCTTTTAATAGAATTCTAAAGTGCGTGCTACCACTACAGTAGTGGTAGCATAGTACGCACTTTAGAATTCTATCAAATGAGGCATTTGTTTGTTTTGTTACATCAAAATCGCATCGATAAACAGTTTATATTTAACGAAATAACATTATAAAATAGCACACTTACATATTGGTAATGACAATAAAAGTACTTAGAATTAAAGTGATAAGAAAAGTTCATTTGTTTCTCAGCGATTCCTGGACATATCATCCTTCAGCAATATTCTTGAACTTCCATCTAATTGAACAACTTCAAGGGCCGTACATGGCAATACTTCAAATTATAATTGCACATAAGGAGAATATAAAATTGCATAGTTTTTATTTAAACGTCAACACGTGAAAATTTTCTCTTGAATGTTTAAAACGAAAAGTGAACAAATACGAATGTGTCCATATAGCAACAGAACAATTGAAATCAGCAAACGTCCTTCACATAAAATATTTATAATTATTGTCACGTCAAGTTGTCTTTATTTTATTTAAATACCTATGTTTGAAGAAAAAATATAATGTATCATTCGGAGTAAAAGTGTCATTGTGTGCCTCGAATGCTATTGTCCAACTCGCTAGCGCTCGTCGTGCAAACTTACATGCTCGCCACACAAAGAATCACCTTTACTTCTAATAACACAATATACTATTGTAAGTCCAAAATTGTTTTCATTCGCCATCGAGAGATATAATAAGATAATTTTTGCCCAATTACAGAGTGCCTTGGGAAATAACACAAAATCTTGAATCATGGGTACATTTACTATCACAGAAAAAGCTCAATGGAATAATACAGAGGTGGGTAGAAAGGATGTACGTTTTCTAAAACGTCACAAAATTGTTAAGAAAAAAATTATTGGCAGATTTCTTTATTGTAATTAAGGATATTTTTCTTGTAAACAAAAATATTTTGTTTCAGTCAAGATATTATCCTCCTAAATTTTGAACTAAATATTTAATTACACTTACAAAATTGCAATTTGCACGAGCGCCTCTAACGGCAAAGCGTAGAAATCAAGGTTGCTATGGTTACCCCGTCCAAACAAAGACCTGTAATCAGCCGTAGACTCTACACTCTAGCCATCGTTTTAGTTGAATAATCGAATGATCTTTAATATTATCAAACAAAAAAGTTACCCCAGACACATCTTCTGGTTTTAAACTCATTTTTATTAAACACAACTTATAAATCACAATAAAGAATTAGGTTTAACACTGAATAACAGATGCGAACACAATGACAGATAGGAACAGGGAACGGGACACAAGACAACGAGGGGAGGTTTGTTTGGATGCATGATCTGCCAGGCCCGGCAAGTTTTAATTTTAGTGTGTGGTGCTCAGTGATGGTTCGTGCACCAAATATTTGGTGATACCTAATCCAGAAAAAAAATACGCGCCGCAAGCGATTTTTTTTTTTTTTTTCGTTCAAGGTCAAAAACTACATTTTTGCAGGGATGTGCAAATGCATGTTTTCCCCTTTCATGCACAAAAATAAATTGCCAGTTCACAGAACATTTTAGGTAATTTGAAGTTCTTTTCTTTTAAAGTCCCAGTCGAAGCCATTACATTAAATACTGCCATGCGCTACACGTATCAAAGTCGCAAACCAGAGCCTATTATAATAAAAATGCTAGACAGGTTATGTTATGCTTTTGTCGAAATTGTGGAATGCACTATGTAGTTATGTTGGGTTTACTCAGGCAACTAAATTAAAAAATTAAATTGTAAATCTAAACTAAACAAGTAGAAACCATTGTGATCAATGCAACTGAACTGAAGAATTAAACTAAGGAAACTAAATTAAGAAGTTGGCTATTTTCAACTTTTTGTTTAATTTTATAATTTCTTAGTTTTGCGCCTGCGCCTTTCGCGCACAGATATTCGCACCTAACCTATGAAAAGGTACGATGATAACAAAGTTTCTGCAGAAAAGAGCGACGAAATACTAGTTGGACTTATTCTACAAATTGTTTACCTTTATTTTTTTATCCTATATAAATATAATTCACCTATAAAAGTTAGATTATACGAAATGTCAAACATAAAATTCTGAATTTTAATTTACTGCATAAACGACGTTATTTTAATTTAGTTTCTTAATTTAGTGGCTTAATTTACATGCTGTTATAAACCCAGCATATTATTAAAAAAACTGTAATAACTTATGGCTTAAACGTGTGGTGCGGAGCACCACCATTTGATTTTACGTGTGGTGCCCGAGAACGCGAGCACCACTGTTGTTGCCGGCCCTGTGATCTGCTATCTCTCTCTTGCAGTGACGTCAATTTTGTAAGTGTCTATTGGGGCCGGTCACTGTCGCTAAGATGGCTTGGTAGTCTGGTACACGTGTACACCGTGTAGGTAGTGAACGTTTTCTGACCTACCACAAAAACATGTCATTACTCAAATCTACGTAGAACAAAACACCCAGAAAAGATAAAAAGTCAACGTTTACTACTAATAAGTAGAACTAAGAAACATAATTACAGCATGTCTACTTCTATTTTTATTCTTCAATCATTTACTTCATTGGTGGTCAAATAATTCCGGCAAAAAATTGTTAAAAATAAGATTAATATAAAAACTCATATAATAATTTATATAATCACGACTTATTTCTGATTTCTGGGTATTCCATTTTGTTTTTATTCACAAATTTTGGCAATGAAAATGCAGTATATTTACAAATTTGTGAGCGTTTACTGTCGTGGAGAAGCACAACAGGGGTCACTTTTGAGCTATTAGAAAATTGGAAATAAAATTGATTAATAAAATATAAGTAATTTTAATTTTTGAAAATAGAAATATATAACGGATTCCTCAGCAGTGATTGTAAAGAATTGTACAGAGAATTTATTTTAAAATGCAACATTATAGTTCATCACTTCCATGGTTACTCACTATTGTCAAAAAATGACAGCAATGTAATATTTGTCCATTTTAATATGCAACATTATAAATAGTATTGCAGCACGGGATATACCTCCAAAACACATCACAAATGGTGTCAATTCTTATTACGACCGACTAGAATATTACCTCAGGGTGATTGGGGGTATTTTTTTTTAACATTTATTACATGGAAGTTATGAATTTTTGTAAGCTAAAGTTTTTTAATATGTACAACATTCAAGTTTTGATTATTTGTTAATCGTATGTAGGCTAATTTATAGGAAATTAGTTTTGATAATACAAAACTACAAATTTTGTATGTTGCATTTTAAAATGGACTTTTGTATAAGGGTAAGTTATATGAATGGACAATTACGCAGACATGTTATTTACATTAAAATAATTTTAAAAAGTTATATGAAATACTGTGTGACCGTCACATGTTGGCCGAAAAGTGCAAAAATATTTTAGAAATTTAGGGTTAGGTACGTTGCTCATCATTTCTGAATATTTTATTGATTTATGGGATATAGTACCTACTTTTTATTCAAAAGCTCTATAGTTATATATTTAGAGACCTGGCATCAATTACAAGACGTTACAAGGAAATTCTTTATGTAAATACACATAATTTTTTAACTAGCCGTAGAGTAGTCTTGAAACCCTTTGTACCCGTAAGATATGACTTTGTGGTCATGTTGCCGACTATACTTATCTACCAACAATATATTGAAAAATATGTACATTCTTCTTTTTTATTACTTTTAGTTCTGCATTTCTGGCATGGGCGGCACTATTTCGTACACATGTAAATTGCGAATGAAAAATACTTGAACCGATGCGTCGCTCCGATAAACGTTCAAGGTATGAAATATGTCACAATGCAACAACACTTTAGTAATAACACCGCTATCAGATGGAATATAGTTTTACAAAACATTAATGTCTACTCCGTCTCGTTTTGCTGGTGCTTGCCACAGCAGAATTTTTATTTCCATTTCTTTAATCTTTTAATTCTTCAAATTTTAGGCTACATATTACAAATTATAAAGCATTAGACGCAAAATTTAAAAAAATCTATTGTGGCTAACACAAGACCTCTCGCTATCCCCATATTAAACTATAAAAGTACACATTGTATTTAACATTTCTGGTATATATATACGTATACACACACACACACACACACACACACACACACACACACACACACATTCTAATGACATTTATTATTAATATATTTTTTAATTCATTGTAGAAATAAAACGTTTGAAATTCTTCAAATTCATTGATGAGATTGGCGGTATTTCTGATGCGTATATGTAATATAATAATAATACTCAGCTCTCCAGGTCGTGTCGGCCCATGGCTTTACTTGTAAGTTTTTTTTTTGCACTGATAAGTGATATATATGGATCTATAATTTTAAATATTTATTCATTTTTGACGTTTTAAACTTGTCATTATTAACTCCATATCAACAATTATAAGTAACACTCTTTTCACAAGTGAATTAAATTTTTTTAAAACACTCTTACATTTTTTTTTAATTCACTCTGCAATAAATAATGCATTTAAAATAACATCAGGCACGAAATTAACACTTACCATAGTATTTATCAGCCATTTTCATTATTTTTCACGGCATAAATGACAGACAATAAAGCTTTTTTAATAAATGACTTGACATATATCAAAATTAAATATTATAATGGTTTTAATTACTATTTCGTCAAAATTGAATAAAATATTGTACAAACCACGTGAGCTAAGAATGTTTATTCACTTGGTGTGTAAATATCTATTAATTAATAATAAAATAAGAAATATTAAATGTACTTTCCAGAAAAAGCCTTCAATAATGTATCTGGATTTTTGATATTGATATTTTTTCTGTCAGTTACAAACATTTTGATTTTTCAACTGGTTTCCATGGAGTATGGAGTTATTTGGGCTGTGATATTCATTACAGCGGATTATTTTATATATTTATAATTCAATCTATCTCTAAATCTACAGAAGATATAATAAAAATGTTCAATGTATTGATTGGATAGAGAATTTCATATTCTTTAATATTTGTGTTAGCATAAATTTCCAAAAAATAATATTTAGAAATTTTGTTTAAGAAACTACTACTTCCGGTTGTCCAATTGTTACCAAAACTTTTTCAGCTCTTCCCATTAATGTCAAAGAAAGAAATACGTAGTTAAATTGATCTTTAGTATTATAGAATTTGAGAAACCGTCCCTCCAATATCCACACACATACACATATCCACACAAACACACACAAATAACACACACACACACACACACACACGCACACTCACACCCACACTCACAGACATGTTAAAGTCGGATTTTAATGCCTTTAAAACGTGCTTATTCACTAAAATCTGGATATGCGGTTTTTAGCATGTATCGAATATTTCTCTTAGCAAGAGGTAATAAAGGGTTAATTTATTACAAAAACAATACTTTAATCTATAAAATTTTACAATTTAATAACTGGCTAACTAACCTAGTGCAAAGTTATCCTGTGGAAGAATCTTCTGTCATCGACATCTTTAGTTCACTATTTCTTCTATCTAACTATGCAGGCTATAATGGCATGCAATCTAACGATCTAGTCATCATCTAGTCTAGACTCTTGCTAGACATCTCTGCATCCTCTGCAACTAGCGGATTGGGTCTGCACTTAGCGCATTCTGCGTCTCACCAGCATCCTGGACCAGTGGGTCTCTAGGTCTGCCAGAGACGAGACTGGTTTCACTGCGAGACAGAGATGCAAGAGGAAGATGGAAAAAACGCAAAAAGATGCAGGAAAGTGAAAGGAGATGAAAGAGAAATGAAGAACGTGAAGGAATAAATGATAAAAGGAGAAAGTGGAAATTGGGATTTTTTTAAGGAAGCAAGTTTATTATATTTACAGCAGAGATCAAATTTAAATATGTGAATCCATTGACCGTAAAATGTTTGTATTTATAGTTATTCCACATCTACATGAACCCAATTACCGGAGGTGTCGTGTGTTGTTAATTTAAGGAAAAAAAAAACTCTGTTGTGACCAGCACAATATATCTCGCCATTTTCATATTATACACCGATTTTTCATACTTGACCGTTGCGTCATTAATTGCTGAATAGCAAAACAACAAGTAATTGTATGTTTATCTCTGTCTTACTTATGGTTTCCTACATTCTGTCTTCGATACGTATATCTAATATACGCACATCAAACTATGACGTAACGGTCAAGTGTGAAAAATCGGTGTTTAGGCTAAGGAATACGTAGTTAAATACACATATTCACACATTCACACATCCACACATATATACACTCTCTCTCTCTCTCTCTCTCTCACACACACACACACACACACAAAGACATCATTGTAAAAATATTAAAATTGTATTCTAATGATCTTAAAACGCGCTGATTCACTAAAAAATGGATATGAGATTTTTAGTATGATTCCAATACCTTTCTTACCGAGAGGTAAAAAATAATTCAGGGTGTAACAGGACTAGTGTAAAAAAATATGGATGTAAAGAAGAGAAGTACGAAGGAATATAATTTATTGGAGTTATCGTCGGAGAAATTTTTGTCACAACATACACACACACACACACACACACACATCATCATCGTGAAACTAGTAAAATCGTATTCTAGGGACCGTAAAACGCGCTTATCCATTAATACTCACCACCAAATTTTTTGACCAGACAATATCTTCCTTACCTAGAGGTGACGGAAGGTCAAAAATGCTAAATATGGAAACATTAAATATATTTATTTTATTTCTTATAATAAGTGTCCGAAATGCATCTCTTGAGGTCCAATGCAAGCTGACATCGACGAATCGGACTATTATTATTAATACTGTAAATTGTATTCCGCAGCACTAAACCTAAATCCATTTCACAATAAATTAAAAAACTCATATAAAAAATATCAATTTCAGATTAATTTAGCATTGTTTCTTTTTTTTTAAGATGGTATCTTATTTTCTTTTTAAATTGTTGCTATTTATAAAACTTTGATTCCTATTCCAAGTAATCCCGTAACAATAAGGAATAGGACCTGTGTTGATATAACATGTTTTACTCAAAACGATCCCAGGAATCCGCTATTAAATCTTTTTATATTAGTCCTAATACACCTGCAAAATATAATGTAATACGTGATTCAAAAGTGACGCCCGTGCGTTTGGGATTTGATTCAGGGAGGTAAAACAAATTAAAATTTGGAAAATTGCCTAAATGTCCGTATATGCCTTTGAAATAATAATTTGAACTTTTATCTGAAATAACATAAAACTATCCTTTACCTCATTATTATCTAAAAAAAATTTCGTCTTCAGTTTATTTCGTAAAATCAATAGTATTTCATTGCAGCTTTAGAGAAACATACGACAAGAGAAGTTGAGGCATCTATCATGCACTGATCATTGTTGTGAAAAGCTTCTCATGTATGATCCGAAAAATAATAGACACAGAATTGACGTCACATGCAAGAGAGAGATAGAACATCTCGATACAAAGTACCCCATTCCTGGAATAAGAAAATAATATTTTTTATTATTATACTAGTAACAAAATGATTAACTTCTATATCGCATATGTAGTTGCAAAATATGAATATTATAATATGCTTGAGGGAAAACGTTATTAACCCAATTTGCCCTTTTGTCCTCCGTTTTGTCAGAACTAGATCTTCAACATATTCGTTCCTTCTTTTTTCTTCGCCGGGGTCACCAATTTATAGCCTATAAAAACGAGGCAAAAAATTAACAGGGATCGTGTAAAAATATTTCAAATTTTAAGTGTCTCCTTACAAGGAATAAAGTGCTTCCTAAAAATAAATAGAATTTATTGCCTGATATTATGAATGGTATATAAATAATCACACATAAATTACTACTTATATGGTAGCATTTTAAATATAGTATTGCTGTAATCTTATTGATACCAAAGTCGTAATTTAAACAAATACTTCCAACTTACTTAAGCCAAGCCATAACGTAGCATAAAATCTTTTCTTCGGCTTGAAACCCCAATCAATACTTGAAAAATTCAGGATATTAGTAATGCGAAATTTATGTTCAAGTCCTTTTCAAATTAAAATTGATAAATGGATATTGAAGGACATTTCATAATAATTAAAAAAATTCATATAGCAACAATGTTTCAGAATATTAATGGCTTGGTAATATTCATAAAGCAATTTACGAGATTTAATTGTCGTAAATTTATAAATAGACATATTTTCCAAGTTAAGAAAAGTAAAAGTTTACCAGACGTGTATGGACAGCAAAATCACTTTTCTGACGCGCGCACACTATTTTTTCGTATATTAGTATTAAAATTTAATTTTTTTGCGGCATAATATACAGAATTAAAAACATCTAAAAAACATAGTAAGCTTATTCTCAGTATCAAAGTAACTTGATAGTTATTGTTTTTTGTACCTTACAACAACCAAACAAATTATTTTTTGGAGATCGATTTACAAAACGATGGATCCAGATGATGAAAAGAACATGAAAAACGATTTAGAAGATAAACAATAAAAAATAAAAATAAACAATTCTTTCTGTCAAAATGTATTTTAATGACAAAACCGTTGCTATGCAGTAACGGTTGTAAAGTAATCCATTTTGATTATATTAAAATAGTACATTACTGTACAAAATACGAAAAACAATTTTAAGTTCATTTTTGTATATATTGTACAACTTGTTTTTCAAGAAATAATTTCTGTGGAATCATTGGTTTCTGTTTTTAGATTCATTAGTGGCAGCAAATTTACTTTTCCCAAAATTCTACTTTCTTTGTCGGCGGCAATAAAAGTAGAACTGAATTGCCTAGTAACTGTCAATAAAGTCATTCAAATTTATTTTTACATAACAATTCTATACAAAATAACATTTAAAATCATGATAATTATCACAAAATTAATATTAAGTAATTGACTAAAAAATATGTGTTTAAAAAAAAAATCAAATTTACTGTCCAGCTAAATTTTGAAAAAGGCTTCATCTCATTTATAAAACTTTGCCGCGGCAGTGAATATGCTACTTTTTGCACTGTTAAACAAATAACTATTTCTGCCGTCTACTGAGTAAGAAAAAGTAAAACTTTAGCTGTTTCTATATAGTTCTAAAATAACACAAACTTTTAGTTTACGAGTATCTTCTGTATATTTTATTAAAATCCACCAAATAAAATTTGCAGAAACCAGAATTATTGCAAGACTGTCAACAACACACAATTAATTAATTAGAGAAGCCACGGAGATTTTTAAAACCAAGAATAGTAATCTCAATCATTGTGACGGTTTTGAACTTGTCGAGAAGTCGAGCATGGCTTTTTATATTATCTTGTAATATGTTACCTTGGTTACTTGAGTATTTATTTATATTTTTTCTTGAAGAAATATACAAAACATAAACTAAAAGGTTGTATTATTATTGTTGTTGTATTATGAGTTTTGAAAGATTTTAAATAATTCCAAAATGTTATATTTTTTGGACGTTTGAGGAAAATATAAATATGTGTATCATCACGGCTTATCTATTTCTGCATATGCCAATCTGCTTTTATTTGCAGGCCTGCTTTGTTTATTTTGTATTGAGAAATTTAATTTAAGTTATAGTATTCAGTATTGTACCTCAGTAATGTAACTTTAATATTAACAGAATCTGGAGCAATAATTTTTCATTATTGTACCAAGAAATATCTAAATTAGCTTCTCAGTATTAAAACTTCTTCTACGCAATTTTTGCAAAGGAAAGGCTCTAATGAGTACTTAAGAAAAACAGCTCCGCGAATCTGTACCTCGACTGTTGCAATTATACTAATTATCAATTATCAATTTCTGAGCCTTGAGGGCGCGCAAGCGGATATATTTTTTCTAGTTCATTCATCTCAAAGAATCTTTTTTTACTCAATACTTTGTTTCTTTGTTATTAAAAACTAGTTTGCTGATGTGCCCTGCTAACGTCCTAAGGCGGTGAGATAGATACATCAGGATTTGAAATTCTAATTACAGGTAGAAGATTACATGGTTGACTCATTAATTCAGAATTATTATTTTAAGGTCTTTAGAATCTAATTTTAATTTTTTGCAATTATTCTCTGGAAATATGTCTAATGTGTACAGTAGATGTGTAGATCCTGTAAGTACTGTAACTCAATTACTATAAATTAAGTTTTTTTTTAAAATATGCTGATTAAACTGCTATTAAAAATATCCTTATATTTTTGTGTCTTTGTCGATCTACAGTTCTATAATAAAAATGTACAATAAAGTACAATTATGATATTTGGTGAAACTTTTCTAATATAATATTTCACAAGATTTCAGTATATCAGTTATTTATCATTTATCAGATTCTGACCCATTCAACCAGAACCACAGACGCGTTTCACTCTTATTTGATCAGTACGGTGCACTGTAGTCTCTATACAGTGTCCCATACTCTATGTTCAGTATAGGGTCTTTTGGAGTACCATGTTGCCAAATTTACTTGCTGTTAGTCTACAATATAGAAAGAGCAAAATATATGACCAAAAAGAGATGAAATATTCTGGGTACTTCATTGAATGTATTTATGACTGGTGTACTTTCAATGCATCTAAACAGGTGGGTGAAAAGAAAAAAAAATAATAATAAACTGGTCAGTTTAATAATTTACAAAAAATATAAAATAATACAAACACAAAATATAAGTAGGGTATAAAAACATAACAAGCGTAGGTAAGTGAAAATAATTAACATAAAAACTCTAGTCAATTTAAAGTAAATAATATAAAACATTTTTGTACTTAATTGGACATTTTACAATCTTCGTCAACAATATAAATTCCCAATGTTACATATTTCCATTCTACGAAAAGATATAGAGCTACATGAAATAATTAACACTATATTTTCTACAGCGCATTTTTGTAACACTATACTTGCCGATTGGAACAGATAGATATGATGAATTGAAATCCCTAATTTTTTGTTTTCCTCCTACGATACATTATCCCAATGCCATATTGATGAAGAATATTTTTTTATGTTTTATGCTATTTATGTCGACATATTATATGATGAATTCATAAAGAGTTAAAATTATTAAGCATTATTTTTTTTTTATTTAATTTATGATAATTTTCTAATATTTAGGCTTGATAGAAATACTGCATATATTTTACATAGTTCATAAGTCTTTATTCTTTCTTTATAATCTTCAATTTGAATTTATAATATTTTAATCTCTAATGCATTTGATGAAGATTAGTATGCCGGGCGGTTTTAAATATTGTATTGAAATATTACTTATTACAGGTAGAAATAGCTTCAGCATGTATTTTCCACCCCGGTTCCAACGCATCTTTTCGCGCCCCTGTAAAGGAAACTATTTAGAACTGCAGATAAATTTAGGGTGATTACAATAAACCCTTGGGTAAATAAGAGATCCTAATAAAAATTAAATTGTACAGTGTTAACTAATTTTGGTATAGCAATGAAAATTTATGAATGTTTCAATATTACATTACATTGAAAAATTGGCAACATGGTACAGAAACCGTCCATAAGATTAGCATTGGCTATCTCCCCTACACTGCAGATAGACGCCCCAATTCTGTAAGAAAGTTGTTAAGTCTTAACAACGTTGCTATAGCAAATGACCAATAATAATTGCGAACACTGAATAAAACATGAAAATGACAGGCTTTACATTTATTTTTATTGGTTAAAATTTTTAACAACGTTGCTAAGACTTAACAACTTTCTTACAGAATTGGAGTGATTGTGTGGGACACTGTATAGAAGGCAATGACTAGGCCGAGTGGACGGATGATATGATGACTGTAGAGCAACTAATAACATATAGAGCCATCTATCGAGAACGCCGTGAATTTGGCCAGTAATAAATAATAATAAATGTACAATAAATTATAAGGCGATACTTGGTGATACAGTTCTAATATAGTACTCAAAACATCAAATTTGACACGTTTCATAAGATTTCAGTCTCAGAATATATGCCTCTTGGTTATTTTTCACCGTGTGAAACGTGTAAAAATGGACAGAGTCTCAACTTACAAATATCTAGGACATATAATAATACAGGATTGAAAAATAGAAACAGATATAATAAATAGAACAATGAAGGCAAATAAAGTGTACTATATAATTAATAAAACAAGTAAGAAATAGGTAAAGATATAAAGCTAAAGATATTTAAAGCTGTAATAATCTGCAAGTGAGTCCTGTAGCGACAGTACGCACTTTAGAACTTTATCATAGGAAACAGGCGAATACGATTTTACTTTTACGAATCTTGGTAGCATCCACTTAAGAATTATTCACTTATTATATCGATTATTTTTTGACATTTCTTAAAACCAATGAAATGTTTCATTACCTGTCAAGTGTCAGCATTTACCACGAACCCCAGTATTGAGTATCAATAAAAAATGTTATAATTATTTTTTTGTTTAATAAAAGTCCCCTAGATAACATATCCTAACTCCATTTGGAACTTGAATTTACCAAAAATATTTAAAATTAAAATTTGACAGTTGATGGGTTTTAATTCCACCATTCCAAAAGACCTCTGCGAACCGAGTTTTCCATGTATATACTATATCAATGTAGAAGAAACTATTTTTTATTCATACTAAACTTGAGTATCTACTTCTATATTTTATTTTTACGAAACGAAGTATCTACAGTAGAATTTTTGAAAGAAGTCCGATCAAGGCCATCTACTAATTGCATCTATGAATTAAGATTTTATGCTGTCAAATTTAGTAGTGTCTTTTACATAGTTTTTATGAGCTACACAAGATATTATGTACCCTCATAAAAACTAAGTAAAAGTAGTGGTGGTATCCGGATCCGGATAGTTTTGATTCCGGATCCAAAAATATCCGGATATCCGGATAATTGAATGTTAAACTATCCGGATCTCGGATCCAAATCTCAGTATCGGATTTTGGATCCGGATCTGAGTATTGGATTTTGGATCCGGATCTGAGTATCGGATTTTGGATCCGGATCCGAATATGAGTATGAGTATCGGATTTTAGACATGGAAAAACAATCCATTTTATGTGAAACACGTGCACGATATAAATAAATAGGTATTTCGACACTTGCAATGAATCTGTAACCATTGTTTCTCAAATTTAATCTTAATCTCGTTTTCTTTGAAGTATTTGTTGTAATGAATGTTAAAATTTTAGAACTACAGAATTCAATATTCTAAGAAATATCCTTCTCGTATTTGCACCAGCTACTTGTCTATTTTAGAGGGGTATTATAAAATTTATTGCTGTTTACAGACCGCTGTAGAGATAAACAGACCCACTGTAACGGTTTGAATTTGAACTCACTTCCAGATGTTTGCCTTTACATTCAAAATGAAGAATCGGATCCAGAATTAAAATTCGGACATACTGATCCGGATCCGGAAACAATACATCGAATCCGGATCCGGACCCAAACCAGAATCCGGATCCAAATCAGGATCCGAATCCAAATCCGAGTTAAATTTACGGATATCCGCTTCAATATCCGAACATCGGATATCCGATGAACCGGATATTTTGAAATCCGGGACCTCGGATCCATGTTTTGTCGGATCCTCACAGCACTAAGTAAAAGTCACTACTAAATTTGACAGCACAAAATCTTAATTCATAGATACAATTCGTAGATGGCCTTGATCGGACTTCTTTCAAAAATTTTACTGTACTTGCATTTTTGTAGTATAAAGTATATACTAATTTTAATCATATTACCCATTATTTTCCAAACTCCATCACACATTCTCCCATTTCCGAAGCCCACATCCTGACTCCTGACCATCTCAACTGAATCTGCGGCAGCAGCGGCAGCGGTTGCTCGCCTTGACCATGGCTCCGTGCTCGACATTGAGGCAGGCTATGGTCAGCACGAGTCCACGCAAGATGCTGCTGTCCGCTGCTTGGCTCGAGTCGAGACACCGGCCGCGGACACAACAGCTGCTCCACGCGTGCGAAGCGAATTGTCAATTAGACGAATCACAGGATGTGAAGATAGGAAGAAAATGTGCAACATCAAGAAGGTGCTCAAGACATGGGAGTCTGTGGGTGGAGATATGAAATAGTGAAAAGTTGTTGTCAATTAAAAGAAGATGTAGGATTAATATATGCATACTGTTTTTAAAAAATTCATGATTTTGCAATGTGGTTTGAATAAATTTAAACGAATCACTTAATATTAATTCGTCCGATAACGAAAGTATGTTTCCACTGGTTTTATCACCATAGATACATATGTCAAATCATTTGTAATCAACGGTCAGTACGGTTAATACTTGGATAGATTAGAATAAGATATTTTTTTTATATACTAGTGTTTTATAACAACTTTTTGTTTGCTAAATGAAATACTTTTAAGCACTAGTGCTTAAAAGTAACTTTTTTGAGCATTACTGCTTAAAAATGACAGTTTGATGCATAAAAATGACAGTTTAATGCGTAAAAGTGACAGTTTAATGCGTAAAATGTTACTTTTAAGCCCTAGTGCTTAAAAGTATTTCATTTAGAAACGAATAGATGCAGTGGCGGATTTACGCATAGGCACAGTAGGCACGTGCCTACGGCGGCAAATTTTCGGGAGCGGCAATTTTTTAAAATCAGAAATGTGTAATTTTATAAAAAATTACTGATCAAAAGACACAACGAAAACATTTATATCGATGATCTCTGAAAAATTCATATAAAGTAAAGCTTTTTTGTAGGTATATTATTATTACTTGTGTCAATTTGTCTTCTGTTTTTCTATGGTACTTAAGTAATGGAATATGCGCTCTATTTTCAACAAATGTCCAAGTAATTGAACTCATGTTTCAGACTTTATTTTGAGACCCTCGTTATTGCTACCGATAATTAACAATACATTTATTAAAATTGCCTGGATTGTAGAATAACCACTTGAAATTCCATTTTGTTATGTCTTCTTTTAATAAAAAAAAAATTAAGAAATGCAAAATTAAAGCGCGGAAGCATGTATTTTTGTATTTTGCAAATATAAAGTCAGGCTTTACCTATTCTAAAGGCTATATTTGTGAAAATTATGACTTCTTCGCTTGCAAATTTTCAAAAAATACTTTAATATAACGGAAACCTAAAGCACAAAACTCAATTTGACGTATATAATGTAATGTAAATAAATATGTTATCTATTGTTGGGTTGAATGATTATTAGTTTTTAGGCTGTGTTTGTGAAAAATGTGACTTTTTCGCTTGAAATTTTTCAATAAATACTTTAATGTAACGATAACCTAAATCACAGAACACAATTTGACGTACCTCGGATGGTTATATTCATTTTATAGGAATTTAACCATACTTTTTTTCAGAAAAAATGCCAAAATCGCTATAAATATTGCTTTCCGTGGCATAATTTTTGTGAAATTTCGTGTTTGTAATGCTTTTGCAACTATATATAACCATCAAAATAAAATTCTTGAGGGTTGGGTATTTCAGACTTTAGCCTTAAAATTACCTATTTAAGCCCCTTTTATATTTTAACAAAAATAAAACATGCGAAAAGTTTAAACATTAAAAAAGATAACATTTCTGATATTCAAATATCTATATGATCTTTGGTTAATATTTGAAAATTACGTTATTGTTCTGTTAGAAATATATTTTAAAATTATGAAAAGGCGGAAAATTTCTGAAAAAGGCGGCAATTTTCTGGGTGCCTACGGGCGGCAAAACTGTTAATCCGCCCCTGAATAGATGAATCTGGCATTTGCTTACTATTTAATTTTGAAAAATTCAAAATGATATTTGAGAATAAATGACGTGCGTGCTTGAAACACTATCATTTCACAATTTATTACATAAATAGCTATTTACAAATACCATACCAAAAGTGCGTTGGCAAAGATTCTATTAATCCAATAAAATTATAACACGAACATCCGGTATGTAAATTACACTCGACACTGACATCGGAGAATTAGAATTATTTGCATATATCAGCTGTTTTCATGATTATAGCAAAGCTGGCTGATTTATAAAAGTTATGGTGGGTTTATGCTCGCAAAATTTAAGAATAAAAATAAGAATAAGAATAGTGATAAAGTTAAAACAGTTATAACATACGACTCGGTTTATGCTGCAGAAATAAGAATAAGGAATAAGAAATAAGAATAAGGAATAAGCCAAAGTTCGTTTACTTTTAACTTTACGCCTTATTCTTATTCCTGTAAGCGAAGAGCGCATGCGTGTCAACTGTCAAATACTTCAAACAAAAAAATTGGTCATTCACATTGACGTATTATAACTAACGTTAGTTATAATACGTCAATGGTCATTCATTATTCATTCATAATAATCGGTGTTGGCGAAACATAATTATGTCAAATTTAGTGATGGATTCTCTTCTTTCCCAATTAATTGAATTAGTGCAGACAAAATAATATTTTGATTGTACTTCATTTTAACAAATTAAAAAATAATAATAAAATTATAAATCTTATAAATGTCAAATCAACGCTGCTACCACTATGAGAATAATAAATGTAACAACTTTTCACTAACCTAAAAACTTTAATATCACTACTCTTATTCTTATGCTTATTCTTATAACTGTCAGCATAAACACCATTTATCGTTATGTTTAAAATTATTCTTAACACTATTCTTATTTTTATTCCTATTCTTAAATTTTTCAGCATAAACCCACCTTTAATCTCTCTATAATTATTTAACTCTCTACACAGAAAAAAAAAAGAATTGAAATTTTGTCTAATTATAATTATATATTATTTTATTAGGCAATATGTCTAATAATTTACAATAATTTATAATTTTTAATTTAGCATTTTAACTAACTCGAAATAGATAATAAATATTTTGTAAAAAATCGTTAATTTAAATATGTAAATAGTTATTTTAATTACTTATTTTATTTAATTTTACTATATTTTGGCTTCATTATTTTTGTCCTACAATTTTTGGTGATTTATCTAATGAATTAGGTAAGTAAATAGAAAAATTAATTATATATTTAGTTAATTTCTTTATTTATGTTTAGTTCAATACTAAATGCAGTCATTTAATCTAATTTTGTATTTAATTTTACTATAATTTAGCAAATTTAACTAAATCAACTTAGATAATTTAATGAAAACATATTAGTAGGCTGAAAATTACAGATTTGTTTAGTTAATTTAACTACAATTTAGATGGTAATTTTTTTCTGTGTATCTAAGGAATATGAAGGAAAATGTATAATCAAACCATGTAGACAATAAGATGTTCTTTCATATTGATAAGCACAAAATGTCAAAAAATGATATTTAACTACATTTTTTCATTAAAAACGGTTAAGAACTTGAAATAAAGGAACATCCAGTTGTCCAATTATAACCAAAATCTAATCAGCTCTTATATGGATGTAAAGAAGAGGAATACGAAAGAATTATAATTTTTAGAATTCTAGTATTGGAGTTATTGTCGGTGAAAAATTTGTCACACACACACACACACACACACACACACACACACACACACATACATATATATACATATACAGATATCATCGTAAATCTAGTAAAATCGAATTTTAGAGATCCTAAAACGTACTTATTCATTAAAAACTCACCACCGAATTTTTTGACCAAAGACAATATCTTCCTTACCTTAAGGTGACAGAAAGTAAAGATGAGTAATATTTCAATGCCTCAACCACAGACTTTGCATCATGTGTACTTTTAATCACACCAAAGGAAAACATCAGAAATAATTATCCGAGATATAGAATATCTTTTAAATTTACGTCCACATTTAAAAACAAGTGGCATAATCTACTGGAAACATCTTTACCGAATCCAAATTGGGTACTGGAATTTAGTAACTCTACACTTTAACTTATAATCTCACGTTACTTAGTTACCTAACACAGTTTTCTAGTTGAGTTAAGTAGTTCACTGGACATCAAACAAATTTTTATGTTTCAAAAATTAGAATCAATTCTTTCATTTAAATCTTGTAAGTTATTTAAACCTTAAATACACTTCTCTTTGCTCTCAAATGCGATAAGAGAATCTGTTACCTTTTATAAAAGAAAATTTATAGATATACACGTGTGCGGTTTGAATAATTAGCAATTTTAACCCTCTCATATTTTATACCACAGAAAACAATAATCGTTTAAGTCGTTAATGGAATAGTGTCCATAAAGTGAATTTACAACGAATGTATTTCAAAACAAGTTTAATATCCAGTAAATAACATAAGTTATCATAGTGCAAATTATCTCCATATTAATAGATGAATTGGAAGAGACTATCTAAAGGTCCAGACTGCTCTAAATCATGCGTATGTACAGCTGCACTGGTGCGATTTAAAGCCTGCATTCACGCTATGCAGCTAATAGGACAAGTGCACAAGTCCTCGCAACGTATTGATGACAATTGAACTTTATCTAAATAACAAATACGCCGTGATTATCTTCACCTGTATCTTGTGTACCATCTGCAATTAGAGTCTAATGAGACGGACCACGGGTTTATGGAAACGGGATAGATGGGATGAATTCAGCTGCTGAACATTTACATACACTATAAACATAACCAGTTAACACTATTAATATTACTCTTTGCTTTCAATGTGCAGTAAAAACATAAATAATAAACACATAATAATAAATAATTTAATAAAATTGTGCACTTTCCTCAAAATTACTGCTTGTACTTTTTTAATGTAACTTGTACGGTAACATACAAGTGTAATAATATCGTGTAATTTATAGTGGTGACTATTACTTGGATAACAATTGTGTCCGTGGCAGGATAAATACGATAAAACGAACATCTTAAAACAAGTACATTGGGAAGAATGTAAAAAGGAAAATACATTGCATTAAGTAAATCCTAAAATAAATCTAACAATTTTCAATTTTATGTAAAGTGATATGCAATCACAAAACCATATTTTAAGAGATATCTTATCTTCGAGTATTTAATGGAGGAAATAGTTTTATTTTTATTTCCAATAGTACTGACCAGGGCTGTATTATGAGGGAAAAATGGAACAATATTACTGTAATCTTTAGAGAAGATGTGTCCTAGCTTTCCTAGTTAGAGCAAGGCGAAGCAGCGGAGGTCCATTTGACGCCATGGGCCGAGAAAAACTAGCGAGCTTCAAGTTAATTGCCATTTTCGCTTACCTGATTTACACCAAAATCTAATGGTTTCTTTCCATGTTAGAATAACTTAGAAATACAAGGTTTCAGAATGATAGTATTTGAGTTACAATATTAAATTTTATAAAAGAGTGGCAGCTTTCGTTGCGATTTTGTTTATAATATACAGATTTACATTTTTTTTAAATTTAAATATTAATATTTATTTTTACCTTCCGTATTGTCTTCGGTCAAAAAATTCGATGGTGAGTGTTTAATGAATAAGCAAATTTTAGGGTCCCTAGAATACGATTTTACTAGTTTTATGATGTGTGTTCGTGCGTGTGTGTATGTGTGTGTGTGTGTGTGTGTGTGTGTGTGTGTGTGACAAATTTTTCTCCGACTCCAGAACTACAATTTTGAAAATTATGATTATTTCGTATTCCTCTTCTTTACAATTATATGAAAAGCTAATTTAATTTTGATTTTAACTGGTCAACCGGAAGTACCCTTATTTGAAGTTCTTAACAGTTTTTCTTGGAAAACCGCAGTTAAATATTATTTTTCGATATTTTATGTGATTATCAATATGAAAGAATATCTTATTCTGTATACGGTTTGATTATACATTTTCCTTCATATTCAATAGATATAGAGTTATAGAAAAGAGATTAACTTTCAAAAATCAGTGAGCTTTGCTTAAGTTATGGAAACAGCAGATATTCTATTCTAATTGACAGATGTCAGTGTCAAGCGCAAAACCATAAAAGTATAGGGTCAGAAAGTGATATAAGTGACAAAGTGTCCCTCGCAAGTAACTTGCAGTTGCAGCCTAGCCTCAAGATTGGAACTTTCATTGCCGGGAGTACGAGGAAGGCCAAAGAGAAGATGGAAGGAATGTGTAGCAAAAGATTTGGTAGAGAAAGAACTGCGTGAAGAAGATGCGTTGGACAGGAATGAGTAGAAGAGAAGAGTAAGAAACAGCGACCCCTAATAAAATAGGGAAAAGCTGAAGAAGGAGGAAGTGTCAAGTGCAATTTACATAATGTAATTTTATTGGATTTATAGAATCTTTTCAAAGGAGCTTTCGGTATGGAATTTGTAAAAAATTGTGTGTTCGTCGTACAATTTTACGGGATATATAGAACTTTTTTCAAGGAACTTTTGGTATGGGATTTGTACAAAATATGTCGAATTGACGGAAGGTTTTGTGCTGGCCAAAACAGATTTTTTATTAATCACTATTAATTATCGATTTGTTTTAGCTCCCCCTCCTTTGAACGGCCTTGGTACCGTAGGATAGAAATTCTCAGAAATCTTTTTTGTAGAGAATTTAGAATTATTTAAATACGAGTTCAACGATATATTTATAGTTAATACCTTTTTAATTGGGTAATCTTCAATTTGATCTTCCCTTTCCGAAAGAAAAAATACAAATCGACTAGTTCTAGTACATTATCTTCATTTCCTTTGATTTCGAAGCTTCTTTCGATTATCACAATGGAATAAACAAATAAGATCTTCTTCTTCGGAAATGAGTAAATCGGTGATTTTGCAATAGTAATTATTTACTTATTTGTAAAAGGAAGAGTGGTCGACGACAGCAGGAAGTTTGGTTTCCGTTATGTCGCTTATTTTCGCCGGAGTGAAGATTCGGAGTAGCTGAAGCACGGATGCATCCTGCATTATGTATGCCGGCTTCGAAAACCTGTTGAACTAGTTCCACTTGCTACTCTGTTAAATGTACCGCTGTAGCAGGTACCACACAGGCACGGAACAGGGAAAATTCTACCAGAACGTGGTACGGAAAAAAACTTAATCTCCGAAAACATAGAAAGTTCTGGAAAAGGAATTAAGTTAGGCACATTTGTAGGAACTCCAGAGAAACCGTAGATTTCACTAATAAACAATATCTTTTAGGCAGTTATCACTAAACACACCGTTTAGGAACAATAATATTTTTTTTTACTAAAACGTAGTTACAAGGTAAACAGAGATCTGCTATGACGTCATATCCGGCATTAGGTGTGCGTTTAGTGTCTGGTTGCCAATCTGGTGACCCGGGTTTGATCCCGGCCAGTGCTGACTTTTAATGGTACAAAAGTGAACCCTGTGGTGCACTCTCCACGCCAGCTATAAATGCTCGTGAGGTGACGCCTGGTAAGCGCCCACACGGTAAAATATATCGTCATCATTACCGATGTCTACATGTGTTGTAGATACTGGCACACCCAGTAATGGGTAATATGTCGTGATGATATATTTATTTATTTATTTATGTATATATTCAAATAATTCTAATTGACAGATATCAGTGTCGTAGTTTATGTTCCTTTTATAATTTTTTTGGATATATAAAATGTTTGCTAATGAACTTTCGGTGTGGAATTTGTAAAAAGTAGTATATGTGAGTGTTAATTTTACTGGATATATAGAATCTTTTCCAAGGTACTTTTGGTATGGGATTTGTACAAAATACATAGGGTAAGATTCAGTGAGTTGTACTAGCGTGTTTTAATCTAAAACAGTCCTTTGTCAAAAATATTTTGGCAACTTGGTAATAGCTGTCAGAAAAAAGTGAGAAACCAAAGGTTCAAATAAAGAAAAAAAATATTATTTATAGAAGTAAGAAAAAAAGGACAAATATCAAAACTGATCAAAACGGGGGTTGAGATATTTTAAAATTCATTAATATTCAGGTATGAAATATTTGACACAAAATTTGACATATTTCTAACCAAATTTTGCAATAATGAGTTTCCTTTTACACCTTCCATTTACAATAATACTTCCTCATTTGACTAAAGGATATTACTTTTCCCTGTGGTAAAATTTCTAAATCACAATTGAATCTCATTGATACATGTGGAAAATATTACAATGGTGCCATATACTCAATACAAGTTTTAATACAGACCTTAATACAACCCACTGAATTCCACCCAATGAATTCACGGAAGGCAATGTGCTGGGCACATCAGATTTTTTTATATAACATTTTTCTCTGAAGTCATTAGTTCGGCCATAAAAGCACTGCTTGTTTCACACATCTTTTTCTCCCAATCTGACACCAAGTTTTGTACGCGGAGAGCTACATAACATGGCGTAAGTATCTAAATTTCGACATTTTTGTGACATCTATGATTCTTCCCGAGATCTTTAATTTTATTTCAGAACAAATATTAATTATTGTGTTTGGTATTTGAACTAGGACCCGTCAAAAAAGCCATTTACTTAGTATAATAATTTTATTTATTTTAAAACAAAAACACAGGCGACATTATTGTCATGAAAAAAATATACAGTAGTATATAATATATCAAGATAGAAAAAGCTTAATTTTTCTTGATATGCAATTTGATGTCCAATAGTACAGCTCAAAGGACTATAAAGTACCGAGGTAAAAATAGTTTTTTCTCAAGAGATGTGTGTACTGAAAACGTCAAAGAATGCAATTTTTTATTATTAAGAGCTTGTGACATATTATCTGACCTCTCTAGAGGCAAAAAGTTTTATTTATTTCATGATTTTGACATCAGAGATATCGAGTTTTACTTCCGTTGGTGAAAAACTAACTTTTCAGCCGCTTTGATTGGTACTAAATATGAAAAGATCTTCTTTCTTGAAAATCCTGACCTGGTATAACATGTGCCACAATTTTTAAAGATAGAACAGCGCATCTCTGCATTAAATCCGCTGATACTTTTGCTTTTATTCGCTCCATCCTGCAAGAATTCCAAACTTTACGACAAATCCAATTTTTTTTCACGTTTTACAGCTGTATTACTTAAACATAGTTCTTGTAAAGTCTTAATCTAGCAATGGGTGTTCGGTGCACAGCAGTAAATAAGCAAAAAATATGTAGCATGCAAAGATGCACTTATTGAATAATTAAAGATGGCAGAATTCAATTTGCTAATTAATTTTTAATGTCACTTTTATAGGTTTGAATATGAAGTATAAATTTTATGAGTTGAAGGCGCGGGTTTTATTGATATTATAAATGATACGTTTTATTTGCGACATTTATTTATCTCCGACATCAAAATACACATATTTTGTAGATACAAATAAAATATAGGACTAATAGTTATTTACGGAAAAAGTGAGTAAAGACATATTTTAACCACAAACAGAAAGTTTAACACACGACAAACGAGGTACCAACCAAATGAACTAATTTCCGTGAGTGGATAAATAGTTATTTATGACACAAGTACGTAAAGCTAATCTTTAGACACGAATGGGTCAGAATTAAAACACGAGAGGACCGAGGTTTTTACAACTCGTTAAGACTCATTTCCACCGAACGTTTTAATGCTTAATGCATAATGATAGTGCATAACGCTTAATGCATTATGACAATTTACTACGATACCATTTCCAGCTACTTTCTTTAGTGACTAATTCAACAGAAATGTCACAATTTTTTCCCTGTACTTGTTTAGCAGACTGCCATTGCAGCAGCAATTCTTCTTTTTTATAAAATATAAATAAATATATTATCACGGCATATTACCCAATTCTGAGTGTGCCACAATTTGCTTTATCGCAGATATCGGTAATGATGTTGACATATTTGTACCGTGCGGGCGCTTACCAGGCGTCACCTCATGGGCGCTCATTGCTGGAGTGGAGAGTGCACCACAGGGGTCACTTTTGTGCCATTTAAAATTAGGAATATTTGGCGTCGATCGAGATCGAACCCGGTTTCCCAAGGTTCGCGACCAGACACTCAGGCACGCGGCTATATACATAATTTTCTGTATCTATATACATGCCGAAAAATTAAAAATTTAATAATTATAAAATAGACTGACAGTTGACAGTTCAGGTTAAAAGTTTGGAATCTTTTGTTCTTACGCATTGCTCTTAGTTCTTAATCATTAACCCTTAAGGCCTATTTATAATGAAATAACGCAAGCGGTAACCCAGTTGCAGTAAGGTAACGCAAAAGATAAATGTACGATACAGCATATACCGTTTTATAATGAAACGCAACGCAGAGCCGCAGAAGTAACGCAACACAACGCCAAAGCTGACCAACTTTCTACCTTACTTTTGTACCGCTAGCCAATCAGAATTCAGTGTTTCAGTTTTACTATAAAAATCTGTATTATCGACATGTCCGTGAACTGTCAAAATTACATAATAAATTCTACATTTTATGGTTAGATCGGTTAGATTTTCAAAGCAATACGAAGAATAATTATGGATGAATTAATCGAGAATCACCAAGTCAGAAACTATATTGCCGCTGCTATATCGTCGTCACTGACCGTGACCATTCAAATTATTTTATACACTTATTTAAATGTCATGTGTCATAAAGACTATAAATAAAAGCGAGTTGAATTTCAACAATATATACAGAATTCTTTTGACTGGTTAGAAGTGCTATCTTCGGCGTTTGTTAGAAATCACATATTTTGTGTTTGCGTTACTGATTACGTTGCGCCGTTGCGTTGCGTTTTACGTTACTTCATTATAAACAGGCCTTTATGTAAAGCTGGAAATGGTAGTGACCGTTGCCATATGATAAACGTTTTTACGTATTGCGCTAGTTATTAATTATAGCTCTTACGTATTAGGACAATGGGTGGAAATGAGGCGTTAGTATTCTTATCAAAATATAATAAAATATCACTTCAAAAGTAGACGTAGAAAAACGCATTATTATTCTGTGTTTTGTACCGTTATCGTCTATAAGCTCCTCAGTGTAAAAAGAATAAATAATAATAGTGAAAACATAAAGATTATTATGGGTATAAAGAATACAATCATGTCCATCTTTATTTCATATTTTTTTTCTAATGACCATCATTCTAACATGTTTATTTCCTTAAATGCATATATCTTATCTCTGTCATTCGTTGAAAATCATATCATACTTATATTTATATTTGCGCAAAAGTGTAAAGTGTTTATAATATTAGATAAAAACATCTTAAAGTGCACTTTCCGTATGTAAAAAGATAATAATCTGTAAATTAACATATTAAAATAATTTCAAGTACAAAATTTATTTATTAATATACTCCAAGTCTTCCACAGAAACATATATAAAAATATTATAATTACGCACAAGTAACATAAAAGGTAAAACATATTTTCGCAATTTGTATGCGTACCGCATCATTAAGGGATTCTGTTTATGGTGTTTATATACATATGAAACATGTTTTACGCTATACTTATACAACTTATTACCAGGTATTGGATTCATGCTAAAATTCGCATATCCAGATTTTAGTGAATAAGCACGATTTAAGGTCTCTAAAATCCGATTATAACATTTTTACATTGATGTCTGTGTGTGTGTGTGTGGATGTGTGTATGTGTGTGTGTGTGTGGATGTGTGTGTGTGTGTGTATGTTTGCCTGGATGTTGGAGGGACGAATCTTCAAAAACTATAAGACTTTGTCTGTGACTTAAGACCTGTTTAACTATGAATTCCTCAATCTGACATTCCTGGGAAGAGCTGAAAAGGTTTTGGTCACAGTTGGACATCAGATGTAGTAGTTTCTTAGAAAAATTCTTCTAAGTATAAATTTTTGAAAGTTTTTGTTATTACAAATATTCAAGAACATAAAATTCTCCATCTAATACACTTAAAATTTTTATTATATCTTGTACCTATAGATTTAGAGATAAAGACACTATGATATATAAAATAATCTAATCGCAGATGTCAGTGACAAAAATCAACAGTTTTAGTGACATTCTGATAACTTTTTCTGGGTAGTACATTTTATCATTCTTATTGTTTTATTAATTAAATATTTGAAATTATCGGTAAAATACATATATCCATCAGAAATACCGCCAATCGAGTTAATGAATTGGAAGAATCTCTATCATTTATAAACTTCCTCATACAATGAAAAATTAATATAATTAGAATTATATGTGTGCAGACGACTTGTTAAATACAATAAAAAACAATATTTGGGTAAAGTTTTGTATTTTTTTGTTATAAAACGACGGTTCAATAGCGAAGTGCAATATAATATGTACTTATATAGCCTAATATGGAAATGGCGAGAGGTTTTGTGCTGGCTTTTTGAATAAGATTTAGTACAATATAATGTCTGAATAATTTCGATGTAGAAGTTTGAGAAAAAACACATAATTTTAACAACATTCAATGACAAACTGACAGATATGTAAACATAACCTATAAAAATAAATATTCCTCTCCTTTTCACAATTTATCGATTTCAAATAAAATTTGATATGCATCTCCGTACTAAAGTTCATTTTTAACACTCATACATGTTTTTTTCCTCGGCCTTTCTGGTCTCGACAAATAGATTCCATATTCGTGAAAAAAGTAGAATTTCAGTCCCTTCATAATTAAATACATAAGTCTTATAAATGCTGAAACAGATTAATTTATGTTACTCCAATTCTTAGCGACCTCTACTGTTTGATAATAATAAATAAATAGTAAAGAAAAGGTTATAGTTTAACGAATAAAAAATAAGTCTTTCTAGAACTACCTACAGGCAGCTTAAAATTTATATAAAATTTCATAAAAAAAAATTGGTGCAAAATCGTATATTGCACAAAATCGGAAAATTGATACAATATTTTTAATTTTCTGAATAAAATATGCTGTGCTCTTTGGTTTAATTTAATATTTAGATTATTTGTTTAGTGTAAAACACACTTATCGACGAAAAAAATTATTCCAAATCGAAAACGACTTCTTTTACTCGTTATAAAATCCGAATCTGGACGCAGATTTAATGGATTAACTTCGAAAATTAATTTGCTATGCCTGAAATAGGTATCAGTTCATTATCATTATTGCAAACTGGTTAATCAGAAAAATGGTTCACCGAGGTTTTTTCACATTTTAAATTAGTAATTAGTTAATTTTTGTTGCTTTTAATAACTGGTTGAGTGAGTAAGTGTGATACAAGTTCTTTTACTTTAAAAATAAATAATAAAATAGCGTTTAAGAAGCTTAAAGATAACAAATCTAAAAGAAACCTATTACTTATATGTTGAAATAATGGCGGGGTGTCATTAAGAATAATAATGTTTTTTATGTTAAATAGTACTTTTAGTTTATAACTTATTAAATCAATTATTTCTAAATAAATGTAGCAATTTATTTCTGCACAGATGTCAGTAATTGACAATTAATTTTTTTACAGTAGGTATAGTATAACTATTACTTACAAGTGATTTAACTGGCAATTATTACATTTATTGTATTTGCACAGTATACAATGTACTTATAGTAAATAAATGTATTTTGTTCAAACCTGCTATACCCAAATCGGTCAAGCAGCCGATACACGTCATTACCTACTTAGTGCAAAAACTTTAATGCATTAAAATCACTAATAGTGAAATATGAAATACAATTTCAATCATATTTAACCGTCAAAAAGTGTATGGCCTTATATAATTATTTTTAAGATGAATAGTTGAGTTTATTACTTATCGTATATGACATGATTAATATATAATTACTGTACATCTATGGGCTATCCAGCAAATCAAGCGGTTTACGTCATCGTTTAGGGATTTTTGAAATTTTCTTTATTTCTTTAAATATATTTTATTAACGGTATTTTATTGGTTTTTTTATTATTACGTATTTGACACCTTTAATAGAAATAATTATATTTGGAAATATAATTATTAATTAAAATTTTGTAAATTTTTGCAAAATGACGTTTCATTATATTTTTTTAATATTGGTAATGGGCTACTTGCGTACCTTTTTTTATTTAATATTTTTGAAGAGCAGGTACAAACTTGCTACCCATATTTTTTCTTTTGGCAAAATATTTATTAATTAGCCAGAAAAAAAATAATGAAATTTGATTATTTGAATTCCCGCCATGTATGACGTAGAATTACGCCGCACCAATGAATGGTCGTAAAGCCATAACGTTTGTTTGTACGGATAATGTAGATCTCCTGTTTGACGTTTCAACAATAGTTTGGAGGTTAGTATTTTAGTTTGTCTTTTTGGTATCGATATTTTAAATTACGTGTAAGTACCTATGTGTTTATTTGTGAAGTAATTAATATATTTGAGAGCCCAGAGAGAGAAAAAAATGAACTAATGTCAAATTCAAATTCAAATTTTCTCGCACGCATGCCATCTATACGTTACATTTTTAAACATATGGTTTCCTTTTCCATTTTAATATAATGACGTCACAGAAAATTTTCTTTCTTAATTTACTAAAAAACAAATAATTTTTTAAAAATAAAATTTATATATTTATATATGTTTTCAACATAACATTACGTATATAGTGATAGAAATCGGATTTTCAGTACCACGCAAGTAGCCCATTCTGAACATGCATATTACTAAATATTATATGTCTATATTATACTTTTCAACCTGCATTGTGATTTCATTTGGTTTTGGTTTCGTTGTTCATTGACAAAATGTAAAATGCTCTGTCATGTCAAATTCAAGAGCTTGTAGTTAATTTATTGACTTATTTTGAAAATGAAAAATAGATTGGTGGTTCTTACTTTCACTGAATTGTAAAGAGGTAGGTACTATTTCGTTCCATTTGTTAGTAATAATTTGAAAATTAAATCTATATGTATAGCGTGTGCCAAACGCTATACGCTATGTACAGAAACAGTGAGAAATTGTATGGTATGCAGTATTCTGTATTTTTTTAAGGATATCACATAATACTAGACAGTTTGTTGAATATACTACAAGAATGAAGTATATATAACGGCGCAAGCAAGCAGTATCGTTCAGAATATTTTAAATAATATTGTATTTCGCTGAAAAAAAAAAATTATACCAGACGTGTTACCTTTTTAAGAAAGATTTGGATTTATGCTCATGCTCATGTAAACTTTTTAACATATGACGTCATTGTTTTTAGTGATATTGTATTTATGACGTAAACCGCTTGATTCGCTGGATGGCCCATACTTCATATTATTAGTTTATTTGTTGCTACACTTGGCAACATTGATAATTTGTATGTTTATACTGTCAAAGTTATTATTTGGCAATTTGAAAAATATTTGCATTTGCATCGTGTTTGAAACATTTTTGTGCGTTGTAAATGCCTATTTATAATAAAGTAATAAGGTGTTTTAAATGTTGTAAGTTTACATTTTGCTTTTTTAATTACTTTTTTGAAAATATCATCTGAAAGAACCGTGATTGTACAAGTTTACTTAAATTTTTTTATAAGTGCACTTGGAATTTACCTTTAATGGGTAACATAAATAATATGCCAAGGAGAAAAATCAACATAACACGATACCATGAGAAATACACACTTCTACATAATATATAATGCTTTTTCACATTTGACAGTAAATATTCGTTATTACCTGTAATTCAAAACATGCCATCATAAAATGAGGTCAAGCAAAATAAATATTGTATCTTTTTACCTTCCGTCAAAAGGAAGGTATTGTTTTTGGTCAAAAAATTCGGTGGTGAGTTTTTACTGAATAAGCACGTTTTAGGGTCCCTACAATACGAATGTACTATTTTTAAGATGATGTCTGTATGTGTGTGTGTGTGTGTCCGTGTGTGTGTCTGTGTGTGTCTGTGTGTGTGTCTGTGTGTGTGTCTGTGTGTGTGTCCGTGTGTGTGTGTGTGTGTGTGACAAATTTTTCTCCGACGATAACTCCAAAACTACAATTCTAAAAATTATGATTCTTTCATATTCCTCTTCTTTACAACCATATGAAGAGCTGATTAGATTTTGGTTATAATTGGTCAACCGGAAGTACCCTTATTTGAAGTTCTTAACAGTTTTTCTTGAAAAATCGCAGTTAAATATCATTTTCGACATTTTATGTGATTATCAATAGAAAGAATATCTTATTCTCTATACGGTTCGATTATACATTTTCCTTCATATTCAATAGATATAGAGTTATAGAGAGATTAAGAGAGATTAACTTTCGAAAATCAGTCAGCATTGCAAAAATTATGAAAACAACACATATATTTAAAAAAATCTGTTGTGGCCAGCACAAGACCTTCCGTCAATTCGATGTATTTTGTACAAATCCCATACCAAAAAGTCCTTGGAACAGATTCATGTAAAATCGAACACGAACACATACTATTTTTTACAAATTCTATACCAAAAGTTGATTCGAAAAGGTTCTATAAATCCAATAAAATTATAACATAAATATACACTAAGTAAAATGCACTAGACACTTCCTTCATTTCTTCTTTCCCCTATTTTATTAGGGTCGCTGTTTCCTCTTCTCTTCCACTCATTCTTGTCCAACGCATCACACAGTCCTTTCTTTCTCAAGTCTTTTGCGATACAGTCCTTCCGTCTTCTCTTTGGCCTTTCTCTGCGTGTCACTTTCGAGGAACACTATGCCATATCAATTTTAGATCCTATACGCTCCATATTTGGATTTGCACTTCCAAATGACATCTGTCAATTAGAATTTTTTAATATATCATCTGTTTCCATGATAAATACCAAAGCAGACTAATTTTTCAAAATTAATTTCTTTATAACGCTTTAAATCTACATCTATTGAATATGAAGGAAAATGTATAATAAAACCATATAGAGAAGAGTATTTTCTTTAATATGTATAATAACAAAATGTCAAAAAATAATATTTAACTGCGTTTTTTTTAGGAAAAACTGTTAAAAACTTCAAATAAGGGTACTTCCGGTGGAGGAATTATAACCAAAATGTAATCAACTCTTCATATGGTTGTACAGAACAGGAATACGAAAGAATTATAATTTTTAGAATTGTAGTATTGGAGTTATCGTCGGAGAAAAATTTGTCACACACGGACACACACACACACGGACACACACACACACGGACACACACACACACGGACACACACACACACACACACACGGACACACACACACACACACACATACAGACATCATCTTAAAAATGGTATATTCGTATTGTAGGGACCCTAAAACGTGCTTATTCATTAAAAACTCACCACCGAATTTTTTGACCAAAGACAATACCTTCCTTACCTAAAGGTGACGGAAGGTAAAAATCTAATTGACAGATGTCAGTGGCAAGTGCAAAACCAAAGTGGAAAGTATATGACCTGAAAGTGATATAAGTGACAGAGTGTCCCTCGCCAGTGACTTGCATTTGCGGCCTCGCCGCAAGATAGGAACTTATAATGCCAGAAGTACGAGAAAGGCAAAAGAGAAGATGGAAGGACTGTATAGCAGAAGATTTGAGAGAGGAAGAACTGTGTCACGAAGGTGCTTTGGACAGGAATGAGTAGAAGAGAAGAGTAAGAAACAGTGACTTCTAATAAAATAGGGCAAAGTTGAAGCAGGAGAAAGTGTTAAGTGCAATACATAATGTACATTCGTATTCTTATTAAAATTTTATTAGATTTTAGAATCTTTTCAAAGGAACTTTAAGTATGGATATGTAAAAAATAGTGTGTTCTTCTTACAATTATACAGGATATATAGAATCTTTTTCAAGGAACTTTTGGTATAAGGATATGTACAAAATACATCGAATTGACGGAAGGTTTTGTGCTGGCCACAACAGATTTTTTCTGTTTAAATCGAAGAAGGATAGTCTAATTTATCGTTCAGTATGATTAAATTACTTTTTATTCTATAAAATCATTTAAAGTTTTTAAAAAGTTTCAAAAATCAGCCATGTTGTGACGTCACAGGTTCTGAACCTAAATTCAGAATCATTTCGTTGTCCAATCGGCACCGCACCGAAGGCCAGGGGGGGGGGGGAATTAAAAAAAATATCGTTATTAATTATATTTCTGATGCATGAATAATGTTTCGTTAATATCTTCCTGCTAAAATACAAAAAGTTAATTAATCCTTCCATTTTCTAATATTTGACATTAACGGATTGAATAACAAATGAATCCTTATCATTCACGAACTACTTAAAATAACGGCAATATGATTTCAATATAACGACATTGGGTTGACAGAATACGCTTTTTGAAAATTATCGTTATATAACAACTTTTTTTGCGATCGCCCAGAAAATGAGCTCTTTCTGATCACTATTTAGACCGGAAAGTCCTTCTTTGTTGAGCTAGCTCAGAAAATTGTCTATAAGGGATTGGAAAGTACTTTACCGATCCCGGGACCGGTAAAGCTAAATGTTTCCATGGAGATCAGTTGTTTATTTATATCTTATTTGCTCGCAGTAAAAAATAAAATAATACTTTTTTATTCTTTTTTCAGGATCGCAAAAAAATATTGTACCCAACATGACCTGAAAGTGTCTATACTGGGCTCACAAGCAGTAAAGTATCACTTTCAGGTCTTGTTACGTTAATTACTATTTCATTATAACGATACGTTATGGAACAACGCTAATCTTACAAAATAAACCTGTCAGTATACTTTCCTTAAACCATAGTAATGTCCATTAATTTTTATTTTCGAAAACTTATATGACACATGTTACAACAACAATTTTTCTTTATAAATTTAATTAATTTACATTAAAATCTTAATGACAATACAGTGAAAGCTCTATTAACCGGAATATGAAGGCAGGCAATATTTTGTCTGTCTAAAGAAGCTGTCCGTTTAAAGGAAATTTCAGTACATAAAAACAGATGGTAGACTTTTCTTTTTCACCCAAAACTGCCTGAAGAGGTTCGTGGTCCTGAGTTCTCTTTTATTATTGTAAAGATTGCAAAACAGGGATCACTAATAGACAAAAATTAACTGGGTCATTGAAGCTAGAACCTATCACGTAATGAAGTCAGCCACGTATCTTACCAATTGTCCTTTAACATCTTTGTGATATTAAGGTAGTTACCTACAAAATAATCAAAATATCTTCTCAAGTGGGCAATTTTCTTAAGTAAATATTGCTCTCACAGTTTAAATTCCGATAATCAAAACTATTTGTTGAAAGCAATTTAGCAATCAAAATAATAGCGGAGATTACAGATTTATCCATCAAAAATCTCGGCATAGTTTTTACCAATACGCCGCAATTACGATCTCCATATAAATTGAACGAAAACAAAGAAAAGTTCTTGAGAAAAATCCGTAATCGGTGGAGAACAAACGGTAATGCTGCATTTAACGATTTTATCTCTATATGGACAGGAAATTGCCGACGAAAATAGTCTTCATTCTACAATCACATGAACAGAAAACTTCTACGAGATATGGATTTGGCACATAAGTGCTCTTAGTAATTTCTTTCTACGAAATTGACGCTGAAATGTAAATTGTTTCAGAGACAATTTTTACTCGTACTTAAGTGCTACGGTTCGTGGTTCGTTAAGTTATGGTTTTTACAAGTAGCCTACAAAGTCTATAGGGAACATTCCACATTTTTCAATTTTATTTTTATAAGTGTATTTCAAATTATACACATAAAAATATTTTAATGGCACACAAGTTTTTAGTTTTTAGAAAATATATTTTAGAATTTATATAAAAATACCTGTACAGTTGCAAGTATTTGCAACAAACAATATTACGGAACAATGTTATTATAGATATTTATACACCAAGTGAGCTAAGATAATGTTTATTCATGAAAAGAAAGTGAAAGTAAAGAGAGTTAAATTCTTCGAGTAAATAAACATTCTTAGCTCACGTGGTTTATACAATATTTTATTCAATTTTGACGTTTTAAACTGTCATTATTAACTCCATAGCAACAACTATAAGTAACACTTTTTTCACATGTGAATTAAAAAATTTTAAATCACTCTCACATTTTTTTTTAATTCACTCTGCAACAAATAATACATTTAAAATAACCAGGCACGAAATTAACACTTACCATAGTATTTATCAGACATTATCAGCCATTTTCATTACTTTTCACGGCACAAATGACAGACAATAAAGCTTTTTAAATAGATGACTTGACATTTGTCAAAATTAAATATTATAGTGGTTTTTATTACTATTTCCTCAAAATTTTGAAGAAATTAACTCACTCGCCCTTACGGGCTCGTGAGCTAAACTTTCTTCTCATGAATAAACATTACCTTAGCTCACTTGGTGTGTAAATATCTATTATCCAATTTTGACGAAATAATAATAAAAACCATTATAATATCTAATTTTGACAAAATAAAAAACTTATTAGTTAGTAGGCTGTGCATGACAATCGTCGATGATAGACGTTAAGTTATCTATTTAAAAAGCTTTATTGTCTGTCATTTGTGTCGTGAAAAATAATGAAAATGGCTGCTAATATCTAATAAATTCTGTGGTGAGTTTTATTTTCGTGCCTGATGTTATTTTAAATGCATTATTTGTTGTAGAGAGAGTTAAAAAAAATTGTGAGAGTGATTTAAAAAAATTTAATTCACTTGTAAATAAAATGTTACTTATAGTTGTTGCTATGGAGTTAATAATGACAGTTTAAAACGTCAAAATTGAATAAAATTATAAATTTTATGTATATTCAATTTTAGTAGTCTTCTACACTGTTTTTTTTAACCATGCTGCTTTTTTGGACGCGACACATAGGCAGAACCCGGGTTGATTATTTGACATAACACTGTTACTGTTAATAATAAATAAATCATTTAATTGTTAAACATCTTATTGCTAATTATTTCATGAGGAATTTCTCGTTATTGTTGATTTTTCTTAAATCACTCATTTCCAAATATAATAAATGCACCTCAGGTCATACGGTCAATTATCTCATAAGCTCCAGATTGGCGAAAAAGTTGCGCATGCATTTTAAATTAGAATAAAACATCTATAAAAAAATCTTCACTGACTTTGGGCTCGTGTAGTATTTATTACTTAGCTAATTACCATAATCTCAAATTGCTTTCAATGAAACATTAAATAAATCACTGCTGGAGATATAAATAAATCATATTTTTAGTTACGAGCAGTTGCAACTCAGCATGTAGTTCATTTACTAGAAACTGATTATTTTTATTGTACAAAAATAATTGCTAAGCCGTGATATTTTTTATGACTACGTAGTGCGGTATATGACTATAATGGAATTTCAATATAATAAACAAAATATAAAATGAAACACTGTAGCTTTTCATTATAATAATAATAATAATAATAATAATAATAATAATAATAATAATAATTTTGTTATTAAATTGTTATTTACATTTAAATGTTTTGGAGAGGGGATATGGTGACGTTAATAAGTTTATATTTCTACCGCTATGGCATATTGTCTGTCTTTGTTTACCACTTTATTTTAAGCAGGGATCTGAACCGAAATGTATTTATGATTCAATAGTGGTAGCAAACACTTTAGAATTCTATCAAAATAGGCATTAATTTTCACTTTTCGCCACGAAGCGAAAATTTGGTAGCATGCGTGTATCAAAATATTCGCCTGCACGCGTACGACTCGAGGCGAAATTGCCACAATTATATTGAAAGCCAATTAATATATAATTTATACATTTATTATATACAAATGTCATAATATATTTTATTTTAATAGTATAAAATCCAAAAATTTCCGAACCAAGAAACAAATATAGAATTCTAAAGTGCAAGATTTGTAAAAGTAAAATCGTATTCGCCTGCTTTCTATGAATTCTAAAGTGCGTGCTACCACTACAGGTTCGGTTTAGGTTGATCGGTTTTGGGTTCGGGATCGAATTTCGGTTTAGAATGGTAAATAATTACAATCACAAAAAGTTAGTGATATTCATAAATTTAAACTCAAATATATTTCGTAATGCCATACTATACTATTATTATGATTTAACAGAACTAAAAACAAAAGTGAAAAGATAATAACGGCTGCCGGCCGTTATTTTTTATAATATTCGCTTACAATTAAGGATCAAGTATTCCTAGAAAAATAACAGCATCTTGATGAACCATTGTCAAAGAGAATTTATAAATCAATTTTATTAATATTTTATTATTCCTAAATGTTTAAATTTTATGTTATTACGAAAAATCTTGAACGTCAGACTGCCGATATGCAAATAACGAACTCGGCTAATTATAAACCTCAGCCGCGTCCGTTATTTGCATCATATAAGCCTAATGACGTTAACAACTATAACAGGTCTGAACCGAATCTGAATTTGAAACGGTTTAAATTCGGTTATGGTCATTAATCTTGACAAAAATTCAGTTTAGGTTCAGGTAATCAAAAATTCGGGTTAATTCGGATTTTCGGATCAGGTTCTGGTTCCGTTTCAAGTCCCTGGTTTTAAAAGTTATCTTCTTTCTAGTATTCTAGTCCTGATTTCTACTGAGATCATTTACTTTTACTTTCGGTACAATGAAAAACAACTTCTTAAAAATCTAGTGCGTTCAGTAAAACCTACTTTGCAAGACCTATTTTTGTGACAATTCTGCAGGGCTTAAGAATACAATGCCTAATAGAATTAAATCTAATATTACTAATAAAGGCGATGTAATCTAATATTAAATTGTAGACTACTTGAATAACATACTCACCATTTGCCTAGGTCTCTAGGTTTTATAATTTGTTTGTTGAAAATTTAAACCGGCCATACTATTATGGTTTGGGCGCCATAATTAATAAATTCAGTATTTTCCAGGGAAGATCATGCTATTTTTCATTTTATTTTGGTAACTTCATTTCTCAACAATTAATAAATCATCCTCCTTCTCAAAATTTTTCTCACGACTCCAGTTTTTCAGCATGAAATAAAACTACTACTACTACGTGTTATTTCAACATTTTTCTTCGCAGTTTATTTGAAAAATGCAGCGAGATGTAATTTATGCACGAATCCTTGAGAATTAAGAAATTATTCATAAATTTATTGAATTAATTGTTATTATTTTCGGTAAATATTTATCACACGGTAGCAGTGACAAGTCAACAAAAAGAAAAAACTTCTTACAAGGTACACTATACAAGTTCTACGAAAGAGTTAAAAATATTTTGTGTACTGCAAAGTCCAGATAGCGCCGATATTTTTTATCCTGACTTTAACGAGGAGGAGGTTTATTCTTTTATTTGTACCGTAACAACTTCTTTAAATTTGTAGAAAGTAACCTTATTTAATTACAAGAATAAAAACCAGTGGAGTTTAATACGACGGTGATTTAAAATACAAAAAATACCAACACGGAATAGTTATTGTTTCCGCCCATAAAATTAATCTTTAACTAACAAAATTAAGCTCTGGATAGATTACCTACGCAACTTTGTATTTTATAGCTAAGTATTCAGTACGTAATGGGGGAAATTATTAACCAATCACTCATTATTGTTAAATTTATATTTGTCTTTCTAAACCAAATTGCATATTTAAGTGGATTTTCTAGATTAGACGAGAATGATAGAGATAGATGCCTATCCCAAGTTTAACGTAAAATGACCAGTTAATGTAATAACTAATTTATAAAGAAAAAATTGTAATTTGGAACAATATTTTTAAAAAGAACTAGAAATGAATTAAAATAATTAAAATATTTAAAAAAAATCTGTTGTGGCCAGCACAAGACCTTCCGTCAATTCGATGTATTTTGTACAAATCCCATACCAAAAGTTCATTGAAAAAGATTATATATAATGTAAAACGAACACATACTATTTTTTACAAATTCCATACCAAAAGTTCATTTGAAAAGGTTCTATAAATTGCACTTGACATTTTCTTCTTCTTCAGCTTTTCCCTATTTTATTAGGGGTCGTTGTTTCTTACTCTTCTCTTCCACTCAATGCTACCAACGCATCTTCTTCGCACAGGTCTTCCTCTCTCTAATCTTCTTCGACACACTTCTTCCATCTTCTCTTTAGCCCTCATCCTCATACTCCTGGCATTGAAAGTTACAATTCTGAGGCGAGACTGCAATTCCATGTCACTTGCAAGGAACATTCTATCACTTCTAGCACTTTCTGATCCTATACTTTCCATCTTTGGTTTTGCACTTGACACTGATATCTGTCAATTATCTGTTTCCATAATTATAGCAAAGAAAAATTTGTCACACACGGACACACACACACACACACACACACACACACACATAGACATAATCGTAAAACTAGTAAAATCGTATACTAGGGACCCTAAAACGTGCTTATTCATTACAAACTCATTACTGATTTTTTTGACCAAAGACAATGGACCGAATTCAGTACTATTCTTTAACTAATGAAGCTTATCTAAAAATAACAAAATGTTATGTAAAAATACATTAATAAGAAAAGGATGCAAGCTATTTCCATGGTTACTAGTGACGATCACTAAGCTAAAGATGAGTGCTGAATTCGACCCAGTATCTTATTTACCTAAAGGTGACGGAAGGTAATAAGACACCTAGGTATGTTAAATTAATTAAAAATATTTTTGTTTCAGATGGTGTGGAAAATTTGTGCTACCGGTAGCTATAAAGTGTAAGTATGTATTTGCGTACGTAAAATGCATTCATAAATTTAATTTTTATATGAATTTTCGTTTTTATGCAGTATGTTCGAATAATTACATATTTCCACATACACTGGTGTTTCTATAAGCACGCTCATTATTGATAACTTTTTTTTATTTGAAGAGATACGAGTTTGGTTAAATGAGCAAGATTGTGCCATTTTGAATTACATAATTGGTGATATCAGCAAAAATATTTTTTTATCAGAGGTATCCAAAATATGGGACCTAACTTTTTTTATTTTAAATAGGAACATATATTTTTAATTTCCTTATTCGTTAGAGAATTTAATTCTGAATTCAACGATATAATCGTTTCATACCATCGCATAACATTTTTTTTTTTTTAGAAAATAGATATTAAGTTTTATAATCATTTTATTTAAATATGTGTATAAAAAGAGTGCTAAGAACGGGAAAATCAATTCATGTTACATTTTTTACGTAGAATTAAAATAACATAAAAGAAACAAGTGAGTATGTGTTTATTTAATAAAAAAATATGATCAAGTGAGGAACAAAATATATATTCACAAATCATTACATTTTAAGTTTTATTTTTAACCAAAACAAATTAGTTTTAACAAAAAAGAATAGGGTAGCGTTTACCAAGTTATAAATAGTAAAATAATTATTAGTCGTATGAAAATTATTTTATTCAAAATCATTATAGTAATATACCGATTCCTAACCTTTTGGAGGTTGGAAAATACGTTATTCCTAACTCTAATGATAATAAAAAATATAATATTTCTCGAGCGCAAAATTTGTAAGGAATTCTTTTTTCTCAGGGATATCGCTCAAACGCAGCTGTAGACACGTGTTTCGCTCTTATTAGAGCTCATCAGTACAGCATAGCTAGTTAATAGGTGGACATTAACTAGAGGTAGTAATCGAAAAAAAAATCAACACAGTGTAACAGCACTAGTAAGCAGCCAAATACACCCATGTTGCCTCGGTCAGCATCTCCACACACTTGTGGATCAACACATGCTTACTAGTGCTGTTACACTGTGTTGATTTTTTTTTTCGATTACTACCTCTAGTTAATGTCCACCTATTAACTAGCTATGCTGTACTGATGAGCTCTAATAAGAGCGAAACACGTGTCTACAGCTGCGTTTGAGCGATATCCCTGAGAAAAAAGAATTCCTTACAAATTTTGCGCTCGAGAAATATTATATTTTTTAGTATTTACTTTTGGGGGTCCAAGTAACGGGTCTGGTGGGTGGTTATAAATCACCGCCGCTGCGACGTTGTGTTGATCCACAAGTGTGTGGAGATGCTGACCGAGGCAACATGGGTGTATTTGGCTGCTTACTAGTGCTGTTACACTGTGTTGATTTTTTTTTTCGATTACTACCTCTAGTTAATGTCCACCTATTAACTAGCTATGCTGTACTGATGAGCTCTAATAAGAGCGAAACACGTGTCTACAGCTGCGTTTGAGCGATATCCCTGAGAAAAAAGAATTCCTTTCTAATGATAATCTCTTGGGTTGGAAATAACAGATTTCACTTCCATCTCTTGGGGTGGAAAGGTGTATGTAGAGGTTGCCTAGCAACATTGTCATAGATTCTTATAATAAAGTAGGCTAAACAAATTTTAAGAGAGCTGACAAAAATATGAATAAAATTAAAGGTTATAACTTATTGATTTATTTTGAAAATTATTGATTTAAAATGAGGACGATTGTGAATAAACTAACCTAACTCGGTGGGAGTTTCATCACAGGCCCGCGCTTTATCTCATCTCGAGGCTGCACCTGTCGGTAATATATGTATAAAAAATCTCCCGCCTCGGATGTAGTATACTAGTACTCGTATGTTGTAACAAAGTTTTCATGTAATGTTCGCATTTAAAAGTAAAATATTTATTGTCCAAAATAATAATTAAATTTAATGTTGTGTATATTTGTTATTTTGTGTGCAAAAAAATAAATGTAAGGCGATCACGAATGTTTAACATGAGCACAATTAATGTTCGCGTTTAAAAGAGTAATATTACAACTTTGTACTTGACCAGATATTCCCAAGTCTTCTTAACCCTTTTATTTTACCGTCTACACGTAGTCAGTTACTTTTTTCTTTACACTTCACCACAAAATTATCATATAATTATTCTCACCTCACAGAAAATTACTTGCAAGAAATATTTCACACCTGAAAAATTTTTATTTGAACATCTGAACCAATTTATTAAAGAAAGAGGTAATTACAGAAACATGTAAAAATAACAAGTGCGTATGTAATTACAATAACACGCGAGGCGGCTTTGCTTTTTGACTTTTCTTTATTTCTTCTAACGCCATTTTCGTTAATTATTTACTATTTCCAAGAAACTGCTTGAGACTTGCATATAAGATTAATGTTGCATCCTTACATGAATTATTTGTCTGAGAAGATGTTTAATATTCTTTATAACACCTCTTAATTAAACGACTTCAACTGGACTTTACGGATGAATATTAATTTTAAGTTAAATATTGTTTTTCTAGTTTTTTGCTACTGGCTAATAGAAACATTAATATGGAAATCTGTTTTGACTTGGTTTTTTGTACATTTTAGCCAAATTTAGGTATTTACGAATGACAAATTGGGTGATAACATGAAAAATTTTATTGCCATAATTTTAAAAAATGTATGTATTTAAATTTAGATGCAGCTACATATAATTTATTATGTTTTTATTTTCAAATTTCACAAGAACGACATATGTTTCTAGGTCTTATATTACAACAAAGGGATATTTGTGGCATAAACATTAAAAAGCCCATTTTTTGGAATGAATACTTTTAATTAGGGGTATATTTATAGACTGTTGTGAGGACATGCAAAAAAAATCTGATATGGCCAGCACATTACCTTCCGTCAATTCTGTGTATTTTGCACAAATTCCTCACCGAAAGTTCCTTGGAAAAGATTCTTTATATCCAATAAAATTATAACACGAACATATACTATGTAAATTGCACTTGACACTGACATCTGTCGATTAGAATTATTTGAATATATCTGCTGTTTCCGTGATTATAGCAAAGCTGGCTTATTTATAAAAGTTAATCTCTTTGTAATTCTTTAACTATACAGGGTTAGTTAAAAGTATGGAGACGGCGATTTATTGTCGTTAATACTCATTTTAGGAAATTATGTTCAATACAAAATTTTTTTAAGAAATTTTGATCTACATTTGAGAAAACTTGAATTTTATTTTTCTTCAATTTTTTTTGAGTTACGCTTGTCCGCGTAATTTTTTTAAATGGGAACCTATTAATTTTACTCTACCATTCGGTAAAGTGTTTTTTTCTTTTTACAACAGTATGTTTGTTTTTTTGTTTTTCAATTTATTTTAATAACATTTTTACAAGGAAAAACACCGGTTCAAGTATTTACAAATAGTGGGTACATCTAAGATAGACAAAAGCGAAGCGATAAACAAACTCGAGCGATGTAATTTACTTAAGTTATTAATTTGTTTTTAATGATAAGATTGTAACTGATAACTTTATTGGAAATAATTTTGTCTACCTTAGATGAACCTACTGTTCGTAAATACAAAAGACAAAATTCTTTCCAATAAAAATGTAAAAATGTTATTAAAATAAATTGAAAAACAAAAAAACAAACATACTGTTGTAAAGAGAAAAAAACACTATCGAATGGTAGAGTAAAATTAATAGGTACCCATTTAAAAAAATTACGCGGACAAGCGTAACTCAAAAACAATTGAAGAAATTAAAATTCAAGTATTTTCAAATGTAGATCAAAATTTTTTAAAAAACTTTTGTATTGAACATAATTTCCTAAAATGAATATTAACGACAATAAATCGCCGTCTCCAACTAACCCTGTATATCTATTGAATATGAAGGAAAATGTGCAATCAAACCGTATAGAGAATAAGATATTCTTTCATATTGATAATTACATAAAATGTCGAAAAATGATATTTAACTGCGTTTTTTCAATAAAAATTATTAAGATCTTCAAAGAAGGGAACTTCCGGTTGGCCAATTTTAACCAAAATTTAATCATCTCTTCATATGGAAGTAAAGAATAGGAATACGAAAGAATCATAATTTTTAAAATTTTAATATTGGTGTTATCGTCAGAGACAAATTTATCATACACCGACACACACGGACTCGCAGACACAAACATACACACATACAGACATGATTGTAAAACTAGTAAAATCATATTCTAGGAACCCTAAAACGTACTTATAATAATAAAATATAAAGAAATGTCAAATCTGTCAGATATGCCAGAAACAAGAAACATAAATTATTGTTTTTTTTTTTCACGGCATTCTGATAATAGCTTAAATCGTGTATTTTCTTATGCTTCTAACTCATTTGTTCCAAAATTAATAGGTAAAGAGATAATGCCTAATAAAAAATTTAACATTGAATTTCCTATGTTCGAAAAAAAAGTAGACACTCTGAATAAATAGAAAACGCTATAAGCTAGAAGACTGTTCAATTAAATCATATTATAGCATTTTGAAACTAATACTGTTTATATCGTGACGTGAGTATTTTTTAACGTGAAACATTGGATTTGTCATATAAATTACGACTCGACATTTGATTGACAGCAATATATTTGCCTGTCCCATTTAAAATGAAACACAGGGAACGAATGTGACATTTGACAAGACGTCAATAGAGGTTAATTCTGTTTAAATAATTATACCTGCTTTCTAAATTAAATTTAGTTGAAGAAAAAATATTGTGTTGCACCTTGTTCCCGAGTGATTTTCTGACTAGGCTAAAATTCTCATTTCTCACAATATTTAAATATAATACTTCTGTCAAATTCGTTCTCTTTGTTTCATTTTAAATGAGACAGGCAAATGCATTGCTGTCAATCAAATGTCGTAACTTATAGACCATTCCAGAATGACGTCACCTGCCCTCCACAGGAGTGATTTTAACCTCACTTTGGAATATTTGTAAAAATTATTTAATTATATATCTTATGATAAATATCGAGAAATTTTAATTTTGATACAATTCATTCGTAAATTAAAACATATTTTTTTCCGTGGCTCCATCATTGAGTAAATTATGTATGAAATTTATTTCTGACAGCTGCCCCTCACGAAATTCATTTGTTCTGGATTGATCTATAGGAAAATTCAACGGTTATATGTCTGTCACATTGACAAGATGTCATTGGAGGTTAATTTTGTTTAATAATTATACCTGTTTTCTAAAAATTAAATTTATTAGAAAAAATATTGTGTGCACCTTGTGCCCGAAATATGTTTAGTGCCCTCGGATGGTTTTCTGACTCGGCTAAATTTCTTACAATATTTAAATATAATACTACTATCAAATTTGTTCCCTATGTTTAATTTTAAATGGGACATGCAAATACATTGCTGTCAATCAAATGTCGAGTCGTAATCATGGATATGACAAATCCAATGTTTCACGTTAAAAAATATGTTGTGGCCAGCACAAGACCTCTCGCCATTTCCATATTAGGCTATATAAGTAATGTATTGCACTTCGCTTTCGAACTGTCGTTTTATAACAAAATATTACAGAACTTTACCCAAATATTGTTTTTTATTTTATTTAACATGTCTTCTGCACACATATAATTCTAATTATATCTATTTTTCATTGTATGAGGAAGTTTCTAAATGTCATAGATTGTTCCAATTCATTGACCAGATTGGCGGTATTTCTGATGGATATATGCATTTTACCACAATTTTACCCATAATTTCAAATATTTAATTAATGAAACAATAATAAAAATTAAATATACTTCCCAGAAAATCTATCAGAATGTCACTAAAACTGTTGATATTTGACAATGACATAATGACATGTCATTTACAAACTATGAAACATTGGAATTTGTCAACTGGTTTCCTTAGTGCCTTAGCCTCTGCGATTAGTTTACTCTATAAATTATAGTGTCTTTATCTCTAAATCTATACAAGATATAATAAAATTTTAAGTGTATTAGATGGAGAATTTTATGTTCTTCAATATTTAATAAAAACTCTCCCAATAAATTATATTTAGAAGAATTTTTCTAAGAAACTACTGCTTCCGGTTGTTTAATTGTTACCAAAACCTTTTCAGCTCTTCCCAGAAATGTCAGATTGATGAAACTGCAGTTAAATATTTTTTAAGTCTTATAGTTTTTGAGGAATCGTGTCTACAACATCCAGACATACATACATACATACACACACACACATCCGCACACACACACACACACACACATCCACACACACACACACATCCACACACACACACACACACACACACACACACACACACACACACACAGAGACAGTCATAATTTTAAAAATGTTATAATCGGATTCTAGGGACCTGGAGAGGTAAAAATACTCACGGTATACAAAAAATAAAAGCCATACTGTAGCATATTGGAACAACTGTTAATTTAAACCATATTTTCTACAAGGTGTACACTTCTTGTAAATCTAAATTTCTACAAAAGGAACACCATCAGTACCATTAATCTTACGTTTAGCTGTAAATAAGTTCTCCATTTTTTCGTCTTCAATAGGCCTCCAATAAAGCAGAGCCTAATCAGTCAGCTGAATTCCTCTCTCTTGAACATGGTCCAAGTCTTGTTGCTATCTCTGCGCGTCTTCGCGGCATTTAGTTAACAGTGTCACGGCGTAATGCGTAATATATACGTCTCTGTACTTTACCGCCGCTTATGGGTAATAAGACGGACCTGGAGGCGTGCATGCAATCTCTACATCAGCAGAGAGCAAAAGATACAAATCAGGGAATACAATGCTATTGTAATATGATGTATTTATTACTTATTTTATTATAATTACGGATGTAGGTGTAGCAATATTGTGCTTTTATTTTAGAGTATTGTATTATCTTGCTTCTGGTATTGTTCAAAGTATTTATGAACTTTTAAATATAATAATAAATATTACTTCTATTAATAACAAAAGATAATACATTTTCCTTCTGTTTTCTGTTGAGGAAACTGCAGTTAAATATTTTTTAAGTCTTGTAGTATTTGAGAAACCGTGGCTCCAACATCGACACACACAAACACACACACACACACACACATACACACACACATACGGACATTATCAGAAGTAATATCACAAGACCTGATTTTATCGATAAATTTTTATTTTGCACGAATTTTTTTTGCTTAGCACAGCAGTTTGCTTGAGTGATTTTGCTTAAAAGCAAAAAAAAATGAGTGCTTAAAAATAAAAGTTTATCTGAGAAAATCTGAGAGGTCGTGTGGTATTTGGTGAGATAAATTCCAAAGACAACGCAAAATGAAACTTGACATAGTAATTGTCACACTGACAGTTATAAACAATAACAACTGTGTATTTACTTGGTAGCGGAAAATTATCGGGGTAACGAGGTTTTATCAGTATAATACTGTTCTTATTGGTTGAATTTTCAAGTGTTTTGCATCATGATAGGTTAAAAACTAGTCGTTGGAATTTATCGTAAAAATATTATAATCGGATTCTAGGGACCTTAAAACGTCGTCATTAGAACTTTAAATGTCTGTAATATTAATAATAATTGGCGATAATTTATGTTAGTTATTATTTGTATCATATATTAACTAAATAAAATGAAATTAAAGCGGGTGCGCGAACTGATGTTACATATTTCATCAAAGGTTATTTATTATAATCTGCTTCTGTTCTCAGAATAACGATATATTTGTATCTGTACCATTGATGTCTTCTATTAGATGTCATCCCACCCGTTCGCAAAACTTGCGTACAGAGAGCAGTACAAGTAGTCTATTGTGCTAGGTACTTGAAAATTTGAAATAAATTAAAATAAAACATTTGTTAGAATCAAACCCGGACGGCCCGGCCTGAATCAATACCGGTCACCTAACGCACACGCCCCCTCTATTATAAAAATTATTATATCTTCTTGCAATCTCACTTTGTGAAACCATCCTGAATCTTTGCAATTTTTCTTTCTTGTCCGACAAAATTTCCAGCTCATTACCAATAAATTCAGGTAACAAATCGCTTCTTTGCTTCCAAAACCGCATGTGTGTGTATGGGTACGACAACACGGCACCTAGATGTGAGGTACACGAACACTGCACATACGGCTTGTAGCCATGTCGCGGTGTCTGCTATACTCAGTGTTCGGTCCGTGTGAAAACATGGAGATTCATGGGCCTCAGACAACTCACGCATAAATCCAACATGAGATGCGAGATGCTATGCAAGCAACGAGCGACGAGGAACGTCAACATTGGAAGAAAGAAGAAATCTAAGTGTGGGAGATTGTTATTGATTTTGTTTTTAATTAATGTGTCGTGAGAAAATAAAATTTTATTACCGTTCTAGCAAGAAACTTTTGAAAGAATTAAAATATATCTATCAGGGATTACATCAAAAATGATTTTCTAATGTTTGGAGTAGTCTGCATTTGAAAACCAAAACTCGAGTAAAAGTTTCAAATAAAGGGTGATCCTGATGTTACATCCATCGATTGCTGACGGTTTTGATAATGCTTCCATTGAATTTTAATTCTTGTAAAAATTAGAACCTATTCAAATTGAAAATACAAATTAATAAGAAAAGAACAATGAAAATAATATAACAAATTTTTAATTAATTTGTTTTCATGTTCACTATAACATGATTTGTTTTTGAATAAATGATCCAAATGATGTTGTTACGGTATATTTGCAGAAAAATAGTCTATAATATTACTAACATAAGGATGCTGTTATTATCGATATTTTTACCTTCCGTCAAAAGGAAGGTATTGTCTTTTGTCAAAAAATTCGGTGGTGAGTTTTTAATGAATAAGCACGTTTTAAGATCCCTAGAATACGATTTTACTAATTTTACATTGATGTCTGTATGTATGTATGTGTGTGTGTGTGTGTGTCTGTGTATGTGTCCATGTGTGTGTCTGTGTATGTGTCTGTGTGTGTGTCTGTATGTGTGTCCGTGTGTGTGTGTGTGTGTGTGTGACAAATTTTTCTCCGACGATAACTTCAAAACTACAATTCTAAAAATTATGATTCTTTCGTATTCCTCTTCTTTACAACCATATGAAGAGCTGATTAGATTTTGGTTATAATTGGTCAACCGGAAGTACCCTTATTTGAAGGTCTTAACAGTTTTTCTGGAAAAAACGCAGTTAAATATCATTTTTCGACATTTTATGATCATTAATATGAAAGAAAATCTTATTCTCTATACGATTTGATTATACGTTTTCCTTCATATTCAATAGGTATAGAGTTATAGAGAGATTAAGAGAGGTTAACTTTCAAAAATCAGTCAGCTTTGTAAAAATTATGGAAACAGCAAATTCTAATTAACAGATCTCAGTGTCAAGTGCAAAACCAAAGTGGAAAGTATAGGATCAGAAAGTAACATAAGTGACAGACTGTCCCTCGCAAGTGACTTGCAGTTTCAATACCGGGAGTACGAGGAAGGCCAAAGAGAAGATGGAAGGACTGTGTAGCAGAATATATGAGAGAGGAAGAACTGTGTGAAGAAGATGCGTTGGATAGGAATGAGGAAGTGTGAAGTGCAATTTACAGAATGTACATTCGTGTTATAATTATACTGGATTTATAGAATCTTTTCAAAGGAACTTGCAATATGGAATTTGTAAAAAATAGTGTGTTCGTGTTACAATTTTACAGGATATATAGAATCTTTTCCAAGGAACTTTTGGTATCAGATTTGTACAAAATACATCGAATTGACGGAAGGTTTTGTGCTGGCCACAACAGATTTTTTTTTATAAAATGCAGCATTCCGTTTTTATATATTTATATCTCTTGTATGTAAAATCCATTATTTGTTATATTGTTATACATTTTCTCCTTTCTATCGTTTATTTGCTACTTCCTCTGATGACAATTCTCATTTTCGTAATCTATTTTTATTTTCATCTCGTCATCTAATATTCTTCCAAAATTCTTATGGATTTAATATTTCCTTTTCTTAATTTTTTTAATTCTTCATATGTGATTGTTCTCTTTCCGACTATACTTAATTTTGGTAGTTTCATTTCTTCTAATACTAATACTATACGAGTATAGTTAGGCCTGCATTTGTCCATTTTACATTTATTTTTTTGTTTTAATTCCATCCATAATTCTATTCACAAAATGAAGTATTTCCGGAAATTGGGTTATGGAGTCTAATAAATATTTTAGTGTATCGTTACATAAATGTTGATTTTGTGTTAAATTCTGCGTTAGTCGAATGTCTCAAGTTTGTTGTTAGTTGCTTAAAAATCTGCATTCGGTGCTAGACAATGTCATTTATTTATCTCCCGAAAGAGAAAACATCTAAATATCGTCATAACCGATATCTGGTACTGGTACAGCCGATAATATGTATTACAAATACAATACTTTAACATACATAAGTAGTAAAAGACTACATGAAGAATGTTGTAAAATAAGAAGAGCCGAAGAATTCATGAATAGAAAAAAAGGATTACAAGTTCCAACGTTTGTTTGATCACAATCAGTGGCAAATGATCATAGAGCATTCAAATCAAACACAATTTTTCTGCTCTGTAATGATACACCCTCGATGAAATAATTTGCAATGCGATTTCTGCAATTCATTTATTGGAATCGGAAATAATAATAATAAAGTGGTAGTTGAAAATCACGCTCGGAGCGTTGGAGATGATATCTCACTTCATTCGTAAAAAACCAGACAAAAAACAATCGTGACAAATGAAATTGCAGCTCGGAGCAATTGGCTGGCTCGTCAGCCTCCCACTGTTTGTTGCCGCTGGATAAATCTCTATCTGACGTTTATTATCAGAGCTCTGATACCTGCTGCTTTACGCGCAACCAATCCAAAGAATTAATAAAAATTACTCAGCTTTTATTGCTATCATATTGCAGCCGAAGATTTACCGCTACTACTCAAAACCAATTCTGGGAGCTCCATTCCTATAGTTGAAAGGAAAATCGTAAAACTATCATTTATAACCGGCAATTTCCAGCAATATCAAAAGATAAATTCATATTTTTTCTTGGCTTCAAACATCAAAGACGTAATGGCTAGTAACATCTTCACCTGATTCAATAAAAACTTGCCTTAGCAGAGTAAATAAATTCTTTACCTTCTACGATCTAAAATGGTAGGTAAGCTTAAACAAAGTTAAAGTGGTATGTTTTACCTTAATCTTTAATTCAGGACAAGCCTATAACAAAAATCACATTCCACAATATATTTGCTTTAGCATGTACGTCACGATCTTTTGCAATTTTTAATTTTGATACATACAATCCCTGGCCATATTATTAGACGCACTTTAATTTTTATAATTTGTTTTATATTTGGGGAGAATGTTTCAAGTATGTTTCATTTATGATTATTGTAATCAATTAAATTATATGAATCCTATTGAGAATGTGTGAGAGCTGATAAAGGGACAAGTGGCAAAAGATGTAATTACCACAAAAGTTTAATTGATTGAGAAGATAGTACATGTTTGGAATAATCACAGATGCAGGAAACGTTATAAGCATGTGTTAATAGCATGCCAAGAAGAATAGAAATCTTAACAGCTGCTAAAGTTTATTTGACAAAAAACTGAAAAATAGTTTCATAATTCGACATTTACAATTACTTAGTTTAAAATATGTAATTATATGATATTTGTTTCCAAAACTGTGTATTTTATTGTTGTACAATGTTTAGGCATGCAAAATTAACAATAATAATCCATTTTAATCATTTTGGACGTAATATATTAACATACCAATATGCGTCTAATAATATAGCCAGGGACTGTAGTTTAGTAGTAGAGTAGGTTTACCCCACACAAGGTCAGATATTTTTTATTTTTGGATATGATTTATATTTAAGGGTCCTAATAAAAAATCCGAGTTTTCAACTTTTATTTTTGTTTAACAATATAACTTGCATATGTTCTTTTATTTGAAATCGTCACTAAAGTGCCCAAAAATGGTCATTAAAAGTTCAGAAAGTAATCGATTATACAACGACTTCAAGTAGATGTGATGTTGCCAACCTTATTATTATTAGTTATTGTATATATAAGATAATTTGGATAGGTGTACGTTATATAATAGTAAATTTGTACGTTAAATGACAAAAAATCGGATTATAGTGCCATTAAAACGTGCATATTCACTAAAATCCGGATATGAAATTTTTAGCATGAATCTAAATCCTCTCTTAGCGCGAGGTAAAAAAAAAATGAAAGTGTAAACCATTATTTTAGTATTGTTCCACACAAATTATATACAGGATGTCTCTTAAATATGGGGACATGGCTTAACCACAGATTCCTGAGGCTAAAATAAGACGATTTAACCAAACTTGCTTCTACCGGAAAGTGTACCATTTAGCCAGAATTCAGTTTCAAAGTTCTTCGACAAAAATTAATTTTGCTTATAATAATCGGACGCTTTATTCGATTTGGATGAAATTTGGTATGACAGTTTATATGGTTGTAAGTCATCTTTGAAAGTGATACTTGTTATTATTAGTGAACCACTAGTGTATGAAACTTAGGTGTCCCAACATTAATTAGACCGTAACTTTTTAATAACAATGCCGAAAACGTGAAATTATTTTTCTTCAGAAAGATACATGCAATAGTAAACTTTTCTCTCTCTGAGTAATTTGTGATATCTGTTACGGTTCACACAGAAAAAAATAAAATCTGAGTGTCTGCACTGCTAAATTTTTAAAATGAATTTAATCTAGCAGTCTATTCAAATGTCAAACATCTAGGCTCGTAGTATGGTCACGGTTTTAACTAAAACACTGTTCTAAGAAATGTCAAATTCAAATTTCAATATTTAATTTCATCCTTATGTTTAAAGAACGATTTTTTTAAAAATATTTGTTTGAATACAAACTATGTTCTGCTTTAAAATCATATTTTGATAAATTTCATATTATTTATTATTGTTATTAAATAATGAAATTTGACATTTCTTAAAACAGCGTTTTAGTTAAAACCGTGATCATACTACGAGCCCTAATTTTTAATGATAGTAACGAGTTGTCAATCTTCACAACTTGTTTAGGAGTAAGCTAACATATTTATTCGTCTTATTTATAATAATGATAGTAAAATACTATTAGTCCGAACAAACGGATGTTACTAGTTTTTAAATATTGCGAAGAAAATTTTTGACAACCCGTAAAACAATTGTTACTGTCATTAAAAATTACTTGTTTGACATTTGGATAGACTACTAGATTCAATTTATTTTAAAAATTTAGCAGTGCAGACACTCAGATTTTATTTTTTTCTGTGTGAACCGTAACAGATATCACAAATTACACAGAGAGATAAAAATTTACTATTGAATGTATCTTTCTGAAGAAAAATAATTTCACGTTTTCGGCATTGCCATTAAATAGTTACGGTCTAATTAATGTTGGGACACCTAAGTTTCATACAGTAGTGGTTCACTAATAATAACAAGTATCATCTTAAAAGATGACATAACCATATAAACTGTCATACCAAATTTCATCCAAATCGAATAAAGCGTCCGATTATTATAAGCAAAATTAATTTTTTTTCGAAGAACTTTGTAACTGAATTCTGGCTAAATGGTACACTTTCCGGTAGAAGCAAGTTTGGTTAAATCGTCTTATTTTAGCCTCAGGAATCTGTGGTTAAGCCATGTCCCCCTATTTAAGAGACATCCTGTATATAGTGACATGTTTTAGACAAAAATTGTAGAAAATATTATTTCCGATTTTCAGACACGTTCCGTTAATCAAAATTGTACTGCTTAATTAATTGAAAATACATTGCAAATGTGAATTCTTGTTTTTATGTTTTGTTTCCTACAAATCAAACACAACAAGAAATCTTCTTTTTTCGGAAAAATGTCCTTTTTCATCTTCTTCAAGGCTCGTTCATTACTTTCAATCGATAATTAATTTCGTCTTCATTCAAAACACGTTTGAGATGTTTAAAGTGAAAAACAACTTGCGCGTGTGTCAAACAAGTATACGTTTCTCTCTATATAAATCACAACACTTTGCTGGAGAATAATTACTCACAACATTACATTCGTTTATTAAATTGCTGTAAATATGAATTTTGCAAGCGGTGCCGAGAGTCGAATCAGCTAATGGACAGATGTTTTTGTTGATTTTTACTTGCTTGGTTGTCTTGGAGATTTAAACAATTCGTGGAAGAATGTTTTCTGTATTTGTTAATTAAACAGATTTGAATCCCAAAGAACAAAACTGGAGTAAAGAAAAAATATTCTCAAGGAGATCTGGCGAATAAATACACAAATACAAATAATAAAATTTCATGTATTTCTGGCGGGTGGTCGAAATATATTATTTAATTGTGAACATATAAAAGTTTTATAACTATATATCTTACTTACTCTGTTGGAATATTTCAAAGGCAGTCGGTTTTTAAAGCTTTAAAGCTACTTAGCGCTTTGTAGCAGCATGACAAGGCAATTCCGCATAAAATATGCAACACATCCTTTCAATCTTTTTGCACTGAATAAATTTGCAATATTAAGTTTGTGTAATTATTTATTATTATAGGCGCGTATGCCAGCTTCGTTCTTTTTATGCTGCAATATTTTTTTTACCTCAAAACGATGTTTATTAGCTGCCAATGAATTTCAAAGCAAACCTGCGTTTTAATGGGGACGTTTCACTATTTTTGAAAATTATATACTTGTATTGATCTATTTAAAAAAATACGTTAGGTATACGTATTTTTACCTCCCGCTACCCTAGGTAAGGGAGGTATAGGGATCGTGCTAAAAATCGGATATAGAGATTTTAGTGAATAAGCACGTTTTGATGTCCCCAGAATCCGATTTTAACATTTTTACAATGATGTCTGTAGGTATGTATGTGTGTGTGTATGTGTGTGTGTGTGTCTGTGTGTGTGTGTGTCTGTGTGTGTGGATCTTGTGGACACGATTACTCAAATACTATCAATCAGAAAAATTTTAAATTTTGTATATCCATTCTATACTAATGTGCGAAGAGCTCATTAGTTTTGAGTGTATATCGGATAACCGGGAGTATCATTTATACAAGCTTTTAACAGTTTTTCTTGTAAAAAATTCATTGAATATAATTTTTTAGCAACTTTTACCAATACAAATTGAATATAATGACACAATCTTCAATTCTACGATAATAGCATTTAGTAAATAACTTGAAATAACTTTATATTATATTATAAAATAATTTATTTTCGTACATCACTTTGCCTCTGCGTCAAACAAAAACAATACTTTAATAACAAATTTGATATATTTAAACAAATGTCACTGTCACGCAGCAATTTTCATTAAAATTAATAATGAAACCGTGTTAAGAAGAATTTAGTAGTTTAAATATGATTCTAATGAAATTAAGGTTTGTAAAAATAATACATTTTCCATCATACATAAATATTAAATATACAGGATAATTCGATTTAAGTTTGATGTTTGCAGCATTATATATCAAACAGCTCTCAATAAGAACGTGATTTCAAAGTGTCAAATAATAGTTTGTAACTACACATTTACGAAATGGATAATGTACGGCGAAGAATTTACACAGATTGCGTTTTAGAGCATAAGGAAGTTGATGATTTTGACAATAATGTGTGTGTGACGATTTTTCCTTAAAATATATTAATGATCCAAAAGTTCGCAAAGTTGGTATTTAATACTCTTATATAATTTGAAACAACATATTAGATTTTGACTATATATGATAAACCGGATGTAGTACTTAATTTGAAGCTCTAACAGATTTTTCAGGAAAAACAATAAAATATAATCCAAAATTACGTATTACAAACTTTTCTATTTATTGGAACAACAAAGTAGATTTTGTTATCAAACGATCAATCGGAAGTGAAACTTTACTTAAAGCTCATTGCTATTTTAAACATGGAATTGGCGGGAGGTCATGTGCTGGCCACATCAAATTTTTTTTTTATAAAGAACTCCATATTGCTGAAAAAATTATTAAAATTTTATAATTTTGAATATCGCGCTAATAACTGAGGAAATAGGTCAGACTTTCGACGTCACAATCGGTCGCTCTAAAAGAAAGATAGTCTTATAACATATTATTAGTGCACAACAAGAAAATACAAAGTCCAGAAATTTGTTCTTTACTGAACGAAGTTAAATAATATTATTCATCATTGTGTAGAAAAAGATAAAAGATAACTGTAACGTTTAGCCATTCAGTGTATCCCGCAGCGAGTATAACCTCAATCGTATTATTATATTATTTTGTTGTGTAGTTGTAGCCAGAGATCATAAAGCTGTAAATATTCTTTTGTGAAATTTAACTAGATTAAATTTAATATATATTTTAGCAATGTGAAGAAAATATGTTTTATACCTGATTATTCATTCCGCACTACGAAATAAGGTCCATCGCGCACATATAATCTAGTCATTTTGAGCTGACGAAAGTCTGATGTTACAACCGGATTTTAAATAACGAATAACCACTTATTCTGAATTATGTTACAATTTTCATTTAAAATTTTAAATATTAAAACAAAATTGATATTGTGTAAAGAATTGTTTAGATGTATTTCAACAGTGAATTTCTGTAACTTGGTTACAATGAACAGTGTTAAGTGTTCAAATTAAATTGAGTAAATAACGAAGAGAGATTTGTGAAAAATTCATGAATCTGTCTTCATTATTTACAAAATTAATATTACTTTTATATTTTTTAATAGAGTAGGTACTTTTATGATATATTTTCAGTATTCAGTATTTAATACCAAAACATTTAAATTCCACATAGTGAAACTTCCCTATTGAGACAGATTTCAATGCCATTAAACAGAAGAAAAATTAGTAGTAGAACAGTTATTTATTTATATTTAAAATTCTATAAGTAGTAAGCACTGAAATATATACTAACTGGAATGCGCGTACGAACCGTGACTGTGAAACATATTGAAAGCCTGCTGCTGGAGTAGTCGGCAAACATCGAGACAGTTCGTGAGTAGACGGAAGCCTGCTGCTGAAGTAGTTGGCAAACATCGAGACAGTTCGTGAATAGACGGAAATTATTTCGTATGGCTCATGTTTAAATAAATGAAGCATAATATGAAAACAAAGCGATCAGCTATGATACGAGTTATTCGGCTAGGTTCGGTTCGGCACGAACGTGCGCGAACAGGACCAGCCATTATTGTTCAATGAGCTTCAGTGCAGCGTACGCTGATAGGTAGAGTATGCGAGTTCTAGTTAGTATATATTTCTGTGGTAGTAAGTACCTAGATAGAACATACTGTTACCTTATTGGCTTGTACCAGTTCACGTCAGTTGGCAAGGGGCGAAGCGGTGAAATTCTGCTGCTTTTCCGAGAATATTACTTTTAATACTTATTTTCTCTTTTTAGAGATTAATTTGAATGAAAATAAAAAAATACGGGGTAAATATTTTTTAGTTTTCTCTCAAATAATGCAAAGAAAAAAAATCGTGCGATACCTCATTCTAAAGTGCGTGCTGTCACTACACAAAATCAGGAACATGGCACAGATAGCGAGCTGTCCATGTATACTTGCAAAGCCGATTGTTAGTGTTTTGTCTATTATATTCTTGGAGGACGGGTTAATAGAAACTAGAATCTGAATCTGTGGTACGACTGGTACGTTCCATGATATTAAGGCTGTATCCGATGTAGCATTTTTATCACCCTAATATCTAAATCCTAAATTTGTATGCCCTAAATCTAGTGGTTGTTTAGGATTTTAGGGATTAGATTTTAGGGTTTTGCAAGAGTACACTGTGCCTTGAAGTTGACGCGCACTAATTAAACAAATCATATTCGTTGCTATAATTTGTGCAGAATGTCAAATTTACTGTCAAAGAATAACTTCTTAGCTTCTATTCTATGAAATATAATATTAATATTTAATCTGAAGCATCGAGGTGTATAATTCGTTGTTGTTATTCTAAAGTGTTGCGAAACAAACCAATGGATGTCATTAGTGTGCCATTCGGAGTTGTATTTGACCTAAATCCTAAAATCTAAATGTCAAAATGCGACATCGGGCACAGCCTAAGAAATTAATTTTTCATAACTTTCTTGTACCTTGTAGCTCCTTGTTAAAACTTTTATCTTCCTTTCTATTTCTCATCTTATCCATTTAGAACGGTTAAATTAACCCCTAATTTCTTTTTCTTTCGCCATTTTTTCCATCCCTTCTAGTATCCGTTCGAACATTCGTAGCTGGTCGTTGTGCCTGTGTCTGATTGTTGCTGTCGCGGGTCTAGGATATTAACGAGCGAGCCCGCATCTCCAGCCGGCTGCACCGGCGCTCTGCCCCCTTGCCCCTGTGCCGCCGCCCATGTCTAGCGCCGCAGCGCGTGCTAGGCTCGTGCGACAGTGGCGTTCGTCGTCACACACTGGTCATACACACCTGGAGGATGTGCGGAATTCGCATATGATCTACCAATAAAGCAAGGGTGGACAATATGGATATGGCTAGCACTTGGTTAGGTAACAGTTTGGGAACATCCTGTGTTTTTGGTTTGATGAATAAAATAAAATTATAGTTGTTATAAATAAAAAAATAATCATCACTGCTTTTACCCATTATATTTATTTATTCTTCACTTTATTATTCTGAAGAATGTAATATTGCACAATATACGAACTATTTTTTTACCTCTCGCTAAGAGAGGTGTTGGATTTATGCTAAAAATTACATATTCAGATTTTAGTGAATAAGCACGTTTTAAGATCCCTAGAATCCGATTATAACATTTTAACTATTATGTGTGTATGGAGTAAGTGTGTGTGTGTGTGTGTGTGTGTGTGTGTGTGTGTTTGTGTGTGTGTGTGTGTGTGTGGATGTGGAGAGACGATTCCTCAAAAACTACTTAAGGCCTATGTAACTAGGTATTCCTCAATGACATGCATTAATGGGAATAGCTGAAAAGGTTTTGATAACAATTGGACAACCGGAAGTAGTAGGTTCTCAAAAAAATACTATTTTTTATAAATTTTTGTTATTACAAATATTGAAGAACATAAAATACTCTATCTAATACACCTCAAAAATTTATTATATTTATATTTAGAATGGGGTATTCCGGTGATATGGAATTAATGCAAAATAATAACTTTTTTTTATAGTTTCATCTTTATATAGTAGAAAAATATGCTAATAAAAAGTTTTAATTCATAATTTAATGTTACAAAATTGGAATTTTTACAGTCCTTGAAATTTGTGAAGTTAAGTTAATAATCTGTTGCTCATTTCAAAGTAATTATTTTCGTTTAAAAACACAGATGGTGCCAGTAGTTAACCCGCGGGGGTATATTTCTTGTTTGATATTTCGTCCACTTTATAATAATTATTACTCCTATTTTTACCATAAACAAACACAGGCCATCACCGAAATACACGCTGCTACTAAAATCATATGTAAACAAGCAAATGGCTGTCATGAACATATGGATTTAGGCGCTGAAGTTCGTTGCAGATGTCACCATCGAGTTGACGTCATAAGCGCCCCAAATAAGAAAATTTGAATTGCGATGGAATTTTTTAAAATTTATATCTCATGTGATGCATACATTTTCTTACTCAAAGTTAGATATTCAGAGTCCTACTGGTCTATACTAATGTAAAATGTATGTAAAATGTATTTTTAAAAAATGTCGGAATACTCCATTAAAGAAAATATAATATATAGAATAATCTGTTGCAATAAATCGCACAGTCCAGACTACACTAGTTGCCACATTCAAATGTTTGTAATTGACAGATAAATGTCAGTGTCAAAAATCAACAGTTTTACTGACATTACTGAAAGCTTTTTCTGGGAAGTATATTTAATAATTCTTATTGAATTATTAATTAACTATTTAAAATAGTAATAGTATATTATATAGTACATTTATATACTTAAGAAATTTCGCCAGTCCGGTCAATGAATTGGAACCTTCTTGAACATTTTAGTAGAGTAGGACAAGATTTCTTTTAGAATGAAAGAATAGATATAATTAGAATTATTTGTGTGTATAACAAATGTTAAAATCGATACCTATGTAACAAAACGGAAATGGCGAGAGGTATTGCGCTGGCAACAACAGACATATTTTTCTACGTTGGAATTACATTACTCTTCTTGCTCTTTTAAAATTATTTCTATTTTGTCTAGCTCATTTATTCTATTTTTTTCAAAAACCAACACAACTTCAAATCATTATAGAACTACCACAGCAATACCGTGCTTAATTGAAGTTATAATACAGTAGCCTTTATCTTTATTCGATCAGAAGATATTAACGTCGTCATATTAAAAATGGGACTACAAGAAATTAATCTTCATTTTCTATTTGCAGCTATTAAACCACTTTACAGGCAAGTATGTTAAAAAAACTAAATGATACAAAATGACTAAATTAACCAAAAGAATCAAATAAGATTGTAATTTTTATTTTAGAACGATAAAAGTTTTATGAATATTTTTCTAATAGTACAGCAGCTGATGAGTTTACTTAGTAGTAAATAGAAGCTTGTAGTGATGGGATATGAATCAGTATAATCTTGGTTTCGGATCTAAAATATCTACACTTTGAATCCAGATCTCAGTATCGGATCTCGATTTTAGTATCTTAGTATTGAACCTCTTATTCGAAACTGAATATCGGACAGGATAAACTATTTTTGAAATAATCTGTCGTTTTGATCCTGTTATTCTGTTTTAAGTTGGTAGTTGGTAGGTATATTTTGAAAAATTACAGAACTTTATCCAAATATTGTTTTTATTGTATTTAACATGTCTTCTGCACACATACAATTCTAATTATATCTATTTTTCATTGTATGAGGAAGTTTCTCAATATCAGATTCTTCCAATTCATTAACTAGACTGGCGGTATTTCTGATGGATATATGCATTTTACCTATAATTTTAAATATTTAATTAATAAAACAATAAGAACGATTAAATGTACTTCTTAGAAAAACCTCTCAGAATGTCACTAAACCTTTTCTTGACACTGACATCTATCATTTACAAATTATGTTATAAACATTACTATGTTATAAATATTTGAATTTGTCAACTGGTTTCCTTAGTACCTTAGTCTTTGCGATGTATTACATTAAATTATTCTATATATTATAGTGCCTTTATCTCTAAATCTATACAAGATATAATAAGTGTATTAGATCGAGAATATTATGTTCTTGAATATTTGTAATAACAAAAATTTCCAAAAAAATATATTTAGAAATTTGTTTAAAATAAACTATTACTTCCGGTTGTCCAATTGTTACCAAAATCTAATGAGCTCTTCCCAGGAATGTCAGATTGAGGAAACAGCAGTTAAATACAGACACACACACACATACTCACATCACACACACACACACACACACAAACATCATCTTAAAAATGTTATAATCGGATTATAGGGACCTTAACACATGCTTATCCACTACACGGTAAATAAAAACTTTGTTGTGATTACCAAAAATGAGTTCCAGCAGCAATTTTTTTTGTGAAAATACGATCAGCTAATATATTTGTTACAGATACCTAGGTAAATTTGCTGGTAAAAAATTGCTGTGGCGACAAATACAGTTTTGTTATATATAACAAAAGACATTTGTTATGCGAATAAATAAAATAAGTTACCATTAAAGAAGTATAAATTTGTTATACGAATAAATAAATTAAGTTACCATTAAGAAATATAAATTTGTTATGCGAACAAATAAAATAAGTTACCATTAATAACTATGGATTTGTTTTGGAAACTAATTAATTTTGATAGATATACAAATGCATTAATGAGGTAGTAAGGTAAAAATTAAATACATGCGTATTATAATAGTTTTATTTATTTATTATTGTACTCTATATACATCTAACAAATATTATATAAAAAATAACATATGAAACAATGTCACTTAAATTATATAGATAGACAGCCCAAGCAAATGCGACACGACGTAGTATAGTATAACGCGAACAGTGAATTATGCTGTATACCAGGGAATACCCTGTGTAATCTTTACAAAATATAATGTCACAGGAAAAAAAATAATAAAATTTGTCCCAGTAACAGATTAAATATTTTTAATTGTTGCAAAATGATTTTGTAATCTGAACAAAGTAACAAAGTGACTGCTTAGTACTACTAATAATAATTGCTACCATGACTAATATTTTACAGCAAATAATACTTTTTATACACAACAAAAATGGTTTAGTTTTGGAAACTTAAAATACAAAGTTCTTCGTATACACGGCAAAAACTTATTGTTGAAATAACAAAAAAATACAGCTAACTAAATTTTGTCCGCAATATCAATGTAATTTTTTACCGTGTAAAATCTGGATATGGGAATTTTAGCATAATTCCAATACCTCTCTTAGCGAAAGATAAAAAACGAGTACCACGGATTAAAACATTATTTTACTAAGTATCGTGTTTGATGGTAGGTAAAAAATAGGTACTCTATAATATCATGGGTTTATGACCCGTTGTACACTAATATTGGTAATTACGATTATGTTCGTATAGTGTAGGCATTTGAAGCTGGCGTGAAGAGTATACCATAGATGTCACTTTTGTGCATTTTCTTCTACCTAAAACCCAATAAATCTATAATTAATAAATAAATACGAATGTAAGCGAATAGGCAATTAAAATATGTATTTATACCGACAAATATTTTGTTATTTTGTTTATTTTAATTAGAAATATTTACGTACATTAAAAAATTGGCAGTTGGTAAAATAATTACAGGATTAAAAATAACAATTATAAGAAAACTGTGTAACTAATTTAATAGAAAATGCAGATACGCAAAAGGTTTTGGTTAGTATTTCATTCGGTTAATTCACTCCTATATAAATCTCTGATCAAAATAGCCAAAAACTGCAAGTAATAAATAAATTTAAGAGAAACTATATTCCTTATAAAAAGTGATCAAAAAATGATTGAATGTTACGTGACAACTTTTGTTCTAAAATAATGTTAAAATTATATTTCAATTTTCCATAATTCATCAAATCTATCATCGGGTTCGATCCCGACAGACGCCAAATATTTCCAATTTCTCCACACCAGCTATGAGTGCCCGTGAGGTGACGCCTGGTAAGCGCCCACACGGTAAAATATATCGTCATCATTACCGATGTCTACATGTGTTGTAGATACTGGCACACCCAGAAATGGGTAATATACCGTGATGATATATTTATTTATTTATTATCAAATCTATATTCCATTATGACATAGCATTTGATTAATATCATTATCGTTTATTCATTTGATATTTGTTTCTCATACCTAAAGCGATAATTAACAATTGGGCCCCATAAATGTACTACATCGCAGAGGTCACTTGTCAGACGCCAACTCACTGGCTTTTAAAGCTTTCGTGGAGAGTGTACCACATGTAGAAATTACTTTTGTGCTATAATAATTTTCCAATTGTTTCAGAACAACAATCAACAACACAATTCCATAAATTTCATTAATTCCCTTTTAAAATTTCCCCTTTCTACGTTTGAGTTTCCGGGCATGCGTGGTGCCCGGAACAGCTTACCGGAAACTCCCCGCCATTAATTCCATCGCCTGGTGACTCGTCCTGTTTACAGGCCGACTGATATGTGATATAGACGCCCGTATACCGATAGTTAAATTGTTATTATTAATTATCTGCTGCATAGTTTGTTCACCCTAAATATATTGGGAAACAACGGTTATCAAAGTTTCTCTAGCAACCAGAATAACCAGATTACTGGTGCAGTTACATGATAAAGATTAATGCAATATTAATGTTTTGAAATGAGGACAGAGATGTATACTTTGTTTACGACATTGAAAAATAAAGAATTGAAATATTTCATGTAATCGACACATCGGCGAGAGTCATTAATTTCAAATCAATTTTTTTCTGGGCACACAAACTACATTTTTAAAGCATTTATTTTAGTTGAATTATTCAGCATTTCAGTGGCGTGAGTTTAATGGGCTTTTTATACCGTCAGTTCTGTTAACAGTTCAGTTTCAGTTAATAATAATAATGATAATAATAATAATAATAATAATAATAATAATAATAAATTTTTCTCTATAATAGATCATTCCAGAATGACGTCACATGCCCCTCACAGGAGTGTTTATAACCTCATTTTTGAATATTTTTAAAAATTATTTATTTTGATACAATTCATTCATAAAATTAAACCATAAATTTATCCAAGGCTCAATCATTGAGTAAATTATGTATGAAATTTATTTCTGACAGCTGCCCCTCACGAAATTCAGTTGTTCTGGATTGATCTATTGGTCAGAATTCAAATCGACATAAATATCAACTGTCAGATATGAAATCGATAGTAATAAGTGAAATTTAATCAAATTTTCAATTTTGTCTTTTCCATTTTTACCTCTCGCTAAGAGAGGTATTGGATTCGTGCTAAAAATCACATATCGAGATTTAAATGAATAAACACGATTTAAGGTCCATATAAACCGATTTTAACATTTTTATGATGATGTCTGTGTGTGTGTGTGTGGACGTGTATGTGTGTATGTATGTGTGTATGTATGTGTGTATGTGTGGATGTTGGAGGGAGGATTACTCAAAAACTATAAGACATGACATGTTTAACTATGAATTCCTCAATCTGACATTCCTGGGAAGAGCTGAAAAGGTTTTGGTAACAATTGAACAACCGGAAGTAGTAGTTTTTTAAAAAAAATCTTCTAAATATTATTTTTTGAAAATTTTTGATATTACGCATTTTGAAGAACAAAATTCTACATCTGATACATTTAAATTTTTTATTATATGTTATATAAATTTAGAGATAAAGACGCTATAATATGTAGAATATCGGGATATAATAAGTCGAGTAGGCGAAACTACAAAAATCAAAAGTTTTAGTTACATTCTGAAAGCTTTTTCTGGGAAGTACATTTAATCTTCCTTATGGTTTTATTACTTAAATATTTAAAATTATAGGTAACCTGCATATACCCATTAGAAATACCGCCAATCTTGTTAATGAATTGGAAGAATCTCTGACATAGGAACTTCCTCATACAATGAAAAATAGATATAATTAGAATTGTATATGTGCAGAAGACATGTTAAATACCAGCAAATACAATATTTGGGTAAAGTTATGTAATTTTTTTGTTACAAAACGACGGTTCGATAGTGAAGTGCAATACATTACTTACATAACATAAAATGGAAATGGCGAGAGGTTTTGTGCTGGCCACAACAGATTTTTAATATTCAAGTAGGTAACATAATGTGTTACATAAATTTTCGGAAGTTCTATATTAAATATGAATGTTAAAGCTTAAGCTTTGTTAATTGTTGTAGTAATAAGCAGATTCACTTTACTCACGGTATCGTCCATTCATTTTTTCTTTTTTTTTCGAAAACATGTCACACATGTTATTTTTACATACAAAAATATGTACTGTGAACAAAGTTTGGTTTCATGAACTTATAATATTTTATGTCATGCATTTAAAAATGGCCGGCTCTTAAGTCTCGTCTCGTGCACTATTTTCTTCTGCAGAATCCATTGGCGGCGCTGTGCACTGAACTGTCATGGCGCTTACTAGGACCTGTCAGATTTGTTTACAATTTGATTTAGTGATTTCTGACACAAACAAATGTTCACAATTCATCTCAACTCGATTTTTGAATTTGTTTAATCGAATCTATCAAGAAACTTAGTTGAAGGGCAACAAGTAATAAATTCGAGATGAATTATTTCCTGTAGCCGAACTCGACATAAGGCGATTCTGACTTGAAACAGCACTTTGTTTAAATTTTTCTTCCTTGCCAAAAATTATGAAATGATATTTCTCGAATTTTTGTTGTGATCGTTTAACCTTCAATACAGTACTTTTTAATGTACATATGTTCATTTTCTACTATTCGCTCATTTTTCACATGAGGAACTTTTTTACCTCTCGAGAGAGAGGTATTGGAATCATACTAAAAATCGCATATCCAGATCTTAGTGGATAAGCACGTTTTAAGGTCCCTATAATCTGAACATTTTTACGATGTTGTCCGTGTGTGTGTGTAGGTCTGACAAAAAATATTATCTGCAGTTTCCTCAACCTGACATTCCTGGGAAGAGCTGATTAGATTTTGATAACAATTGTGTTTATCTAAGGCGGGACTAATAAAAAAAATTATTTTTAAATTTATCTGCAAAATATATAGAAAAAGTATTAATGTATTCCTGTACAAAATTCAATAATCTTTAATTTTCATAAGACATAAAATGCGAAAAAATTGCATTTAATGATATTTTTGAAGAAAAACCATTATGAGCTTCAGGTAAAGTGCCATTTCCAGTTATCCGATTTACATCAAAATCTAATGGCTTCCTTTCATATTAGAATAGGATAGAAATACAAGGTTTCAGAATTTTCTGAATGATAGCATTTGAGTTAGAGCGAAGACAAAATCCCTACACATACACACACATACACACACACATACATACATACATACATACATACATACATACACACATACACATACATACACAGGCATCATCGTGAAAATGTTACAATTGGATTTTAGGGACCTTAAAACGTGGTAATTTACTAAAATCTCGATATGTGATTTTTAGCACGATCCCTATATCTCCATTACCAAGGGTAGCGGGAGATAAAAATAAATAAAGAAGATATGAGCTTTTGTGTGTATCAGAAATGTCAATATGTACAATATTTATGTTGCCTAATATGAAAATGGCAAGAGGTCTTGTGCTGATCACAACAGATTTTTTCTAAAACAAAACGATGTTTACATATTTGTCTGCTATTGATATCGAATATTCTAGTTTAGACTAAAGATGGCAGTTGGTGGTATTTTCTCAAAATTGTGGATATTTATCTAATGTAAAAACGGAATTGATAGGAAGTATTGTACCGACCATATACAATTTTTTTATAAAATTAAAAAAATATATCCTTCAATTTTCTATAAAAATTTGTGGGAATAAATTTTTTCTCGTTACTGCTTGAGGTTACGATTTTTATTCCAGAAAATCGTTTATGTGTCCAATTACTTCAAATTGTCAGTTCGTTCCAGATTATTATTAATTTCACGACAATACATCACTCTTTTTCTACACTTTATGGAAAATTGTTTATTACTAGCACCCAATATCTCACGGAAAGGTCAGACAGTACTTGTGGGAAAACAAAACAATGCTACTTTAACTTTAATAACAAGAGAACAAGAAAACAACTGAAGATCCTTGAAGAAAAGTCAATCACGACACGAATCATATCTCACGGGCTGAATTGATAGGCGATCGGTGAATAATTGAACGTCGCCAAATTACAGAAGTATACCTACTAGGTTGTGGAACGTGTTTCTCCTCAGAGGGATAATAATAAACATAATTAGGAAAAAACTGGAGTAAACTCTGTAATTATTCAATACTTACTATATATTTTCCGTAAAATTCCGTCACGTAAGAAAACTTTTTTTCAGTCGATGGTTATTTGTGAAACTACAGTTGAGTCTTAATTAAAATCTTTGCGCATTTTTTACGTGCAGTTTTTGTTGTCGGTAAGTCTTTTATGTTGAAGTATTGTGCGAAAGAGCACCTGTGATTTCACAATGCGGTACTTATTGACACAAGAGTGAATTACTTTAAAATGTTAATACAAATAAGGAGTCATTTAAAGGCATAATTAATTAAACTAAACGATACAATTCTAATAGCATTTTCCTTTATATATTTTGTTTTACACTTAGTGCAGCTAATGACGTTCTGCCCGGCACTAATTGTTACAACATATGCGAAGTCCATTTTAAATGAAGCATGTAACAAAAGTCCAGTGCAAGTTTGATAGCTGTCACTATCAAAAAGGTTTCGTAGCAATGGGTATTACTACATGAGATTCGGACTGTAAATACTTAATTTTTTCTTCTTACTAAGAGAGGTATTGGATTTATGCTAAAAATCGCATATTCAGATTTTAGTGAATAAGTACCTTTTAAAATTGGAATGAAAAGTAAAATGTTCCTTTAATTGGATTACTGGCTTTATTGTATGTTGTATTCTTTATTTAAATTGCGATGTTTCGTCCAAGATCCTGGCCATTATCAAATATATGTGTAATAGTACAAAAATATAAAAAAAATTGAATTTGGATACATTTTTTATCGTCAAAATAAAAAAAAAAATAAAACTTGGAGTGTGTAATCACTTCAAGATTCATCAGTTGAATTCCAAGTCTTTTAACTAGAATCCAATTTTAACATTTTTACAATGATGTGTGTGTGTGTGTGTGTGTATGCGTGTGTCTGAATGTTGGAGGGACGGTTTTTTAAATACTATAGACTAAAGACCAATTTAACTACGTAGTCCTTAATCCGACATTAATGGGAAGAGCTGAAAAAGTTATGGTAATAATTGGACAACCGGAAGTAAAAGTTTCTTTAAAAAATCTAAAAGAACATACTCGTACACACACACACACACACACACACACACACACACACACATGCACATCACCGTAAAAATGTTATAATCGGATTCTAGTAGAGATTCATTCGAGCCAGGCCGGACCGGGCTTTGCGGTTTGGAAAATAAAAATTGCCGGCCCGACTCGAAAATCGACTCGACAAAAAATTAGCTGGCCCGGCTCGGGTCAAAGTTCGAAATTGGGTGCTTCTGGCATTCCTAATTTTAATTTTTATGTGAGGCGAAATGTTTATCTTTATGCCAAATTAAAAAAAAAACCTTTACCCTCTACATCCTTATAACTTTGGACATTAGTTAACATAAGTTGTTAAAAAAAGAGACACTTCTATAAAAATTACAGACCTACAAGTATTTAACACCTTGTTTCCCAAAGGCGCACAAAAAGTTTGAACAACTTTTTCACAAATCTTATACAAAAAGTTTTCATTTACATAAGGATTTTTTATCTAACTTTGTTTCTGCTCAAAAATAAGACAAGAAATCATTATAGTAGGAATAAAAATCACTTTTATTTAAGTATACGAATAGTAACAATAGTAATAATAACAACATCATAATAGCATTATTATGCTTTAATGAATAACTTTGAATTTTTGAAGTAAAATAACATATTTTTATTTATTAAGGTGTTGTTGTTAATTCATATTGACCCTTTTTAACTCTATCCATTTTCATTAAAATATTAAGGAAACTGTGCATTTGATTCTGGCCGACCCGAAAAGAACGAATTTTCGGGTCGGGCCAAAATCAAAAGTCCCACTCGCCTCAACTTTTGCAAATGATTAGCCCGATTCGGCTCGATAAAAAAATATCTTCGGCCCGGCTCGATGATCGACTCGAAATCGAGGCGGGCTTCGGGCCAGGTCGGGCCAAAGCTCGAGATCGAGTGCATTCCTCATTCTAGGGACCTTTAAACGTGCTTATCCACCAAAATCTGGATATGCGATTTTTAGCATGATTCCAATAATTCTCTTAGCGAGAGGTAAAAATGAATAAAATTGTAAAAAATTAATAACCTCGTTAATAACTGAAGGATAGGCCATAGCCAAGAATCTAACTAAAATTAAGGTAGATAATTACTCATTTAAGAACCTGTAGCTCAAAAATGCTGAGGTACTGAAAAGACCTTCCGTCAGTTCGATGTATTTTGTACAAATCCCATACCAAAATTTCCTTGGAAAAGATTCTATATATCACGTAAAATTGTAACACGAGCACATACTATTTTTTGGAAATTCCTTACCAAAAGTGATCTTACACTTTCAATCTTTGGTTTTGCACTTGACACTGACATCTGTCATGGGGTATTCCACCATAACAAAAAAATTCAACAAATTTCAATTTAACATAAAGTATGGCTCAATAAATTATAGTTAAGACAATGAAAACATTTTTTAAATAATTACTTTACGAGATATTTCACATTTGCTAAAAGGGAAAATTGACGTCATACAATTGTTATCTTTCTCTCGCAGCATACTCAGAGCAGTGTGTGTGAGAAAGACAAGTATAGGGGAAATGTGACGTTACACTGATTTTTCGAAAATAAAATACTGTTAAACTAGGAACAATTAAGATTTTTTAATACTTTGAATTGCTTCAAAACTGAATAAAGTTTTATTTAAAATAATAAAAAAAATTGAGTGGAATACCCCATTAGATTTTTTTGAATATATCACTGTTTCCATGATAAAAAGCAAAGCTGACTAATTTTTGAAAGTTAATATCTTTATAATTCTTTAACATTATATCTATTGAATATGAATGAAAATATATAAGCAAACCGTTTAGAGAAGAGCATTTCCTTTAATATATAAAATAATAAAATGTGAAAAAATACTATTTAACTGCGTTTTTTAAGAAAAACTGTTAAGAACTTCAAATAAAGGTACTTCCGGCGGAACAGTTGTAACCAAAATCTAATCACCTCTTGATCTGAATGTAAAGAAGAGGAATACGAAAGAATTATAATTTTTAGAATTGTAGTATTGGAGTTATCGTCACACACACACACACACACACACACACACACACACACACACACACACACACACACACACACACACACACACACACACACACACACACACACACACACACACACACACACACACACACACACACACACACACACACACACACACACACACACACACACACACACACACACACACACACACACACACACACACACACACACACACACACACACATGCAGACATCATCTTAAAAATAGTAAATTCGTATAGTAGGGAACCGAATTTTTTGACCAAAGACAATACCTTCCTTACCTAAAGGTGACGGAAGGTAAAAAACTCTCGTCGTAAAATATAAGCACTCGATCGAGATCTTAGATGAGCAATAGCTGTGGGATGATATCCTGCAAATGCAATAAAATCTTTGATTTACAATTTCACATCTTGTATTCAAAAACAATTTACTAGACTGAACAGGTATCTTCTTAATCTTTTTTGAATCTAAAAATACTTTTAAATTCAAGTAGCAACAACTTCTACTTCTAGCATAAATAGAGCGCAATAAAAATTCGTATCATATCCCTTTTATCTCCAACTCCATCTAGCTTCATAGAACGGCAGGTGATGCTCAGTCTGAACTTGTGCTATCTTGCTCGCTTGAGCGTGTTCACACGTGAGCACACACGAGCCCGCGCACGCGCTCCGCACGCGTAATCACACGTGGACTTCTGGACTGCGATGAGACCTGCGACTTGTGCAGCAGGACTACATATATGGAACATGCAGAGTAGATGGGTTGGTACTTTTATGGACTGCATATCAAATGCAGCTATGATGGAATGATTTAAAAACTAAAAACTTGAATATCTTTGAAAGCTATTTTGTCAAGAACAGATGGTTGTTACATATGTATGAAATGATTGCTTAATTTAATCAAATGATTAATACGTACAGTATCGGACATAAATAAATAGGAACCAATCAAAAAGACTTCCCCATATTTTAAATATTCAATATACAGGCTGTAACAAAAATAGCCAGTGACACAACTCGTCGAGAGCAACAATATTTCTTAGTAACTTTTTTTGTAAACCTTCTAGATATTGCTTTAAAAATCTTCAAAGTTTGACACCAATTCTATTGCTTACATACATACATACATACATACATACATACATACATACATACATACATACATACATACATACATAAAATCACGCGTGTCCCACTTAGTGGGTTAGCAAAAACCCGAAAACAAAAGTAACAATAAAAAATCTGTTGTGGCCAGCACAAAACCTTCCGTCAATTCGATGTATTTTGTATATATCCTATACCAAAAGTTCCTTGAAAAAGATTCTGTATATCTTATAAAATTGTAACACGAACACACTATTTTTTACAAATTCTATACCGAAAGTTCCTTTCCCTATTTTATTAGGAGTCACTGTTTCTTACTCTTCTCTTTTAATCATTCCTGTTCAACGCATCTTCTTCACACAATTCTTCCTCTCTCAAATCTTCTGCTACACAGTCCTTCCATCTTCTTCTCTTTGGAGGGACACTCTATCACATTCACACATAACTTTCTGACCCTATACTTTAAACTTTGGTTTTGCATTTGACACTGACATCTGTCAATTAAATTTTTCTGAATATATCTGTTGTTTCCATAATTTTAACAAAGCTGACTAATTTTTGAAAGTTAATCTCTCTTAATGTCTCTATAACTCTATATCTATTGAATATGAACGAAACTGTATAATCAAACCGTATAGAGAATAAGATATTCTTTCATAATGATAATCACAAAATGTCGAAAAATAATATTTAACTGCGTTTTTTTTAAGAAAAACTGTTAAAAACTTCAAATAAGGGTACTTCCGGTGGATCAATTATAACCAAAATCTAATCAGCTCTTCATATGGATGTAAAGAAGAGGAATACGAAAGAATTATAATTTTTAGAATTGTAGTATTGGAGTTATCGTCGGAGAAAAATTTGTCACACACACACACACACACACACACACACACACACACACACACACACACACACATACAGACATCATCTTAAAAATAGTAAATTCGTATTCTAGGGGCCCTAAAACGTGCTTATTCATTAAAAACTCACCACCGAATTTTTTGGCCAGACAATACCTTCCTTACCTAAAGGTGACGGAAGGTAAAAAGGGATAAGAATAAGAGCTCAGGTGACTCACTTCACTCTTTAACAACATTCTTCTTTGGCCTTGTCCACAATCATCATAGCATTCAAACATAAGAACATATTAAAGTGACCGATTTTCGGTAGCGAATAACCGCATCCGGACCACAATAATAGTTACGCAACAATCATCCTTCGCCACATATTCCTATCCATGCACACTTCTTTCACCTCAGCCACATTCATAAACGTATTCATACATAAAAAAAATATTAAAGTGACCGGACCACAATAATAGTTACACAAAAATTATCCTTCGCCACACATTCCTGTACAAACATACTTCGTTTACCTCGTCCACATAAAAGTTCAATTGTCTCTCCATTCTTATAAAACATTCTTACTAACCAGACATCTTCACACCACAGTAGTTATGAAACAATCATCCTTCGCCACACATTCCTATCCAGGCACACTTCTTTCGCCTCAGTCACATTCATTCTATTGCTTGCCTAAAAATATTTAAAAAAATTGAGATTTCGAAAAAGTTATTTAGAAATATTGCTATCAACGAGTTCTGTCACTGTCACTGGTTTATCTGGTTATAATGTGTATGTAACTATATGCCAATAATTTAAACTGATGACAAAATTTCATTGAACAATATTTAACAAATCTTTTTTGTACTCGTTCAATGTCATTAGCATATGTTTCGTAAAGTGAGTAGTAATATTCAAGTTTGTTTCTGAGAAACGAAAAATATAAGGACTTGAGAGTACTCAAATTTCTAAAATGTCTTGAATTTCTTAAAATAAATCCTACGTAAATTCCGAAAACTTGTATTAGTAATGTAGATTAAATTGTACTATAGGATCAAAAATGACATCCAAATCCTTAAATTCCACGATTTGTTGTAAGGAGCTATTATTCATGTGGTATGTGTGTTTCGCATGCAAGAATCCTGGAGAGTAGATTAAGAACAGAGCTGGAAGAATCGTCAGAGGAAAGAAAGAAATACCGAAAGAGACCAGAGTACAAATATTTAAGAAAGTAGTGACACCTATACTCATACACGGAGCTGAGACATGGACATTAACGCAAAGACAAAAAGAAAAAATTACGGCCTTCGAAATGTGATTCTTGAGAAAAATAGAGGGGAAAACAAGACTGGACAGAATTGAAAACACAACCTACAGACAAAACTTAAAAGTAAAATCAATAGAAGATAAGATAGCAGAAGTACAGCTGAGAAGGTATGGTCATGTAGAAAGGATGGGAGAGGAGAGAATAGTTAAAAAGGTGTTTGAGGCAAAACTTGGAAGAAAGAAACCACGAGGACGACCAAGAAGAACGTGGCTGGAAGAAGTAAAGGATGCAGCGCAAAGAAGAGGTCTAACTTGGGAAGAAACGAAGACAGCAACACAAGATAGAGCAGAGTGTAAAGAAATATGGAGAAGACCAACGAACCAGAACTCAACCCGCTCCCCCGCAAGCCGGGGGAACGCCTTACACCCGTGAGGGTAGAAAGGTGCAGGATTAAGTAAATAAGATGTGTGTTTCGAAAAATTAAATTTCATTGAAAATGTCATTTGTTTACATTTACTAAGATTAAATAATAAATGTCAGGATAAAGACCAATCTAGTAACCTGTCATATATCATGTTGTAATTCAATGTGATCAGATACCGAGTTCACAATTTTGAAAATTTTTAAGTCATCAGCATATAGCAGTGAGTGTTTTAGGTATCTAGAATGTCGTTTATAAACAAGGTTAAAAGTAAAGGTCCTAGGCATGAACCTTGCGGAACACCAGAGGAAGGAACAAAATAATCTAATGAATAAAATCATTTCAGGGCAGAAGTTATATTGTTTTTGCAGTTTATATAAAAATATCACGGTTTATTACCCGTTGCTAAGTGTGCCAATCTGTTTTGTACACAAATGATGACTATATTATTATTTAACATTTTAAAGGAACAAAGGTGAACAGTGGCAGGTGTTTCTATATTTTTTAGACCGTACTATACATTACACCGGTATGGACCTATTAAATTAAAAGAGAGAGATATTAATAAAAGTGAGATGTGCATAGTGCGCAGTTGAATTTTAGCGCAGGTAGGTGACAAAGTGTAAAACATTTGAATTTAAAAAATGGCAGCAAATACATGTACAATAAATTTAATAAAACTGACTCAATTTAGGTATAGTACTTGCGATGAATACTTCAAAAAGAGAGGAAGAACAAATGGAAATCAGAAAAGAAGATATAAGCTAAAGAAGGTTATATACACGATATCAAAATATTAGAAGAAAGCGATACAGTTGTGTGCGTTAAAGCCAACTGTTATCGTAGTCAAAAGAAATGTGCAAAACCACATAAGATATTTATAAAGTTTTTTTCAATAATTCTGTATCAATTTTCAATTCGTTACCCCAATGCTTTGTCTTATTCAGATCCTTAGGGAATATGTGGTACGCCAACAATTGTGATGATGTATGTATTACATACTGTACAATATTTACGAAATTATTTTCTTGTTCTTTTCTTATATGTTCTTGCATATTTGTACTTCAAACTTGAGAACTTATTATGCTTTGCTTTTTATGATAAAAATTGTTTTGTTCCGTATACCAGAACAATCGAAAAGTGACAGTAAATAGCATAGTTGTCAAATGATTTTTTTTAAAGAACTGATATTATAATCTCTAATTAAACATACATTTTACATAACATATATATTTTTTTATTAGATATATTTCTGTTTGTAACACATATATTTTTTGTCATTTTCTTCATAATTTTTAACAAGTATAAATTTATTTGATTTATCTTTCGTTATTTGGCAACATGGTGTCACCTACCTAGCGATTCAGAAAAAAATCGCTAGATGGCACATCTAAAATGACGTCACAGAGTCATAAAAATTTAATAGGTCCATTGGTTATGATTACTACTCTACCCATAGACTAGTATGTACATACATATGTATCTTAATATCTTCCATTGGCGCTATAAATTGCCATATTTCACTGGACTAAATTATAACGTGTGAGGTAAAACAAGTAGAGGAGCAATTAAAAGATTCTTATTTCAAATCAGCTTAAATTACCCGAGCTCGCTTCATACGCGCATTAGGATCATCTCATTTGGTTGCCAGGAGCAACGAGCAAGAGAATCCAATCTTGATAATTACGCGATTTATACCGCCAAGCCATGTCGGCTTCGCAGCTCCATCTACACGGCAGATTGTCGAAATAAAGAGCTTAAGCGTCTCCATAAATTCCCTTGCTCACTGTATAACTCCATGTGTGTAATTTTCTCTCCGTAATTGCTGTGCTTTACGAATATTTTACCATAGATGACAACAGAGATTTCACTTTATTTTGACGCAGATGAATTTTTTCATTTTGTTGGATTAACATAGCTATTTTCAAATTGATTGAATTTTGAATGTTCAATGAAGTTAATATGAAAAGAAAATGGAAATTAATGGCTTTGCATGAGGATTATTAAATCAATGATTGCTGTACATTTATTATGGATGCAGTAAATCATTCATGGCTGTCTCTATATATTGGGATAAGCAATTTTCTTCATTAACTACATGGCTTGAAAAATGAAGTGCGTAATTATTATGTACCTCTTATTCTCAATAAAAAAGTTTACATTGAAATACGAAAATATCGACATGAATATTTTAATAGTCTTTAAATTTCATGTTTAATATTTTTTTAAATTCTGTCCTTATATAAAAATGGAGAAAACAAATTAAATAGTAATTTTATATCCAATAAGTTCTGCACATAAAAATTTATAATAACTAATAATCATATAGATACAATGGTCCTTAACTCTTTAGGTACGGCAGTATACTTAAATCACGTATTGTACAACTTATTTAAATTTTTTTTGACTTGGTAATATTTACGTTCCATTATTTTATATCTTATTTTTAGATTTAATTGGTAATTTATACGTATATTATACCAGACCAGTTTGCCTGTACAGTAGGATAAATCGCATATATCCAAATAACCTAACCTTACGTTAATTTTTTTTTCTCTGTAAACTTTAGTTTATCTTCGAATTTGAATATTGCAATATCTATTATATATTTGATGAAAATTCAAACTTTAGTTATATTTATGAAATTCTAGAAAATCATATTTTTTTAATACTGGGTGGTGGCGGACGCACTCTGCAACAAATATGCATTTAAAACAACATCAGGCACGAAAATAACACTCACCACAGTGTTTATTAGATATTATCAGCCATTTTCATTATTTTTCACGACACAAGTGACAGACAATAATGCTTTTTAAATGGATGACTTGACGTGTAACATCGACGATACTAACTGATTAGTTTTTTTATTTTGAGAAAATTAAATATTATAATGGTTTTTATTTTATAATTATTTGAGTATACGTGAAGATATAAATTAAATCAAATATAATAATAAACCTTTCTTCACAAATTATTTTTTATTTTCAAAATGTACATTTCGATTGCAATGCAAACATCGTCAGTTGTACTACAATAATATAATAAACATAATATTTATAAATATGTCAAAATTATTTTAAATTTTTATGTCAGTCACAATATTTTTATCATACTTGATAATTTAATATAAAATATAAATAAGTAATAAAATAGTAAATTAGGGATAATATTAATTTGAGGAATGATGTTTAACAATTGGGTTGACAAATTTTAGTAGTGTATTCTGTAGTGGCGACAAATCAGTGTTTAATAAATTTTGAGAATGTTTTTTCATTTCAATAGCTTCCAACATGTTAAGATTTTTGTTATAATTAACTTTTAAGCATTTAACATTATCAGAAGTGAAGTTATGACCTGTTTCATGATGGTGTAGGGCTAAGGCTGAATTAAAAATGTTTTTACTTTTAAGATGATAAATATGTTCTTTAAATCTAGTACTAATTGTCCGTTTGGTTTAGCCGATATATAATTTATCACATTGGTTACATTTTATTGAATAAATTCCAGAACAGTCAGATTTGTTTCTATAAAAAATGTTTTTATTTAAAAGATTTTTTAAGGTATATTTGTTATAAAATGCTAAAGTGATTTTGTGTTTCTTAAAAAGGTTATAAAATTTTTGGTGACAATTTTCAGAATATGTTAATTTCCGGTAAATGGTTTGTTTAGGTTTTTATTATTATAATTTCGTCAAAATTGAATAAAATATTGTATAAACCACGTGAGCTAAGAATGTTTATTCACTCGAAGAATTTAACTTTCTTCTCATGAATAAACATTATCTTACCTCACTTGGTATCTAAATATCTATTAAACAACTTTGTATTCTACAGTTTTTTTTTTTAGCAGGAAATTGTATAAATCTAAAAATCTATGTTCAACCCTAACCGCTACTACCCTGTATATTAGATCTTTTTTTTTATTTTTTAAACAAATTAATTGCACTAACACGAATAAAATGAAAGTGCAATGGTATATGAAATGCTTGTGACATGGTATTCTTAAGAGAGAGAGAGAAAGAGAGAGAGAGAGAGAGAGAGAGAGAGGACATGTTCAATGGGCCCAAAAACCAATTTTTAAAAATATTTTTAAATGAAAGTTCGTTTAATTTTAAAGCAATTCGTGATATCAAAAATCCATAATTGTTTTTTGTATAGCTGCATTTGATTTTTAAAGAAACCTGTAGCTATCTTTCTCACACCAGTTTCTGTAGTAGGCCGCGCGAGAAAGATACCAATAGTGTGACGTCACCTGTACCGCTGGAAATAGATTAAAATATCTCTCAAAGTAATTATTAAAAAAATGTTTTTTTAACTTAATCGTTATTTATTGAGTAGTACTTTAAGGATAAAGTATACATAGTATTATTTTTTGTTATGGTTTATGGGCCTATTAGTTGACCATTTAAGTGCGATGGTCATCTGGGCGACGGGTAATTGGGCAATAATGAACTGGACGACAAAAACTCCGTCAGATTGAATGCTTGCTAAACGTACTATTTAAAAAAAAAAAAATTGTCGCCCAAATAATGGTGCTCTTGACGTCATCCAGTTAATCATCTCCCAGGTAGGGTATGGATGTTTCTGTGTTTCATTATCAAGTAACCTCCATCAACAAAAATTAAGAAACAACGAATTTAAGAAAATCAGACTGTCTCTAAGATTGGGTTACCGTGAAAATGTAGACCTGAACCTTTTTAGCGAAGAATACATGTGCCCAACTTAAGTTAGCAGCACGGTAGTACGTAGTTCGTAGTAGAACACTTTGAGTCGATATATCATACTCTTGGGAACATCAATACGCTAATAATATTAATAATTACAACTACATTACAAGATATTTCAATCTCCCTAGGTAAGGGAGGTATAGGGATCGTGCTAAAAATCGCATATCGAGATTTTAGCAAATGTGTTTTAAGGTCCCTAGAATCCAATTTTAACAGTTTCACGATGATGTCTGTATGTGTGTGTATGTGTGTATATATATGTGTGTGTATGTATGTGTATGGATTTTGTCTTCGCTCTAACTCAAATACCATCATTCAGAAAATTCTGAAACCTTGTATTTCTACCCTATTCTAATATGAAAAGAAGCCATTACATTTTGGTGTAAATCGGATAACCGGAAATGGCACTTTACCTGAAGCTCATAATGGTTTTTCTTCAAAAAATACCATTAAATGCCATTTTTTCACATTTTATGTCTTATGAAAATTAAAGATTATTGAATTTTCTACAGGAATACATTAATACTTTTTCTATATATTTTACAGATAAATTTAAAAATATTTTTTTATTAGTCCCGAAGCCTAAGATAAACACAATTCTTTTGTTACACAGTTCATATTTCAAATGAATGTAACTGACAGTAAATGTCACTGTCAAAAAACTAATCACTTCACATTAATAGTAGTGACATTTTAAAAAGAAAATAGTAAATAAAGCAATAGTTTTTTGCAATTGAACAGTTTGCAGCGTTAGTAAATACGTAGGTATGTATTTAAATTAATAAAAATTAAATAGCGGGAGGTTTTGTGTTGGCCACATCAGATTTTTTTTTAAAGATTTTTTTTGAAATCCCCAGTAGCTTGACAGGGAAATATAAGCACTATCTTGAGAAATGTTTCTTTCTTAAGGTGGTAATGTATTATATTTTGATTTTAGTGTTGTATGTGTAAAATTATACTTCATATCACGTTAATAAGTATTTTTCTTTGTAAAAATGTACAAGACCTGAACCTGAATATTAAAAATTTCAACAAAACATGGGTAAACATCACTTAATTCTGTAGATTTTGCAGCCATTCCTTACCTAAAGGTCGAATTCCGTTCGAAGCAAGGAGCTTTGTAGTTATTGTTTATTCTGAATAAATAACATCTCTAAGGAATATTTCATTCTTGTATACATATTACAAAACATAAAATTACAAACTAAAAAATAAATTATTATGCATCTACAAAAAAAATTTCATTCATAAAATAGATAACATATTTATTTTAGTTAACGAATATTTCAAAGGTTTCTTCAAAGTTTGATAGTGGTCGTAAGTCCGAGTGGTCGTTAAACAGGTAGGTCGTTAAGTGAGGAATGGCTTTGATAACTTTCAACTGAAAGGTGATATTTTTTTCAATTTTGTAAACTAGGTTTGCATTCTGACCAATCAAAGGGCAGATTTTATATCCCTATCTAAACCAATGCTATTTTCTTACGTGAACTGAAGTATATTATAATTTTAGAAGACCTTTGTCGAAGTGATTTGACCTTTAGAAGATATATAAATGTCTTACCCGTACTTGGAGTTTACACGACAAAACATTTTTTAAAAAAAACTTGTTTGAAGTAAATTTATAGACAGACAAAAATCGGTTGTCGATACTTGATTTGTGTGCCAATTTTACATATCAAAGGACAAGCAAACATACAGGAATTCCGTAGAAAAATAAAACTTTTCTTTCTTGGATTTAGCATGATAAAAGAAATATGCGATTGCATCTAGTGTAGATATATGGGGAACACATCTCAGCAGGAAAATTTGCGAACATCCTGTAGAAGAGATAAAAGTGAAACATCGCGAACGCGTGTACATAACGCAAGCGGATTGCACCTGCGTTCTGCAATGTCAGTCGTAATCGGTGCCACGCCTTCGGCATTTTATTATCGCCGTTTGCCGGCGTGCGGCGCGCGCGTCGCACTGAAGGAAAATGGCAGGGGAGCAGGAATCAGGAATCTAACTCTTTCGCCCCATTCCACTCCATAAACTTCTAATGTTTTGCACGAAAAAATGATTCCATAACTTTAAGCGCATTCAACCAATTTATCTTTTTCCACCAAAATTCTGATCTAAAAGCATTTAGAATTAATTTTATTTTGGTCAAAAATTGTCATTATACATAATTATTATTGAACTATTTCTAATCACATTGAATCAACTTGACCTCAACAAAATATAGAAGTAGATAGAACTGCCTGTAGGTACTAACAAATAAAGGCAACTGCGAAAATGGTAACAGCGACGAAAACTTTTACTTAGTGTTAGTGATGGAACTGGCTAATATTTACAGGAAACGTGTAAATTTAAGTTGACATCTATGAAACCAGCCTTTAAAGACAATACGAGGCAATAAAAAAAATTAAGAATTATTAATTCATGTAAAATACAAGAATTAATATTCTTTTTTCACTACTAGCCTAGGAACCCACTATTATTTACATTTATTTGACATGAGAAATTGTTTTTCACTACCGCTAGCTTGTAACCATGGTAACCTAGATCAATAATAATTTATTATTAACCTTGGTCTATAATGCAAACTGTCACTTTTCAATCAAACTCAACCCTCCAAATCCAAATATTATTTAACTCATTAAACTCAAGAAAGGTGTTAAGTATATAATTTAAATTTGCCACTATAATTTTAAATTGACCTACGCTGCCGCCTCGCCTGGCCACAATGCTGTTTTGGTGAAAATGTGAAATATTTGTAGATGTAGGATTGAACAAATCACTATTTTTTTATATTTGTAGGTAAATACATTTCAATATATTTATTTAAAAATAATAATAAACTAATAAGGCTGCTGACTGTAACAGCACACAGTGTTTTTATTAAATAATTAAATCAAATACAAATCAAGGCCCATAAGTGAAGTTATCAAACCAGCGAAATGGGCAAAACGTCAGATAAAAACAAATGCAGCCTACTTTGTTTTTGTGAATATTAACAAATAAGTAACGTTATTATTCATGTCAAAATTATTATTATCAATAAAAAAAAATTCAAAGAGAATGTATGTGCTAGTAGTGAAAAAAATAGTATATAAACCACGGTTGAGAAGATCATTATTGACCAGGCGCCTTATATCCCTCGGGCTTCGCCCTCGGGTTACAATAGGCGCTGGGTCAATAATGATTATCTTCTCAACCTTGGCGTATAATACACTATTTCTTTATCCCAAAAAAATATTGTAAAATAATTTTTATCATGATAAATAATTTTTTCAATGAAAAAAAGGACATCATACTAAAGCAAAGTACCATTTAGAAAGATACCAGTTATATAGAAGTACCGAAGGAGCATGGTGCAAAAGATCTTGATAGTATTCCTACTTCTTGCTTCTTAGTTCGCCGCCGAGTAATGTCTCGTCTGTAGATGCTGTTGTAATTTATGGTTCTATAAGTGGATGATGAACCCAAGGTCGCCGTTTTTACCTTATCTACAAGTGGTTTATGATCGAATACGTGATCAGTTATACGAGATGCTGTAATAGAATTAATTGAGAGTCCGGGGCTGTTATAACCTCACTTTCTTAGAAACGTGGGCTAGTTTACTGCCTTCGCCAGATTTCCACTTCATTCGGAACTGGAATAATCATATACTACCTTATTTCAGATATGAAGCTCATCTGCACGGATCTCCAGCTATTCTACACTAATAATATACGCCTCTAAAGATTATATGTGGATGGAGCAAGATGTCTGCTTGTTCAACTACATTTTCAAAGTTTACTGAAACATTAAAGAAGATTATATATAAAATGTTGCCTGCAAAACAAGATATAAAAGACGGTATATAAATACGCTAAAGTTTTTCGTACTTACTGGAAATATCAAAATAAATAATGGCAACATAAAACTATATTTATCGACCTACTATTTATATTACAAGTACGTTTTAGATTAAATATTAATTATAACAATAAACAAAGTTAAAATATTTTTACTACACAGTAACACCGTATATTCGTATGTCTTCAATATCCGCTTATTCTCTGAAAATAAACAACGAATGTAGATTTTTTTAAATATTCAGGTTTTTCGAAAGCTAAATTGCCCGAATTCTAAAATGTCCTAATTTGATATAAACAAAGACACAAAGTAGAATCACAAACACTGTTTATGTTTCACACGATGATTGATTGAGTAATAACTGATCGAGTGCATAACGGGGTCTTTTTGACTCTACTAGAAATGCAAAAACCTAATTTTAGAAAACATGTATCTTCCATTAATATTAATGTAAATATTAAAATATCGTCGGGGTTATAAAGACCCCATTTTCCCTCCATGTTACAATAGTTATTTATGCAACATGAGTAAAATGTATAGTCTTATTTCAAGAATAGGACAGTTTGACTCACTCACCCATTATGGTTACAAGATTTTTTTTACATTTACAAAAAAGCATTGAAAAAAGTGCCACACGTTAAAAAAATGCTCTCATTGAGGAAAAAAAATGTGTTGTGTACAATGCAGAAATAGAGATTTTTGTTAATTTTTGAGCACGATTCATAATATATTGTAATACAAGTGAGGAAAGGGCATCATTGTAAAATGAGTACGAGTTTTTCAGTGGCCCTTTTCCACGTGTATTACATGCTGTTTTTTTCAATAACATTACATGTGAAAATTACATTTTTCATATATATTGAAGTTCGTGTACCTGTTATTTCAACGTGTAAATGGCGGATTTATGCAGCCATTTTCATTTACATTTAATTTAATTTAATTTTCATTTAAAATATAAATGTATGTAAACCAATGTAGCCATGCATACGCCATTTTCATTTACGTTTTCATTTATCTCTCATTCTCATTTATTTTTAAAGATTTTTATCTAATAAATGAAAATTATAAATGGCGCATGCGTGGACGACATGACAGGGACGAGAATTTGAGTTGATTAGCTGGTAGTAATTATGTATCTCCGATATCGTTTCTTTTTACGGGTTTTTCTTGCAATAGCACGTTTAAAACTAAATTCATAACTTCTTCACTGTCACTATTGTTGAACATTTTTATTAATAAACTTTATTCCAATGAAAGTCGGGTTATAACGTTCATCATCTGTCAGCGAATTTTTATATGTGCGCATGCGTTCATTTTCATTTATTTTTCTTATATATTTTTGTTATGAATAGGTACATTTAAAAATTATAAATGAGAATTAAATGAAAATTAAATTAAAAAGTAAATGTAAATGAAAATGGCTGCATAAATCCGCCTTAAATGTGGAAACATCTAATAAAAAACTTTCGTCCCTTAGTGAGGAAAGTAATCACTTTCCTCACTTGTGAGGAAAATGGTTACTATCGCAACTAAATTAAGTGAGGAAAATGTTATTTTTCCAAGTGATGTTGAAAAAAATTTATTACTAAATTAAGTGTATAGCCATGAGAATATAACAGGCATGATATTAAATTCTGATTTCAGAGGTAGGCTCCCCTGATTTTGGGAAAAATAGAACACCAAGATTAAAGACTCTTAATTGCTCTAGTACGAACTTTTGTGAAACCAACTCCAAATTTGTAAATTTAACAATTTAATTGTGAGTTCGTATTCCGTATCTTATATTTAATTAACCTAAAAGTTATGGATATATTCTACTTATTCTGTATCAATTCCAAACTAAATATACTTTGCAGAGGCTGTAGATCGATACCAATGAAAACAAATCTGTCAAGTAACTGCTCTTATTCGAAATAGAAATGGCGGGATAGATTTAAAATGGATTATATAAAATTTCATTGTTACTGCTGAACAAGATTTCAAGTCAGTATATAAAACAATAAAAGATATAAAAACAAAGATAAGAAGAAGTTTATTCTCCAGCAAATTTTTATCTGTCAATCGACATACCATCAATATCCCATTTTCTTGTCGCCTACTTCAACAAACACAAGCATTACAAACTTTTAATAACAATAGGATGAATAAAACATAAAATCAAAAATAGACTGACAGGTCACAAAAAGTGATTATAGTGTAGGGAATTTATGTCGTCATGTTGGCAAAACAAGTATAACTGCTTCATAAACAAAATCGTCTTCGCCGTAGTTTCTGAATGAATTTACTGTTACCGCGGGCAATTCACATAAATTCTGATATCACTTTCTTATGTTGTATCATGCGGTTCGCCTGTGTAAACACTGCTTTAGGAAAAACAACGCAGCGAAAATATGCAATAATTGATGTTCAACTCATATTGATATTATGATGATGATAATTTTGTGCCATATTGACTAGAAATAAAATAATACTGTACTTTATTTTAACGACTTAATTTTGCATTGCTTCTTACCAACGAAGCAAATGATGACCATTTTTATGAATTATAATGGTCTTGCATCTTTAACAAATAAATATATTATCACGACTTCATATTCTTTCGAATTTTGATAAAAGAATATCATTTCATAGGCATTCTTAGTGATTCTGAAGAGTCCTGAGAGTACTGATTATGGCAAAGCGGGATCTCGCTCATTGCTTGAATGGGTCCATAAACCATTTTTTTTTAAATATTTTCTAATGAAAGTTCGATTAATTTTGAAGTAATTCGTGGTATCAAAAAGTCAAAATTGTATTTTGTATAACTGCATTTGATTTTTAAACCTATAGCTATCTTTCTCACCACACCAGTTTCTGTAGTAGGCTGCGAGAGAAAGATACCAACAGTGTGACGTCATCTGTGGCTCTGGAAATAAATTCAAATATCTCGCAAAGTAATTATTAAAAAAATGATTTTTTTTTATCTTAATCGTTATTTATTGAGTAGTACTTTAAGGATAAAGTGTACATTTTATTATTTTTTGGTATGGTTTATGGGCTTATTATAACATAGGATGCCAAAAGCGCCATTATTTGCTCCGCTCTGTTGGAATGAAGACATGCATTGCATTGTACTTCTACCTGATCTGAGCCTCTGAGCGCTCTGTATAGGTAGTAAAATAATCTTACTGTTCCTTTAACATAAATGCTATTTTTGTATGAAATAATTTCTGGAACTACAGTTTTCATTCTCATAAGAAATTATTTTAAACAAAAATAGCATTTATGTTAAATGAACAATAAGATTATTTTACTATACAGAGCATTCAGACAAGTTAGAAGTACATTGCTTCTTTTCAATAGAGTGGCGCAAATAAGGGCCGATTGGCATCCAATGTTATAATACAAGCAGTGAGCAATATGCCGCTTTGTCATAATTACGTTATTTTTAGTTTTATTGCTGGACCCAATAGAATCAATTTTTTTTGACTATATTAATCATATCAACGAGACTACTTTTGTCACCGTGTGGATTTAATTAGCAAACAACTAAACAATCTATCTCGTAATGATAGATTTAAAAATATTTTCTTTAATGGAGACATGATTTTAGAGTTTTATGGTTGCCATCTACTGAGTTCTGAAGTAACCTATTTAGACAAAGACAACAAGCTCGAAAAGAGACATAGAAGTGTATTACATGACCTCTCGATCGAATTTAAAACTATGAAATGGTGTTGGATATTTTGTGTTCCGGTATTATTATTTTTTTAAGAATTTGTCGTCAGCTGACAAATTATTGTTATAACAAAATTGATCACTCATTGAAACGTCAAACACCACGGCAAAACAAAATAAAGCAAATGTCAAAACGGATTTGGACAATACGTTGAGAAGGTAACCTCAACTATCTGTCTCTTCGTGCTTGTTGACTTTTTCTAAAGATATGTAGTACTTGCGGAGGGGAGGATGTGTGTTGTTATGTGACATAAATTTCAAGTCCCCATTTTGTAGAATAATTTGTAAATTTGTACAATACCTACATGATAATGGAATCATAACTTATTCTTTGATATTATGTAGTCTCTGTCCGAGTTATAAATAATTTTTTATACTAGCGTTTTATAACAACAACTTTTTGATTGTCATTTTCGTTGCTAAATGAAATACTTTTAAACACTAGTGCATAAAAGTAAAAATGATTGTTTAATGCGTAAAAGTTACAGTTTAATGCGTAAAAAGCACTAGTGCTTAAAAGTATTTCATTTAGCAACGAAAAGATGAACCTGACGTCTGCCTCCTTTCTAATTTAAAAAAATTCAAAATGTTGATATTTGAAAATAAATGATCTGTTGACTTGACGCTTACGCTCGTGCGTACAAATTTCACGTCGCGTGCCTTAAACACTATCATTTCGCAACTTATTATATAAATAGCTATTTAGCGACAGAAAAGTATATTTTTGAAAATTATTTCTCTATTTGAAAATTATCTGATGACATTTGTGCTCTTCGTAAGGTTGATGACGAATTTAGCCGACCAAAGCCGAATTTTTGAGCTCTACATATAAGTATGTCATTCGCAAAAATTTAAATTGCTTGGCTATTTGGAGTTTAGATGTTGAACAACACGATTAAATCCCAATTACTGAGTAGGTTCACATGCACAAACATCCATGCCTTAGTGGGATTCGAACCCAGAACCCCAAGTGCACTCATGATTAAGAGGCGTTGATCTAACTATTGCGCCACCGGAGACGACTGTTGAAAACAGTAAGGTTAATGTTAATATCTTAGGTTTCTATAATGTTACTTTCACAATAATTTCTTATTTACTGATAATGGGTTCTTGTATTCCTCTTTGTAATATTTGTTTTGTAATGAAAACCATATTATTTTGTTTTTCCCTTAATTTCCTGTAAATATAACCAATTTTTTTCTATCTCTGAATCTTACAATGATCTGGAAATGTTTTCTTTCTGAAAACAATTTTGAATATCTTATTATATATTTGTACACTGAATTTTAACTGATTTCCTGTATTTTTCTCAATAACGAAAACCAGTAAGCCAAATTGAAAAATGTATAAACCAGAATGTTTTGTTCTACGCTCGTTGTTTTATAAAGTCAGAGACTTTTTTAAATATTTACTAACTATGCACTTGAAATGTTATGAATTTAATATATGAACATTAATCTGTAGGTACATATTTGTATCTAACGTAAGTTGTTAAAAACATAAAAAGAGGAAAGTAATATTTATGGTCAATGTTAGATGATAATTTCCTGTAGTATTTATTACAGGAACATGTAAGTTTAATAGATAATTTACCGGTCGTATTCAAATACAAGCCGCTTCTGACTAATTAGAGCTAGTTTATATGTATGTATGGACGCCGCGTATTCGCGACCACCTTGTACATTTATTTTATATTCCTCTCTTGTACTAGAAACGTCAGCTCCATGTGATAAAAAGAGAAATATAGAGAATCTCCCGTCGAATTTAGATCATTGTAATTCATTGAGCATTTATATTCTACAAGCGATTTTTACCGGCCGTTTTATAGAACAAGTAAAGTGTGATAAGTGAATGAGTTTTATTTTAGAATTTATAAAGGTTCTCGTGACAAATATGAAATCGTTTTCTGAACATGGGCGGGAATATTATTGAACGGATATAAATTACGGCTATTTGTAACGCTTCAGAAAGATTAATAACGTATCCGAGCGTAAAAGCGCTCTCTGGTCATATTGTATTAGCTATCATCATCTGCATTTGCATTTGATAAATTTATGAAATAGTACATAAGATATCGATTTATACAGAATGATTGCATTTCTGTATGCCGAAGAAACTAGAATCGAATTTCAACTAACATACCGAATACAATAATTATATATTGTTGTAATCAGTGACTAACATGTGAATTTTTAATAATAAATGTACAAAGTACGGGAGATACTTGGTGAGATGTTTAATAAAATTTTAAAAAACGTTTTACAACATTTTAATCTCTGAATTGGACGCCTCTTGTGAAACGTGTCAAGCATGATTTTAAAAATTTTATTAAAACAGTTTCACCAAGCATTGTAATTGTACTTTGTATATTAGGTCCGGCATTTTCATCTCCGGTTAAACATCCTGTTAATTTAACTGTCAATTAAAAGAAAAACACAGCATCGATATTATAGTTCAAATTGTAAAAATTACACGTGTCAATTTTTCGATAACTCATTGTTCTTATAACCAACAGTTAATTTAACCGGCTGTTGAACCAGAGATGAAAATATCGGACTATATTATTATTTATTGGTGGCCGAAGCTCGCCGCATTCTCGATAGATGGCTCTACTTGTTGTTACTTACTACTACAGTCATCATATCTTTTTGGGGCTTTTGCGCGAAGAAAAACTGTTTTCCCATGTTAAACGCCTATGGCCAGGTTTTTAATAAACTCACTGTATATTTGTGTATATAATGCTTTGGTATACACATATCCAGGGGCGCTGAGAGGTAGAACGAGGCCCGGGACATAACATTTTATTGGGCCCCTTCTATTTGTAGGTAGATGTAAAGAAAAAATAAAATAATATTTATAGGATTAAATATATTTAAATGTCCACTCAAATATTACATCGTATAAAACAAAAATTAAATATAAAGGCGGATTTATGCAGCCATTTTCATTTACATTTTATTTTATTTAATTTTCATTTAAAAGATAAATGTATGTAAACGAATGTTGCCATGCATACACCATTTTCATTTATCACTCATTCTCATTTATTTTTAAAGATGGCCAACTTTTATCTAATATGAAAATTATAAACAGGGAATAATTATAAATGGCGCATGCGTGTACGGCATGACAGGGTCGAGAATTTGAGTTGATCAGCTGATTGTCACTGTGTATCTCCGTTATCGTTCCTTTTTACGGTTTTTTATTGCAATTAACACGTATAAAACTAAACACATAACTTCTTCGCTGTCATTATTGTTGAACATTTTTATTGAAAAACTTTATTCCAATGAAAGTGGGGTTATGACGTTCATCATCTGTCAGCGTATTTTTATATGTGCGCATGCGTTCATTTTCATTTATTTTTGTATGAATAGGTACATTTAAAAATTATAAATGAAAATTAAATTAAAAAGTAAATGTAAATGAAAATGGCTGCATAAATCCGCCTTTAGTATTTATACATCGCAATAATTAGTATAGATAAGAAGTGGTAATTGATTTAAGATTAAAATATGTCTTGTATCATATATAGCCTAAAATATGGATAAAATTCGTTATGCTTTATGTAATTTTCTTTGATAAAATTTTATACATTCAAGATGGTGTTATCATGAGTGTTGCATTCCTCACAATACGAATGAAAAAATGAAAATGAAAATCATGACATATCTAAGCGCAATCTTGGATCTTGGTTTGCGTATACAAAGTTACAAAGAAAGTCTGAAATGTTACGACGGTTTTTGATTGTATCTCAGATGTATATGGCAAAAACCCTTTTTGTCAAATGTGAAAGGAAAAGGGGTTGTTATGTGGTTTTATTTTTGTTTCTTGACACCTTTATTAAATGAATCATAAGTTTATGGGCTGGGGTTGCCTCACAGAATAACGCAGGAGGGTAAGAGATAATTTTAGTTTAACGTAATATAATATTCAAATATTACATGTTTATATCTCCCGCCTTTATTTGACAGGTTGTACTTCCTGTACTTGTGTGGGAAAAAGTTGAATGTAGCAACAAATTCGTTTAGATTTATTGTAATGTTCGATGTCTAGGAAATATTTTAGTACGTTCCTGGGTTTAACAGTGTCCCGCAGATCGTCCGTTATCCGATACAGATCACACTATTCAAACGTTCAACTTATGTGGTACCCTAAGCATACAAATGTTTTCTGAATGCACATACTGTTTGCTATTATTGTAAAGCAATAATTCTTACAAATTTAATAGAATTGCCACTGGTTCTATGTTTCACAAACAAACAATTTTTGCATCACTACATTTAAATTTTAATCTTAAACTTTATATTTGGTTTCATTCAGAAAACCTTTCATTTCCGGTTGTTATACATAAACGAGATTAACCTTGTGTTGTGTACTTCACAGAACCAGACGGTAATCAGGTAAAACTCATTTAATTAAATAATATTTATGTAGTAAAATCATCGTATATTGCAGTAAAAATGGGTAAGCATAATAATATGATCCCTCATGGTCATTTTCATAAAGATTGGCAACGCTACCTCAAAACATGGTTTGACAAACCGGCCAAAAAAGTAAAACGCCGTGCAAAACGTATACAAAAGTCGTTAAGAGTAGCTCCTCGTCCGGAAAAAGGACCTCTACGTCCCGCAGTTCAATGTCCCTCTTTTCGCTATCATAAGAAAACTCGTCTTGGTCGTGGATTTTCCCTCCAAGAACTGAAGGCTGCCAAAATCAACAAGAAGTTCGCTATGTCTATAGGGATTGCTGTTGATTATCGTCGAAAGAACAAATCTTATGAGAGTATTCAGAAGAATAAGCTCAGATTACAACAGTATATGAATAATTTGATACTCTTCCCAAGAAATGCAAGTGATTTGAAGCCGTATGAATCGAATAAGGATCAATGTGATAAAGCAAGTCAATTAAAAGGGACTATAATGCCTATTCCTATGATTAAAAAGCGTACTAAATGTGCAAAAGTTGATAAGTATAAAGATGATTGTGTTTATAAGATTTTGAAGGACGCTAGAAGGTCTGTCAAGAAAACTAGGCGCACAAAGAAGAAGGTGCGTAAAATTGAAGACGATAAACATTAATTTCTTATTGTTCGTACATATTGTTATTATTAATTTTAAAATATTGTTCATATCGTTTGTGTTACTAAAATTACGTACCTACTATTGTTTAATTGGTTTGTAATACTAAAAAAATATGAAATAAAAAGTATTGCCACCTAATGTAAGGTTTGTTCGCAGTAGCGATCCCGGACTAGTTTGAGCATCACACGCATGCGCAGTTTCGTTTTAATCGTATTTCACAAACTTTAAATTAATAAATATTTGAAGGCAAGTTTATAATATTGCCTCCATTTCAGTTCAAAACTAATCCCAAATCAATCTCGGATCACGCATGCGTATTTCACGATTTATGAATTAGTACGGAACAAGTACGAAATAAGTTCGGGATCCGTCAGGGCTTGTTACAGCGAACAAACCTATTATGTTTTCTTTTTAACAGAAGTATTTAAAATCATAGGAATCTATGTACCATTTTATACTTTAACAGCCCGATTCACAAAAAGGTTTAAGCTAATCCTTATTTGTGGATTAGCGAATTCTACTCTAATTTTGACAGTTTATAACTTAAAATATAGTCTAATCTATTCCTAGTATCTACCTTTATTGATAATATCATGAAAATTTAATTTTAAATACCGGAATAGAATATAATTCATTAATCCAAAAATGAGGATTACCTTAAACTTTTTTGTGAATGTAAATGTAAAAGTATTTCCAAAAAAGTGATCGGTCCCAGTTTTACCGGCTACGTACGAGTCCAAACTCATAATAGTTCGGCCGGTTTAAATTTTCAACAAATTATAAAACCTACGCACAAGGTGAAAAATTTCTACAAATTCCTTTCGATTAGTTTAATATATAGATTTTAAACTTACAAAACCTGAATATGTTATTCAAGTATTCTACCGTTTAATATTCGGTTACATTACCTTTATTAGTAATACTATGATTTACAAATTATTTGGCCCACAGTTTTTAAAATTTTTAATGGAAAATAGCTGAAAGAATTTTGTAAAATTTTTTATCCGTTTGTGTAGATATTATCATTTGTTGAAAATGTATTATTGTTATTATTAATTTGGGCTCGTCACTGTATTCATAGTAAAAAAGAAGGGTTATGCTTAACCCTTACAGCCTGATTCACAAAAAAAATTTAAGCAAATCCTCTTTTTTGGATTAGCGAATTGTACTCTAATTTTGACAGTTTATATCTTAAAATATAGTCTAATCTATTCCTAATATCTACCTTTATTGATAACATCGTGAAAATTAAATTTTAAATACCGGAATAGAATAGAATTCACTAATCCAAAAATTACCGAAATCTCAGTCATACATCATTTATTCTTGCAAAAGAATGCTTTAGGAATATGACAGATTTCGTGGATTTGTTAACACCAAATCTAATATATGCTATATTCGAGAAATTTACCTACATAAAGTCCATTGGTTTATATCTCTTGATTAAAAAAAGATTTTGATTACAACAATGCTTAATTACAATAAAGCAAATTTGCTTACAATAATGAAAATGACTATTACAAAAATATGTTTTTACTTTCATCCAGGCTAATGTTCATCGACACAGTAAATAATGTGGTGAGTATATGTCTTCTGATTATATTTACAACTTATTTTTTATATTTATATGTCTCTATCTTTAACTCCATAGAAGATATAATAAATTTTTAAATGTATCAAATACAGATTTTTATATTCTTTAAATATTAGTAATGACAGAAATTATCAAAAAATAATATTTAGAAGAATTTTTAAAAGAAACTATTACTTTCGGTTGTTCAATTGTTACCAAAATCTAATCAGCTCTTCCCAGGAATGTCAAATTGAGGAAACTGCAGTTAAATATTTTTTAAGTCTTATAGTATTTGAGAAACCGTGGTTCCAACATCCACACATCCTCAAACACACGGACATCATCGTAAAAATGTTATAATCGGATTTACCCACTAAAATCTGGATATGCGATTTTTAGCATGATTCCAATACTTCTCTTAGCGAGAGGTAAAAATAAAATATTCCTTTCATTTTCACAAATATTTGATTTCAAACTAAAATTTAATATGTAACTCAGCACTCATATCATCGACCTTTAAACTAATGGACCAAGTGTCTCCTATTCTTTTATTGTTAGAATAATGCTCCAACATAAAAGGATAGAAATATATATTCTGTCCTTCAACAATACGGAAGTTCTCAGTTAAAGCACACTGCGCATACGTTCATATTCATTGTGCATCTTTTTCAGCTATATGTAAACCTCTATACACTGCTCTCTATCACTAACTAGTTGTCAAAATCTACATTTGACGTTTCGTGACTTGTGTATTATTTACTTTTTGGGAGAACATTTACAATTATTTCTGTCAATACATACGTATATGTGTTGTGAGGTGTGTATGCGACAAAATAATGGAGAAACGGTGTATTTCGTACAGTGAGCAGTACGTACGCGGTACAGTTGTGTAATTTCATATGTAAGTTCTTACTAATTATTACTTGTCCCCTATAATATAATATATTGTATTAAAAATATATAATAAAACTAATTATGCACAAAAAAAATCTATACTCTTAGCGATTATGCACCAAGTTAGGGACAAATCAATTTTTTTATTTTGCTCCGTTTTCTTAACTTCCGTACTGTTGAAGGATAGAGATACTATGTCTGCACCGTTATGGCGGGACAAGCGTTTTGCTCGTACGCTGCGTCTATTAGTTTAAAGGTCGATGACTCATATGGTTTGTTTTCCTCGGCCTTACGGCCTCGGCAACTAAGTTCCATATTCTTGATAAAAAGTAGAACTTCAGTACGTTGATACATAAATAACTATTTTTTTCAAAAAAGGCACGCGTGACATTCTTTATTTTCTCCCGAGACCCTTTACTGAAGCATCCTCGGGATTTGCTTTCCATGTGACAATGACTTTCTCTTAATCAGCTGACCCCTATCAATTTTCGCTAATCTGGAAAAACTAAGTTTTTTTCTTATCTAGTAATCTGGGCATTGGCTGCGTTTGTTAGTGGGCACAGTTAGTCGAGTATCCTAATTGCTTGCGTTCTATCTAACGTTTCTTCCCGCCAAATCTAACCTCAAACACCGGTTCTTATGTGCGGAATAGTAACGTCCTGTCCGGCACCTTATCTGGGAATTACGGATAGATTGATGCTTGGTCTTGGTCATTGGGAAAGAAAGACGTTATAAAGATTATCTGGATGCTATGCATTAGAAGGATGAAATAGATCACTGAGAATTATTATAATTTCATCTTTTTTGCTGACCCCTAATAATGATAAATTATCATAAAAAATCCTCGTGAAAATTAATTTTGTAAAACCTGTTTTAAAAACTTGGCCAAATAAGAATAAATTCACCAATTTTTAGTCAACTATTTATCATTTTTTTTTTTTTTTTTTTTTCATATTGAAATACCTAAAATCATTGGCATTTAACAGTCATGTATTTAAATTGGCATATTGGTGTGTTATTAAAATTACTAGAAAGCACTAAATAAATTGAAGAAAATATAAAACATGCCCTATTTCCAGCTTATTCAGCGACACAAAAATTGACTAGTGTAATGCCAGTGTTCTAAGCTCATTTTATAGAACTTGGCTAAGTTCTTAAAATTGACGAAAAAATTGACAAACGTAAAACAAGCTTAATTATTTCCAAATAAATATTTTTTTACCGATTTACATTTAAATTGCGATTTTCTTGACAGCAAAGAGACTTATGTAGTTATTTAACTATCAAGTGTGTTAATTATTGAGATCATTAATCGTCAATTAACACACGTGTTAGGTAGGTACAAGATACAATACTTTTCCGTTGATCGTATCTTATTGGATAGGAAAAATTTATTTTATTCCATGACAATTTTTTTTAGGTTAGAAACGTTTGACATATAAGTTTTGACAATTGTTCAGCAATATTATAATATCTATGAGTACACATTAAAAATGTTTATTATTATAGGAGACATTAATGAATGATTTTCTATACTTTATATTAACATAACCTATTAATAAACGGTCAACGCAAAAATATAATATTTTTACTGCCTGTTGTTACTATTTACATAGCAAAAAATGACAGCAATGTATAATTTGTCCATTTTAAAATGCAACATTATAAATAGTATTGCAGCACAGGAGATACCTCCAAAACACATCACAAATGGTGTCAATTCTTATTACGACCGACTAGAATATTGCCTCAGAGTGATTGGGGGTATTTTTTTAAAAATTTATTACATGAAAGTAATGAATTTTTGTAAGCTAAAGTTTTTTTAAGATGTACAACATTCATGTTTTGATTATTTGTTAATCGTATGTAGGCTAATTTATAGGAAATTAGTTTTGCAAATACAAAACTACAAATTTTGTATGTTGCATTTTAAAATGGACAAATATTACATTGCTGTCATTTTTTCAGTGGCGGCTCGTGCTATAGGGCACCAAATAAAAAGACAAGAAAAAAATAAAGAAGCGAGTACATATATACATTTTAAAAGTACATTAATTATTATTTATTTACTTTCATTATTATGCAATTCTTACTACACCGCCGATAGCTAGATAGCCTATACCGTGTGTCCCAAGCAAACCTTGACATAGGCGTTTAACATGGGAAAACAGTTTTTTGTAAATAAAAAGTGTCCGGCAGAAAATTAAACCATTATATTGAACATGATAATAATAGATTACCTCTTGAACGTTATTTATTATTCATTACTTTATAATTATTGCATAAATTAAAGAAAATTATAAATATTTGTAAAGAAATATTTGTTTCACTATTTTATACTGTGATAACAAATTGACTTCAAATTCTCGTCATGGCCGAGTGGATAGCGTGCTTGCCTACGGAACGAAGAAACGCTCATAGGTTGGGGTTCAAATCCCCGTCAAGCCGAACTTTTTATAATTTTTTTTTATTTATGGAATAATTGCGAATTATATTAAAAATATTATGAGATCATGATATGAAAGTATTTAAATTACAAATAAGTTTTTATCATGCCATAGATAATACTAGTTCCAATGGAAGTAGTGACCATGACTCAGCAAGAATTTAAGCTATATAATTTTTTTTTTTTATAAATATAGCATAGTAAACACACACTACATACACATATTCGTTTTATGCTAATCATGTCTTTTTTTAAGATCAAAAGTAAATATAGCGCATTTTTGATTACATCAGTGTTTTGATTATTGTAATCAATTTTGTCATTGTTATATTCAAGTATAAAAATGAAATAATTTTCATCGGATTGATTATGTGGATGTCATTAATTAAAATATTCTATTAATCTGCGAAAAGTTTTGTGCTATTTAGTTCCAGTATTTTCTTCAAATTTTCTCGATTCACCCCAGTACATTTTCGCGCCATTTTCTTTATTACTAAGTTCTAGCTGGATTTGATTTGGTTTATTCTTTTACGATATCCACGCTTTTACCTTTAAATGAAACAAATTTAGAAATTAAAGAAAACAATTTTAACTTTAGATAATTATGAGTTTTTGATTGCACAGTATTTAACTTTTTTTATTTTACTTGTATTTAAACAATAGTAGAGAAAATATATAACTATAAATTAGTTCATAGTGATTTATTACACTATTAAGGGCCGGTTCTACAATGCCTATTTATCTGAGGAATAAGTTTATTCTTGGTATAAATTTCAAATCTTGATTCTACAAGTTTATTTGAGACTATTCGTTAGTATAAACAAGGGGTTAATTTATTCGCTGGTAAATCGACCGAATAAAAAGTTATTCCATAGATAAATTGGAATGTCAGATTATATTGTTCCCAAATAATTAGCATTATTTAATTATTTATTATATTTGATCAGTTTTAGTAATGGCTTATAATGATATTTATAATCTGCTGGAATTTGAATCAGATGATGACGAAGAAATAGTTAATTATATAGTGAGACCAAGAAAAGTATATGGTTAACGATACAATTATTTCGATGATCTAAATGACGGACAATTTTTTATTAGGTTCAGATTACAAAAACCAACAGTTTTGCGTTTGTTAATTGAAATTGAGCATCTTATCGAGTCTCCTACCGACAGATATGTATTATTTTAATTATATTTTTATTCCCTGACAAGTTTTTATATTTTGTAGAAGTCATACCATAGCTCCCGTAACAAAAATTCTACTTGCACTTAGATCTTACGCTGTACGCACAATGTTTATTGCGGATTTTTCTGGAGTTCAGACTTCAGCGTGTATGATTGCAAGAACTGTATCTGAGGCACTTGCATTACAAGCAGAACGATATATTTATTTACCTAGAACATAAGAAGAGAAAGAACGGACTATTCTACGGTTTTATCAAATAGCACGATTTCCTAATGTTATAGGTGCCTTGGATTGTACACACGTGAAAATACAGTCACCTGGTGGAAACGATGCAGAACTATTTAGAATTATTACCGCAGAAAGTATTTCATATTTAAAGTTATGTTTACATAAACAGATTGACGTTTGATCTTAAAAATCTTAGGTTAAACGACAATTTTACAAGTACCAGTATAGCCAACGTTGCAGTATTATAGCATAAAGTAGGAATAACAAACCAAAGAATAAATATATTTTGTAGAACATTTACAATTATATTCGGAGTATAAAATTAAAGAATTATTTATCCATGGAATAGTTATACCACGAATTATACTAGCATTGTAGAACTGGCCCTAATTCGTTAACAATATAATAAAAAAACTTGTTATTCTATTTTGCCTGAGATTTTGCCACATGAAATGAGCCGATAAGTATTTTAAATCATTGTAATGCCAAAATTTGAAGAAAATACTAGAACTAAATAGCGCAGAACTTTTCGCATATTAATAGAATATTTTAATTTTAATGGCATCTACATTCTACATAATCAATCCGATGAAAATTATTTCAATTTTTGTACGTGATTGTAATAATGATAAAATTGATTACAATAATCGAAACATTGATATAAGAAATAATGCATAGAAACTTATTTGTAATTTAAATTCTTTCATATTATAATCTCATAATAATTTTACTATAATTCGTAATTAATTCATAAATAAAAAAAATTATAAAAAATCTGGCTTGATGGGGATTTGAACCCCAACCGACAAGCGTACTCTCGTTCTGTGAGCAAGCACGCTATCCACTCGGCCATGATAAGAATTTAAAATCGATTTGATATCACAGTATAAAATATTGAAACACATATTTCTTTACAAATATTTATATTTTTTTAAAATTTATGCAATGATTATACAGTAATGAATAATAATTAACGTACAAGAGGTAATCTACTATTATCATGTTCAATATAATGGTTTAATTTTCTGCCGGACACTTTTTATGTACAAAAAAACTGTTTTCCCATGTTAAATGCCTATGTCAAGGTTTGCTTGGGACACACGGTATACTGACGTGTGCACGTACCGATATGCTGCTAGAAGCTAGGGCACAAATGTTACTGCCCCGGTCTCCCACTACTTTTACTCGAATTTTGACCAATAGCAGCGAAGCGCGCGAAGCTGCATATGACTGCATTAAGCCTGTTCCGGGCAGAGCCCAATTTAAACGAAGATTTCCGAGTATGTCCGACATTTTCCGAGGTAATCTGTTATTGATGAATTGTAATCGTCTAGTACCGACCTAATTACGAAGATGGCTTCTGTATCTTAAAGATTAAATAATTTAATATACTCTATTTACTTTTTAAATTTTTGTGCCCTACCATACAAAGATATCACCAGCCGCCACTGCATTTTTTGACAATAGTAAGTAACCATGGAAGTGATTTGCCATATGTTGCATGTTAAAATAAATTCCCTGTATAGCAACATAACATAATTTGATGGCGATAACTTTCCAAATAGGTATTAACAATAATCATACTAAATTAATTTTAATTCTAAAATCGTCAAAAAAATATTAGCTGGTAGCATAAGCTTTGTTTTAACTAAAATGCTGTTTTAAAAAGTGTCAAATTTTGTTATTTATTAATAATAATAAATACCTACTAACAAATTTATTAAAATATGATTTTAAACCAGAACTTAATATGTATTTAAACAAATATTTTTTTAAAAAATCATTCTTTAAACATAAAGACGAAATTAAATACTGAAATTTGAATTTGACATTTTTTACAACACCGTTTTAATTAAAACAAGGCTTGTGCTACCAGCCAATGTGTTCAACGCTACACCAAAGACAGATAGGTACAGTACTGGTACAGTTGAAATGGAAGCCTCTGTTGTAAATCTGGTATTTTAGTGCCTAGTTAAACAAATAACTATTGGGACCGATTTTTCAATATCTCTTTAAAAATTTAACTATACTTGCCGTCAAATAATTATGAACTGGAGATTTCTACACTGATGCCAAATATTTTAGGAGTCTACCTGTACAAATATCTGTAATCTGTCAATGTCATTTCATATTCTGACATTTTCGTTAATACTTACGTGCCCTTTTTATTCCCAATCCTATAAATTGCATTATATTTAGAATTTTGAAAAAAAAAAAATGAGTGAAAATCATGAATTAAATAGTCTTGGTTCTTATAAAAAACGTTTAGGAAAACAAGATTTAAATGGACAGGCAAAAACAGGCAAAAACAGTTATTGCCAATGTACACAATTTTTTCAAAAAATTGGCGTTACATCCTGAAAAAATTTATAATTTATTAAATAACAAGAAAACTTTGGATTTGACTGCAGAAGCATGTTGTATTGGCAGATCTACTGTTAACCTAATAATCAATTATTCTTACCTTTTATTTAGATTTCACCGGATATCGTATTTTAACACAAACGCGACCTTAGTTTTATGTGTGGAAACTTTGGTGAAAATATAAATATAAATTTTCCACAGAGACAATTTTTATATTTTATATTTCGTATTACTGTCTTACCTTACATATTTGTTATAATATTTTCTGCATTTACGATGTATTAAAAATTTTAATTAGTTTTAAATGTATTATATGACATTTGTGTTCATTCCTGCTCATGTCAAGTTACAAGCGGCAACACCGCTGGGCAAGGGACAGGGTGCGGAAAGGGATAAAAGTTGAACATCAGTCCATAATCATTTGACGGTGAGTATAAGAGTTAAATAAACAAAATTGAAACGAAATGAACTGTCAAATGACTGATTTATCATTGCTGTCAATAAATCGATGCAATGTTGTTTACTTAACTAGAAGTTAAAATTTTAACCAGAGATTGAAAAACCGGCCCTGAATGATTTTATTATATGTTATGTCATGGAGGTTGCTCTCAAAATTTTGATTTGCATTTTTTGGTTGATCCTTGCTTCAAATTTTAGTCTTATTGGGCAAAACTTAAAAAACCAAGTTCAAATTTTAAGTGTTACTTGTTCAACTTGACATTAAAGTTACAATATGTAATTAAAAGACATAATAACGGTTAAGAAGTTGTTATAAAAATACAAATCTGAACTTCTTACAAATTCCCATGACATTATAATTACCACTTGAGTTTCTTATTAATAACAGAGTTATCTGCAAGTGAATAATGTCACTGATAACATATTCTTCTGAAAATCTTTGCAATGTAGATATATAAATATGCAAATGCGAAATATTTTAAAACATTAAATCGCGCCACATTTCAAGGTTACTCTATGCGAGTTAAAGATGACTATTTTCAAACAAGAACAAAAATTTTCATTAAAACCTCGGCCTTATAAGGCTACCTGTTATCTTTGCATACAGAATATGTTTTAATTAAATTGTGAGCAGAAAGATAATTTTGTAGGAAACCGCTCGCTCGCTTTGAAACAACATAAAGTTATTTTCCACAGATAAAAGATCACCTTTTGATAACTGTGATTTTAAAGCCCGCCTGATAAGTACAGAAACATGTTCGGGTATTACTGTAATGGATTAATTTTTCTGCGTGTTAGTTGTTTAATCGAAATTTTAATTTGTTTTGCTCAAATCAATTAACTTAATTCTTACTAGTCGGCGTTTACAGGTCATAAACTACAATCCGTAATTGAAACCACTTAGATTTATATTTCATACTTCAATTTTCCGCCAATGTAATTTTATACATGTCGTTACAAAGTTAATTTATTGCCCGTCGTCGTAGATAGAAACAATGTTGCTCATTTATACCGTGTTTTTAAACTATAGACATCACTAGACGAAGTCACACTTACACCGCTAGAAGTTACTAGATTTATTTGGCGGGAGAATTGAAATGTTAAAATGAAGGTTACGTCAGCATTTATACTTTCCAGGTTATATTTTCATTAACCAAAACTATTATAGATAATCTACTTAATTTATTCATATAAAATCATAAGTACATAACTTTTAATTATAAATTAGTTAATTGCATTATTTTTTTTTGTAATTCCTTGATGAAAAATTTATATATTTTTAAAAATACTGTTTACTCTCAACAAAAAACACGTGCAACTACTGAGAGTTTGACGTTTCAATTATGTTTGAAGGTTAACTTGAAATTTCGTCTTGTTAAATGCGGTTTCACCAAATAGCGTAGCAGCCAATCACAGGCTTTGATTTTCTCACTAGAATTTCTAGTTACTGTCTGTAGTTTAAAAACAGAGTATACTAAGGTTTCAGTTTCTACATATTTCTCTCGTACTCGTATATTCACAAATACAATTCTTCTTCAGTTCTTTTTCATTAATACAATGTTTCTGCTGATTACCATTCCACTCAGAAAAATTTGAAACAGAGATAACTATAAGTTTACCAATCTACACATTTTCTTAGGGCCGGATTTTCAACCTCTGGTTAAAATTTTACCTCCCAGTTAAGTAAACAATATTGCATCGTTTTGTTGACAGAAATGATAAATCTGTCATCTGACAATTTTAACCAGATATTGAAAAACTGGCTCTTTGGTCAAAGTAATTTCTTTCATTAAAATAATTTCTAGCATCCTTTTTTATCCGACCCACGTCAAACGTGAAATCGTGCTAAAAATCACATGCCCAGATTTTGGTAAATGACTATGTTTTAATGTCCCTAGAATCGAATTTTAACATTTTCACGATGATGTGTATGTGTGTGTGTGTATGGATTTTGTCAAGGCTCTAACACAAATACTATCATTCAGAAAAGAATCCAAAGAAAATACATGATTTATGGCAATTATCAGAGTGCATGTCATGAAAAAAAAAAAACAATAAATTATATTTCTTTCTTTTTTCTGGCATATCTGACAGGTTTGACATTTCTTTTTATTTTATTCTTATTAGAATTTATGATTATTATTTTTTCTTTAATATTAACTCTTCGTATTATTCTAATAATAATAAAATAAAAAGAAATGTCAAATCTGTCAGAAACAAGAAATATAAATTATTATTATTGTTGTTTTTTACGTCACTCTGATAGTGTTAATTGCCTTAAATCATATATTTTCTTTTGCTTCTAAAACTCATATATAAAAACAATTGAATAACAAACTTGGTACTCAAGCGATGCAGTTTTCATTCTGAACATTTTTGTTTACTCGTTACACTTTTGTTCTAAAATTAATAGGTAAAGAGAGATTGGTAAATAAAAATTTTAGCATTGAATTTCCTATGTTCTGAAAAAAGTAGATACCCGGTATAGTATATTTACTGGCATAGATAAAATTTGATTCGAACACTATCTTTGTCAGTTTTTCTTCGCATCTAATACAAAATGACTTCTTTCTCGGAAACAGTTGAAGATCGGATCCGTGTTGATTAAGTTTTTACCTTCCGTCACCCTTAGGTAAGGAAGGTATTGTCTTTGATCAAAAAATTCGGGGGTGAGTTTTTAATGAATGAGCACGTTTTAAGATCCGTAGAATACGATATTACTAATTTTACATTGATGTCTGTATGTGTGTGTGTCCGTGTGTGTGTCTGTGTGTGTGTCCGTGTGTGTGTCTGTGTGTGTGTCCGTGTGTGTGTGTGTGACAAATTTTTCTCCGACCATAACTCGCAAACTAAAATTCTAAAAATTATGATTTTTTCGTAATCCTCTTCTTTACAACCATATGAAGAGCTGATTAGATTTTGGTTATAATTGGTCAACCGGAAGTACCCTTATTTGAAGTTTTTAACAGTTTTTCTGGGAAAACCGCAGTTAAATATCATTTTTTGACATTTTGTCATCATTAATATGAAAGAAAATCTTATTCTTTATACAATTTGATTATACATTTTCCTTCATATTCAATAGATATAGAGTTATAGAGAGATTAAGAGAGGTTAACTTTCAAAAATCAGTTAGCTTTGCTAAAATTATGGAAACAGCACATATATTCAAAAAAATTCTAATTGACAGATGTCAGTGTCAAGTGCAAAACCAAAGTGGAAAGTATAGGATCAGAAAGTAACATAAGTGACAGAGTGTCCCTCGCATAAGTGACTTGCAATTTCAATGCCGGGAGTACGAGGAAGGCCAAAGAGAAGATGGAAGGACTGTGTAGCAGAATATTTGAGAGAGGAAGAACTGTCTGAAGAAGATGCGTTGGATAGGAAAGAGGAAATGTGAATTACAATTTACAGAATGTACATTCGTGTTATAATAATATTGGATTTATAGAATCTTCCCAAAGGAACTTGCAATATGGAATTTGTAAAAAATAGTGTGTTCGTGTTACAATTTTACAGGATATATAGAATCTTTTCCAAGGAACTTTTGGTATCGGTTTTGTACGAAATACATTGAATTGACGGAAGGTTTTATACTGGCCACAACAGATTTTTTTTCTCATTTTGATTAGTATTATGTACCTACCCTTAAAATTTGTGACACAGGATTAGAAACAGCTGTATGTAATTTGTCGTCACATTATTATTTTTACCTTCCGTCAAGGAAGGTATTGTCTTTGCTCAAAAAATTCGGTAATGAATAAGCACGTTTTAGGGTTGCTCCGAAGATAACCCCAACACTACAATTCTACAAATTATAATTCTTTCGTATTCCTCTTCTTCTTCTTTGAAGTTCTTAACAGGTTTTCTTGAAAAAACGCAGTTAAATATCATTTTTTGACATTTTATTTGTAGAAAATAGTATATGTTCGCATTACAATTTTACTGGTTACAATATAATCTTTTCCAAAGAACTTTTGGTATGGGTTTTGTACAAAATATGTATATATAATCGACGAAAGGTAATGTGCTGGCCACATCAGATTTTTTAATACTATGAAAAATATTACATAAACTTTCATTTAAAATGTCAAACCGGCTTATTGTAAGAGAAACTTATATTCATATTCCATTATCCGTAATATAAACCACAGTAACCCTAAACTGGCACGTCCGACAATTATTTTTCTCTTTTATCTCATCTTCTGCAATCATTCCAATCAATTGGTCCCTTGATGTACTCATTCTCGTGTCTGGGAAAGTTGGAAATTAGGCAAAGTGATGCAATCAGCCTTGGTTGCACCAGTTCGTGTGAACGGGTGGTCCTTGGCTCGCACCCCTCTCTTATCTCGTGTAGCCATCTCGTGGCGACGCGGGACACCACTATACATCCATGGGCATAGGCCGTTATCGCTACTCTAACCACTAAACACTGGAAGATGTAATGTGTGGCGAATGTATGTGGTAACTGCTAACTGAATTTTACTGTGGGAAATGTTAGAAGAAGCACTATTCGCGGTTGAAATTAAGAATGAGACTTCTGGTGTGGATTTTTAAACTATTATATTTCATTTCACGTAAGAAAATAGCATTGGTTTAGATAGGGAAGTAATCTATACTCTTTCATTAGTCAGAATGCTAACCTAGTTCACAAAAACAAAAAAAAAAAACATCACTTGTCAACTGTCAATTATCAAATAAACATGACAGAATTAAATGATATTTAACCATGTTCTGCTATATTTTTTAATAAAAAAATAAGTGCACTTTTTTCAATAAGTTGGATTTATAAAGTATGTCTTTTTTAACACAATAAAAGTGTGAAAAAAGTGCCCTTTTTTAACGCAAACGCTTGAAATAATGACACGTTACGGCACTTTTTACCTCTCGCCTCGCCAAGAGAGGTATTGGAATCATGATAAAAATCGCATATCCAAATCCGATTAAAACATTTTTACGACGATGTGTTTGTGTGTGTATGTGTGTGTGTGTGTGTGTGTGTGTGTGTGTGTGTGTGTGTGTGTGTGTGTGTGTGTGTGTGTGTGTGTGTGTGTGTGTGGATGTTGGAACCACGGTTTCTCAAATACTATAAGACTTAAAAAATATTTAACTACAGTTTCCTCAATCTGACATTTCTGAGGAAAACTGATTAGATTTTGGTAACAATTGGACAACCGGACGTAGTTTCTTTAAAAAAAATTTCTAAATATAATTTTTTGGAATTTTTTGTTATTACAAATATTGAAGAACATGAAATTCTCCATCTAATACAATTTTTATTATATCTTCTATAGATATAGATATTAAGAAAATATAATATATAGAATAATCTGTTTGCATTATATCCAACACTACAATTCTAAAAATAATATTTCTTTCACGTTTCTCTTCTTTACATCCATATGAAGAGCTGATTAAATTTTGGTTATAATTGAACAACCGGAAGTATCTTTAATTGAAGTTCTTAACAGTTCTTATTGAAAAAAAGCAGATTAATATCATTTTTTGACATTTTATGTTATAAATATGAAAGAACATTTGATTGTACGGTTTGATTACATATTTTCCTTCATGTTTAATAGATATAGAGTTAAAGAGTTTTAAAGAAATTAACTTTCATAAATCAGCTGGTATATTCAAATAATTTTAATTGTGACAGGTGTCAGTTTCAAGCGCAATTAACATAGTGTATGTTTATATTAATTTTATTAGATTTATAGAATCTTTTCTAAGGAACTTTCAATATGGAATTTGTAGATAATAGTATATGTTCGTGTTACAATTTTACTGCATATATAGAATCTTTTCCAAGGAACTTTTGATATGGGATTTGTACAAAATACATAGAATTAACGTGAAGTAATGTGTAGGCCACATCAGATTTTTTAAACACAAATTTCTTTAAAGTAAATATGTTATTTGAATTGAGGTTTTTTTAAAATATAATAGGTAGTTATTGCAACTTCTAAGATGAAAGAACGTAAACGTTAACCTTATGTAGAAAACACTTTATTTTAGAAATAAAGGACTTTCAATTTCAATGTTTATCGCATTTAATTAGTGTATTCACGCTAACGTTAACGCTAAAAGCAACACAAACGAAGTTACATCCACACTTTTCACCGAAACATAACCTCAAAAGATACAGAACGTGTGACGTTAAACGCTCGCTATTCTATTGCACTTGTTCAATTCTTCTGGAAAACCTGTTACCATTAGCCATCAAAAAAATTTTATTGTCTTTTTCAAAATATAGCTGTAAAGATCAAATTTGTTATTTAGGTAACCCAATGGTAAAATGTTGATAAGTATGAATATGATAATTAATGTGAAAACCGGTAAAACATTTCCTTATGATCAGATATCAGATTTGCGACCTGTCAAAATTTATGATCAACAAAAACCGGTTTAACAAAATGTAATTATCTTTTTAGATTTTATTTGTGTTAATAATTTGTCAATTTTTTGCCTATAACCTTATTTTCAACTCGAGTCTTTTTAATGTTTTAGAAATAAACAGATAGCGACTAGAAAAGCAATGTAATTTATGACGTTTTAAACAATAGCTTATATGGCTTCTGGTGCTACCACAAAACATTATAATTTTATAGCTATACAGTTGAAAATTTTCACATCATATATTTACCTTTAAATGGCCAATAATTCGCTAAAATTACATCATAAACTTAGAGTGTAGACACATCTTTATTCCAGCCACAAAATAGTATTTAAATTTTATTATTTTACTGTCTCATAAACAATATTGAGACCGGTTATTACCCTATAATATGCAACAATAGTTTTAATAGAACAGGGGAACCATATAGAAATTCAGGTGAGTGGTGAGGTGGTTATTTTCGCACCCTCCTAGGGGGAAAATTATTATGTATTCATATCAGAGTATGTGCCATAACAATTAGAAAACAGCGAGAAACAAATCATGATATTTATATGTATACGAGTACTTACATACGTACAAAATGCAATTAAAAATAAATTTATTATTTATCTAATTATTATTTTAAAATTAAAAATCTGTTGTTTCCAACACTATACCTCCCGCCATCTGATGATGCTACAACTGGCGAAATTTTTTAACTATTATTAATTAAAATATATACTACATATTTATTGATGTTGGAAACTAAATTATGTTCCTATGCATTCATATAATACTACACAGAAAAAAAAAATTGAAATTTTGTCTAATTATAATTAGATATTATTTTATTAGACAATATGTCTAATAATTTAGTATAATTTACAAACCTTAATCCGAAATATATAATAAATATTTTGTAAAAAATCGTTAATTTAAATATACAAATAGTTATTTTAATTACTTATTTTATTTAATTTTACTATATTTTGGTTTCATTATTTTTGTCCTACAATTTTCTATGATTTATCTAATGAATTAGGTAAGTAAATAGAAAATTTAAATATATATTTCGTTTTCTTTATTTATGTTTAATTCAATACTAAAATGTAGTCATTTAATCTAATTTTGTATTTAATTTTACTATAATTTGTTACTACAAATTTAGAAAATTTAACTAAATCAACTAAGACAATTTAATGAAAACATGCATAGTAGGCTGAAAATAAAATTAAACATTTGTTTAGTTAACTTAACTACAATTTAGATGTTTTTTTTCTGTGTATTGTTTTATTCACTAGTACAATTTTCTTTTTAAAACGTTAAAGTTAATAACTTCAAATGATAGGTTTTTTGACATTGCTACTTATCTGTCAGTTACATACATTTAAAATCTGAACTGTGTAACTCAGGAATTGTGTTTAATATCTTTAATACATCCTTGAGAATATTTAAAATAGATTATTTTATATATTTATCTATAAAATATATAGGAAATATGAATGCATGCCCGTAGAAAAATTAATAATCTGTAATTCTTTTAGAGCCAGTTTTACAATCCCCGGTTAGAATTTTAACAACGGCAAAGATCAATGTTTAACTTGACAGTTGTATTATTTATACTATTTTAATTAAAAATAAAAGTTTAGTTTCAATGTTTGCTAAATTTTACTAATAAAAAAGCCCTCCCATTTACCCGCGTTCCGCGTATGATTGTCATTTTACGTATCATTGGTTATTACTCTTTTTATGTCAGTTGTTATAATTAATTACTTGTTATAATAATTATTGGTTTCTTACTAGAAAATTTCAAATATTAACCAAGAAGAGGAGGGGGGGGGGGCTTCTGGCGCCAAAATACCTTACTACGCCACTGCGGGCTACTGTTTTCGAGAAATTTGCCAAAAATTCTTTTTTTTTGCGTTTTCGATCCAAGATGGCGGCTTACACCGAGCCTGCCTGGGGTCACAAATTTAAATTTTTTATCTTTTTCTTTTCCTAAACAACATATGTTAAATTCGTTTTTACCCCACCTTTTGTAGGGTAAAAACCTCTATTAAAATATAGGTATATCAATTTCCGAATATTTATAAACACAATGCTATCCTATGGAATATAAACCACAAATACATATAATTCAAATAAAATTAAAACTTTTTCAGTTATTTCAGACGTTACTACATAAATATCTCGTTCCTGAATAAACCTATATTGCCTAAACCAAGGTAAGATCAGCTATAATAAAAAATTGCACTACCTATAAAGTTGTAATAAATATTTAAACAATATCAATGTTAAATCACACTGAAGTTGGCAGAATAAACATTATATTATTATTTAAAAAAATTGTGCTGTGTTTTATTTCTTAATCAGTGTTTCATCTTATTTGGTACCTATCGAAACACGTTTAAAGTCGCGCGGTTGTACTCGTAGGTGTACATGACACGATATACGTAGTTCAGTTCCTTGTGATACATTGTAGTGTGGACGTACATATATTTCTGTGAATTAAGTAATGTGCAAACTAATATTTAAAGTGGAAAATACTTTGTTTGTGTGTTCTTAGACGGACGAATGCTCCAGGTATGAAGATGCTCTATTACCCGGTAAGTTATTACTTACATTATTATATATCTTGAAATAAAACGAAATATTATGTATATCATGTACAAGGGTCACGTTTGGCATTGTTGAATCATTTTAAACAGTTACTTATTTCTCTTGAAGTTGCGAAAGTTATGCCTCATTCCCATCTAGTGTTTTAATTTTATGTTTTAATTTTAATTGTATGTTTTAATAACAGAACTGATGTACTGTTTCTTGCTGTATTTCAATTTTTAGTTGTTATTTTAACACTCAACTGGTATATGATGGACAATCACCCTTATGGTATGGTGGGTCAATACTGACCCCCATTTTTTTTACTGTTTTATTGTAAAACATTTGGCATGAATAATATTTTGTTGTTTTAATTTGACAGTAGATAATAAAAAAATAACCTTTATTTTTAAGAGCTGAAACAATTATAATAAATATAAAACGATGTATGTACTTTCATGAGCAATTTAAAGAAAAATATTATTCCATAACGGGTTGAAGTCTGTACGAATTCTTATTATTCAGTTCAAGTTCATACTATATGAAAAAAATCTATTGTGGCCAGCACGAGACCTTCTGTTAATTTGATGTATTTTGTACAAATCCCATACCAAAAGTTTATTGGAAAAGATTCTATATATCCAGTAAAATTGTAACACGAACATAATACAATTTTTTACAAATTCCATACAGAAAGTTCCTTGGAAAATATTCTATAAATCCAATAAAATTATCATATACATTATGTATACTCATATAGGTATAAATACTCTAAAAATGCGTACACTTACGTAACATTCTCTTTACAATCAAATAATATTACTACCAAGTTTTTATCTCTACCCATTTTTGAATTATTGCCCCAGAAGTCAATATACCCCACATTTAGATAAAAACTATTTTTTAGGTATCTAGATACTTCTCAATGCGCTGATTCCAAATTTTGAAACCGCAGGTCCATATCTCTTTTCGTCCTCGAGATATTTAGATTCAAAGTTATGCTCAAAACTGCCCATTTTTGGGTAATAACCCAAAAATGGGTCGAGATATGAATTTGGCGATAACATCATTCGATTCTACGGGCAAAATTACATAAGTACATCAATTTTCAGAATTTTTGAACACCGCATACAATCTCTAAAGCAAAATAACTGAAAATTGCTAAAGATCACAAAAATCTAAGGTGTACCCCTTACGATTTTTTCAGATTTTATTATTTTCAGGGGTTTTCAAGCTTTTATTCATAAAAAATTAACCGGTTGGACAAAAATTATGAAAATTGCTATACTTATGTACTTTTGTCCGTAGAATCGAGTGGTGATGTCGCCAAATTCATATCTCGACCCATTTTTGGGTTAATACCCCAAAAATGGGCTTTTGAGCAAAATTTTAAATCTAAATATCTCGAGAAGGAAAAGAGATATCGACCTGTGGTTTAATTTTAAAATTATTACTAACAAATAGAACAAAATATTACCTCAATAATACAATTTAGTGTGAGAGCCCACCATTCTATTTTTCATTTTCAAAATAACTCAATAAATTAACTACAATCTCTTGAATTTGACATTACAGAGAATTTGACATTTTGTCAATGAACAACGAAACAAAAACAAAATGAAATCCAAATACAGGTTGAAAAGTATAATGTAGACATATAATATTTAGTAATATACATTTTCAGAATTACCAATAATAAAAAAAAAAATCAAACGTCATTTTGCAAAAATTAAAAAAAAAATATTTAATAATAATATATCCAATTATAATTATTTCTATTAAAGGTTTCAAATACATAATAATAATTAAAAACACCAATAAAATACCATTAATAAAATATATTTAAAAGTATATAGAAAATTTCAAAAATCCCTAAACGATGACGTAAACCACTTGATTGGATCGATAGCCCGTAGAATCATTGCAGTCCCAGAGAACGGCAACATTTTAGACAACAATAAATTCTTAATATGTATAATATTTTATAATACCGATGGTTATATTTTTCAAAAACGTAAATTAAATATTTGTTTTAGTTATTACAGATTTTAGGTTAAACACGATCAAAAAATAACTACTGTTGTGTCAAGTTTTAATTTTTAGTTTTAGAAAGTTTGGAGTATGCATACTCTTGCAACTAAAATTAAAAGTAGAATGAAAATTAAACCATACTCAGGAAATGAACTAACTAAACTAACAATTAAAATATTAGAGGTTTTGTTAATTAAAAATTACTTAATCAAGTTTTCAAAGTATCGGTTTCAATGATTTCACCAGAGAGCATTGTATTAAGTTTTGACAAAAAAATACGGGGTGAAGATTTTTGTTTAAAGAAAAACTACTTTGAACATACATACCGTGAGTATTTTAAACGTGAAACATTGGGTTTGTCATATCCGTGGTTACGACTTGATATTTGATTGACAGTAATGTATTTGCCTGTCCCATTTAAAATGAAACATAGGGAACGAATCTGACAGAAGTATTATATTTAAATATTGTAAGAAATTTAGCAGAGTCAGAAAAACATTCATGAGAACTAAACATATTTCGGGCACAAGGTGCACAAAGTATTTTTTCTACATCTAAATTAAATTTTTAGAAAACAGGTATACTTATTTAAAAAAAATTAACCTCTAATGACATCTTGTCAATATAACAGATAACCGTTGAATTTTCCTATAAGTTAAGATTTGACATTTGATTGGCAGCAATGTATTTGTCTGTCTCATTTAAAATGACACATGGGGAATGAATTTGATGGATGTATTATATTTAAATATTGTAAGAAATTTAGCCGAGTCAGAAATCCACTTGGGCATAAGGTGCATACTATATTTTTTCTACAACTAATTTTAATTTAGAAAGCAGGTATAATTATTTAAACAAAATTAACCTCTATTGACGTCTTATCAAATGTCAAATTCGTTCCCTATGTTTCATTTTAAATGGAACGGGCAAATACATTGCTGTCAATCAAATGTCAAGTTATAACCATGGATATGACAAACCAAATGTTTCACGTTAAAAATACTCACGGTATTTAAAATAAAGTTCTAAAAAATATACCTAAACTTATTATCAAAAATTCTCGCATGACCCTCATATTAAGCTCCTTGGTCTCTTATTCTAGTAATAATATTAATATCAATGATTAGATTTTAATATAAATCTAATAAATTAATTTAGTTTCATATATTGACTTTATAAATGAATAGAATTTATTACAAACTAAAAAGAAATATAATAGGAACTGTCTAACAAAGATCGTTATTGTTTGAGTGTCTCCATATTTAATTCCTCATACAATACAATTCCGTCTATGTGCAAGTATCATTCTTCATCTGCACATTGGAGTGGTCAATTCTGATCCAAAAAATCACCCTTGTAGTTCGAATAGCACCACAGGATACCGACATATTGTATAGAGGGTGCTTCCAATATACTTTCCCTAAGATTCGACTACTACCCTTATAAAATATGTCTGTAAGGGCATAAATTGTTTGCGGTGGTTACTGGTCGCCCTATAAACGATGTCATTAACAGACAAAACACTGCATAAATGATTCACTTTTGTTTCTTCAAGTGGCAGAAACAATGGGTAACAGTATACTGCGGTACTTGCGGAATACGGGGCAGAGTTATAGGTTAGGTTATGTTACACTGAAGAGAGGTTAGGATCGTGGGAACATATTACTCTTTATGTTGATTATTACACACCTAGAAGAGAATACCGTTCATTATTTATTATATTTCATTTTTTTTACGTCGCGCTAAGAGAGATATTGGATTCATGCAAAAAATTGCATAACCAGATTTTAGTGAATAAGCACGTTTTAAAGTCCCTAAAATCCGATTATTACATTTTACGATGATGTTTGAATATGTGTGTGTGTATGTGGATGTTGGAAGGGCATTTCATCAAAAACTATAATACCTGTTTAACTATGTATTTCTCAATCTGACATTAATGGGAAGAGCTGAAAATTCTCCATCTAACACACTTAAAAAAATTATTATAACTTCTATAGTTTTAAATTTTAAGAAAATATTATATATAGAATAATCTGTTGCAATAAATCGCACAGTCCAGACTACACCAAGAAAACCAATTGTCAAATTCAAATGTTTGTAATTGACAGAAATGTTAGTGTCAAAAATCATAAATTTTACTGGCATTACTGAAAGTTTTTTCTGGGAAGTACATTAAATATTTAAAATGGTAGGTAGGTATGTATATTAATAGAAATGGTACATATATCCTTAAGAAACATTTTAGAAGAGTAGGACAAGATTCCTTATAGAAATATAAAATAAATAAATATATCATCATGGCATATTACCCACTGTTAGGTGTGCCAGTCTGCTTTGTCACAGATATCGGTAATGATAATGTCATATTTGTACCGTGTGGACGTTTACCAGGCGTCACCTCTCGGACACTCATTGATATAATTAGAATTATTTGTGAATATAAGGTATATTAAATGTAACTTAGCGGAAATGGCGAGAGATATTGTTCTGGCCACAAAAGACTTTTAAACCTCTCAAAAGAATTAATCTCAATTATTGAGTAGGTTAACATACACAAACATCCATGCCTTAATGGGATTCGAACCCAGAACCCCGAGCGCACTCATAACTGAGGCGTTGCTCTAACCATTAGGCCACCGGAGTCCATACTAATATAAAACAATACTTAAATTTTTACCTTACGTCACCTTTAGGTAAGGAAGGTATTGTCTTTGGTCAAAAAATTCGGTGGTGAGTTTTTAATGAATAAGCATGTTTTAGGGTCTCTACAATACGAATATACCATTTTTAAGATGATGTCTGTATATGTGTGTGTGTGTGTGTGTGTGTGTGTCCGTGTGTGTGTGTGTGTCCGTGTGTGACAAATTTTTCTCCGACGATAACTCCAATACTATAATTCTAAAAATTATAATTCTTTTGTATTCCTCTTCTGTATATCCATATGAAGAGTTGATTAGATTTTGGTTATAATTGATCCACCGGAAGTACCCTTATTTAAAGTTTTTCTTAAAAAAACGCAGTTAAATATTATTTTTTGACATTTTGTTATTATATTTATTAAAGAAAATACTCTTCTCTATATGGTTTGATTATTCATTTTCCTTCATATTCAATAGATGTAGAGTTAAAGCATTATAAAAAAATTAATTTTCAAAAATTAGTCAGCTTTGCTATTTATAATGGAAACAGCTGACAGAATTATTCAAAAAAATGTAATTGACAGATGTCAGTTGCAAGTGCAAAACCAAATATGGAAAAAAGTGTAGGATCTAAAATTGGTATGTCATAGTGTTGCTCGCAAGTGACACGCAGAGAAAGGCCAAAGAGAAGATGGAAGGACATTACTTAGTGTAGTTTATGTTATAATTTTATTGGATTTATAGAACCTTTTCAGATGAACTTTTGGTATGGAATTTGTAAAAAATAGTATGTGTTCGTGTTCGATTTTACATGATATTATATAGAATCTGTTCCAAGGACCTTTTGGTATGGGATTTGTACAAAATACATGGAATTGACGGAAGGTCTTGTGCTGGCCACAACAGATTTTTATATTTCAATGCAATTTCAAAATTTTTAAAAATATTCATATGAACTCTAATAATGAACGAACAACAGGTCGTTCGCGAAGCAATTTTTATGAATAATTGTCTTTTATATTTCTTTGACTTAAATAATATCTCTTTATTTTATATCTATTATTAATAGGATTTATTTTACAAAATACTGATCATTAATGTAGAAAATACTGACCAAATTAATAACTACTTTATTGTACCTACATTTTTTTTATTTTGTTGCAAGGATCACTCGTCCAACTACAATCAGTGCTGGACTATATTATGTAAGTGTCTATCTCTACCCACATATCTAATGTATCAAGTCTGTAAGTGTAAACTACTCATATACGAGTATTTTGCTCCTAATGAAACGACCCATACATCTTATGAAGTGTATGGCACCAACCCACATTCACACTTCTGGTCGAGTGCACCGCGTCAATAAAAACACGAATTACGCGTCGCGATTGCGATTGTTGTGATCCGGCCCTGATATCACAGCCCGCGTGAGGTTTCATCCTATCGCTATCACCATCGCCAAATGTGTTAATTACGGCCCTGGACTGCGGGTTCGTTAGCCATTATCGCACTACCGTATTGTTAGCTGCCGGGTTCGTGTTTTCCGATCGGATTCGACGATACGCAAAGTGTGAAAGAGGTTATGATTTTAAATTGGGCTAAAGGGGTAGCAACTTTTTAATGAACTGCATTAAAGAGATGATTGATTGAAAGTGGATGCTGTGAAATGGATTATAATACTACCGGCATAGCTAAATGTCATCTTGATTACAACAATGTAAATCAAATTACGAGTATGAAACAATGTGATTCAAAAATAATGAGTAAACAATTTTATTGAATTAAATTTTGCGTATGAGTCAATAATTTTTATTCACAATCTAGTAATATGACAATTTCCGACTTTTAAAAAGTTGGGAAGTTAGTTATTGTTAACCTCATTTTCCAAGAGGACGGAAAGTATAGCGTGAGTATAGCTGAGGTTGGAAAGTGTCAACATTCCAACCTGTTACATCCCAACTTCGTGGCTGTTTCCCATTCCCACCCTGAGAGACCAGTAACTTGTAAACAACGCTTCTTTACATATTATATGTAAAGAGACGAATTAAATTGTAAATAATATAAACAAATGTAGATATATGAAAAATCAAAATTTAAGGTTAGATTTCAAACTGAACTGACAGTTCATATGACAAAGAAACAAGCTCAAACCATAGACTATTCCAGAATGACGTCATCTGCCCTCCACAGGAGTGATTTTAACCTCACTTTTGAATATTTTTAAAAATTATTTAATTATATATCTTATGATAAATATCGAGAAATTTTGATTTTGATACAATTCATTCATAAAATTAAAACATAAATTTTTCCATGGCTCCATCATTGAGTAAATTATGTATGATATTTATTTCTGACAGCTACCCCTCACGAAATTCATTTATTCTGGATTGATCTATTCGTTTTTTTTTATGTTATGTTATTATTGTTATTTAAATATCAATTACTCATTAATAATTCCCGATTGTGAATAAAATAGTTTACAAACCTCGGAGAAAAGTTTCATTATGTCTCGAGCTTTAACAAACCTTGGCGATTCGCGCCTTCGGCAGCTATCTTCATCCTCGACAACATTTTCCACCTCAGTTAGTAACATACTATTTTATCTTATCTTGAAAACTCGAATATTGAATCCAAAAACACATTGTTCGCGAGTTCTGGCATTTTTTATTATTTTCTTTTTATTTTTTTCATTAGTACTGACCAGTAGGATTATGAATATCTAATTTTGAGTAAGAAAATATATATATCAAGAGAGAAGTAATTTTTTTAAAAAATTATCGAAATTCATATTTTTTATTATGGCGCGCTTATGACGTACATTAACATCTTCAGGCAGCTATTTGCGTGTTTGCAACTTTTGAACAAGAAAAAAGTTACTATTTTGCATAAATACCATAACACCGGAATACTCCATTGCTGTCACCTTCATTATTAATTTTTTGTTAAATTTTACTTTTGTATTTCAAATTTACAGTCAACTGTGGTCTGGTGGCTAGTGCATCTGCTTGATAATATTTTTTGACACTTAGACCCCAATCCCGACTCTTTTTTTTTAAAAAATACGAGTACAGTGAATGCTCTCATAAGCGGACACCGATGGTTCCAACTTTTTTGTCCCCTTAAGGGAGGTGTCCGCTTACAAGAAAGCTCTATTTAAAGATATGAAAAAATTAATAAATAAAGTACAAATTTACTATGAACTTTTTTATTGAAAAATATGCACTTGTAGAGTATGTATATGTACATACTTTAAAATAGTTAAAATATATCTAAAAATTATAATAATGATAATATGTACATGAAACTTAAGATTGAACACAAAACAAAACAACATATTTGAACATATCGAAAAAGATTATTTTTTAAAAAAAATCTGATAAAATTTTAACTGCTTCAACTTTCTACATTTTTCTTGTAAAAAATAATGTTTATAATGCGATTCAATATTTTTTAGATGTTCAAACGCAATAAAATCTTCTTTTGAAAACTTTTTCCAACGACCTTCAAAGTCAATAAAAATGATATAATAGACATACCTTTCACCTCCATTTTCTGCCTTAATGTAAAAAACGATTTCCTGGATGCCATTATCACACAAATTTCAAACTATGAATCTCGGAGACACATAAAACATTGCATTTCTGTAAAATAGGGGAACCCCCTGTGTTAATGTTACCTTCCGAGGAAATACTGAGAAGGCTGTTTATGTTGGTTTCGGAGTTTCGCGTCCGCTCATGAGAACGTTTCGGACCTGTCGGGAAAAACTGTGTTGTCCGTGTCCGTCCGGTAGAGAGTGCGCTTATGAGAGCGTGTTTTATATAGGAATTGATACCCAAAAAAATGGTTCCAGAAAAACTGTCCTGTTATGAGAGATGTCCGCTTATGGGAGGTGTCCGCAAAGGGAATTTTCACTGTATATTACTCATTATTAAAATCCTTAATGTACAGTAAATTTTAAAAATATATTTCAGTTTTTGATTACAATAATGAAAAAAAAATCATTTTGATTACAAGAATGACGGCAAACTTATTTGGTATTTTCTTTTTTATACAGGGTAAATTTTCTTACCAATTTGGTCTTATTGAAACAGGCAGTGATTATTATTATTATTAATTCTTCAGGAATGATTGATCAGTTTTTTAATTAAGAAATAATTAATGCAGAAGTTCATTAGCAAAATGTAGCAATAATTGCAGTTGGCGTCCATTCCATATAAGGTTAGATTTTAGAGCTGGTTTGGAGTGTCTTGTACGTAATGGTTAGTCACAATTTGAAGCAAATTTACGGTGGCAAATTGCTTATACCCATAAATGTTACGCAGCATCTTACTAAGCAGAAACCGACTTGCGACTCCATATTGGTGGATGCTGATTATCGACCATACTAACAGGATGGTGTGTCATCGCTATTCAATTATACAGAAAATATAACGATATTTTGCATTATAGAGCCATTAAAACATAGTTTCATTTTTAATGTGCAATACTTACACACTATTATTTATTCATAATCAGATGTTGAGAATTTGGAAAAATAAAAATAGGTGGGTAGTAAAGTTCTCGTCACCAAAACTCGAGGGACAGTCATAAACAGATTAACCACCCGTGCCCATATACTATAAAACTAGAATGGAATAGTTTAGTACGGTATACCTCAAATTGCTTTAGTTTTGTGTGTGATGTCCGTATGTGTGTATGTGAATGTGTGTGTGTGTGTGTTTGTGTGTTCGGTTCTCAAGTACTATAAGACTTAAAAAATATTTAACTGCAGTTTCCTCAATCTGACATTCCTGGGAAGAGCTGATTAGATTTTGGTAACAATTGGACAACCGAAAGTAATAGTTTCTTTAAAAAAATCTTCTAAATATAATTTTTTGAAAATTTTTGTTATTTCAAATATTGAAGAGCATAAAATTCTCCATCTAATACACTTAAAATTTTTATTATATCTTGTATATCTTCATTTAGAGATAAAGGCACTGTAATATATAGAATAATCTAATAAAGGTAAGGCACTAAGGAAACCAGTTGACAAATTCAAATGTTTATAACATAGTTTGTAAATGACAGATGTCAGTGTCACAAAGCAACAGTTTTAGTGACATTCTGAAAGCTTTTTCTGGAAAGTACATTTAATCTATCTTAATCTTAATGTTTTATTAATTAAATATTTAAAATTGTAGGTTAAATGCATATATTAGGAATGACGAATTTCGATAATTTTGGTACCCGAGTACCCGAAATAACTACCCGGATAGTACCCTTTACCCGTTAATTACCCGATACCCTTTAATTATCTTGTTATCCTTTAAGTACATATACTTAATTCTTTAATTTGTTAATTATCAGTTACCCTTATATTAGCAGTTTACTTTTTAATAAAATTCATTATTATTGTTTACATATATTTATTAAATAAAAAGTAATACAAATAAATAATATACCTACTGTATCTCTATAAAAAACTTAACAGCTGAAATCTGTTCGGGTAATTAAAGGGTGTCGGGTAATTAACGGGCAGCGGGTATATTTCGGGTAATCGAGTAAGAAATTTTATACACGGGTACATTATTATCGTGTAGGTTCCGAGTATCCGGGTACCCATCGTCATTCCTAGCAAATATCCATTAGAAATACCGCCAATCTTGTTAATGAATTGGAAGAATCTCTAACATTTAGGAACTTGCTCATACAATGAAAAATAGATATAATTAGAATTGTATGTGTGCAAAAGACATGTTAAATACAGTAAAAACAATATTTGGCTAAAGTTCTGTAATTTTTTTGTTATAAAACGACGGTTCGATAGCGAAGTGCACTACAATACTTATATAACATAAAATTGAAATGGCGAGAGGTATTGTGCTGGCCACAACAGATTTTTAAAAACTGTTATTTCGCTTCTTGCATTAAAGCACATATTTATTTCTACTACTTCAATTGTGTTTGAATAATTTAAATTGTAGTAAAGATAACATTTCAAATGTGTATTCATTGTAAATTCGGGAGCAGCAAGTACCTACTAATTATACAAAAACTGTATTTTATCAAAAAATTTGTAATTCAAATGACCCACATAAATTCAAGTATCCTTAAAAGAATTCCCAATAAATTAGTCTAAAAATAACACAAAAAATCATCTATACATTCAGAACAAAATTTCATAAATAGCAAATAATCGTATAAAACTGTTATTCCCACAAAAGACCACTTATAGAATTGAACTTTATCTGTACATCTCGCCCCTATATAGTCCAAAACTGACTTTATATTGTAGCTACTTGAGAGATGCACTCGATAACATTGAAAATTCACACAATATGAGAAATATATTTGTCAGGGAGCGAGTAAATGCAGTTATAATGCCCAGTGTAGCACTTCAAGTGGTTTCCATAATGTTTCCAGTGGTCGTAGTGGTTGCTGTGAATGGTAAGGTCCCGTGCCGTCTTACAATGAACGTAAAACTGTTGAGATCTACAGCTGTTGAGATTTTTAGAATTTTTTGTACTAGTTTCTTTTATTGTTGTCTGATCGTGTTGAAAGTAATGTATTGTGTAAATATTTATAAGGGTTTCTAGAATTCTTGTTTTACATTTGTAATTGCGAAAAAAATGGAGGTATTTACAAAGCATGAATATTTACACCATTACACAAAAAAATTAAATGGTATGAAGAATGACATCTTAAAAAATATTCTGGTTTACCACGTTGGAATAATAGTTAATTATACTTGCCGTCAAATAATAATGGACCGGAGATTTTTTTACACTGTTGCCAATTCCATATTGGTTATGTTACAAATGCTAAGTTATGAAAAAGATGCAACACCGCAAGGCAAGGGACAGGGTTGAGAGAAAAGAAAAAATTGAGCATCAGTATGATATTTAACTGCGTTTTTTCAATAAAAACTGTAAGGAAGAGAAATATGATAGAATTATAATTTTTAGAATTGTAGTGTTGAAGTTATCGTCGGAGAAATTTTTGTCACACACACACACACACACACACACACACACACACACACACACACACACACATACGCATACATACATGAACACACATATACATACATAGACATCGTAAAATTAGTAAAATCGTATTCTAGGGACCCTAAAACGTGTAAATATAATACCTTCCTTACCTAAAGGTGACAAAAGGTAAAAAGGTTCAATTCATTAACTCATGCCATTATTTTGTAAGAAAAATACCCCGGAAGTATTCTTTTCACATGGATCTCTCTGACCAGGCACCACCTCCCGTGTCACAGAAAAGTGCGCCACTTCCAACGGGTTAACCAATCAAGTATGTTGATATATAACAAAAAATTGGAGTTTTAGTTTAGCTACTGAATAAAATTTTTAACCATTTGGTAAAGAAACCTTTGAGTTACAGAATAGATATTTAATACGTAATTAATAGTTATTTATGTATTAAGAGCGTAAGGAGGCTTTTATAGCCTGCGGCCATAAAAGCAAGTTACGCTCGTGGTACATACAAAACTTTATGCACGGACGAAAATTTTCAAATTATGAGTGTTAGAAAAATTGTATCGAAAAGAATTTGTCCTTGTACATCCAGTATCTAGTGTTGCTATGAAAGCGCAGAACAACAGTTTATTGTTTGTTTATTAGTTATGTCATTTGAGTTTTATTTTGTGTATCTCCGTGCTTTCCATATAAATATCACAAAATTAATTTTCATTTTTCATTAAAGAATATAAAAATTTTCGATTTATAATAAAAGCTTTTCATGTTGCCTGTTTAAATTGTTTATATTGTAGGTTATAATTTGGTCTGACGTTTCATTATAACCCGGCGGGCTATAATGGGGCCCGCGGGCTATAAAATGACGTTTATGTCGAAGAAATTCGTGTATAATTGTTAAATTATGATACGTCCGTGCATAAAATAGTTTATTTGCTTGAGCCCAGTTTTCAATTTATGAATTATAAATAGTTATTTAGGAATAATTAACTAATTAAATATGTACGAAATTGTCTGCTTTCTTAGAAACTCCGTCTTTGCAACAGCAAAATGCACAATATGGTCATTTAATAAGTAATATTACTTATTAAATGATATGGTACAATGGGTTCAAAAAAATCTAACTTGGAGTAGGCTATGTGCGGTGTAACTGGCCATTATAGCTAGTTACACCGCTTGACTACAGGTTAACAAAAAAGTGCCTAGCGAAGTTTTCACAGTAATATTTAATAACTCATTTGACATTGAGGGCCGGTTTTTTCAATCTCTGGTTAAAATTTTAACTTCTAGTTAAGTAAACAATCGCCCCAATTCTGTAAGAAAGTTGTTAAGTCTTAACAACGTTGCTATAATAAATAACCAATAAAAATTGGGAACACTGAATAAAACATGAAAATAACAGGCTTTACATTTGTTTTTATTGGTTACAATTTTTAGCAACGTTGCTAAAACTTAACAACTTTCTTACAGAATTGGGGTGAATATTGCATTGTTTTGTTAACCTGTAGCAACAGCAATGATAAACCTGTCATTTGACAGTTTATTTCATTTCAATTTTGTTCATTTAACTCTTAGTTAATATTTTAACCAAATATTGAAAAACCGGCCTTAAGATGTTGTTAATTTAACTATAAGCGGTGTACCTGGCAATTTGATAGAAACAAAAATTTGACAAGTAAACATCTACAGCCCAATTCACAGAAAAGTTTAAGCTAATCCTCATTTGGATTAGTGAATTCTATTCTATTCCGGTATTTAAAATTTAATTTTCATAATATTATCAATAAAGGTAGATACTAGGAATATATTAGACTATATTTTAATATATAAACTGTCAAACAAAAATGAGGATTAGCTTAAACTTTTTTTGTGATTTGGACTGTTAGTTATTTAATCACAAATTCAGAAACTGCGTTGTTGCTATTGCAAGTTTATTTAAAAATACGAGCCTTTCAATATAACATTACAATATTACATAGCAATATTTAAGAAGATAGATTATGTGACGTACAGTTTGACGTTTGACGTTTCATGCAGAAGAATTTAAACTATAGGCACAGAATACATTTATACAGAAGCGACACTCCTTGTTGGCACCATTGTTGTTGCGATTTTACGTTTATGACCTTGAATTTTAAATTTATTGGCAAATTTACGCGCGAAATTTAAATTGTTTTAAATGGCAAAACAAAAATTAGAGCATAAAAGTACTAAAATTTTAATTTTATTAACGAATTAAACAGAAATCAGATAAAATAATCATATAATTATATTTTTATTAAACAAATACCTGAATTTTACAAATTAATTTTCTCTATCTTTCCTTTTATCCATTTCATTAGACACTAACACCACTTCTAAAATTCACAAACAGTTCACTAAATGACGTATGTCAAAAGTGAGAAGACGTGTTTGGTTTGCTTAAATTTAATTTCTTTTTATTGCCTTTTGGAAATTCTAGGCAACAAGTTTCGTATTATCGAGAATTTTCAATCGTCTTTTTGTATAATATATGAAATATTTATCCATGAGATGCATCGCCAAGTCTGATAACAATCTTCTACAATAGTATGATATATCGTTAATAGCAAAATCTGTATAAGGAAGAGTACCACACCCACCAATGGGTCAAAATTGTGGTGCTATTTATCCTTTTTTCTTGTATATTCTCTTATATACTATAAGCCCAAATAAGAACTTTTAATAAACAAAAACTCCACCTTAATAATGTCTTACTAAATATATTTGCCTTGTACGAGTTAATATATCCCACTTCATCCAATATTCCATTTTGTAGTCTCCTCTCGCATCCTTACTATTTACAACTTAATCTCTCCTTTCTGGTGTTTTACTTTCTGCAAACTGGTTCGTCCATATTTGGCGCTGGTGTTGGAATGACCGGGTCAGCATGTTTCACGGTCAGCGGAATCGCAATCGCACAGGTACATACACGACAGATGGTGCAGCGGATTCGGAAAGTCGTCAGACCGGCTGAGATTTCGTGATGGTATGTATTACGTCATGTGGAATAGGTTAGGGACGTGGACAACGCGGTTCTGGAGATGGTGTGGTGTAGGTCAGTGATTTAAGAAAGCGGAAAAGAAACCAGATTTGCGAATTAATTTTTTTGGTTTTTACCACTCGCTAAAAGGTATTGGATTCATGCTAAACATCGCATATCCAGATTTTAGTGAATAAGCACATTTTAAGGTTCCTATAATCCAATTATAACATTTTTACGATAATGTTCGTGTGTGTGTGTGGATGTGTAGATGTTGGAACCACGGTTTCTCAAATATTATAAGACTTAAAATATATTTAAGTGCAGTTTCCTCAATCTGACATTCCTGGGAAGAGCTTATTAGATTTGGGTAACAATGTGCCTAATTTTGATTTTTACATATATGATACTAGACCAAAAAATAAAGTACCCGTTTTTTTCTAAATTGATTAATTATTCATAATTTACGAGAAATTAATTATTAAAACTTTGGAGAAGGGATCTGTGACGTCAGTAGGGTAGAATGATAGAAGAAGACAGTTGGACTGAGATAGATATATTGTGGTAGGCGAAAGTGAAAGCAGCTGTCACGTTCGCCATTCCATAACCTATCACAACATATCTATCTCAGTCTAACTGTCTTCTTCTACCATTCTACACTACTGACGTCACAGATCCCTTCTCCAAAACATTAAATTGCTAATAACAATATTATTACAAACTAATGTTTAGTTTTTATTATTATAATGAGAAGCTATAGAGGTTTGTTTTTATATATTATGACTTATATATTGAAATTCGATTATGGGCAAATACCCCATTAGATCGGAAGTAATAGTTTCTTTAAAAAATCTCCTAAATATTATTACTAATATTAAATAAATAAATATATCATCACGGCATATTACTCATTTCTGAGTGTGCCACAATCTGCTTTATCGCAGACATCGGTAATAATGATGGCACAATAATATTAAAGAATATAAAAATCTCTATCCGATACATTTAAAATTTTTAAATCTTCTATGGAGTTAAAGATAGAGACATATAAATATATAAAATAATAAGTTGTAAATGAATATCGCAGCCCTTGGAAAACAAGTGGAAAAATTAAAATATTTGTGATAGACAGATAAATAGAGTGTCAAAAAGCCAAAGACATTACTGAAGATATTTTCTGGGAAGTACATTTAATATTTCTTATTTTATTATTAATTAAATATTTATAATTATAGACACATATATTATATATACCCTTCAGAAATACAGCCAATCTCATCAATGAATTGGAAGAATCTCGAATAAGAGTGAATTGAATGAATTAAAAAATATAAAAATATATAAAGAAGATATGTGTTTATGTGTATATGTAAAATATGTACCACATTTATATGGCCTAATATGGAAACAGCGAGAGGTCTTGTGCTGGTCACAACAGATTTTTTTATTACCTCAAAAACTATAAGACTTAAAAAATATTTAACTGCAGTTTCCTCAATCTGATATTCCTGGGAAGAGCTGAAAAGGTTTTGGTAACAATTGAACAACCGGAAGTAGTATTTCGTAGAAAAATTCTTCAAAATATTAATATATATATATATATATATATATATATATATATATATATAATATATAAATAAAAAATATTAAATATTGAAGAACGTAAAACCAGTTGACAAATTCCAATGTTTATAACATACTTTTTAAATGACACATGTCAATGTCAAATATCAACAGTTTTAGTGACATTCTGATAGCTTTTTCTGGGAAGTATATTTAATTTTTCTTATTGTTTTATTAATTAAATATTTGAAATTATAGGTTAAATTGTGGTAAAATGTATATATCCATCAGAAATACCGCCAACCTGGTTCATGAATTGGAATAATCTCTGACATTTAGAAACTTCCTCATACAATGAAAAATAGATATAATTAGAATTATATGTGTGCAGAAGACAGGTTAAATACAATAAAAAACAATATTTGGGTAAAGTTCTGTAATATTTTGTTATAAAACGACGGTTCGAAAGCGAAGTGCAATACAATACTTATATAGCCTAATATGGAAATGGCGAGAGGTCTTGTGCTGGTCACAACAGATTTTTTTTATTTGAAATGTTATGAAATAATCTAAGGCGCATTTATTAATTCTTTAATTATTACATTAAATTTCTCAGTACAAAGTAAAACAGTCTGTGTAGAAAGACGTCACCAGTTGACATTACTATGGCAAAATGCCGCTAGATGGCGAAACATTATTACATATACCCGGCTGGTTTCAAATAATAATTTATACGTGTAGTATTCATATTAAAACTTAACAGTTAAATAATATTCTAAAAATAAGTATATTAAAAATGTTAAATGTGAATACGTGTTAGAATAATAACTGTGAAAGAATGTTATCATTAAAATCTAAAGGAGTAAATGTCTTTATTATTTTACTCTTTGCTTTTATATTAATAGTGCGATACTAATTTAAGTAATTTTGCTGCAGGTGTCATCTAAAAAAATAATATTATCTTGATTCTACTATAAGCAATAAACTGTTAAAATTTATTTTGTTTTCTTTAACATTCGCCGACTATCTTTGGATTTTTAGTTAGCGCAATGCGTATATAACATAAGTAATAGTTCTCTGAAGAAGTACACCGGCAAACATTTAGCCTATTTGAATTTTTAACGTATTAAAATTTCAAGCAGATTATTACATGCAAGATAAACTGCATCCCGTTTATATCCTGCCATTTACGTGCGTGTTTCTTTATTAAGATATAAAGAAACCCTGTATGCACAACTACGCTTCACATGTTCCTAATTGACGTAATTAAAATGAAGTATTGGATAATTAATACAACATAATTATTCACAATTAATAATGGTTACCATACTGACACTGCATGTAAAATATTTTCTCTGTTTAAGATTTTAGACATTTATCGTGAATCTTTTTGTTGGAATGTAAATTGCAAATTGCAACATAAATAGAAATTGTGAAAATTCTTCACTTTTATGGAATTTCTTAGAATTGTACGAATAATTTGCACATTCTTTGCACCTTAAGCTATTTAAAAATAGAAGAAATAAATATGTAGTACATACATTTAAACATAAAAAAATCTGTTGCGGCCAGCACAAGACCTTCCGTCAATTCGATGTATTTTGTATAAATCCCATACCAAAAGTTCCTTGGAAAAGATTCTATATATACAGTAAAATTGTAAATCGAACATATTCAATTTTTTACAAATTCCATACCGACAGTTCCTTGGAAAAGATTCTATATAACCAATAAAATTATAACACGAATATACACTATACACTATGTAAATTGCATTTGACACTGACATCTGTCAATTAGAATTTTTTGAATATATATCAGCTTGTTCCATGATTATAGCAAAGATGGCTACTTTATGAAAGTTAATCTCTGTATAATTCTTTAACTCTATTTCTATTTAATATGAAGAAAAATGTATAATCAAACCGGTTTTAAAAAGGAGAATCGCGCGTCTGCAGCGGTCACCTTTAAAAGATTATGAACTGTCACGTTGATGCATAACCTAACAAAAAAATTAACAATTTTGTCTTTGATGCATTTGTTTAATTATAATATCTATTAATATTAACAATAATAATTTGTAATATCAATTAAATTAATAATAATGTCAGAAATTTGAAACATTGATGTCCATATTCATAAACAATCTTAAAATTTTAAACGGTTCGTTCTAAATTTTATCCAATAAAAACAGTCGACACTGAAAGAAAAATCGAAATTTAATTTGTCAAGTTTAATTCTATTTGTTAAAAATTGTAACGTTTTGAAACTTTACGAGCGTTTATGAATATGGGCATTAAACTTCAAAACACACACTAGCGCCATCCGTCGTCATACTTTGTCTCATAATATTGTGAAACTGTTTCAATGTTCTATAATTTATAGGAAAAAAATGCTTATTATTTATGTTATTTATGCTTAATAATAATTTCTTCGTGAATATAACGTATAAGTTTTATATAAAAATATTTTAGCTATGCAAATATGAAAAAAATTGTCCCCTCTATAACTATACTCGCCGTCAAATGATTATGGACTGATGTTCAACTTTTATCCCTTTCCGCACCCTGTCTCTTGCCCAGCGGTGTTGCCGCTTGTAACTTGACATAACCAGGAATGAACGCAAATCTCATATAATACATTTAAAACTAATTAAAAATTATAATACATATCAAATGAAGAAAATATTATAACAAATAAGTAAGGTAAGTAATACGAAATATAAAATTTATATTTATATTTTGACCAAAGTTTCCACACATCGAACTAAGGTCGCGTTTGCGTTAAAATACGATAACCGTGAAATCTAAATAAAAGGTAAGAATAATTGTTTATTAGGTGAACAGTAGATCTGCCAACACAAAATGCTTCTGCAGTCAAATCCAAAGTTTTCTTGTTATTTAATAAATTATAAGTTTTTCAGGATGTGACTCCAATTTTTTGAAAAAATTGTGTACATTGGCAATAATTGTTTTTGCCTGAACATTTAAATCCTGTTTCTTAAACGTTTTCAATAAGAACTGGAACTATTTAATTAATGAGTTTCATTCATTTTCTTTTCAAAAGTCTAAATATAATGCAATTTATACGATTGGGAATAAAAAGCGCACGCAAGTACTAACGAAAATGTCAGAATATAAAATGACATTGACAGATTACAGATATTTGTACAGAGAGACACTTAAAAAAATTGGCATCAGTGTAGAAATCTCCGGTCCATAATTATTTGACGGCAAGTATAACAGTTTGTCGATCACTGGTCAGTACCTGCTACGTCACGCACCAAATTCTTAAACTTTAAAAATTCACATCTCGCTTATTACGTAAAATTTTTAAAAATGGTACAAGACCCTATTAAATTTTACAGCTATCTCATTTAAACTCAACTCAATATTAAGCTAGAATTATATAATCGGGCTTTGGTACTGTGTTGAGTAGTGACTAATATTATTTTCTTGCTAAAAAATCTGGTGATATATTTCAGGACTGATAAATGTCTATTTTATGCACAGACAATAAGTTCAATTTGTACATCAGTAATTAATAAAATAATATACATTTAAAAAATTATATTTTATTGTTCCATTACTAATGTTTTAAATATGATTTCAAAACACAATTTATCTGAAATCTATGAAACTATAAATTTCCTGTAACTTTTACTATTTTCTCTCGAATTCTGCGCCATGTTCCCTCCGTAACGTAACCACAGTTACAAACCTAGAATGCGGGTTGCTGTATTCTCGGCGTTAGAAATTCGTTCACCCGTCGGCAGGTGGTACTAGCTATCGGTTGACCCTACTTACCCTAGGTCCCTAGGTCGTTAACTAGGCAGGTGAAACTGAAAAATAAAATAGAACCAAGGTGTGCGGACATGTGCTGTGCATTTGCAAGCAATTTGTTACTACAGTAATTAATTCTAACTTTGTACAAGAACGGTTTTTTCCAATGGAAAATAAATAAATGATAATGGGAAAGAGAATAATGATATACAATTAGTTTTTTTATTAATAAAATCAAAATAATACAATAAAATGTCATACGCGGGTCACGTTAGAATTATTGAAAATTATTTGATGTATACAAGTAGTGTTATAAGTGATTGATATTAAACTGAAAAATGTCAAAATGGGATAGAGAAGTAATTGTAAATAGATATAGGATATAGATAGGTATATGAAAAATTCAAGTGATGTAAAGTCAATGACAATTTTATGTAGGTATAATTTAATTTTTGACACTTTATTTTTTAATTCACGGAAACCTTAATCGTGTAAGGTCACTTATAAAAACACTTTTCAAGACAATTGAAAAGAAAAACTTCATCGTGTAATGCACAAATATTGTTGCTCTGAGTTCTATCACTGGTTAAATTTAATGTTATTTAATTTTATATTAAATTAGTATTGAGTCAGATTTATTGCCATTGCAATATTTACAAAGATAAATCATATAGGTAAGCATATTAGTCTACAGAAAACCCATTTATTTTGTTACAAGAATTAAAAAATAAATACACGTCAAGTTTAAACAGTTTGTAGATAGCATTCTGTTGTTTTATTTTCTTTTTGTACTATATGTGATAAGAAGAATTTAAATACATAATCGTGAATTTTTTCAACTCAAAATATAATCATCGATTTTTTTTTTAAATTGTGCTACGTAAGAACCTATTATCCTGAAAAGTATTTAACGTCAATCAATATTGTATTACATTTTTCATTCATCAATTTTTAAATAAATTTATATTTACAAAACAATTTTCTGTAATGAGTATGTAAAATTTAAATTCAATATTGATGCAGTGTCTGTATTTATTTCTTCGATTTCTTTTCAAGATTAATTTAATTTAAAATGTATGGACATGTAGTTATGTGTAAATTTAATACAAGTTCATATTTAATCAGATGTATGAAAAAAGTAGAGCTTCTTTTAAAATGTAGTTCTTGCTACATCATTTACAGATGATTACACTTTCAATCGCAGTTGATCTGATCGACTGATTAATTTAATCCAGTTTTACTTATACTTTTTATTTGTAATTCTTAATTCTATTTTTATACAATACATACATACAATTATTTACACATGAGCTTATTTTATATTATCATATATACAATATAATAAACATCATCATTTCATTATAATTTCCAACACCTTCGGATAAAGTATCACGTATTCACTGAAAGTTAATATAAATTCATAGCAACCAATAAAATTTGCGTTAGTAACTATGTAGCCAAACTGGTTATTTATGGTTAATCAGCTTGGTAATTTTTTGAATAAAAATTGAGCGGTTATTAATAGTTGCTGTCAAATAATATGAACTGATGCTCAACTTTTTTCCTACTTCGCACCCTGCCCCTTGTCCTTTTCAACATAATCACTGAAATGACAACAGTGTAGAAATTTTCAGTCCATACTTATTTGACGACAACTATAGTGAAGTTTCTTTCAATTGCTTTACATATACGATTATTATTTTCAAGGTAAATAATATAGGTGTATGAGTATATTCTTTTATGCATTGTAAAATAATCGAAGAAACAATAAATATTATCATTCCAAAAGTCTATGCTTAGCGCTTAAATATCAAAATTTTAAAATATTAAAAAAATATAGCTATATCAACCCCAACAATTCGGATTACCTTGTGGTGTTCAATAATATGCGATTACTATGTAACCACAATTAGTTTTTTGGGTAACCGCTCTATACCTTTTCAACTTCAAATTGAGACTAAACAACAAAACAACATCATATTGACATTAAACAATTTCAAATTGAGACTAAATAATTTCAAATTGAGAGTAAACAATTTCATATTTAGACTAAACAGTTTCAAATTGAGAACAAATAATAAAATAGAACTATAAACCGAATAAATATTGTTCTTGTAAAAAAATAGTTCTCGAAGTTTTTCCTTTACTTAACAATAAATGATTTCATCTCAGATCTAAATTAGAACTATAGATTTGTTAATAACTTAAATTATTTTACAATAATTTATGCATTAAACAGTAAGATCAATTTCATTTAATGCATCAGGAATAAACATTTGAATATGAGCAACATATCTCGCACTTAATTTTAATATTCTCCCGTATAATATTTTCCAGCCTTTGCAAACGATATTCTGTTTGGGTAATATTTACTCGGTCTTCACCAATTAAAATATTGGGCATTTAAATTCTCTATTTGATATTAATTATTCTCTATTTGAAATTAATTATTCTCAATTTGAAATTGTTTAGTCTCAATTTGAAGTTGTTTAGTCTCAATTTGAAGTTGTTTAGTCTCATTATGAAGTTGAAAAGGTATAGATACAAAACGCCTTACAAAAAATTAAATATAAATCACAAATGTCATTCACAAATGTCATCTTTATTTTTTGTAAAAAAGGCCTTAAAGACAGGTACTGGAAATAAAAATATATGCTTTTCGACAGTAATAACATTTTTTTCCTAGGTCAAAGTATCACTTTCCGCTTTTCGGTTGTAAAAAGAATATGCCTTTACGCACTTGTACTATAAATAAGTATTAAAATTAAAATTTAATAAATCATGTAGGTAATATTTTTTAGTTTTATGTTTTCAAATTTAATTATATACAATTTTTATTCTTAATGGTCTATTTTAATCTCACAAAATTATTGTCATCTACAATTCTAAAAATTTCTTTTCTAAAATTAACTAAATCTTCGTTAAATCTTTCTGAACTTTTGTTGTGTAATTTTGTTAAAACTGGCGGTAAGGGAGCAATTTTGGCCATTTCTGCCAAATCTTCGTAGTATTCCCCTTGTTTCGGCCCCATCATATGTGCGTGTTTTTTATTAAAACCGTTCGCATACAACTCTGTCATATACACGTGGAGTTCCTTAAACATGTCCGCCTCGGAAGGTAATTCGAAATTGCCTTGTAAGTATTCGAGGAAAAACCTTGCCTAGAATAAATATTACATATCATAACATGCTAAATGGTGGAAGTGTGAATTGAATATGTACATGTATGTACTATTTTATTAATAGTTACCTATAATTATAACGTACCTGCAAATCGAACATAGAAAAAGCGCAAACATAAAATGGAAGGCCAATAAAACACATTGTTGGATTGTTTATATTTATTAAATGTTTGTATAATGGACTGACGTGGTTCTCGTCGACTGTTATGCCAGATCTTTCGTCCAAAAATGGGAAGGAATACATGTAGCCTGAAATATGTTAAATACAATAATATAATAATATAGTATTCACAAAAGCTCTGGGACGAAACGAGAACGCTTACAACTTAACTATGTACCAGTCAAACAAATATTTCCATATAAAAATTAATGGGTGGTAGCATGAACATGTGATTAAGGGTGATTAGAGAGAAGTTGATTAGCAGTGTTTAATTCAATCGTTCATGGATTATTTTAGAGAAAAATACTTCAAATAACAGTTATAAAAATAATAATTATATGTAGCTTTTATTTGAAGCATTTTTCTTTAAAATAATTCATAAACGATTGAATTAAAACGTTGCTAATCAACTTCTCGCTAATCACCCTTAATCACATTTTTATGTTACCACCCAACGTTTTTGACATATTGTGATAATAAATAAAATGATTTACAGGTAATTTTTTGTTGAAAAAATCTCCGGTTCTCATGAAGTTATTGTGCAGCCGCCTTCACAATGAGCCGATTTAAAATTTTTGCAAAGTATTTTAAATATTTAAATGAATATCTATCACAGTAAGTGAAGTAAGATTGGCGCCAAAAATAGTAATGAAAAACAACCCCCCTGCGACGTCGGAGTACATGCAACACGTCTTTCATAGCCAATAGTTTATTTTGTTACTTACATAAATAAAAGTAGACGATAGTCACATATTAAATTGTATGAACTCTGACGTCACATTCTGTTTCAGATCACGTGACTTTTTGAAAATATTACACAAATTTTAATATTTAATTATAAAATATCTAATGGATATTTCGTGATATTCTCAAATCTGAGACTATTTAAAGAACTGTACCTATCTTGTAAAATTTAGTACTTTGAAGTCAAATAAAAATTCTTGCAACATCCCTATTTGATGGGGAGGTCATTTTAAGCAAAACATAGGCCATATTCTATTCGTTACTAAAATACGAGAAATTAAAGTCTTATAAATAACAGTTAATTTTTATTAATTAACCAAGATACTCTTGAGAAGCAAAATGGTTTTTATGGTTTTTTCCTTATGTTTTATGTTTCTTAATTTGACATTGTTGCATTTTAATTATATCATTATTTCACGTGAATCATGAATAGTTTTAGTGCTGCTTACCTGTACAATACATAATAACGTCAACAGTTACTCTCGATTTATCTCTAAATACAACTTCATCTTGTGTTAGTGATAAAACATCTGGTTTTTGTTTTAGATTATTGGGAAACTTCGTTTTGATCTCTTCTTTACAATGATGACTTAGGTATACCTACAACACATGTATTAGGAAAACATGAAACATGATCTGTGCAGTACCGTCTACACTCTAGTCTAAAGTATAGGTACACCTGCCTGATGTTTTGTAAAAATAATAATTATAATTATTTCGTATTCCTCTTCTTCACATTTATATGAAGAGCTTATTCGATTTTGGTTATAATTGGTCAGCTGGAAGTTCCCTTATTTGAAGTTCCAGTTTTTTTTTTTTTTTTTTAAACAGTTAAATATATTTTTTTTACATTTTATGTGATTATCAGTATGAAAGAATATCTTAGTGTCTATTCAGTCTGATTATACATTTTCCTTCGTGTTATAATTTTATTGAATTTATATAATCTTTTCCAATGAACTTTATGGAATTTGTAGAAAATAGTATATGTTCGTTTTACAGTTTTACTGGATATATAGAATCTTTTCCAAGGAACTTTTCATATGGGGTTTGTACAAAATATATAGAATTGAATTAACGGTCGGTAATGTGTTGGCTACATCAGATTTTTTAAACTCAAATCTAATAAATTTGTTCTTTTTTGAATTGAGGTTTATTTTTAAATATAAATTTATTATTAACTTGACAACGAATAACAATCACAAATTTAAATTCATTATCTAAGATATTTTTCTTTGTTAAATGTTTAAGATAATGTTCTATTTTACTAAAGTAAACATATTTAGAAATCTTTTTACCTCCCGCTAAACTTGGTAAGGAAGGTACCTATAGGAATCATGCTAAAAATCACATATCAAGATTTTAGTAAATGACCACGTTTTAAGGTCCCTAGAATCCAATTTTTACATTTTCACGATGATGTCTGTATGTGTGTATGTGTATATATATATATATATATATATATATATATATGTGTGTGTATGAATTTTGTCTCCGCTCTAACTCAAATACTATCATTCAGAAAATTCTGAAACCAGTGGCGTAGCGTAGGGTTTTGCCGCCCGGGGCAGATGTCAAATTTGCCGCCCCCCCCCCCCCCCCCTTTCCTACAAAATTTTAAATTCTCAAAAACTTAAAATTATGTAAAAGTATTTAGAGAAAAAAAATTTTTTTTTCATTCAAGGTCAAATGCCTTATAATTGAAAGTTACATTTTTTCAAGGGATGTAAAGGGGTATGAAAAATGACCCCCATATTTGCGCGTTTGATGAAATGCTCAACTTCATTAATGTCCAATACCAATATGATTAGAAAATATCAAATTTTAATATTTTGTAACCATGAGTTTTGTGAATAATTTAAACGTTATTTTTTCGATTTGTTTACATTTTGTTTATAATTAAAAAAATAAAATTATTAGATCTCAGCTTCTATTAATAACACATTTGAAATTTGGTATGTTGACTCTAAATGAAATTTTAATATAAAATATTAATATTTTTTTATTTTAAATTGATTAGTTTAATTTTAATAATTTTTATTGTTAACGCACACCATGCGTTCATGCGCATAAACATTGAAAAAGTAATAAAAATAAACTAATAATTTTTAAATAAAAATTTATGAATATTTTATATAAAAACTGCATATACGAGTAGTCTATAAATGAAAGTGTGTTTCACATTTAAATTTTTTTTAAGAAAGTTATTGAGTTTCAAACTCAACTGACTATATTTCCCCCTTGGTAATCTTTTTAATATTAAGTCAACAATAGGGAATTTGCCGCCCCTAGCAAAGTGCCGCCCGGGGCGGATGCCCCCTTTGCCCCCCCTACGCTACGCTACTGTCTGAAACCTTGTATTTCTACGCTATTCTAATAGGAAAAGAAACCATTAGATTTTGGTGTAAATCGGATAAACGGAAATGGCACTTTACTTGAGGCTCATAATGGTTTTTCTTCAAAAAATACCATTAAATGCCATTTTTTTGCATTATGTCATTATGAAAATTAAAGATTATTGAATTTTCTACAGGTAGAAGTTAATACTTTTTCTATATATTTTACAGATAAATTTAAAATCTTTTTTTTAATCCCGAAGCCTAAGATAAACACAATTCCTTTGTTACACAGCTCATTTTTCAAATGAATGTAATTGACAGATAAATGTCATTGTCAAAAAACTGATCACTTCAAATTAATAATAGTTGACACATTAAATAAAGAAGACAATCGTAAATAAAGCAATAGTTATATACAATAATACAATGGAACATAATATAGCTTGCAACAGTACTAAATACGTAGGTATGTATTTAAATTAATAAAAATTAAATAGCGGGAGGTTTTGTGTTGGCCACGTCAGATTTTTTTAGTTTTCTTATTGCTTTTTCCGTAATATCAGGTGTACCCATATGTTTGGACGGCACTTATATAAAAAATAATTCGTACTTCTTTCGCTGTAGCGGCAATCTGCAATGCTATATCCATTCCCGAAGGTCCAGCTCCTATCACTAAAACTTTTTGATCTTTAAAGGCTTTTATATCTCTAAAATCATGACTGTGAGTTTGTTTCCCTCTAAAAATATTCTGTCCCATTATCTGTGGATATTTAGGAGTATGATAATGTCCGTTACAGATCATAATGGCGTCAAATTCATATTCTTTGATTATTTTCTTCTGCAGATCTGTGACTGTAACTTTCCATATGTTTCCCTCGGGTTCTACATATTTAACTAGATGGTAGAACTGCAAGTTTTATTGTTAGAAAAAGTTGTTGGTATTTAAAATTCTAATCACACCTGAATTAATTGACGCAGGTTGAAATGATCAGTGTAACTGTTAAGGAATGTAAGTATTTGTTCTTGAGTAATGTATGACTCTTCGTAGTCAGGAATTTTAAAGTCAGGAAATCCCATTACTTCTTTTGGAAGATTTGTTCTAGAAAAGACATTATTTCCTTATAAGATATGTAGAAAAACTTTATCTAAACAAAGAAAACAAAACTGTAATAATCCAGGAAAATAATAAAAGATATTTATTATTATATTTGTTACGTCACAAACAGATAAATTTGTTTTGTTTGATAACAAAAGAGAAACAATAGTAGTTCATATTCACATGATAACATATCACATGCCTAATTTTTCTGAAAATAATTGTCACAATCTTATAATCATATCTAAATATTTGGAAAGAAAACATAAATTACAAATATATTTTTATTTGAAATCGTCACTAAAGTGCACATAAATCGTCATTAAAACTCAGAAATTGGCACTAAAGTAATCCATTATACGACGATTGTATATGCTGAATAATGAATATTAATAAAAAAATGAAATGGTATAATTGAGATTTTTCGGAAATAAGGAGTTTTTTGTTATAGCGCTTCGACACTAATATGATATATATATATATAATATTTTGATTGGCGACCGAAAGACCGCCTATACATCCATTACAAATAGCGTGTTAGGAGGTGGGGATTACTACCAATGAAAGTTAAGAAATTCAAATTCGAAAGGAGGGGCTAACATTCCTGTACTGAAGTTTCCAAACAGTTTTTATTTTAACATAAATTTCTTGCATTAAACTTAATAATTTAAATACACCTGTAATTATAAAGTATGTAGACTTATACAGTGTTATAATATTCATTTATTTTTATGTAAATATAACTTTAAATATCATATATTTCAAGAACATTTAGGTCCATGATGAAAACAGTTTGATATAAAAACACATAAATGTGACGTCACGTCAATCTTTTCAAAATTCGGGAGACCATAACTCGCTTATTAATAGGAATTTTTTCACCGGATTTTCATCAATAGTCTCAGTTTCCCTAATATTTTCAGATGAAATTATTAAAAAAAATTGTGGAATCCCGCATTGCTGTACATGTAAGATAACGGGCCCATAAACCATTTTTTTTTTACATATTTTTAAATGAAAGTTCGTATAATTTTGAAGCAATTCGCGGTATCAAAAAGTCATAATTGTTTTTTGTATAACTACATTTGATTTTTAAATAAACTTATAGCTATTTTTCTCACACCAATTTCTATAGTAGGCTGCGCCAGAAAGATACCAATAGCGAACATCATCTGTGACATTGGAAATAAATTCGAATATCTCGCAAAGCAATTATTTAAAAATAAATAAATAAATATATCATCACGGCATATTACCCATTTCTGGGTGTGCCATTATCTACACATATGTAGACATCGGTATAATTAAAAAATAATTAAATAATAATAATAATAATTAATTAATTAATTTAATTATTTAAAAAATGTATTTTTTATCTTAATCGTTATTTATTGTACTGGAAGGATAAAGCGTACATTTTATTATTTTTTTGTTATGGTTTATGGGCCCATTTGGGCAGCTGTACGATTTACAGTATTACAGTAGTAAATTTGTACGTAAAATGACAGATATATGTGCAAGAAGAACGAACTAAATAATTCCGATGAATAAGTGTGAGATAAAAGATAAAACACATTGTTCATCACTGTTTAAACATAACCTATAAAATATTCCTTTCTTTTTCATAATTTTTTGATTTCAAATAAAATTGAATATGCACCTCAGTATTGAAATTCCTTTTAATAATAATAATATAATAAATATTTCACATTATTTAATGAAGCAGTACATATTTAAATTGTATTCTATAGCTATGAGTCGATATGATATATTATCCTATTAAATATACATAATAAAATAATTTTTTTGTTTCTTTTTTATCACATGAAATACTCCTACATATTTATTTAATGGAAGCTGACTCTGTTTATTTACATTTTTTTATTATCTACAAATTTGGAGATAAAAAATATCTTTCTGTTTACATTACATACTTAATTAATTTTTAAAGTGTCAAGTGACAATAATCAATTGGAGTTGAATAAAGATTGACTATTTGTTCAGACATATCTTCTAATAAAACACATAACATATATACATATATTACATATTATAGATTAAATTAAATGACTCATTTTATGAAAATATACAAACATTTAATTATTTTCAAATGTGCCGAAGAAAGTGCATTCCAATTAAAATTTTTAATGTGTTTATTATTAAAACAACATACAACATACAATTTTGTTTATTTTTTATGTAACATCATGTTCAAAAAAAGAAAATTTGTTAATACTGTAGATATTTTTAATAAAAATTATAAAGTTGTCTTTAACATAAAAATATATGTACATTCTCTAATTGCGCCGTTTCTATTTCACCATAAAAGGCAAAACTATTAAAAAGTTAAAAATTTAAATTTTTAAGAGAGGGATTTTTATACTTTAAAATAAATATTTATATTTAGAACAGCGTATAAAATATCTAATTAAAACTACATTATTTAAATAGTTCTCAATATTAAAATTTATTAATTAAACATAAAAATAACTTTTATCATACTTACTTTCAGTCTTTCAGATAAAGAACAGCTTGGATAATAATTGAAAAAATTGATAAATATAGGAAATAATACCTAATGTTAATTGGTTTACAAGAATTACAAAATAGGTTGATTGGTAAATCCGTAAAATCGGTTTTGCATATCCGGTTATTTCGTTTAATCGGTTATTTTGAATAACACGAGTGTTGAACTAATGATAAAAATAACTTTTTCTTACAAAAAAAATCCCGTCGCGTGCCTAAAACACTATCATTTCGCAACTTATTACATAAATAGCTATTAAAAAGCTGTCTTAAGACAAAGGCTAGCATATATGATTGCGGACAGTGCTTTAAAAGGTATGTTGTTATTATTGCTTGTCCATTATAAATATATTAAATGACAGTTGATGTTTTATTTTCGAAGCTGTTTACATCAACCACAAATTCTTATTTATAATTTTATGTATATTTCTTATTTTAATAATTTTGAATGGACCTTTACACAAACATAAAGCACATATATATATATATATATATATATATATATATATATATATATATATATATATATACAGGGTGTCTCTTAAATAGGGGGACATGGCTTAACCACAGATTCCTGAGACTAAAATAAGACGATTTAACCAAACTTGCTTCTACCGGAAAGTGTACCATTTAGCCAGAAATTTGCTTCAAAGTTCTTCGAAAAAAAATTAATTTTGCTTATAATAATCGGACGCTTTATTCGATTTGGATGAAATTTGGTATGACACTTCATATGGTTATAAGTCATCTTTTAAGGTGATACTTGTTATTATTAGTGAACCACTAGTGTATGAAACTTAGGTCTCCCAACATTAATTAGACCATAACTTTTTAATGGCAATGCCGATAACGTGAAATTATTTTTCTTCAGAAAGATACATTCAATAGTAAACTTTTCTTTCTCTGTGTAATTTGTGATATCTATTACGGTTCACCCAGAAAAAAATAAAATCTGAGTGTCTGCACTGCTAAATTTTTAAAATAAATTTAATCTAGCAGTCTATCCAAATGTCAAACAAGTAATTTTTATTGACAGTAACAATTGTTTTATGGGTTGTCAAAAATTTTCTTCGCAATATACTAAAATTAGTAACATACGTTTGTTCGGCCTTATAGTATTTTACTACCATTATTATAAATAAGACGATTACATATCTCAGCTTACTCCTAAACAAGTTGTGAAGATTGACAACTCGTTACTGTCATTCAAAATTACTTGCTTGACATTTGGATAGACTGCTAGATTAAATTTATTTTAAAAAAATTCACGATGCAGTCATTCAAGTTTTATTTTTTTCTGGGTGAACCGTTATAGATATCACAAATTACACAGAGAAAGAAAAGTTTACTATTGAATGTATCTTTCTGAAGAAAAATAATTTCACGTTTTCGGCATTGCCATTAAAAAGTTATGGTCTAATTAATGTTGGGAAACCTAAGTTTCATACACTAGTGGTTCACTAATAATAACAAGTATCACCTTAAAAGATGACTTATAACCATATCATACCAAATTTCATCCAAATCGAATAAAGCGTCCGATTATTATAAGCAAAATTAATTTTTTTTCGAAGAACTTTGAAGCAGATTTCTGGCTAAATGGTACACTTTCCGGTAGAAGCAAGTTTGGTTAAATCGTCTTATTTTAGCCTCAGGAATCTGTGGTTAAGCCATGTCCCTCTATTTAAGAGACACCCTGTATATATATATATATATAACAACTGTCAATTTACGTTCTGGTAAAAGAATTTAAATATAATTAAGAAAGCTGTTTTAAGAAGGAGGGTCGCATATTTGATTACATACATTGCGTTAAAAGATATAAAGTTGATATTACTGCTTGTTAATTATTATGAATCTAAATTACGTTTTATTTTTGAAGGTGTGAACACCAACCATAATGTCGTATATATAATTTTATTTTTATTTCTTAATTTTAGTTACGAATGAGCCTTTAAGTATTTTAATAATTGTAATAGTACTTAAGTTTAAGTATTTCAGCTCTGGTACTTGCAATTAGTGCTTAAATACTGGTAATTAGTATTAAAGTACTTAAAAACTTGCCCAACTCTGACTTCTAGAAAACACCCTCAGCAGATATATTTCCACTACTGAAATCTGCGATTTGAAGCAGATTGACATACCCATATACATAATGACCCATGATACGAGGTTTGTACAGTATTTATTGTCCCTAACGTAGTAGGCTTTGAAATATTGTCTTCACAACAACAGCAATTGCTTATTGTTTATCTGTCAAGCGAAGTGCCAAATTTGATTAGTCTAGTGTTAATAATTTACAAGGCTTCATAAGATGTCAGCAAGATGGGTACCCCGAATATTGGCGCCCGAATAAAAGCGAGAGAGAGTCACCTCCTCAGAAGCCAGTTTGGCGTTGTTTAATCAAAATCCAAACAGATTTTTGGCTTGCTTTGTTACAGTTGATGAAACGTGGATTTACCACTTCGAATAACAAGTCGAAATTTCAAAGTATGGAATGGCGACATCGAGAAACTTCTCCACCTCTCAAATTTAGGGTCCAGTTAGATTATGGCTACTGCATTTTGAGATACTGAGGGAATGTTAATGATTGATTATCTGGAATGTGAATGTGGCCACACAATCTCTAGTCAATATTGCGCCACATTAATCGCTAAAATTCGTGGTTGTATTACAGAAAAGAGAAAAGGAAAATTTTCGCTTGGAATTATGTCTCATCAGGACAACGCTCAAGTTCATAAAAGTCTTGTTTCCATGAACGCAATTCAAGATGTTGGTTTCAGACTGATGTTACATCAAACGTATTCATCTGACCTAACGCCTAGTGATTTTTATTTATTTCCCAAGCAAAAGGCAAGTATACTAGGAAGAAATTTTAAAACCAACGAAGCTGTTATGGCAGCAGTTCAGAACTTCAACTATGATAAAGACTTCGATTTTTTTTTAAAAGGTGTTACTATGTTAGATCTTCGGTGAAATAAGTGTCTTCAAGTGCATGGTGATTATATTGAATAATAAATTTGTTTTAAATATTAGGGACAATAAATAATATACAACCCTCGTATATTTATCTTATAATTATTATTGACCCTTACCTTAAATTTTTGTACATGCTCGAATGTACAGGAATCCCAAATTCATCTATTCCAACCCTATCCGAGTAGACCCAAGTACCGCCAACTTCTCCCGCCTGTTCGAAAACAACAACCTCATGTTTATATTTCTCATGTGTGGCTTGTCTTGCTGCTGCTAATCCTGCAGCCCCTGCTCCAATAATACAGATCCTCATCCTGAGATCTTCACACACACACTGTTCCAATGATAATGACACACTGAATGATAAACTCAACTAGGTCAAGATAACTCCAGGAAAAATCGTTCAAATCATTTCATGTTTGCCTTGAGATCAATTTTTACAGTGATAAATATGTTAATGACTTTATTTTAGCATGAATTTAATTGTCTCTGTTTGGATAAATTGTTACGCGGGTAAATATGTAATTTCCTAATCATGTGATGATCATGACATGCGTGAGTGTTAATACGAATACAAAGTTTTGTTAAAATGGAGATAGTGGATTTTTTTGTTCGGAAAATGTGCAGTGATGTATAATGAAATATATAAAAGAAAACCGCAATGTTTTGTTAAACTCTTCGCTGGAGGTCAGAATACTACTTTTTATTGTGATGTGAGCGGTATTTTATAAAGATATTACTAAATTTACACCAAATTTTCCAAATCTTAATTGGTTAATATGAAATATGCTTTTATTTTGAAGTAAGCCGACGCCGAAACTACTTTTACTGCCGTCAGCATATTTTTATTATATTAATAGTTTGCCAAAGTACGAAGTCTATACAAAAAAAAAATAAAAAATAAAATGTACACACTACTTTAAATATATTAATGATTTTTTATCGTATTAGTAAAACTTATTTGTTTATGTGATAATAAAATGTGGTTACCGTAATATTTACAAATTAATCACTGAAGTATTTAAATATAAAAGGATCTAAGTGCCAAAAATATATTATTTTTCTGTGAAAACGTTCTTTGAAATAGAGACACATAAATTTGATTTTACGTGAAAAATTTTATGACTGAATAAAACAATAGTTATTTATGTATCAAAGTACTGAAGTTCTACTTTTTATCATGAATATGAAACTTAGTTGCCGAGGCCGTAAGGCCGAGGAAAATAAACCACATGAGTGATAAAATGGAACTTGTGCCGAGTTGCATATTAAATTTTATTTGAAATCGAAAATTTGTGAAAATGAAAGGAATATTTTATTTTTATAGGTTATGTTTTTGTAACTGTCAGTCTGACACTCAATGTTACTAACCTGTAAACGTTGAGGTTATTGTAAAGAACACTCAAAATTATATTTTATTTCAATCTTCTTCATCGGAATTGTTTAGTTCGTTCTTCTTGCACGCATTATTTGTCATTTTACTTACAAATTAACTATTATATATCGTATACGTACGTACGTACCCAAATTATCTTATATGTACCATAATTATTATAAGTTCGGCAATACTGAATTTGCTTTTTCTGAACTTTTAATGACGATTTTTGTTTCCTTTAGTGACGATTTCAAATAATTTAATTTTTACTGTCGCAATGACAGTTCAACATGTATTTGACGCTTTCATTCTCTTTAAATTTAAAACATATGAATGCGACTTATTTCTTATTTGCCTTTTTTGAATTTAAATAGTTAATTACGCTTTTTGCTAGTTCTTCTATGTATTTAAAGTCAATCAATTTCTTAAAAAAATATTTGTTACTTTTTACAGTTAATTAATAAGTAAATCAAGGAGCACTATGCAATATCTGTTTCATTTATAAGTTCTGTATGTATTAGGTGATGAGAAGTAATTCTAAAATCTACCTTTGTTGCGAATGAAAGTTACTCTCAAACATCATACTCTCCTAATACTTGAATGTGTCGAAATCGACCCGAAATATAACGCTTTCTCGCGAGTCCGTCCATACTTTCTAGAAAACATAGCAACATTCTGCGAAAATATTAAAGGAATTTAGCCGTCAAATCTATTTTGTAATACAAAATGAATAAATGAATACAAGACAACTGTTGATTTGAATATTTTATGCAAATTGTAGATAAAATTATTACAAAATAACAGTTGTTTTGTCTAGTTAATAAATTTTATTAATATGCCAATGAGTCAATGTCAGGGTATATTTATAGATATTGAATTATTTCCAAATTTCAAATAGAACAAAAGTAAAGTTTTTTCTGCATTACAGCAGCTGCACATAAGGTGAAGCTTTGCTTAGTAAGCGCCTTCAATGGTACAAATATAAATAAAAACTTAATATTGTATAGTACTGTCAAAATTCGAATAATAATCAGTTAATTGTTTAAAATAATACCCATGTTTTTAGACGGTACTTTTATAAAAATAAATTTATTGATTGCAACAAAGGAAACATGTATGTAGTTGCAAGTACTTAACTAAAATTATTTATTATAAATTACAATGTATTATATGTACATGATTACAAAAAAAACATCATTTTTTACCACCATACACTTCTTTACTAAATTGGTTGATAGTGGATTCCAATTCACTGCATGTCATATCTAACTCACTTTCAATATCAGCAAATGCTGTTAGTCTTTCTGGTGAATCGATCACACCATAATCTTCCATGATATCCAAGACTTGATTGATAATATCATGATCTTCTTCGGTTAATATTCCGCGCGACAAGCCGAAATTGTAAGAAAAACCATCCGTCGTTTCTAAAAAATAACGATTTTTGGTAAGTCGGACTCGGATGGCTTGTTGGTTGAGAACAGAGCCGGCTCGTTTTACGGGGCTTTGGGCAGAAAGCAGAACTGCAATCCCGCTCCCCTTCTGAACGCTAATTACAAAAATTGCGAGGGTCAGGCCCGAGAAATATTTTGATATACATAGTATAAAAATATTTATTTATTTGTATTATTTAGTTGACATTATTCTAATCCGCTTCTTTTTAAAAAAGTTTTGATTACGACAATGAAACACTTGATTACAACAATAAAATTTTACAAAACAAATATTAAAATAATTATTTTACGTTTTTACTCTAACACGGGCAACAAAAAATTATTGAATACAATGTACCACAACAAATAGTAAAGTTGAGTACGGGGCCCTCGAAAGTCCGGGACCGCGGGCAACCGCTCTGGTCGCCTATAGTACTTCCAGCCGACCCTGTTTGAGAATGCAGCTGTTGAAGATGTACATTTACAATCGTACTTTTTCCTTCATAAAGAACTATTACGTCATCCTTGCTTTTGTTGACAATAGAGTTAATATGGGCTTGCGCTTGTGCTTTTAATTTTGCGGGGGATAACTTTTTCGGGTTTTTGTTTTTCCTTTGGCTGTGGCGCGAAAGAGAATGATTGTATTCCATTTTTTTCGCTAAACTTCTTGTAATTCTTCGTGTTTCGTATTTTGATATAGTGGATTGTTTTAATTTTATTGTTTTAATTGTCTTTTTAATCTGAAAATAAAGTAATTACTTATTTTAATTCGATAAAAAATCGTTAGGATTGCATAGTTTCAAGAACAACCAAATGTCAAATTAATAATTTGTCAAAAAGTGTCATTGGTTTTTCTTGCACCATAGTTTCGAAATATTTTTTATATTTTTTACTCGATTTCCCTGTATTTCTTCGTCTCGTTCGTCTCTTTTTCTTTTACGCGTAACTGCAACCATAATTATTGTAAATAAAAAATAACAGAAAATTTATAAACCAAATAAATTCCCAAATTAATTATTAATTTTAGAAATGTCAGATTGAAATGATCGTTCTATGTATCCATAACAATGAATAAATAAATGAAAATAAAATTTTGTTTATTAATCACTTGATCTATAATATTAAAACATACTTACATTTTATTTTACCACTAAGAAATATTCAGGAAAATATATTTAGATTTTAAGCAAAAGATCACTGCTTAGAAGATTGTCAGGACACCATCCGTAATTGAAACAAATGAAAAACAAATGAAAGATATTGGACCGGCCTACTGACTAGCCCTTATAAATTTCTTTCGAAAATTGTATATTATTTAAAGAACGATAATTTATACACATATAAATCTATAGTCTATTCCAAGAGGTCTTTCATTGTTTCATTAAAGGGTCACAAATCCACGTGGTTTCGTTTGTTGTGATTGGTTTTTAAACCAAGCGTGTGGTTAATTCTATGTGAATTCCCGCGCTGGTATACACTGTTAAAATAAATATCACATTATACTTATTTACTATTTTGAGTTCATTATTTGCCATTGTAATATTTATTTACGGTTCTGAAATTTATTATAATCTTGTTGCTTCTACATATAGTGTTTCGTAGAAGTTTATTATGCACTTATTCAAAATCTCTATATTTTTATTAGAAAGTCCAAAAGCAAGCATGGTACTTGTTAATAACAGTGTAAGAAGTGGTGGTGGAATTATAGTTGCCCGGATAAATTATTTCAAATCTTCCAGCGTGTATCGCCGAATGCATCGATGATCCACTGTATTATTTGATCCAATAGCAGAACTTTATTCGTCCCTTTAATCCTTGAGCACAAAATAACTTTTATACAAAAGCGACAATCAGAGAGAGAAACGAAAATTAGAGAGATAAAGAGTATGCCAACAAATTTAAAGCTAGGTATGCAAAGTCCTAATGTCCATTCATCAACATGTTGAATTCTCACTTCGTTCAGTTTCATAATGTTCAAATCTACAAAACGTTCCATGAAGTTGGCGAGTATCATAACGTTTATTTCTCGCGCGCTTTCAAATTTAAACAGTACATCACAAACAAATGCAAACTCTATAACGAGATATTATACACAAATGTCACATCTTACAATGTTTGTGTTTATGACAGAATGAAATATATCAATCATCACTTTTTTACCTCTCGCTAAGAGAGGTATTGGAATCATGCTAAAAATCACATATTCAGATTTTAATGAATAAGCACGTTTCAAGGTCACTAGAATCCAATTTTAACATTTTTACAATGTCTGTGTGTGTGTGTGGATGTGTGTGTGTGTGTGTGTGTGTGTGTGTGTGTATGGCTGGATGTTGGACGGACGATTCCTTAAAAACTATAAGACATAAGACCTGTTTAACTATGAATTCCTCAATCTGACATTCCTGGGAAGAGCTGAAAAGATTTTGGTAACAATTGAACAACCGGAAGTAGTAGTTTTTAAAAGAAATTTTTCCAAATATAAATTTTTGAAAATTTTTGATATTACTAATTTTGAAGAACAAAATTCTATACCTGATACATTTAATTTTTTTATTATATCTTCTATAAATTTAGAGATAAAGACGCTATAATATATAGAATATCGGGATATAACTAGTCGAGTAGGCGAAACTACACTAGGGAAACCAGTTGACAAATTCAAATGTTTATAACATAATTTGTATATGACAGATTTCAGTGTCAAAAATAAACAGTTTTAGTGACATTTTGATAGCTTTTTCTGGGAAGTACATTTAATCTTTCTTATTGTTTTATTAATTAAATATTTGAAATTATAGGTAATATAATATCAGAAATACCGCCATCTGGTTAATGAATTGGAAAAATCTGTGACATTTAGAAACTTCCTCATACAATGAAAAATAGATATAATTAAAATTATATGTGTGCAGAAGACATGTTAAATACAATAAAAGACAATATTTGGGTAATGTTCTGTAATATTTTGTTATAAAACGACGGTTCGAAAGCGAAGTGCAGTACAATACTTATATAGCCTAATATGGAAATGGCGAGAGGTCTTGTGCTGGCCACAACAGATTTTTCATTTATTTATCTAAACATAGGAATGTGAGAAGAATGAAAATAATTAGATTGCTTTATAACGCTTTATTGTAAATTGCATTATTTTTAAATTTATAATACAAAAAGAAACATTTAACATTAAATTCAGTAACTAACATTGCGACTGATGGATAGTTAATTAATTGGTGTTCTGCTGATTATTTTACATTGTTTACAAACTCAACTGACAAATTTATACAACAATAACAGACAACACACCTTTTGCAACATTTTACATCATTCCATTGTCTTTATTTTAGATATATTAGGTACCCTTTGCTAGTCGAACGACAAACGTGCGCAACATCAAAATTAACAACACCCTACATTTCAAGAAAATAACACTAGCTAGACTTTGCTTTGCGCAGATCCGCCGTTCGAGTACGTCGAAATTCAAGATTATTCAAATGAAACGGATAGAAAACTTTCAAATTCTACTGGAAAGATAAGAACATTCCGAATGCAAATTAATACAATTCCATGAATGAGAAAATATATTTTTCAATAGAGCAAACATATCTACCAAATTGAATTCTGTAACACACTCAAATTAGTCGTTCATTATTGTTATTGTTAGATAAATGTACAGAACACCCTCGCCCACAATCTGGAAAAGGGTGATTAGTGTAAAAATATTATTATTAATTATAACAATATTAATTATTTAGACCCGGTATTTTATTTACCGATGCCATATTGTGCAGTTTAACTGTTAACGAACAGTTTAACCAGAGGAAAAAATATCGGGCTTTAACGTATGAATTTATTTATTATATCTACGCACAATGTGCGAAGATCAACGAAGAAATCTCTGGTGAAATTACAGACCCAGATCAATTTCGGAAAAAAAATAACGTTTTATCCTAGTGTCAAAAGTTACTAGTGCCGGCAGCCAATGATCTGTTTGTCAGTTGCCGTTGCCGGCAGCGGATGTATCGCCATAATAAAATACGGATGTGTTTTGTAATTTCATCACAAATTCCTTCAACCGTCTTCGACAGATATATTATAAATATTACAAGATAATAGGCTGAATTCAGTATTTTTCTTTATTTTTATTAATGTATTTTTGTATGTGCATAACGCATAATGTTACCTTTTATTTTATTTGTAAATCTTTTTTTTGCAGATAAAGAGAGATACTGATTTCAGCGTCAAAGTATAAACAGTACACTTTTTCAATGAAAAATATTGTAAATAAGAAACATATGATGGCTTATTGTAGTGTTACAGAATTCAATAATTTGTACAGTGTGTCTACAGGGTGTCTCAATAAGCTTGCTCACTATTGGTAACTTTTTTATTTGAAGAGATACGAGGTTGGTTAGATTAGCAAAATTGTGCCATTTTATATTAGAAAATTGGTCATGTAGACAAAATAAAAATTGTGTCAGCGGTTCTCAAAATTTGGGACAGAATGTATATTTTTTAAATGGAACTATATATTTTTTATTATCTTATTAGAAAGACTATTTTTTTCTCTTTCCAATAAGGTAATGTTGTTTATGTACAATTTTTTCAAATAAACGAGTTATTTACGTTTAAAGGTAAAAATTATTTTTTATTAGTTTAGGTCAAGTAAACTATGGAAACAATTGTCTTTTATAAAATTATTATTTTATTAATTTATTTTACAGTAATAACAAAACAAAGAAAATATTCAAATTGAAAGCCATTATTTCTTTCGCACATTTAAACTCTTTTGGAAAGAGAGCCGACCGTTCTACGTAACTGGTGTCTAGATATAACTTTCCATATAGCAAGATCACTTCTAACTTTTCTTTACTTGTAAAGTTATTAAACATTATTAAACACAGAGAACTTTACGGGAGATGTTATTAAACGTCAAACAAACAAAGAATCAATTGTTTCCATGGCTTACTTGACTAAAAAACTAATAAAATAGTTTACAAAATTTAAATTTTTAACCGTAAATAACTCGTTTATTTGAAAAAAATGTACATAAACAACATTACCTTATTGGAAAGAGAAAAATTTACTCTTTCCAATAAGATAATAAAAAATATATGGTTCCATTTAAAAAATATATATTTTGTCCCAAATTTTGAGAACCGCTGACACAATTTTTATTTTGTCTACATGACCAATTTTCTAATATAAAATGGCACAATTTTGCTCATTTAACCAACCTCGTACCTCTTCAAATAAAAAAGTTACCAATAGTGAGCAATCTTATTGAGACACCCTGTATATGTCCGCCGGCGGTATTATATACACAAAACGGGAATTCCGCCGATAAACCTAATAAGTATAGTCAGTAGGCGCGGCGGAATGCAACGATTGAAATGTTAATTTTCGCCTTTTGGCGGATTTTATCTGCATGACAGATAAAATCCGCCGATAATGCTTATTTTGTTGATGTACGCCTCTAAGTGCTCTTCTGTATTTTTTTTTTATTTTTTTTTACTACTAATACAGTGGTGGGCAGGTTACGTGTTGTGATAACTAATCACTGTCCACTTAAATCCGAGTGTGCGTATAGGTTATGTTTGATTAAAGTTTTATTTTTTTATAAAAGTTGCAGGCCCAGATTGTTGCGTGGGCATAATGGCGCATTCACGCACCTCTAGTGTGTTAAAGCGCGACACGTTAGCGTGCCTGTAGCCATGGCGAAAAAATATAACTTGGTTATGTTTACGGCGGAATTTATAAGTTATCAAGGAACATACCGCCGGTCGGCGGAAATCTACTGAAAATAGATGTATTCCGCCGCGTCTGCCGAATATATTAGGTTTATGGGCGGATATGTTATTATAATCACGATAATTCCGCCGTACGGTGGACTACTTGGTTTGTGTATACAATTCCGCCGGCGGACACGTAGCCACGCCGTGATTTGTAAGGTTATAGGAACGTCTAAATGATGGGGAGGGAACATTATAATTAATATCACTTTATTTATTTATGGCTGACATAAATAAAAAGCCATTAAAAGTTATTGTTTCCTTATGAAATACAATTGTAATTATCTGTAACATTCCTAAGCGCGTTGTTCGCATTTCATAAGGACTTAAAAATTGCTCTGGAATTAATGAAACGACATATTGAAGTTCATATCTACTTCATTTCTATTCCCGTATTAAAACTTTAGATAAAAGTCAGAGGTGACAACCAGATATTGAAAACTCGGGAATGAAATGATAGAAACCCAGACCGAGCACTCACACTCTTTAGGAAAATAACATTTGTTTTGTAGGGGTCAATAAATTTTGATTATTATGAATTAAGTAACAACATTAACACGTATTGTCCGTTGGGCATAAGTAAATTCATTTAGCTTCAAAACAGACAGAAACTTCATTCACATCTTTATAACAAAATCTTCTGGTAAAAAATAATTATTTTGAAATGATTGAAGCAAATTCGAAATTACAGCATAGTCTCGGTAATCCGAGATTTTAATAAACTGAGATATTTTTTTCAGGGTGGCCAACAATTTCAAATAATAATTTCCTAACATTTTCATGACTTTATTTTCATAATTTTGTAAAAAATGAAAAAAAAATAACCCTTATATACTATGGGGGATTCCACCATTTTTTTTTATAATTTCATCTGAAAATATTAGGAGAACTAAGACTATTGATGAAAATCCGGTGAAAAAAATCCTATTAATAAGCGAGTTATGGTCTCCCGAATTTTGAAAAGATTGACGTGACGTCACATTTATGTGTTTTTATATTAAACTGTTTTCATCACGGTCCTAAATGTTCTTGAAATACATGCTATTTTAAATTATATTTACATAAAAATAAATTAATATTATAACACTGAAGAAGAAAGAAATTTATGTTAAAATAAAAACTGTTTGGAAACTGCAGTACAGGAATGTTAGCCCCTCCTTTCGAATTTTAATTTCTTAACTTCCATTGGTAGTAATCCCCACCTCTTAACACGCTATTTGTAATGCAAGTATAGGCGGTCTTTCGGTCGCCAATCAAAATATTATATATAGATTTCATATTAGTGTCGAAGCGCTATAACAAAAAACCCCTTATTTCCGAAATATCTCAATTATACCATTTCATTTTTTTATTAATATTCGTTATTCAGCATATACATTCGTATTTTTTTACTATTTTCCTTTAATTCGATTGAGCTGGAATCCCCCATTAAAGATATGACAGGTACCCAAAAAACTTGCGCACCATACAAATAAAACAAATTACGAGAAACTTTGTCAACAAAATTTTCAAAAGTACGATTCAATGACACTTATGCACTGTCACCGTGGCATCTCTCTCGGAATTACCCTATTATATATTAGGATTTTCATTTATTTACGTATTGTATTTCAAACTATGTATCATATTTAAAAACGTCAAATTATTATGAAATTTGATTAAAGAATTCATTTCTTATTTTAGTTTGTTTTTTATTAGTATTATATTCTTAATAAAACATGAATTCCTTATTACTATATTCGATTATTTTCGTGTTTGTCGATAGTGCAAGAGGGTGTCTCTTTGTCCCGGTTTCAACAAGTACGAGCGATATCGAGTACTTAAATGAAATACGAGTACAGTAAAATCACTTTTCTGACGCGGTGCGTACACTATTTTTTCGTATTTTATATTAGTATCAAAATTTGCATCATAATATACTGAAGTAAAAACATCTAAAAAAACATAGTACTCTGATTCTCAGTAACAAAGTAACTTGATAGTTGTTTTTTTGTACCTTACAACCTCCAAACAAATTAATTTTTGGAAATCGATTAGCAAAACGATGGATCTATACAATGAAAAGAATATGGAAAACGATTTAGAAGATAAATAAAAAAAATTAAATAAACATTTCCTTGACAAAACCGTTGCTATCTAGGAACAGTTGCTATGTTGTAAAGTAACCCATTACTGTGCGATTTTGCGTATGTTAAAACTGTACATTACTGTACAAAATACGAAAAAAAGGGAAATATTATTATGATATATTTTTTTCATGTGATTCGTTTCTGTCCAGGGTCTGACTAAATGAATTTCCATATACAAAGAGTGAATCTATTTTGTGAGAGCCCAGTCGTGAAGTTCGTATCTGAAGATTGTCTTTGCTTAGCTGTGTATCGAGGCATTTTCACAGCATACTTCATAAGAAGCGATAATTTACACATTGTTTTAATGTTTAAAATGTCTTATATTCTACTATTCACAACCGTCATTATTGATTTTTAAGTTGTTTCTTTATTCCGAAGCTTTACACGAGATCCTTATATAGTACAATTTAGCAATTTTAAGTTAAACGAAGTAAGTAATTTCTATTTAATTAGGCTCTTCATTCATCTTGTTATCGAATAACTATAATTGACTGTTTTGAAACCTTAACGTAAACAAACACTACTAGAATATAAATGTAAAATAATGTCTATCTTATCTTCTACCGCTCCTCCATTTATTCTTTCTTGCACACAACGACACGACAACATATCGTCCAAAGTAGAAGATCCTGTAGTAGGAATAACAATATGTAACTGTTCTAGTTTGTAGTTATTTAAAACTGATTGGAAATTATGCTTGCTGTCCTATTAAAACGTCACACTACCGCGCGCAATCACTAAATTATTTTGCACTATTGATATTATTGATTGATTAAGTTGAATTGAATTGTTATAGAGGGCAGCCCAGTTGTGGGAATCCCTGCCGTTGTGAATCTATGATGCAGCCACTTATTGCTCTTTTTGCACTGTCTGCTTTGCTAGCGTCTAGGTTTAGGGTCGGTAGAGAGAGGGGAAGCCTGCCAACTGCGAATTTAGAATGTGTCAGTCTTGAATTGAGAGGTGTAGCAGTGGTGGTTTCCTCGCCTACGCCTATGCTGAGGGGTAGAGGCACGGGGAGTGAGCAGGGGATGTTCTATGAGTTGGGCTCGGCGGCTCTGGGCTCGTCCGTGTCCAGGCTAAGGCACTCCGTCAAGAAGTCCTCCATGGAGCGGTACACGTGCTCCAATACGCCTACCAGCTGGTGACCTTCGTCCGCGTAGCTCTAAAACAACAATTACAAAAACTGTAACAATCTCTTGAAAGATTAGCAGATATTCCCTAATCTGAAATATACTAGTATACAGACGAATCAATGGGGTCCTATACCATAGTCATATTTTAACTATCTTAAATAAGAAGACGAAAATATACTTAAATTAATGAGTATTAGCACAGAGCACAAATTAATATATATATTAATATACTAATCTGTGGTATTAGTGAAAAATTTTTCTTTAAATATTAACTAGGGGCCCAATTCTCAATTTTCACCGACGTGATATGATATGAAATGATAAATTTATATCATATCACTTGTCAGTGTCATTATATTATTTGTCAAATGTGAAGCAACACATGCACCAAATTCGTATTTTCCTCTTATTCGCAACTAATATTGTCAACATAAGGTAAATACATACAATATCACTCTTTCTCACTCATTTATAACAAATCACTTTGAAATTGAGAATAGCTCGAAGTGATAAAGTGAAAATTTTTCATTGCATATCACTTCAGTGAAAATTGAGAATTGGGCCCTAGGTCACAAACTACAAGCGATTGAAGCTGATTACTAATTGGGTATGACGCGTTAGGTACTAAGAATTTGATTGGTCGCCTGATTTTAAAAACAAAAATTCGCGCGTCTGCAACGGTCACCTTTGAAAGAATATGAAATGTCATGTTGTTCTATAACCTAACAAAACATTTAACAATTTTGTGTTTGATGAATTTGTTTAATTATAACATCTAGTAATATTAACAATAATAATGTATTTATAATTAAATCAATTTGTAATATGAATTAAATTAATAATAATATTAATTAAATTAATATTGAAACTTCAAAACAGGCAAACATTAGCGCCATCCGTCGTCATATTTTGTGTAATAATATTGTCAAACTGTTTCAATGTTCTGTAATTTATTAGGAAGAAATCTTTGTTAAATGCTTATTATTTGTTATTTATATTTATTTATTTTTATTTATTTTTTTATTTATTTTTACAATTAAGGAGAGCCAACAGCCAATACCAATATAGGCTCCCACGCATTAAACATTAAATATTACAATTAATTTCAAATAGAACTAACTAGGATTAGATTAATTAGATTAACTAACAGTGCTAAATAAGTATATCTTAAAGATTATTACAAATTGATATAATTTGTGTTTTAAATTTTTCTTGTGAAGTACAAAAAAGATCAATTTCATGAAAATGATTATTAAAAGATAACATAATTCTATGTATGGGTGTGTTCATACAATAATTCGCATTATAATGTGATAAGTGAAACAAATTTTTTGACCTAGTGAATTTCGATGGTACATGAAATTTAATGTGTTGTAATAAATCACTAACATCAAGTTTATTATTTAGTATTTTAAACAAAAATGTTTGATCAGAGACCATTCTGCGTGTCTTCAAAGATAGCATATTGAGTATGTTAAGCCGGTCTTCATAAGATTCATATTGAATATTCAGTCTGTAGCATATTACTCTAGTATAATACCTTTGAATTTTTTCAATTGCATTTATGTTAGACATGTAACATGGATTCCATATTATTGATCCAAATTCTAGGTATGGTCTAACAATTGAATAATATAATAATTTATATGACAGTGCATTACGAAAGCTCTTAGAGATTCTAAATATAAATCCAATTAATTTATAACTTTTTTTTCTAAAGTACTCAATATGGTCATTGAAAGTTAGCTTCGGGTCGTATAATATACCTAAGTCACGAATAACGGAATTATTTGTTAGAATATTTCCAGCAATTTTATAATTGTAACTTATTTTAGAGTGATTTCTAGTAAAGTTTACTATACTACACTTACTTATATTCAATGATAGGTCATTAAGTGAGCAATAATGGATTAGATTGTCAAGGTCAGATTGGAGTTTTTGGCAATCATCTACACTACATACTGGTTTAAAAAATTTCAAGTCATCAGCAAATAATAGAAAGGAACTATTTTTAAAACAAGTTGAGATGGTATTTATAAACAAATTAAATAGTATAGGGCCTAGATGACTGCCTTGTGGAACACCTGATGTTACAAGTATTTCTCTTGATCTAAAACCATTAGTTACAACAATCTGAGATCTGTTTTTAACATATGAATCAAGCCAGCGAAGTAAAGATCCATGAATCCCTAGCTCAGATAATTTCGTAATTAGTAGTTCATGATTGACTTTATCAAAGGCTTTATTAAAGTCTGTGTATATAACATCTACTTGTCTGCGATGATTCATATTATTCATGAGGAAATGAGTAAATGGTATTAAATTAGTTAGTACTGATTTACCGGTACAAAAACCATGTTGTTCTGGAATAATTATTTTTTCCGCAAACGATTTTAAATCTTCCGCTATTATAGCTTCAAATATTTTAGCAAATACTGATAGTTTAGTGATGGGTCTATAATTTTTTATGTCATTAATATCGCCAGTCTTATGAATGGGGGTTATGTTAGAACATTTCCAAATATTGGGGAAAATACCTGTAGTCAAAGATTTGTTGAAAATGATAAATAAAGGCTTTGATAAATAATGAGCACAAGTTTTTATAAATTTTGGATGGATATTGTCAGGGCCCATGCCTTTAGTTGTGTCTAAATTAACCAGATAATCAAGTATTTTTTGTTCTGAAATATGGATTGTACCAATTGCATTTATTAAATTTAAGTTTAGGACTGGATTTTGGGTATTATTTGAGGTTATGAATACTGATTCAAAATAGTCAGCAAATAAATTGCAAATATCAGGACCAGTATGAGCTTCATGGTTGTTGTACTGCATAGTATTGGGAATGGTATTATTCTTTTTTAATGACTTAGAATATTTCCAAAATGACTTAATGTTAGTTTTAAGATTCTCTTCTATATTGCTAACATAATGTTTATAATCAGACTCCATCATTGTTTTCGATCTAGTTCTCAGTATTTTATATGAATTTAAATCAGAAATATTACGATTTGTTTTCCATTTTTTATGAAATTTGTTTTTTTCTTTAATAATTTTAATTAACGGTTTAGAAAACCATGGAGGAAATCTTTTATTATTAATCTCTTTCAAAGGAACAAAGTTACGAAATAAAGATTCTAATACATTATAAAAAACTTCAACATCTTTGTTAACGTTATCGTTATATAGTAACTGTTCCCAATTTGTATAAAATAATTTTACAATAATTTCTTCGTAGTTACATGAATTAAAATCAAGTATACTAAAGGTTTTATTCAGTAAAGTTGTATTGTTACGTAATTCAAGGAATATTTCGAGAGGAGGGTGGTATTTATCTATAGGGGAAACAATTGGGTCACATATATCTACAGATAGATTTATAGTACTGAGAACTAAGTCTAAAACTCTTTGATTTATATTTTTTATGTTATTGTATTGCTGCAGATTATTTAAATTATAAGTGTCTACAAAATTTAAATTACGGTTAGACCTCCTTAAAACAATTTAATAATAATTTCTTCGTGAATATAACGTATAAGTTTTTATATAAAAACATTTCAGCTATGAAAACATGAAAAAAATTGTTTCCAGTATAACTAACAGTTTGTCCCATTGTTTGTCGATCACTTGTTAGTATCTGCTACGTCACGCACAAATTCTTAAACTTTAAAAATTTATATCTCGCTTATTACGTAAAATTTTTAAGTCGCGTTTGCACTGAAGTTCCTATTTTATCCTGTTCTTACAGGAAAAAAAATTAATGAAAAATGGTATAGGACCCCATTATGAAAGATAATTTAAAAGTAAATTTTTTTTTGTGAAAAATTCATAGACTTCACTGTCGCTTAAACATACGACCTTCCTCAGTCTAATAGGATACTTTCCTTAATGCCTATGTCGTTAGCGTAGGAACTATTTTTGTTTTTTTTTTCTGTCAATTTTTTCGTTTTCGCGTATTTTAATTTCATTCGTCCTCACTCGAAATCATTTTATCACAAAATATTTCCTTGATTCACAAAACAGTATATTGAAAACAACCTCCAAATAAAAACAATAAACTAGGGAAATATCAATTTAAAAACCGCCGGTGTAGGAACATTTCACTGGTAATATTACCAACTTGATTTTTATCTTCACAGAATTTTTTTATGTATTTGTCATCAATGAAATATAAAATCATCAATGATAGTTGCGTACCTACTATTGTTTCATCAAAGAGTTCTTTAATGCTCTCTGATACTCATCGATCAGTGTGCCATAGGCATAACTGGGGTGCAAAATTCCCTTAGGAGTTCGTTCTGAATGTTGTAACGTAGAATTTCGTGCGGGCGCCATCTTTTATTCAGTGGAGACGGGTGGGGTCGAAACTACAAGAATGGTTATAAAAAAGATAACGAGCGTCGCCGATAAAGCGGCACGAAAAACCATCATCTCGGTACACAAGGACGAATTTTTACCAAAAAAATAACTAAACCGAAAATAATCATGTGCAACCTCAATGCAACTTCGTAAGAGTTCAATCAACTCGACTTTGTACTGAAAGAGGGCACTACGACCAAAATTACTGAAATGTCGACCAGGTTGTCTAAAAGAAGGGAGCTAAGGAAACGACGGTAACAATGTTATAAAAATAACTGTATAAACAAATATAGGGTGTTATGTAAGTAAACGTACAATGCTTAACCGATAATAAATCTTATCCTATAGAAAATAAATCTGGCTATAATTTTTGTTTTACATACTTTCTATAAGAACTGGAGCTCCTTAAAACTGACCAATTACATCATGGTTAAAAATTTTGTAAAAAGCTAAAAGTCAGTGTGTTCTCCGTAAAACTGACTTCAACGTTTTAAATATCTTTTATCTGGTGCGATGACAATGATATTATATGTCAATTGTGACAGGTTTGACATTTTTTTCTAGAGAACACAATGATTTTCTTTTGCAAAATTCAGAACTACGTCGTAATTGGTCAGTTTTAAGGGGCTCCAGTTCTTACAGAAAGTATGTAAAACAAAAATTAATGCCAGATTTACTATCTATAGGGTTGGCTCTACCATCAGTTAAGCATTATTGTATGCTTACTTATATGACACTCTGTATTATTAAAGGTCAGAGGAAGTTTTGCAAATGACGACACAATCAGAGAAGGCTGAGAGAGAAAGAAACCGCTTTCGATAGATAATGACGGTTTGTTCTCACAAACGTTCCTTGTTTATTGTTAATCGTCCGTCAGAATATAAGCCTAAAGGTAAAAAATCTGAAAGTACGGGGCCCCATTAATCGTGAAGCTCAGAGCAATTGTCTTCATTTGCTGTCGGCTCTGAGCACTTTTTTGTTGAAGCGGATGTTTACCTGGCGTCATCTAGCAAGCTTTCAAAGCTGTCTTAGAGAGAGCATAGCTTTTCATATAATTTCGAAATGCTCTAAAACTTCGTTTACAGAAATAAAAATTATAACATCACGGCATTATTATCCATTCCTGGGTGTGTCGATCTGCTTTGCATGCAGATTTCGGTAATGATGATAACATGTTTGTACCGTGTGGTCATTTACCAGACGTCATCTCACGGGCACCCATTGCTGGCGTGGAGAGTCCATCACAGGGGTCACTTTTGTGCTATTTAAAATTTGAAATATTTCTTTTGGCGTCGGTTGGGATTGAACCCGGTTCCTTAGGTTCGCGACAAAACAATCAGGCACACTGCATGTAGATGAGTTGTACTATGTCTAAATAATTTGGAGATACGATCTTCACAATTACAATTGTGTTAGTCATACCTGATAGCGGAAGATGACACCAGCGTCGGTAAGCGCTCGTGCAAGAGCAACGCTATGTTGGTAAGGCGCCGTCATGTCAGCGAGGCCATGCATGAGGTACAGCGCGTGGTTGGGGACGTGTCGCGCTCTTTGAGTGGCGTCTGCCTCCACGTAGCCTTTGTAATTGTCCCCTGGCATCCCTAACACGCGCTCCGTAAATGCTGAATCTACAACGACGATGCGTCATAATCAGTACACGTTTAAATTTACAACGAATATTACTACGAGTATATTTATTTCTGTTAGGGCCGGTTTTTCAATGTACTGGCAAGTGTCTGTTAAAGGTGGATTTATGCAGCCTACTTTGTATTTTACCTTTTCTTTTTCTTTTACTTTGTAAAAGTTAAAGGTGTGTTAATAAATGTACTACTTTATGTGCACACTTTTAATTTTACTTTAAGAACTAAAGTTGACAAACTTTCAACTTAAGACCGTTAAAGTAAAAGAATTTCACAACTGCGCATGTGCAGCACTTCACGTGACAAACATCATCGTGTACTGTATTTATTTGTTTTTGTTTAGGTAAGATTGCAAAAATTAGAAAATGGGTAAAGCTACAAGTAATATAGCAAATGCACAAATTATTACATTTGGGTCCATTTTTACAGGTGATAATTATCTCTTTACATTTAATACAACTGATATGCCAGAAAAATCACATCTGCGCATGTGTACCGAAGGCTTTAAAGTAGCTGCATAAAGTACCAAACTTAAAGTAAAAGTAAAAGCGAAAAAGAAAAAAAAAAGTAAAATAAATTGTAAGCTGCATAAATCCACCTTAAGTCTCTGTAAAATTTATCCTCATGGTAAACATCTATTTCAGTTTTTCAATGTCATGTTAGCGTTACCAACAGGATAAGTCTTAGCTAAACAAGAGGATAACGTAACAGACACTTTGACCTACCGATAAAATTTTACCAGTAGGATAAATTCAACTGTTCCGACATATTGACATTGACAGTTAAATAATATTCGTAGAAAATTATAGAAATATGTATATAACAGATGTATGTAAATGTGTTTTTTGATAATACAGACAAGCACAAGGAAAAGTTGGAAGTTTTCGTTTGTTAATATAATGCTAGTGAATCGAAAACCACATATTGAAAGACGTACATATTGAAAGACGTCCACCAGATCTCGTTGACTTCTAGTGACGATAAATATTTTAAAAGGTTCAAATTTAGCAAAAAAATACTGCTATGTATACAGAGAATACTGATATTTCCAATGATATAAACATTTGTTCTAAAAATGTCTTAAAAATAGTATAAATTTCATTAAATTATAATACATAATACAAGGAAAATGATATCCACTTTATAATAAGTTATTTTGATTACAAGAATGAGAAGAATTAATAACAAGCAAAACGTTGATAACAACAATGTTGCGTCAATATACAGCAAAGTTATTGTTTAATCCTAATTAAAATGTATTGTATAGTGTTAAAAATAGAATGTATAACGCAATGTTGTACTGATCACTTCGAAATTGAGAATTGCCAAGAAGAGATGAACCAAACTTGCTTTTATAAAATATTGAAATTCCGAAATTCGCTACCTTTTCTAATTAATGACCAATGAGACAGTATATTTTTTACGAAACAGAACATATGTGTACATTTGTAGGCAAAATCCCAGTAGAAATTTACAACTGCTTGATGCTTGAAGCCCGAAAGATGTATATATGTAATAAAATAACATCCATAATGATATGACAGTCAGTAGTAAAATAGTTTTTTCCAATCTTCAGTTCATGTATTCTTACCACATATTGCTACAAACTAAAGTAAACTATAAATTTGCTTGAACGTCACAGATTCAGTACTGTCAACAACTACAACTGTCAACCACATTCGAAACGAAATGTTTGGAAATTATGTTCAAAATGACCAACCTTAAAGTTGACAACCAAATGCGACTGTTACTTACCGAATAGATAAATTCGTATTGAAAAACGCATTTTCATTACCAAGGAGTTTATCTGATGGATAAATTTAATCTGCTAGGTAGTTAACAAACACTTTAACAAGCGATTGAAAAACCGGCCCTTAATTGGACGATTTGATATAAAAATAAAGTTACAATAAAGCTTGAAAAAACATAGTTTCAATCAAGTAGTATTTATAGAATAACGAGTAGAGTTTGTGAAAAAACTACCAAAACTACGGATGAAATCAAAAAAGATATGGGGTCAGGAGGCATAAGGATTCAAGAAGAAGGGATATAAAACAAACAATAATAATACATAGAAATTTGAAGTTAGTTCAGAGCTTGAAAATCTTATCGAATTAAAAAAATAAAATACTACAGGTTGTTAATGAATACGGAATACGTATTACAAATTTATAGGGTATGTAGGGAATGCAAAATAGACTAATATTTACTAATAAACTCATTTCCGGAAATGTACTGTTTTCGAGCTAGAAGCTCTTAAAAGAGTAATTATCTATCTTAATTTTAGTTGGCTGTGACGTATCACTGAAAAAATATATATCATCTCGGCATATTATGAGCGCAGGGCCGACTCAAGATATATAGGCGCCCTGAGCCAAATTAGATTAGAGTGCCACCACCCGTCACAAAAATTATTTCTGAGTTTTTTGGACTTGAAAGAAAAAGAACTTAGAAGTTGATAATATATAAATTATAATTATTAGCAATAAAAACACTATGAAGTTCCTTGGAAAATATTTTATAAATCCAATAAAATTATCACATGAATTTATACATTATGTATACTTATACATATATACAAATACTCTAAAAATGCGTACACTTACGTAACATTCTCTTTACAATCAAATAATATTGCTACCAAGTTTATATCTCTACCCATTTTTGAATTACTGCCCCAAAAGTCAATATACCCCACATTTACATAAAAATTTCAAAATTTTCAAAAATCTAATTTATATGTATCTATATACTTCTCAATGCGCTGACTCCAAATTTTGAAACCGCAGGTCGATATCTCTTTTCGTTCTCGAGATATTTAGATTCAAAGTTTTGCTCAAAACTGCCCATTTTTGGGTAATAACCCAAAAATGGGCCGAGATGTGAATTTGGCGACAGCACCATTTGATTCTACGGGCAAAATTATATAAGTACACCAATTTTCAAAATTTTTGAACACCGCATACAATCTCTAAAGCAAAATAACTGAAAATAGCCAAAAATCGCAAAAATCTAAGGTGTACCCCTTACGATTTTTTCAGATTTTGGCTATTTTCAGGGGTTTTCAAGCTTTTATTCATAAAAAATGAACTGGTTGGACAAAAATTCTGAAAATTGGTATACTAATATAATTTTGCCCGTAGAATCGAATGGTGTTGTCGCTAAATTCACATCTCGGCCCATTTTTGAGCAAAACTTTGAATCTAAATATCTCGAGAACGAAAATAGATATCGACCTACGGTTTCAAAATTTGGAATCAGCGCATTGAGAAGTATCTAGATACATATAAATTAGATTTTTGAAAATTTTGAAGTTTTTATCTAAATATGGGGTATATTGACTTTTGGGGCAATAATTCAAAAATGGGTAGAGATATAAACTTGGTAGTAATATTATTTGATTGTAAAGAGAATGATACGTAAGTGTACGCATTTTTAGAGTATTTCAACAACAATACCTTACTTATTTAAAGGTGACGGAAGGTAAAAATACCTATCAGAATTTAAATTTAACGAGAATCCAAGAATGATTAATTTATATGGTAACTTTCCGTGCCTTCACTATCGCAAATTTATGTATCATTTCTTCCTGACTTGATTATTTCGCAATGGCATGTTCAATAAATTACACTATTTTTTTTACACAAATCTAACTTTGAAGGGCTCCAAATTTAATAATACAGGACCATTGATTTTTTTGTTTTTTTATATATTTGTCTTTAGTTTTTATATTTTTTGGGTGCCCCAGAAAGCCAGGCGCCCTAAGCCAGTGCCTAAGTGGCTCACGTCTTAAGCCGCCATTGTTATGAGGCATAGTACCCATTGCTCTCGGCCACTCATTACTGGCGTGGAGAGTGCACAGCAAGGGTCATTTTCGTGCCATTTAAAATTCGAAATAATATTTGGCGTCGCGACGAGACCTATCACTTCAGTTATTAATTTTGTTTATATTTATTACTCATTTATGAGCCTGCAGCTCGAAAACGGTGCATTTTCAGGTAGGAGTTTTTTTTGGTAAAAATTAGTCTATTTTGCATCACGTACATACCGTAAAAAAATTGTAACACGTATTCACCATGTTTAATAATAATATTTGTACTCACTGTAGTACAGCCAATCTGTTATAGGCGATACAGCAATCCCACACTTAAAAACCCTCTGCTGACTCCCCAACACCATAGCCGTCACATATCCCCCATACCCCCACCCCCAAAGACCAACCCTGGTCTCATCGAGGTACGTTTGGGTCTCTAACAAATACTTCAGCACCAATATTTGATCCTGGACCTCCACTCCTCCTAGATGCCTGTACAATGCTCGAGTACTGTGTCCTTGTGCGCCTCTGACGTCGAGTCTGACGTACACTACGTCACAGTGGCTCGACATGTACGTGCCCCAGTCTATCCGGAATTCGTCCGTCACGGATTTTGAACCCGGACGACCGTTGACTTCTACTAAGACGGGGTAGGCAGCATCGCGGAGTTCCTCTCGCCACGAGGGTGGAAGGAGGAGCTGAACGTGGGCTTTGCTACCCTGAGGAAGATTTAAACAGTTTTTTTTTATTGTCATGAGAAAGCATAATAGTATTCGAGGGATGATCATTGTTTATGGTTTCCGATATAGTAAGCGCTGAGTGACATGGAAACATATAAATTTTGTATGGGCTATCCAGCCAATCAAGCGGTTTACGTCATCGTTTAGGAATTTTTGGAATCATGCCTGACATGACAAGAAAGAGAATTTCATGCTGAATATAGACTCATCGTCCGTTATCCTATCTTTAACCTTGTATGAGTGGTATATGAAAATATAAAATATGAACTAAATTATTTAGTTCATTTTTACCTCCCGCTACCCTAGGTAAGGGAGGTATAGGGATCGTGCTAAATATCGGATATAGAGATTTCAGTGAATAAGCACGTTTTGATGTCCCCAGCATCCGATTTTAACATTTTTACAATTATGTCTGTAGGTATGTATGTGTGTCTGTGTGTGAGTGAGTGTGGATCTTGTGGACACGATTACTCAAATACTATCAATCAGAAAATTTTGAAATTTTGTATACCCATTCTATACTAATGTGGGAAGAGCTCATTAGGTTTTAGTGTATATCAGATAACCGGAAGCATCATTTATACAAGCTTTTAACTGTTTTTCTTGTAAAAAATTCATTGAATATAATTTTTTAGCAGCTTTTACCAATACAAATTGAATATAATGGCACAATCTTCAAATCTACGATAATAGCATTTAGTAAATAACTTGAAATAACTTTATATTATATTATAAAATAATTTATTTTTGTACATCACTTTGCCTCTGCGTCAAACAAAAACAATACTTTAATAATAAATTTGACATATTTAAACAAATGTCACTGTTACGAAGCAATTTTCATTAAAATTAATAATGAAACCGTGTTAAGAAGAATTTAGTAGTTTAAATATGATTCTAATGAAATTAAGTTTTGTAAAAATAATATATTTTCCATCATACATAAATATTAGATATACAGGATAATTCGATTTAAGTTTGATGTTTGCAGCATTATAAATCAAACAGCTCTCTACAAGAACGTGATTTCAAAGTGTCAAATAATAGTTTGCAACTACACATTTACGAAATGGATAATGTACGGCGAAGAATTTACACAGATTGCGTTTTAGAGCATAAGGAAGTTGGTGATGATTTTGACAATAATGTGTGTGTGACGATTTTTCCTTAAAATATATTAATGATCCAAAACTTCGCAAAGTTGGTAGGTATTTAATACTCTTATATAATTTGAAACAACATATTAGATTTTGACTATATATTATAAACCGGATGTAGTACTTAATTTGAAGCTCTAACAGATTTTTCAGGAAAAACATAATAAAATATAATCCAAAATTTCGTATTACAAACTTTTCTATTTATTGGAACAACAAAGTAGATTTTGTTTACAAACGATCAATCGGAAGTGAAACTTTACTTAAAGCTCATTGCTATTTTAAACATGGAATTGGCGGGAGGTCATGTGCTGGCCACATCAGATTTTTCTTTTTTATTTTCATGCACCACTCATACAAGGTTAAAGATAGGATAACGGACGATGAAAGTCTATATTCAGCATGAAATTCTCTTTCTTTTCATCTCATGCATGATTTTTTTACTTCATCGGAACTTAAGTTACAGACGTTTGAAGTTACATTCATCGAAATTTTGTGTATTTTCAATAATACAAAATTTCAATGAAAAATCATGTAACTTAAAACGTCTCTAACTCGAGATTCGATGGAGCAAAAAAATCATATCTGACATGAAAAGAAAGAGAATTTCATGCTGAATATAGACTTTTATCGTTCTTTTCTATCTTTAACCGTGTACGAGTGGTGCATTAAAATATAAAATATGAACAAAATAATTTAGTTTATATTTTATATTTTCACGCACCATTCATATACGGTTAAAGATAGAATAACGAACCATATAAGTCTATATTCAGAATGACAGACTATCTGTAACCGTGTTTGAGTGGTGCATGAAAATATAAAATATGAACTAAATAATTTAGTGCTATAGGATATTTTATATTTTATCTCATGTACCATAAATAATGATCTCTCACATATACATATTTAGCCCTATTTTGAAAGGAAGTTGATAAGTTTTAGCAACATTGCTATAAATTTTAACCTATAGAAACACATGTAAAGCCTGTCATTTTCATGTTTTATTCAGTGTCCGCAATTATTATTGGTTATTTGCTATAGCAATGTTCCAATGTTGCTATAACACAACTTTCGTACAAAAAGGGCTGTTTTACAGATATTCACGTGAAAAATAATATGCAGAAAAAATTGAAAAATTCTGTGTCCACCTACCTGTGGAAGGGGCACTTCAAACGACCTCTGTGTAGGCAAAGCAAGCTGCCTCAATCTTGCTGTTCTTTGCGGCCTCGTATCGTAAAGTATTCGCATCAGTCGATGTGTTTTTGCATTATGAACTCCTGCTAAAGGTAGACCAGGTCCTTCACACTGTAAGGAATACCAAGATTCGCCCGGCATAGCCGTATTGGTTTCAGGGTTCATGGCGCGAGGATTCACTGAAGCACTAAAATGAGTGCAGTTACTGTAATAGTAACGACTGCTCCATAACACCTCCCCTAGAACAACAAAAAATTGATAATTGATGACAACGCTAATATTTATTTAAAAATAAGTGTAAATTATAAAGAAATTGTAACTCTATAGTTAATTTCACGTAGGAGCATTGGTTTAGAATGCAAACTAAAGGCCCAATCTCACCACTATGATATGATATACAGTGGAATCCGCTTATAGTGAACTTCAAGGGACCAGGTATTTGGTTTACTATAACCGAGTGTTCACTATAAAGAGGGTACACATTTTATTTTTTAAAACTTTATTAACATATATTTTCATGCAGGTTAATGTACCTTTTTAAAATAATCAGTAATTTTTGTTTGAATGTCTTTCTTTTTCAGGAAATAATTTTCTAATGTCATTTCTAATTTAGATGAATATATGTATATTTCTTTTTTTGTTCCTTTCGCACTGAAAATAACGTTATTAAATATTAAATTTATCATTAATTGTAAAAGAACACCGTTTCTTATTTTCAACTTCCATTTAGGAAAACTCCGATTTTCAAATACTAAACTGAAACAATACGCGAACCAACAATCTAGACTAGCACACATACATATTATGGAAAATGGTGGAAAATGTACCTCGGGTGGGATTCTATAACTCGTTCGTTATCAAAATGTACCGTTATCTCTATAGAAACGTATTTTTTACAAGATGATTGGTATGTTTACGTCATACTTGTCAAATGAAATGTGATCTTCTATGTAACCATAGTGATAACGGCACCGTTTGATAACGGACGAATTATAGAATCCCACCCCTCGTCTGTTGTGAGTAGAGAGTAGGCATCAGCTTTACAACCACAAACTTCATTCAGTATGGCCAGATGATAACTTTGAAATTTCACCAAAAGATAGCAGAAATGTCGTTGTCGAGTTCGTATATAGTGAACGCAAGAAGTAAATTTATTTATTTATTTATTTATTTAAGAAGTACATATCCAACAGGCACAATTGCTTAATTACAGGATATAGAAAAACAAAATGTAATTACAATTTATATAAATAGGAAAAATAGTACAGTAAATGTAGCATGTTACAAAATTATAGAGAATACTAATAATGGATTTCAAGAGCTTACAATCAACTTGTGAAAATGTTTAGGTGCATGACGGAAGATATCAATTCCTGAGTATTTATTATCATAAAGTAAACACATTTTATTAATGGGGGAAGTTAAAGATATATTAGTTGCTGTAGGGAGATAAAAAGTACGTGAGGAACGAGTGATGATCGAGGGTATATGAAATTGTAGTAGACTCAAGGAAAAAGAGTCATTAATTGTGCCATGTATAATTTTGGATAAATGATGCACAGAAATTGTTTCTCGACGTGTTTGAAGACTTTGAAAATTGAATAAGTGTAGGAGAGAAGTATAAGATACAGTGGTGTCTGGGTAAACTTTATTTAATTTATAATAAATATACCTTAAAAACTTTTTTTGTATTGATTCTAGGTGATTGTGATGCGTTTCATGTAGTGGGCTCCATATTATCGAGCAATGTTCTAATTTGGCGCGAACAAAGGCAAAATATAAGGCAAAAATTGCGAAAATATCTGAAAATGATCTTGTACTTCTAATAACGAAACCCAACATTTTATTTGCTGCACTGTAAATAAAATTAAAGTGATCTACAAATGTTAATTTGCTGTCAAATACAACTCCTAGATCTTTTATAACGTTTTTGCGTGATATCAAGATATCATTTATATAGTAATCATATTTAATTGGCTTTAATACCCTAGTGTAGGATACTGTAGAACATTTACTTATATTAAGATCTAATTAGTAATTTGTTATTAGTACACCATTTGGATAAGTTGTTTAGATCACATTGGAGTAAATTACAATCAGATATACTATTTATTGAGCAAAATATTTTAAGATCATCAGCAAATAATAATGTATTACATTGCAATATGTTTATTACGTCATTGATGAACACTAAAAAGAGTAAAGGTCCAAGATTGGAGCCTTGTGGTAAGCCGGAGGTGGCTATAAATGCGTTGGAAGTACAGCCCCGATATTGAACATAAAGCTCACGATTTGGTCCATTATAGCCGAAAGTTCACTATATACGAGTTCATTATATGTGTTTTGATTTACATTAGGTGAAGTATGTATTTAGTTGGGACCCAGTGTATGCGTTCATTATAAGCGAGTTTACTATAAGTGGATTCCACTGTAGTTATTAACGTCATTAGGCCGATATGAGGCAAATAACGGACGCGACTGAGGTTTATAATCAGTCGAGTTTGTTATTTGCATATCGGTCGTGTGGCGTTCAAGATTTTTCGTAATAAGATAAAATTTAAACATTTAGGAATAATAAAATTCTTCTATATTAGTCTTACTGAACAACTTTTTTGGTTAATTTATAAATTCACCTAGACAACAGTCCATCAATATGTTGTTATTTTTCTAGGAACACCTGATCCTTAATTGTAGGCGACTGTTATAAAAAATAACGGCCTATGCCGGTATTTTTATCTTTTCATTTTTGTACTTAATCCTGATGTCATAACAACAGTATGGTATTAAATAATAATTTTCGTAACAAGTTATGAAATGTACCAAATATCATGCGAGTGTAAATTGACGCACGACGCGTAGCGGAGTGCAAGTCAATACACACGAGCTAAGATATTTGTATTTCATACAAGTTATGAACATTATTTTTTAGACGAGCTTAAATAAATTTTACTTTTTCTACAAAACTGAAATTTAGGTTCAAACTTACTGACAGCTGACAAATGAATAATGTATACATATAGCCAGAAAATAATGACATAGTAACCTAGCAACCGTGTCAACTATTACGATATGAAATATATCGTAACACTAATGTGATAAGTTCAACTTTCAGTGTTAGGATACTACGTTGATATGTCATATTTATCACAATGGTCGTATAAAAAATTTATATCATATCACTTGTCAGTGTCATAATATTATTTGTCAAATGTCAACAAACACATACACCAAATTAGTATTTTCTTGTTATGCGCAACCAATATTGTCAATATGGTAAATATAAATAATATCACACTTTGTCGCTCATTTATATCAAATCATTTTGCAAAAGAGAATAGATCTAAGCGATAAAGTGAAAAATTTTCACTGCATATCACTTCGGTGAAAATTGAGAATTGGGCCCCTAGTTTACAAGAGCGAAAATAATATCACCTGTCAGCTGTTAGTTATCACATAAAATCGACAAAATAAAATGACAATAAACCATGTTTTGTTGTAATTTTTAATATTCAGATCTTTTCAAATAAAAATATTTACGGCCGATTTCACCACCGATTCCTAAACCGTTGCCTAGCAAGGAATTTCCTAAATTTAAGAACTACCTAAACTGATACTTATGCATTTTGGATTTCACCAAACAAAGCAATACCCAGCTAGGAATTACTTACGTAGGCATCGGATTATTAGTTACTTTTGTAATATTATATTTGCACACTGGAAATAAATGAATAATTTTTATAATTTATGACATTTGTCAATTATATTTGTCAACATTGACATTGGAAATTATGTGCAGATATTATTAATATTATGTTAAGATACAAAATAATTAAATTTTTAAAGAAATTTTCTTTACATATATATTTATAAATTTGTAGGTATTACAGAAGTGGAAAATATGAATGAAACAAATATTAAAATGAACAAGAAAAAAAAATGTAAATGGCAAAATATAGAATAAATACATAATACAAAAACAGAAACTGAATCCTATGATTTCAAGTAAAAATTTACAATATGATAATAGCAACGCATATTTACGATATTTGGCTATGGGATTTTTGAAGAAATTATGAATTTAATTACAGTCGAACTTCAGTAAGTCGAACTTCGATAACTCGTATTTTTGATAACTCGAATCAAACTGGTTGGCAATAGCGCCAAGAGTGAGAATTATGGGTAATTTTTACTTGATAACTCGAACTTCGATTACTCGAATATCTTTATAATTCGAACAGATTATTTGGCGCCAGCTTCAATAAGTCGAATTCTGGGGGAATCTCCTAATTACGTGATTTTGTAACAGGTGTTTTTATAACATGATGACGGAGGCAGTTTGGGTTCTGCACTACTGAAGTTCAAACTTATGCTTTGTTAATTATTATTAAGTGAAAAAAAAAATACTGTGCCTACTTGATTTATCACGTTTAAGACATTTTTATTCCTGATGATATGTCATTGAAACATTGAAACGTACTTTAAAAACTTTATCTATTGATGAACATTGAAGCTTTTTTTATTGAAAATCAAAATAAAAGTCACAAATAACTGACTTTTTTTTACACTAAAATAATGTTTATAACTTTGATCTGAAAATATCAATCTGTATATGCATATCATAAGGTAAGTGATTTTTACTCGAATAAATACATAAATAATATACATATGCATTTTATTTAATAACCCGAAGTCTTGATAACTCGAACTTTTTTTGTGGCAAGTCATGGTTTGAGTTATCGAAGTTCGACTGTATATGTGAATACCCATTGTAATTTCCCAAAATATAAAATAAAGAATAAAAACAATATATCTATAAATAAATATATCATCACGGCATATTACCCATATCTGGGTGTGCCAGTATCTACAACACATGTAGACAACGGTAAAATATATCGTCATCATTACCGAATATATCTATGTAGTTACTAATTAATTTTATATCATATAAACTCGTATAGTTATATAAAATTGTGTTTTCTAATAAAAAGAAAATTTTTTGCAAAACATTTGTCATCACAGAATTCAAAACAATTTGTTCTTTCTTTTCTGTCTTGTGCGTCTTTCTATTTCTTCGTTATAACTATCAAAATATTCAATAAAATTGTATAATTTTCATTTTGAAGTGTCAGCTGTTAAACGTTAGGTAATGCTTAGCGATTTGGGCATCGGAAAACTGATACCTAGCTAAGTAATTCCTAAATCAAGATAGGCAATGCTTAGCGGTTGGTGAAAACGAAATTTTGCTAGGTAATGCCTATGTGGTGCACATCGGGTACATAGGCATTACTTAAATTTTAGGAATCGGTGGTGAAATCGGCCATTAGTATTAATACAGTTTGGTTTCAAGAATTTAAATTATTTATTTATTTATTACATATAGAAACAGTCGGCTCTCAAGCGCTATCTGCTATTTGCTTACGTGAAATGAAGCATAATAATTGGTTTATACAATGAAAACGTTGATTACACTAATTAAACAAAAAGATTACAAACAGTAAATAATAGAGTGAGACGAATCTTGGTAAAAAAATATGTATGTCATCACGGCTTTTTCCCCATTTGTGGATGTGTCAATCTGCGTTTATTGGAAGGGAAGATTTAAGTAATGCCGATAAAGTTGAACAGTAATGTTGAGGACGTTTATCAGACGTCACCTCACGGATTACGAACTCTCAATTCACAAAGATGTAAGAGAGTAACACGGTGGTTACTTTTCTACTATTTCAAAATTATATAATAATTATATCCATAACTTAACGTGTTGAGCCACACGAATTTATAAAATTATTTTATATAAAATTACAATTGCAATTTAATAATTTTAAGATTTTTTATTACTAATGGAAATTCATTATTACAATAAAATGATCAAAATATAGATTATAACAATTAAACGACGAATTTTTAGTAAATACTTAATATTTCATCGTAGTATAATATGGCCAGGATAAATGAACAAGCGATGTATGTAGATAAATTATATTTAAAGTTGAATTATTGTAAATAAAACACTTCTTTTATAGCATGTGTAATGTAGTGTAGTACCTTTGACATTTAGGAGTAAGTTCGTATTAAAATAATTAATAGAACATTATTTATATTTTTGCTTTACTTTTATGTAAAATTTTCCATTATAACTTCAAAGTAAAATGTCAGAAGTCAACATTAATTTATAAATACATAATCTGTGTTGAAACTAGTAATTTACATAATAACATAGTATTATTTACTTTATTGTTGCCAGGTGGTGAAATTTAATTTTCGTTTAATAATTATTGATGAAATACTGATTAAATTTATTATTTAAGTAGGTATGCAGGGTCATTTATAACAAGTGTAATAAATTGTAATTGTATGTTGAAGACGTTATTTCGAATGAAAAATGTCATATACATATAAGCAAGGCAACAAAGGTCATATTCCTTTTAATCATCCAAATAAAAGAAGTCAAAGTTTTATAAATAACATATTAATTTTCAAATTTCCTTATGGCCAGTTGTACAGCTTATAGTTAATATCTCAATTAGTAAAAGTGCTTATCGAAATTTTGACAGTAATATTTAACAACTCATTTTAACCAACAATTAAAATTTAACTAGAAGCGGTGAAACTGTCCATAAATAAAGACACTTTTGATAACCAAAACATTTATAATATCATTATTTCACATGAATTGTTTTATTGCTACTAATAGTAATGTGAGAAAAGCACTACAATCCGGAGATTAAGGCCCTCCCTTTAATTTTTATACTTTATTGATTATTGAGGTATTTTGAGTTTCATGCCCATATCGTGTTTTGTTCAATTACCAGGGGCGGACTGGGACTTTTATTAACGAGCATCATAGCATAGCCTAGATATCGGCCCCAATTTTACAGGCCAAGTACTTAGATATTAGAGTTAAGAAGACAATAATTTTCCCAATGTGTAACATATTGTAATTGAGTTATTGTTGCCACCATATTTAAATATTTATTGTCTATTGATTAAAAAAAAAATGTTTAAAATTATTAATCATATAAAAAGTCATTATATTAATAATTATTATGTTGTTGTAAGTATAGTTTCTTTATTCTTTTTTAAAGAAGTCCGCAAATCAGATCACCTACGAATTGTATAAATTAAGATTTTTAGCTCCACCCATTTTGTCAATTTCAGTAGTGTCATTTACTTAGATTTTATGAGAGTACATAAGATACATATTAGAGTAAAAGCATTCAAAATTAAGTCAACTGGTAAGTTTATTAGTATATATAAAACCAAATATATAAAAAATAAAATACTGATTCAGTGTCAATAACGTTATTCGTCCGGCTATGGATCAAGGTAATGTATCTGAATTAATAAATAAACTTACGTTACGCGAAAGTATTGTTAACAACGAGCATCGTTTTAAAATGGAATGTGCTAGTTAACTTAGTCGAAACAATATGAATTTTTGAAAGATAATCATATAATATTCATCCTTGTCACACACGCTTCTAGTCATTGCATATGAGCGAGATAAATGTATGCCAATTTGTTTATTCGTTCACGATACAGATAACCTTGATCAGACTTCTTTCAAAATTTTTGCTGTATATAAATAATCTAGAAAATGTGTAACCGTCTGCTTAATTATAATAAAAAATGATTAAGTGAGTAAAAAAATTGATTACGTGCTTGTAATAATACTGTATAAAAATAAAAACATCAAAGGCAAAATTATGAATGACATCTTCATATTAATTTGAAAATTAACTGTTATTTACAAGATTTTGATTTTTTGTATTTTAGTTAAGATACAGTTCATCCGTTTATAGTCACATCCAAAATGTGACTCAAATAAATATATAACATTCATACAACAAGACGATTGAAAATTCTCGATAACACGAAATGTGTTGCCTAGAAACACCACGAGACCGAATAACGAGTGGTATTTCCAAAAGATTACTCGACGCACACACACACACACACACACACACACACACACACACACACACACACACACAAAGACTTAGTAAAATAAAATAAAAATCGTTTTCTAGGGACTCTAAAACTTGCTTATTCATTAAAAACTCACTACCGATTTTTTTGACCAAAGACAATACCTTTCTTACCTATAGGTGACGGAAAATAAAAATGGTAAACTATACATTTGGTTTTTATCAGTTGAAACTAAAAATTATTTTCTCAATTTTTAAAGTAACAATACAAATATAATTAGGCATATCACGGATGAACTACCTTAACTAAAAAGAATATGTATTTAGATATGTTTAGAAGTCGTTTTTCCACTTAGAATAATGAGGAATGAGGAGTTATTAAAGTTTGTTACTTTCGGTTTAAAAATATAAATAAAGAAAAAAGTTCTACCTTATTATTGTATGCAGAACTTCAATTTCATACTCACCTAAGTCGCAAGTAATACACTGAGCTTCAAACCTTCTTGGATCATCTATAGTAGGATCACGAACCACGTATAAATGCTTCTGACCTGGTTTCTTCTCATGGCTTCCCAAGTAATATCTAAAACAAATCACTTTTCGATTATCTGTCTCTTTGAAAATTTCATATACTTACACAAGGTGATTGTACGTGTCCCACGATAAGATATCGTACACTTCGTAGCGTCCGTGGCTAAGTACGGAGATCCTCTGTTGGGTTAGGGTCACGTGTTTTATGTGGGTGTAAAATTCGGTATTTTCTTCCTGGATTGGAGCAAGCATGAGGAAGCTGTCTCCGTCGGGAGAAAAGACAGGGTGTTTTTTGGGCTCGAGCCAAGAGTCTTCGGGGGCCCTTTCAGCGTGCGTCTAAAAGAAGAAAGTAAATTTTGTTGTAAACGATACTTATGAAACTTTATAAAATGTTTGTTAGAACAGTCTTAGATACTGACTAAAATTTTCATTACTAATATCAAAACGGGAATGAAGGCAATAAATAAACAATACATATAACTAAAAAAAATCCCTTAAGCTTAACAATAATTTTAAAAAAAAACTATATACGTATTTCGAGAACTATGTTCTAAACATCAGTAGAAACTACAAAATAATAAGATTACTCAGCATGTAAACCATGGGTAATAACCGAAAAATGGGTCGAGATGTGAATTTGGCAACAACACCATTAGATTCTACGGGAAAAATTACATAAGTGCACCAATCTTCAGAATTTTTGAACACCGCATACAATCTCAAAAGCAAAATAACTGAAAATGGCCAAAAATCGCAAAAATCTAAGGTGTAACTATACAGTGTGTCCCATTTAGAAGTGCCACCATTGGGATCTCGAGAACTATAAGAGATACGATGTCGGTTAAATGGAACTTTTTGTGCGCCTTTGGAAGGCCATCTCAGATGTGCTTTTATTTTTCCAAAAATTCTCATAGCGCACTTGATAATGACGAAAAACTGAATATTGTTGATTTTTTCTTTTTCAAATAACTTCTAAACTATTAATAATTGAGAAAAAAGTTTCAAATATAAAAGATAGATATTTTTATTAACTAATCAGTGGCGTGCGAAATAAATTTTTGAGATATAACACAAACTTATATTTTTTTAAATGGAACCCATATCTGATTTTAGTCTCAAAAAAATAAATATTTTTTTCTCTTTTCAACGATGTAAGGGTTATTATGTTTTATATTTGTTTTGCTTTCAAAATTATTATTTTTTCCTTATTTTGTATTAAATTTACAATTATTTTGAAAATATTGGTAGATTTCTATTTGGAAATACTCCGTGTATTTAAATAATTTATTTCGTTAAAAAATTTTGCTCAAAACTCGTATCAAATTAATTTTTATAAAATTTTGTATCAGGTCGCCCTTGGCACATCATAGTGTAATTTGTAATTATGAGTCTAGAATGAAAATATTAAGTAATAAAGGCATAAAACAAATTATTTTGATCAAATACAATATAATTAATAAAAATAATAATGTTTTTTTTGGGAAATAATAAGAAAATTCAGGAAAATAAAGAGAAAAATTAAATTTTAGGAGCAAAACAAATATAATACATAATAACCCTTACATCATTGAAAAGAGAAAAAAATAATTATTTTTTGAGACTAAAATCAGATATGGGTTCCATTTAAAAAAATATAACTTTGTGTTATATCACGAAAATTTACTGATATAAAAATTTATTTCGTACGCCACTGGTTAGTTAATAAAAATATCTATCTTTTATATTTGAAACGTTTTTCTCAATTACTAATAGTGCCCTATAAGAATTTTTGGAAAAACAAAAGCACATCTGAGATGGCCTCCCAAAGGCGCACAAAAAGTTCCATTTAACCGACATCGTATCTCTTATAGTTCTCGAGATCCCAATGGTGGCACCTCTAAATGGGACACACTGTATACGTATTTCGAGAACTATGTAGAAACTACAAAATAATAAGATTACTCAGCATGTAAATCATGCCAGAGGTCAAAACAGCTCTGAGAAATAAGGGAGAGAACTCACTGGATAGGATATGGAGAGGAGTCATAGATGAGTGGATACCTAATTGGGTAAATTCACATTTAGATAAAAACTTCAAATTTTTCAAAAATCTAATTTTTATGTATCTAGATATTTCTCAATGCGCTCACTCCAAATTTTGAAACAGCAGGTCGATATCTCTTTTCGTTCTCGATATATTTAGATTCAAAGTTTTGCTCAAAACTGCACCGCATACAATCTCTAAAGCAAAATAACTGAAAATGGCCAAAAATCGCAAAAATCTAAAAACAACTAAAACAACTTCTTGTACCATTTCGTGGCGTGGCGTTTGGTACAAGAAATCACATATGGATCTACGAGCCATGGGTCTCAGCGACAAATTTTTAGCAAGTCTTACGACGAGAGTCTTGCAGGGCTCCTACACCAACTGGGCCCGCTTCAATAATTCGACTATGATGTTGCACCAGGTCACTAGACAGGGAGTCGGATGACTTTTCTGCGCAATGTGGAGGTCGCTCACCGCCTCGACTTATTATGTATTACTTATGTATTTTATCAACTTTATATCTAGTCAAAAGTGTGAAAATAAATAAACATGTACCCCTTACGATTTTTTCAGATTTTGGCCAATTTCAGGAGTTTTCAAACTTTTATTAATAAAAAATGAACCGGTAGGACAAAAATTATGAAAATTGTTATACATATGTATTTTTGTCTATAGAATCGAATGGTGTTGTCGCCAAATTCATATCTCTACCCATTTTTGGGTTATTATTACCAGAAAAATGGGTAGTTTTGAGCAAAACTTTAAATCTAAATATATCGAGAACGAAACGAGATATCGACCTGCGGTTTCAAAATTTGGAATCAGCGTATTGAAAAGTATCTAGATACATTAAAATTAGATTTTTTGAAAATTTTGAAGTTTTTATCTAAATGTGGGGTATATTGATTTTTGGGGTAATAATTCAAAAATTGGTAGAGATATAAACTTCATAGTAATATTATTTTATTGAAAAAAGAGAATGTTACGTAAGTGTACGCATTTTTAGAGTATTTGAACAACAATACCTTCCTTACCTAAAGGTGACGGAAGGTAAAAATACAAATACCTATCAGAATTTAAAACTAACGAGAATCCAAGAATGATTAAATTATATGGTAACTTTCCGTGCCTTCACTATCGCAAATTTTTGTATCATTTCTTCCTGACTTGATTATTTCGCAATGGCATGTTCAATAAATTACACAATTTATTTACACAAAACTAACTTTGAGGGGAATACAGGATAGGTATATATTCTATACATTGATTTTTTTTGTTTATTTATATATTTATCTTTAGTTTTTATATTTTTTGGGCGCCCCAAAAAGCCAGGCGCCCTAAGCCAGTGCCTAATGCCTGGTTGCACCGACGTTTCTTAAATTTACACTTAATAAAACTGAACTTACATTAAGTATCATTTAATTTTTATCTACTGTTGCACACATATTTTTTTAATAACCTTAAGTAAGAAAATTAAAATTTAGAGATTTTGTTTATGTTAAAGTTTGGAGGTTATATTGGTAAGTTCGATTCAAATAGAATTATAGTTTTTAAAATTGAAGTGTAATTAAATATATTCATTGTTTTTAGCAAAAATGGTATCAGAAGAAAAAAGAAAGCGAATACGAAGTGCCAACTAATTAAATTAATAAGTAAAACATTGAAAGAAAAATGAATGCAATTCTTACATGTCGTTATAAAATTCAATATTATTTTCTATTAAAATCAGTAATTGCAATACTGTATATTTTGTTAATCGAAACCGTTGAAAAAAAGCATGATCAGAAAGAGTATGAAAATGATCAACTCCAAATCCAATGCATCTAAGTCGTCATCATCGACAATAAAATCAATAACTTCAATGATTCTGATAGAAATTAAAAACGTTTCCATTCAATATAACCTCAGTACTTACTTAAGTGCAAGATAAACCGTAAATTTCGGAGGCTTAAATTTATGGAAGCCTTAAGATGTTTATGGAGAGTTTAGCGCACGGTGCAACGAAATAAAACTAAACTTAAGGATAAACTAAACTTAAATTCTTAAGTGGTATCAGTGCAACTGGGCATAAGGGGCTCACGCCACTGACCTGATATAGAGTTAAAATGAATTATTATTGGGGGTCACCCATATTTACATTCTATAACATAATTAACCCTCAAAATGAACGTGTCCCTCGTAGGGATAACGACATATTAAGCCTTGCTAATAAAATCCATAAATTATTCAGTATATTTACACCTGTGGCTGGCGTAGCCTAATTTCCATCAAAAACTGCAATGTTTTGCTTAATACTTCATAGCGTGATCTAGGAGCTACAAGTGGTTGGAGGAAGTTGTATTTACCTCGATACAAGTCCAATTAGGCGCAAGGCACGCTGACACAATGCTGAGGTTCTGCGCTCTGTTCATCCACACAGCGGAGACTTGTTGGTTGCTTCGGCCTATCCATCCAGCAGATGTAAGATAATAATCCCTACGAAGAGAAATATAGTGTTACTCCATATCATATACAGGCTATTAATATTAAGTCGTTACCCGAAAATGGCATTTAGAACTCATTAAAACAAATAACTTTTCTTATGGTGCGATTATGGTCACTTCTGTAAATATTGCTAAATTTAAATAGCTCTTTAAATCTGAAACTTAAATTATTTATCTTTGTGTTATTATGGTCAAACAAATTTAAAAAGTTCATTTAAAGAATGAAAGGTAGCTATGTAACTAACTTCACTATTTATGAACTGTCAAAAATTTAAATCTTTTGTTAGGTTGAAATTTTTTTATAAGACGGAGATACGAATGTAAATAAAATTTCTAGTACAAGTAAGTTTTCTTATAAATAAAATAAATTTGATATTTCATGTAAAAGCCTTCTTCTAGCGAATTTCGTTCTACTCTATTGAGAAGAAACCAAATCCAAATATGACCCAAATGCGTTGGTATTAAACGGCAAACTTCATTTATGGCAAGGTTTATACATGGTTGATTCATACGCCAATAAGGAATTACCAACAGCTTTTTGGTCTGAACCATTGGCCAAAAAATTTATTGTAGCCAAAACTTTTAAATGGAATGAAATTGCATCTCTCCGTCTTGAATTTCTAGCTACATTTCGTAGTGGTTGCATCAGGGAATGGTTGCATAATAGTGACTTTTGACATTCTAAAATATTTTTCCTACGACCACTGTTGAAAGTAGTCTTTTAACGGTTGCTTAGCGAGTTAAAAATAACAGTTTATAACACAGTGAATACTTTTAAATCGTTGTCATTGACAACGGATTAAAAGTAAAAAACAAATTTACTTTTAACACTAGTGATAAAAAAGAACTAAATCTAGTTACATTTAGTGTTCATGAGTAAATGTAGTTTCATTTTATATTTATTTTTGTACTGAAATTATTTATATAGGTATTTTATTAGAAGTACACATTATTTTGAAACGTTTATTGTTATAGTACAATTATTACAATTGTTTATAGTAATTCCTTACAAGGTGCTTGAAGAATTGGAATTTAAAACAGTATTGTTGGAAGTAGAGGTTAGAATAAACAATTTTCAGTTGTTCATAGCAAATACAACATGAATTGTCATAAATGTCATTCTATAATTTTTAGTTTTTACTAATACATAACTAGGGTCGTAGGAAAAATTGTGTATAATATTCGTGTTAAAAGTGATTTTATTTCGTTCGTGGGGTTTGTTTTACTCGGCTTCGCCTCGTTTCATAAACTTCCCCACTCACTCATAAAATGTCATTTTTAACACTGATATCATAAATAACTATTATAAAACTATGTTCGGGAATTTCGTTATCTCCTAAAATTCTTCTTTTTGTTTTTAAATTGTTTCTAAACGAATAATATCGATTTTTTTTTATTTGAATATATTTATTTTTTTCTGGTAATTACCAAATATCATCTTCTTCGCCAATCATTTGTAGAATTATTGGTATGAATTCCATATTAGAACAATTTTTTGTGAAGAAAACATTTAATATAACCTCAAATTTATTGTTACGGCAAACATTTTGGGAATCTAATGTTACAGAGTGATTTACAGTAAAATTTAATTTTAAATTATGACCATAATAACAATAACTTTGAGATTTAAATTGTTACCTTAATACTTACATCGTTGAATTTTTAAATTTATTGACCATAATCGCACAATTAGTTCCAATTTTTTATTTGCTACCTGGGTTCGTTGTTGGTAGAATTCTTTTGTTTTTAAAAAAATCGTCATAACTCCCTTATTTTAAGGACTATCGAAAAAAGTCGAAATTACCTTTTGGCCCTATAAAATATTTGCATTTACAATTATTATTTATTTTTTCAAATGACAAAATGACAATCGAACCCCGTATATTATTAGGAAAAATAATTGTTTTCTTTTTAATATAAAAAAAGAGATTATACGAGTAGTAAGATTAATGTCTACTTACTGTCCTTGTAAGGCCCTTGGGGGTTTCACTTCCCATTTCAGAATTTCCGTCAAATTCGTGATGTCCATAATCCATAATTGCACCTCAGGGTTTGGGGTTCCAGGCTGTTCATGAAAAAATAATAACCAACCATATAAAATATGAAGACAAATTCTAGTTTGGAGTAGGTAGGTAACCGCCCAAGAGACTACCCTATATTAGTTATCCGGACAGGTGGGAGGTATGATTTAAACAAAGTGAGGTCCTAAATTCATATTTTGCAAGTTTACTTAAATTTGGAAACAGGTAGACATTTATTCAAACAAGGCTATATATTATTCCTCAGAGCAACATATACATTTTTCTAGCGGGTGTATACTTGAAATCTGTAATATAGGGCATATAATGTTATTTTTTTTTTATTTTGCTGTAGTTTCTGACCTATTAATTTAAAATTAATCACAATTTCTTTTTATTTTACGAAAAAATGCAAATTAAAATTCGCAATTTACAGCATATTTCAGAGTGCCATTGAATTACTGACGTTTTATTTGTTTTTATTCGACATATTATTATTATAATTAATTAATTAATTAATTAATTAATTAATTAATCAGTAATTCAATAGCACTCTGAAATTTTCTGTAAATTGCGAATTTTAATTTGCGTTTTTTTCGTAAAATAAATGAAATTGTGATTAATTTTAATTTCATATTGTGTATTTTTTAATTCTGAACAACTTTTTTATTTACAACTTTTCTCTGAATTTAATATGTCAGGAACTATAGCAAAATGAAAAAAAAAAAATAACATAGTATTCCCTATGGTACGGATATCAAGTAGACACTCGGTATAGTACGTAGGTACCCTAAGCTTAATTAAAAATTGTAATACATAAATGATGGTATTAGTTAATAGTTCAAGAACTTAATACTTAGTACGAGTACATGGATATTTTTTTATTGGAGAGTTAAGGACAAATTATTTCGAATCTACCAATCAAATATTTGGACTTTTGATTGCTCAAAAATATATGTCTATTGTGTATTTACTCAACATATTTTTTATTTCCATACAAACGTACATAGTTTTCTGTCTGCCGTGACATCATAAATTCAAACTAGTGTTATTTGGTTTACTTTTGTTATGTGTAAAATGTTACTTTTAAGCACTAGTGAAAATGAATTTTTCTCGTTGGGAAAAATATGATATGTTGAGTTGTTACATTCGTTGTCAAAGTTCGTTTATTACTCGTAATAATCTACTATTGTCAAGTAAAATTCAGAAAATCAATTGTTGCACTTTTTTGTTGTTTGTTGTTTCCATAGCAGCCTTCGATTTACTTTTTTACCTCCCGCTACCCTTGGTAAGGGAGGTATAGGGATCGTGCTAAAAATCTCATATCGAGATTTTAGTAAATGACCACGTTTTAAGGTCCCTAGAATCTATTTTTAACATTTTCACGATGATGTCTGTATGTGTGTATGTGTGTGTGTATGTGTGTGTGTGTATGTATGTATGTATGTATGTGTGTGTGTGTGTATGTGTAGGGATTTTGTCTTCGCTCTAACTCAAATACTATCATTCAGAAAATTCTGAAACCTTGTATTTCTATTCTATTCTAATATGAAAAGAAGCCATTAGATTTTGGTGTAAATCGGATGACCGGAAATGGCACTTTACTTGAAGCTCATAATGGTTTTTCTTAAAAAAATATCATTAAATGCCATTTTCTCGCATTTTATGTCTTATGGCAATTAAAGATTATTGAATTTTCTACAGGAATACATTAGTACTTTTTCTATATATTTTGCAGATAAATTTAAAAATATTTTTTTTTATTAGTCCCGAAGCCTAAGATAAACACAATTCTTTTGTTACACAGTTCATATTTCAAATGAATGTAACTTACAGTAAATGTCACTGTCAAAATCTAATCACTTCAAATTAATAATAGTGACATTTTAAAAAGAAAATAGTATATAAATCAATAGTTTTATGCAATGGAACAGTTTGCAGCGTTAGTAAGTAAGTAAATATGTATTTAAATTAATAAAAATGGATAGGAAAGTGTGGCGAAGGAAGATTGTTACGTAAGTATTATTGTGGTCCGGATGGGGTTATTCGCTATCGAAAATCGGTCACTTTAATATGTTCTTATGTATGAATGCTATGATGATTGTGGACAAGGCGAAAGAAGAATGTTGTTAAAGTGTGAAGTGAGTCAGCTGAGCTCTTACTCTTATCCCTTTTCTTATTGTTACTATTGTTTCCGGGTATTTGCTAACCCCCTAAGTGGGAATCGCGTGATTTTATGTACGTATGTACGTCTGTAAAAATTAAATAGCGGGAGGTTTTGTGTTGGCCACATCAGATTTTTCAATTTAATTTTAGTATAAATAACAATTTTTATTAATTTTTCTGTTAATTATTAAAATAAATTATTATTATTTTATATCATTGTAAAGCTAAAAAAAAATCTATTTAAAAATGCCATAGCTTAATATGACCTCCATATGAAAAATAAAAAGTTGCTATCAGTAACTCGTAAATGGTTAAATATAAAAAAAAAATTGAGTACTTTTGCAAATTCACCATACAAAAGTGCCTTAAGAAAGTGCAAACCACAATCTCGTATTATTTCATATAACAAAGATATAAGCAAAAAAAGAAAATCGCGAAATTTACATTTTCACCTGTATCTAGTGACCTATGCATTTTTTCGCAAATAACAAAACACCATTAAAATAGCCTCCTAATGGGGCAACTTTTGTCTAATTTAACCAACCTCGTAGCTCTTACGGTTCTCGAGATACCAATGCATTCGTACCTTAAATGGGACACCTTTATATATATATATATATATATATATATATATATATATATATATATATATATATATATATCTATTGTAAAAATGTTATAATCGGATTGTAGGGACATGAAAACGTGCTTATTCACTAAAATCTGGATATGCGATTTTTAGCATTAATCCAATACCTCTTTTAACGAGAGGTAAAAATGCACAAAATTTAAGCTGTTAGTGTAACGAACATTGTGTGAATCTGTTCCGCGATTGTTAGTTACATTTTGTGATGGAATCATGCACTATCAACAGCATCTGTTCAATATTCAATCATCGTTGTCAATACTGTGTTAATGATGTATGTAGTTCGCATTTCATTTCCCGCGTAAACGTCAGAAAAATTGATGACCCCGCGTGCACATATGGAAACTAATTCTCCGCAACGGCAACGGTGTGCCGCTGCCGCGTCGAGCATCGTTGATTTATCGCCGCTGACGATTGCGGAACTCCTGAAATGAAAACGAATTCGCGTTGTTTCGGTTTCGAATAACCAGAGTTATGTGTCGCGCTCTGATACTCCACAGAATGGAAAATGGACTGAATTTACTACCTGAAAATCCGTTATAAATAATTGCAGGTGCACTAAAATTCGTTTAAATTGCCTGAAATTAAATGAAATACATACTCTAACAGTTTTACGCTTGACATCTTTATTTATTGTTAAATATTAGTTTATTTGTAATTTGATTCAAATGTAATATTGGAATTTATAATTTGTATATTTTCAGGGCGATCCACTCCAATCGACAAGCGGTTTTAGATACAGGTGAGTTAGTTTTATTTTTTTATTTTCATTCGGGTTAATAGAGAGATAAACAATATATTTTAAACATTCATAACTAGACCTTAAAATTCTACGATAGGGGCTGTCAAAGTTTAAATAAAAGGTAGTTTTAAAATACTCCAGGTATTTTTAATATGTTACACCACCATGAAACTCTATTTTCATTTTTTATTCCATTCAAAACTTGTACTGTCGTCTTTTTCAAATCGAAATCAACTGCAGAAAATAACGAAATTATCTGATGTGGCCAGCACATTATCTTCCGTCAATTTTATGTATTTTGTACTAATCACATACTAAAAGTTCCTTGTAAAAGATTTTATATATCCAGTAAAATTGTAACACGAACATATACTATATTCTACAAATTCCATACCGAAAGTTCCTTGGAAAAAAGTCTATAAATCCAATAAAATTATAACACGAAAATACCTACACTGACATTTGTAAGTAGAATTATTTGAATATATTAGCTGTTTCCAACAAAACTGGCTGATTTATGAAAGTTAATCTCTTTATAATTCTTTAACTATACCTATTCTCAACTGAAATGACCGATAGGCGCTGCAAGCACTTTCAACATGGCGGATGCATGACGGTAGGTGTACAATCTGTCACTGTCATATGATACAATTTTGCTTGTGTTTCTTCAAAATGAAGCTAAGTATTGTTCAGATATTTGACTTTCTAAATGCTACTCATCAATCTAGGATTATTGTTGAAGGTATGATTGTATATAATGTTCATTTACTACTATATTTAAAATATTAATCTTGTAAACAGGCGAAGAAGTTCTGAATGCGAATCACATTATATTATGTGGAATTACCGATAGTTATCGAGAAATTATAAATGTAACATCACTCTGTCTTCAAAAAAGTACTCTGTCGTCACAAAGATGGTACAGCACTTTTTTTTAATTTCTCCGTTGAGAAGGAATTTCTAAAAATTTAAATAATCATAAATATGTTTCAAATATAATTATTAATAATATTACCTGGAAAAATAAAGTCACTGTCTTATCGAATATACTCTCATATACTTGGAAATTTGTTTTCCAGAACGTAAAACGTACTTCCAAGCTCCAATGCGTGTTAAATACCTGCATTTGTGGTTATACTCACTTTATTTTTCCCTATTTTTGGAAAAATGTGGAAACTTAAATGAGTTTCCCTACTCATAAGCGAATGACACCCGTATACACAACACATAATATTGTTTTTACCGTGTTTTACAACATTAATTTTCGTATAAAAGAAATACTTTTAAAAAATGTATGCTAACATTATGTTGTATTTGCTCGCACCTACCGTCATGCACTAGTTCAAAATTTAGTCACCAGATGTCATATCGATGCTCTACAGTTGTCAATTTAATATGAAGGAATATATATATATATATATATATATATATATATATATATATATAATTAAACCGTATAGATAATAAGATATTCTTTCATAATGATAATCACATAAAATGTCCTTACTTACAGAGGACAGAAGATAAAAACTGAAGTAAATCATATACCTGACACTTGTTTGAATTTATTGTATAAATGCCAGTGACAATAATAATTTGGACCATATAATATTTTATCTAAGGTACACTGGGGAGGTAAGTGGTAAGTGTAACCCGAGCAAATTTGTACGTTTAAATATTCCTATAGTAGTATCATTTTATGGTCCAGTAGGTCTATTGTAATGTAAATAAACACTGTGGTAATTTTTTTTACCAACTTCAACGCAAACGCGAGATGACATGTCATTAGATGTTGTAGATGCGTCGACACCTGTAATTGCATAATTCTGTTGTGTTTGATAAATATTTGTACTTGTTAAAAACTTTTGGCAAGTACTTTCCTAAAGGTATTGTTGAATAACAAATGACGCAATTTTCTTTGAAACTGTAAGAATTTTTATACTTTTTACACTTGCATCAAGAAAAAGCTAGATTGGGGGAAATTTTAATACACTTTCATCATTTAAAGTTTTTAAAATAGAGGAATGCTTGGATTCAAGTAAAATGTTGTCAAATGATAGATCAAATACATATCATCGCAAAATCCGTGAATTCAATCATTACGAACCGAGAAATAAATCTACAGTCTCCAGTTTGAAATATGTTCTTCAGTTTTCTAAGACTAATGGCTGCATTATTGTCTAAACTGTAAGTCAAATATATAAATAATGAACAAAATCACAACGAAACCTGTCACTCTTATGCATAATTTTAAATTAATCAACAAAAATAGATGTTTTGTCAGTTGTTTTTATAGATTTAGACTTAGAATTTTCATCACTTTCTGACATTTAGTATTTAGAATTTAATTATTGATAAGACTATTTGTAGTCGGTTCTTGGTGGAACATATTTTCCAAATAATAATAGAAAAATAAAAAGAATACTTGATTTTCCACAAATTTTATTTACTAAAGCAACAACGTTGTTTCGACTTACAAAGAAACCAATTTTGTGTGCTTAAATAGGGTAGATTACATATTGAGAAAGAGAAAGTCGCTTATTTCTATCTGTTCTTGGTAATTTCTTTAAATTAGCTGTTTCCTGAATATCTAGATTTGGGCAATAAATGTATAACTTCGAGCAAACTTTAAGACTATTGACTTAAGATGTTTATTTCTTACGGTTGGATAGTGTATGATTCGATGTTGAGGAAATATAGTAGCTCTTTGATTGGCTGCTCCTGCAGCCAAAACGGCACTAGTTGCAAACCACGGAAACGACAGGTTACCTACTGCCGAATCGTTGAACATGGCATACATAATATGGGTGCCGTCCGCAGAACCCCATAAGGCCTCTGGAGTAGATAGAACATCCTCTGCAAAGAAATATTCAGCACCATTTCCAATAGCAAAGATTATTGGCGCCAATTTAACGCCAGTTTTAGTGGCCACAATAGGCTATTCCACAGTAATCAAAAATAGTAAAAGTTTATTGAAAATAAGAATAATAATAGTTAAAGGATAAGGAAAACCATATTTCTTTTATTATAAATTATTCCTTCTAGAAGACACGGGGAGCTTTGCGTTTGATGATGCAGGACATGTGTACGAGTGTTTGAGCAAATAGGATCCAAGTATGACCTCCGATTTTGAGAAGCCCCGCCTTAACTAAGAATATACTTCTTCGGGTGTGTCGGATTTGTTCGATTGCAGTTCGGGTGACGTTCTAATTTCTTTATTTTTATAAAATGAGAAATAAAGTGAAATAATTTATTTTATGTCTCTAATAATGAATTATAGTATTACTATTTAAATATACAATATTTTGTAATTTGTTTAACAATTTTTCGTGGTTTGTGAACCACTGTTTGTTTACTTCTGGTATATCCACATTACCTACGTCACAAAGCAGATTTAAAATTCGGACCTTAATATCTCGCTTATTTGGAGGATTTTTTAACTCGGACTTTCACATGTGGTCTTATATTTTTATGTATTTCAAGAAAAATTTTTTAAAAAAATGTCGTAGAATAGCCTATTTCTATCAATTTTAAAATAGCACCAGATTAAAAATGGCGTCAATTGTATTACTTCAAGGCAAGCAAGCATTAATATGGTAGAGCAAATTTTGTTTGTTGAGTTCCAAAGAATACTTAATATTTTAGTTTTAGCAGAATTTACATCAAAATCTTTGACTGAGTCAGACATAACCTCAACAATTTTTCTCAATGCGTCATCTCTTTTATATCGATCTTTATGGGGCATGGATACTGCTCGTATGCCTCCGGAAACTGAATTATTAGTTCCGAAGACCATTTTTTTGAAGCTTTTGCCATTGCACTGGCGTGTTGTGTCTCTAATTAGCGCCAAAAAGTATAACTGCTTCATACTTTTATTAGCGCATTGATTAGTGGAGCCAGTTGAATTTTATGTTTCCATATGCAACCAAATTGGCTCTAGTCTAGTGGTGCCAATAATCTTTGCATGTGGAAATCTAGCTTAATTCGCGAAGATTTAGTCATTGGAAAATATTTCTCTTTGTCTTACCTTGATAAAGCCAGTCAGGAATGCCATTGTAGATGGAATTCAACATTCCATTGGTGGTCAATCTATAGTCAAGAGTGTCAGCAGGGGATGTTCTCAAGTAAATGTCATTGTTGGCGATAATTAATAATGTTGTTGAATTGCCCAGCCAACTCACGTGTTGTAGGCGTTGTTGTTGCACGTTGGTTGCACTGTTCAATCGTAAGGGAATGTGGTGACTGAAGAAAAAAAGAGAAACATGTTACAAGGACCAATCTATCAAATTGTTTAATGACAGACGGCTGAAGGTGAAAGAAACATCAGTAAGGTTGGGGCTTTTCGTTACAGTTATTTTCAGATCATCAGAAGCTTTTCATGACAATTTGCCCATTTGAACCAACAAAGCTTAAATTTTAAACTAGGCTTAAACAAAAAAATGCAAATCGAAATTTTGACAGCAATATATTATAATTCGATTTGCATTAAAATTTAAGCCTTATTGGTGCAAATAATAATAATAATAATAATAATAATTTTCTTTATTGATGAGACATCAATGGCGAGGTTCAGCCATAGGCTGGTCTACCACCTAACCATACAAATTTTTACATAATAATGCCAATTATTAATTTACAAAAATCAAAAATAATACAAATATATTAAATCATAAATAAACCACAAATCTTTGTATGCAAAACAATATGCCAATTAATTAATTAAATAATAATAATAATATTAATAATAATAATAATATAATAAAAATAATAATTTGTATATTACACAGATATTACCTACGCAAATATATTTTTAATATGAATTTTAAACATACTCGGGGACAAGTTTTTTAAATTACAAGGTATGTTGTTGTACAATGACGGTGCCAAATAAGAAAAAGAGCCCTTTAATTTCGATTTTCTATAAGCTGGTACTATATATAAATCTTTAATCCTGAGCTTATAATTATATTGCTTCGGTTTCAATTTGTCAAATAGATAGTGAGGAGTACCAGTTTTCAGAGTTTTATGTATTAAACAGAGATACATAGCTTTTACGCGATTATTTACAGATGTCATATTGGCTAGCCTACGATATTTGGAAATATGATCATACTTGCGTGCACCATAAACGAAACGCAGACAAGAGTTCTCGACAAGTGTAATTCTATTTTTATCTGTTTCTGTGAGATTTGGAATATACGTACAAGCGCAATAATGAAATAAGGGCAGAATTAGAGTGTTAACAAGGCGTAATTTAACTGCTGAACTTAGATCTTGCCTAAATTGGTACAGGTGTCGCAAGCGAAGTCTCGAGGCTGCAAGTTTTTTATTTAGATGTTGCCTGAAAGAGAGATTTTCATCAACAAGAAGTCCTAAAATATTGACAGAAGTGCTACGTTCGACAATGGTACCGTTCAGTCTTATATCAGGTATGGAGTTGGAATTACCAACAGCAAGACATGATGACTTAGAGACATTGATTTTGAGACCGTTGTCTTCTATCCATAGAGATAATTTCTGTAAATCCCAATTAACGTTAGCAATTTGTTCATCCATATCTGATGGGTCTATAGTTGCAATAATCGTTGTATCGTCTGCATATGAGTGTGCTGTGGAGTAATTTAAAACTGATGGCATATCTGCTACATATATAAGAAAAAACAATGGGCCTAATATTGAACCTTGTGGTACACCGTTCTGCAGAGCAAAATTATTTGATGTAAATGTATTTGATTTGTGCGACATGCACACCTGAAAATTTCTGCTAATCAAATAATTTTTACACCACAGAATTGCATTTTCGGAAAAATTGTAAAATTTTAGCTTGGCGAGCAGCATACTGTGATTCACCATATCAAATGGGCATTAGTTATTTATTTTTAAGGTGTGAAAAGTTTATTGAAGAAAAGACATATTATGCTGAACAATGACAGTATTGATTTCATTGTATTACCTCCCAAAGGTTGAAATTTTTTTGAACCAACCTCGTAACTCCTTGGAAAACAGAAATTAGAATAATGCAAGATAATCAATTTAGGGCCAGTTTTACAATCTCTGGTTAAAATTTTAACTGTCAGTTAAATAAACAAAATTGAAACGAAATGAAATATCAAATGACAAATTGATAATAGGGGTTTCCAAGGCTACAGCTTTTTAAGAAATACTTATTGGATATCAGAGTTCATCATGTATAAGTAATATTAAGATGAATAAAATCGATAATTTGCTTATTATTATTACTCTAAAATCAAAATTAAAATGTAATGCATTTAAATTGAGTGCATAAAATTCAGTATCGACCATCTTTGTGACGTCAACGGCACTCTGAAAATTCTGATTGGCTAATGGCTTTTCGAGCGCGCAGATCATGTTCGCGCTGGTTCTGACATGACATTTGAGCGAGCCAGAACAAGTGTTATTTTGACGAAATTTAAGGTTACAAGAATTTTTTACTGAATTTCCTGTTAGTTTTTTGAAGAATCTTTTGAAAAAACAAGTAAGTGAAGTAAATAACCAATAATGCTGTTTATTTTAAACTGTTCACTTTCTTGAATGAATATGGATCCTGAATTTGTGACAGCAGACAGTCGACAAAGAACTGTGTCAGCAGTTGATGGAGGAGAAAACAACATTTTGGAAAATTGCAGTATTCCTTAAATTAATTTATGAAGTCAAATAAATAGTTTCATAGTTGTTTGTTATTTTTTTGTCTTAAATAAAACATCATTTTACCAATAATTTAATTTATTATTAATTAGAAAGTTAAACATGTGCTAATTTTATAATTTTAATGATAACAGAATATGACAAGAATCAGGAGCAGCATTTTTATTTTCTGGTTGTAAATTGAATACACAAATAATTAAATTAGTAAATTAATTAACATGTTTAGATTTAACTCCATTATAATACGGAATATTTATATTTAGTCATTATAACTTACACGTGTTTCTTCATTTTTTGGAACCGTTACATATACATATTTTCTTTGGATTATTTGCTGAGGAATTAGAGCAGCCCGGTACGAAACAGTATTTCATCACCACCACAAAAAAATAGAAAAATAATATTTAATTATTTCCAAAATTATTATCAGTACTCAAGTTTTACCTGATTAGTATGTACAATCACAATTTCTTTAAAAATATCTTCGATAAGTACTACAAAATAAGTTGAGGAACAGAATTTAACAACTGGTTACTTTCTTGGGTTATGTATCATTTGTTTACATCTTACAGGTCTTACATGTTCAATGTTCATGTGTGAAACGACATACCCACTGTGTTTGTTATATATCCGTCTCACTCAGCTCTAGAAACGTATGTTCTCGCGGTGTCGGTGACGTCACACGCACCGATGATTTTCTCGATCCTCATTTGTAGAAACTTTAATAATTTTTTTCTGGCTTATTAGACGCTTTTCGGCCAAAATAAAAAACACGGGTCTAATATTTTTATATAGAGATTAACATATTAAGAAATGAAAAAACTTGGAAACCCCTATTGCTGTCAGTAATCCGATTAAATATTGTTTATTTAACTTACAGTTAAATTCTAACCGGAAATTGTAAAACTAGCCCTTAGTCAAAATTCAAAAGTCACCAGACTTGGCCTGTGAGTTATTTGAAGGCTCATTTTTTTTGAGTTACAGAGCCCAAAGTGATAACTGGGATTACCTTAGTTTATTCAGCATTTTTTCTTCACATCTGAATTGTAATACTAAATGCATAATTTATTTGCTATTGAGAATTGCGATAAAAATATAAAAGAAAATCCCGGATAATTAATAAAAACCTCAAAACTTTTTCCTATTTAACTTTTGGAGAAGTAAATTATTATAACAATAAAGCTTGACGTGTTCTGATTAAAATGTCAGATTAATCAATTACATTTAATGTTTCTTGTAAATTTCCTAAAGTATTAATTCATTTTCTCCGATGGTATCTGGGCAAATTGTCATCTTATCCACTAATTTCTTTTAAATAACACTAATTTAGTCCCAAGTGGTTCGTGTTAGAAAAACCATGAAAATGCCGATAACATCACATATTAATTAGGTATTTTGTTTCTAGTCACGAACGGGGGTGTTCTAAAGCTCTTTACATCACCGCTTATCGACAAGAAAAATTGTTATGCAAAATTTGCTCGCGTGTGAGATTAGAATCAGATTCTTTTCACTTTGTGTCCGTCGCTTCTTATTCTCTAGTCCTGGACAAGTAACTGCATCAAAGAATTTATTGTGCGACGTTCCAGCGATTAAAATGTAAATGCAATGTCGCTATACAACCAAAATAGAAAAGGGAATATTTTATAAGAAAAAACAACTGCGCAGTTTGTCAGATAGAAGAGATAATACATATAATATGCGAATACATTTCTATGGCTTATGCAGAAATGATCAATGTCAGTATTACGTGTTAATAATACCGAGATCTTTATTTAAACTTGACATTATACGCTCTTTTTGTTGATTAAAAATGTCACTTATTCTGTGTTTTAAACTGTCGATAGCCAGATTTTACTGTCAAGCCAAAATAGATTATTATGTGCAGGGCATCGAAGCCAAACCCAGAACCGAACCTGATATATTTTTCAATTCAACCCGAGCGGGAACCGAAGCGGGTATTAAAATTCGGGTGCAGGGTTTGGCTCCGGTTCACTTTCATTTTCAGTTTGACTGTTCGTGAAAATTGTGTTCGTATTGTCTTGTATTATAAATTCCGCACACATTTTAGATCATTTCTATATAAATATTGTTATTTAATAAAACAATAATTCAGTTTGCATTAGGTCGAACCGAACCTAAACCCAATACCTGGGGGTCTATTCTAATTCATAGCCACATGTGCTATCCGCTATATAAGTTCCACTACTAGCCAACAGATGGGGGTCCCCATCCCGCTAATCTGATTTGAATCCATCTGTTGGCTAGTAGTGGAACTTATTAATATTGCCAGATGTCAAGTTGACAAGTAGTTTGGCTTTTCAATTTTGTGATCAAATACTTGTGTTCATGTGCTATATCAATAATATTTGATTAATATCTATATATTAGTACCTATTTAAATTATAATAATTATTTATAATTGTAACAAATAGAACATGTGGCTATCCGACTTAAATCCATCTGTTGGTTAGTAGTGGAACTTATACAGCGGATAGCGGATAGCACATGTGGCTATCCGACTTGAATCCATCTATTGGCTAGTAGTGGAACTTATATAGCGGATAGCGGATAGCACATGTGGCTATGAATTTAGAATAGACCCCCTGAACCCGGAACAAAACCGCAAATTTTATTAATGCTTGAACCAGAACAGCATTTGAACCCATGTCTCAGAAACAAAATAACCAGAACCTGAACCGAACCCAGTTTTTAGCAGGTTCGACGCCCCGATTATTTGTGGTATCAAAATATTAAAAATATCTGTTATCCGGTTAACTTGTTACTGCGGTTGACAACAAATCAGATGAACGGTTAAATAGGTTAAACAAGTTAACCTAGTTACTCAATTATTATTAATTAAATTGACATAAATATTCATTCGTTTTTATTTTAATATTACTATTAGCCGCTTAACAGGTTACTTGTATTTGAATATCCGGTATTTTTCTCAGTTAGCCGGTTAACCGGATAACTGTTGCACCTTTCACAGGTTAGTAATCAGGATTAATTGACTACTACAGATGTTGGTAGTATTAGTTATTATTACGAATATAACGTTTTAATAAATTATTTAGGATTCTTGAATAAATAAGCTTCAATCGATGATTAAATATGTATTAAAAGTTCAAAATTAAGACGTTTTGATCGTTGTTACGACCATTTTCAAGTCAACAGGAAAAATAATTTGTTATAACATACTGAATTGTCGAAATTTAAATTAACATATTGTAAATATATTTTTTAATAAATATTTTTTTACAATACGTTAATTTAAATTTCAGAGCTTCAGAAAATTTCAGTCATAATGTTTTGACATGAATCCTGATTCCTAGTTTTATTTACTTATTTTTACTGGCTGTACTGGAATATAAAAAATAGCGTTATTTTAGCCGAATTTACAGTCTTATTTTGGTAATTAACTGACATTAACAGATTCAGAATCATGGTTTTTTTAACAAATATAAATTGTTTTATTAATAGGTCGAAAAGAAAAATTATTTGTTGATATACCAAGTGTCTACTTGGAATCTATTATATATTTTTTTCATTGTGCAGTAATTACTGACTTTTTAAATTTAGAGAAAAGTAGTAAAAAATAAAGTTTTTCAGAATTAAAAACTACACAATATGAGACTAAAATTAATCACAATTTTATTTTCTTTTAAGAAAAACCGCAAATTAAAATTCGCAATTTATAGCAAATTTCAAAGTGCCATTTCATTACTAATGTTTAATTTTGTTATTTGATAATTTTATATAATTATTAAGTGTAATTAAACACAGAAAGAAGGCATAAAATGATTCAAGAATAGTATATTATTCAAAATTTATAATAATAATGTGTCAGAAGTTTAATATCAAATAAAAACAAATAAAGTATCAGTAATTCAGTGACACCCTGAAATATGCTGTAAATGGGATATTCCACTAATTATTTTTTTTATTATTTTAAATAAAACTTCATTCAATTTTGAAGCATTCATTCAGTATTAAAAGATCTGAATTGTTCCTAATTTAACAGTATTTTATTTTCGCGAAATCAGAGTAACGTCACATTTACCCTATATTTGTCTTTCTCACACACACTGCTCTGAGTACGCTGCGAGAGAAAGATAACAATTGTATGACGAATTTTCCCTTTTAGCAAATGTGAAATATCTCGTAAAGTAATTATTTAAAAAATGTTTTCATTGTTTTAACTATTATTTATTGAGCCATACTTTATGTGAATTTAATTATTTTTATTTTTTTTTTATTATGGTGGAATACCCCATTGCGAATTTTAATTCGCGTTTTTTCGCAAAATAAAAAGAAATTGTGATTAACTTTAGTCCCATATTGTGTAGTTTTTAATTCTGACCAACTTATTTACAACTTTTCTCTAATGACCTAGGTCCTAGGTAAATGAAGTACTTAAGTTTTTTTTTGCCACACAGATTGCAGAATCTGTGCATAAGGCGACTTATCTCATAACTCTTTTGTTCAGGAAATAATTTGGAATTGTATTTTGACATTTTTGTTTTGTATTGATTTACGTGGTTTATCAATAATGTCAAAAAACTGTTGAAAAGAGCTTGTCTGCATGTGCGTTTTTTGATGCAGAAAAAGTAAAAAAATATAGTTTCCAAGTTTGTAACAGCATAGATAATACAGCAAATTGAACAGTGGCGTAGCGTGACTTTTTTGGTAGGGTGTGCAGAAAAAAAATACTATATCAAAATAAGATACATTTTTATTACCATTTGATTAGAGACAGTTTTATTTGAATTTATAGACTCATATAAAATAAAAATAAGACATGTGGGGTGTAATAATAACGAAGAAAATAAATTAAATCAAAACACCCAAAGAAATTATAGAATTGCAACTTTAAATACTTTCGTGCGTAGCAGAATGCATACGTTGACAATTTAATATCTTCCACATTCTAGGTTCAAATGTTCAGTTGAACCATATACCTATTAACTAATATATTGCGGATCCTTTGCTTTTCTTGAAGGAAATTTTAAATTTAAATTTGAGAAATTAAACAATGTACCTAGTATTTATTTTGTATGTAAATTCTTGAATATAAATATTAGTAATAATAAAAAACATTGACATATTCTAGTGCTAAATTTGAATTAAATAATTTACTTTGTTGTACTGTAAAAATAATAGGAATACAATCTGATCAGGATTAATTTATTTAGGTGATAATAAATTACTGTATGAAACACAAAGCAAATGCTTTCGAAGTGCAACTACAAACAGAAATGAAATCAAACGTCAAAGTCAAACCATGTGCTCGCTGTATCACCAAGGCAGCGTTCCAAAACCAAGAATACCGAGTTTTGGCGTAGAGTATGATGTGTTGTGTTTTGGAACGAATGGGAGTTTTGTTGAAGTAAAAAATTGAAACTAAATTAAAAATAATTTTAAAAAACTAACAAAACTACTTATAATTACAACATTAATGTCAAGCCCGTAATAAAAGCGCTTTTCTGGAGCACTCTCCTCTATATAATGTGAAAGTACGCTCCATAAAAGCGCTTTTATTATAAAAGTATGCTCGTAATAAACGCCAACGTATTTACTTATGTTTATTTTCAACCAAAAGCATGTTTTCTTCCTCAAGAAGGCAAATTACTTTCATATGTTGAGAATCGTGAGCATCTAAGTTTGAAAAAATTGTGGAGTAATTTCTATACCCTCCTCGTTAGTAGAGTAAGTAGAACATCACTTTGCAGTAAACTCTGGCAGTTTTGGAACAGGTTGAGTAAACTCTGAGAGTAGAATTTTGGAACGCAGCCCAGCTAGCGACGCTGTCAGCGTTAGCCAATAGTAGTCAAGATTTCCGAGAATGCGCATAATTCGCGGTTGGGTGTTTGTGTGAGACAGACTTATGCAGAAATGATATTTCCATTTCACAGTGTTTCCTTCACCTACCATTATGGGAAAGATACGAGCATTAGCAATATATTAGTTAATAGGTATATGAGTTGAACACTCGCATGCTTTACCAGTGTACCATGTATCCCCACCATGGTACTAGCCGCCCGCTCCCTGCATGTCCTAATGTTAGCTAGACTGGTCGTCAGAATTTCTTTTTAAACCTAGCTTTGCGTTTGGTATACATATAGAGTTCACAAAATAAAAACTAAGTATCTGTGTAATATTTTCTATTTAAAATGAGTTTTAGTATAAAATGCATGTAAATAGAAAATATTTTTAATTTATTTTTTATTTTCCTTACTTCTGGGTGTGCGGAGAACACATTGAACACTATGACGCTACGCAACTGAAATTGAACTGCCTATAAAAGAAACATTATTGCGCAATACCATTCTTACGTGAAGAATACTATAGGTATATTTTAATTGGGTTCTTTTTAGTGCGTAAAGTTTCACTCTTTAGTAAATTAAGATAGGTATATTGAATTCTTTTCAACTACAAATTGCCCCATTTTTATCACATTCTCAAAGGTAAAAGCAAAAAGTAACGACACATTCATGAGTATAAGTAGGTCAATAAGGACGTGAAGAGAATTAAAAATGATAAACTCACTCGTTGCTAACATCGTAGACTGTGTAGTGGGCTGTGGTTGAATGCCTGAATACCTGGAACAAATGATAAACGGATTAAACATTGCCATTGTCGGAAAATTAGATTTACATCAATTAAACATAGTTTACACGAACCATATATTTTAAACCAATTATCAGTTGAAAATAATATCAGATAGAAATATGAATTAAAGTTTTACTAAACCTATAAAATAAACGAAAATTAATCAATAATAATTATTATTACATGCCGATTAAATCGCCACTGGAGTAAAAAGCCAGATTTTCATTAATTCAAGTAAATTTTTATTTCTTCTTTCATTAGCCGTTGTTTTGTCTGTCAAATATTGTAAACTTTTTGCCTATGAAATAGGAAATAGTTAATTTACTATACAAGTACGTAAAGCTAAATAGATCAGAATTAAAACTTGAGTGCAGCGAGGGTTTTAAGACCCGTTAGTAATTATAGATGTTTTACGTATGTGTAGTATCGTAATCATACAATATTTAACCATGATAGAATAAAAAATCCCAATAAATATAAAAAACTACTTTTTTCTGCAGTAGATGTTAGTGTGTTTTTATCTACTCAAAATAGTAGATAAAGTATCACTTTAACCGCAAGGATAGAGATCAAATACTTTAATTCTTATTTATACATAACTCACATACATATTGGCTGGTAGTGCGAGCTCAGTTTTAACTAAAACGCCGTTTTAAGAAATGTCAAATTTCATTATCTAATAATAAAAATAAATAATAATATCAAAATATGATTTTTAAGCAGAAGATAGTTTGTATTCAAACAAATATTTTTTAAAAAATCGTTCTTTAAACATAAGGGTGAAATTAAATATTGAAATTTGAATTTGACATTTCTTAAAACAGCGTTGTAGTTAAAACCGAGCTCTCGCTACCAGCCATTAAGATTTTAAAATAATGGTTAATTAATAATAACATTTATAATTGATTTTTTTATTTTTTTATTTTTTACCTCCCGCTACCCTTGGTAAGGGAGGTATAGGGATCGTGCTAAAAATCACTTATCGAGATTTTAGTAAATGACCACGTTTTAAGGTCCCTAGAATCCAAATTTAACATTTTCACGATGATGTCTGTATGTGTGTATGTGTGTGTGTATGTGTGTGTGTATGTGTGTGTGTATGTGTGTGTGTATGTATGTGTGTGTGTATGTGTAGGGATTTTGTCTTCACTCTAACTCAAATACTATTATTCAGAAAATTCTGAAAACTTGTATTTCCATCCTATTCTAATAAGAAAAGAAGCCATTAGATTTTGGTGTAAATCGGATAACCGGAAATGGCACTTTACCTGAAGCTCATAATAGTTTTTCTTCAAAAAATACCATTAAATGCCATTTTTTCGCATTTTGTCGTTATGAAAATTAAAGATTATTGAATTTTCTACAGGAATACATCAATACTTTTTCTATATATTTTACAGATAAATTTAAAAATAATTTTTTTTACAAGTCCCGAAGCCTAAGAAAAACACAATTCCTTTGTTCCACTGTTCATATTTCAAATGAATGTAACTGACATTAAATGTCACTGTCAAAAAACTAATCACTTCAAATTAATAATAGTGACATTTTAAAAAGAAAATAGTAAATAAAGCAATAGTTTTATGCAATGGAACCGTTTGCAACGTTAGTAAATCCGTAAATATGTATTTAAATTAATAAAAATTAAATAGCGGGAGGTTTTGTGTTGGCCACATCAGATTTTTTTTTCTTTAACACCTGCTACAGAAAGAAATAGAATATTATACACGACGTAAAAACTAAATTACCGACTTGCGAAAAATATAATTTTATCGTCTTGTTACAGTTATCAATGAACCCTGGAATTGAAACTAATATTTGTATTATTTAAAACCGTTATATACGAGTAGATATTTTTGTTATAGGTGAGTTGAAAACTATGTATTAAATTTTATATATTTACTGTAATATTTATAATTTATTCTTATCTAATGACGGGCTATTTTTTAACCGAAACGTCCTCTAAGTGTTTTTAATAAAATGCATACAATTCATTCCACGCTAAATCCTAAGGAGGTTCGTAAAGAATATTCCAATTAATTTTTATTTGAAATATATATTCTCTACAAAAAATGTGGGATACAATGCGCAAGGAAATAGTATATTTTGTAACAAGTGCAGAAAAGCACCTATTGCCCACGAAGTGTGAGAGTTTCGGCACGAGACGAAGTCGAGGGCTGGAATCACATAATTGGGCAATAGGTGTTTCTGCACGAGTGGCACACTATACTTTTTCTACGACCACACTTTTTGGTAAAATACAAATAATTCATTTTTAATAAAGAACGTACTTTTTTCTTAATAATTAATAGAAGTTCAAAATAATTACAATAGTTACTTTTAGTATAAATGGAAATATATACATGGATAAGTAATTACTAAATATTTCGCAATTTATAAATCAAAAAATACATGAAAAAAGAAAATATTCGGAACTGCAGTCTCGAAGATTTCATTGATTTCAAACCAACGTTTCGATCATAACTTAACTATGATCCTTTTCATGATATGCATCAATTTCCAGTTGATCATCGTTTCTCCAACAAAAAATACATACCTATTTAAATATTAACATTATGCATATATTACAGTTGGAAACTTGTGTGAGTAGTAATTACTCACACTTTAACCCACGAATGTGGGAAATGAATAACTTTCGGCTAATCGCCTTTCCAAGCTGTTGTAGAGAGAATACCATAGAGTAACTAACTTTTGTGCTCTTTAAAACTTGCAAATAATTTTCAAGTTTGACATCAGTCGCATACAAAATAAGTAAAAATAGTTCATCATATTTTTTATTGTAAAAAAGTTTTTATCTAGTCACTAAACATTTATACAGAATTTTTTGTAACTGAAAAATATCCAAAATGTTTTTCTTTCTTATTTCACTGTTGGAAGTAATTTAAATTTTTTCCTCGCGTATTTGTAAAGTCTTTGACATATTCCCGAGTAAATCACCCACCCACGCAGTAAAGTTTTATCCGCCTATAGAAAACTTGAGCTAGCGATGCAATTTCTTTGGTAAGGCGCGAATTAAAATTCCGCTCACACTCTGTCGGATCGGACATCATTTGCTGATTACTGCTTTATACACGGCGACGAGCAGACTGTCTTTGCCGCTGGAATAATTGTCACGAAGGAGACAAAATGGCGACGAACGAGGGTAATTCTCGCAGAAGAGGAGAGATCTTATATAGCATCCAACTGCAAATTGCAATAAGAAAACATAGCGTGCTGAAGGACGTATTTGGAAATCTAATTATTTTTAAGAATCTGCAGTTTTTGCGTTACAAGATTTTAAAAATAAATTGGAGAAAGAAATAGCTGACACTTCTGACAGGTTATACGGTTTCAGACAGATATAAAATTGTTAATATTGTCCATTAAAAACAACTTTTGACAAAATTATTAACTTGATGACAATGATTTGTGTTTTTTATTTTATACGTTGCTTAGATAGTATGTGTATTTTCATTTAACAAGATGTTACCAAAAATTGTTTACGAATAAAACTCATTGCTAGAACATGATAATCTAATTCTGAAGCAGGAAAAGAATACGGCTAGTTAAATATCACTTTCTAACAGTTAAAATGTTATTACAATTTTCGCAAGTCATATTTTAATAAAACTGATAACTCTTCTGACAGATTTAATAAGAATTTTGTCATTAGGGATGCATTCGGGTCGGGCCGTACCAGGCTTTGAGGTTTGGATCGACTCGGCCCGAAAATAAAAATTGCCGGCCCGATTCGAAGATCGATCCGACATAAAATTAGCTGGCCCCGCTCAAAAATTGACCCGAAATCGGGCCGGGTCGGACCTAAGCTCGAAATTGAGTGCTCCGGCATTCCTAATTTTGATTTTTATGTGAGGCGAAATGTTTAACTTTTTACCTTCCGTCACCTTTAGGTAAGGAAGGTATTGTCTTTGGTCAAAAAATTCGGTGGTGAGTTTTTAATGAATAAGCATGTTTTAGGGTCCCTACAATACGAATTTACTATTTTTAAGATGATGTCTGTATGTATGTATGTATGTGTGTGTGTGTGTGTGTCCGTGTGTGTGTGCGTGTGTGTGTATGTGTGTCCGTGTGTGACAAATTTTTCTCCGACGGTAACTCCAATACTACAATTCTAAAAATTATAATTCTTTCGTATTCCTCTTCTGTACATCCATATGAAGAGTTGATTAGATTTTGGTTACAATTTATCCACCGGAAGTACCTTTATTTGAAGTTTTTAACAATATTTCTTAAAAAAACGCAGTTAAATATTATTTTTTGACATTTTTTTATTATATATATTAAAGAAAATACTCTTCTCTATCCGGTTTGATTATACATTTTCCTTCATATTCAATAGATGTAAATTTAAAGCATTATAAAGAAATTAATTTTCAATAATTAGTCAGCTTTGCCATTTATTATGGAAACAGCTGACATAGTTATTCAAAAAAATTTAATTGACAGTTGTCAGTTGCAAGTGCAAAACCAAATTTGGAAAAAAGTATAGGATCTAAAATTGGTATGTCATAGTGTTGCTCGCAAGTGACACGCAGAAAAAGACCAAAGAGAAAATGGAAGGACATTACTTAGTGTAGTTTATGTTATAATTTTATTGGATTTATAGAACCTTTTCAAATGAACTTTTGGTATGGAATTTGTAAAAAATAGTATGTGTTCGTGTTCGATTTTACATGATATTATATAAAATCTGTTCCAAGGACCTTTTGGTATGGGATTTGTACAAAATACATGGAATTGACGGAAGGTCTTGTGCTGGCCACAACAGATTTTTTCGTGTCAAACTTAAAAAAAAACCTATACATCCTTATAACGTTCAACTAGTTAACATAAGTTGTTAAAAAAGAGACACTTCTAGTGTAAGTTTGTTAAAAAATTACAGACCTACGAGTATTTGACACTTTGCTTACCAAAGGCGTTCGAAAATTGAAACACTTTTTGACAAATCTTATACAAAAAATGTCATTTACATCATGATTTTTATCTAACTTTGTTTCTGCTAAAAAATAAGACAAGAAATCACTATGACAGGAACAAAAATCATTTTAATTTAAATATACGAGTAGTAACAATAGTAATAATAACAACATCACAATAGCATTATTATGCTTTAGTGAATAACCTTGAATTCTTGAAGTAAAATAACATTTTTATTTGTTAGGATGTGAAGTATGATGTCATTAAATCATTTTGATCCTTTTTAACTCGATACATTTTCTTTAAAATATTAAGGAAACTGTGCATTTGGTTGAACAATAGGATTTTTCGGGTCGGCCTGAAAAGCACGAATTTTTGCATATGATTAGCCCGATAAAAGAATATCTTCGGCCCGGTTCGATGATCGATTCGAAATCAAAATATTTTTTTTTCAAGAAATACTGTTAAAAACTTGTATAAATGATACTACCGGTTATCCGATATACCCTAAAAACGAATGAACTCTTCCCACATTAGTATAGAATGGATATACAAAATTTCAAAATATTCTGACTGATAGTATTTTTAAGTAATTGTGTCCACGGGATCAATACACACTCACACACAGACACATACATACCCACAGACATCATTGTAAAAATGTTAAAATCGGATTTTGGGGACATCAAAACGTGCTTATTCACTAATATCTCTGTATGCGATTTTTAGCATGATCCCTTTACGTCCTTTACTTAGGGTAGCGGGAGGTAAAAGTAGAAAATAGTTAGAACTTTGATGATGTTAAAAAATGAATGCTTCTGTTTTCTTTTGGTTTTGTTGCGCCATAAACTACGAATTGAGCAATTTGTTATTTATTAGTCTGTAACCACAATTAACGTGGCATCGAAATCCCTGTATACAATTCTGTGGGAAAAACGTGAAAAGTGTCAAAGTTAGTCCATAATTTCCCGCGCGGTAGTAAAAACTGTATTCGGAATGGAGCTTAACCGTGGCAGGATTTGTAACTGGCAAAGTTTGAAATTAGAAAATAACGTCTCACAAATCCAGTGGCGAGAGCGGGCATGGATTATGCTTACAAATGCGCACGTCACTTCGACAAATATTCCTTGTTTTCCTTCGCAAAACGATATATTGTCCCTTGCTAACGACCTCGTTTGTTCCAACACATTGCTTTTGTCAACAAACAGACAGACAGGAAAATAGATTTTGTTCTCGATACTGTTTAAATCACAATATGACTAAATAATGAGATCTTGAAATTGTATTAATTTGATACACTTATATTGAGGAGATATCGTTTCAACTTTTTCAGAAAAGCAACCACTAAAACATGAGTACACGAGAACAAGTTCGAAAATAAAAAAAAATCTGTTGTGGCCAGCACAAGACCTTCCGTCAATTCAATGTATTTTGTACAAATTCCATACCAAAAGTTCCTTTGAAAAGATTCTATAAATCCAATAAAATTATAACATGAACATACACTATATAAATTGCACTTGACACTTCTTTCTTTCTTCTTCAGCTTTCTCCAATTTTATTAGGGGTCACTGTTTATTACTCTTCTCTTCCACTTATTTTTGTCCAACGCATCTTCTTCACACACTTCTTCCTCTCTCAAGTCTTCTACAATACAGTCTTTCCATCTTCTCTTTCACCTTCCTCGTACTCCCGGCATTCTGATCCTATATTTTCCATCTTTGGTTTTGCACTTGACACTGACATCTGTCAATTAGAATTTTTTGCATATATCAGCTGTTTTCATGATAAATAGCAAAGCTGACTGATTTTTGAAAGTTAATCTCTTTACAATGCTTTTACTCTATTCTATTGAATATGAAGGAAAATATATAATCAAACCGTATAGAGAAGAGCATTTTCTTTAATATTTATAATAACATAAAATGTCAAAAAAATAATATTTAACTGCGTTTTTTTTAAGAAAAACTGTTAGTAACTTGAAATAAGGGTACTTCCGGTGGATCAATTATAACCAAAATCTAATCAGCTCTTCATATGGATGTAAAGAAAAGGAATACGAAAAGAATTATAATTTTTAGAATTGTAGTATTGGAGTTATCGTCGGAGAAAAATTTGTCACTCACGGACCCACGCACATACATACATCATCTTAAAAATAGTAAATTCGTATTTTAGGGACTCTAAAACGTACTTGTTCACTATAAACTCACCAACGAATTTTTTACCAAAGACAATACCTCCCTTACTTGAAGGTAAAAATTGTCATTGTTTGTTGGATAATTTTAAAACACAAATATGTATTTAGATTCCTTTGAATTTAAACGTTTCCATTTTTGATCATCTGATTCTACTTTTGCAAACATAAATCCTGAAAATCCCGGAGGTATTTTTCAGTTTGCAGACATTTATGAAAATTTATATACAGTAGCGGTCAAAAGTTTTCAGACAAATAATTTTCGTTTATACTTAAATGGGAGTGGGAGACTTTAAATAATGTCACATGGTTTTAAAATTATTTGTTTTTTATCATTATAACTATAAATCATCACGTACATTCTGTTTAAAAGAACACTGCTATAATGTTCGTCCTAACAATTTCTTTAAATTTTTATCAAACAGTCAAAGCATTTATTTCCATTTTGAATCCCCTTTAGTTTGTTTATTTTTATATCATTATTTCTAGTATATTTCTAGTCAAAGAGTGAATATAAATGTTTTCGCTCTTCCGCTTGTAGTTATGCAGCTGAGTGGAGTAGTTGTTACATTTTTAAAGAAGGAAAATGCGTCTTCCAAATTTTTGTTTTATTATTAATCGGAAAATTAACTGACTTTGTGGTTAAACTTATATCTTTGAAAAGAACAACTGAGCTAAAACGAAACGACTATCAATGAAAAATCTCTACATTTTTTCATATAACGATCATCTACAGAGTAAGGAATATATATACTTACAGTACCGGCCCCAAAAATATGGGTACACCATATATCTGATAAGAGATTCACGGGCACTGGCTTGAAAGTTTAGTTTGAGCAAAAAAAGCCAACATATATATATATATATATATATATATATATATATTAACCATCTTCAGGGTTCTAAAATATGTTTAATTTATTACAAATAAATTACAATTTTGTGATTTAAAATTTATTATATGATATACTTACATTGTGTGAGATTAAGTATTGAAAATTATATCTACGTCGTACATCGTTTGTTTGGAGAAAGAATTAAGGAAAATTTTCTGTTTTGTTCATGTAACATTTTTAATAACAGTATGTAATGAATTGTTGAAATATCTCAGTAAATTTTGACTTAACTTTTTATCACATATATGTATATATATATAATTTCAAGCCAATTCAGTCCTTTCGACTGTCAAGTATCTTTATTGAAAACAAGCTTTTCATAATAATTTGTAACACTAATTTTATAAATATGACCTATGCTTTGGTACATTTGTCGTTTGTGTGAATTTTTCAAAAATGAGGTTCGGGAAAATATTACCTTTCAGAACCTTCTAGTAGCCAGTAGCCTATGAAAATTGTAAATGAGTCAATGTTACAGCAAATAATATTTTACTGTGGTCAAGAGTGTTAATATTTAAATGTGTAAAATTAAACGGAGTGTTTCATATTGTAGAAATAAACTAAATTTTCGAATAAAAATAAATTTTATTTCACATAAAAAATTAAGTAATATTCATCTAAATCTGAAACTTGATCAAGCTTCAAGAAAAAAAAATTCAAATTAAATGAATCATTTTTATATTTATTTCACTGTTTCTGGCTCAGTATTAATATCTACCATAGCTGCATTCTCCGAAATAATTTTTTTAATCAACAAATGATTGATAGTGTTCTGTTCTTCTAGTATAATAAAAGATTCTGTTTTTGAATATTTAAGGTATGCTTATTTTTTTATGCTCTAATTTATAATAAACTGATTTTGTCTGTGCGGCAATACTGAAAATCAATAAAGAGAATATTTTCTTTTAAATATTTCCTTGATTGAAGCTTTTATTATTGTTTAACTTCCAGTATTCGTAAAACTAAAATTTCAAATTAAGGATATTGCAAATGTACTAAAATTTCATTTGTGTCGAAAATGTGTACAAACGAAGTCATCTGTAACATTGCAGTAGTACGTAGTATCTTTCATATTTTATAGTATTGCTCCTTCATAAAAGCAACTGCACATTTCTCATAGACTAGAGGTAATAAAAACAGGAATATTAAGGTGGTAAAATCGTACTACGTCTGAGCTGAAGACGTTAGATAGGTCAGAGGTTACGTGATGCAGTGCTCCGATTTAAATCAGTCGAATTATTACACGAATCTGGATCGAAGAGAATCAGACTGTTAACTACCAACAAACACGGCAGGTAGATGAACTAGGGATCAAATACATTTTGCATGTCAGGGATTCCTTAGCATCACAATACAGCGTAGTAACACGTAGTAATTTTCATGAAAACGAGGATTAAATAGTATAATTTACTTTATGGAGCTCCTGAAATAATTACAAATAATTAGCCACATTAAGAATATGTACGAACATGAAATGTATAAAAGGAAGTTCATATTTTTTGACAGCGAAGAATTTTTTATGAAAACCTGTTGATTTTAATAAACTAAGTAGATGGAATACAAAATTTAGTTATAAAAAAGTATTTTTTTTTCTATTTTGACTGGATGTCAAAGAAATGACTCAACTGTAGAGGTTGCTTCTTATTCTTCTGAATAATTCATTCAAATTAAAAGAGTTTATTTCTTGTAATTTCTAGTCCCGTCAATAGAGGTTTTTACCATACAAAAGGTGGAGAAAAACGACTTTAACATATACAGGGTGTCTCAATAAGCTTGCTCACTATTGGTACCTTTTTTATTTGAAGAGGTACGAGGTTGGTTAAATGAGCAAAATTGTGCTATTTTATATTAGAAAATTGGTCATGTAGACAAAATAAAAATTTTGTCAGCGGTTCTCAAAATTTGGGACAATATATATATTTTTTTAAATGGAACCATATATTTTTTATTATCTTATTGGAAAGAGTATTTTTTTCTCTTTCCAATAAGGTAATGTTGTTTATGTACAATTTTTTCAAATAAACGAGTTATTTACGGTTAAAAATTTAAATTTTGTAAACTATTTTATTAGTTTTTTAGTCAAGTAAGCTATGGAAACAATTGATTCTTTGTTTTTTTGACGTTTAATAATTTCTCCGTAAAGTTCTCTGTGTTTAATAATGTTTAATAACTTTACAAATGAAGAAAAGTTAGATATGATCGTGCTATGAGGAAAGTTATATCTAGACACCAGTTACGTAGAACGGTCGGCTCTCTTTCCAAAAGAATTTAAATGTGCGAAAGGAATAATGGCTTTCAATTTGAATATTTTCTTTGTTTTGTTATTACTGTAAAATAAATTAATAAAATAATAATTTTATAAAAGGCAATTGTTTCCATAGTTTACTGGACCTAAACTAATAAAAGATAATTTTTATCTTTAAACGTAAATGACTCGTTTATTTGAAAAAATTGTAAATAAACAACATTACCTTATTGGAAAGAAAAAAAAATACTCTTTCTAATAAGATAATAAAAAATATATAGTTCCATTTAAAAAATATATATTCTGTCCCAAATTTTGGGAACCGCTGACACAATTTTTATTTTGTCTACATGGCCAATTTTCTAATATAAAATGGCACAATTTTGCTAATTTAACCAACCTCGTATCTCTTCAAATAAAAAAGTTACCAATAGTGAGCAAGCTTATTGAGACATTCTGTATGTTGTTTGGGTAGAGACGAGCATAAAAAATTCAAATTTTCTCGGAAACAGTGGCCCGTATCAAAATTTTACGAGAGCACAAAAATAAAGCTTATAATATTTTGTACAAAAAAGGTTCTTGCATTTTTTTACCTAGGATGTACTCTCAAAGAATTATGTTCAAAAATATTTAACCAGAATAACAATTTATGAAAGAAAATGAAATCACTCAAAATATAAACAATATTAAGTAAGATTAATATTTAGTCTAATAGGTTTTGTTTTTTATAATAGTTTATATTCGTCGTGACATCGAAAGAAGTAAATTATCGATGATTTTTAAATAATTTGTGTCAACGCTTTCCTATAAATTCATAAATCACTCTAACCCGGTTAAAGATACGATACCGCTGTTTGAAAATTTTAATTTATCTTGGAATTCTCCTTCATGTCCTGTATTAGACGATTTTTGCTCCGATGAACGGTTCGCGAGTTATTAACAATATAAACATATGAAATTTCTCTAAATTTGGAACATCTGGAAATCGGTTTAGATCTCATTTTTTCATTTGAAATTTCGGTACATATTAAATGCGCAATAATGTTTATCTTTAATCGTGTAGAAAATTCAGAAAAAAAATGAAAACTAAGCCGATTTGCAGACGTTCAAAATATTACAGAAATTTCATATTAAGTTTAAATTGTTAATAACTCGCCAACCACTCATTGGAGCAAAAATCGTGTAGTTACTTAAATATTTAAATTAATATTAAACGATTTTTATGTGAAATATACCTAATCAAATAAACTTCAAAACAATTATTATTTTTGAAAAATGTTAAAACACAAACCCTCGGTTTTAAGTTTTACAAAATTTATGAACACTCTTGAACGTTCAAAATAAATTACTAATTAGGTACCTTAAGATGACAATAGAAAATAGGAATTAAAAGTTGATAATCCTTGTTTGAGGAAGCAGCCGACCATCTTGCAAAAGATGGGACAAATATACCTTTTATAGGACCAGAACCTGCTTGCGGAATAACTGCGCAAACAGTTAAGCAAGAACTTAATACTTTGCTTTGGTAATGGCACAAACGGCATTGGACAGCCACATCAGGCCAAAGACATTCCAAGCTCTTCCTGAATGAGCCATCCAAGAAAAGAACAGACAACTTACTTGTAATGAGCAAGCAAGATGTCAGACTAATAACAGAACTGGTAACAGGACACTGTCAATTAAATAAACATTTGCATAGGTTGGGCCTCAAACAAGAACCAACATGCAGAGGATGTGGAGAAGAGGATGAAACCCCTGAACACTTAATATGTCACTGCGAAGCATTTATGGCAAGCAGACATAGTCTTTTAGGAGCAAAGAAATTGCACACTGAGACATTAAAGGACATTAGTCTAAAGAAAATCTTGGAGTTTACAAAACATACAGGGCTCCTAGAATAGGAAGAAACACGGAGGGTACAATAGACCAGAAAGGTCGCAGTACAGGGGCAAGAATGAACCACCTCCGACAATAATAATAATTGTTTGAGGAAAATTAAATTGACAGAGTAAATGCTCAACGCTTTTTAAGATAAATTAAACGATTTATTGAGTGTAATACCGCTATAATAAATTCAATTCTGACATTAATAAGAACAATCATTTGACACAACATATGTACATATTATGATGATTTGAGAAGAAAGCTTGAATATTAGTGACTATAAGCATGAAATTTAAAACGATATTATTTGAAAATAAGATAAAAATGTTGCGTTATACTGTGTCTTGCAACTTCCATTAAAAATTACATATATCAAGGGAAACAATTTCGGTATTGATCATTTGACTTTATTAAGAATTTTACTGACATATTTTAGAGTAAATTCTTTTGAAATAACTCCTATATGTCTATATTGCGTGATGTAATATGCGTTAATTTAATGGTGTAAATTTGAAATTTCTTATGTTGAAAGACGCAATAATATTGTTCCCAATCTTGAAATTAATTTTTAAAGTACACATTACACCCTGTGTTTTCTTAAGATAAAGGTAATGCAATAAATAATACCGACTATTTTTGGGAGTAAGGGTTTAAAATTAAGTTAATGTTGGGTATTATACATCACGCAAGTTATATTAATACTGTATAAACGTTATACACGAACGGGAACTTATATTATAGGAAGTGAACCACACTTCATAAGAACAATAATCATTAAAATTATAGTATAAATTAACTAAATAAATTAATTATTTTTCAGCCTACTAATATGTTTCATTAAAATATCTAAGTTGACTTAGCTAAATTTTATAAATTTGTAATGACAAATTATAGTAAAATTAATTACAAAATTAGATGAAATTATTACATTTATATCGTAATAAGTATTGAACTAAATACAAATAAAGAAATTAAGTATACATATTTAAATTTTGTATTTACGAGTTAGTTACCTAATTCATTGGATAAACGAAACTTGTAAGACAAAAATAATGAAGGCTGCAAGAACTTCTTGACTGGAAAGGTGATGAAGGAAAGAAAATTACGGGATTTCAGTCAAATATTAAATATATTATATACTAAGAAGAGAAATGACTTAAAATCTAGCGACAATTCGAGAAACGACCTTCGGAACAAGTTATAACTTAATTTCAGTTAAAGGGTGCCATTGTTAAATCAAGGTTTATAAAAGTATATCTTAATTTATTGACGACTACATGAGTTTTTTAACGTATTTATTTATTTATTTTTTTAAATTTTGACGACCATTGTATGTATAATATGTTATTTATTATTGTTTAGTATCCATGTTTTACAATCTAAAAATTTTCACGTAAGTTACACATGTTTGTATTTTTTAAAAATATTTTTTTTCAAAATCTGTAATATTATTGTAGCTCCTGTACAGGCGGAAAATATATTTAATAATTGAATGAAATCCAGTAATTTCCTTCAAAAATAATGAAGTCAAAATAGAGTAAAATTAAATAAAATAAGTAATTAAAGTAACCATTTGCAATTAAAATGTTAAAGTAATATTTGTAAATTATACTAAATTATTAGACGTGTGATTTTTCTGGCATATCAGATGTCATAAATGTAAAGGGACAATTATAACCTGTAAGAAAGGTAATAATTTGTGCATCTGCTATATTACTTGTAGCTTTACCAATTTTCTAATTTTTGCAATCTTACCTACACAAAAACAAATAAATACAGCACAAGCTGACGTTTGTCACGTGAACGTGAAGTGGTGCACATGCGCAGTTGTGAAATCCTTTTACTTTAAAGGTTGAAAGTTGGTCAACTTTAGTTCTTAAAATAAAATTAAAGTGTACATAAAGTAGTACATTTATTAACACACCTTTAACTTTTGTAAAGTAAAAGAAAAAGAAAAGGTAAAATAAAAAAGTAGGCTGCATAAATCCACCTTAAGAAGTGGTTGTGATAGAGAGTTGTCTAAGTCAAAGCAAGATCTATTGGTGAAAAAATGGCGGCATATCAACGTTCGTGTTTGCTTATGGAGCGAGTACTGAAAAACAGTTATTAGTAACAACCTTTTGGCTGATTATTTATATTTATTTTAATTGCAATTTTCATATATTGTTTATCGCTGTCATATAACTTTAATTTTAATTATTGTTGTTCCCTTGAACTTTGAACGAAGTTTACTATTCCGCACTGTGTCATTCCATGCGTAAAACTATGTAATTTTGGGGGAATTACATGTGAATATCTTTTAGGCAATCTTCGTAAAGTATGTAAATATTACCTATCTCTTTCCTACACGTGCGGTACTGACAGGTTTCACTTACAATTCAGTAAGTAATTAGGTCTGTTTAAGTTGGAATTATTTTCACCTCGGTGCACCTTACGAGACTTAATAATGGAGGCTCAGATGCGAATATATGTACACAAGGACTTGGAAAATTATATTATGAATTTCTCTTCCATATACAGGCTAGTAATCGGCACCCCCGATCCCCGAACATGTAAAATCATAAGCGTTGTTCATAGAAATAAATAAATAAATATATCATCACGGCATATTACCCATTTTTGTGTTCCAGTATCTACAACACATATAGACATCGGTAATGATGACGATATATTTTACCGTGTGGGCGCTTACCAGGCGTCACCTCACGGGCACTCATAGCTGGTGTGGAGAGTGCACCACAGGGGTCACTTTTGTGCCATTTAAAATTGGAAATATTTGGCGTTTGAACGGTTTGCAAATGGTTGGAGTTTGAGATCGAATGCGCATGCCTGGTTTCAAACTGGTTTTAAATCAAACGGTTTGAAATTTTTGTGAATACATAATGAAAACTCATTTATAAGCATCTGGTGTTCTTCAGTCTGATAATGGAAATATTGCGAAACTGTAAATTAAACTTAAATATCATTTGCAATTTGTTTGAAAAAAAAATCTGATTACTGAAGTATTGTCATTTTAACATAATTTTCATTTTGTTTTTTACCTCCCGCTACCTTAGGTAAGGGAGGTATACGGATCGTGCTAAAAATCGCATATAGAGATTTTAGTGAATAAGCACGTTTTGATGTCCCCAGAATCCGATTTTAACATTTTTACAATGATGTCTGTGGGTATGTATGTGTGTGTGTGTGTGTGTGTGTGTGTGTGTGTGTGTGTGTGTGTGTGTGTGTGTGTGTGTGTGTGTGTGTGTGTGTGGATCCTGTGGACACGATTACTCAAATACTATCAATCAGAAAATTTTGAAATTTTGTATACCCATTCTATACTAATGTGGGAAGAGTTGATTAGTTTTTAGTGTATATCAGATAACCGGAAGTATCACTTATACAAGCTTTTACCAGTTTTTCTTGAAAAAATTGCATTGAATACAATTTTTCAGCAACTTTTACTATTAAAAATATAATATAATGGTACAATCTTCAATTCTACGATAATATAACTTTAAAAAACTTTAAATAACTTTAAATATGAATTTATAAAATAATTTATTTTTATACATCATCTGACACATGCGTCAAACAAAAACATAATACTTTAATAAAATTTTGACGTATTTAAACAAATGTCACTGTCACATTTACATTAATAATGAAACTGTGTTAAGAAGAATTAAGTAGAAATATATTTGATTTGTAAATATAAATCTGTCAGTATAAGTACGTGTTTTCAAAATGTCAAATATTGGTTTACAACTACACATTTACAACATGTACGGCAAAGAATTTACACAGATTGCGTTTTTAGAGCACTTGGAAGTTGATGATGATTTTTCACGGATTATCTTTTTCTTTGGTAAGGCACATTTTCTCCTCTCTGGGTATGTTAATAAGCAAAATTGCCAGATATGGGCAGAGGAAAATCTTCATGTGATTTACGAGGTACCATTACATGTCCAAATGAGACTGTTTGGTGCGCACTATGGTCAGGTGGCGTCATTGGAACTTACTTTTTCGAAAACTATGAAGGTCGAACTGTTATTTTTGGCGCGAAATTAATTTCGTATTACAGACTTCTATTTATTAAAACAACAAATTAGATTTTGTTTATAAACGATCAACCGGAACGGAAAAAGATACTTTACTTAAAGCTCCTTACTATTTTAAACATGGAATTTGCGGGAGGTCATGTGCTGGCCACATCAGATTTTTTTCCTAATAGCCATTATTTCAATATCGTCATCTTCACTTGAAGAATAATTTAAACAGTCAAATATTCTATTGGACATGCTACTATCGGAATCCGTCATCTGTTATTAAGGGAATTTCAATAGGTATGTTATTAAGCTGCAAAAATATACTCACCTTAAAATATTTATTAAAATAATAAATATAAATTTATTTTAAATGTATCAAACAGAAATTTCGAGATAACCTAATTTTCTGCTAACGAAAACAAACTCGCATATATGTGGGAATGTCAAACTTCTGAAGAATATAAATGCGTATGTCTCAAACTAAAAATTTCCAGTCGAGTTGGAAATTATTCTGACCGTTATCAAATATCAATCAGTCCCCAACCAGGCAGAAAACTTTTTGCCCAGCCAACTAGTAGTCAGAGTTTGAAATTTTTGACTTTGTGTAGATGGCTATGCATTTTGCCATTTTGGGTAGTTTATCATTTGTCCACTCAACCTAGTCAGTGCTTCCTAGAGGCTTCAGTGCACCACAGTGATGTGCTCCAATAAGAGCGAAACTCGTCTTTGGTTCTGGTTGAGTGGACCAGTCTGTAATAACTTACAGAGAGGTTGATTCAGAGACTGAAATCTTGTAAAACATGTTAAGTATGATTTTTAAAAAAAATTATATTAAAACAGCTTCACCAAGTATCGCCAGTGTACTTGAAAGTTATGAAGTTGATATTTTTGGTTTTGTGCATTATTTATACCGGATCTTTAAATTTACGGTTTTTCATACCGATATTATTTCGGTTCGGTTATGTTTCCGGTTACAGAATAAATCTATTTTCCATATCGGAATTCGGTTTCCATATTTGTGGCAATAAAATATAGGTTTCGGTTTTCGGTTACGGTTTCATAAAAAGCCAAATTTCGGTGCGGTTTTCTGTTACGGTTGCGTTACGGTATAGTTTTTGTACTAGTGACACAAATAATTATTGCCTGCTTTGTAACGGTAGAAATTCGGTATTCAAATCACCCCAAAAATAATGCTAGCCATGGAATTGTAACAAATAAATAAAATCGTGTAACGGCCTGTCTGTTAAGTTAAGCTAGTTTATTTCTACTATAGAACGTTAAATATGTATGGATTGTCTCTTGCCCCGCGGTATAGCAAGTCTATTCTGATTTGTAGGCAAGTATAGGTATTTTTTTTAAATTTTCTGCAAGGGAACAATTAACTACTAATTTTACTAGTTAACTTTTCAATAACAGATAAGTAAGAATCGTTTTTCATTTAAAACTATTATATTAATATCATATTAAAGTAGATTAGTATATGTGCAAAATATCTTAAAATAAATACAAAGTTATCGGATCACATCATTATTTTTTTTTTCTTTAACAGAAACTAGAAGATGATATTCTCGCATGCACGTATAAATTTCTTCTGTGAATATAAAAATAAATGTCTTCTAGAAATAGAGTCATAATATTGTGAAAATAGAATCAATTTTCCGGTTTTAGTAAACAAAATATTCGTTCGTGTTTATCAAACATAAAATCTTCCGAAAACAAAATAATATACACGCCATTATATTTTTATACACGTTTCACACGTTCTTAGTTGTAAACATAAATTTAATAATTTTCAATTTACTTTGTTTATCAACAATCATTTTTCAAATAACGTATAAGCATTTACGAAAATATAAAACCTTATAAAAAGTAAATTATGAAATAATTTCCCTTTTTGTGTCAACAGAAACGGTTATTTTATTTTGCATTAAATCGTTTTAATATGATAGAGAATTTTAATTAATATGATAATGGATAGTGATTTTAAAATGTAAATTATGTTTGTATAGCTGGAAAATTGTTATTTGTTTATTGGATTATTAAAAAATATAAACTGTTTTTAATATGAAACTAAAATAATATAAACATAAACATATTTGTGTTCCAATTATTTTCCTCCAATGTAGAACACAGGACAGAAATTATTCGCGTTTTAGTTTTCACTTATAATTATTTTATTTAAGTTATATTATAGTAAAAATTCTTGCAGTGGGATCTACAAGTTTATTGTAAGTAATTATTTAAAAAAAAAGTAAAATTTGAACAAATATTTTAACTATTGTTTTATGTATTTTTGAGATATTTTATACTACTTACCAAGTTTGGAAAGTGGCGTTTTACTAAATGTGGTTGTTAATTTTTAGAATAAGTTAGAAGCAAGGCCTACGAGTATTAACCAAAAAAAAATTGGTTCACACGTATTTTTAGTCCTACGTCCTAATAATGATTTTAATAGAAATCGTCACTTAAGTGCACAAAAATGGTCATTAAAAGCTCAGAAACCGGCACTAAAGTAATCCATTATACGACGATTTATATGGTATATAAAATTTTTTTTTTTTTAGTTCAAGGTCAAATGCCTTAAAATTAAAAGTTACATTTTTTCAAGGGTTGTTGCGTGAGGCCACCCCCTAAGACCGCCACTGAAGCGTAGGTAATTTTTTTGAAAGTTACCAATTTTTTTTTCTGAGATGAAAAGCTATAATTTTTACTTTATTCTCACAGTATTTGGACATTAAAGTTAATGAATCTATTGTTTTGAATTATTTATCTGCAATAAACAACAGATGAAATTAATGTGAAATTAAGCATAAGTAAAAATTATTACTAATATTAATACTACATATTAAGTGATATACAATAAAGATATGTCGATTCCTGGAATCATTTTTAAATAAATGAAAAAGTAAATAGTATGCGAGTAAATAATGCTTTTTATTGTTTACAAAAATAAATAATTATAATACTACAGATACGTTACGTATAATCACCATGTAAAACAGATCATTTCGAGTTAGTAATCTGATATATTTCTTTTAATTCAATCAAAAATAAGTAAAAAATAATCTTCAAATAAAATGATTTTTGAAATATTTCATTTACATTTATAATAATTTTTAAAAAAGTTACAGTGGCTCAGAGAATTTTCACAGTGGCTCGAGCCACTGTAAAAAGGGCCTAAATCCGCCACTGGTATAACTTGTTCTTTAATAGTTGTTGGCTGCCAATTTTTAAAATATTTTTCTTTACTGGTAAATATGTAATTTTTCATAAAAAGTTTTATTCACTTTATAAAATCTGACTATAACGTGATGAAACTTCCTTGTATACCGTTACATATCAGCTAACGCTATCGCTATCGCTTTGGCTATATTCCTTATCATTAATCATTGGTAGGTGCATGGTACACGTGCAATATACTTGCTTTGCTGTCATTTAATCCTCTGCGAATGGCTTAAAGTTACATGGAGTTAATGTGCTGCACAATGCACCAGCTTTCGATCCAAATTACATGAGATACAAGCGACAAGAAACAGAATACGATACTTACTGATTTCACATTGTGCTTGAAGAGGACGTAGCGTAAGTCGGTGGAGCATTCGTAGCCTTTCACGTTCAGTTGTCTCTGAAGAAAAGAAGAAAAATTTGTGAGAAGATACATTTAATTTAATTTTTACATCAAGGTACTTTAGAACAAATTCGAGATCCTTATTTGAAAAACTTTTTATTATGCAAATAACATGGTGTAATTAGATTTTTCCAAAAATTTTCGAGATATAACACAAACGTTATATATTTTTTTAAATGGAACATATGTTGAAAACAATCTCATCTTTTGTAAATGATGATCTGCAATTGATTTTTCAATTTGTTTCTTAATTAATTTAATTTTTCTCACAAAAAAAAAATAATATTTCAAATTTTATTCATGTTTAAAACAAAAAACTGTAGACTTGTTACAGGTAAATCATTGAAAAGCTTACAAAATAAGGAAAAAGATGAGACCATTTTCAACAAATGTTCCCATTTAAAAAATATAATGTTTGTTTTATATCTTGAGAATTATTAAATTAATTAAACCACGTTATTTTACGTAAAAAAACAGTATAAAAATTATTTAAACATTTTTTCTGTATCTCATAATAAGCGAGATATGAGGTAGGTACTTTCAAAATAAGCAAAAAACAAGTATCTATTAAAGTTGCCTTAAAAAGTTTCTGTAGCGTGCATCATAAGAAAGTTTTTCATATAAGGAACACGAATTTGTTTCATCCTGTACACTGAATTTTAACTGAAATCCGGTATTTTTCTCAAAATAATATCTCATAGCCCTAATCCATATTAGTTGGCCTAGTCGCTAAAATTTTATTTTATTTAGTGCATATATACAAATGATAACTAACGTAATTATCGGTATTTTTAATATTATTTATATTTTGTGGTTCTTGTATTACATAGCAAGATATATTTTCTGAAATATTTTCTTGTTTTAATGTCAAATGAAATAATTAATTGCTCTACTAACAATACGAGAAACACAAATAGAGTTTGAAAAGAATTGACGTCATTTGTTTGTCAGAGTTTAGAAATAAAACACAAAAATATTATCGCAATTTTTAAGAATTATCGGGATAATTATCCAATCTTGATAAATAATAGAAATTTACTAATAAATTTGAGTTATTTTGAAACTGTTAAATATTCATGTTTACCTAGAAATATAATTTAAAATTACGTTATAATGCGGAAATATCTTTACTTAAAAAAAAAACTTCCTCCATTATTATTGGAAATAATACTATTTGTCACGACAAATGAATTTAATAAATAGGCCAACTAATATGTATTAGAGCTCGTATAAGCTGAACAAGCAATAAAAAACTGTTTTCTCACGTTAAAAGTCTATGGCTTTCATTTTCTGCAGCACCTTGCTTTATACTATTACAGATTGACATATTTAGAAATAATAAGAAATATAATGATAAATAAATATGTGAAATAAGAGAACATAAACAACAATATTGCTTTATTTATCTTTCATTCCATGATAAATTTATATAATTTCCTATTGTCTATTTCCGATATAATAAGAGTATAGTATGTTCTCGTTCCCATCATCGTAGTTTCTTCTCTTGGCTGCATCCGTGTATTCCGGTGGGAAATTAATATTGAATAGGTGGGAAGCGAGTCCGGTTGGCTTGTGGTCGCTGTGTAAAGTGTTCGCCGATTATTGCCACGTATCAGAATAAACGCGAGCGAGCTTTATTGAATAAATCATGCGTTTTCTAGGTTATGGCCCGCCAAGCTGAGATTGTTTACTACTATAGGGTAGTGCAGACGGGTAGTAATAGTGGTTATTGCTTTTGCACTTAACCAGAAATAATGACTGTGTACTAGAGAAAAAGGGTTTTGTAGTAAACATTTATTGGCTGTTATGTTTGTATAGGAAAATTTTCTAAAACATTTTCTTCGAAAGATTGTCATTTTAGTGACTATATCATCCATTAAATATAAACTAATAAGTATGCGTAATTTTTTTTTAGTTACCACGTATTACAGCGGTTATTATCAAGTAACCATGGTGAACGAATATACGAACCTTTCTACAGAGAATTTATTTTAAAATGCAACATTATGGTTCATCACTTCCATGGTTACTCACTATAGACCACGTTAGTGTAACGGTCAATTTGTGGCGGCAAATTTAAACTAAAACCCTAACTCGCTTTGCCGATTTATACTCCCATGTTATTCATACGGGAACAATAATATGCTATTTTCAAAATGTTCAACAGAACTTTAATATGCAAATCTTATTTATTAAACTTTATAAATACAAATCTCTAATGTGTTGTCTATCTACTTATGACGTATAAATATCTAAAACACCCAAAATTATTAAATAATCTGTAATTAAACAAGTGCAAATTCATTAAAACGTAGGTCGCAGCTGTTTTCGATTTTATTTAATCCTGACAATTTAAATCGTCAACAAAGAAATGATCTATTGCGGACAACTTAATAACCCTTTCAGACATCGCAAATAACAGAAAAACTTATAACCACCTTATATTATAACTTTAAAGACAAACAGCGTCAAATCCAAAACTAACCTACAAATTCAGTGGACTGACCTGTCACTGTAATTTCTAACTGCACCAAGTTTCGACATATAGGCATGTTCTTTTATTCATCGATGTATAATGCGCTTAATGCGCGTATCCATCAGCGAGTTATTAAATTATTTGATGAATTTTAGATTGAATATGTATCAAGTTTTTAAATTTAGCAATGAAACATTCGCTTACTCATCATATCCATCGAACTGAAGAGTCGATGGATTTTCAAACTTTCGCTGCATTCGTGGTGGGGGTAAATGTTATTTATGTTTTTAAGGTTAAGTTTTATTGGGGATTATAAATAATTGCAGTACAAGAGTGTTTAATTCGCGAAACTGTTGCAAATACATACATTGTAATGGAAATGTTTCAGTTAGATCACAATGGATTGCAATTTCATGTCGAAGAAAATAGCGTTAGTTTAGATAGGAATCGTCTTTGATTGGTCAGAATGCAAATCAAGTTCACAAAAACGAAAAAAAATATCACCTGCCAATTGCCAGTTATTAAATTAAATCTACATAGTTAAGTAATGTTTAACCATGATTTGTTGTAATTTTTAATATTCAGGTTTCCTTCATTTTTACATATAAAAATATTTGTTATTAACAAATTTTAGTTTCACGAATTTAAATCATTTTTTAATGCATGTAAAAACGGTCGGCTCTCAAGCGCCATCTACTATTTTCTTACGTGAAATGAAGTATAATAAACTAAAATGGTATTTTTTCTTCTGTAATTGTATTGTACTAAATTTTTGAAACAAATTTCTGACAAAAATAATTCTGCCATTTTTAAATTTCAAGCGCATTTTCAATAGAGAGTTCGTAAAATGACCCTTTGCGCTGTTTCATCGGTTACATCTGAAATCCATCGACGACGTCATTTTAAAATTTGATGGAATTCAGCGCTTAATTTTCTGTTGAATAAAAAAACGTGCCTCTACTATTTGCAATCCTACTTTCTGTAAAATGAAATTATGCTTAACTTATTATTTTGTTTATACTTTTACTGTACAGAAAGCAAAGAGTATTGTTAACAGTTAGTAAAAAACTCAAAATTATACTTAATAGCTTTAATAATATGAATTGAACATGCGCTTCCATAAGAACTACATATATTCTGATTTGATTTTAACCTCACTAATGTGGTCTATTGTCAAAAAATGACAGCAATGTAATATTTGTCCATTTTAAAATGCAACATTATAAATAGTATTGCAGCATAGGATATACCTCCAAAACACATCACAAATGGTGTCAATTCTTATTACGACCGACTAAAATATTGCCTGAGTGTGAATGAGGGTATTTTTTAACACGTATTACATGTTTATGTTATGTTATGAATTTTTGTAAGCTAAAGTTTGTTAAGATGTGCAACATTCATGTTTTGATTTTTTGTTAATCGTATGTAGGTTGTAGGCTAATTTATTGGAAATTAGTAATGATAATTCAAAACTATAAATTTTATATGTTGCATTTTAAAATGGACAAATATTACATTGCTGTCATTTTTTGACAATAGTGAGTAACCATGGAAATGATTGACCATATGTTGCATGTTAACATAAATTCACTGTATATTCGAATATACCTGCCTTCGTACAGTTAAAAAATAACCTAATTCGGAGTAGACTATGAACACAGAAACGTATGTCTGATCATTATTTAATTCAAAAGTCAAGTTGTCAAAATTGATCGTATAATGTAATTTTAAGGAGAAAAGATTATAAAAAAATTTAAAGAATATTACCATTCACCGTTTTCTAATTTATTTTTATGTCTAAATTAAGGATTGAATAAAATAGTTATAATGAAAAATTACATTAAAATTGAAAACTGCCTAGGCCGGAAATATAAAAACGACCCCATGTATATACATAAAGAAATATCCCTTACCAGCGTGTGGTTGGTGACCAAAATCGACACACTCTCATTCCCAGTATCCAGAAGAGCCAACCCTCCATCATCCGCTTGGAACACGAAATGCGTGGGACTTATCCACTTGGGCGGCAGCCTCGTAGGGTCCAACTCTCCCTGGAGGTACTCCTCCAGCTTCATGCGCCTCCCGGACCAGTACAGCAACTCGTCCACGTACCCCAGGAGGTAGATGGCGGTCACGATGCCAGCGATCACCACCGCGATCACCAGGAGGGAGAGGACCACGGAACGCCAGTTGTGGCCGTCGTCGCCTTGGTATGCTAGTTCCTATAAGCGGCGAAAACTGTTAGAAAAAGGACAAAGGGACAATGTTGTGTGTGATGCACCTGATGTTGAGTTTAAGTTTAATTTAGTGTGATGCATTGTGAAAATGTTACTTGTGTCTAGAATTTAATATTCTGAAGCTAGTGATTTTTTTAAATATAAGATTGAAGTATGGGGTTTGTTACTTACATACGTGTGCCTACTGTAAGAAAGAGAAACTATGAGAAACATGAAAAATCTTTTTGTTAGATATATAATAAATATGTATAATATTGTTTCTTCCTGTAACATATGAGCATTAGCATTAATAACAGCGGTGAAAGCTTCCAGCCAGACAATTTTTCATTACCACAAAATGATCAAAAATAACTAATTCAATTAGCAATAAGTAAAAAATCTGATAACCTTCCGCTGGGTATTAAATCACGCAGTATAAATAAAGCAATCATTATGTTCAAATATTTTTTGCTTCCTGACAGTGACTTTGTTTAAATATGTCAAAATTGTTATTAAAATATTTTTTTGTTTGACGCATACGCAAGATGATGTATAAAAATAAATTATTTTATAAATGTATATTTAAAGTTATTTAAATTTATTTACTAAATACTAGTATCGTAGAATTGAAGATTGTACCATTATATTCATTTTTATTAGTAAAAGTTGCTGAAAAATTATATTCAATGAATTTTTTATAAGAAAAACTGTTATAAGCTTGTATAAACGAGTCTTCCAGTTATTCTATATACACTAAAAATTAATGAGCTCTTCCCACATTAGTATAGAATGGGTATACAAAATTTCAAAATTTTCTGATTGACAGTTTTTGAGTAATCGTGTCCACACGATCCACACAGACACACATCCATACACACACACACACACACACACACACACACACACACATATACATACATACATACACACAAAATGTTAAGATCGGGTTCTGGGGACATCAAAACGAGTTTATTCACTAAAATCTCTATATGCGATTTTCAACACGATCCCTATACCTGAAATTGGTAAGACTGATACATAAATTTATTTCTTGTTTTGACACTGTTGACAGTGTCATTTGAAAATTTAAATTTGAGTACATTTACAATTTTTTATTAAAATAGTTGTTGTTTCCCTTACTCACGGACCATTATTTCTTACATTACCTTTAAAGCAATAATCTAAAACATTTCAATCACTCAAAATCCTATTAGCTGTCAGGCCCCTGCTCTGTCATAACCTATTTATACTTTTGAAAATGATCCCCAGGATTGTATTACCAGCTGAATCAGTTATTTTTGATCACTCTGTACTTTTATAAGAGTGTCTATTAGTTATTAATGTTTTTATGCATAATAAAAATAATGATTTGTTATATTAGAAGTTAACTGTCACTTTTCACATTAATGTGAAATTCAAAATTTGACATTAATTTTACTTTTGTATCTTCGATATTTCGATTTTGCGAAAAAATCTAAATACATTATGTAAATGTCAAAGTATTTCATCTAGGATAGTGCGTAAAATTGATGTTTAGTTGTTAGTTGTAAGTTTGTAAAATAGTTGTTTAGTAACAAGTTTTCATTAGTCACGGGTTACTGAGCAACACGCTAAATTTGCAAAACAGCAAAACCATGGCGTATATTTTATCATAGCAAACTTCTCATTTAATATAATGATCCTAATTCATAAATAAAAGTTTTTTTTTTATATGTATTGAATTATTAGATTCTATCGTAAATAAAATATTAAACGATACACATACGTAAAGCATCTTTAGTCACTCACTAAAGACAAGCTTTACGTACTTGTATCGTAAATAACTATTCTGGTTTAAAGAAGGTAAAAATTAACAAATGTTATGGCAACTTAATTCTAGTTAAGAATGGACTTGGGCATAAGATAGGGATTATGATTACAGCTTTTTGATTGGTCTACTAAACGCGAATCAAGTTTACGATAGCGAAAAATATGTAGTAAAACGTTGCACTCAGTTGTTGAACATCGTAAGAGCTCTAGCATTGTAGTCACCACAGAAGTTTAAGTCGTGATTCTATAAACCTTTTATTATAATACTTCTTTAAGAAACTGTTTATTTTCTAAAGATTTAAAAATTGTCAAATATTGACGTTTCGAGCTGTGTTTTGCATGAAACACTAATTCATAAGTTTTATGTGTGTACAATGGGCATAGAGGTAAGAATATATAATGAGAGAGAGCGTTAAGTTTGCTTCTAGACAATGAATTACCTTGATGCCCAGTGAATGAAGGGGAATGAAACGTCAGCCATATTGTATTGTTCCATTTTTAGCGCGTTATTCAAAAGTTTTCATTTTACTCGTACATATTTATTTCTAAAATAAAGTTAAGTGACGAGTAATAAAACAATAAGAATAGTGCAATTTATCTGAAAAAAATTATTTTAGAAACCAATGTTTGCTGTAATACAGTGTTTTTATTTATACAAGTATTTTTGTTACTAAAGTACATAATATTTAAAACTTAAATAAATACAATACAAATAAACATGTGAATCTAAGAATCTTCGAAAAGAATTAATTTATTGTATTGTTGTCATCGAATGTGTGATTAATCTTTGATATTTTTTTGTTATATAAAATAGTCGTTTGGAAATTATGGATATATTTAGAATAATTACGCATGAAAGGTTATGTTTCTTTTCCTTTCAATAGCTTTCTGTGTTTCTGATTTCCGCCCAGAACGATTACTAGGGCCCGACACAGAGCACACTGGCATATTTATTATAATTATATTAATAAATTTCAAATAGCGCAGGTCTAGTGAAAGCACACAACAAATCAGAAATGGAACAGTACAAGATGGCGCACGGTTTCATGATTTTATATATTCTTAACTTTATGACAACGGACATGCTTCGAAACGCTATCAAGTCCATTCTTAACTAGTAGTAAATACTTGGCATCACCGTAAAGTTAATTTAAATTAATTTAATTAATTTAATTCCATTTAAAAAATTTAAAATGATATCGTATCCTGAGAACAAAATAGAATTTAGACCTTTTCACATTTAAAAATTGCAATTAAGTCCACCTCCAACTTTATGATTTAAATTATAGATTTAAACTTAATAAAAAAAAATAACAATTTGTTTCTATTTTTTCAGTAACTCAGTACATTTTTCTGAAATTATTTTTTTTATTCCAATCGGCTGAATATAAAATATGGCTAGGAATCTTTGACCTCCACAGTACATCAGTACACACAGATTTTTTAAATTCAAATTAGAGTTCTTCTAATATCTATCATATTAAAATTCTCTCAGTATTTGGAATATTATTTTTGTGCATTATTCTATTATTTCATATGATACGATTCAAATGAAGAATGATAAACGTAATCTGTATTTCATTAGCCAGATTTGAGTGAAAACAAATTTTTCTATTCACTTGTAGATTCCGTTTCACAATTTGCATAAAAACATCGTAATGAATATGTCCAGCTCCACATACATATGTAAAACAATTTCATTAAACCTTTCAAAGTGCAAAATTCCCCCATCTGAGACAAGAGAAGGGCTTCAAGTTTCAGAGCTTTCAAATGTCTGTTCTGGCGCACGCAGTGACAAATTAAATATTCAGAGAACCCATCTGTCTTTTAAACTGTTGTGCCTCGTATAGACGCCTGCGTTATTTGTTACGTCTAAGTTTTTACTCTTATAGAATTTAAAACAGAACACAATAAATTTTTGTCGGTAGTTATTGTCAAATGGTAAAAAATTGCCTTCTGCAACGCGATATTGCTTTCAGAAATTACATCTTCGTTATGTTCCACCGTTTCACCACTTCAGGAAATTGCCACTGTGAAATATTTTCTCTTTTTAATAAATTGCCAACGTTTATCATTCATTCTCACTGAGTTAATAGTTTAACAGCAATTTTTTAATTAAAACTACTGATTACAGCAAAATTCATTAGGAGAAATGGAGTTAGCATTAAACGGGTATTCCATTAGTTAATGTGATGTTTGTGAATTTGTTTTGTACAATTGTTCAAACTACTTTAAACCGGAATTGACTTTAAATGATATAAAAATGATTATCACGTGTTTTAGAGCAGATGCAGAGAAACGAATAGGATATAGAATGTCAAAACACATAAGACAAAAGAGAAAAGATATGGACCTGCACATATTTAGAGTAGAGTATTGGACAATGAAAATTCGCTAACAATAATTGCAAATCTAAAGCGAGAGAGAAAGAAAAAATGTACAGACTAAGGGTGTGAATATGTTGAAGCTGCGATAAAAGCTATAAGAGCGACGATAAGAGCAGCGATAAAAGCGAATCAAATCTATCTCTCTTTGATGTGTTTATAGTGGAGCTGCGATAAAAGCTATAAGAGCGACGATAAGAGCAGCGATAAAAGCCAATCAAATCTATCTTTCTTCTGCTTTATATTTATCAGATGGACATCTAAATATTCCGAATAACACAACTTTGCCGAATTCTCAAATTACTATACCTTACGTATTTATAGGAGATGAAGCTTACCCGCTCTTAAGTAATTTATTGAAACCTTACAGTAGACAGATAGATGTGAATAAAGAATACTTTAATGCCAGACTGTCAATAGCGCAAGGAACTGCTGAGTGTGCCTTCGGAATTATTTCTTCAAAGTAGAGAATTTTAAACAAAGCGATAGAAACTGATATAAATGTTGTTGACAATTTTGTTACAGCTATTTGTGTCCTACATAACACAATCATTGACATGGAGGGTATTGAACATCAATTAGATTAGAAGATACTTTAAATATTCCAAAACAATCAAAATACCACAACTAATAATGGTAGACCAACCCTGGTTGCACAAAATATTCGTGATTTATTTAAAACTGATTTGTGTCACAATCCTATTGTAAATGACATATAATTTTTGACAATCCACTCTCGTCTCGTCTCGAATTTACGAGGACGCGATTTCTCTGCATCTTGTCTCGTCATATTTTCCTTACTTTCTCTCGATCTCGACTCGAGAGTCTGGAATTTATAATTAGAAATTGTAACTAAATTAACATTAGAAGCAACATGAATATAATAAACCGATACCACTGATTAAAACATTATTTTACTAAGTCTGGTGTTTGAATGATATATCATTTTCTTCGTACTAAAACCCAATTAATCAAAAATTAATAAATAAATATGAATGTAAATGAAGAGGCAATTAAAATATTTATTTATACCGATAAATATTTTATTTTGTATAATATTTATTTAATATAAAAAAAATCGAGATATCGCTGCATCACTTGTCTTGCGTCGATGAGAGCGTAGTAATACATTCAATTTGTTCTCAACGCTCTTATCGCTGCTCAGCTCCTAAGCGTAGCTTTGCGCGCTGGTGTTTGAATGATATATCATTTTCTTCGTACTAAAACCCAATTAATCAAAAATTAATAAATAAATATGAATGTAAATGAAGAGGCAATTAAAATATTTATTTATACCGATAAATATTTTATTTTGTATAATATTTATTTAATATAAAAAAAATCGAGATATCGCTGCATCACTTGTCTTGCGTCGATGAGAGCGTAGTAATACATTCAATTTGTTCTCAACGCTCTTATCGCTGCTCAGCTCCTAAGCGTAGCTTTGCGCGCTGCTTCAATATAAACACCTACATTTAAATCTATACATTCATTCGCATTGCTTCGCTAGTATCGCCGCTCTTATCGTTTATCGCAGCTCCAACATAAACACAGCTTAAGATTAAATGGGGCAACATCTATGTAGGTGTATCGTACTCGTACTAGAGGAAACAGGAAGAATAAATCTGATATACTATTTGTGGAACCCAGTTTATCCCGACTTTACAATACCATACTTGGTCCATATGATTTAATATAGTATATTACATCCGAAGTGGTATAATATATTATAGCGTAGGAAGTGATGCAACACTCACCGCGGTATGTATGCTATTTTATTTGAAATCGTCACTATAGGCGATATTCCGCGAGCGTGGGTTAACTGTAGTTAGAGATGCATTCGGGCCGGACCGGGCCGGGCTTTGAGGTTTGGATCGACTCGGCCCGAAAATAAAAATTACCGGCCCGAATCGAGATCGACTCGACAAAAGAGTTAGCTAGCCCGGCTCGAAAATTGACTCGAAATCGGGCCGGGCTTCGGGCCGGGCCGGGCCAAAGCTCGAAATTGGGTGCATCCGGCATTCCTAATGTTGATTTTTATGTTAAGGCGAAATGTTTAACTTTTTTCGTGACAAACTTATAAAAAACCTCTACATTCTTATAACTTTCAACATTAGTTAACATAAGTAGTTAAAAAAGCGAATCTTCTAGTGTAAGTTTTTTTTTATAAAAATTACAGACCTACGAGTATTTAACACTTTGTTTGCCAAATAATTTAAACAACTTTTTCACAAATCTTATATAAAAAAATATAATTTACATAAGGATTTTTTATCTAACTTTATTTCTGCTCAAAAATAGGACAAGAAATCATTATGGTAGGAACAAAAATCACTTTTATTTAAGTATACGAGTAATAACAATAATAATAACAACATCACAATATAATTATTATGCTTTAATGAATAACCTTGAATTTTTTAAGTAAATTAATATATTTTTATTTAATAATATGTGAAGTGTGTTGTTGTTGTTGTTATTAAATCATTTTGATCCATTTTAACTTCATCCATTTTCATTAAAATATTAAGGAAACTGTGCATTTGATTGAACTATAAGATTTTTCGGGCCGGCCCGAAAAGCTCGAATTTTCGGGCCGGGCCAAAATCAAAAGTCCGACTCGCCTCGATTTTTGAAAATGATTAGCCCGATTCGGCCCGATAAAAAATATCTTCGGGCCGGGCCGGGCCAAAGCTCGAAATCGAGTGCATCTCTAACTGTAGTAATATGTGGTTAACTATGGTTTGATATTTTCGCGAGAAAATTGATGACGTCAGGCACCAATAACGTAGTAAAGTGTGGGTAGCCAAACACATTTATCCACCTCACTAGCTGGTTTTGGAAGAGTTAGTATAGCAATCTCTCTCTAAACATGACTTAAAGTTTTGTTTTGATTTTTTTAATTAAGTTGTTCTATATGTGCTTTTTTGGTATTGGCGTAAAGTACATATAAATTAAATTCCTTTGAAAGTACGGTATAAATTCGGAAAACGGATACGTTGGTCTCTTATGTATTTTCAAATAATAATAAATTTATTGTGTCACGTTTATTTCTGAGGAATGAATAAATTATAGATGTTGAACTACATTTTTTTTTATTCATCCATTATTATAAAATAATTTTCATTTTACTCAGATCCATTTTTAAATTTGGTAGCTACTTTGTTCAATGATATTAACCACACAATTTTTCTCGAACTCTTTAGCAATACATAATTTATGACGTCATTACCTTAAACGCTAATAAACCAGATTAACTGTGGTATTTGTCGCAAAAAATCGCCTTATGTAAAGTGCTCAGAAATGGGCACTAAAGTAATCCATTGTACGACGATTTCATGCAATTACAGTGGTGCCAACCTTTTGCTGAACATGTAAGATAATTTGGGCAGGTGTTCTATTTACATTAGTAAATTTGTATGTAAAATGACACTAATATGTGCAAGAAGAACGAAATAAATAAATCCAATGAATAAGTTTGCAATAAAACACATAATTTTGAGTGTTCTTGACTTCAATATCCGAGGTTACCAACATTGAATGTGTGATTGACAAATTAAATTTAAACATAACTGATAAAATAAATATTTCTTCTCATTTTCACAATTTTTCGATTTCAAATAAAATTTAATATGCACCTCGGCATTGAAGTTCCTTTTTGTTTTTATAACTCATATGGTTTATTTTCCTAGGCCCTGAAGGCATCGGCAAATAAATTCCACATTCGTGATAAAAACTAGAATTTCAGTGCCTTGCTACGTAAATAACTATTATTCACAATCATCATTTTTTAATATCAATAATATTTTATGACACCTCCATTATAATTTGTTTAGTCTACTTTAACATAGAGATCTATGACAGTGTCGCTAGGCAATCCAACTATTTTCCATCTGTTGGGAGGAAACGAAGTATGTACTTTCCCATCCTTGAGACTGTCAGTTGCAACCCCAACAGCCCGATTCACAAAAAAGTTTAAGCTAATCCTCATTTTTGGATTAGCGAATTCTACTCTAATTTTGACAGTTTATATCTTAAAATATAGTCTTATCTATTCCTAGTATCTACCTTTATTGATAATATCATGAAAATTAAATTTTATATACCGGAATAGAATAGAATTCACTAATCCAAAAATGAGAATTAGCTTAACCTTTTTTGTGGGTTGGGCTGTAAATGTTTAAGAATCGACATATTACTATAACGATTGTGAATAAAAATTATTACGAGTTTCTACATTCTTATATTTTAAGCATCAAATTATTTCTATAAGCAAAACAGACAGAATTTTAAAAATGAAGATAAAAAGAATCTAACGTTATGTACCAAACTAGATAATTAATGAATGCATTCAATGAATTGAAAAGCGCAGTTGTAAAACGATGGAACTCATTTAAATAATCTATGACGTTATTTATCTGCATGAAAGTTTTTCCACTGTCTTTCTCAGTTTAAACGTTTTAGTCATAACTTTAAATAGTTTACCCATTTCCTATATAGCCGTCTAATGAATTCTACTGCACCTTATAGTAATAATAATAAAATGTAACAGCGGAAATAATTTTTATAGTCTTGTTTCGTGAAATAATGATCTTTTTCTAACTTTACCCGGGTACGCTGTATCGCAATTAACTTTTAATGAGATAATAAAAAGTTTAATGTAAAAACTATTTCTTACTTGAAAAACTATCCTTTTGTTTTACAACTATTGATTTTCAAATAAAATTTATATAACAATGAAATAATAAAATATAATTGTACATAGTGATTTGAAACGAGCGCTTATAGTTAAATTGTTAAATGAGATTAGCAAATTTAACCACAAAAATGGCTAAAAGTAGCAACCAGTTAACCATGAAAAAGTACAAGAAACCGGTATACCAGTCAAGCGGTTAATTGTAAATATACATTGTTAAAACAAAACACCAATTAGCTATAAATGAATATCTTTATTATTGCAAAAACTAGTAAATTAGCTTACTCGACTAATTATATAGCCAATTATACGATTATTCACAATAACCGATTTAATCGATTAACTGTTCAACCAATTATCTATTTTTTGAAAACTGAAGTACCCGGTTACCCAAGTATTTTTGACAACACTATAACAAACTTAAGATTTCGAATAAAAATGTAAAGAAGTCAAAGTTTTTTAAATAACAGTGAATTTTCAAATTTTGTTATACACATTTGAGAAACAGAAAATACAAGAAAGCTCTGTACTATACACTGCCGTAGACGCTTCACTACCGGCTCAATGTCTTAAATAGCTATTATCTATTTTGGTTGTTTAATATATGCGTTATCAAACTCATTTGGGTATCATAAAGTATTTCTTTAAGAACTCAAATCTAATTTCTATTAGGTTAGGAACTACGTTTTTATACAATTGTCATATTAAAGTAAATAGGATTATTTTTAGAAGACCTACTATTGAATGAAGGAATAATATCAGTCAATCACTGTTACCAACGATCAAATAAAAAGTTAAGTATTCCTAATCAATGTTCATAAATTAGAAAATGAAATAACGAATATTTTTAAATATTTTATGACAAAAGAACCAAAATTCTATAAAATACAAGTTTTGTAAGACATGATTGTAGCGCACTTGTCCCGTAGAAAACTCGCAGCAAGTAGTCTGGACGATTTATCTTGGCAAGCCTTAGAAATGCAGGTCAATTCACAATTCCTACGATACGGTATGTTAAATATATACTTTTTCTTAGATACCGCACTGCGTTAAAAGTAAAATAGTGATTTTACGATATTTTATGGCCTAACACAATAGAAAAACATTCCGAACCGCACGATTTATGACACTTATATTCAAGCAGTTCTCTTACAGACAATAAGAAATCTACAAATTATTTTTTTAATATTTATTTCAGATATTACATATAACATGTTAGTAAAGTAAACGTATTTATATTTTGTAGCTAGTAGTAAACTTGTAATATACATTATAATATAAGCTAAAATCTGCTCGTAATTATAATCTAAACCCAAAGACTAAGATTTAAACACAAATTACAAAAAAAAACCCTTATATAAATTATGCAATGTGATTATTCTGCAAATAAAATCAATACATATTATGTATTTTAGTTTTTTAATTTGCATTTCGTACTTGACATTGTTGTATTATTTTTTTTAAATGTAATAAATAAATTATTATTTTCTGTACTGTTTGTACATTTATTAAATTGATTTTTTTCCGGCGCGCCTATGGTTTTTATTCCTTTACCGTAACCACAGAGAAATCCTTTATTACTTCAGCTCGCGAAGTAATATCGTCCAGACTATATCTAGCAAACACACGTGCGCTGAAATCATGTCTTATGAGACTTGTATGTATTACTATGGATTTTTTAATGGTAATGTAAGTACAAGTACTATAACCCGGAGACTGGTCCTTGTTTAGTATTTTGGTGTTAGTTGTATTAAGTAACAGACCTATTTACCTTTATATTTTATTGAGTTATTTTTTTTGCCCATAGTGTGATTTGTTTGCTGTGTTTTGTATTTTGTACAAGTTGATATTAATTTAAAAATTAACTGTTATTTATAATATTTTGAGTTCTTGTATTCCGATAACTGAGAGGTATGTTTATATTAATTTTTTAAATGAAAATAGCCTGTTAATGTTTGTTAAACTCTTTATAAATCATTCTGAAAAATGATATGGTATGCAATTGTCTGTTTTTCAAAATGTGCGCTACTGTGAAATGAGAAATTAATGTCGTCTGCAAAATATTGCATTTTGTGTTGTTATGTTTCATTGTTTATGTACGTGTCATAGAACTATGAGCAAATTCCAAACTACTTTCAAACCTAAAAAATCCAGTGCAATGCACATACCAGAATAATGTCAATTCGTTAATGCATAATCTAAATTCCTACATTATGTACAATATTAAAATTTAAAAATGTTATTTTAACTACGTCTACTTATAGGAGCGAAAGCTGGAAATGTTATTCAACTACCTATAGAACTAGACAGGATAAAATAACTTTATAAGAATTTTACTGATTTAATTTATAATACATTTCTACAATACACATGAAGATTAACTTTTTAAGGATACAAAATGTTTCAAATGGTGCATCATTGTAGGGTTATAAACAGTGTTGAACAAATAAATAATTGACAAGAAAGTAATAAATAGCAATATTAACCTTTTTATGATAGTGGGACTTGAATTCCAAGTTCAATTTTGATAATTTAATTATATTTAATGAAAAGACTTTTAGTTTAAAATCTGTACAAAAATATACAGTTTGTAATGAGTTCCAAATCATTAGCAAATAATAGCAAAAATGTAGTAATTATGAAATAATGTTATTGTAAAGTTAAGGTATAATGCAGCCTATTCAGTAACTCAAATAGTTAATTTTTAGTATGTATTTATCTCAAATATAAATTTTTTAACCAATAGATACATAATTGCAATTTGTTCAAGCGCATCTAGCGGAAAAGTATAGAACTAAACGTTGCTATGGTTACCACTTCCAAACAAAAACCTGTAGACTCCAGCCATCGTTTTAGTTGAATAATCGAATGATCTTCAATATTATCAAATAAAAAAGTTGCCCCAGGCACATCTTCTGGTTTTAAACTCATTTTTGTTAAACACAACGAACAAATCACAATAAAGAATTAGATCAACATTGAATAATAGGTTTGTTTGGAACCATGATCTTCTATCTCTCTCTTGCATAGGCGTAATTCGGGGGTGGCAGTTGCCACCCCAGAATTGTCGCGCCCAGTATTTTGCCACCCCAGAATTTTAAAAGTAAAAGTCTCAATAATTTACGAATACCTAATTGAAAAATACAAGTCTACAGCAAACTTTATCGATTCTCCATTAAACACGCTTAGGTTAGCACAGAAAGATAGCATATGATTTGAAAACTTGTAAATTATAAACTTAGATACAAATAGTCTGAAAATGCTTCAGAAACTAACAAATTTAAAGCCAATTTTTAAAAAAATTCCGGGGGAGGACCCGGACCCCCTTTCACCTGGGGCCTGGGGGGTATTCCATATCTTCCAGACCTCCCGGTAGGTCTTGCCACCCCCGTTAGAAAGCTGAAATGACACCCATGCTCTCTTGCATGTGACGTCAATTCTGTAAGTGTCTATTGCTAAAAATTTACCACTTTGTTACAAAATAGGCCCACTGTGTATTTGATTTAACTATATTTTTTTCTTTCGGTTTGGCCTGAAAAACTCGATATCTCGGGCAGGATTAAGATCGTAAGCCCGACTCGTACTTTTCCGATACGAAATCGGACTATTGTTATGTAACAAGTTTCATAAACGTCTCTTTCACGACGTTTTTCTTTTTTACCCGAATGCAGCAAGTGCCAATTAAGATTCATTTTTTAGGTTATATACTGTCAGCTGCTTCTCGTGTTGTATTCACTAGTGAAGCTTATTCAGCCCGTGTATAATGAATCAGCTATTAGTGGCTGCTAGCTCCACACCGTGTCCAATATGTTCGAAATCACAGCTTGTCAAGTTGTGATTAAGATGTTGTTAAACGCCATAGAAACGTTGTCACATAAAAAAATTATCCATGTGACCATGTGTGTTATTTTAGTAACGAATTTGATTGGATAAAGTGTCACCACAGAGCACAAATTAATATTAATGTACTATTCTGTGGTGTCACTTTAAAAGTACGTGTAAAAGTACTCTGTTTATTCCTTTTTCTCTCAAAATATCGTATTAAACTTGTTAATGTTGTCACAATAAAAATGCAATCTCAAGATTCCTGTGATACTTGCATCTACATTGGATAAAAGACACCACATATTCCCATACCACCTGCAATGAACCGGTTTCACATTTTTCAAAAAGGATTTCAAATGAAAGGTTATGCATATCTTTCATTGTAATAAAAAAATAATTTATTATTTTCATAGGTAAAAAAATAAAAAGATTGGCACCAGAAATAGTTAAAAAAAAAAAAAAACAACTCCCTGACGTCAAATTATATACAGTACGTTATTCATAGCCAATAGGAAAATAGTTTGAACCGTAGAAGATAGTTTGTCACCTGTATTTTACTCAAATAATTAAATAGTAAAATACCCAAGGAACACAGAGTTTTTATTAAGATGTAACTAACAATGTAGTTACTGTAACTTACAGTTAGCGGAATGGGGAATTCCACCATTTTTTTTATAATTTCATCTGAAAATATTAGGAAAACTAAGACTATTGATGAAAATCCGGTGAAAAAAATCCTATTAATAAGCGAGTTATGGTCTCCCAAATTTTGAAAAGATTGACGTGACGTCACGATTATGTGTTTTTTTTTATCAAACTGTTTTCATCATGGACCTAAATGTTCTTGAAATGTATGCTATTTTAAGTTATATTTACATAAAATAAATGAATATTATAACACTGTATACGTCTACATACTTTATAATTACAAGTGTATTTAAATTATTAAGTTTAATGCAAGAAATTTATGTTAAAATAAAAACTGTTTGAAAACAGCCCTACAGGAATGTTAGCCCCTCCATTAGAATTTGAATTTCTTAACTTCCATTGGTAGTAACCCCCACCTCCTAACACGCTATTTGTTATGCATGTATAGGTGGTCTTTCGGTCGCCAATCAAAATATTATATATAGATTTCATATACGTGTCGAAGCGCTATAACAAAAAACCCCTTATTTCCGAAATATCTCAATTATACCATTTAATTTTTTTATTAATATTCGTTATTCAGCATATATATTCGTATTTTTTTACTATTTTCCTTTAATTCGATTGAGCAGGAATCCCTCATTAAAACATTTTAAAGTTATTTTGCCTTGTACAACTTTATTCTGATCTTTTAAACTACAATGCGAAGTTATGATGTGTGGTACTTATTATTTGGTCACATAATAGTTTTTAAAACGTTTTATAATTCAGTTTCATTTAATTAGTTAGATGCCCCATCCGCCTAACATAAACGTCGCATAAACGTCAGAATCAATAAATTATCGTTGCATAGCAGGTATAATGCAAGTTAAAAAGTTTTAAGAAAAGTTTTTTAAAATAAATAGAACTAATAAAAAACTGATTCGTGCTCCTTGACTATTTAATGAATATCATTTTTTAAAATTAGAAGGCATATACAAATTCTTGTAACAACCCTATTAAAACTAGAAAAAAATATGTGTATTTTCTGAAAATCTTGTCAATTATTTATCTTAGAGTACATCAGGATGAAATTTCACACTAACAATAGAATTCTCTATATTTTTATAGAAAGTTCTATATTTAGTGGAATTGTGGAACATAACAGTTAGTAAATTAACCATAACACATTCCGCATGACGTGATTCACTCTACTTGAACTTTTCTATTCCTGGTAAAAGGGAATTAAATTTTGCATATTACAAATTTCTACTCAACTGCCATTCCTTTAGGTATAGGATGCAAAAGTATAGCTCTGTCTCATATCAGAACATTCTTGTAACTTATTAGATGGATGAAATTAAACTCATGCACTACTACGAGTAGAACTATTTCGAGAAAAGATATTAAAGGAAGAAAAGACAACTTTAACATGCAAGATATAAAATTTCTACCGAACAGAACTTTTATTAAATGAGAAAAGAATTTATTGCGGTTTTATTTAGTTCCGATTTTAATTTTAAAAATTATTTAGATGTAGTAAAAATTATTTAGATGTAATAACACAGTTTTATGGTTTATTTTACTACTATAGATGGTGCAGGCATGAACCACTAGTTTATATACACAAAAAGTCTAATTTATCCAGCACATTACCTCCCGCTAGATTTTTGTAGTTTTGAACACATTTAGTTCTTTTAAGAATTGCCTTTTTGTGAATAAAAAAGGTTATGGAAAATGTCAAATGGAAAAAATATTTGTTTTCGTATACACATAGCTAAGCAATGGCCAATCACCATAGATTGAACCAAGAAAATTTTGAATATAATCCTCTTAGTTCGTACATTTTTCAACTTTCCACATAAAATTGGGTACTTTGAGTCTATTATAAATCAATTTATGATTATTGTGGCTATAACTTTTGAGGACATATAGTACTGATTAAAATGAGTACAGTAAAATTTTTGAAAGAAGTCTGATCAAGGCCATCTACGAATTGCATCTATGAATTAAGATTTTATGCTGTCAAATTTAGTAGTGTCGTTTACATAGTTTTTATGAGGTACAAGATACTATATATCCTCATAAAAACTAAGTAAAAGACACTACTAAATTTGACAGCACAAAATCTTAATTCATAGATACAATTCGAAGATGGCCTTGATCGGACTTCTTTCAAAAATTTTACTGTAAAAAAGATTAATCAACATGGGGCTTATCGTCAATTGTTTCTGAGAAACACGCCATTTTGTATTAGAATTGAAGAAAAACTGAAAATGATAGTAGGTAATCGAACAAAATTTTGTGCCCATTAAATAGCCTATACAAAACAATAAAATTTTATATGAAACATTTTTTTTTAATTTCAAATAGTTACAAAGTTGTTTGCAAATTAAAAATGGGCCAAGGTCCCCACAATACTTGTCTTAGTACAATTATTTAATTTTTTTTATACAAAAGATAAGATACCTCTGAAAGGTAAACAAAAGTCTCATTTAATCAAAGTCGTAACTGTTATAGTTTTCGAGATAGCAAAAGTAAATCCCGTTAAAACTCTTTTTTCACTGCCTCTCGGAAACTATTGAAGATCGGACCCATGTTGATTTGGTTTTCCTTATTCATTTTGGGCATTACTATACAGGTGTAACAGAAATAAGTACATTAAATTTAACCAGTAATAGAACTCGGCAAGAACAACAAAATTCCTTAGTAACTTTTTTCGAAATCGCAATTTATTTTTTGGAAAAAATATTTTCGAGACATATACTGATGAAACAGAAAAGGTAAGTGACATTGACAGAACTCGTCAAGAGCAATAATATTTCTGAATTCTCAATTTTTTTTTATTATTATTTATAGGCAAGTAATGAATTTTTTTACAAAACACAATACCTAGAAGGTTTACAAAAAAAAGTTCTCTTGTTGATCTCGACGATCACTGATTAAATTTAATGTACTTATTTTTGTTACATTATGTATGTTCTGAAAAGTTGTTACACTTGTTTTATAACACCCTGTATACAGTGCCGTCCAAATATGAGTACATCTGCTGAATTGTAAAAATATATATACTCATTATTTTCTCATAAAATTTCTTATTTGTAATCAGTTTTACTTATTTATTATGACAAGCTTGGTGATACAAAGTAAGTAGTTATAAACAGTGATACACAGAGATGAGATAGTTTTTTTTAATTGCTCGAAGCCGATGAAGGTGAAATTAGGAAAAACGTTTACAACACTCATGTCTTACCGGGAATTGTAACACGGGACCCTTGGGTTGTGAAGCAATAACGTTACTGCTCTCCACCTAGTTCGGCAATAATCAGTATTATTCGAGCTTTCTCAGATTGTCACATATATCACATTTTATAAATGGCATTGTTAACGCTGACAAATATGAAGATGACTTCAATATGTATTTTTACTATCGATACCTTTATGCCAGACCGTCGACGGGAGCTAAATTTTTCAGCAGGACGGTGCCCCGTGTCATACGACAAAAACCGTCAAAACCTGGCTTGAAAATCATAATATTCCTACTCTAAAGTGGATTTCAAGTAGTCCGGATTTGTCACCGATTGCGTTCCTAAAGGGTGTTTCCTCGGACTGTGATTCGTGATAAAATTGAACAAAGTGAACATGATCAAAATTGTTTCTTCGTTCGTTATTCGTTATCCCCACTCTCATTTTGTGATCACAACACGCCAACAACACGAAATGACGGAAAAAGCAAGCAATGAAATATTGGAATGTGCAAATTTATGTCTACATCAGAATCATCCGAACTACTAGAACTTGAGTCAATAGATTCAATATTCATTATTGGTTTCGATTTTTCTAATATTAGATCCTACAAGTACAAAAAAAAGTTAAAGAAACGTGTTTTCATATTTTACTTCACATTCCATACTAAAAATATTATTTCCGCTTCAGCACAATCCATCTTTAAAGTATTTTCTATTTGGGTATTACTTCAAACAAAATAACTGATTTATCATTTGACGTTTGTCGCTAGTTCGTTCGACGTCACCGACCAGAAATCTAAAGACGTTGTGTAGGTTTCGCGTCGACTTTGGAATTAAATTTAATCATGATTCGAAGGAATCATTATTTAGAATATCATAATCACAGTTCGAAGAAACAGGCCTTTAGTTGATACATTGTCTAACAGAACTAAAGCAGTTATAGTCAATAAAGGAGGCAATATGAAAATATTGGCCCAACTATTCTGATTCGTGTGTTAAAGTTAATTAAATTTAGTTTAAAATCTAATTGTTATCGAAACTATTTTCTTCTTTTTGTTAATTTAAGTTGTATTTCACGGTAATAATATACAGTGAAAGCTCTCATAAGCGGACACCGATGGTTCCAACTTTTTTGTCCCCTTATGGGAGGTGTCCGCTTACAAGAAAGCTCTATTTATGAAAAAATTAATAAATAAAGTACAAAATTACTAAGAATTTTTTTATTGAAAAAATGTACTTGTTGAATACGTATATGTACATACTTCAAAATAGTTTAAAAAATATCTAAAAATAGTAATAATATGTATATACATAAAACTTAAGATTGAACACAAAACAAAACAACATATTTGAACATATCGGAAAAGATTATTTTTTTAAAAAACCTGATATTTTTAACTGCTTCAACTTTCTACATTTTTCTTGTAAAAAATAATGTCGATAATGCGACTCAATATTTTTTAGATGTTTAAACGCAATAAAATCTTTTGAAAACTTTTTTAGGTTTTCAACGACCTTCAAGGTCAATAATAGATATACCTTTCACCTCCATTTTCTGCCTTAATGTAAAAAACGTTTTCCTGAATGCCATTGTCACACAAGTTTCAAACTATGAATCTCGGAGACACGCAAAACATTGCATTTCTGTAAACTAGGGGAACCCCCTGTGTTAATGTTTCCTTGGGAGGAAATACTGAGGAGGATGTTTATGTCCGGTTTTGGAGTTTCGCGTCCGTTTATGAGAGCGATTCGGGCCTGTCGAGAAAAACTTTGTTGTCCTTGTCCGTCCGGTAGAGAGCGTGTTTTATATAGGAATTGATACCCAAAAATATGGTTCCAGAAAAACTGTCCTGTTATGAGAGATGTCCGCTTGGCTGTCCGAAAAAGGAACTTTCACTGTATTTGTAAGAATTAAATATTTATTGAGTTTTTTGCAATAAAATGAAATGTCATTAAGGTAAAATACCGTGTCGGTCCAACTATATGATTTTAGGCTCGTATTTGTTCAAAAAATAAAAAAAATATAGGTATAAATTTTTTATATCGAGATTAACATAAAAAATCAAAAAATCGTGGAATCCCCATGATCAGTTGTAGCCATATTTTTATGGACGGTACTGTATGTGGTGCTGGGGTGGGATCCCGAGACTATGCTATGATAGCGTAGCGAAAAATACCCCTTACGTTTCACCTTCCTTTCCCAATCAACTTCCACGAAGTGTTATTAGTCGCTGCGCTATCATATCGTAGTCTTGACATCCCAATCCAGTGTTTCGTGGTGGTTCACCCCTGCGTTACATAGTTCTGATATGAGACATCGACAAAGAGTAGCCAGTATATAAATTGGTATTACGTACTGCGGAAGTGACTACTAACCTCCTCGGAACCTACCTCGGCCTTCTTGGACTTGGGGTCGACGACCTGGAGCGTCTCGTCGGGCGGGAGCCGCCACGAGTTGCGATCCGTGTGCACGTTGGCGTGCATCGCTCAGCGTCAGCACGGCCGCCAGCCGGCGTCCTGCCCCCGCAACCGCCGCCACTGTCCTACCACCTACCACACTCTAACGCCACCCTGAAACAGAGAAAAGACATTTTGTTAATGTACATCACCAGGAAACAAATTGTGTACAAGACGTTATTTATGGTATGGGGTTGCATGGCTGGGAAAGTATGTGGGTCCGGCGGACCGGATGTGAATCCGTCCTTCATCTTGAAAATTTATTTATTCAACACTATTAATTTAAAGAGCAGCAAAATCTTTTTTTCTACCCCCACTTGGAAAAATCTTTTATTTAAATTTTCATATTAAATAGGGGAAGAATATTTTTTTGCACTCAGTATGGAAATGTATTTCAGTGCGGAAATGTGTTATTTTTCCGCACTCTACACGAGAAAGTACACAGAAAAAAACCTAAATTGTAGTTAAATTAACTGAACAAATTCTTTAATAAGCCTACTAACATGTTTCATTAAATTATCCAAGTTGATTTAGTTCAATTTTCTAAATTTGTAATAACAAATTATAGTAAAATTAAATACATAATTAGATTAAATGTTTACTTTTAGTATTGAACTAAACATAAATAAAGAAATTAACTAAATATATATTTAAATTTTCTATTTACTTATCTAATTCATTAGATAATTTACCGAAAATTGTAGGACAAAAATAGTGAAGCCAAAATATAGTAAAATAAAATAAAATAAGTACCCAATTAAAATAACGTTTTGCATATTTAAATTAACGATTTTTTACAAAATATTTATTATCTATTTCGGATTACTTAAAATGCTAAATTAAGATGTGTAATATATTAAATTATTAGACATATTACCTAATAAAATAATATCTAATTATAATTAGACAAAATTTCAATTCTATTTTTTTCTGTGTGCGCCATCATTTTTGTTGTAAAAAGTATTACTTATAAATATATGGGGTCCCGTGGCCGCATGCCAGAGTGTCTGGTCACCGAACAAGGAGGTCTCTGCTGAATGCACTTTTCACATTCACGTGGTTGAAACGTCAAATAATCGTAACCTTAATTTTATGTTTATGTTATGTTATTTGTTAAACAAATTAAAAGATTGCAATATAAGAAAATTTTAATAATTTGACAATAAGTAGTAGTTATTTAACTTTACAATCAATTTGCTTATTGATATATGCGTAATATATGACAACAAATAATTTATTATTGGTTCTTTCATGCAAATAAATGTTATTTTGTTTTACTGCACAGATAATGGATGACCTTAGATTATTTCTAAGTGACCAGAAACATCTGACCGTACTTTTTTTATGGTCAGCTGGTAGGTGACCGGTCAGTGAACGGTCTCTAGTGAACAGTTCATTCAGCAGAAAAATGGTGAACATGTTCAGCGACCACATGTCTGCTGAATGCGCCCATTGATGATTTATTTGATTAAACATTTGACATAATGAAACTAGTTTTAAAAGTTAAATTAGTAATTTGTACAATAATAGAAGTAGAGAATTTCGATTGGTAAGAGAGACACCATTATGAATAATTTAAATGTGTATTTAGATGCTAAAATGACATATGTATGTTTTCGGTGCGGCGAAGTATTGCCCCTTAATGTAGTTGGTCATCGCTTTACAATTTTTGCGGTTCATACGGTTCTTACGGGTAATACGGTTCTTATGGGTCTTATGGGTGATGAATTGAATCCGATCCGTATTCCATTTGGTCTGGGTGGGTGAGGTTTACCCTTTTAACTAAATAGCCAGTTCTAAGTCCTACTTCTAGTATTTCCCAAGAAAAAAATTGCAATTTTCGGTTTATCGATTTACTTCCCATTCAGTACAGAGTAGGATTAGGATTACTAGTTTTCTAGATTATCTGATTGGTAGACTATAAGCTAAAGTGAGAGTGTATGCAAGATCCACACACCCATAGACATCATCGTGAAATTGTTAAATCAGATTCTAGAGATCTTAGTATTTATTTATTAAAAACTCGATATTCTATTTTTAGCACGATCCTTATGTCCCTTACTAAGGATAACGAGAGATAAAATAATGAAAATGCTGTATTTATAGATATAATGTATGTACATAGAATGTTTTGGTATATACAGAACAAAAATAAATTATGATTCATGTAGAAATAGAGCAGCACGTGTGTACACAACTCGTCATTACAATTAACATTTAAAATATGTGTGTACAAAAAGAATTAGTTTCATTTCAAATGATAAATACGCAAACACAACATTTCAGAGGTCGCATTAACGCTGGAAAAATAAAGGCGTCGCGCAGGAATATCAGGACGCGTTTATCCGGTTAACTCCGGCTTAGTATTCCCGGCACGTTTCTCCGGAACTACTGCTCACAGATGCGAAATAAAGCACTTTGCCTGGTCGCAGTAATCGGCGCGCCGACCTATTAATACAGGAACTCGCGAGGGGCAACAGTCTTAAATAATATACGTCCTAAAATCAACACATTTTCGAATGAAATTATTTTTCTGAAATAGTCATTAACTAGTCCATTATATAGACATTTTTTTTCAGATTTCAACGATATAACTATTGTATAGGATTGTATAACAATTATTTACAGAAAAGTGGTATTAAAATTTAGAAATAATGTAATAAAAATCTGTTGTGGTCAGCACGAGACCTTTCGCCATTTCCATATTAGGCTATATAAGTATTGAACTAACATTTCTGGTACACACAAAAACAAATAATATCTTCTTTATATATTTTGAAATTTATTCTATGAACAAGTTTCCTCTTATTCTTTTAATGTTCGATATTCTTCCAATTCATTGATGAGATTGGCGGTATATCTGAAGGGTATATATGTAATATATGTATTTATAATTATAAATATTTAATTAATAATAAAATAAGAAATATTAAATGTACTTCCCAGAAAAGGTCTTCAGTAATGTGTCTGGTCTTACGACACTGACATTTATTTGTCAATTACAAACATTTTAATTTTCCCACTTGTATTGCATGGAGTGCGAGATTCATTACATCATAATATTTTACATATTTATACTTTTCTATCTCTAACTCTGTAGAAGATATAATAAAATTATGAATGAAAAAATAATATTTAGATTTTTTTTGTTAAATAACTAATACTTCCGGTTATCCAGTTGTTAGTAAAATCTAAACAGCTCTTCCCAGTAATATCAGATTGAGGAAACCGCAGTTAAACATGTATTAAGTCTTATAGTATTTGAGACACCGTGGTTCCAACATCCATACACTCACACACACACACACACACATACACACACACACACACACAGAGAGAGAGAGAGAGACAGACATCATCGTAAAAATATAATCGGATTCTAGGGACCTTAAAACGTGCTTATCCACTAAAATATGGAGTATCGTCACTTGCACTAGCCAGTGTTGTATAAAATACTTGAAAAAACGTATTTCAAGTAGAAAATACAAAATACTAAATAAAAGTATTTCATTTGTTTGGTAAAATACGATTATTTTTTTAGTATTTCAAATATACTAATATTTCAAATACTTTCAAATTTTTCAAATACTTTCAAATTTTTCAAATACTTTTACTTTTAAATATATTTAAATAAATAAGATATATTACGATATTGTAAAAATGTTTTTCGAATTCAACTTATTCGCGTAATTTTAATAATATAAAAAAGAAATTCCTACATTAACATAGGCATTTGTTTTTTTAAGAAAAAAATTAGTTATATTACTAACAGACCACACATGACTAAGAGTTTCTATTTCAAATACTTGTGTATTTTAAATACAAAAATGTATTTCAAATAAAAAAATGTATTTCAAATATTGAAAAATTGTATTTCATACAAATAATAGTATTTTAATGTATTAAAATATAAAATACTTGTGAAAAGTATTTAAACCAAAAATACAAAATACCTTTATTTTGAAGTATTTCAAATAATTACTTAAAATAGTTAATCTAATTCAAATACTTATATTTCAAATACTATACAACACTGGCACTAGCGACATCACCTGTGGCAGAGTGTATTGGCACTGTAGTATTAAATGTGTAAATAACTGTTTAGATATATTTCAACAGTTATTTACACCTGTATAATAGATAATATTTCAGAAAAACTGTTTTCTCATGTTCAACTTCTATGTCACAGTTTCCCGTGTTTTTAGAAGAAAGTGCTTAAATAATTCATGCATATAGCTCACCGGCAAAATCTTGCACACAGGAGATCAATCCGGCCCAGGTTTAGTTGTAGTGTTAGTTGTTAAGTTTATTACTTTTGTTTTGGTGTAGTTGGAAGTTCAAATAAAACATTGGACTTCTAAACGCAATAAAAAGTGAAGACGCTGAGTTAGAAACGTTTGTTTTACAAAGGTACGGTTTCGTTGGCGCTGTCAACCGCAGCAGCAGCTAATCGCAACGATTCACTTAACCGTCAGGGTATTTTCTTTGAACATGGTCGGCACTTACAATTTGAACTTTAATTAATAAATAAAATCTGATGTAGCCAGCACATTATCTTCCGTCAATTCTATGTATTTTGAATAAATCCCATACCAAAAGTTCCTTGGAAAAGGTTCTATATATCCTGTAAAACTTTAACACGAACATATAGGTACTATTTTCTACAAATTCCATACCAAAAGTTCCTTGAAAAAGATTTTATATATCCAATGAAATTATAATATGAACATGCACTATGTGAATTGCATTTGACACTGACATTTGTCAATAGGCTATTCCACGATATTTTTTTAATTTTTTTTCTTGAAGTACATATAAATATAAGACCACATGTGAAAATCCGAGTTAAAAATTCCTCCAAATAAGCGAGATATTAAGGTCCGAATTTTAAATTAGCTTTGTGACGTAGCTAATGTGGATACACCAGAAGTAAACAAACAGTGGTTCACAAGCCACGAAAATGTGTTAAACAAATTACAAAATAATGTATAATTTAAATTGTAATATTATAATTCATTATTAGAGACATAAAACAAATTATTATACTTAATTTATTTCACTTTTTTTTTCTCATTTTATAAAAACAAAGAAATTAGAGCGTCACCCGAACAGCAACCGAACAGATCCGACACATCCGAAGAAGTATATTCTTAGTTAGGGCGGGGCTTCTCAAAATCGGAGGTCACACTAGGTTCCTATTTGCTCAAACACTCGTGCACATGTCCTGCATCATCAAAAGCAAAACTCCCCATGTCTTCTAGAAGGAATAATTTATAATAAAAGAAATATGGTTTTCCTTATCCTTTAACTATTATCGTTCATATTTTCAATAAACTTTTACTATTTTTGATTACTGTGGAATAGCCTATTAGAATTGTAGTATTATAATATAATTAGGTACCATAATGTTTTTACGTCCAAATTTATAAATACTCGTAAAATTTCAAAACGGCTCGTTACAATTTTTGGCAAATAGAATCACACTTGAAAATTACATTTCAATTTTTCTTTTAGTCTCGACTGTTTTTACTGGATAAACATTGTATCGAACCGTTTAATATTTTACGATTGTTTATTAATATGGGCATTAGAGTTGGCTGCATATTGTATTTGTAATTCAATAGTTATAGATAAATTGTTTTTCACTTATCCTTTCTCTACGCGTGACGTCACAGCGTAAGGCGAATTATATTCTCGAGTAGAGATGCACTCGATTTCGAGCTTTGGCCCGGCCTGGCCCGAAGCCCGCCTCGATTTCGGATCGATCATCGAGCCGGGCCGAAGATATTTTTTATCGGGCCGAATCGGGCTAATAATTTTCAAAAATCGAGGCGAGTCGGACTTTTAATTTTGGCCCGGTCCGAAAATTCGAGCTTTTCGGGCCGGCCCGAAAAATCTTGTAGTTAAATCAAATGCACAATTTCCTTAATATTTTAATGAAAATAGATGAAGTTAAAAAGGATCAAAATGATTTAATAACAACACATTTCACATATTAATAAATAAAAATGTATTATTTTACTTCAAGAATTCAAGGTTATTTATTAAAGCATAATAATTATATTGTGATGTTGGTATTATTATTGTTATTACTCGTATACTTAAATAAAAGTGATTTTTGTTCCTACCATAATGATTTCTTGTCCCATTTTTGAGCAGAAACAAAGTTAGATAAAAAATCCTTATGTAAATTAAAATTATTTTTTTTATATAAGATTTGTAAAAAAGTTGTTTAAATTCTTTGGTAAAGAAAGTGTTAAATACTCATGGGTCTGTAATTTTTATAATAAACTTACACTAGAAGGATCTCTTTTTTAATTGTTATCTAATGTTGAAATTTATAAGAATGTAGAGGTTTCTTATAAGTTTGACATGAAAAAAGTTAAACATTTCGCCTTAACATAAAAATCAACATTAGGAATGCCGGATGCACCCAATTTCGAGCTTTGGCCCGGCCCGGCCCGATTTCGAGTCAATTTTCGAACCGGGCTAGCTAATTTTTTTGTCGAGTCGATCTTCGAGTCGGGCCGGTAATTTTTATTTTCGGGCCGAGTCGATCCAAACCTCAAAGCCCGGCCCGGCCCGGCTCGAATGCATCTCTATTCACGAGTTGTATGTATTTATAAATTACATTTTACAAGTGTATTTGTTAAAAAAATCCGTTTATATCCTATACTTACAATGCAATCGTTTGCTTCTCGTTGTGACGTCACGAAATAAGCATTCAGGCCTGTTCCCTCGTGTGGCCTGAATAGGATTAAACTATTTTAAAATATTGTTTAATTGCGAACATATACACTAAAGGAAAGCAAAATAAATTTAGCGGTTTCTAATTGATATTTGTCAATAAATACCAGCATAAATGTTAGTAACTAGCAAGAAGTTCATAAAAAAATTCGCTATTCATCACTTGGCGAAAAGTTTGTTACAATATTCCAAATTCTATCCGTTCATGTAATGATTCAATTTTGTTATAAGTTTGGAATGTGTATCAGAAATTCTAGTTGCTGATAACTTTGAAATATTCCACAAACTTTAAATGATATTATAATTTATTAACGGAACTTTGCTGAAACTTTTTTCATCTTTTTCTTGCAACTTTTATTAAAAATTAGTTCATTATATCGCAGAACTATTGACAATAAAATGTAAAACCATTGAAAAGTTTAGAGGAGAAAAGTTAAAAAGCGATTTGCCAATTGCTTACTCAGGTGGAATCACGATAAATAGACAGAAATAATTTTGAAGTCAAGAAGTGCGCAAAAGTTTCACAAAACAATTTAAATATTCTACCTAGTTCGTAAAGTACGCGTACTCAAGATTTATCGTGTTACACAAGTGTTACTCTGAATTAAATATCACGTTTACTGAGAATACATCATTATTCCAAGCATAAACAACTTTCAAACTTCTAAGAAACTATTTTCTTTGGAATAAAAGTTGTGTAGATGGCGGGAATTATCTCCATTGCACAGGGCGAATATTATCTCCAGAAAATCTGTTCTAATTTGACATTATTAACTTTGAACCGAGAACTGATCTTGATCTTAAAGATATTGCCTAAAAACAAAGACGTAACTCGCGGGATTCTCATTTTAAGAAGCGACAGCAGATGGTTTTCATAGCCAACTTGCCCTTATTAGTTTTATAACTGAATTATGAAAAGACGAAATTATTTTCTTGAAAAGAAGGAGTAATTTTTGCAAAAAATAATTTGTTATTACAAAAGTTAATATTTTTGGAAGAGGTAGAAAAATAATTGTAGATTTTGTTATTAAGGAATTCACCACAAAACAGTAGTACGAGACCATAAGTTAAACAGTTAAAGTGTGGTTAATTGTACAAACACATGATCTGTATTAATAAGGTAAGTAGATTAGTACACCCATTTTCTTCATTTGTTACTTTTACTTATAACTAATATGTTTATTTGTATTTTATTTATAATAATACTCGAATTTATTCGTATATTATTTTCTCTTTTTACCTTCCGTCACCTTTAGGTAAGGAAGGTATTGTCTTTGGTCAAAAAATTCGGTGGTGAGTTTTTAATGAATAAGCACATTTTAGGGTCCCTACAATACGAATTTACTATTTTTAAAATGTATATCCATATGAAGAGTTGATTAGATTTTGGTTATAATTGATCCACCGGAAGTACCCGTATTTGAAGTTTTTAACAGTTTTTCTTAAAAAAACGCAGTTAAATATTGTTTTTTGATATTTTGTTATTATACATATTAAAGAAAATATTCTTCTCTATACAGTTTGATTATACATTTTCCTTCATATTCAATAGATGTAGATTTAAAGCATTATAAAGAAATTAATTTTCAAAAATTAGTCAGCTTTGCTATTTATTATGGAAACAGCTGATGCTCATATATTAAAAAAATTCTAATTGACAGATGTCAGTTGCAAGTGCAAAACCAAATATGGAAAGTGTAGGATCACAAAATTGGTATGTCATAATGCTCCTCGCAAGTGACACGCAGAGAAAGGCCAAAGAAAAGATGGAAGGACTGTATCGCAGAAGACTGAAAGCAATGCCTGTGTCAAGAAGATGTGTTGGACAGGAATGAGTGGAAGAAAAGAGGAAACAGCTACCTCTAATAAAATAGGGGAAGCTGAAGAATAAGAAGAAGTGTCAAGTGCATTTTACTTAGTGTATGTTTATGTTATAATTTTATTGGATTTATAGAATAGAAATAGTATGTGTTCGTGTTTGATTTCACATGGTATTATATAGAATCTGTTCCAAGGACCTTTTGGTATGGGATTTATACAAAATACATTGAATTGACGGAAGGTTTTGTGCTGGCCACAACAGATTTTTTGGATTTAAAATGACATATTCTAGAGTGCATATTGATGTTAGAAAGAACTTCATTCTTAAACTATTTTTGTTCTTTCAGATTGGCATGACTGCAATAAATACACTAAAAATCTACGCAACGGTCACAATGGACAGAATAAAAAAGTCCCAAATAAATATGGCCACTGTAAAAGAAAGCCGAAACAGATAAAATAGTATAAAACTCTCGTTACAGAAGGCTATTCAAGCACTTGTTAGTTTGCACAGACGCTGCTGCGCGCTCGTGAGTGAATTTGTAATTCGTGGTACACGTTGCCCTCTGTAACTTTATGTTTAAATACTACTATTAATGTATTTTTTTTTTCAGATTAATATGAAAAATCACTTCTTTTTTACCTTCCGTCACCTTTAGGTAAGGAAGGTATTGTCTTTGGTCAAAAAATTCGGTGGTGAGTTTTTAATGAATAAGCACGTTTTAGGGTCCGTAGAATACGAATTTACTATTTTTGTTGCAGCACGAAATAAAAGTTTGAATTTGTTGAAAAAATTGCAATTCGCGATTTTAAGCAAACTCTATCTGGTGGACAAAGTTTGAACTAAAAATATGTCCATAATATATTATTTCCTCTCCTTCACAGAAATTTTCTAGGGATTGCAGGCTATTTAAAACATCCTTTAACAAGTTTAATGTTTTTAAACTTTTTCAAAAAGCGTAAAATTCATTATATCAGTGACAGACTGACAACTTGTACAGTGTTGTGTTGTCAGAACACTGGTATATAATGGCGGGAAAATTAAAATTTGTACTCCTCAAATTAACTGGTAGTTTTAGGACCTAAAAATAGACACACGTATCGAATTTTTTCTGGTTAAATAAAACTATTCTTGGAACGCCAGACGCAGAATTAGAAGCCTTTCGTACAAATAAAATTCTATCAATACATAAAGTAATACAGGAAAAATGACTACCGGTGGTACATACGGCGTGGTGGGAATAATTCAAAATGACCGCCGGCGGTACAAGCCGCGTGTTGGGAACGATGCATTAAAATATGCTCTGGCTATAAAGAACTATAAAGAACTATAAGAACTATAAAGAAATATATAAAAAATCTGTTGTGGCCAGCACAAAACCTTCCGTCAATTCGATGTATTTTGTACAAGTCCCATACCAAAATTTCCTTGGAAAAGATTCTATATATCACGTAAAATTGTAACACGAGCACATACTATTTTTTACAAATTCCTTACCAAAATTTTATTTGAAAATATTCTATAAATCCAATAAAATTATAATGAATGAACATACACTATGTAAATGCACTTGACACTTCCTCTTTCTTGTTCAGCTTTCCCTATTGTACTCGTATTAGGGGTTGCTGTTTCTTACTCTTCTGTTCCACTCATTCCTGTCCAACGCATCTTCTTCACATAGTTCTTCCTCTCTCAAGTCATCTACGATACAATCCTTCCATCTCTTTGGCTTTCTTCGTGTTCCCCGCATTGGAAGTTCCAATCATAAGACGAGGCTGCAACTGCATGTCACTTGCGAGGAACACTATGACATACCACATCCTAATCCTACTCTTTCAATCTTTGGTTTTGCACTTGACACTGTCAATTTTTGAAAGTTAATATCTTTATAATTCTTTAACATTATATCTATTGAATATGAATGAAAATATATAATCAAACTGTTTAGAGAAGAGCATTTCCTTTAATATATAAAAAAATAAAATGTGAAAAAATACTATTAACTGCGTTTTTTTAAGAAAAACTGTAAAAAATTTCAAATAAAGGTACTTCCGGTGGAATAGTTGTAACCAAAATCTAATCACCTCTTCATCTGGATGTAACGAAGAGGAATACGAAAGAATTATAATTTTTAGAATTGTAGTATTGGAGTTTGTCACACACAGAAACACACACACACACACACACACACACACACACACACACACACACACGAACACACATACAGGCATCATCTTAAAAATAGTAAATTAGTATTGTAGGGACGTGCTTATTCATTAAAAACTCACCACCGAATTTTTTGACCAAAGACAATACCTTCCTTACCTAAGGTGACGGAAGGTAAAAAATGTCATATACGATACTTAGGTAATATAAAAAAATGGAATTCGCGAGAGATATTGTGCCAACCGCAACAGATTTTTTTGTTCAAACAAAAATTTATTCTAAGATGCGTAAAAATTGAAACCAAAGACTTAGAGATTGTGCAGTCTCCATTTATGTATTTCGATTCCTTTTTCTTTTTGGTAAAAAAGCGAAGCGTGAAATTAGTCATAATATTCGTGACAAATATTCACAGAATATCTGATGCGCAGCTTTCTAATCCGATTAAGAAGCAATCTCTTTCAGTGCATTACTAACTTTTTCAAACTTCACTTAATTTTCGACGCCGTAGCAAAAAAAGTTAGAGCTGTAAGGAGCCTCATTTACACTATGCTCATTTAAAACTGATTTCAATGTAACGAATACTTTTTCACAGCGAGAGAGTTTTTTCATTTGGGATTTATTTTTGAAGGCAAAGAACACCCACGGAGTAACTGCAATTGAAGCGAAACGAGACTTATTTTGTGACGAGTAATGAGTAAACTGATTTACCCGTTACGAGTTTATTTTGTCGTTTTGCACTTTTAATAGCTGTGATGTTCCCAGAAACGCTGAAATATCTGAGTGTTTTAATTCATGATTCACAAAATTATAATGTAACGTAATTTTTTAATTTCTATTCCCATGTGGTACAAATTTAATATATCATTTATACACACCTTTCAAAAGTCATTGCCCTCTTACGTTTTTGTGGGAGAGTCAAAAAGTTCGCAGTTTTATTGTTCTTTTTTTAAAATATAATTTAGGCTGTGTCTAACCTCCTAGCACTGGTATCCATATTATGCTGGGTTTAAGCAGCATGTAAATTATAAAATTAAATTAAGCTATTAAATTAAGAATGTTTCTTTACAAGATATATTTCGTATAGCATTTGTATTTTAAAAGAATTAAGCCGTAGCTAAGAATCTTCGCTTTGCAAACTGCAATTCATTATTAGATTTAAAGATGCAAACCTTTCGGATAATTCAAAAAAATAATATGTCATCCGCATATCCGACAAAAACATTTGAATATAAAATAATTTTCATGTCATTTACATAAAATCTAAATAATACCGGACCAAGAATGATCCTTGTGGCACTCCACATGTTGTTGTTTGAAATTTTGATTTGATATTGTTATAAGTTACTGCTTGCTGACGGTACGATTTTATCTATTTTTCTCAAGGACCTCTCAATTCATGACAATTTACTATATACACTGCTCAACATTTGAACTGGTACACTTACAACTTACAAGAATATATATAAATAACAATTTACTACTTTTTGAGCAACACCTACTTGCTTAATTGATAGTATATGGTTCTGGAACCACTTTTATGGCGAAGAATTGAAGAATAAAACTTAAATAACGAATTTCAAATATTTTAATAGAAAAATAACAAAATCTTAATTTTATCTTGGCTTATCTCTTCAATACTTAAACGCCCTAATGGCATCTTTAAAATGCAGTCACCCACTTTGAATTAAAACTTAGTCATTAACTGCACTTATGACAGATAAACAACAATTGAATCGCAAATGTTATTCGATAGGCATTTGTTTGCATTCTGAAACACAGCCCTGATCATGTAGGAAGTCATATCAAACGCCTATGAAGGGTTGTTTACTTTTACTGCATTTTATATAAGTGTACCAGTTCAAATGTTGAGCAGTGTATATATATATATATATATATATATATATATATATATATATATATATATATATATATATATATATATATATATATATATATATATATATATACAGGGAATTTATTTTAACATGCAACATATGGTCAATCATTTCCATGGTTATTCACTATTGTCAAAAAATGACAGCAATGTAATATTTGTCCATTTTAAAATGCAACATACAAAATTTGTAGTTTTATATTATCAAAACTAATTTGCAATAAATTAACCTACATGCGATTAACAAAAAATCAAAACATGAATGTTGCGCATCTCAACAAACTTTAGCTTACAAAAATTCATAACTTTCATGTAATAAATGTTAAAAAAAAAATACCCCCACCCATACTGAAGCAATATTCTAGTCGATCGTAATAAGAATTGACCCCATTTGTCATGTGTTCGGGAGGTATCTCCTGTGCTGCAATGCTATTTATAATGTTGCATTTTAAAATGGACAAATATTACATTGCTGTCATTTTTTGAAGTGGAAGTGATGAACCATAATGTTGCATTTTAAAATAAATTCTCTGTATATATACAGTGTGTTTTATTTTAGACAAAAATGTTTCAAATAAATGTTGGATATATTAATATTCTACGCCTAAATTACTAAATAGATTTAATTTTTCACGTTTAGTAACTTGTAAAATCTAATTTGAAATTGTATAAATATTGCTCGCTTGTAGCGATACCCATGAAGTTGAAACAAAGTTAGAAATTAATTCATTTCGTTTGAACTGTCAGAAAATTAATTTTATAGATAGAATGTTAAAAAATAATAGTAATAAAACTTATTTAAATGTTAGATTTTAAAAATAATATCTGTGTAGTGATATAGGTGCAGAATTGAATTATCTGCAACTTTTAATTGAAAACTGAATTTCTGACAGTTCAAATGATACGCATTTCTCTGTAATTTTGTTTCAATTCCATGGGTATCGCTAGAAATGAGCAATATTTTTATACAATTTCAAATTAGATTTTACAAGTTACCAAACGTGCAAAATTAAAACTGTTTACTGATTTAGGCGTAGAATATAATTATCTGTAACACTTATTTGAAACATTTTGTCTAAAATTAATTGGGGACTTTTGTGTAAAGAAAAACTGTTTTCCCATGTTAAACGCCTATGGCCAGTTTTTTAATTAACACACTGTATACATTGTTACCAGTGTTCAAATTGGTCAAGAAAATATGTTAATGCAGTAATTGTGCTACGTTTCTTTCGGAACCCATGTTCTTCGCCGACTTCTCAAGGAATGATGAAACTTTAGTATATCATAACTTTTTATTTTTTTTTGTGAAAATAGCAATTCAGACTATTTTGAAATAAATTCAAAACATTTTCTTTCTAGGGTATAAATAAAGTTTCTGAAAGAACTTCGTTAAATTTATATTTCTTCCGTCTATCCGCGAATTTTTTGACCTTCCCTCATGGGCAAGGACGAGCACTGTCAGTATTTTAGTGGGTTACTTATCTTATTCGTCTTTTTAAATTTTTGAAATTAGTGATGATAAACTTGTTTCCTCGACAAATATAGATAATAAATCGCTTGACAGTCGAGAAATTTGCCCACATTATAAATGGCCCATGAAATTATATATTAAACCCGTCAAATATGGAGTACAATAACAAAGACATAACAAAAGCATTCTCGCGTGGTAATCACCACTTTGATTATATTTCCATTCACGGAACTGTGGCGTTGTTTCTTTCACGAGAACCTTGAGGATAATATAAGGTGTCACTAGGCGATTCTGTTAGCACGCCACGGTTGGCTATAAAGGTGTAGCCACTGATCTCATGGGTACAATTCGTCTTAGGCGGGAAAGATTCAGCAAAGATACACTGACCGCGAATAGAACTGATAAATCATCCCCATCCAAACGATATATGCGAGGAAAATGTACTGGAAGTTTATTAAAATTTAAGTCAACGTGAAATGTGGGAAGTATTGCTCATAACTTTTCACGAAGCAAATGGATTACATATTTTCTGTATGGGAAGGAAACATATTTCTTTCTTTCTATACTGCGGTTCTATTTCCATAAATAGATTTATATTTATATGTAGAATATTATTCTATTATTATTGAGGTAATGCGTCATATGACCGACCGATTCTCGCTTTGATTTTTTTTCCAATATTCATGTAGCACGTAAAGTACTTATAATATAATATAATATATACAGGGAATTTATTTTTTGCCCTCCTGAAGTGTAATGGGAACTTTACAATTGTATACACAGCAAGTGTAACCTACATTTTACGCTTACTGTGTTGTAACTTGTCTAACTATGCCGTAAAATAATCAAAATACACTGGACGTTTATGGACATTTAGAAAAGAAATCATCTTTACTATAATAAAGTTCATGTAAAAAAGTACTACCTACTTAAGTTATTTTTTTACTTTAACATTTAATATATTTAAAATGAATTTATATAAACCAAAATCACGGCAGCGACATCTGTCATTATTGTAAAAATCCGCCGTTACCGACATAGTCACCGATTGATATATCTGTCAAATACGCGAGGCGAACATTGCTGAAATGTCAAATATCGACACTTACCTATTATTTATTACGAAACATGAGCAGATAAATATATTATCAGTCATAAACAACGTCTATTATTACAGATAAATTTTTTCTAGAAGTACTCTAATGAAGGTAAGTAAAATCAAATTTGGAAATTGACAACCCCAGTATTTTAAACTAACCCTTTTCAGAAGTACAACCTATCTCATTAAAAAAAGTGATTTTCATTATCGTCGGCCAAAAAATTTGATACAATTCTCGTGCGTGAAGTATTTTACACGCACTCGAATGTAAATAACTATTAACATACAACACATGGTCAATCATTTCCATGGTTACTCACTATTGTTAAAAATTACACCAATGTAATATGTGTCCATTTTAAAATGCAACATACAAAATTTGTAGTTTTGTATTATCAAAATTAATTTCCAATAAATTAGCCTACATGCGATTAACAAAAAATCAAAATATGAATGTTGCGCATCTCAACAAACTTTAGCTTACAAAAATTCATAACTTTCATGTAATAAATGTTAAGAAAATACCCCCATTCACACTGAGCTAATATTCTAGTCGGTCGTAATAAGAATTGACACCATTTGTGATGTATTCTGGAGGTATTTCCTGTGCTGCAATGCTATTTATAATGTTGCATTTTAAAATGGACAAATATTACATTGCTGTCATTTTTTGACAATAGTGAGTAACCATGGAAGTAATGAACCATAATGTTGCATTTTAAAATAAATTCTCTGTATATATAAGAAAACAAATAGCGGGAATGCAGTCTAGGAGTATGTTGGGCTTTAGTGAATAAATAATTTTATCTATCCGACAGAGTCAATTGTTCTAAGTAAAAAAAATCTGTGGCCAGCACAAGACCTTCCGTTAATTTGATGTATTTTGTACAAATCCCATACCAAAAGTTCATTGGAAAAGATTCTATATATCCAGTAAAATTGTAATACAAACATAATACAATTTTTTACAGATTCTATAAATCGAATAAAATTATAACATAGACTATGTTTACACGATAGCAGAAATATACTTTGACTTTGAAAAGGCGACTTTTGCCGTTGTGTGAACACTTTCGCCTATTTACTTTTCTTCCTAAAGTCAAGTCCAAAAAAAGATAGACTTGACTCATATAAGTGACTTTTAAAAAGTCGTGTGAACGAAACATACTTTACTTTAGTACCCAGTGACATCTATTGATAGTTTTCATCCACAATTCCTCTTCATTGGATATTTAATTACACAACTTTGTGTTTTATTTATAATATTATAATTTTCTCGCATTTTAAAATATTTTATGCGATTATTTCTTAATTTATTTCGCATCCAATATTGTTGCTGCATTGTTACAGTATTTAAAAATATCGCGCTTAAATTTAGTAACTGTAGTTTACTATCCATTTTTTCTATAAATAATTTATTCTTAATTATGATTATACGATAATAGTTAAATTGTTAACTTACATCACGTATTATAACCAAACTTTGTTTTGTTGTCAAAGTCAAAGTTGAGTGAAGGACAAGTAACAAACGTAAAGTGAAGTAGATTTGACCTGATGTGTAAACACACCATTAAATTGACTTTTCATAAGTCGCCTTTTAAAAGTCAAGTCAAAGTAAATTTATCTCATACGTGTAAACGTAGTCATATACTCATATATGAATACATACTCTATTGCGTACACTTACGTAACATTCTCTTTACAATCAAATAATATTACTACCAAGTTTATATATCTTCCCATTTTTGAATTATTGCCCCAAAAGTAAATATATCCCACATTTAGATAAAAACTTCAAAATTTTCGAAAATCTAAATAATAATAAATATCTTATACTTCTCAGTGCACTGATTCCAAATTTTGAAACCGCAGGTCGATATCTCGTTTCGTTCTCGAGATATTTAGATTTAAAGTTTTGCTGAAACTGCCCATTTTTGGGTATTAACTCAAAAATGGGTCGAGATATGAATTTGGTAACATCACCATTCGATTCTACGGACAAAAATACATAAGTATACCAATTTTCATAATTTTTGTCCAATCGGTTCATTTTTTATGAATAAAAGTTTGAAAACTCCTGAAAATGGCCAAAATCTGAAAAAATCGTATTTTGCTTTAGAGATTGTATACGGTGTTCAAAAATTCTGAAAATTGGTGTACTTATGTAATTTTGCCCGTAGAATCGAATGGTGTTGTCGCCAAATTCATATCTCGACCCATTTTTGGGTTATTACCCAAAAATGGGCAATTTTGAGCAAAATTTTGAATCTAAATATCTCGAGAACGAAACGAGATATCGACCTACGGTTTCAAAATTTGGAATCAGCCCATTGAGAAGTATCTAGATACATAAAACTTAGATTTTTAAAAATTTTGAAGTTTTTATCTAAATGTGGGGTATATTGACTTTTGGAGCAATAATTGAAAAATGGGTAGAGATATAAACTTGGTAGTAATATTATTTGATTTAAAGAGAATGTTACGTATGTGTGCGCTTTTTTAGAGTATTTGAACAACTGTGTGAATTTTTGGAAATAAAAGTATAAAAATAAAAATGGATAAATGCTATAAATAAGTTCCGGAAAAGATTCTATATATCCAATAAAATTATAACACGAACACATACTATTTTTTACAAATTCCATACATTTGACACTGACATCTGTCAGTTAGAATTTTTTGCATATATCAGATGTTTCCCCGATAAATATCAATGCTGACTGATTTTTGAAAGTTAATCTCTTTATAATGCTTTGACTCTATATCTATTGAATATGAAGGAAAATGTATAGTCAAACCATATAGAGAAGAGTATTTTCTTTAATATTTATAAAAGATAAAATGTCAAAAAATAATATTTAACTGCGTTTTTTAAGAAAACTTAAAAACTTCAAATAAGGGTGCTTCTGGTGGATCAATTATAACCAAAATCTAATCAGCTCTTCTTATGGATGTAATGAAGAGGAATGCGAAAGAATTATAATTTTTAGAATCGTAGTATTTGAGTTATCGTCGGAGAAAAATTTGTCACACACGGACACACACACACACACACACACACGGACACACACACACACACACACACACATACATATATACATACCGACATCATCTTAAAAAATAGTAAATTCGTATTCGAGGGACCCTCAAACGTGCTTATTCATTAAAAACTCACCAAAGAATGTTTTGACCAAAGACAATACCTTCCTTACCTGAAGGTAACGGAAGGTAAAAAAGAAAATGGAGGATTATTCACAGGAAGAGAAGATACTAATCACTGAGTAGTATTATTTTGATGAAAACTATATTTTATGATTTATGACAGGGAAAATGTCATAAAATTTGTTTGAAATTTTATTTCAATACCATGGCTAATAGAATAATAAAGAAGTAAGTTTTATAAAATTTTAAATTGAGTGTCCTCGGTTACGAAACGTGCAAAAGAAAATGTAGTTATCGATTAGGAATCAAAATTTAATTCTCTACATCTACAACATTTATTTGAAGCATTTTTGTCTAAAATTAGGGCAAGGGAAAACTGTTTTCCCATGTTAAAGCCCTATGGCCCGGTTTTCGTGTTACACCCAGTATATAGTCATTATTTGATATCCTTCGTGTCTCTTGTACAAATTTTCGATTCTTGCACTGTAGCTCCTTTCTTTATCAGGGTCTAATATAACATATCAAAATCTTCGTTAAGCAGATTTTCACGCCTAGCTAATATTGGATAAAATAATTAAACGAGAAGCAATAATATCCAACAAACTCATAGTAATTATTCTAATTTCAAAGGAAATATCCTCTCTTGAGTTTCTATTTTTAGTTTTGAAATAGTTATCGTCCGCAGTAAATTAGCACTTCTCCGTCTCTTTTATGTTACAAGTAGGGTGTGTTTGATGACGTCAGAGGGTGTGAACCCTACTCACGAGGGTGTGAACTCGGAAAGTAGCCGCGTGTCAACATTGTAATGAAATTATACTCGCTCGATCGCAGTGCCTGTAGAAGCCAAGAACAGTTGAAAGGATATTTTCTTCTTGTATCATTCATAAATAACAGACTCCGGAGAAAATGACAATGTGTAATAACACAGTATAACAGGAAATGCCACACGAATTATAATAGTTATTTATGATACAAGTACGTATAGCCAGTCGTTAGTCATGAAGGGTTTTGAGACCCGTGAGTGACTAAAGATTCTTTACGTATTTGTATCGTACAATATTTTATCTACAATAGAATCTAATGACCCATTAAATATAAAAAATACCTTTTTATGAATTAAGATCACAATATTAAATGAGAAGTGTGCTATGATAACAATATGTTCATCTTGGTTTTCAAATTTAAGACTCATTCACAACTACGATAATAAGAAATATAAATAAATTTATAAATAAGACTTTATGGTTGGTGTTCACAGCTTCGAAAATAAAACGTAAATTATCATTTAATATATTCATGGTATGAAGTTGTTATTATTGTTTGTTAATGGGGTATTCCGACATTTTTTTAAATATTTTTTTTACATTAGTACAGACCAGTAGGACTCTGAATAACTTTGAGTAAGAAAATGTATGCATCACATGAGATATGAATTTTAAAATATTCCATCGCAGTTCAAATTTTCTTATCATGGCGCGCTTATGACGTCAACTCGATGGTGACATCTGCAACGAACTTCAGCGCCTAAATCCACATGTTCATGACAGCCATTTGCTTGTTTACATATGATTTTAGTAGCAGCGTGTATTTTGGTGTTTGTCCTGTGTTTGTTTATAGTAAAAATAGGAGTAATAATTATAAAGTGGACGAAATGTCAAACAAGAAAGATACCCGCACTACTGGCACCATCTGTGTTTTTAAACGAAAATATTTATTTTGAAATGAGCAACAGATTATCAACTTGACGTCACAAATTTCAAGGACGTTTCTAGAACTGTAAAAATTCCAATTTTGTAACATTAAATTATGAATTAAAACTTTTTATTAAACATGTTTTATTATATTTTTCTACTATATGAAGATGGAAACTATAGAAAAATGTTATTATTTTGCATTAATTCCATATCACCGGAATACCCCATTATGAATATATTAAATGACAGTTGATGTTTTATGTTCGAAACTATGAACACCAACCATAATGTCCTATTTAAAATTTGTATTTCTTAATTTCGTAGCTGTGAACGAGACTTTAGCATATTTAAAAATTTTAAGCTGGCAGTACGGTGTGGTTAGAGTGTCAGCTTTGTGATCGACAAGTCCGAGCAGGCTAAGCAGCTGCGATAAGTTGGATGGGTGAACGCACCCTTACACCGAAAGGTACTAAAAGGGTTACAGAGAATAATAAAAAAATTTAATCACACATTGCTCGGCAACTCGTGACTAATGAAATTTTGTTACTAAACAAGCGTTTTACAAACATAAAACTGACAACCAAACATCAATTTTACGCACTATCGTAGAAATATACATTTATTATCTATGGAATATGTCAACATTTCGTAATTTTCGGAATCATTAATTCTCTGATTTTTACAAATAAGTTTAGATTGTTTATTATTGCAATAAATATTTACTTGTTTTATGATATAACATTGGTTCGCAGGATGTAAATTCCGATAAATAGGTTTATTTGCAATTAGGTTTTGGTTATATTGTATACAGAATGTTCCAAGATTAACCAATCAAAAAAAAATTAAATGACTTACAAAACAAGTGGACAAATCCATGTACACAAAATCCCACAAATTCTTCGTCTTAAAGATATTTGTATGAGAAAGTAATAAGAGCGTACCTGGCAAGGTGCAAATAGTTTTAGTTATAACAATGCAATGTGAGTCAATTTTAAAATGTTATTGTATACAATATAATATTTTCTTATAAAATTACCTATGTCAAAATGATGTTTTTCTACTCAATTTGTATGTGTGAAGTTTGATTTTGTGTACACAGTGCGTGATGTGTTACTTCACGCAGTTCATTATTTTAAATTTTACAAAATGAGTTGTATTTTAATAAAACAAAGCTGTTAAACCCCCGTAATGTTGGTAACCATGGTTACACAATCCGATAATACAGAGGCTTTACGTCAAAAGAATGACAATGTCAAGAAAAAATTATATTTTATTGCAAGATCGTAGAAAAAGTAGAGTATGTAACACGTGGTGGTAACGGGTGGTTTGTAACACTCGCCTTCGGCTCGTGTCACAATCTCCACCCTCTAGTAAAAATTTCAGCTTCACACACTTGCACATAATCAGTAGCGTAGCGTAGGGGGGCAAAGGGGGCACCCGCCCCGGGCGGCACTTTGATAGGAGCGGCAAAATCACTGTCGTTGACTTAATATTAAAAAGACTACTATCGAGGAAATAATTATAGTCAGTTGAGTTTGAAACTCAATAACTAGAATTTAAAATGTGAAACGCACTTTCATTTATAGACTATATGCAGTTTTCATATAAAATATTCATAAATTTTTATTTAAATATGATTAGTTTAATTTTATTACCTTTTTAATGTTTATGCGCATGAACGCATGGTGTCCTTTAACAATAAAAATTATTAAAATTAAACTAATCAATTTAAAATAAAAAAAATATATTAATATTTTGTATTAAAATTTCATTTTGAGTCAACATACGAATTTCAAATGTAAGGGTTATTAATAGAAGCTGAAATATAACACTTTTACTTTTTTGGAAACCAGTACGATAAACCATGTTTTAACAACACGAGGGAAAAAAGTAATATATTGACGTTTAAAATTGTAAAAAACTATATTTTATTTATTGAAAAAATAAAGCAATAAACTGTTAAACAAACGCAAAATCCACAATAAACGTTTCATTTTGTGAAACAATTGCCTGAGAACAAAATCATACCGAACAAACTTATTGTTCTACCGTACTGTACTATCTCCCATTTATATTTTCTTTTATATTTTATTTCCTCTCTGGCAATATGCCAACACTTGAATATATTGAAAACAAAAATCCCGTTCAGTTTCAGTGGTCAGTTACATTGAGAATGAGAAGGGAAACATTAGTTTTCAGACCATTTGTAACTGAAAACAGTTCACAGATATGATCCTGTTGTACGGAGTACAGATACTCGTATGCAAAGTATTATCTTTCAGTTCGATTTAGAACTAGTTTAGTTACTAGTTCTAATAATAATAGAACAATCGGCCGTTTGGGAAATAGGTAGAATGTTGTTAGTAGTTGAGATAAATGTTTTTGCTAAAAGGTTATTAAAAGTTTGTTCGATTCAATTATGTTGCAGATAAATTTCATACGTAGTTTTTGTTGGAGTTACTCTTCAAAGTTGGAAGTTACTCTTTATATTTAAGTTATCTATTATCAAAAGTTTTGAATCAAAAGCAAACTAGAGCATACAAAAACCAGTAAAAAAATAATAGGACATTCAACAAAGAACTTTTTGCTTTACTGTATGTTACACAAATGATATTTAAAATTTGAGGTACATCGACCAAAAAAATGCAAATCGTATTTTTCACAGCATTAGTTAATATAGCTTATTTAATATTTCATTAAATTAAGTACCATTGGCAAATAAATAAATATATCATCACGGCATATTACCCTTTTCTGGGTGTGCCAGTATCTACAACACATGTAGGCATAGGTAATGATGACGAAATATTTTACCGTGTGGGAACTTTACCAGGCGTCACCTCACGGGCACTCATAGCTGGCGTGGAGAGTGCACCACAGGGGTCACTTTTGTGCCATTTAAAATTGTAAATATTTGGCGTCAGTCGGGATCGAACCCGGTTCCCCCAGGTTCGCGACCAGACACTCAGGCACGCGGCCACGGGACCCCATATTAATGTACGGTACTATAATAAAATTAATTTAATGACTAGCTCAGCTTCGTAGCTCAGTTGAGAGAACATTTTAAGAGATACAGGGAGGTCCTGAGTTCAAGTCTTAGTGAAGTCTTCTTTAGTATTCAACATATGAATCATTTACGGTGTGTTCGCTGATTATGAATAGGAGAGAGTACTTGTTTGATGACGAGAAAAAGACAGGTGAATAATTCACTGCCTTGAAGCAGACTTCGTACAACATTTTCGGCTCCAGAGGCTCAATGGTTAGAGCAACGCCTTTTAGTTATGAGTGCACTCGGATTTCTGGGTTTGAATCCCACTAAGGCATGGATGTTAGTATATGTGAACCTACTCAGTGATTGGCATTTAATCCTGTTGAGAGTTTTTTTGAAATCAGCACTAAACATATACAGCCCGATTCACAAAAAAGTTTAAGCTAATCCTCATTTTTGGATTAGTGAATTCTATTCTATTCCGGTATTTAAAATTTAATTATCATGATATTATCAACAAAGGTAGATACTAGGAATAGATTAGATTATATTTTAAGATATAAACTGTCAAAATTAGAGTAGAATTCGCTAATCCAAAAATGAGGATTAGCTTAAACTTTTTTGCGAATTGGGCTGTTAGGGATCTCCTCGGTTCAAGTCCCGGTGAAGTTCATTAATTTTTCAAAGGGATAATGTCTTAGTGGAGATTTTGTCCCTTCCCTAGTAAAAAAGGTTAAGTTAGTATAGTTTAGGCTAGATCTTGTTATTCTTTTTGATGTAATTGCCGTAAAACACCAGAAATAAATTTTAAAATTCTTCAAAATTATTTGAATATAACGAAAAAAGTTTATAAACTATCTATTTGAAATTTACAAAAAATTAATAATGTTTAAATTTGCGCAACACAAATAAAATTATTTTTTGACAGCATTATTCAAAATTCGTAACTCATTGTCATTTGGCATTTTATTCCAATATGGGCCTGTCTTTTAAATTTAAAGAGTTAAAAGAATATTGGATAATTCGTCTATTTATAGGTTAATATTTTATGGGGTCGTGTGGCCGTGTGCGTATAGTGTCTGGTTGCCAATCTGGTGACGCGTGTTCGATTCCGGCCAGTGCAGACTTTTAATCGCATAAAAGTGATCCTTGTGGTGCATTCTCCACACCAGTTATGAGTGCCCGTGAGGTGATGCCTGGTAAGCGTCCACACGGTAAAATATATCGTCTGCATTATCGATGTCTACAATAATTATACCGTGATGATATATTTACTTACATATTACTCATTTTCTTTATTCCTTGTTATACGGTTTCCATTATTGGCTTCAACCTAACATCCGATTATAAGTAAAATAAATAAATAAATATATCATCACGGCATTTTACCCATTACTGGGTGTGCCATTACCTACACACTTCGGTAATGAGTAATGATGACGAAATATTTTACCGTGTGGGAACTTTACCAGGCGTCACCTCACGGGCACTCATAGCTGGTGTGGAGAGTGCACCACAGGGATCACTTTTGTGCGATTAAAAGTCTGCCCTAGCAGGGATCGAACCCGGCTCACCAGATTGGCAACCGGATACCATACGCACAAGGCTACGCGACCCCGATTAATGAATAAAAAATCTGATGTGGCCAGCACATGTCCTCCCGCCAATTCCATGTTTAAAATAGCATTGAGCTTTAAGAAAAGTTTCACTTCCGATTGATCGTTTGTAAACAAAATCTACTTTGTTGTTCCAATAAATAGAAAAGTTTGTAATACAAAATTTTGGATTATATTTTATTATGTTTTTCCTGAAAAATCTGTTAGAGCTTCAAATTAAGTACTACATCCGGTTTATCATATATAGTCAAAATCTAATATGTTGTTTCAAATTATATAAGAGTATTAAATACCAACTTTGCGAACTTTTGGATCATTAATATATATTTAAGGAAAAATCGTCACACACACATTATTGTCAAAATCATCACCAACTTCCTTATGCTCTAAAACGCAATCTGTGTAAATTCTTCGCCGTACATTATTCATTTCGTAAATGTGTAGTTGCAAATTATTATTTGACACTTTGAAATCACGTTCTTATTGAGAGCTGTTTGATGTATAATGCTGCAAACATCAAACTTGAATCGAATTATTCTGTATATCTAATATTTATGTATGAAGGAAAATATATTATTTTTACAAACCTTAATTTCATTAGAATCATATTTAAACTACTAAATTCTTTTTAACACGGTTTCATTATTAATTTTAATAAAAATTGCTGCGTGATAGTGACATTTGTTTAAATATGTCAAATTTGTTATGAAAGTATTGTTTTTGTTTGACGCAGAGGCAAAGTGATGTACAAAAATAAATTATTTTATAATATAATATAAAGTTATTTCAAGTTATTTACTAAATGCTATTATCGTAGAATTGAAGATTGTGCCATTATATTCAATTTGTATTGGTAAAAGTTGCTAAAAAATTATATTCAATGAATTTTTTACAAGAAAAACTGTTAAAAGCTTGTATAAATGATACTTCCGGTTATCCGATATACACTCAAAACTAATGAGCTCTTCCCACATTAGCATAAAATGGATATACAAAATTTCAAATTTTTTTGATTGATAGTATTTGAGTAATCGTGTCCACAAGATCCACACACACACACACAGACACACACACATACATACCTACAGACATCATTGTACAAATGTTAAAATCGATTTCTGGGGACATCAAAACGTGCTTATTCACTAAAATCTCTATATCCGATTTTTAGCACGATCCCTATACCTCCCTTACCTAGGGTAGCGGGAGGTAAAAAGATATTGATCTAATGGTTAAAGATTTATTTTTAACACCCATTTTTAGTGAGAACCAAAAATATGTAATCAATAAATTATAAATATAATCTAGTGAGAATATCCAGTGAACAAAATATAAATGCTCATGCGAATATGTGAGTATGAAATTCGAAAGCTATTCTATTTGTATTTGGCATACATTGTATCATACATCATGTAAACAGTCTATCCTAAAAATTGTTATAGAAATTGAAAAACATCATCGAACCGTGGTGGAAATCCGCCTCGGAGTAATCTGCGGTTGGAAAAATCAGCAATCGCTCGAGTTAACAATGTAAAGCATCCGAACATGGGATTTGAAATGTGCAAAACAGACATAAATATGAATGGCTCCGAATATTGACATAGCACAGCATCTGGCTTGATAAATGAAATCGCATCCAGGAAATAAAATAGTTCACGTATCGGCGACGGAGCGGCGCTGGCGCTGCTTGATAAATATCTCCTGCATGGCCAACGTTGATGGTGCCACTGCCAGCTCCAGAGAAGGATTGAATCTATTTCTATTCTATTTCTATTTTTTGATATTTGGAATTTGTCGATAGAAATGTGACAGGCCTTCACAACTTAGATTTGATGTCTTTCATCTTTCATGTCAATTTCAATTTTGCCAATATTAAATTTTATCTTTACCGTTTCAAATACCTACCTGAAAAGATTTTTGTACAGAGTAACAGTGAAACTTAAGCAATTCATGTTGCATATGAGACTGTTGATGAAGTTGAATATTTGGTTGTCCTTTATACAGGCTGCGCACTTTTAAATGTGCAACTATTGCTATCTCGAGAAATATAAGAGCTACAAAGACGGTTAAATGGGCAAACAATTTCTATTTTACAAGAGAAATTTAAAGAAAAAAAATATGTTCACATTTAAAATAAAAAGTTACATCACATATTTTCAAAAAAGGTATTTTTTCTTTTCTTTAAATTTGTCTTGTGAAATAGAAATTGTTTGTCCATTTAACAGTTATTGTAACTCATATTTCTCGAGATAGCATTAGTGGCTCATTTGTAATTAATTTATTATCATTACCAAAACTCATTTAAAATATATTTTTACACATAGAAGTAGATAAGAAACTTTTCTGTTTTGTTTATTTATTAAATAAATGAATAGAATATAAAACATTTTATCCAACACAGCCTCAAAATATACTTGTTACTATGGTTATTTGAAATAACTAATGTACAACATTACTCACTCCGTAAGAAGTTACGGAGGAATATTACTGATTTTTGCGTTTTTGAATGTAAATAAAAAGCAAGTTTATATAAAAAAATATTATTGAATTAATTTAGCATTATGAAATTTATTTAAATGTCTGTATGAAGGATTAAGGCCTTAATGTGATATTAAAAATATTTAATGGCTTTTCGGACCATCGTGGTCCATCTTCAGTTTTGGATTTTTTTACATTTATTTCTTTTTTTATTTAAAAAAAGTACCCTTCAACAGGATGAAATCTCAATTACAGAGAGGGTTCATATACACAAACATCCATGCCTTTGTGGGATTCGAACCCAGAACTCCGAGCGCACTCAAGTTTAAGAGGCGTTACTCTAACCATTAAGCCACCGGAGCCGATAATAAATAATAAATATTCTTTCGCAGTACACCCACACAATCTTATTCAAAATGTAATAAGTTAAAGTGAGGTTCTGTCAATTGTCAGAAATAAATAATATTTGACTACATATGTTTTCGATTTCGACTTTATATTCTTAACACAGGTATTACACTTTTTTCCAGATAATAGTGTATTACATCCGAGGTGGGGAATGTTTCATTACAGCCGAGGGCTTAAGTATATTATCGATAGGCGAAGTCTCGAGGTGAGATAAAGCTCGAAGATGTGATGAAACTCCCACCGAGGTTATGTATACTATTTTATTCACAATCATCCTCGTTTTACATCAATAATTTTCAAAATAAATCAATGAGTTATAACTTTAAATTAATGTTTATGACAGCTCTCTTAAAAATTGTTTTAGCCTACTTTATTATAGGCTATCCAGCGAATCAAGCGGTTTACGTCATCGTTTAGGGATTTTTGAAATTTTCTTTATATTTTTAAATATATTTTATTAACGGTATTTTATTGGTTTTTTTATTATTATTATGTATTTGAAACCTTTAATAGAAATAATTATATTTGGAAATATTATTATTAAGTAAAATTTGGAAAATTTTTGCAAAATGACGTTTGATTATATTTTTTTAGTATTGGTAATTCTGAACATGTATATTACTAAATATTATATGTCTACATTATACTTTTCAACCTGTATTGTGATTTCATTTTGTTTTTTGTATTGTTGTTCATTGACAAAATGTCAAATGCTCTGTCATGTCAAATTCAAGAGCTTGTAGTTAATTTATTGACTTATTTTGAAAATGAAAAATAGATTGGTGGGCTCTTACTTTCACTGAATTGTAATATTGAGGTAATATTTCGTTCTTTTATTAGTAATAATTTGAAAATTAAATCTATATGTACAGCGTGTGGCAAACGCTAATGTACAGAAACAGTTAGAAATTGTATTGTATGCAGTATTCTGTATTTTTTTTTAAGGATCTCACATAATACTAGATGGTTTGTTGCATATACTACAAGAATGAAGTATTTATAACGGCGTAAGCAGTATCGTTCAGAATATTTTAAATAAAATTGAATTTCGCTGAAAAAAATGATACCAGACGTGTTACCTTTTTAAGAAAGATTTGGATTTATGAAGGCAACCCACAGATCATGTATATTTTAATCCGTTTTACATGCTCATGTAAACTTTTTAACATATGACGTCATTGTTTCTAGTGATATTGTATTTACGTAAACCGCTTGATTCGCTGGATGGCCTATATAAGGATCTATGACAATGTTGCCAAGCAACTTCTACATAAACATTTCCAACCCAAGAGATGGAAGTGAAATCTGTTATTTTTTACCCAAGAGATTGTCATTAAAGTTAGGAATGACGTACTTCCTAACCTCCAAAAGGTTAGGAATCGGTGTATTACTACAATGATTGTAAATAATAGTTATTTATGATATAAGTGTTAAAAGTGACATTTTATGAGTGAGTGGGGAAGTTTGTGAATCGAGGCGAAGCTGAGTAAAACAAGCCCCACGAACGAAATAAAATCACTTTTAACACGAATATCATACACTATTTTTCCTACGACCCTAGTTATGTATTAGCAAAAACTAAAAATTATAGAATTACATTTATGACAGGTCATGATGTATTTGCTATGAACAACTGAAAATTGTTTATTCTAACCTCTACTTACAACAATATTGTTTTAAATTCCAATTCTTCAAGCGACTTGCAAGGAATTGCTATAAACAATTGTACTATAATAATAAACGTTTCAAAATAATGTGTACTTCTAATAAAATACCTATATAAATAATTTCAGTATAAAAATAAATATAAAATGAAACTATATTTACTTATAAACACTAAATGTAACTAGATTTATTTATATTTTTACCACTAAATGTAACTAGATTTAGTTCTTTTTAACACTAGTGTTAACAGTATATTTGTTTTTACCTTCCGTCACCTTTATGTAAGGAAGGTATTGTCTTTGGTCAAAAAATTTGGTGGTGAGTTTTTAATGAATAAGCACGTTTTAGGGTCCCTACAATACAAATTTACTATTTTTAAGATGATGTCTGTATGTATGTGTGTGTGTGTGTGTGTATGTGTGTCCGTGTGTGTGTGTGTGTGTGTATGTATGTGTGTCCGTGTGTGACAAATTTTTCTCCGACGATAACTCCAATACTACAATTCTAAAAATTATAATTCTTTCGTATTCCTCTTCTGTACATCCATATGAAGAGTTGATTAGATTTTGGTTATAATCGATCCACCGGAAGTACCCTTTTTTGAAGTTTTTAACAGTTTTTCTTAAAAAAAACGCAGTTAAATATTATTTTTTGTCATTTTGTTATTATATATATTAAAGAAAATACTCTTCTCTATACGGTTTAATTATATATTTTCCTTCATATTCAATAGATGTAAATTTAAAGCATTATAAAGAAATTAATTTTCAAAAATTAGTCTGCTTTGTTATTTATCATGGAAACAGCTGACATAATTATTCAAAAAAAATTAATTGACAGATGTCAGTTGCAAGTGCAAAACCAAATATGGAAAGTATAGGATCTAAAATTGGTATGTCATATTGTTACTCGCAAGTGACATGCAGAGAAAGGCCAAAGAGAAGATGGAAGGACATTACTTAGTGTAGTTTATGTTATAATTTTATTGGATTTAAAGAACCTTTTCAAATGAACTTTTAGTATGAAATTTGTAACAAATAGTATGTGTTCGTGTTCGATTTTACATGATATTATATAGAATCTGTTCCAAGGACCTTTTGGTATGGGATTTGTACAAAATACATCGAATTGACGGAAGGTCTTGTGCTGGCCACAACGGATTTTTTACTTTTAATCCGTTGTCAATGACAACGATTTAAAAGTATTCACTGTGTTACAAACTGTTATTTTTAACTCGCTAAGCAACCGTTAAAAAGACTACTTTTAACAGTGGTCGTAGGAAAAAATATTTAGTATTGACAAAGTTTGGTTACACCATTTTTAAACTATTTTTTTAATGCATGTAAAAACGGTCGGCAATTTATTTGTTCTGTAGAAAATAATAAATAATTACTTAATGGTCAAATAAATTAAAATTTATTCCACTCATTTAACATGATGTACTATTTTCTGTTGATGTGTGTAAAATTATTCATGAAATTCTGTGCCAAAGGTAATTGTTTTCCTCCTAAATTCTGCCCTGATGCATTCCTTGTTGGTGATTCGATGCTGGCAATATTACCGCCCTGTTCGATCGACAATCAAGTTTGTTTTGTGCGAATTGCGCTGCTACATCACTGCTGTATTTATTTTCGATCAGCCGTCAAACCCAGTTTGATGTAATGACTCCAAATCACAATATTTATGAATGTCCATTACCAAATGCATACGTATGGAAATTTCAAATTGAAATTATATTGAAATGAGACATAGATGTTTACGTTTGGTTGTAAGGGTAATGAATCGAAATATATAACGAGGTTCACATAATTTAACAGAAAAATTATATAGTAAAAAACGAGTTTTCAATTTACAGCAGTCCAGAGAGAAATCATTATACTTATTGCACTCATTTATGGATATGAGTTTTGCATACCCTCTTTAAAATAGATATTGGATTCATGCCAAAAATCGCATATCCAGATTTTAGTGAATAAGCACGATTTAAGGTCCCGACAAACCGATTTTAACATTTTTACGATGATGTCTGTGTATGTGAATGTGTGTGTGTATGTATGTATGTGTGTGCATGTGGGTGTGCGGATGTTGGAAGAACGATTCCTCAATCTGACATTCATGGGAAGAGCTGAAAAGGTTTTGGAAACAATTGAACAACCGGAAGTAGTAGTTTCTTTAAAAAATTCCCCTCGATATTATTTTTTGAAAATTTGTTTTATTACTATTATTGAAGAAGATAAAATTCTACATCTGAGACATTTAAAATTTTTATATTTTCTATAAATTTAGAGATAAAGATACTACAATATATAGAATAATTGTATTTAATAAATCGTACAGGCTCAAGGAAAACAGTTGACCTCAAATGTTTGTAATATATTTTATAATGACAGATAAATGTCAGTGTCAAAAATCAGCAGTTTTAGTGACATTCTGAAAGATTTTCTGAGAAATGCATTTAATATTTCTCATTGTTATATTAATTAACAGCCCGATTCACAAAAAAGTTTAAGCTAATCCTCATTTTTGGATTAGCGAATTCTACTCTAATTTTGACAGTTTATATCTTAAAATATAGTCTAACCTATTTCTAGTATCTACCTTATTGATAATATCATGAAAATTAAATTTTAAATACCGGAATAGAATAGAATTCACTAATCCAAAAATGAAGATTAGCTTAAACTTTTTTGTGAATGTTTAAAATTATTGGTAAAATGCATATATATCCATAAGAAATACCGCCAATCTTGTAAATGAATGAGAAGATTCTCTGACATTTAGGAACCTCCTCATACAATTATAAAATAGATACAATTAGAATTTTATGTATGAAAAAAACGAAGTTCTGTATTTTTTTATTATAAAACGATGTTTTGATAGCGAAGTGCAATACATACTAATATAACATAAGAAATGGAAATGGCGAGCGGTATTGTGCTGGCCACAACAGATTTTTTTTTTCGTTTAACAAAAAAGAAAAATTGGAAGGTACAGGTGGGATAATTTTGGGAGATGAGAGAATTAAATGCATCAAAAATGCTGATAATCAGGCAGTAAATGAGAAAACAAGACATGTTACTTACTATTAATAAAACAATATTTGGGTAAAGTTATCTAATTTATTAAATTATAAAACTATTTTTGGACAACGAAGTGCAATACCATACTTATATAACATAAAATGGAAATGGCGACAGGTATTGTGCTAGTCAAAACAAATTTTTATAAAAGGGTATGATCCTAACCTGATAAACTATCACATCCACCAAAAATATCATTTTCGCAACTTTTAATGTAAATTTCTATTCTAATTTAGCGTAGAATCTAATATTTCTAGAAGCGAAATTGTGGCTTTCCACAGAATGCTATCTTCCATAATTAACTTTAAAGTTCAAATGGAAAACTATTTTCTGCTCTTTTGTCTACTTATAAAACGTCCCAGAATTTGTTTTAAAGAAAAAATATTATTCTTCTTTTCATTTGTCAAATAAGATGCAAAGTTAAATGTAATTTTTTCTTATAATAATGAAACAATAAATTAATGTTGTCATGTTTTTCTTCTTAATAGAGGTAGAAGTTCAACAGTGAGCACTGCGCAGTGTACTCGTATTTGTCTAAAAACGTCACTCGGTGTAAAAACAAAGGGATGAAGAATGGATACAAATGTAAATGTGATTATCCTGAAAAAGTGCGACACGTATAGAGACAAGGCAAGAAAAACCGATGTGTAAAACTAACAAGGACGATAACCCCTCAGATCTTGATGTGTTTTCAACTGGCAAATTGCTTCAGATGTTTAGATTGTCATCGCCCTCTGTCGCAAAATATAGCGCTATTATTCTCCCCAAAACAACAAGAGGAAACAATAAACCCTGGAAATTTACATTGCCTTCCAATCTCACAGATTTTATAAAAGATAATATTTTAAAGCAATGGATCCGATTCCAGCAGCCTGGATTTATCAATACACCTAAAACCCATCAGCGATTATTCATAATCTGTCTAGTCGTTTAGGCGTTTTATAAAACTGCAAACAGCTCAGGTAGATTGTATATTTCTGTAAAAATAACAGCACTAACTGAACCTAACGCACAAAAGTTACGCTTGGAAATTTTGGACCAAGTTTTGTGCGTTATGTTATTGTTTTATTTAGAGAAATATACCATTTCTGCCATCAGAAATGAGACGACATAAACTGAAGTCTGGACCAGCCTGTAACTCTTTGTCAGGACGCAAGGCCCACCATATTTAACTGAAAACTTTCTTCTTTCTTTCTTCATCTTTTTTCCTCATACACAAGATAGGTGTCGGAATTTTGAGATTTGTCTAGTTTCCTACGAAATTCTGTAGGTTCTATACCCAAATCATTCAAGCAGCCAATGCACGTCATCACTTAGTGTAAAAACCATACTGCATTAAAATAACTAATAGTGAAAAATGAAATAAAATTTTAATCATTTTTAACCGTCAAAAAGTGTATAGCCTTATATAATAATTATTAAGATGAATAGTTGTGTTCATTACTTATCGTATATGACATGAATAATATATAAATAATGTACATCAACGTCATATTATTCGTTTAATTGTTGCTATAGTTGGCAACATTGATAATTTGTATGTTCATACTGTCAAAGTTATAATTTGAAAAATATTTGTATCGTGTTTGAAACATTTTTGTGCGTTGTAAAGGCCTATTTATAATAAAGTAATGTTAAACCCAACGCAACGACGCAACGTGACCGTTAACGCAAACACAAAATCTGAGAATCTGCCAAAGGTAGCACTTCTAATCAATCAGAAGAATTCGGTATATTTCTTTGAAATTCGGCTCACTTTTATTTATTGCCTTTATATGGCATACATAAGTATAAATAAGGTTAGTATTATAAAATAATTTCAAAAGAAATGGACAGTGACGAAAATATAGTATTTATTGTAGATGTGACACTTCATGACCATGTCGATAATACAGATTGCAATCTGTATAACTCTTTTCATATAGATTCTAAACCTCTGCAAACGTACCAGTACATGATGTCACACATCTAGTTCCTTTTATTCAATTTTTATTAATGACGTGCATTGGCTGCTTGAATGATTTGGGTATAGTTTCGAGCTTGTTCATTTATCACGTGAACTGTCAGTTCAGTTTGATATCTAACCTTAAATTTTGACTTCTCATATATTTACATTTATTTATATAATTTACAATATCATTCATCTTTTTATATATGAAATGCAGGTTTGTTTACAAGTCACTGATCTCTCAGGGTGGGAATGGAAAATATCCACGAAGTTGAGATGTGACAGGTTGGAAAGTATATTATTATTATTATTATTATTATTATTATTATTATTATTATTTAATACCATACGCAACAGGTTAGAACCCAGTTATAGGGTAGGAAGAAATACACTTACAAGGAATTAATAGAATTTTTGATATATTTTATACTACAGTTAAAAATATGCAAACTATCTTGTACTATGTGATATGAATTAATCATCTTGTGCAAGGGTGATCTCGTTAATGCATTAGATTTATCTGTTTTTAACTGAGTAACTTAGGACAATCTATTTTATTGTTTATTATTTTATGCAACAAAATAATAGAATGCATAGTACGTCTTTGATTTAGGAAGTCTAAATTAAACATTTCAAGCATTGTAGTTTGAGATGTTCCCCTAGCTGGATAACTGCCTTCAATAGAGAATATAGTAAATTTTAAGAATCGTCTTTGAACTTTTTCTATAGACTGAGTAGCATTCGTACATATTGGATCCCAAATAGTTGAGCAGTATTCAAGATGAGGTCGTACTAGAGACACAAACAATAGTGTTAGTATATTGACATTGAATGTACTAGCATTTCTAATAATGAAACCTAAATTTCTGAATGCTATTGAAACTTTTGATTCAATATGTTTTGTAAATGTAATCTTAGGATCAAAAATTACTCCTAAATCATTAAATGTATCAGGTCTATTTAATACGGTATTGTTGATATTATAATTAAATGTTATAGAATTTACTTTTCTTGTGTAAGTCATGACTTGACACTTAGCAACATTCATCTGTAGATTATTGTCATGGCACCAGTTAGAAACCAGGTCCAAGTTGCACTGCAGGTTCCTGCTATCAATAACTGAGGTTATTTTGCAAAATAATTTGAGGTCATCTGCATACAAAAGATACTCTATGTCTATATATTGAATAATGTCGTTTATAAACATATTAAAAAGCAACGGTCCTAGTACCGATCCTGGGGAACTCCAGATTTCTGCAGAAAATTAGCTGACTTGTAACGTTGATAACATACATACTGGTGTCTGTCAACTAAATAAGATCTAATAAGATCGATTAATGAATCAGATAGACCAAACTGTTCGAGCTTATTGATGAGGATAGCATGATCAATTTTATCGAATGCCTTTGAATAGCTGAGGTTGGAAAGTGTCAATATTCCGACCTCAGCTATACTCACACTATACATTCTGACCTCTTGGAAAATGAGGTTAACAATAACTCACTTCCCAACTTTTTCGGAAATCGTCAAATTATTAACCGATTGTGAATTTTTTCATACTTTTGGGTATCAGTATTAACTAATTTTAGTAAAAGGTTGTGTATAATCCCATTTTTTACCATTAATTGCTACCTCTAAACCCTTCGTTAAATCCTAGTATTTCATATACAAATCCCTTAGTATTCACCCCATCTTCCTGGCGGAAGTGGCACGTCACCGGCATGTCATTTCCGGTCCAGGGGCCAGCTCCGACGCTCGGGGTGTCCGCCGTGACGTCATGCGTCGTTGCAGGCGCCGTCAGCGACAGGCAGAGCGCTACCTTACCGACTTAGATACGTACATATTCTGTATATATCACACCTCGATGGCCGGGAAGTTTCTCGTAAGGGTAATTTTTTGATGGAGTGAAAGTGAATGGGGATGGATGATTCGGGAAAGAAAAAATCTAAGAATACATGAATTATTATGAGGCTTAATGGAAGAATAACCAATGTCAATTTTGTCCAAAATGATATTAATTACATAATCGAGTAAAAAAGTTATATGAGGGGTACGCCAGAATTATTTACAATAAGATATGTGGTTCACGTAGATCCCTTCAACAATAATACAATTTATAAATTCTTTTCTTCCACTTCTTAAAAGCTCCCAACCAGGGCTGGCTTGATCTTTTGCGGGGACATATGTAAGATTTTATTGTGGGGCCCTTAAAAATAACAAAATGTACAAGAGTGAATTAAATATAAACCGATTTTTTTTAAAAAAAGTTTCCTTCGGTGAAAATCGGCTTTTTAAAAAATGTTATTATTATTTTTCTATTCTAATTTAGCGTAGAATCTAATATTTCTAGAACAATGTAAAGAAGCGAAATTGTGGCTTTCCACAGAATGCTATCTTCCATAATTAACTTTAAAGTTCAAATGGAAAACTATTTTCTGCTCTTTTGTCTACTTACAAAACGTCTCAAGAATTTGTTTCAAAGAAAAAATATTATTCTTCTTTTCATTTGTCAAATAAGATGCAAAGTTAAATGTAATTTTTTTTTTATAATAATGAAACTTGGAAGAATAAATTAATGTTGTCATGTTTTTCGTCTTAATAGAGTTAGTAGTTCAACAGTGCGCACTGCGCAATGTACTCATATTTATAATTGCTCAATTGCAGCTGCAGACACGCGTTTCGCTCTTATTAGAGCTCATCAGTACAGCATAGCTAGTTAATAGGTGTACATTAACTAGCTATGGTATACTGATGAGCTCTAATAAGAGCGAAACACGTGTCTGCAGCTGCTATTGAGCGATTACCCTGTGAACAATTTTCATGATGGTTATTATTATTATTATTATTATTATTATTATTTTTATTTTTATTAATATTATTATTATTATTACTATTATTATAATTACATTTACCGTCAAATAAATATGGACTGATGCTCAACTTTTTCCTTCACCCCACCTTGTCCCTTACCCTGCGATGTTGCCGCTTTTTCATAATTTATCATTTTCAACATGACCAACGGAATTGGCAACAGTGTAAAAATCTCCAGTCCATATTTACTTGACGGCGAGTATAGGCATTATACACTAAATAATGCACATTTACATATACAGATTTTGTTTTTCATACCTACATAGCCTACTGAAAAATTGCGATAAAAATAAAATTTATATAAATTTCAATTGACTTTTTCTCAATATTTTTGTTATGTAAGGATTATAAATGAGTACACGGCTGAATTCAGGAAAAAATACTTTATGTTATAGTTTGAAAATCACTAGTTTAAATTTTTTTCTTCAATCATTGATGTCCCCCATGATCTCCTACAACATTTATTTGAATGATTTTCTGCTATTCTCAATAATAAGGAAAATAATCGGGGTGTCAAACACCCTGCATAGGTATAAGTCGTATCGTCCCCGTTAAGGCAGAAGTCATTATGTCCAAAATGTAAAATGTTGAGAAACGTAATTTAATAGTTAGGACATCTGTGTACAATCCAGTAATCTGTGTTTCATTTTTGTTCATTGCTAGTTACTGGGGTTGAAGTGAAAATACACTATAATTGTTTTTTTAAGCTTTTATGATTTTCAAAATTTTAAAATTTAATGAATTTAATTATTTTAGTTTGTTAGTAAATGTGGACTTAGTTGTATAAGATAAAAAAAATGCCATTAATTTATATTTTTATTGAAAAACTCGTGAAAAATAAACAAAAGATGCCTTTTTACACTATAGTACACATTACTCTTTTGAGGTTATGTCGATTATGTGTTTGCAACAAAATCATTAATGCCCAGTTGCACCGACACCACTTAAGAATTTAAGTTTAGTTTAGCCTTAAGTTTAGTTTTATTTCGTTGCACCGCGCGCTAAACTCTCCATAAATATCTTAAGGCTTCCATAAATTTAAGCCTCCGAAATTGACAGTTTATCTTGCAGTTAAGTAAGTAGTGAGGTTATATTGAATGCAAACGTTTTTAATTGCTATGAGAATCATGGAAGTTATTGATTTTATTGAAGATGATGACGATTTAGATGCGTTGGATTTAATTGTATACGGAATACCAAGGCAAATATACGACAGATCTGATCATTTTCATGATTTTTTTTTTTCAACGGTTTCGATTAACCAAATATACAGTATTGGAATTGTTGATTTCAATAGAAAATAATATTGAATTTTATAACGACATGTGAGTATTGCATTCTTTTTTCTTTCAATGTTTTACTTATTAATTTAATTATGAATATATAATTACAAAATTTTTATTTTAGCAATAACAGTGTGTCACTTATAAAAAACCAATTATTAGTTTGTTTACGAGTATTTGCAACAGGAGGGCACTTATTGACAATAGGAGATTTCAGTGGTGTACATGAGTCCACTGTTTCAAGAATTGTAAAACGAGTATAAAGCAATAGCTCGATTAGCTCCAAGTTTTATAAAGTTCCCCACAACCAATGCTGAAGTTATGAGAACTCAATAGTTTTTAATTATAAGTTTATACGAATTGAGAAGACTTAATAATAAGCATCTTTCATCGTTGGTGTAGTTAGCACTTCGTGTTCGCTTTCTTTTTTCGTCTGATGCCATTTTTGCTAAAAACAATGAATATATTTAATTACACTTCAATTTTAAAAACTATAATTCTATCTGAATTTTGAATCGAACTTGCCATTATAACCTCCAAGCTTTGACACAAACAAAATCAACTATGAAAAATCCCTAAATTTTATTTTTCTTTTACTAAAACTACAATTTAAACAGCTTAAAAATATATAAACTACACTTACTTAAGTTTATTAAAAAAATATATGTGCAACAGCAGATAAAAATTAAGGGATACTTAATGTAAGTTCAGTTTTATTAAGTGTAAATTTAAGAAACGTCGGTGCAACCGGGCATTATGCCCAATATTAGTCCAATATTAGCTTTACTTAGTTTATGAAATGCATCACTAAATCCATCCATATTGATATTTTTGCATGGCCTACAAAGACAGATAATACATTACAAGTGACTTAGTGAATAATACCCTCATCCATAACTTTCCTTCTATATTATATTAGAGTTTTTACGTACAGAGAGAATTAAATAATGAACTTAAATACATTAAAAACAAAAAAAAAAAACCGAAAATTTTGGACTTAGTAACTTCTGCCTTAACGGCGACGATATACCCTTATTTTTTTATTAATATCCAAAGTTACTAAAGATATGTTATAAACTAACTTAAACATCAAAGTCCTTATTGAACAAATTGTAAGTTGTTTATAAAAGCTGGCAAATATCAATTTCGAAGAAAATGAGAACTGATGTTCTAGTTTTATTTTGCACATTATCTTTCAAATATTCCAAGAACTTATTATAAAAGTTAATGTAAAATTGTAAAATAGTTATTTGTATACTCATATCGGAAAGTAGCACGAATATTGAGATTGTTGACCGGAATTTAACCGAGTTCTATACAGCTATGCAAAGGCAGGAATGGTACTTCGGTTTGAAGTACACAATATTTTTCTATTATTGCTTTCGAACGAATTGAGAAATATAATTTCTTTAAGTGAGTAGAAATGACTTTTTCCACTTGTTATTGTTGGATACAAGCAGACAGGTAATTTAATCGCTTATTGTTCGGGAAATCTTAAAATGATGTCTGTACTAGCACACCGTCAAAATAAATTATAGATAAAAAATATCTTTCAGTATTTGTAACATCTCTTTTTCTTTGATACTTTAGAAGTAGGGTAACAATATCAACGTTATAATATCTTATTCATAAAATACGCTTTGCGAAACCATGTACTTGTATTTTTATTTTGGAGCGAGAGTAACCAATCTTTATAAATTCTTTATGAAATTATTTCCACGTTAGTAAACCGATTCAGGAAGCTATTTCTCAATTTCGAAGCTACTTCCGCCTCCTATATGGTTAGACGGATCATATTTTCAATCTTTCAACACTTCTTACATCCTTAGAAAAAGCAAAAAGTTAGTAGTATAGATTTACTTTTTTGTGTAATACAGTTTGTTATTCTTGTTGATTATTTATATAGTGTGATATTTTTCACTAAACAATTAATCACTTATGTATTGGTAAACGGCAAACAACAAGACAATATATCATTATTTAATTTTGCTATAATTGCTTACTCTTTCAAGCTTCAGGCGAAGGACGAACTCTTCATAAAAGGATAATCAATCAACGGATATCGAAACAAGATTTCTATTTGATCATCCTGAAAAAGGAAGTAGGAACACACGAAAAATTGACTTAACCAATTTTTCTTCTCTGAAATATTTCTAAGAATTCTCAATATTTCAAATGGAAAATAATAGGACATATCAGTTTTGAATGTACAACAATTTTTTCTTGAATAGCAGATTATATATTTTGTACGTAGACATTGAGGTAATTATTATTAAGCGGTCAGGCAAAAATAAATCCTTTATACAGGTAGTATCAGAGCTCGTGTAACCAAAAAGAATAGCGAAATCCTGAGCTCATGTTATATGAAGTTACAAGCCTTTAAAAGTGTACCTCATCAATCACATTTTTATTAATAACTCTGATACTAGTTGCACTAAAATTTTGAAACTTGGTATGAGAATACTACTTATTTAGATGCATATTTATATTTTCTTTTGTTTCTGTATCTCAACCAGAGGCGTCTCATATGGGGAAACATGACGATTTTTTATACTTATTTTTTCACGTATTAACATTTTTTATTTTTACCTATAAAACATTACATGCAATACAAAATACATAATAAAGGTACTCTTGATAAAATTTGATATACGCAGTAGTTTTTGAGATATTTTCATTTTTAGAAAATTAATTATCCAAAATATTTAGTTAACAGTTAAAAATCAATCAACTGACCACAGGAAACAGAGCAAAATATAAAAACGAAACAATACTATTTACAACTATTGTGAATTACGTTATTTTTAATATTAGTATTTTTTTTTTAATTAAAAAAGTGGAAAATGTTAGTGCTGGTGAATATGCAGATATGATGTTTATTTATGGATATTGTAACGGTAATGGTTGTCATACATCCAAAGAATGTCGACGTAGTATCCAAGAATGAATTTATATAAATTTCGTTGTTTCGTAATTGTTAGTTAAATATTTTTGGATACTTATTTTTTTCTAAAATAACGGTACTGTTTGATAACGGACGAGTTACAGAATTCTACCCCTGTAACTCTATAACGAAAAGTTATTATGTGCTCAAAATGAGCTCAGAAATACGCTATTCTTTTTTTTACACGAGCTCTGATACACCCTGTATTCAGGTGATGGAAAATATTTGTAAATAAAGAGCATAAACGAAACACATAATCGTTCATTAAATATAAAATAAGAACATTTCTTTAATTCCCACATCTGAAACTAATACGATAGAAGTAACTTTCTACCAAATCTAACGTTATTCAGCACCAAACGATGAATGGATATAAGTTTGTTACAAAAATGTATATCCATGACTATGACGCTTATCTGAATTTATAGTTTTATAATTTCTAATTTTCTTTTAAATAACGGTGTACCTCGCGTTCTGAGAAAGGGATCACAGTCTAATCCCTACTTCAGTTATGACGTCTCATTTGTGACGAAAGAAATGGTAACAATAACTTATAACCTAACACACAAAACTTGGCTCGAGTTTTCCTAGAGTGTTTTGTATAATAATAAGTAAGACTATAATTAATACTTGTAAGTAAATATAAATATATCATCGCGGCATATTACTCATTATGTGTGCCAATATGTACAACACATGTAGACATCGGTAATGATGACAATATATTTTACCGTGTGGGCGCTTCCCAGGCGTCACCTCACGGGCACTCACAACTGGTGTGGAGAGTGCACCACAGGGATTATTTTTGTGCGATTAAAAGTCTGCACTGGCCGAGATCGAACGCGGGCCACCAGATTGGTAACCAGACACTATACGCACATGGCCACGCGACCCCATGATAGTTTTGTACTTTAAAAAAATATGTAAATCTGAAGATGCTAAGAATTCGTGATATATTTAAAAAGGTTTATGTATGCAGTTTTCGAAATATGAAAATACGTTTATTTTTGCTTGGCAAACATTTGCTATTTATTTTCGAATAATAACAAAAAGACAGGGATACAAATCCATAAATCATCTTTATTTAAGAACATACAAGCAAGCTTCTCTTTGAAGCGTACTTCTGTTCAATACACTTTTTAAATTTAATGATATGCTTATTTGGTTTTTTCTTCATGTGTTTCATATAAAGCTTTTGGAGAATATTAATAGCCCAACTTTAAATTTAAGTTATTAAACAAAAAATGTTTACCACAAAATATTGGATAGGAATAAAAAGCTGACCTAGCTGACTCTTGACCATAGCTGACAAAGAAATTGTCAGTTAGGTATTATTTTAGTAGTTTTTACCTTACGTTATCTTTAGGTAAAAAAAAAATAAAATATATCATCTCGGCATATTGCCCATTTCTGAGTTTGTCAGTATCTACAACACATGTAGACATCGGTAATGATGACGATATATTTTACCGTGTGGGCGCTTACCAGGCGTCACCTCACGGGCACTCATAGCTGGTGTGGAGAGTGCACCACAGGGGTCACTTTGGTGCTATTTAAAATTAGAAATATTTGGCGTCTGTCGGAATCGAACCCGGTTCCCCCAGGTTCGCGACCAGACACGCAGGCACGCGGCCACGGGACCCCATCTTTAGGTAAGGAAGGTATAATCTGTGTTGTATACGGCCTGGTAAACGCCCGCACGGTACAAATATGTCATCATCATTACCGAAATCTAAAATAAATAAAATAAATAAATATATCATCACGGCATATTACCCATTTCTGGGTGTGCCAGTATCTACAACACATGTAGACATCGGTAATAATGACGATATATTCTACCGTGTGGGCGCTTACCTGGCGTCACCTCACGGGCACTCATAGCTGGTGTGGAGAGTGCATTACCGAAATCTGTATCTGTAAATATTTAAAATTGTAGGTAAAATGCATAAATCCATCAAACATACCGCTACTGAATTGGAAGAATCTTTGACATTTAGGATCTTCCTCATACAATGAAAAATAGATATAATTAGAATTGTATGTGTGCAGAAGACATGTTAAATACAATAAAAAACAATATTTGGGTAAAGTTCCGTAATTTTGTTGTAAAACGACGGTTCGATTGCGACGTGCAATACAATACTTATATAACATAATAATGGAAATGACGAGGAATACTGTGCTGGCCACAACAGATTTTTTTTCTTTTCAATTTAATAATTTCGATGATAATCATGAAACAATTAATTATCGGAAATGTAATTTTCCAAATTGATAGGAAGCTTAAAGATTATTTAATAATTAATTTGGATTGTCGTTCCTACATCCTGTCATGTATAATATCCTCCAGTGGTTAAATTATTAACTCTCCCCAGCCCAAATCAGTTAAAGTTTGAATAATTCAGGCCCGATGAGAAATCTCAATTTCCCGATAGAAGTTGTGAGGAAGCCAGGCTGTCAGAAATATTTCATTTACTGGCGACAAATACCGCCGGTATATATTACAGTGTCAAAGATTAAACTGGTGGTTCGTTGGTACTGGAGAGAGAGACTGGAAGATGAAACTTCGATTTCTACAAATTATCCCAACGGGGTCCCGGGAGCAGATTCTCAACTACCGATGAACGCTCAACTCGTGTTGTATCGATTTTATTGCCAGAAGATGCTGACGAAAGAAAGGAAGGATTACTCTTAAAGAAATCTAATTGAAATATGGTACAAAGGAAATATATAACAAGGAAATGTAATACTATACAAATTCAGGATGAATTCGTTTGCGAGAAAAGAAACAAGTTAATACTAATACTACTAAGATGATGTTATCATAACGTTTAATAATAAACTTTGCGACTGTTAAATTGTCAAAAAATTTCAAATGATAAATGATAAACTAACTCCGTTCCTGTATTTAGATTAAAAATTTGACTTTTTTACCAAATCCTGTTCTTAGATAAAAAATAATTTAAAACTTGCCTTTGCAACAGATCTAAATTTAAGATGAACTTTAACTTTGAGTAAAACTTAGCGTAGTAGAACTTTTAGTTAACTTTTTAACAAAAGCAAAAAATGAGGGGTTGGTAATAAATATGAATCAACCAGTGAAAGCTCATAGGAATTTATAGTGGTGGGGCTACAGCCTGCAGCAATAAGAAATCTGATGTGCCCAACACAAAACCTCCCGCTATTTAATTTTATTAATTTAAATACATACCTACGTATTTACTAATGCTGCAAACTATATTATATTCCATTGCATTAACTATTGTTTTATTTACTACTTTTTCTTAAATGTCACCAATATTAATTTGAAGAGATTAGTTTTTTGACAGTGACATTTACCTGTCAGTTCTTACATTTGAAATACGAACTGTGTAACAAAGGAATTGTGTTTATCTTAGGCTTCGGGATTTATAAAAAAGATTACTTATATTTTAAATTTATCTTTATGTAAAATATATAGAAACAATATTAATATATACCTCTAGAAAATTCAATTAATCTTTAATTTTTATAATGACAAAATGTGAAAAAATGGCATTTAATGATATTTCACTTCAAGTGAACTGTCATTTCCGATTTACACCAAAATCTAAAGGTTTCTTTCTATATTAGTATAGGGTCGAAATATAAGGTTTTTAGAATTTTCTGAATGATAGTATTTGAGTTAGAGCCCTGCAGCTCTTTTAGACGACGCCCCTGGAACCAACGTTTATTAGTAGTAATTTTAGTAAGAAATGTTCAAATACTTTTTTTAAAAATTTCTTGAATTTATTTAGCTATTTTAGGTGCTAATCTGTAATTGAGTAGTATTGTTAAAATATTAGATATAGAAAATTGATTGAACGGTCAATTAGTTATACTGGTTTCCCGTAATTGCATATTTCGATAAATCGGTTAGCCGGTTATTACGATTAACCTGATAGTTGGCTATGATGATTAGTCGGGTAAGCTACACACAGCTTGCTTACTGATTTGTGCAAATTGGCAAAGATATTAATTCATTAGCCTATGTAAATAGTTTACTATTAGTCGTTTAGCCAGTAATATCATAGGAATAACCAATGTTTCGCGCTTAGCTGGTTAACCGGATGAGGGTACTAGTTGTTGCAATTAAACTGGTAAATTTCACCGGTTAACCTGCTTCATAAATTTTGACAGTAGGTACTACAAATGAATATTGAGGATATGACATCATACCGTTTGATTCTGGTCAGTTTAAATGTATAAACCTCACTAACGAGAGATTTATATTTTATACTGTCCACTGTGTAATATTTATATGAAGTATAATTCTCGGCCTCGATGGCAAAATAAGGTATGTCAATTTTTGAAATATTTCATGTTAATAAATAGAACAATATTTGGGTTTAAATTATTTTTTTCTAGATATTTTGTGGAATTAATTGGTGACATGATTTTAACAAATAATGATCTACTTGTCAGTTTTGACGTTTTTCTTCTGATTATTAAGCTTTTTAAAAATTGTTTGACTTTGACATCCTGATTTTTCCTTTTCAATTGTAATTATTACAAGCAAGTGGATGGTGTTGCCATGGGCTCTCCAATTTCTTCTTCCATTGCTAATTACTACATGGTGAAATTTTGAATAAACAAACACTACCGACTAGCTTCGTTACATCGTGTTATTGCTATTTGGCCTCACGGAAGAGATGAATTGAAGAATTTTTTGAAAATCAATGGATGAAAACTAATTAAAGAAGCAATCGAGATCAAGAAATCTTCAAATAATTTGAATTTAAATACAGGTTTTGAGCTTAATAAGTCATGGTTACCCGTTGTTCACTCTTAATTTTCTGGAACTATAATTGTGGTATTTAATATATATTAGCGTGTTTTTATAGATGTATGATTTTGTGTTTCTTTCAAAACTTTTGATCAATATTATCATAAATTTTTTAAAACATTTGTCCATGACTAAATATTTATTTATATTATTGTTTGTTATTTACCTAATGAAAGCAGTACTTCGCTGTCTAAACGTCGTACTATAACAAAAATTTACAGAACTTAAACCCAAATATTGTTTTATTTAAATATGAGTTCTGAGTTCTGAAAGCTTCTTTCAATTTTATTTTCATAAAATATAAAATGACTTATTATTTTTATCAAGAAGCTAATGAAAAAACTCTTATACTCCTAAAAATGAAAAAGATAAAGTTCAATATGTATAAATTGTGAAAAGCGAAGGTAATGACGATTTTCGTTTCTATACAAGTATCTATAAAAATACTTGAATTTTTGTTTGTGGTTTTACGAGAAATATATCCCAGCTTTAAGACGTTAATGATGAAAAAACTTCATGAATTTAAATAAAAAGTTGTATAAAGTTTGAAGGTGAAGTTATAAATGTGAAAATGATGGTAATCATCCCTCGTATTTGACAAGCACGAATGTCACTTCCACACAATGATCATTTCACACCATATATCATTCCTTTCCAACTCACATTGCGATGTAAAAGGAAAATTTGAACTACATAAACAGCATTATGCTAAAAATATCTCGGCAGGTTATTTTCGTACATATCGCTAATGCTTTTCCGATAAGATCCCCGAAATAACCCCAAGTTTAAGGCTTAGCCGCTTCTTAAATTACCACAAGTGCAGTCCAGAGCACGCTATGTAGCTAGATAATTTATGAGCTCATTTGTTTTGCAGTTTCCTACGGTAACTCTAATGAAATGGCGCAGCATGGTTGTTAATTTCTCTTTTATTGTTTATAGTTTGTGTTTAAATGTACCTTACAAATATTTTACTGCCATCATAAGCTTAGTATATTCAGAATCAATATAGTCCAAAGTTTATTTTAGTAGAACGATATAGGCTTCACATTTCTATCTGTTTTTGACAATAACTTTATTCATAGCCTTGTAGTAGTCGTTAAATAGATATATAAAATTAATTTGATGCGCATGCGCAGATTGACACCAAATGTCGATTGATAATTATCACAATATTACATTTTGTCTGTCTTCTTTCACTTTATCATTAATAAAAAAACTTTTTTGTTGAATTGAAACATAACTGTTGTTGTATATATAACAAATTTATTTGCTTTAATAAAATCATCTAATTTAGAACATTGTTAAATTGTGATATTTTTGAGGTTACAATTACAATTAAAATCATGGCGATATTTTGACAGTATCAGTGTGGCGATTATTACCGAATACTTACGATCATGTTCTCAATAGATATTTAATCTTCTTCCCGGATCGACAGAAATATTCTTATGTTTTGTATGATTTGATATTCCATTATTGTATACTTATCTACTAAGAAATGCCCAAAGTCTTCAATAAAACGTTGGCCCTTTAATACTCTGCAGCATCTGGAGATTGTGTGTATCGATGTAGCGGTATCGTTTCCTCTATACTACCCGCTCATCCACTGCCGACTCAATGCTACAGGCCTGGCCCGGCGCGCGAAATACCCGTATAACGTCACATACTGAGGCCGAGCAAAGCGCGTATCTACGTATAAGAACTGTATACGAGTCGCAGCCCCAGTGTTTAAAACTTATATTTCACTTCACAGTATTATAATATTGTAAGCTTATTGTTTTATTTATTTTGTAAGAGTTTTATTTTCTTGGTGAATACATTGTTCGATAATCATTATTTCTTATTGTGATAAAGAAAACCGGGTATTTTCTGTTTTTCTTTGTTCGTTAATTTTTTTATAATTATATATTCATTATTTATACATATTTATAATGAATACAACATACCTCACAACATTTTTAGAGTATTACAGTGATTTTAACTTGAATTTTGATTCCACATAGAAACGTAAAAAAAATCTGATGTGGCCAACACAAAACCTCCCGCTATTTAATTTTTATTAATTTAAATACATACCTACGTATGTACTAACGCTGCAAACTGTTCCATTGCAGAAAACTATTGCTTTATTTACTATTTTCTTTTTAAAATGTCACCGTTATTAATTTGAAGTGATTAGTTTTTTGACAGTGACATTTACTGTCAGTTACATTCATTTGAAATATGAACTGAACAAAGGAATTGTGTTTATCTTAGGCTTCGCGACTAAAAAAAAAAATATTTTAAAATTTATCTGTAAAATATATAGAAAAAGTATTAATGTATTCTTGTAGAAAATTCAATAATCTTTAATTTAAGACATAAAATGCGAAAAAATGGCATTTAATGGTATTTTTTTGAAGAAAAACCATTTTGAGCTTCAGGTAAAGTGCTACTTTCGGTTATCCGATTTACACCAAAATCTAATGGCTTCTTTTCATATTAGAATAAGATAGAAATACAAGGTTTCAGAATTTTCTGAATGATAGTATTTGAGTTAGAGCGAAGACAAAATCCCTACACATACACACATACACACATATACACATACACACATACATACATACACATACAGACATCATCGTGAAAATGTTAAAATTGGATTCTAGGGACCTTAAAACGTGGTCATTTACTAAAATCTCGATATGTGATTTTTAGCACGATCCCTATACCTCCCTTACCAAGGGTAGCGGGAGGTAAAAAAACATTTATATATGTGTTAATTTGTAATAATCCATGTTAATGGTATTCATCAAAGTTGAGTTTTTTAATTTTTGACGATTTTACTCTGTGATATATGGTTTTTAACTATTAATTTATTTAAATATTCGTTTTTCATGTTTTGTTATCCACATGTTGTTTTCGTTTCACAACTGGACCTTTCTGTAATTTTCATGTTATAGTTTATGTAACTTATAATTTATTTTAAGTTCTTTTATACTATTTTGCTCTTATGTTACATTGTAGAGCCCTGTTGAAGACCACTGTATAGTCGAAACGTTGGCGTGAATAAATTTTATTAGTTGACTGCAAGTCCGAAGAATTTTACTACCTGTAACCATCTCCATCCCAACACAGTCGAAAATTGATATTTAATTTTCTTTAAAAGAGTCTATAAATTTCAAAACTCATAATTAACGGAGACCTTTGATAAGACTGTAGTATCTGGCACAAACGAAGTACAAATAAAAGAATACTTCTCCATTCTGATATTTTTATTATCTCACAAACTGTTCATCCAAGAGCCCCCTAGAGGACAAGGAATCTCAAACAATGAAACAAACCGAAGTAGAGAACATAAAGAAGTGGATAACTCTTGGATGGATAAACAGCAGTCTTGGAAGGAACATTAAGGCATAATGACGAATGCAATATTTGGCAATAATATTTTATACTTGGGTAAACAAGCGGGCAAATTAGTCTTAAATGAAAGCTTTTTCTCCTGGAGCTATGCCAATTAGATGGAAATTGCGACGTTGACTGGGCAAATTTATTAAGAATTCTTGAATACTTTTATTTGGCAGGGAAAGAATAAGTAATTAAAAATAGTTGAAAGGAAATTTATGTAAAGATTAAAAAACTTTGAATATTCATTCACTAAATTGTAAGATTTTTGTATTGTTAAGATAACTTTGTCTCCAAAGCAATTAATTTGAAGGCAATTAAAAATTTCAGCCTTAATTTTGGACTTAAATACGGTATTTTTTGATTGTTAGTTCATTGTTTTGTTGCCTACCTTTCGAACGAACGAAAGATGTAGACAAATATACCATATACTACAAAACAAACGCTATGACGAAGAGCGTTGATTTAAAAAATATTTTAGAAAAAAAAATACTTCAAATAAAAGTTGAAAAGCATTAAATTTCGAAACGTCAAAAAATAAAAATTCCATCTATATTGACTACATTCCTGTATATTACCTTTCTCATAAGAAGTATGTTCTGTTTTCCTTATTCTCCGCGTTCACAACTCTCTCTCCAAATGTCAGCTACTTTGATTTTTTTTTCTCCAAGGCCTTAACAATTATTATAATTTCAAATAATAAAAATCTGATGTGGTCAACACAATACCTCCCGCGATTTAATTTTTATTAATTTAAATACATACCTGGATATTTACTAATCCTGCAAACTGTATTAAGTTCCTTTGTATACATTGCTTATTGCTTTACATGATCCATTTCGTTAATGTGTTGTTGTAAACTAACATTTGACACTTTTTGATAACACGAGCTTATTGACAGCTGTATGATCCTGTACATCTACAGCCCAATTCACAAAAAAGTTTAAGCTAATCCTCATTTTTGGGTTAGCGAATTCTACTCTAATTTTGACAGTTTATACCTTAAAATATAGTCTAATCTATTCCTAGTATATACCTTTATTGATAATATCATGAAAATTAAAATTTAAATACCGGAGTAGAATAGAATTCACTAATTCAAAAATGAGGATTAGCTTAAACTTTTTTGTGAATCGAGCTGCTAGTGTTTATATATGATGGAAATGGAAAATATATTATTTTTACAAACCTTAATTTCATTAGAATCAATACAATCTCCTTAACACGGTTTCATTATTAATTTTAATGTAATTGCTTCCTGACAGTGACATGTGTTTAAATATGTCAAAATTGTTATTAAAATATTATGTTTTTGTTGGACGCATAGGCAAGACTATGTACAAAAACAAATTATTTTATAATTTTATATTTAAAGTTATTTACTAAATGCTATTATCGTATAATTGAAGATTGTACCAATATATGCAATTTTTATTAGAAAAAGTTGCTGATAAATTATATTCAATTAGAGATGCATTCGGGCCGGGCCGGGCCGGGCTTTGAGGTTTGGATCGACTCGGCCCGAAAATAAAAATTAACGGCCCGACTCGAAGATCGACTCGACAAAAAAATTAGCTAGCCCGGCTCGAAAACTGACTCGAAATCGGGCCGGGCTTCGGGCCGAGCCGGGCCAAAGCTCGAAATTGGGTGCATCCGGCATTCCTAATGTTGATTTTTATGTTAAAGCGAAATGTTTAACTTTTTTCGTGTCAAACTTATAAAAAACCTCTACATTCTTATAACTTTCAACATTAGTTAACATAAGTAGTTAAAAAAGAGACCCTTCTAGTGTAAGTTTGATATAAAAATTACAAACCTACGTGTATTAAACACTTTACCAAAGCCGTTCGAAAATTTAAACAACTTTTTCACAAAGTTATTCACAAATTAACTTTGTTTCTGCTCCAAATAGGACAACAAATCATTATGGTAGGAACAAAAATCACTTTTATTTAAGTATACGAGTAATAACAATAATAATAGCAACATCACAATATAATTATTATGCTTTAATGAATAACCTTGAATTCTTGAAGTAAAATAATACATTTTTATTTATTAATATGTGAAGTTTGTTGTTATTAAATCATTTTGATCCTTTTTAACTTCATCCATTTTCATTAAAATATTAAGGAAACTGTGCATTTGATTGAACTATAAGGTTTTTCGGGCCAGCCCGAAAAGCTCGAATTTTCGGGCCGGGCCAAAATCAAAAGTTCGACTCGCCTCGATTTTTGAAAATGATTAGCCCGATTTGGCCCGATAAATAATATCTTCGGCCCGGCTTGATGATCGACTCGAAATCCAGGCGGGCTTCGGGCCGGGAGGGGCCAAAGCTCGAAATCGAGTGCATCTCTATATTCAATGAATTTTTTACAAGAAAAACTATTAAAAGCTTGTACAAGTGATACTTCCGGTTGTTCGATATGCACTAAAAACTTCCCACGTTAGTATAGAATGGGTATAAAAATTTCAAATTTTTCTGATTCATCATTGTAAAAATGTTAAAATTTAATTTTGGGGACATCAAAACATGCTTATTCACTAAAATCTCTATATGCTATATTTTAGCACGATCCCTATACCTCCCTTACCTAGGGTACCGGGAGGTAAAATTCTCTGAAATCCATTTTTTGAACATTTCAATGCAAAAAGAAAAGTTGAAACATATATGTAGGATATCAATTAATGAGATCTACGAGTCCTAGCGAATAGATTTTCATTTCAAATGTAAACAGAAAACATGACATATTCTTTTCAAGAACTATTTTATCATCATTGTCCTGCCTTTCTCCTTTCTTCGAAATGGGAAATTTAGTGGACAGAAACACAATTCGTTTGAAATCTGCAACAATATCGACGTCGGTTGTCACGTAAGTGTCCGAGAGGATGTGCGACAAGGTCGGAGCTCAGCAGCCGGTAATACAGAGTCCTGTCTTGTCAGCAACACGTGAAAGGATATTTTGCTCCACTCTAATGCTTGTACTGCAACGATGGAGACACAAAAAGAAAGATAATATTCTGGAAATTGAAATTGCACAAAGGGAGTGGAGGATTCTTTTCAAATAAATACCTGAAATGCTAGATAGAAAATGTTTTTGTTTTTTTCTTATTCCATTTTGAATGTAATGGAGTGGAACGCCAATTGCATTTGCGACTTATTACAAAAAGGTAACTTAGGGCAAAGTCTTTTGGTACGAAAGTGAGCTGCATCCCAAAATTTAAAAAACGGAAGGGGATTAACAAGTTCACGCCCTAACACGGAGATGGCAGCAGTAGCAGCACAATTATTTGGATGAGGTTATATGAACTCTCATTAGTGTGCCTGCTAATTTGTGCCGTAATAGGAATTATTGAATGATGGGAAAAATAAAGTGCAATATTTTTTGTTCATAATGCAACTTTAAGGTAGTGCTGCCTCATTTCTAAATGACGTCATACGAGAAAATTTAAATATTATTACAAAAATTAAAAATTCGTAGTTTAAATATTATGTACTTCTGGAAGGTAAAATAAGAACCTACATTAATAACTTTGCTTATATTTTCAGATTTTTTTTTTAATGTGGAGAGATCCCATTGACGTGTGCAATGATTATTTTAAGAATGAAAAATAAACACAGTGCAGGGATCAAATATCTGCCCAAAAAGTATTTAACAACGAAACAAATTCATGAAAATATGGAAAATACCTTGGGAATATATTGTCCTTTATATCCAATAGAAAAAATCTGTTGTGGCCAGCACAAGACCTCTCGCCATTTCCATAATAGGTTATATAAGTATTGTCGTATTGTATTGCACTTTGCTATCGAACCGTCGTTATATAGCAAAAAATTACAGAACTTTACCCAAGTATTGTTTTTTATTGTATTTAACATGTCTTCTGCACACATATAATTCTAATTATATCTATTTTTCATTGTATGAGGAAATGTCACAGATTCTTCCAATTCGTTAACCAGATTGGTGGTATTTCTGATGGATATATGTATGCTTATTACCTATAATTTCAAATATTTAATTAATAAAACAATAACATTAAATGTACTTCCTAGAAAAAGCTAACAAAATGTCACGAAAACTGTTGATTTTTTACACTGAAATCTGTCATTTACAAATTATGTTATAAACATTTGAATTTGTCAACTGGTTTCCTTAGTGTAGTTTCGCCTACTCGGCTTGTTATATCCCGATATTCTATATATTATAGCGTCTTTATCTCTAAATTTATAGAAGATATAATAAAAACTTTTAAATGTATCAGGTGTAGAATTTTGTTCTTCAAAATTAGTAATATAAAAATTTTTCAAAAAACAATATTTGGAAGAATTTCTTTTAAAAACTACTACTTCCGGTTGTTCAATTGTTACCAAAACCTTTTCAGCTCTTCACAGGAATGTCAGATTGAGGAATCCATAGTTAAACAGGTCTTATATCTTATAGTTTTTGAGGAATCGTCCGTCCAACATCCAGCCACACACACACACACACATACACATCTACACACACACACACACACACACACACACACACACACACAGAGACAGACATCATTGTAAAAATGTTAAAATCGAATTCTAGTGACCTTTAAACGTGCTTATTCATTAAAATCTGGATATGTGATTTTTAGCATGATTCCAATACCTCTCTTAGCGAGAGGTAAAAAGTGAGAGAGGGAAAGCATTGCATATGATTCTCCCTGTGGAAGGCCTGCAACTTTTATCATTGGAAGAAAACATCAATTTGATTCACGATATGGCAGATTGGCGAATCAAGGTTCGAAAAATGGAATAGGCTAAGGTTATCTCCTCTGAACGGGTTCAAAACATTTTGACCTTCGAGTTACCGATGGGACAAAGGTTTACCACTATCAGCCTGAATTAACACAACAACGACCCTTAAGACCCGTTAGATGTATTTAACCGCTTTCAACTTCACATATTGTTGTTGATTTATTTTATTGTACATTTTACATAATACAATAAGTTTTAAAAGTTAGGTTAGTAATTTGTACAATAATAGAAGTAAAAAAATCTCGATTTGTATGAGTAATTTGTAATCTGTATTTAAATGCAATAATAAGATATACACAGGGTTCGTAGTTATTGGATATCTTTTGTTTTTCGAAAAATCGTCATAACATTTTAAGGACTATTGAAAAAAAAATTCAAAATTACCTTCGCCTCTCTAAAATATTTGCATTTATATTTTTTCAAATGACAAAATGACGATAGATCAAAAATTTCAAAAAAATCCAAAAAGTTAGACAGCCGAAGGTTAATTTTGAGAAAAAAAATCAGTAGTCCTTAAAATAAGGGAGTTATGACGATTTTTCGGAAACAAAAGAACTCTAATAACCACGAACCGGGGGACCAAATCAAAAATTGGATCTAAGAAAAGTTGTTTGTTTTAATGAGTTCTAACTGCCATTTTCGGGTGTAACGACTTAGCATTAATACCCTGTCGGTTGTCCATGCAGCGAAGTATTTCTCCTTATTGTCAATCAATGCTTTACACATAACGTCAATAGGGTCATGCCAAAAAAAAAAATGTTGCTAATATTTTTATAAAAATAGAATCTATGACACTTATTATCCATATTGCAACATAAAACATCCCAAAATATAATACTCACACAACGACACTAGTCACACGCACATGAAGGTCACAATGTCACAAACTTCAAATGCGAAGTTAAACGTCAGATCAGAGTAAACTAACCAAATATTTATAAAGCTGTCAGAGGAAAAGTGCGCTCTATTCAATCTTTTTTGTTTCATAAAGATTTAATTATTTCATTAGAGAAATATTATTTTTAATAAAAACTATTTATAAACAATCTTAATTTACATTTTGTCCGCCAGGGTGAACTGGAATCGTTCAGATACATGACGTATGCGCTCACGTGACCTCATCGAGATTTGAAATTGAACCCTATTTTAAAAAAATTATATCTACAAAAATAAAACAGAAAATGTGGCATGACCCCATTCTTACGGTTCTGTCGAGTAATACGGTTCTTATGGATCTTAGGCGAATAATTGACTCCGACACGTATTCCATTTGGTCCGACTGGGTGGGGTTTTCTGTTTTAACTAACTACCTAGTTCTAAGTCCTAGCCCTATATTTTTCGCACTACCGGCGAATAGGCTATTCCACAGTAATTAAAAATAGTAAAAGTTTATTGAAAATAAGAATGATAATAGTTAAAGGATAAGGAAAACCATATTTCTTTTATCATAAATTATTCCTTCTAGAAGACACGGGGAGTTTTGCTTTTGATGATGCAGGACATGTGCCCGAGTGTTTGAGCAAATAGAATCCAAGTATGACCTCAGATTTTGAGAAGCCCCGCCCTAACTAAGAATATACTTCTTCGGGTGTGTCGGATCTGTTCGGTTGCTGTTCGGGTGACGTTCTAATTTCTTTATTTTTATAAAATGAGGAAAAAAAGTGAAATAAATTAAGTGAAATAATTTATTTTATGTCTCTAATAATGAATTATAATATTACAATTTAAATATACATTATTTTGTAATTTGTTTAACAATTTTACGTGGTTTGTGAACCACTGTTTGTTTACTTCTGGTATATCCTCATTACCTACGTCACAAAGCAGATTTAAAATTCGGACCTTAATATCTCGCTTATTTGGAGGAATTTTTAACTCGGGCTTTCACATGTAGTCTTATATTTTTATGTATTTCAAGAAAATTTTTTTAAAAAAATGTCATGGAATAGCCTATTAAGCTTAAATATTTTCCTGTTGAACATTTATCAAAATAACGATTTATATCTTCTTATTTTTTGTAATCTAAGCTACTTATGTTTCTTGCTGTTCCTGAAAAAGTAAAACCAGGAAAGTAAAAATATAAACAAATAATAACTGTTGATATTTATCTTTTATTTAGTACATCCCAACATTTATCTTGAATTTTGTGTCTGATTTGTGCGTTGTGTGAACAAAAATGGATATTGATGAAGTCGTAAGGTTTGCTGCATCAAATTTATTACTTAATCTTATTGTAATTCCCTACGAATGTACGTGATATTAAGTTCTGTCGTCAAGGAAAAATAGTAAACAAATGTAGACCACTTAAATGTTTAGTAACTATGGATGAAATAAAAGCCGCGAATTTTACAAATCGTCCTCTTTTACGCCGCGGCGGACATTTGTTTGTCAGAGAAATATGCGTCACCCCAATGTTTTCCAAAGTTGCGTCACATAAATATGAATAAAACATGGACCAATCCTACGCAGAAAACAACACGAATATTTATTAAATTAATCCTCAAACTTCAGGGAACTTCCTAGTTCCTGGAATAAATAAAACGAGCTTCTTCGAGCTTCAAGCTTTCATTTACAGGGCTTGAGTTCGATGACAGTGTTTACATCCCCACGTGTTATGCGTCGCGCTATCAATCTAGAGCTTTCGGTCATCCTCGCTCGTCCTCGGAAGCTTTCGGAGAGCTTAGCGGGAATTCCTGCCGCATGTGGATTCGGCCGGGATCGGGAGGATTCGGAACTCGGATTGACGTGTTTGGGGATCGCTCCTGGCTATGCTGATGCGGTTTTGTTATCTTTTTGGTTTGTTTTCACTGCACTTTGTGTAAATTGTGGTGGTGACGTAATCAGAGTTTTATTTAAATTGTTTTATAAGTTCAACAAAAGATTTTACTATATATTGTTCGGTGACAGGTGTTCTTTAATGCTTTGATCATAGGGCTGTCAATTTATTTAATGTTTCAATTAGCTGAGCGGCTAAAGTGTACTCGTTTGTAGTTATTTGTTTCGCAATCGATGCATGTAAAAAGTCCATTACCGTTTGAAAGACAATTATATTTGTTTTGTAGTTTCAGGTGGTTGTTTTTAGTTATTTTTAGTCTGTTATATTGCCAGCGATTCTTGCCAAGTTCTTGTAAAAGTTTAGTTTTCGTTCGGGCAGGTAATCTTTTTTCAATTTTCTGGAGTAATTAATTCACAATATATTACCGAAAATCGATACAGTTCTTGAGACGGTGGCTCGGTTATGTTTTTTTCCGCTCTTTATTTCTGACTAATCATATTAAAAGTTAGTTATGTAATAAGGCTTCAGGAATTTACCTGAAATTTGCTGAACTCATTTTCTTGATACAATCTTCCGTGATAACCTAATTAATTGAATTCTGTTTCGCTAAACCCAAAGTCAATACCAAGAAGAGGAGAGTTATATCAACTGCACAAAGAATATCATTTTGTATATTATACTCGCTCACAATATTACATAAAAATATTGTTTCATTACATTAAAATCAGGTTAGTAGTAGGAGTTATTCTTGCAATTTTATAAATTATGCAAGTAACTCTAAAAGTATAATTCCTAGATAAGGTCTATTGTTTATATAATTTTTGAATAAATGAGGTGAAAATTTTCATTATGAAACATATTGTAAATTTTTAATTTATTTAATGGGGAAAGGTTGGAAAACAAAACTCTCAGAGTAGTCCTTACTTCACGTTTAATGGATTATTTTAATAGAATAAATAATCGTCGACCGGTTTCGATTTTGTAAAAACCATCATCAGGACCGGAGAGAAACTGAAGTATAGACTGACAATTAGATGTAGTTTGAAAAAGAAATTTTCCTAACAATCTTCCCACAGCCATTGACAAAAACGCATGTTTTGAAAAAGGGACGTGAAACGTCATGAACAATGGGGGATTACACCATTTTTTTTTTATAATTTCATCTGAAAATATTAGGAAAACTAAGACTATTGATGAAAATCAGGTGAAAAAAATCCTATTAACAAGCAAGTTATGGTCTCCCTATTTGTAATGCATGTATAGATAGTTTCTCGGTCGCCATAACAAAAAACCCTTTATTTCCGAAATATCTCAATTACACCATTTCATTTTTTTATTAATATTCATTATTCAGCATATACATTCGTATTTTTTTACTATTTTCCTTTAATTTGATTGAGCCGTAATCCCCCATTGAAGGCAACTTGTCAACTCAATTCCTTCAAATATTCCTTCAAATATATATTTATTTAATGGGTTTTTTTTAATTAAACTTATTGTTTATTTGCTTTATTTATTTTAACGCAAATATACATTCCCGCTACTATCATATTAAAATACTTAAGAAATAATTTTTATAACAATAAACATAACAATAATAACGTTTAAAGTCGCACGCAATGTTCGCAGCATTCTAACTGAATACTCTGGTGCTATTAAATTCTAATGCGTTCTACCTTTTCCAAATGTACGCACATAATTACCATAATATTCTTATTGTTTTTGTTCGGCCATATCCGCCCTACTTCGGTTTGGTTTCAAGCCCGCTCACTTAATGGCATATTCTAGCAGAATTATGTAGTTGAACTTTTTTCAATAAACCATGTAAGAGTATGTATACTTTTGACTCGTGAAAAAAACATCGATTCAGATGATAAGAAAATTAGTACTGTTAATGTTTCTTATCATATACCTATTAGTATTATTTTGGTTTTTACTCACATAGAAGGTTATTTATTTACTATTACACCCTTTCTTAGGGACTTACGGGCTTCGCTTACAGCTTGAATGTTGAAAAATCAAGCAGTCTGTTGCTTTAAAAAGCTTGAGATTACAAGGCAAGCCAAGCTTTAAATAATTTCAAGTCCAAACCAAGTCAAGCTTAACATTTTTAAAAGTAAGGCAACACTCCTCCGATTATCAAGTAGCTTTGTTGAAAACAAGATTTGTTGGTCGAGTCCTAAAAAACCGTAATTTTATGGACGTAACGTACTTTTACAGTTTTTGGCACATTTTTGTAAATTTTTAAGAACCTATCAGTCTATTACCTGCCATTTTATTTGACTTCAAAAATTTGTAAATGGGACAGTATTACTTCGTCACCATGCAATCCATTTATTCCCACAATGCGCTTCATAATAATAACATACCTAACCTTAAATATTGACCAAGTTTTTAAATAATAAAAACTTTATTGTATTGTTTTCTTTTTTATATTTTGAATAGATTCATCTTCATTAATAATTTTAAAGCCTTATTTCCACCAAATGTTTTAATGCTTCATGTATAATGATTAGTGCATTCGGCATTATGACAATTTAATAGGGCACCATTTCCTGCTGCTTTTTTTAATGACTAATTTAATAGAAATGTCACAATATTTTCCCTTATTACTTGTTGCTTAGTAAACTGCCATTGCAGCAGGAATTCTTCTTTTTTAAATATGTTATATACATAATTTTTTATATCTATGGTCTATACACATATCGAAAAATTAAAAATTTAATAATTATAAAATAAACTGACTTTTGTTCTTACGCATTGCTCTTAGTTCTTAGGCATTAAGCCTTATGCAAAGCTGAAAATGGTAGTAAACGTTGTCATATGGCATATTGCCCATTTCTGGGTGTGCCAGTATCTACAACACATGTAGACATCGGTAATGATGACGATATATTTTACCGTGTGGGCGCTTACCAGGCGTCACCTCACGGGCACTAATAGCTGGTGTGGAGAGTGCACCACAGGGGTCACTTTTGTGCCATTTAAAATTGGAAATATTTGTCGTCTGTCGTGTGATCTCTGGTGGTGCACTTTCCATATAAGCTATGAGTGCCCGTGAGGTGACGTATGGTAAGCGCCCACACGGTAAAAATATATCGTTATCATTACCGATGTTTACATGAATTGTAGATAGTAGCACACCCATTAATGGCTAATATACCGTGATGATATATTTATTTATTTATTTTATTTATTATTACTTGAAATTTGAAAGGATGCAATGGTGAAGGTAGAGGTGGTAAAAATAAGATAAAATATTCGCTTTAGTGATATAAAAAAACAATTAAAGTAGGTTAATTAATTTTTATAAATCAAAATGTATAACTGTATTTGTTACTGTACTCTACTGTTGTTAAAATGATCCTTGTCTAATATTTCTTCCATTGTAAATTAAAATAGTTCTATTCTCAGTTTCAATAAAAAAGAAAAATTCTTTTCCTTTTTTCTTGGCTGGTACAATTCCAACTAGCCCAATCCTTATTGATTTAATTACAAAGGACTTTTAATTAATCAACGAGTGTTATGCAGGCGGCAGAGAAGGAGCAATAATACGGGTAATCAATGTCCGATTCTGTCGGCAGTGACATCGCAGTCCTGCTGACAAATTCCCGCCTGCGCCAGACAACTTACTGCGCTCATTTTTCTTCCTGCGTTATTAAAAAATCACTCAGTAATTTTGATAAATGTTCTACACGCTCTTGATTTGATTTTCTCGATTCCGAGGGATGATTACATGAATTTTTAAACGAGATTTTGATATCTGACGCTCGAACATTATTTTTAACTTGCAATTTTAAGCGGGGGGTAAGATTAAGATATTGAAATAAAAAATAAATAAATAAATAAAGTGTATAAATATATCCGCTAATCCAAAAATGAGGATTAGCTTAAACCTTTTTGTGAATCGGGCTGTAAATGTTTAAGTGTGCTGGGCTTACATTCATATTTTTTTATATGTCAAAATCCTGTGAGTATTCTAACCGTGTTCCAACAAAATTTTCAATAAAGAATTTGAATTTTCTTGGGAGAAGGCTGGGAAACTACTCAAATTTTATTTTAAAATCTGGCCAAAAACTCTAGTTTTAGTGATGAGAGTGCTATTTATTCCCGTTATCATTTAAATGTCATTTTTAGACTTTTAAAAAATCAATTTAACAATTGTAACTACGATGTAATGCTGTTAATATAGTTTTTCAAAATTATCAACAAAGAAAATCTACAACAAATACAAATGTTAGTAATATTTTGAAAGATATTGTGATGTTTCCCGGCCTTGTATTAATAACGTAGGTTATAACACGAATTACTGTGACGTTACGTTCGGCTCTTCTCTAGCAGGCCCGGGCCCAGAGACGCGCGCCTCATGCGCCTTAATTCAGAACCTTTTCCAACCAAAAAATCGACATTTATATTCACACCAACTTTGTAATTTAAGCCTATACATAGATCTAAAACTAATAATAGAAAAAAAATAGCAATTTGTCCCTAATTTTCAATCAACTGTATATCGCGAATACCAAAATTAGCGAATAAAATTAGATTGGTACACTGAGAAATGGGTAATAAGCCCTGACGATTTATAAATTAATTTCATAAAATAACTGCTTTTTAAATATTCAAGTTCTCTAAAAAAGTAATCATTTAATATGTTTTACTGAAACGAGGATAATACTTACTGGTTAATTCACCTAATAACCTCATTCATGTGTTGATTTCATAGTTCATAGTTCAGCAGTATAAGTGTCAGAAACTAAGTACAGAATAGTTGTGTTAATGCGGGATGAATACATTTTCCACAATTCTGACTCCATATGAATGTAGTATTGTGCAATACATGGAGTAATAATAATTGTTAAAGGATTAACGAAGATAGTATTCGAAGTTCAGACAGTTGTTTCAATAAAAAGGATTAATAGTTGAATTAGGTTTTATTTTTAATTTTATTATTATTCTAAAAGTTTAAAAGGACAAGGTCCGAATTTATGATCATTATACATTTAAAAATTTATTAAATATCCCGTCTTTAGAGTTTCTTAAAAAACTTAAAATTTATAAACGTTCCTTAGTTACTTTTTTAAGGAAACCCTACACGTACTTATATACTAAAATCATGCATTAATAGGTAACATTAATGAAACACATAATAATTAACATGAAAACATTATTTACATTGTTATCAATAACTTGATAACGAAGCAGAATCAAATAATTTTACACTCTTAAATTTTTAATTTGTTCAAGCCTCGTTTTAGTTTCTTGAATCTAGTAATTTCAAATGTATACGTTTCACTTTTTAGAGATTCCTTATACTATAAAATAGCTCCTCAGGTACCTTAAGGTACAATTTTCACCAATTTGCAACGATATTATTGAATTTTATACTAAATTTAATATTTAAATAATAGTTATTTATGTATCAAGGCACTGAAGTTCTATTTTTTATCACCATATGAGTGATAAAAAGAAACAACAAACAAACAGTGCAGAGGTGCATATTAAATTTTATTTGAAATAGAAAAATTGTAAAATCGAAAAGAATATTTATTTTATAGGTGATGTTTAAATATAATCCGCCAATATGACATTCAATGTTGCTAACCTCGGACATTACCATAAAGAACACTCAAAATTATGTGTTTTGTTTCAAACTTATTCATCGGTATTATTTAGTTCGTTCGTGTTTCACATATTTTTGTCATTTTGCGTACAAATTTAGTGCTGTAAATCGTACACCTAGGGTTGCCAATTGACCTTTTTTGGAAAGGACTGTCCTTTTTTGAGCATATTTTGTCCTTGTCCTTTTTCAAACCAGGAAAGGACGCGAGATGTCCTTTTATAACTTTTTGTTATTAATAATATTTTTCTTATTATTAAAAATATGAAAATGAAATAATTAATTCACATTTTATGTAATGTAATGAATAACGAATTTTTGTATTATTTTGTAGTAATGTGGAAGACATTAGTGCCCTTACTAAAAATACAAAAGAAGAAGCTACAGTGTGGTTTACTTCAAACAAACTTGTTTTAAATGAGGCTAAAACTCAACATATAGTTTTTAGCAAAACTTGTTATGATCTAAATAAATATAGCAACGATAGAAATAACACTATTAATTTTCTGGGTTTTTCTCTTGAATCGTTATTACATTGGAAAGAAAATTGTAACCTTATTGCAGCAAAAATAAATAAAGCCAACTTTATGTTGAGGAAAATAGTAAATTTTGTTACAAAAAATGCGGCAAAAGATCTTTACTTCGCTTTTATACACAGTACTCTCGCATATGGTGTTATATTATGGGGAAATTCATCTCATGCCGAAAGAATATTTAAACTACAGAAGCAATCACTCAGAATATTGAATAAAGTACACAGCAGACATTCTTGCAGAAATTTATTTATTTCTGAGAAAATATTAACTTTACCTGGTATCTTCATTTATTACATCTTGCTTCATATAAAAGAAAATATTCATGAATTAAATAAAAACAGTGATTTTCACAATTATAATACCAGAAATAGAAACAATATACGCTCAAAGAATATAAAACTGGAAATATCAAGAAACCTGCCATCAAATATTGGGTGTACTTTGTTCAATAATCTTACAGAACCTATACGTATGTTACCCATAAATAAATTTAAAAAAAACATTAAAGATTATCTTTTAAAAAATGCTTTTTATAGTATACAAGAATTCATGGAAAATCAATTTTGAAATTTTTCTTTTCTTCTTTTTTCTTGTGTAACTTTAAACTACATGCTTATATTTATATACATATCTATTATTGACTTGGTTTATACATATTTCTGTATGTTTCTTTTTTTGGGGCCTAAATAAATTATTATTATTATTATTATTATTATTGATGTATTGGTACAATAATTTATCAATCAACATTTAGTTTACAGTCTAAAGTATTGATTTTAATTTTTTAAGAATTTGTTAAATTTGCTTCATTGTAAAAAAACTCTATACCATTTAACTGTGCATTAAAACACGTTTGACCTTGAAAATTAAAAAAAAAAATTTCATAAATTCTATATCTTACACATAATTCGGAAAAATTGCCAAAAAATGACCTTTTCTGTAATTTTGTAAAATTGGCAACCCTACGTACACCTGCCCATATTATATTATCTTATACGTATAGCAATTATACGGTTGGCAACACATCGGTTGCATGAAATCGTCGTATAATGGATTACTTTAGTTCCGATTTCTGAGCTTTTATTGATGATTTTTGAGCAATTTCAAATAATTAAAAAGTAACTACCCAAATGGTGTATTTAAAGATGTGAAAATCCCTAATAAATTTTATAGTGATTCCGATTTTTATGATAACATAAAAGCGTTTAGCTTTCTTAATTTCTGTGCTACAATTCCACCTGTACTAAGTGACCTCCAGTTCTTCGCCAACCCTCTCAATATGCAAGCTCCACCTATCGAATCTAGATAATCTTCGCGGTATCAGAGATCAGATTTGGATTCCTGCAGCGGGTGCTGCGCCCTGACAGATATATCGATGGGATTAAAGGGGATAGCAGCAGGAATGGCCCCACGGAAAGCTCCTGCTGCTACTCGCTACGTCTTCAGATCAACGACCCAATTCTCCCTTCACTTGCGAGAATGAGTTAGCGCAGAGCAGGGATTTCGGTTTGCGCAGTTGGTGATATGGAAATGGGTATTGAAGATAGGTAAAGGGCAGAAGGGTTTTATTATTTTTCAACAATAAAACCTTCAAATAAAGACGCATTACGAAGTAGTACAGATGTAATGAAAGGATTATTGAGACATACAGGATACAGGTTGTTCATTTTAAAAAGGTCACCATTGCTATCTCGAGTAACATAAAAGCTATAAGGAAGGTTAAATTTGCAAACAATTTCTATTTTATTAGACTAATGAACAGAAAAAATATATTTTACGACCAGTGATTCTCAAAATTCGGTACCTAACTTTTTTATTTTAAATGAGAACATAGATCATAGAACAAGAAATAAGTGGCATTTAATAAAAAATCTGATGTGGCCAACACAAAACCTTCTGCTATTTAATTTTTATTAATTTAAATACATACCTACGTTTTTACTAATACTGCAAACTATATTATGTTCCATTGCATATATGTAACTATTGCTTTATTTACGATTTTCTTTATTATTTAATATGTCACTATTATTAATTTGAAGTGATTAGTTTTTTGACAATGACGTTTACCTGTCAGTTACATTCATTTGAAAAACTAACTGTGTAATAAAGGAATTGTGTTTATCTTAGGCTTCGGTATTAAAAAAAAATTAAATTTATCTTAAAAAAATGGCATTTTATTAGACAGACATCATCGTGAAAATTTTAAAAATTGATTCTAGGGACCTTAAAACGTGGTCATTTACTAAAATCTCGATATGTGATTTTTAGCACGATCCCTATACCTCCCTTACCAAGAGTAACGAGAGGTAAAAATTAACATGTGATCATTTATTCCAAACTTGGCACTCATAATTTTTGAATTTGAATTTAGAATTAAAATCTCTACCGAATAAGTTAATAAAAATATTTTTCCATTTAAAATAAAAAAGTTGGGTCCCGTATTTTGAGAACCACATGTAGAAAAATATAGCTATTACCATTGCGAACTATTGTATAATTAACTATTATGATTATTCGAATAAATAGTCCTCAATAATTTTTTTTTTTTTTTTGCTAATAGATACTTTAAAAATCTGATGTGGTCTAGTATATCATGCATGAGAAAACAAATTTGTCGTTTATTTCTCGAGAAGAAAGCCTACATGCATCTTTATCTTCTTAGTTTATATTTATCGGCAAAGTTGTAAAATGGATGACATTCAACCATTTTCCTATAATAACTTTACTATTGGTATAAATCATTGTGACATGCCGCGTAATAAAAACAGAAATAATCTAATCGAATTTCAGTGACAGTGGTTTAGCGCGTCTGTATAATTTTAGCCTCATCGTTGTGTATGTAGTCTTGGCACTTGACTCCGGCATATTTAGATTACCCTTGACATGGAACGTGAGAAGATGACGATGAAATTTACGCGAATTCGTAACGAAAATAGTTCTTCCTCTTCTTACAGCCTCCCAGGCCTGTCTTAAATCTTCCCCACATCACTTCATTTTACGTTTTATTACGTGTCATCGTTTTAAATTATTCCAAGGCAGGGTTGGTTAGTATTACATCGTAAAATATTACACCAAGAATTTATTACATCAAGGCGGAAGATATTACTTTATTTATAATTTTATATCTCTGTGCAAAAGTACACGATAACTTGTTGAATTTTATATTCTTGCGCAGAGTACTAATTACAAACAGATTTTTCACACTTTACGTAATAGTTTGATGTTCGTATATTAGATATACGTATCGTATGTTTATCTCTGTCTTACTTATGGTTTCCTACATTCTGTCTTCGATACGTTTATCTAATATACGAACATCAAACTAAGACGTAACGGTCAAGTGTGAAAAATCGGTATGTATTTTGTAAGTTTAATATATTTTTCTACTATTAGGTTTGTTCGCGGTAACAATCCCTGACGGATCCCAAACTTATTTCGTACTTGTTCCGTACTAATTCATAAATCATGAAATACGCATGCGTGATCCGAGATTGATTTGGGATTTTTTCAACCGCGAACGCTCGTTCTGACGTTTGAGGTTATGTTATGTTATGTACCTGAATAAAAATATTATATAGTTTTGAACTGAAATGGAGTCAATATTATAAACTTGCCTTCAAATATATATTAATTTAAAGTTTGTGAAATTGTTAAAATAAACGTAATTAAACACAGAAAAGTATGCACTGATTACTCGCAATTAGTCCCTGATTTATAGTACTTGCTTCAATTTTCGGACTGGTCTGATTAGTACGTAACCAATCATGTATCAGTACACAGTGTTCCGCGAACACGGGGTTATCAGTAAGAATTGTACCGCGAACGATTAAAACGAAACTGCGCATGCTCAAACTAGTCCGGGATCACTACCGCGAACAAACCTATTGTTGAACTACTCGTATACATAGAACATTATACTTTTTTTTAGTGACCCATGTGGTGCACTCTCCGTGCCTACAATAAGTGCCTGGTAAATGACTGCACGGTACGAATGTTATCATCATTAGCGATATCTGGGTATAAAACAGATTGGCACACCCAGCAGTAGGTAATACAGGGTGTAACAGAAATAAGTACATTAAATTTAACCAGTGATAGAACTCATCTAGAGCAACAATATTTCTTAATAACTTTTTTTGTAAACCTTCTAGATATGTTAAAAATCTTCTTGTTTTATAAAAAATCCATTACCTGTCTAAAAATACTAAAAAAATTGAGAATTCAAAAAAATATTGCTGCCCTCGACGAATTCTGTCAATGTCACTTATTTTTACCTCTCGCTTCCCTTGGTAAGGGAGGTATAGGGATCGTGCTAAAAATCACATATCGAGATTTTAGTAATTGACCAGAATCCAATTTTAACATTTTCACGATGATGTCTGTATGTGTGTATGTATTTGTATGAATTTTGTCTTCTCTCTAATTCAAATACTATCATTCAGAATATTCTGTATTTCTATCCTATTCTATTATATTATGTATACTCATATACAAATACTCTAAAAATGCGTACACTTACGCAACGTTCTCTTTACAATCAAATAATATAACTACCAAGTTTATATCTCTACCCATTTTTGAATTATTGCCCCAAAAGTCAATATACCCCACATTTAGATAAAAACTTTAAAATTTTCAAAAATCTAATTTTTATGTATCTAGATACTTCTCAATATGCTGATTCCAAATTTTTCCATTTTTGGGTAATAACCCAAAAATGGGTCGAGATATGAATTTGGTGACAACACCATTCGATTCTACGATCAAAAATACATAAGCATATTAATTTTCATAATTTTTATCCAACCGGTTCATTTTTTATTAATAAAAGCTTGAAAACCCCTGAAAATGTCCAAAATCTGAAAAAATCGTAAGGGGTACACCTTAGATTTTTGCGATTTTTGGCCATTTTCAGTTATTTTGCTTTAGAGATGGTATGCGGTGTTCAAAAATTCTGAAAATTGGTGTACTTATGTAATTTTGCCCGTAGAATCGAATGATGTTGTCGCCAAAATCATATCTCGACCCAAATACCCAAAAATGGGCAGTTTTGAGCAAAACTTTGAATCTAATTATCTCGAGAACGAAAAGAGATATCGACCTGCGGTTTCAAAATTTGGAATCAGCGTACTGAGAAGTATGTAGATACATAAAAATTATATTTTTGAAAATTTTAAAGTTTATATCAAAATGTGGGGTATATTGACTTTTGGGGCAATAATTCAAAAATGGGTAGAGATATAAACTTGGTAGTAATATTATTTGATTGTAAAGAGAATGTTACGTAAGTGTACGCATTTTTAGAGTATTTGTATATGAGTATACATAATGTAATATTTTTTCAATGAACTTTCTGTATGGAATTTGTAAAAAATTGTATTATATTCGTGTTACTATTTTATTGGATATATAGAATCTTTTCCAATGAACTTTTGGTATGGGATTTATACAAAATATATCAAATTAACGGAAGGTCTTGTGCTGGCCACAACAGATTTTTTTTAATATGTGCAGATAGAACTTTGATCCCGTGAAAGATGTGAAAAATTTGAGGTACATAGTGCTAATTTATTATATTTGTACTATTTTTTCGGTAACTTTGCATACTACCGTAATTTTTCTTCCATATTCTTGTAATATAATTAAATCCATAATTAGAGTTGATAAATATTAATTCGATAACACTGTGTTCAAATAGCAGTTAGTTAAAATTAATTATCTTGCAGTTACAAACCTTATCATTCGATTTATCTACATATTTATTTGTTTGATACAATATGATATTCCTAACTCACTGGTAAACCCAAATAGTCCTTTATAAATTGTTAAATGATGTGACGTTAATGTTATTATTTTCAAAATTATATATTTACTTAAATAAATGTAATTTTTAAAATAACATTTTTCAATTAATGTGCATTTTTTATAAACCTGATATATATTTATAAATAATTATAACTTGGAATTACTAAAATACAATAAAATACATTATTTCAATAAACATTCTCTGTTTGAACTTGCAAAGCAGTCTTTAGATCACGCTGTAAGCTAGTCTGCTAGTCTTTAGTTTAATTTCGACAGGTGTGTTGTGAGGTTGTATCACATTGATTGATGTTTGTTTTGGGTATTTTATTTATTTAATATTGTGCAGTAAGTATTTATGTAGTGCGTAAATGTTTCAAAAACAATTAATAAAAAATTTGTGAACATTTGTGTGTGGAGAAAAACAGTTACATATTAAAATATTGAAAAGATATCGGCTGCTCCCGCCATGCAATCGTATAAGGTTGGTACAAAAATTATTAATATATGTATTAGAAATGTTAATTTTGCTCATATTACAATAAAAAATATGTATAAAATGTTTCTTTAAGTATGATAAACGTCTAAATATTAATAACATGCTTAAAATGATAAAGTAGGTATTGATTATCAATTTGATCAGTGATATAGGAGTAGGTAAATATTAAATTGAATTGGGAGCATATAATAAATAAATTTATATGTTCATTAAATTCTACTCTATAATCTTCTTTAACTAAAGAAGTTTTTCTAAAAATAATAAAATAAAGAGAGACGTATATGTACATGCATTGATACATTAATATGAGAAAGTTGCAAGCTGTTTGCATAGTTACTAGAGATTAATCACTACACTAGTGAAGAGTGATGAATTCGGGCCAATAAGGCTTATAACACGCTTATTACCTATTCTTGAATGTGCCAATCTGCTGTTAGTCGCAGATTTCGGAAATGACAATTAACCGAGAATATAACCTATATATTTCTGTGTGTAGTAGTATATTTAAAATCATATACCTCCTCCAGGCCTGTAATTGTGTACAGCGAGTGGCTAATTTTCTCTAGTGACTCTCCACAAGAGTGTAATACAACGTTTTAAGTCATTTTTCTGTTTATATTCATTGTTTGACACTAACAAATCATTTGATACACTGTTCAGAATTACAAAGTCGCCACTAAATGGTTATGTGCTGTGTTTGTTGCTATTGGTAATAATAATAATTATTATTATTGTCTGTCATTGGAAATTGTTTGAAAGAAAAATATTCTAAGAACAAGAAGCATCTCTGGATTTAATTTCGAAGCTAACAACCACTAAATTATATGGTTTCATCAGATGGCAGTTGTCATTTTGTAAAGAGAAAGACAAGTTTTTTTTATTCATTGTCAAATTCATCGGTGATATTCATTGCAATTTGATAATGACGTCACCGATGGATATGTGATGGATCAGATAGATAGTGAAAATAAGAACAACTTGATGAAAAGGTGCTGCATGTTATACATATTGTAGGTTAGAGTAAAAATTGTCGCTGTCACTAGAGTAGTTAGAGAGGGTTTTTATTGGGAAAATTACTAAATTGTTCCGATTTGGTTCCATTTTCCATGAAGAAAATTCTACTGATTCGAGTAGTGGCAATTTAGAAACTCTATTAATAATAAAAAAAACCATTGAGATAAAGGCAATAAAATCATTTCTACAACATTCATAATTCATGACTTTTCTTCACTGACTACCGACTAAAACGCCAACAAACTTGTGAACATAACCTGAAAACTATATCCCCCTACTAATTCATCAGAAATTATCAAATCCATCGACACTCAAACCTGATGGATCCGATAGATAAAAGAACCCGCCTTAAGTAACCGAGTAAATAACCTAACCATCTTTTAACATAAATGTTAATTTTTATAATAAAATAGTTTTGTAAACTTACTTTTTATTTATATTAGGAAGAAAGAAAAGCAAAAATCAGTACTTTAATAATTCCTTCGAGATTTCTTAATTCTTTTCTCACGGAGTGAGTAATGTTCTCCTTCAAGTATATTATGATTCGGTGTTAGATAAATAAAATAGCTCATTACTTTCCCCTAGACATAGGCTGTGTCCGATGTTGCACTTTTATCACTCTAATATCTAAATCCCAAATTTATATGCCCTACATTTAGTGATTATTTAGGATTTTAGGGTTTTACAGGAGCACGCTGTGCTTTGAAGTTGACGCGTAGTAATTAAACAAATCATGTTCGTTGCTATAAATTGTACAAAACGTCAAATTTACTGTCAAAGAATAGCTTCTTAGCTTCTATTTTGTGAAATATAATATTAACATTTACTCTCAAACATCAAATTGAATCGAATTGCATAATTCATTTTTGTTGTTCTAAAGTGTTGCCATACAAACCGATGAATATCACTAGTGTGCCATTCGGAGTTGTACCACAGAATACATTTATACAGAAGCGACACTCCCTGTCGGTACCATTGTTGTTGCGATTTTACGTTCATGACCTTGAACTTTAAATTTGTTGGCAAATTTACGCGCGAAATTTAAATAGTTTTAAATGATAAAAGAAAAATTAGAACATAAAAGTATTAAAATTATGATTTTATTAACGAATTAAAAAGAAATCAGATAAAATAATCACATAATTATATTTTTATTAAACAAATACCTGAATTTTACAAATTCATTACAATGCAGAATTTTTTATATCTTTGATGTGGGAAACACAAACGTTAGACTCGATGAATATGTCCCATATATCCTTCCCCATCAAATCTTCTCTTCCACAGGCCTTAAGCCACATTTTACACTTGTATTAATTAAATGAACATTTAATTTTACATGATATGGTAGTCGTTTTACATAGCTTACATTTCTGGATCTTTTGGAAACGATAAAAACTTACATTTCCCTTTCTCCATTTTTTAAATTTATTTATAGTCTTTATATGAACAAACAAGTCCTCCAGATTCTACTTTCTTCATTTTATCCATTTCATTAGAAACTAACACCACTTCTAAAATTCACAAACAATTCACAAAATGACATATGTCAAAAGTGATAAGACGTGTTTGGTTTGCTTGAATTAGCCATAACCTTAAAATACATTGGCGTGACAAGCTGGGACAACAACTCTTCCAGAATAGGTGAAATATAATGATTTTCCTTATGATAACGATTTTTTCTATCGTTCGATGAAAAAATAACATATTTGTTCTTATTAGAAATCAATTTGTGTTTCTCAATATACTTTTATTATTGACCCCTAATGGAAAATGTTCACGTCGAGTTAATGTAAAAAACAAAGAATCGTAAAATACGAAGATATGCCGAAACAATCCGATTTTAACCGATTAGCCCTTTAAATTTGTTGGCAAACTCTTTCTTTCTCTAATTTTCTTTTCTCTCTCTGACTGTCGCTTCTGTATAAATGTTTATTCTGTGGTTGTACTAAATGCCAAAATACGACATCGGACATCTATACTCGAATAATTTCAAATATACTAAAATCAAGGGACTACTCGCGCCCTTTAAATCCTTCAAATGATAATGTCTACCATAATAGAACACTTTTACGTATATTAGGTTAGAATAAACTGTATCTATATATCTCCAAAGTCCCTCTGAACATTGGCAATTGGCATTTTTGTGTTAATGAAATATTTAGCCAGCATTTCTAACACAAATACTAAACGCGGTTAACCCTTTGAACTAGATAGAGCAATTTATGTGTCGTTTTGTCGAACGGCGATGTTGGCGTTGCTGATGCAAAAAGCTCCCGTGCCGTTCCCATCTAGGGACAGGGGCCATGAATATTCAGTGCCGGAGCTTTGAGCTTATTCAGCCCATTGAAGCTTCGGTATGCGACTCAAAAACGACTCGTTTGCATGTATGAGTATAAGTGCCACTGCAGCATACATACCGACAGAGAGGGACGAGGATTTTGCACAAAATGAATGAATGGGTTACAAAATAGAAAGATAGCCGAGAGCTTTTATATAGGATAATTCCGGGAGATATGACACAGAGCTAGTTTTCCAAAAAAATAATTGTTGAATGGTACTGAGGTTTTAGCATATAGCAGTACATAAGTGTACTTCTACAATTTTGTCGAAAAACTTTCTCATAGGGAAGTTATCGTAATTTGTTATATTTGTATGGTGCGAAAGTTTTTACCTCTCGCTAAGAGGTATTGGATTCATGCTAAAATTCGTATATTCAGTTTTTATTGAATAAGCACGATTTAAGGTCCCTAGAATCCGATTTTAACATTTTTAAAATGATGTGTATGTGGATCTGTGTATGTGTGTATGTCTGGATGTTGTAGACACGATTCCTCAAAAACCATAAGACTTAAAAATTGTTTAACTATGGATTCCTCAATCTGACATTCCTGGAAAGAGCTGAAAAGGGTTTTGGTAACAATTGAACAACCGGAAGTAGTAGTTTCTGGGAAATTTTTGTTATTAAATATTGAAGAACATAAAATTCTCCATCTAATACACTTAAAATTTTTATTTTATCTTGTATAGATTTAAAAATAAAGACACTATAATATATAGAGTAATTTAATCGCAGAGGCCAAGGCACTAAGGAAACCAGTTGACAAATTCCAATGTTTATAACATAGTTTTTAAATGACACATGTCAGTGTCAAAAATCAACAGTTTTAGTGACATTCTGACAGCTTTTTCTGGGAAGTATATTTAATCTTTCGTATTGTTTTATTAATTAAATATTTGAAATTATAGGTAAAATGCATATATCCATCTGAAATACCGCCAATCTGGTTAATGAATTGGAAGAATCTCTGGCATTTAGAAACTTCCTCATACAATGAAAAATAGATATAATTAGAATTATATATGTGCAGAAGACATGTTAAATACAATAAAAAACAGTATTTGGGTAAAGTTTTATATTTTTTTGTTATAAAACGACGGTTTGAAAGGGAAGTGCAATACAATACTTATATAGCCTAATATGGAAATGGCGAGAGGTCTTGTGCTTTCCACAACAGATTTTTTGGGTATGTGATATCTTTGGTTGTAACTTTTTTTATAACAATGTTCTTATTTTGTTTTATCAATAAGGGTTACATTTATGGATTATCAGCTGTTTTGCATCGCAGCGAAATTTGAAAGCATGTCATCTCACCGACAAAATCGGGAGAGAAGGCACGGACAAGAATTTATTCTATACAAACAACACAGTTTTGTTTTAAGTTCATTGTTTTAGAAGAAAAATTAGTATTTGTTTCTTCATTTTTTGTAAAATAATGTCTTTGTATTGAAAGGATAATTATTTTTTTAAAGATTTCAAATATAATTAAGAAATATAATTTTTGTGTTTTTACATCATTAATATTACAAAATAAAGTTATTCTCTGTTCAAAATTGTGTTAATAAATACATACATTATTGCACCCCGTGTCGTCTAACCCAGCATAATCGGGATAGATGGTATTTTTCAATTTTTTATATTTTTATCATTTCTGTTAAGGCTTTTTAAAACTGAGTAATTTGCGATAGCTTATTATAATCTACAAACACCGCTGCATCTATATAATATTGCAATAAATATTTACTGTTATTTAGGTAAGAGTTTTTACACTTTTAAAAAAGGTGTGGAATCTCTCTCGGACTTACCCTAGGTAACACTACAAGTACATCTAATAATTATGGGACAAGCAATAAAATATAAAAATTATAATATCGGAATAAATACATATATATTATGCTCATTGTAAAATAAATATAAAATTCTTGTGAAATGCGAAAATTTAGCCGAGAAAAAATTCTATTCTTCGAGAAAATCTGCTCTGTCTTTGAAAATGGCTTGACCTTGGACTCAAGAAATTCCAGATATTATATAAAGCATTCTAAACTTTGATTTTCAAATTTTAGGAAATTCTCCTATAATTGCTTAAGATTAGCTGATCTAATTTTGAAAACTTGTACCTTTATTTTATTCTGTAGAAGTGTGATAGGGTTGACCTAAGGTAAAAAAAGTAAAAAATAATAAAATAATGGAATAGTCAGTTTTATTTTGTTAAGTAACACGAGAAGATTTATGAGGAAAGCAAATTTGAGTACATTGATTTTTACAACCTACATAGAATTTAATTTTGTTTGTAAATTATTTCCAATTTCAAATAGTACTGTCGTTTTCCCTCCACTGTGGCTTTAATGTTCAGTGCAGCCTGCAATAGATAATAAACCGTGATGATATATTTATATAATTATCGGACGTACAAATTAATGAAGATATAGTACAACATTTTTTTATCTATCATCGATTAGAAGATACCAACGTTTTTACATTAATAAAGCGACTTCAGAAAATTAATCTTCATAGTTGTGTTACAGCTGTAATATTACTTTTAAATCAATAAATAAACAAAAAAAATTTAACTGGATAAAAGAACGCCAAAGATTGTAACCTTTTAGACCGTCGGATAAAAAATAAACTACTGTACCATATCTTCAGTTTGAACTATTTTCAAGATTGTTTCGTAAAGATTTACAGAGATTAGTTTTGATGCAAAGATTTTGAAGGAAGTAATTAGAATGATAGACAGGCATTAAAAAATAGAAAAAATCCTTGAGTTAAGAGAAATGGATTTATATTTTTATTAATAAAATTGTAACACGAACATATACTATTTTTTACAATTACAATACAAACATTCCAATAAAATTGTAACACGAATATAAACTATGTAAATTACACTTGACACTATCGTCTGTCAATTAGAATTATATGAATATATCAGCAGTTTCCAAGGTTTTTGCATAGCTGGCTGATTTATGACTGTTAAAAACTTCAAATACGGATACTTCCGGTTGACTTATTTTATAACCAAAATCTAATTAGCTGTTAATTAATTAATTTTTATAATTGTAGCTGGAGTTATTATTGTCGGAGAAATTTTTGTCTCACACACACATACACATACACACACACACCCACACACACACACACACATATAGAAACATCATCTGAAAACTAGCAAAATCGTATTCTAGAGACCCTAAAACGTGCTTATTCATGAAAAACTAGCCACCGAATTATTTGACCAAAGACAATACCTTCCTTACCTAAAAATGTAGAACAGCTACTTTTGAACGATATAGTTTATTTTGATTTACAACTACTTTTTATTTGGGATCGCGTGGCCGTGTGCGTATAGTGTCCGGTTGCCAATTTGGTGACCCGGGTTTAATTCCGGTCGGTGCAGACTTTTAATCGCACAAAAGTGATCCCTGTGGTGCACTCTCCACACCACCTATGGTAAGCCTCCACACGGTAAAATATATCGTTTTCATTACCGTTGTCTACATGTGTTGTAGATACTGGGACACCAAGTAATGGGTAATATGCGGTGATGATATATTCACTTATTTATTTTACTTAATTTATGCAATATTTATTCTTCTTTTTCTTATTGGGCTTCCAAATTAGCAAGAGATGGCGCTGACGTCAAACGTCAAAATTCAAACGAATGGTACATATTTCGCTGGCTTCCATAAGAGTACAATTGGTGTGAGACTAATTTTCGTAGTTTTTAATTTAATTTCGGATTTAGTATAGTGTTTTTTCTTGTTAATTTCGGTAGAATTGAGTTTGATCTTTCTTGTTGTAATAATTTAGTGATAGTTTTAATAATATTTTAGTTAATAGGGTTAATTTTAGTAAGTATTTGTAGGTTAAGAGTATTTTAGTCATATTTTAATTAACAATATATTGTTTTTTTTTAATAAAAAAACATTTGATTTCCTTTATTTAGATTGTATTTCATTGCCGTAGTTGTACATATATTAATTTCTATCTACATAGCTTTACTTTTATTTAATTGTTTTTCTTTCATAATGAACAATTTTCTTTGCTTAGATCTAGATACTATTTGTAGATTTGGGAATTGTAGTGTATCATCTAGAAATATGGTGGAAGGCCAGCAAGTAATAAATAGTGGCCACATAATATTATGAGGTAAACATTTTCGGAGAAAACTCCATCGTAACTTTAACCTATAAATTGCATATCTCCTAATTCGTTCATAAATTTTTTAAATACAAAAACTTACCTGTTATTTTAGCAGTAATTCAGATCCTACTAAGAATAAAACAATAATAGCCGAAGATAAAAGCGTATTAAAATTCGTATACAAGTAAATACAATCCCTGAACAAAACAACCAGCTTTGTACATGTACACTTCACTCAGTTCAGAAATCTGCCACCAGTGGCGCATTTTAATTTTGGAAGCCCAATAACAAACATTCTCTTTCAACATTTTCACATTTTGTATTTTACCATTTTCACGTTTTAAAAATTTATTGTCATAATTTAATAAACAAATGTACGTAAGAAAAATTGCCTCTTAATAAAATTGAGCTTAGGTGGATGTAAACCATTTATTCCTGTAGAAAAATCGCCGTTTACCTTCTATTATTCACTCCCCCTGAGTGCTGCCCTGAATAATAACCTCTCTGATCGATGCAAATCGGCTCGTGCAGATAGAAACTTAATTTTCCATTTAACTGAATCTCCCATTTATACATACGCGACCTCAGCGCGTTGTATTAGCATTTATACCCTCAGATGCGTCGCTGTTTCTTCGTTTGTTTATTAATTAATTTCGTGGTCGCCGTGGCGTTGAAAACGCTGCACTTTCAAATTTAATTTCACCATGTGGTACGCAAAGCCAACTTTGATTTTGTTTGAAAACATTTCCTTACGAGATTCGGTTTGAGTTCAAGTAATGACGTAATTACAGAAGGAAATTTGAAATTTAATTTGTGTGAATCACAACATTGAAATTTGGAATGTGACATATGAAGTAGGGTGCAAAAATAGTTCGCTAATTGCGATAAAGAATTTCTTTGAAGATGAAGTATTTTGAAGTTGGCAACGATATTGAAATGTAAGTGAAGTAGGAAAATAAACATTGATGTTACTAAATACTAGTGCTTAGTATTTCCTTTCTTCTAAAGTAAATACAATATTATTTTTGACTAATATTTATTTAATTATTCCATTTTGAAATGCAGTGGAAGGCAGATTACAGTTTTTATTGTTTCCATATTAAAAACACGACTTCAGAAAATGAATCTTCATTTGTGTTACAATTTGGTTTTAAATCTATAAATGGTTCTAGGCATTCTCTTAAATTTCTACAAACTTATAGATCACAAAGTACCTACCTATATAAATGTCTAATGGCCGTTTTCACCAACATAACTTAAATATTAAACTCGGCTTAAATTGACAATATTGCATCGAAATGAAATGTCAAATGAAATATAATATATTGCTGTCAAAATTTCGATTTGCATTTCTTTGTTTAAGCCTGGCTTAAAATTTAAGCCTTGTTGGTGCAAACGGGCATAAAAGATTTTAATAAAATGACATTTTTAGCAACTGTCTACGATCTGTTTGATTTATAACTACCTCTTAAAGATGTATAAGGTCAATTATTCCGCATTTTTGAATTGTGAATCCATCTTCCTTTACCCTTCAGAAATGATATTTAACTGCGTTTTTCAATAAAAACTGTTAAGAATTTCAAATAAAGGTAGGTACTTCCGGTTGTTCGATTATAATCAAAATCTAATCAGCTCTTCATATGGATGTAAAGACGAGAAATGTGAAAGAATTATAATTTGTCGAATTGTAGTGTTAGAGAAATTTTTGTCACACACACACACACACACACACACACACACACACACACACACACACACACACACACACACATACACGCCACACACACACACCCACTTACAAACATACAGACATCATTGTAAAATTAGTAAAATCATATTTTAGGGACCCTAAAATGTGCTTATTCATTAAAAACTCACAACCGAATTTTTTAACCGAAGACAATACCTTCCTTACCTAAAGGTGACTGAAGGTAAAAATGTTCAGGGCTTCCCCATATGAGACGCCTCTGGTTGAAATAGTAAAACAAAAGACAGTATAAATTTTTATGTAAATAAATTGTATCCTTATACGAGTTGCAAAATTTTAGTGCAAGTTGTACCAGAGTTATTAATAAAAATCTGATGTGGCCTACACGAAAACTCCCGCTATTTAATTTTTATTAATATAAATACATACCTTCGTATTTACTAATGCTGCAAACTGTTCCATTGCATATAACTATTGCTTTATTTAATATTTTCTTTTTAAAATGTCACTATTATTAATTTGAAGTGATTAGTGTTTTGACATTGACATTCACCTGTAGTTACATTCATTTGAAATATGAACTGTGTAACAAAGGAATTGTGTTTATCTTACGCATCGGGATTTTTTTTTTAAATTGATTTTTAAATTTATCTGTAAAATATATAGAAAAAGTATTCATGTATTCCTGTAGAAAATTCAATAATCTTTAATTTTTATAATGACAAAAAATACGAAAAATGACATTAAATGGTATTTTTTGAAGAAAAACCATTATGAGCTTCAGGTAAACTGCCATTTCCGGTTATCCGATTTAAACCAAAATCTAATGGTGTCTTTCCATGTTTGACTAGGGTAGAAATACAAGGTTTCAGAATTTTCTGAATGATGGTATTTGAGTTAGAGCGTCAACAAAATCCATACACATACACACACACACACACACACACACACACACACACACACACACACACACACACACACACATATACACATATACAGACATCATCATGAAAATGTTAAAATTGGATTCTAGGGACATTAAAACGTGGTCATTTGCTAAAATCTCGTTATGTGATTTTTAACACGATCCCTATTCCTCCCTTACCAATGGTAGCGGGAGGTAAAAATGTATGAGGTGCACTTTTGTAGGGATGTAACTCTGTAACTAAAAAATACCGGGTATACCTTCATATAACAATTTTTACTCAAAATGATCTCGAAATCCACTGTTAATATTTTTACACTAGTCCTGATACACCTGTATATCTTTTCAAGATGTTTAGCTGATCTGATTTTAAGATAACTCAAAGCTATTATGAAAAGCACGGCATCGAACTCACAAAAAACTGGGTTCGATTCAGGTTCAGGTTAATTTGATTTTTGAGAGGTGGGTTCGGATACAGTTTTGGTTCAAGCAGTAATAAAATTTTCGGTTTTGTTCCGGATTCAGATATTGGGTTCAGATTTGGTTCGACCTAATGAAAATTTAATATATAGAATTAATTTAAAATGTAAGCCAGAATTTATAATGCAACCAAAGACAAGAACATGAACACAATTTTCACGAACATTCAACTAACTCAGCAAAGGAGACGCAAAAGGCGTCTAGGATTTTAATACCCGATTTGGTCCTGACTTCGGTTCAATAGACACTTACAAAATTGCAATTTGCATGAGCGCTTCCAACGGCAAAGCATAGAAATCAAGGTTGCTATGGTTACCCCGTACAAACAAAGACCTGTCATCAGCCGTAGACTTTACACTCTAGCCATCGTTTTAGTTGAACAATCGAATGATCTTCAATATTATCAAACAAAAAAGTTGCCCCAGACACATCTTCTGGTGTTAAACTCATTTTTATTAAACACAACGTACACATCACAATAAAGAATTAGGTTTAACACTGAATAACAGATGCGAATACAATGACAGATAGAAACAGGGAACGGGACGCAAGACAACGAGGGGAGGTTTGTTTGTATGCATGACCTTCTATATCTCTCTTGCAGTGACGTCAATTTTGTAAGTGTCTATTGAAAAATATATCAGAGGTTCAGTTTTGAGTTTGGGTTCGCAAAATGTTACGGTTTGGATCCGGTTTTGGTTCGGTTCAAGTTCGGGTTCGATGCCTTGATGAAAAGTGTTCATCAAAGTATTATTTGTCTTGACCTAATTCGAACACAAATCCTCAGATCCAGAGAAGCAATTACTTAGCACCTTCGGCCATACACCCATAACAACATTATCCTGATGTTATCTGTTTAAGTATCTACGGTGCTATTGTGAGGTAGTTTCCAGTTGGGTCAGCTCGGACGACCACAAACCCTTACATTTGTAAACTGGTCGTGTTTGCACCCTGTTGATTTATCCTGGGGAGAACCGCCACCACTAACCCCGCCCCAACAGAGATTAAGTGTAGCGTCCGACGCTCAACCCGACGTTCACAACTTCGCGCTTGCTGGACGGACGCTAAACCGACGCCGGCAATAGCATTGTCAGAATAGGTGAAGATGTGTAGGAGTAGAAGAGAATTAATTGCTGACCGAGGATATTCAAATGAAAAGGACTAAGGACTTAAAAATATGTACAGCTGAGGAATACATTTTATAATAGAAAAATAGGTGTTAACAATTTCTCAAAATCTCAATCATACAGCATTTATTCTTACAAAACTGACGTTTCGGTGTACACTTATAACCTTCATCAGAATCAGGATCTACAAGCATTCAGAAACAAATTAACTTAGATAGATACATTTATTTATTGGGCATTAATGTTCATAGGCGTTCAACATGGGAAAACAGTTTTTCCTTGCCCAAAAGTGGCCTATTAATTTTAGACAAAAATACTTCAAATAAATGTTATAAAGAATTAAATTCTGCATCTAAAGAGTTAATTACATTTACTTTTGCTTCTGTACTAACCGAGAGAATTGAATTTCAAATTTTATAAAACTTACTTCTTTATCGTGTTAGCCATGGTATTAAAATAAAATTACAACCAAATTTTTTGACAAAAGTTTGGTTTTAGTCGGCTAATTCCGTCACAAACTCCAAGAAGTACATTGTATGTCATCAAAAAATTATTCAGATATAAAAGTAACTTTAAAGATTTCTATGTTACTATAAATAATTTTCTATTACGACAAAGACTAAATAATTATATAATTAAGTTGAAAATTATAAATAAATAAATAAATATATCATCACGGCATATTACCCATTTCTGGGTGTGCCAGTATCTACAACACATGTAGACATCGGTAATGGTGACGATATATTTTACCGTGTGGGCGCTTACCAGGCGTCACCTCACGGGCACTCATAGCTGGCGTGGAGAGTGCACCACAGGGGTCACTTTTGTGCCAATTAAAATTGGAAATATTTGGCGTCTGCCGGTTCCCCCAGTTTCGCGACCAGACACTCAGGCACGCGGCCACGGGATCCCATAAGTTGAAAATTAAAAATATAATAATAGTTATTTATGCAACAAGTGTAAAAAGTATAGTTTTATTTCACGAATAGGAATGTTTGACCGAACGAGGCGCAGGCGAGTTCGTCAAATCCTATGAGTGAAATAAGACACTTTTTACTCGAGTTGCATACAATTTTTTTTTTTCGTCTGCAATTAAAATGTGAAAAAAATGCCGTAACGTTTTTTTTTCACACTTTTATGGTGTTAAAAAAAGACACTTTATAAATCCATTTTAATGAAAAAAATCTGTTATGGCCAGCACAAGACCTTCCGTCAACTCCGTGTGTTTTGTATAAATCCCATACCAAAAGTTCCTTTAAAAAGATTCTATAAATACAATAAAATTATTAATGTTTCATACTATTTTCTTCCTCTCATTCCTGTCCAACGCAACTTCTTCACACTCTTCTTCTTCTCAAGTCTTCTGTGATACAGTCCTTTCATCTTCTCTTTCGCCTTCCTTGTACTTCCGGCAATCTGATCCTATACTTTCCATATTTGGTTCTGCACTTGACATTGACATCTGTTAATTACAATTTTTTACATGTCAGCTGTTTTCATGATAAATAGCAAAGCTGACTGATTTTTAAAAGTTAGTCTCTCTTTATAATGCTTTAACTCCATATCTATTGAATATGAAGAAAATCGTATAATCAAACCGTATAGAGATGAGCATTTTCTAATATTTATAACATGAAATTTCAAAAAATAATATTTAACTGCGATTTTTTAAGAAAAACTGTTAAAAACTTCAAATAAGGATACTTATATATATAATTATAACCAAAATCTAATCAGCTCTTCATATGGATGTAAAGAGGAGGAATACGAAAGAATTATAATTTTTAGAATTGTAGTATTGGAGTTAGCGTCGGAGAAAATTTGTCACACCCGGACACACACACACACACGCACACACGGACACACACACATACATACATACATACATACATAAAGACATCATCTTAAAAATAGTAAATTCGTATTCTAGGGACCCTAAAACCTGCTTACTCATTAAAAGCTCACCAACGAATTTTTTGACCGAAGACAATACCTTCCTTACCTAAAAGTGACGGGAGGTAAAAAGTGAATTTTTTTAACGGGCATAAAAAATATTTTATTTTTCAGGATCCTGTAACTTCCATCAAGGTAGAAAGGACCATTACCAAAATGTAAGTGTATATTTTTAAATTCCTGTTACTTATTTCAGAAGACATCGTTTCCACATCTAAAAGTTTACCATTAATAATAAATTTTATTCAAACTACACCCATATGATGTTCGTCCTCACTGTTGTCTTCTTGTTTATGTATGAGAATACAGTTGTATGTAAGTAAGAATAATAGTGTCTGTATTTGTCTCTTGTGATGTATGTAGGTAGCCTGTAACTTTATGTTTGTACATCCACACATACAATTTACAATTTGTTATCGCAAAGTTGTCTACCACTAGTATCTAGACCGGACTTGAGGAGATTTAAATGAAGTCCTATGAACTATTTTGCATTATGCTGCCTGCAATCGGCACCGCAACAACTGCAGGAACTACGGGAGAACTTGCACCAAGTTGCGGTATATTTGTCTTTGATTTGCTTAATGCAATATTATCTTCGCTAGATTTGCTATGAACATTAGCGAGCTTTGTCAGTGCGCTGAAGACAGCTAGCGGAAATTCGTGTAAGATGCTACAGTGCATATAAATTTAGATGTTTCCTGATAAGATCAGTTAAAGATTACAACATGGATTTGCAGTACAGTAACATTATACTTTATCGTATACATTTTTAACTCCGTAACCATAAAGTCTATCGCGTTAAAATTGATTGCAAAAAAAGGACCGAGAGGGACATTATTGGTCGCAGATCCATTGACGGCAAAAAAATGGTTTAGTGACAAAATTTATCGTAGAAAAATTCTCGCATAAAAATTTAATACTCGATAAATTGATCGCTAAGTATTAGATCTTACAATAAATTAAGACAAACTTTATAGAATCATTTAATATCAATTCTAAGTAAAATATGGCCTGTCCGGTCGCGAACCTGGGGGACCGGATCCCGACAGACGCCAAATATTTCCAATTTTAAATGTCACAAAAGTGACCCCTGTGGTGCACTCTCCACACCAACTATGAGTGTCCGTGAGGTGACGCCTGGTTAGCGCCCACAAGGTAAAATATATCGTCATCATTACCGATGTCTACATGTGTTGTAGATATTGGCATACCCAGAAATGAGTAATATGCCATGATGATATATTATTATTATTTTTAGTAAAATATAAATTATAAAATTTTATATGGTTGTAATTTTCTGAAGATGTGGTTGGTAATGAGGTGGTAAGGATTCTTGAATAGATAAAGCTTCTATCGATGAGCAAATGTTTGTTTCTTTAGTAGAAGACGTTGTTTCAGTCATGATTATGCCAATTTTCAAGTCAAATAAAGTACAGCAATGAACAGATAAAATAGGACAGTATTTTTTCTAGTGTAAACTGATTATTGACAATCTCAGAATTGTTGTAATTTAATTAAATTGACAATATAACATCGAAATGAAATGTCAAATGACCTTTAACATATAGCTGTCTAAATTCCAATTTGAATTTTTTTTTGTTTAAACCTATCTTACAATTTAAGCCTTATTGGTGCAACTGAATATTAAAAACTACTACTTTTCTAAAACTTGGTCATTGCACCATTTCAAATGATAACTTAGGTTAGTCTGCGTGGCATGGAATTAAACAAATTTATACAATAGTCGTCGGTAACAATTTCCCATATGCATTAATAACTATTTTTAGTAGTTCCTAGTATCTTATTCAGTTGATACTGTGTCGCCCTGATTCTGGATTCCTTCCAATTCTGCCTTCCTATCTCCTCTTATTTAAAATGTTAATGACAGAATTTTTATAAATATTGTAGTGCTGGGCAATTTATCTGAGACATTCCTTTTTCCGCTCTAACAATTACCGAACACTTCACAATATCGCTAGGCATTTTTTTTTTTACTTCGGTTCGACACTTCAATTTTCGGCAAATCAAAGTAACAAATGTCATAATTTTTATATTTAAATATGTTAATTTTTTGGTGTAATTAAAATTTAGAAAAACATGGTTTAAATAAAAAATTTATTTTTTCTGTTCAGCCTGTTTTTGGCAAAACATATATATATATATATATATATATATATATATATATATATATATATATATATATATATATATATATATATCAGTATAAATATAATCTTGTGCAAAACATCAAGATCGGTATTATTTACTTAAAATTTTAGGCACCCTAACTACCAATAACAATGGCTATTATTTAAAAATTCATTGAAATGACTAAGAAAACAACTGAATCTGTTATTTTAGCTACGCTTAATCACTACTGATTAAGGGTAAATACTACCAGTCCAAATGTTTTACAAATTTTATATTACGTACTAATCATTTTCAATACAATAAATTTCTTTGCTATTACTTTTTCGGAAATAATTTCTCACCATAAAATTCCGTAATATTATACGATCTATTTCTTTTCCTCGCTATCAATTTACTGGCAATTAATTTTCTGCGCGACAATTTTTTTCAAAAAACCTTTTTACCTCCCGCTACCCTAGGTAAGGGAGGTATAGGGATCGTGCTAAAAATCGGATATAGAGATTTTAATGAATAAGCACGTTTTGATGTCCCCAGAATCCGATTTTAACATTTTTACAATGATGTCTGTAGGTATGTATGTGTGTGTGTCTCTGTGTGTGTGTGTCTGTGTGTGTGTGTGTGTGTGTGTGTGTGTGTGTGTGTGTGTGTGTGTGTGTGGATCATGTGGACACGATTACTCAAATACTATCAATCAGAAAAATTTGAAATTTTGTATATCCATTCTATGCTAATGTGGGAAGAGCTCATTAGTTTTGAGTGTATATCGGATAACCGGAAGTATCATTTATACAAGCTTTTAACAGTTTTTCTTGTAAAAAATTCATTGAATATCATTTTTTAGCAAGTTTTACCAATACAAATTGAATATAATGGCACAATCTTCAATTCTACGATAATAGCATTTAGAAAATAACTTGAAATAACTTTATATTATATTATAAAATAATTTATTTTTGTACATCACTTTGCCTCTGCGTCAAACAAAAACAATACTTTAATAACAAATTTGACATATTTAAACAAATGTCACTGTCACTGAAGCAGTTTTCATTAAAATTAAAAATGAAACCATATTAAGAAGAATTTAGTAGTTTAATTATGATTCTAATGATATTAAGGTTTGTAAAAATTATATATTTTCCATCATAAATAAATATTAGATATACAGGATAATTCGATTTAAGTTTGATGTTTGCAGGATTATATATCAAACAGCTCTCAATAAGAACGTGATTTCAAAGTGTCAAATAATAGTTTGCAACTACACATTAACGAAATGGATAATGTACGGCGAAGAATTTACACAGATTGCGTTTTAGAGCATAAGGAAGTTGGTGATGATTTTGACAATAATGTGTGTGACGATTTTTCCTTAAAATATATTAATGATCCAAAACTTCGCAAAGTTGGTAGGTATTTAATACTCTTATATAATTTGAAACAACGTATTAGATTTTGACTATATATTATAAACCGGATGTAGTACTTAATTTGAAGCTCTAACAGATATTTTAAGAAAAACATAATAAAATATAATCCAAAATTTCGTATTACAAACTTTTCAAGTAGATTTTGTTTACAAACGATCAATCGGAAGTGAAACTTTACTTAAAGCTCATTGCTATTTTAAACTTGGAATTGGCGGGAGGTCATGTGCTGGCCACATCAGATTTTTTTAGATTGGTTTATTTTATTTTGATCAAAATGTGACACTTATAATTCTTGCATTAAACCACATTTGTGTTTTCATATTATTTACTAAATGATAATTGTTATTATTGTCACTGTTAATGTTTCGTGGTAAATAGTGAGTTTCTCGACGTGGAAATTTTTATAAATCGTCACAAATATTTTGTAAAATGAGATGAGCGATGCACATTCTGAATTATGTAGTATAATAAAAAGGAAGTTATAATCCAAGAATCATAGTTTTAATTTTAAAAGATTAAGTACATTTAATGAAATGGTATAACAATGATAATCTTTTCATTTTGGTTGCAGTAAAGCTTTTATTTAGATGTGTTGTGTGGTGTATAGGAGCATATTAGCATATGTATCTGCTAATGACGTTTGCAGAACACGTGTTTTCCGACAGTCGCACCGCGGCCAAACAATTACTAATGCAACCCCGGTCATAAATACTGCAAGTTCAGTCCCACCCACGCAATGCCTTCACCAGAAATAAATAGCTCTGCATAGCTCACCCTCATAGCTTTATAATCAATTATACCAGATTTAAACTTGGCAAAATCAAAATAAAAATCAGGTTCAGTCAAAATTATTAATTCCTACTATTAAGTTCTTTTCATTTACACATTAACTGATTTATAGGTTATAAGTTATAGGTACAAAGTACAGATGATTGAAAAAGTATGAATAAATGATAATTTTCTTAATTATTAATTTAGGCCTCTAATTTAAATTATATACATAGTTGGGGCGAACCTAATTACTTCTGGTTTCCCCGGGAGCTGTATAAGCCTTGATTTTACCACGATTTATTTATCTATGCACTAAAAGTAAATTCCATACTTTGAATTATAATTAATTTCTTTTGAGATTGTTATTGATGTTACTGTTTATTATGTTATATTTATTTCAGTCCCAAAATTGAGCGAAGTTAAAAAAAAATTTTAATATACTATTGAATTAATGAATTTTAATATGTAAGTCATATAGAAATAATATTAATATTATAAACTAATTAATGATCGTATGTCAATTGACATGTCGGAATGTTGCGCTAATTTGTTTAATTTAGGGCTGTTACGCTGTGAAAATTCAAAAATATGAAGAAGAAACGAATAAGTTGTAGCAAACAAGAAAAAAACTGCTGTGAGATTGTAGAAATATTTAAAAGGAACACTGAAAATAAAAAAAACAATGTGGAGTCTATGTCTAATATGTAAAAAGATAACACCTGGAATTAATTGCCGCAACATTTAATAAACAAGTATTTAAAAAGGGTGTGGCAAGCCTTCGTAAAATGTACACAAATATGAAAACTGATCGCAAGGAAGACGTCATTGAAGAAAAGGACTTTTTATAGTACTGGCAATAGTGCACATATAAATAATGAAAATAAATAATATAATTCGAAGAAATCAATAAGCTACTTGCGTACCTTTGAGATGGTAAAAACTTGTTACCCATATTTTTTCTTTTGACAAAATTTTTATTATTTAACCAGAGAAAAATAATGAAATTTGATTATTTGAATTACTGCCATCAATGACGTAGAATTACGCCGCACCAATGAATGGCCGTAAAGCCATATCGTGGTACCGCCCCAAAACAACGGCAAGTTTGTGCGGGTAATGTAGATCTCCTATTTGACGTTTCAACAATAGTTTGGAGGTTAGTTTTTTAGTTTGTCTTTTTGGTATCGATATTATAAATTACATGTAACTACCTATGTGTTTATTTGTAAAGTAATTAATGTATTTGAGAGACCAGAGAGAGAGAGAGAGAGAGAGAGAGAAAGAGAGAGAGAAAGAGAGAGAGAAAGAAATGAACTGTCAAATTCAAATTAAAACTTTCTCGCACGCCATGCCATCAATAGGTTACATTCTTAAAAATGGTTCCCTTCTCCAGTTCAATATAACAACGTTACAGAAAATTTTCTTTCTTAATTTACTAAAAAACAAATAATTTTTTTAAATAAAATTTATATTTGTTTTCATAACATTACCTATATAGTGATAGAAATCAGATTGTCAGTACCACGCAAGTAGCCTATTCTGTTATAAATATAGTTATCGCAGAAATATAATATTTTCGAAATCAATTTCGTCCACATTATCCACGACGTTAACGTCGTCAAAATTAGGGAAATCCGGCAAATTTATATGGAATTTTGTTGAATCAAATACAAGCAAAATCACTGACAAACAAAATAACAGTTATGACGTTTGACAGACAGTATAAATCGCTAAATTTCAAATTGACCAATCATACAGCAGCATTACGCTGTTGCCAACGCAATTGGGATATAAGGTCTACTTACAATTAAGTAGCACGTTAATAATCAACAACTTAAGTTGCTGTGGAGAAACCGAGCAATCTGTGTTTTTAATATACAGAAGTTCACTCGCTATAAAGTCGCGCTAATTAAAAAGTGCAAATGTCAGTTGGTATTAACATCTGTAGAACAAACTCAATATCCGATTAAAATCCGAAGTTTTAAGAAGCGGTTAATGATATTTAAGCTCTAATTTGTGTCGAAATGAAGTACTTTCCCTGGAAAAATGACGCAAGTTTCAAACTTTTTCGCTCAAAAATAGGATTTGCTACATCAATCACTCAACTGTCGCAAAAAATAAAAAAGAATTAAAAACTTCCAGCGACATCTGTTTACAGGAATTTATGATCTGTTGAGAGCGAAACTATCAGTGATTAGTTATGCCTCAATTACCGAAGTATCTATTTGTTCCAAACCCCATTCATCCTGGTGCTGTCAGTATTAATCCACTCAGCAGAGTATGGGTAGTGCTTTTTCCTAACAATACATTTTGAGAGGAAAAAAGAGAGTGATTAGTTTATGGCACTCGATAGTGAACAAATTTTGATTGCATAGAAAAATCTCACGCAGTGACATCAAGAATAATAATTACGGATTCATATGTAGAATATTGGTGTCTATTAATTTATTTCTATCAAGAAAGAATTTGAAGGGAAAAGGTTATAAACCTGAAATGATATTTATTTTATTTATTTACCAGACTGTTAACTTATTGTTAAATAATAAAATGGTTCTGTAGGGCCAGAGAAATTATTATATGTTCACAAGTTGTTTAAATGCTTTGGTAATTTCAACCCCACATCTAATAACGTGACGAAGCTTTGCTCCGGCAAAGTCTGCCTCGGGTTGAAATCACAATTTCTTTTATAAAGGTTATAAAGTCCAATATGCGTTATCCTCGCTATTACCAATTCCAAACTGGGCATGCTTATCGTATAAATGTACAATACAAATACTTGAACAGCAGAGGCGTAGCGCCATAGTGTTCAAAGTGTTCTCCGCACACCCAGAGGTAAGGAAAATAAAAAATAAATTAAAAATATTTTCTATTTATATGCATTTTGTACTAAAACTCATTTTAAATAGAAAATATTACACAGATACTTAGTTTTTATTTTGTGAACGCCTTATATGTATACCAAACGCAAAGCTAGGTTCAAAAAGAAATTCTGACGACCAGTCTTGCTAACATTAGGACATGCAGGGAGCGGGCGGCTAGTACCATGGTGGGGATACATAGTACACAGGTAAAGCATGCGAGTGTTCAATTGAACATTTGAACCTAGAATGGTGGAAGATATTAAAGTGTTAATATGCATTCTGCTACGCACGAAAGTATTTAAAGTTGAAATTCTATAATTTAATTGGGTGTTTTGATTTAATTTATTTTCTTCATTATTATTACACCCCACATTTCTTATTTTTATTTTATATGGGTCTATAAATTCAAATAGTTTTTAAAACTGTCTCTAATCAAATGGTAATAAAAATGTGTCTTATTTAGATTTAGTATTTTTTTTCTGCACACCCTACCAAAAAAGTCACGCTACGCCACTGTTGAACAGACAGATGGAACAGATAATTTACAGCTCTTCTTCTTTGTAATGTTTGTGGCGTCTGCTGGATTATTTATTAATTACGAGATATGATCAAAAAGTAACAGGAAATTTTGATTTCTAGCGTTAATCGGTTTTGATTTCATTTATTTGGAACACAGTTTTATATAATGGCGAAGGATTTTAACACTCGGTAATTTTTTTTATTGAAAATGACGAAGAAATGTACCTGCATTAAATTTTATGTTTAAAAGGTATATATAGTGCAGTGAAGTGATGCAAATGTTGGACAAGGCTTTTGGTGAAAAAGATGTACCGAAATTAAAGGTTTATGAATGATACAAACGTTTCCAAGAGAGCTGTGAAGACGCGGAAGATGTCAAGCGTCCTAGTACATCAATCACCGATGAAAATGTGGCAAAAATTTAAGATATTGTGTTAAGTAACCGCCGAATCACTTTAAACGAAATTGCAGTAATTTATTCAGGGTGTTTCTGTACTTATGGATCAAACTTTAAAGGCATAGTATTGACCAAAATGAGTAAAAAAAATATGATGTGGCCAGCACATGACCTCCCGCCAATTCCATGTTTAAAATAGCAAGGAGCTTTAAGTAAAGTTTCACTTCCAATTGATCGTTTATAAACAAAATCTACTTTGTTGTTCCAATAAATAGAAAAGTTTGTAATACGAAATTTTGGATTATATTTTATTATGTTTTTCCTGAAAAATCTGTTAGAACTTCAAATTAAGTACTACATCCGGTTTATCATATATACTTAGTCAAAATCTAGTATGTTGTTTCAAATTATATAAGAGTATTAAATACCAACTTGGCGAAGTTTTGGATCATTAATATATTTTAAGAAAAAATCGTCACACACACATTATTGTGAAAATCATCACCAACTTCCTTATGCTCTAAAAGGCAATCTGTGTAAATTCTTCGCCGTACATTATCAATTTCGTAAATGTGTAGTTGCAAACTATTATTTGACACTTTGAAATCACGTTCTTATTGAGAGTTGTTTGATATATAATGCTGCAAAACATCAAACTTAAATCGAATTATCCTGTATATCTAATATTTATGTATGATAGAAAATATATTATTTTTACAAACCTTAATTTCATTAGAATCATATTTAAACTACTAAATTATTCTTAACACGGTTTCATTATTAATTTTAATGAAAATTGTTTCGTGACAGTGACATTTGTTTAAATATGTCAAATTTGTAATTAAAGTAGGTATTGTTTTTGTTTGACGCAGAGGCAAAGTGATGTACAAAAATAAATTATTTTATAATATAATATAAAGTTATTTCAAGTTATTTACTAAATGCTATTATCGTAGAATTGAAGATTGTGCCATTATATTCAATTTGTATTGGTAAAAGTTGCTAAAAAATATATTCAATGAATTTTTTTACAAGAAAAACTGTTAAAAACTTGTATAAATGATACTTCCGGTTATCCGATATACACTTAAACTAATGAGCTCTTCCCACATTAGTATAGAATGGATATACAAAATTTTAAATTTTTCTGATTGATAGTATTTGAGTAATCGTGTCCACAAGATCCACACACACACACACACACACACACACACACACACACACACACACACATCAAAACGTCCTTATTCACTAAAATCTCTGTATCCGATTTTTAGAACGATCCCTATACCTCTCTTACCTAGGGTAGAGGGAGGTAAAAGGCGTAATCAACAAAGGTATAATCCTGCGTTTGCGAGAAAGAGGCTATTTTGTATTAGACTGACAAAGATAGTGATCAAACTAAATTTTGCCTATGTCTGTAGATAAAAGTTATTTCAAAATTAAATATTGGCCAAGGTCATCCCAACATTTAACTTAGTATAATTATTTGATTTTTTTTAATGAAAATAATATATCATCACGGTATATTACCCATTTCTGGGTGTGCCAGTATCGAAAAAAAATGACTTCTGAAAGGTAAACAAAAAATCTCATTTAATCATCAAATTCGATGAAGGTGATGAAGGCTATAACCACTTGTATTGTTGACTTTGCAAATATGTGGGCAGCAGGGCAAAGGCGAAGAAGAAAACATAACATTACGGTAATAATTGAATACTATTTGTCATCGTAAATATATCGTCTCACTCAAATGTAATCTAAATGATTAAGCCCGGTTGACCACGGTTGCTATTTAGATGGACAGATACCCTTCGTCATTTGTTTAGTATTAATAGTTACAAAAACATTGCAAACGTAACTCGTAGAAAGATTCGAATCACGGTTTTTTCGCTAGTATATTGCGGCGTATCTCACTGCACTGACTTTTGAAAATTTTAAAGCAGCTTGGCAAATCCTTCTGACTCCACAATTCGCAAATCCAGGCAGAAAATATCGAACATTAACATCAAAAGTTGCGAACACAAAGAAAACATTTGTTTGAAAGTTCAGAAGAGCGTGAAAGTTGAGGAATACACTGCATAGAAATCTTCCAAGCTGCGAACTCTTATCTGATCGCGCTAGACGTGAGCAACACACCAACTTCACAACGCCACTATCTACCCGTACTTGTTTTATTTTATGCATGGTTTTGAATATTTTCCAACCAGATTCCCATGCGAAGAATATTTCAGATGAATTAAAATAGCGGAGTACTGATCAGAAAGTAGTATACGGCAAACCGTAAGCTGTAAAATTAAGTAACTAAATACTAAATAATAAAAACCTGCCGGCCCGGACTGGCCATCCGGAATTTGGATGATATCCTGGTGCGCTGATTTTCACTCTTTGTTATAACTCAACGCGCTGATTCCAAATTGTCAAACCGCATTTTAATATCTTTTTAGTTCAAACTTGAACCCCTAAAATCACATTTTTTAATAATAACCCAAAAATGGGTGAAGATATATGCCTGGCGATTCTGGTATTCAATTCTATGAGCAAAATTGCATAAGCATATAAATTTTAAATTTTTTTGAACATCGGATACAATATCCAGAGCAAAATATCTGAAAATAGTCATTTTCGGTTATTTTGCTTTAAGAAATTGTATCCATTATTTAAAAAAATGAAAAGTTTAGGTTATGTTCCAAACATGGGTAAAGTAAAATTTGAAATCAGTGCGTTTAAAATGTATCTAAATATAAAACAAACATTTTTTTTCACAGTTTTGGGGAAATTAAGTGTTTTGGTTTGAGACTGAACGTATTTGTAATACTTTTATTTTTCACTGGGCATCTTCCACAATATTGTCTGGGACCCATTGGGACTCAAAGGATTAATAGCAATAGCGGACTCAAAGGATTAATAGCAATAGCATTTTCCTGCGATTATTTTTCGAGGAAAAGGCCGTTTGAATGAGTAATTTCGCGGTAAATATTGAGGTGCCAGTCTGGGACTGAAAACATGTTTATTTTGTTGCTTACTCTGTTAGTATACTAAAATGCAGGCGTATTGTTAATTTAAATTTTTATCGACCTTTTATTTTCCTGTTAAATGTGTACCTATCAATAGTAAATTTTAAATATATAAATAACTTTTAAAACAATAAATATTCATAAGCAATTATATTGCAAATAAGTGACAAATTAAAAAATGGTCTAATTGACAAAATCTATAATTTAAGAAAGCATAGTAAAGTTAAAATTTAAACAAAAATCTGTAAAATTCTAAACATTCTAAAGTGTTCTATCTCTGAATAAATATGAACGTTAGTTATCGCTTTTCACAGTTACCGAATTTAGGGAAGCACACAATTGTACCAATTTTCCATTAAGCCTCCAATTGCCACTAAAACCTATAAACTCCTGCTTTGTTGTTTGCAAAAGGAAAATAATAGAAACGTCAATTCAATTCTCGTGCTTGTTGTTCATTTTATGAGTGATCATTGATCCGGTATTAGTTGAGCTTTTGAGTGTTATTTCACAGAGCACTAGATCGTTTGTTACTCGCCTCTATCAAACTGCGTGATGTGATTGTGAGCTCGCGTCATTTCACAATGTGACACACCATAGGTTGCTTGATCTACCAGAAAATTCACACAACTTAGGCTTTTCGGGATTTGTAATTGTAACACCACCAAATACATGCCTACAACAAGACGGGAAATAAATATCTAAAAGGGAAAGGAAAGCACACATCTGTTAGAAACTAGGAGAATAATGTTGAAATGGCGTTTCTTTTATTTCGATGTGAGAGCTTCACCTGTCGCCATGGTGATAGTTTGTACAGTTTTTTCTTCATCGTTCCTATTATGATTACCAATAAATCCTGGAGTTGATTTATTCGTACAACTTGTAAAAATGTATCGATAATTGGATTTAAAAAAAAAGAAATTCTATTTTTACCTATTGCTGAAGATAGGCTAATTCTTTGCCCGAAACGTACAAATGTAAATATTGAAATAAATATATGGAACATTAAGACCAAATTCACTCGACTTCGAATCCCATGAAGGTTCCCAAAGGATACTCCAATTAATAACATAAAATGTCAAAAATCGAATGGTGATGTCGCCAGATTCATATCTCGACCCATTTTTGGGTTAATATCAAAAAATGGGCAGTTTTTAGCAAAATTTTAAATCGAAATATCCCGAGAACGAAACGAGATATCCACCTGCGGTTTCAAATTTTGGAATCAGCGCATTAAGAAGTATCTAGAGACATAAAAATTAGATTAAATGTCGGGTATACTGACGTTTGGGGCAATAATTCAAAAATGGGTAGAGATATAAACTTGGTAGTATTGATTGTAAAGAGAATGTTATGTAAGTATACGCATTTTTACAGTATTAGAGCAACTGCGTGAATTTTTAGAAATAAAAGTATTGAAATAAAAATGGATAAATTCTAGAAAAAAGTTCTTTGGAAAAGATTCTATATATCCAATAAAATTATAACACGAACAAATACTATTTTTTACAAATTCCATAACAAAAGTTCCTTCGAAAAGATTCTATAAATCCAATAAAATTATAACATGAACATACAATATGTAAATTGCCCTTGACAATTCCTTCTTTCTTCTTCAGCTTTCTCCAATTTTATTAGGGGTCACTGTTTCTCACTCTTCTCTTTCACTCATTTCTGTCCAACGCATCTTCTTCACACAGTTCTTCCTCTCTCAAGTCCTCTATTCTTCCTCTCTCAAGTCCTCTACGATCCTTTCATCTTCTCTTTCGCCTTCTTCGTACTCTCAGCATTCTGATCCTATACTTGCCATATTTGATTTTGCACTTGGCACTGACATCTGCCAATTAGAATTTTTTGCATTTATCAGATGTTTCCATGCTAAATAGCATTTTTATAAATTAATCTCTTTATAATGCTTTGACTCTATATCTATTGAATATGAAGGAAAATGTATAATCAAACCGTATAGAGAAGAGCATTTTATTTAAAATTTTATAAAACATAAAATGTCAAAAATAATATGCAACTGCGTTTTTTTAAGAAAAACTGTTAAAAACTTGAAATAATGGTACTTCTGGTGGATCAATTATAACCAAAATTTAAGCAGCTCTTCATATGGATGTAAAGAAGAGGAATACGAAAGAATAATTTTTAGAATTGTAGTATTGGAGTTATCGTCGGAGAAAAATCTGTCACACACGGACACACATACGCACACACACACCCACACACATGCAGACATCATCTTGAAAATAGTAAATTCTTATTCTAGGGACCATCAAACGTGCTTATTCATTAAAAACTCACCACCGATTTTTTTGACAAAAGACAATACCTTCCTTACTTAAAGGTGACGGAAGGTAAAAAAAACAGCGAGAAAGTGTATAACCCCACAAATGTTTCTCAGACTCGACTGATTTAAGACTTTTGGGCATTTCTTATAACAAAAATACACAATAATAGTTGAGAATACCAAAATGATGACATTTACAAACAACAATATTTCTGATGATGCAGGAAGTAGATTTAACATCGTCCAGAGAGAAACGAGACAAGATATTAAACAACTGCGTCACTTTGAAGATACTGGTCCCCTATCAGTTCTGTAAAATTAGATTTCTTATCTCCATAGTTTATAGGAATAACCTTTTATAGCAACGTTTCAATAAAAAAATTCTATTTAAGAAGAAGTCCAACCTTTTCTCAAAACTTTTGTTACATACGTTAATACACAGTATTGATATATTTTTCGCGCATACCACGTTTGTTCAAAAAGTATCTGACCTGAAACCTGAAACAGCTTTGAGGAGAATTGGGGTTTGAAACCTCCAGATGAGTAATTGTATATTTCCTGACAAAAGAACATGACTTTTATTAAAATTGCCTTTCTCTATGTGAGGACGGGTATTGACTCTAATTAAAGCTGTGTCAAACGCCGTGATTGCTGGTGGTGTGTATCAGTTACAGATTACATGCCCCAGTAACGTTAATTGTGGCCACAAACGGACGGATGAGCACCGATTATTGTCAATGTTGCACTCCAGATTCAGCAATTCTCTCCAGAGCATGTTTGTATAATAATATAGAACATTGTCTCGGCACCTTATAGTCCAGTCAATAGAGGTTTTTACCCTACAAAAGGTGGGGAAAAAACGATTTTAAGATATGTTGTTTGGGTCGAGACGGGGATGAAAAATTCAAATTTGTGACCTTGGGGAGGCTCGGCGTGAGCCGCCATTTTGGATCAAAGGTGCAAAAAATGAGTTTTTCGCTATTATCTCGAATACAGTGGCCCGTAAAAAATTTTACAAGAATACAAATTTAAAGCTCGTTACTTTTTGTACAAAAAGAGTTCTTTCATTTTTATCGTAGGATGAACTCAAAGAGTTATGTTCAAAAATAGGTAACCAGAACAACAATTTATGAAAGAAGATTTAATCACTCAAAATATACACAATATTAACTTTTTAATACTTAGTCTAATAGATTTTGTTATTTGTAACAGTTTACATTTGTCGTGGCTCGTGGCATTAAAAGAAGTAAATTATTGATGATTTTTAAATAATTTTTGTCAACGCTTTTTCACAAATTCATCAACCACTCTGACCTGGTTAAAGATACGGTACCGCGGTTTAAAAATTTTAATTCAGTTTGGAATTCTCCTTCATGTCATGTTAAACGATTTTTGCTCCGATAAGCGGTTAACGAATTATTAACAATTTAAACTTATGTGAAATTTCACTAAAATTTTAAACATCTGCAAATCAGCTTAGTGTTAATTTTTTCATTTTTGGTCTCCATTGACTAGACTATTATTTTATTTACACTAATATCATTTTATTCATTTTCACTTCTCGCTAAGAGAGGTATTGGATTCATGTTAAAAATCGCATATCCAGATTTTATTGAATAAGCACGATTGAAAGTCCCTACAATCCGATTTTAACATTTTTACGATGATGCCTGTGTGTGTGTGTGTGTGTGTGTGTGTGTGTGTGTGTGTGAGAGAGAGAGAGAGAGAGTGCGCACGCGCGTGTGTGTGATTGTGTGAATGTTGGCAGGACGATTCTTTAAAAACTACAAGACTTAAGACCTGCTTAACTACGTATTTCTCAATCTGACATGTGACTTAAGATATTGGTTTGCATGGTGCTTCGAACATATTGGACATGACGTGAATCATTTTCATAGGTTGTTCTTGTATTGTCGCAGAAATATTTATTTTAACATATGATAACAATCTTAAATTAAGGAATTATTCTTTTACAATGTATATATGAGCCCCTTCGCACATCAGTTCGCCAACTTGTTAAAAATTCATTTAGCATATCTTAACTACTAGAATTTGTAATATCAATTAAATAAATCTTTTCTTTTTATTTAAAATGAAGATTTTTCAACATTATAAAGAAATATTAAGGTTTAAAAATTTAACGGTATAACCGTAAAGAAATCGATATATTAATTTCAGATTATGTATCAATATTGGTTAACATCGTGTTTTTATTCTAAATTTTCTAAATTACTACTGTAATACTTTCCGACATTTTATTCCTTACCTTACGAATTAAATTCATTTATTTTTTTTTCAGTATTTCCTGATTTGGAAAAACTAAGTATTATTTCATTTTCCAGAAAACAATAAAATATTTAAGAAAACATATCTTCCTATGTGTCATTAGAACGACAAAATGTCTGTAATATATATATACAGGTGTCTCTTAAATACGGGGACATGGCTTAACCACAAATTCCTGAGGCTAAAATAAGACGATTTAACTAAACCTGCTTCTACCGGAAAGTGTACCATTTAGCCAGAATTCTGCTTCAAAGTTCTTCGAAAAAAAATTAATTTTGCTTATAATAAGATAATGTTTTATACGAATGGATGAAATTTGGTATGACAGTTAATATTGTTATAAGTCATCTTTTAAGGTGATACTTGTTATTATTAGTGAACCACTAGTGTATGAAACTTAGGTGTCCCAACATTGATTAGACCGTAACTTTTTAATGGCCATGCCGATAACATAAAATTATTTTTTTTCAGAAAGACACATTCAATAGTAAACTTTTCTGACAACTCGTTACTGTTATTTATTTATAACAATTATTTATTTGACAATTTTTACAATTTATTGTAATTTTTGCAATATTATTAAAGTAATTAATATTAAATAATGTACAAGATGTAATGTAATATTATCATGTTCAATAGCATGGCTTGATTTATTGCCAGCCCTTTGTATTTACCAAAAATTGCTTCCCATGTTAAACGCCTATGTTTACTCATAAAATAAACGCTTCAATACATTGCTGTCATTCATACCGTAACTATGACAATGATATACCCTATATGTTTACTGATAAAATAAACTCTCGGTATATATATATAGGGTGTAAATTTTAAAACGGGTCATAGGGCTATAACATAGAAAAACAGTTTTTTAGATGCCAAAAGTTTCTTTATTCATTTATTGAAAAAATTATTAGTGCATAATTATAAAAAAAAAATACGATTTTTTTAATGACAAACACATTACATTTCTGTTTCATATCAAACCAGAAAATAAATTTAATAATTTGTACAATTAAGAAAAAATAACAATAGCCATGAAACTGACAGTAACAAAACATTGTCATCTTTTAATAACATGATAGGGGACAATTAAAGATTAAAGTTATTAATTTATAAACTAATATAAAATAACATAAAATAAAGAAAACACTGGGATATTTATTTAAGAAACAATTATATTTATTGTAATAGGTATTTACAAACTAAAGATGATCTACATGTAATAAGAAATGTTATAAGAAACGAGAAAAACTGCAAAATACAATGGAAAAATAATTTGTATTTTTTCTTCATGGGACATATTATCCATGATTTCTTGTTAATAAAACGAAAATAATAATAATTTAACAAATAATGTCCAAAAAAAGTTTGCAATGACAGTCTTGTCTAAAATAGTTTTGTTTTGTTTCTGTCAGTTTCAAGGCTAATAATATTTTTTCTTAATTGTGTAAATTTTTAAATTTATTTTCTGGCTTTATATGAAACAAAAATGTAATGTGTTTGATGTCAAAAAATTCGTAATTTTTTTCTTTATAATATAACCTAATTCTCTTTTCAATAAATTAATATAGAAACTTTTGGCGTCTAAAAAACTGTTTTTCTATGTTATAGCCCTATGACCCGTTTTAAAATTTACACCCTGTATATATATATATATATATATATATATATATATATATATATATATATATATATATATATATATATATATATATATATATATTGGCCCGTATTAAGAGCGCACTTCTATAATAAAAGCGCTTTTATGGTGTTAATACCTCATAAGAATATAATATAAAAGCGCACTCCATAAAATCGCTTTTATTATAAAATGCGCTCGTAATACAGGCCATTGTGATTGTGTTAGTTTATATTCTGTAACAGCTTTATCAGATGAAGCCATTAACACTTGCGGAAATAATTTGCAGAACATATATCATCATATTTCATAGGCGTTCGAACTTTGCTGGCTAGAAGCTCGTAATTGATACTACAACGCTGGTTGGTAACTACTTCAGCTATAAAATATATCATTTATAATGTCAGTTTAAAACAGAACAGTCATATAATGAAATATAATTAGAAAAGGCGTTAATGTACTCATAAACTCGTATGTGAATGTCATCTAATATTCCCTGAACCTTCTCCAGCGTGCGTCATGAAGGGTGGGAATAAATATTGAATTCAATTTACTGGACTTGGACGTCCAGTGTAATAAACACAGTAATAGCCGTTTGACTCGCCGTAAGTAATACGAAGGTCCTGAATTTCCATACTACATAACTATGCTAATTTCACGACCACGTTAGAAATTAATTTTGTCAAACTTAGGTTAGGCTGCGGCTATCTTTACTAGATAGATAAGAGGAACATGTTCCAATGAATAGGAATTAGATTCTACATAAACAAATTCATGGTACATCATCAGCAGAGCAGACAATGTTCTCTCTTTTCTTTCTTATCATCTTTCATTTTCTCTTCTTTTGTTTCGCGCACAGGGCTTTGGTTAAAGTTTTCAAAGGTTGTTGTTAGTTAAAAGACAATTTACTGGAAAGAATGGAAGTATACGTAAAGCGTTTACTTTTATGAGAGAGATAACGAATTTAAATTAAGAATTGGTCAAAATAAATAATTGTACTCTTCACAAACAGATCATTAATTTATAATGCCCATGTCACATAATAAGTATCTCATTTATGTTTATGTATTATATTTTGTCCAAACTTATGAGAAACAAAAACATTTATTTATGAGGATTATTCATATTAAAAATTATTAAAGTATAGTAAATTACATTAGAATAATGTATCAATATCTAATTATGCCATTCTCGTCACTACATGACGCTGTGATCTGATAATGGTAATCCATAAGTCGAAATCGATTATTGCAAAGATTAATAAATAAATTTTATTAAAAACACAAGACGACCCAATGGAGTAGCAGTAGCGTTATCGCTTTACGCTCCAAGGGTTCCGGGTTCAAATCCCCGGTAAGGCATCGTTGTCGGTGTGTCTTTCATTTTCATTAGCACCGAAAATAAAATGCAACGATATAAAGAATTTCTAGAAAAACTGTCTCATTCGCATCATATCACCGCTTATACAGGTGGTTGATTTTTCATTGTCCAGCTTATATCTTCTGAAATATTAAAGATACAAAAAAAAAGTTATACACAAAAGTTGTTTAATACAACTTGATCTATAATTTAGCATAAACAATTTTTTTTCCAAGGCCTACCAATTTTTTGGAAAAATGTTTAACTTTAATTTATTAAATGGAACACCTGTATATTTTGACAGAATAAGATTCTTAATAAATTTCTCTTTACAATGATGTGTAACAAGTAAGGATTTACCTTTAAATTATGTCCTATAAAGCAAATAGAAATATGATAAAAGTAGGCTATGGTATTCTATTGTTTATACCTGTAACTTCTGTCACACATAAACATTGGCTACGTAGGGGTTTTCCTTTGAATAAAATTATGTCTAATAAAGCAAGTAATAGAATTAGCATTGATGATTTACAAAATTATTAATACTTTTATTTAAATATCAAGTAGCAATCTGTGACATATGTTACTGGTATAAACAATAGAATATCACAGCCTACTTTTGTCGTATTTCTATTTGCTTTATTAGACATAATTTAAAGGTAAACCCTTACACATCATTGTAAAGAGAAATTTATTTAGAATTTTATTCCGTAAAAATATACAGGTGTTCCATTTAAAAAATCAAAGTTAAATATTTTTCTGGAAAATTGGTAGGCCTTGGAAAAAAATTGTTTATGCTAAATTATAGACCAGGTTGTATCAAATAACTTTTCTATATAACTTTTTCTTCTATCTTTAATATTTCAGAAGATATAAGTTGGACAATGAAAAATCAACCAGCCTGTATACATAATATAAAAAGAAGCGTGTAAAAATAAATAAATAAAATAAAAAACAAATTAAAACAGTGCGCTTCGATTAATAATATCTTTTTACATTTAATTCATAACGCAAATACATACTGAACTGGACTTACATAAAATTTAACTGTTTTTACATTTATTACGCCTTTCTTTAATTACTTTAATATTACTCTAGCAATCCGGATTTTTCATTAATCTGGTTTGAGACAGTTTCAATTGATTCGGATTAAAAATAAAAATTAAACAGTCTCTAAATATTGAACCTTGAACCTTTAAAATCCTTTTTGGCTAAGCGAATTACTTATTAATAATAAACTGTTATAAATGAAACCGTTACTGTAACTTATCAAGCAAAAGTTCATGATTTATGCACCGCTTATGCATTGTTCTTTATTTTAGAGTTATAAGTATATATTGGTGCAAAAACCGTCTGTTATACAGATGAACTGTTTTTACTATCTTCTTAAATCGGATCTTTTACATCCTTTAGTTTTTCTTTCCAGTTGCAATAGACTGCCATGTATATCTTGTAATTTTCATGTTAATAAATTTTAAAACGTTTCTCCTTATTATCTCGAAATAATTTTTTTGCATATAGACTGTTATTGCATTGAGCCCTTCAATTGTTGTAACTAAATTAATAAATACATTATCATCATGAAAACCGAAAAAAATATGTCACATACAGTGCGGAACACCAATCTAGGGCTGAGGGGGAAGGGAAAGAAATGTTTTTTTTTTGTAATATTCCATAGACGCCATTAAATAATAGAGAGTTATTAAAGCATCAACGCAAAAATAACGTGCACTTTAAAGGCACGTGACAGCTCGAGTGCGCATGCGTACTAATAAGGTTCACGTTATATGAATAAGGAGACACGTTATGTGCAATGGAATAGCGAGCGTTTAACGTCACACGTTCTGTATCTTTTGAGGTTATGTTTCGGTGAAAAGTGTAGATATAACCTCGTTTGTGTTGCTTTTAGCGTTAACGTTAACGTGAATACACTAATTAAATGCGGTAAACATTGAAATTGAAAGTTCTGTATTTCTAAAATAAAGTGTTTTCTACATAAGGTTAAGGTTTACGTTCTTTCATTTTAGAAGTTGCAATAACTCCCTAATAATTATTGCTGTAACTTTGCGGTTCTAACTTATGATCCGAGTGTAAACAAGACAAGAACTGTTACAAACGAGCAATTGCACAGATCAACTGTCAATCAGCCTTATTCTGGTGTCCATGGTATTGAATACAATATTGTATAAAATGCCATTATTGTTTTCAATACAATAATTTTCCGAAATGGTATTCCGGTAACCATTGGTTTCAATACAATGTTGTTTCCAATACAATAATTATATTCTATACGATATGGTATGAAATTAGTATTCAGGTAACCATTTATTATTAAAACGTTATTGTATACGAAGCAATTATCGTATAGATTCATGGTTTTGGTAAAGTTAAATTTTAGTTCGCGTTATGAACATTGTATAGTAAAAAAGTTTTACTATTTCATGAAATTAACTCGGTAACAGTATTTTTTTGGAAAGTTTAGTGAAAAAATAGTAAGTAATAAAGAAATGATAATAGTAAAAATGGATAATAATGGTTTTATTTTAATTTTTGACATGCTTGAAAATGAAAGAAATCGGTAAGTTATTAATTAATAAAAATGTGATTTGTTATAAAAGATATTTTTATTTAGACATGATTTACGTATAAATAGAAGGCTTTTGCGTGATGCTAGTGATCCCTTAACTCTTTCAGAGAATGTGTTCAGTAGCATCTTCAGGCTATCGCGTCAGTTTCTGATTTTATTATAGAACTGGATCCATTCTTTCCTACTCCGGAGCGTGAAGAAATTGTGAGTCCTACAAATATAAAGATACTAAAAGTTTTGCAATTTTATGGTCAAGGAATCTACCATCAATTGGCCAAGATTTTTAAATTTCTATGAGTCAGGCGTCCGTCAGTCGCAGCATAAAAGAAGCGACACAAATTATTGTCGAACATCTGAGTTTTGTAGTACGTTTTGAGGCATCCCTGGGGATAATTTTTCTGTTCGTAATAAACTGTTCTTTTCGTAATAATATAAATAAATTTCTACTTGGCTGGTAGATGCAGAATTTGTAGATACTAATTAAAAACCCGGATCCAGGGCCGCGATGATTACGCTTCTGCATGGCCCATTTCAAAGTACATTTTAATCTTGACAGCTGTCAATTTCATCTTCAAATTGTTTTCCAAAATCTTATCTTCACATATTTGTATATATTTCTTGTATTTCTTTCTTTCGCTTTTGATATTACTTTTATACTCGTTTATACTACTTTTAGAAACCTTCTTTTGAGATGAACTCATGATTAGACTACACTATTACACACAAATGTCTCTTTGTGGATGTTTCACTTGACACAAACACTTTTGTCTTTCTTTAACTTCAAAATGTAGGCAAATGCTAGGTTAGGTGTCAGTCAGTGTTACCAATTGTCGCATGAAATTCATCATATTTATTTAATAAAATTTATCAATATACAAATTAATATTTGCGTTATTTTACTTCAAATATCAATCCTGCGAATGTAAATGTACTAACATTGTAAAATTTATTTATTTAAATAAAATAATATTAAGATTTTATTACAATTTTCTTTAGAGTGACATCACTGCAAACAGGTGAATACAATATTGTATTCATTACAATACCACTTTCATACGATTGCAATGTGGACACCAGAATACCAAATCTATACGATGTCTTATAGAACATTGAAATCATTATTGTATAGATTATAATATTGCTTCGGATACAATGGTCACCAGAATAAGGCCGATTATAAGAAAGGCATTGTATTTCATGTGATTTTAGTCCATCTTTAGTGTCCCGAACTGTACGTAGGAGCATTTTACCTAATTTCAATTATGAATAGTTGTTAATACTTCTATTTCCATTACAATAATCTTGCAAATTACCCCTCAATTGCCGCTAATTAATCTCTGATCGCATCAATAATCATACTAATTGGAGGGCTAAATTTCATCACATTCGTAATCCCCAGATAGTGCAGTAATATAATTGAAAATATAATTGACAATGCATTGTCAATATAAACTAATACTCAATATATAATTCAACCGAGAAAGAAGAAGGAATAAAGGGCAAGGAGAATTCTATTGACAGATCAGTGTCATTATCTCTGCGGAATCTTTTTCGCAGAATCACGTCTTGGGATAGAGCCAAAATTTCCTCCTCTGTTCCAGAATACCAATCTAGATTCAGGTTCCAGGATCCTGCAAAACGTTAATGGGATTCATAGCTGACTTGGATCTCAACAAGGACGTCAATAATGTTTTGTTTTCGTAAAGGTTTATTTTGTTATAAAACTTAGAAGATTGAGAGAAAATTTCTGCATACGAAATAAGTTATACGAATATAAATTGCTGCCGAAATAGCTTTGCCCATTAACTATGAGACTACGGAATGAATTTATAACTGTTAGACACGTTAATAATAAAATTAAAGATTATCCCTAACCTTAAAATTAGTGATAATGAAATAGGTATTTGCATAGAGTTAAGAATATAGAGAGAGAGGGAAACATGTTTGTGGGCAATGACCATATTATTCCATTACTGCAGCCCAATACAGAGCAGACTGGCATTGGTGTTTATTTATTATTAAAATTTACTAAATATTCCCAAAAATAGTTATTTCTGTATCAAGGTAGGTACTGAAGTTCTATTTTTTATCACGAATGTGGAATTTAATTGCCGAGGCCTAAGGCCGAAAAAAACCATATGAGTGATAAAATGGAACTTCAGTGCCGAAGTGCAGATTAAATTTTATTTGAAATTTGTGAAAATGAAAGGAATATTTTATTTTTATAGGTTATGTTTATGTAAGACTGACACTCAATGTTGCTAACCTCCAAACATTGAGGTTATCGTAAAGTTCACTCAAATTCATGTTTTATTTCAATATTCTTCATCGGAATTATTTAGTTCGTTCTTCTTGCACCTACTTTTTGTCATTTTACGTTCAAATTTACTACTATATATCGTTCACCATCCCAAATTATCTTATATTTACAATAATTATTATAAAATTGGCAACATTGCCTGTGCTTGAAATCGTTGTATAATGGATTATTTTAGTGCCGATTTTAATGACCATTTTTGCGCGCTTTAGTGACGATTTCAAATAAAGGTATCTAAACGCAAAAGTTTAAGGAACTCAACGTAAGCAAAAACAAACAACAAATCAAAAATAAAAAATACAAGTTGGCTGACGAATTCCCCGCACGGCTTCAAGCTTCAAGATTTTGAACTTGGGTACCCTCTACTACATTCTTAACTTTGTGGGTATTTGGAGAAATGTTCTCATCTTCCATAGTAAATTTTACTCGAAACCGTGTTAAGAGCACAAAAACAAATTAGAATTATTCAACATGTCAACTGTTCCATATGTACTACTGATGATTAGAATTCTCAAAATATGTCTAGTCCATTTTTCTAAAGATGTTGGATATAGGTTATAAGGTATTACGACTTAACAAGTAGACATACATTTGTTCGTATCTCTTTCATATTTGCAATGGCAAAAAGAGCGCGCGATAAGAATCGAAATACCCCGCTTGTCTTTCAAAAATTTATATTGTTTCGACTATTCTAAGTAACAATATGCCATTTTAAAAGATGCTTGTTGTTGACAATACTATTGCAGTATTGTAAGTTCATTTATTAATTGAGATATATTAACTCCATTCCAGCAGTGCGTATAGAGTTATTTTCTGCCATTGTCACTGGTTTTACGTTTGCTAATAAACTTAACAGTTATCTTATTTTTGAATTTTGTATGCTTTTAGAGCAACATATTATATTTTTTTAATAACAAAATAACAGTAGTAACTGATAGCATATTCCACTTATCTATTTCGTTTTGCACTTAGTGCAGCTAATGACGTCATGCCCGGCACTAGTTGTTACAACCCTTGTGTAGTGCATTTTAAATGAAACATGTTACAAAAGATCAGGGTAAATTTGTTAGCTGCCATTGTCAAATAGAGAGGTTATGTACAACTGCAAATGTTTATTTTTATATATTTGCAAACCTACGTTTCCAATATTTTTCTATTATTAACAAACTTAATTTATTTTACAGCCATTGTACTTACACAGCACAGATACTTTTTACAACTTAAAATATATAAATTTGGCAAATTGTAGTGGCAAGAACTGACGATTGTAGTAAGTTCAAGAGAGTACGCACTCAGTAAGATTCAATTCACATGAAAAGTATAAATTAAACACATAAAACTCAGCTAGTGCGCACTGTGCAAAAAAGTTCGCACTAAATACACGCTGTAAGTAAACGACGAATTTGACAGAGTGGGCCTAGTTAAAATCTTGGCTCATATAATTCGAAGATGGCCTTAATCAGACTTCTTTAAAAAAAATAATTTATATAGTTTTTATTTTCACTTAATTTTAAAGTTACGGGTAATTTTTAATTTTATTACCAATTATATTAAGCTTTATACACTACAAAAAATAATGATCATTAACGGTTAGTTATAGCATAAGCACGTGAAGTTCAGACAGATGACAATTGCCAAAATTGCCTATTAACAAACAAGAAAATATTGAATGTAGTAAGGACGTGCTACTTATTCTATTGTAGTGGTACCGTACATAAGTAGAATGTGCGTACTACAGCCAATATTTTCTGTTTTGTTAATAGACGCAATTTTAACATCTGCCATTATGCTAAACTTCACGTAAGCATACTAATAACTAACCGTTAATGATCATTAATTTTTGTAATGTGTTCGGGTATTACACTCGGTATAATATTTAATATAAGACATATATTAAACTCAAAACATTAACAATTTCCAGTATACTATTGGGTAAAAACTAAAATGCCATTTCCTCTGCTATAAACCTTTCACATTAAACTTTCTTTCTGTAATGTAATTTTGATGTGGGTGTAGGTGCAGAGGAATGAATAATCAATGGAACTTAGTATAATAAAGGTTTATCTCCGTTTGACGTGCAGGTAAATGTCAAGCTGGTGAATCGGTAGTTAAACTCCAAGTCAAACTGTCAGATAGGGAGGACGATAAAGCCGTGTTACAACTCCAACCATATCAGAAGTACCCCGACGAATTTTCAGGCACGTCCTGCAGTTTAAATTTCACTCTTCATCAAATTTAATGATGTAGAATTAATACTAAATTGAGAATAATGAAATTTCGAAATGCCGTTATCTTGTTAGGAACAGTCAACTTAATTTCCCGATGTCCTATGTTCATCTTTAAAAGAAGCTATAAATTTATACTATTTCCTTCATTTTATCTCGCTATCATTGAAATTTATTTAACATGATTAAAAATTGTTTAACTTATTTGATGTTTTCCTTCGTTCTTGCTTCCAAAGACATCCACCTATCGTGCTTTACATCAGAACAAGAAAACAATTCTTTAAACCAGTTTGGAAATTCGATTAACAGGCTCATAAGAGTTCGGCCAGTTTTCATTTTCAACAGATTATAAAACCTACGCAAATCGCGAGAAATTTCTACAAATTTCTTTCGGCTAGTTAAAATTTATACTTAGAAAAACTAAATAAAGGAAAATGGTTTTAAATAAAAACTTCAAACCACTTATTCAATTTAACAACAAAGTTACCGACTGGTTTTTCATTACAAAAACTGCATAAATGTTATTTAAGTATTCCGCCATTTAATATTTGCTTACATTTCATTTATTATTAACAGCTTTAATAGGCTACTTGCGTACCTTTTTTATTTAATATTTTTGAAGAGAAGGTAAAAACTTGCTACCCATAGTTTTTCTTTTGACAAAATTTATATTAATTAGCCAGAAAAAAAATAATGAAATTTGATTATTTGAATTCCCGCCATGTATGACGTAGAATTACGCCGCACCAATGAATAGTCGTAAAGCCGTCCCATAGTAATGGTATGTTTGTACGGATAATGTAGATCACCTGTTTGACATTTCAATAATAGTTTGGAGGTTAGTATTTTAGTTTATATTTTTGGTATCGATATTTTAAATTACAAGTAACTGCCTATGTGTTTATTTATAAAGTAATTAATGAATTTAAGAGACCAGAGAGAGAGAGAGAGAAAAAAATTAACTAATGTCAAATTCAAATTAAAACTTTCTCGCACGCCATGCCATCTATTGATAACATTCTTAACATGCTTCCCCTCCCCAGTTCAATATAGAGACGTCACGGAAAATTTTCTTTCTTATTTAGTAAAAAACAAATAATTATTGTAAAATAAAATTTATATTTTTATATATGTTTTCAATATAACATTACGTATATAATGACAGAAATCGGATTTTCAGTACCACGCAAGTAGCCCATTGTATTAGACATTTTATCCACAAGCTCCGCACATTCTTCTGTTAGAGTAATGCAGTATGTTTTTCTAGGTAGATTTTACTCAACGTTCTGGATTTTTACGATGTTGATTTTCATATTGTGCGAAAAGTAAAGGGTCTCGATGAAAGATTAATCTAGATCCTTTCGGTTTATAGTTTTTGTAAGTTTTACGTCTATATTGAATGTAGTCGTGAGAATTTTGTAGAATATCTTACCAATTGTGTAGGTTTTATAATTTATAGAAAATTTAAAACCTGATTTTTAACCGGAAAACTAAAAAATCGGTTACCATTAACTTGACTTGACCTAGCTGACTACCCCGTAGTACTAAATCCTAGATACGCCAGGCTTACACAGCCAGAGGTTTTTTGGACACACACACGCACGCACACACACACACACACACACACATTCTCACACACATTCTCACACACACAGCAGCAGCCGGCCTTGCTCTTGGCACGACGCGGACTAGTAGCCCGGTTTACACCGATATCTTGCTAAGTTGACGAAACATTAAATTATAGTTATATTACTATAGTATAGTCAGGTACATTTCAAAGCAGTACCTACCTAAAGAAGCTAACCTGATTAGAAAACATTTTTCCTTTTTAAACGTATGAAGGCCAATTACCAAGTTACGCTTGCGCGTTCTTGCTGTTTTCAATGCTTGTATTTTGAGGAGATAGTTTATGTGAATGGGGTATTCCGGTGATATGGAATTAATGCAAAATAATAACTTTTTTCTATAGTTTCCATCTTCATATAGTAGAAAAATATAATAAAACATGTTTAATAAAAAGTTTTAATTCATAATTTAATGTTACAAAATTACAGCTCTAGAAACGTCCTTGAAATTTATGACGTCAAGTTGATAATCTGTTGCTCATTTCAAAGTAAATATTTTCGTTTAAAAACACTGATGGTGCCAGTAGTTAACACGCGCGGGTATATTTCGTCCACTTTATAATTATAACTCCTATTTTTACCATAAACAAACACAGGACAAACACCGAAATACACGCTGCTACTAAAATCATATGTAAACAAGCAAATGGCTGTCATGAACATGTTCATTTAGACGCTGAAGTTCGTTGCAGATGTCACCATCGAATTGACGTCATAAGCGCGCCATGATAAGAAAATTTGAATTGCGATGAAAATTTTTTGAAATTCATATCTCATGTGATGCATACATTTTCTTACTCAAAGTTAGATATTTAGAGTTCTACTGGTCTGTACTAATGTAAAAAAATATTTTTAAAAAATGTCGGAATACCCCATTGCCATTGCCTGATAGTTAACAACGTACTTATAGTACGTTATTTTACAAAAATCTAATTTGTATGATTGACTTTTGTATTTATTTCATGTTTTACAATAAGTTACGTTAATTTAACAGTTCGTTTTAAAAATGGCAATATGGTTTACCAAATTATAACCAAATAAAACTTGACCTTGAAAAAAAATTACGGTGTAAACATACAGTAACTAATGCCCAATTGCACCAACAAGACTTAAATTTTAATCTACGTTTAAACAAAAAAATGCATATCAAATTTTTTACAGCAATATTTTATAATTCATTTGACATTTCATTTCGATGCAATATTGTCAATTTAAATCGTGTTTAATATTTAAGATACGTTAGTGCAACCTGTCATAAAAGATTGGTATAGTAAGATATGGTTAGGTGACAATATAATACACGGTGCAAATCAGGCCAGAAACGGACTTGGTACACTAATCAACAAATATAAACATAAAACATAAATGGTTGATTACGATGATCGACTGATTTCAGAATGTAAAAATTTGTTTCACGTGCAGTAGACTACCCAACTTTTCAAATGGAAATCTATGTTGGGTGAGTTTTTAACGCGGAATTCTACCATTCCTAGAGCATTCCAAATTCCAATTGTTCTTAAAAATGAATGCAAATTTAAAAAAGTTGAGTTCCATATTTCGAAAAACAATGGTAATCATTAGCAACCGACTTAAATTATGTTTTTTTTTACCGCTTCAAGATCAGTCGGATCGCGACCGCTTTGGTAAAAAAAATATATGTATATATCATCACGACATATTACCCATTTCTGGGTGTGCCAGTATCTACAACACATGTAGACATCGGTAATGATGACGATATATTTTACCGTGTGCGCGCTTATCAGGCGTCACCTCACGGGCACTCATAGCTGGTGTGGAGAGTGCACCACAGGGGTCACTTTTACGCCATTTAAAATTGGAAATATTTGGCGTCTGTCGGGATCGAACCCGGTTCCCCAGGTTCGCGACCAGACACTCAGGCACGCGGCCACGGGACCCCTTTGGTACTAAAGTAAAAATTTGTTGTGGCCAGCACAAGACCTCTCGCCATTTCCATATTAGGCTATATAAGTATTGTATTGCACTTCGCTTTCGAACCGTCGTTTTATAACAAAATATTATAGAACAATACCCAAATATTGTTTTTTATTATATTTAACATGTCTTCTGCACACATATAATTCTAATTATATCTATTTTTCATTGTATGAGGAAGTTTCTAAATGTCAGAAATTGTTCCAATTCATTAACCAGATTGGCGGTATTTCTGATGTATATATGCATTTTACCACAATTTTACCTATAATTTCAAATATTTAATTAATAAAACAATAAAAAAATTAAATATACCTACTTCCCAATAAAAGCTATCAGAATGTCACTAAAACTGTTGATTTTTGACACTGACATGTGTCATTTACAAATTATGTTATAAACATTGGAATTTGTCAACTGGTTTCCTTAGTGCCGTAGCCTCTGCGATGAGTTCACTCTATAAATTATAGTGTCTTTATCTCTAAATCTATACAAGATATAATAAAAATTTTAAGTGTATTAGATGGAGAATTTTATGTTCTTCAATATTTAATAAAAAAAACCTCCCAAAAATTATATTTAGAAGAATCTACTACTTCCAATTGTTACCAAAACCTTTTCAGCTCTTCCCAGGAATGTCAGATTGAGGAAACTGCGGTTAAATATTTTTTAAGTCTTATAGTTTTTGAGGAATCGTGACTACAACTTCCAGACATACATACATACATACATATACACACACACGTACACACATCCACACACACACAGTCATCATTTTAAAAATGTTATAATCGTATTCTAGGGACGTTAAATCGTGCTTATTCAATAAAATCTGGATATGCGAATTTTAGCATGAATCCAATACCTCTCTTAGCGAGAGGTAAAAATGATTTCCAAGTGTACAAACATTTAAAAACAAAAAAAAATCAATTTTAATTAATTGCTTTTCAATCGATTGTTAACTAATAATAAAAAATCCTCCGTAATGACTTCTTTCCAAAATTACAAAATGTTGATATTAGTTGTTCTTGTAGCAGGCCACAAACATAGAGCAACTGACTATGAGGAAAGGATAATATTTCTATTTATCCTCTCTCCACATGACGTGGTAGCACGCGTGCGTGATATTGCGCAGCGTACAGCTGTTTTGTTCCTGCATCTCTTGAGCTCCTGCACGGCTGAGCTTTTACAACGCTACCATGCATTCGAACATGTGTTAGCGGGAGATAATTAAAACTGCTATCAGTAACGCGAAGGGCGAAATCAATGGCGGGTCGAAACATGAATGAAAATGACTAGAGCACTAAATAGAGTATAGAAAGTACACGGAATAGATAAGAATAGAAAAGGATAATGCAGACATAAATAACGAAGACAGATTTGTTAAAAATTCATTAATCTCACTGGGATTTGAACCCAAGGCCTTCCGAATTTCATGGGAGAGATTAATGAATTTTTCACAAATATGTCTTCGTTATTTATAATATTTACACAGAATACATTTATACAGAAGCGACACTCCTTGCCGGCACCATTGTTGTTGCGATTTTACGTTTATGACCTTGAACTTTAAATTTGTTGGCAAATTTACGCGCGAAATTTAAATTGTTTTAAATGGCAAAAGAAAAATTAGAACATAAAAGTACTAAAATTTTAATTTTATTAACGAATTAAAAAGAAATCTGATAAAATAATCACATAATTATATTTTTATTAAACAAATACCTGAATTTTACAAATTTATTACAATGCAGAATTTTCTATATCTTTGATGTGGGAAACAAACGTTAGACCAGGGGCGGATCTACATGGGGGCTAATAGGGCTTAAGCCCTGGACCCCCAAGCGCTAAAGGTCCCACGTTATTGAATAATTATTATCAATTTTTAGTTCACTAAATAATTGCAAGTAGAATATTTTAAAAATATTTCCTTGTAATGCGAATGCGAATAAGTAGGATTCATTTTTAGTATAATGCACCTATTTCAAAATGTAGAAAGTACATGAGCGGGAGTGAAATTGTTTTTGCAGATCCAGAAAATTTGAATGAAACTAAAGACGACCAAAACGTAAGTTTTTGTAACACCCGTAATGAAAGTGAATTATTTTTAAAATAATTGAAATATTTTTAATCTGAAAAAAAAGAATGGGGCCCCCCTTGTACTTCAAGCCCTAGGCCCCGAAAAACCTAGATCCGCCCCTGCGTTAGACCCAATGAATATGTCCCATATATCCTTCTCCATCAAATCTTCTCTTCCACAGGCCTTGAGCCACATTTTACACCTACATTTATTAAATGAATATACATTTTATATGATATTGTAGTCGTTTTACATAACTTACTTTTCTGGATCTTTCGGAAACGAAAAAAACTTACATTTCCTTTTCTCCATTTTTTTAAATCTATTTATACAGTCTTTATATGAACAAACAAGTCCTCCCGATTCTACTTTCTTCATTTTATCCATTTAATTAGAAACTAACACTACTTCTAAAATTCACAAACAGTTCACAAAATGACATATGTCAAAAGTGAGAAGACGTGTTTGGTTTGCTTGAATTAGCCATAACCCTAAAATACATGGGCGTGACAAGCTTAGACAACAGCTCTTTCAGAATACGTGAAATATAATGTTTTTCCTTAGGATAATGATTTTTCCTATCGTTTGTTGAAAAAATAACATATTTGTTTTTATTAGAAATCAATTTGTGTTTCTCAATATACTTTTATTATTGACCCCTAACGGAAAATGTTCACCTCGAGATAATGAAAAGAACAAAGAATCGTAAAATTCGAAGATATGCCGAAACAATCCGATTTTATCCGATTAGCCGTTTAAATTTGTTGGCATACTCTTTCTCTCTCTAATTTTCGTTTCTCTCTCTGACGGTCGCTTCTGTATAGAAGTTTATTCTGTGATATTTATACAATTAATGGGTCAATTCTGAAAAAATCTGTAAGTCTCACAGATCTGTAAATCTGTAAATAAATGAACAAAATTGCAACGAAAGTTGCCACCCTAATGTATAATTTTATATTAATAAACAAAAATCTGTTGTGGCCAGCACAAAACCTTCCGTCAATTCGATGTATTTTGTACATATCCCATACCAAACAGTTCCTTGAAAAAGATGCTGTATATCCTGTAAAATTTTAACACCAACACACTATTTTTTTTTTTTTAATTCCATACCGAAAGTTCCTTTCCCTATTTTATTAGGGGTCGCTGTTTCTTACTCTTCTCTTTTACTCATTCCTGTCCAACGCATCTTCTTCACATAATTCTTCCACTCTCATATCTACACAGTCCTTCCATTTCTCTTTGGCCTTTCTTGTACTTCTGGCATTGAAAATTCCAATCTTGAGGCGAGTCTGAAACTGCAATTCACTTGCGAGGGACACTCTATCACATTCACATATAACTTTCTGACCCTATACTTTCAAATTTGGGTTTGCATTTGACACTGACATCTATCAATTAAAAATTTTTGAATTATCTGCTGTTTCCATAATTTTAGCAAAGCTGACTAATTTTTGAAAGTTAATCTCTCTTAATGTCTCTATAACTCTATATGTATTGAATCTGAAGGAAAATGTATAATCAAACCGTATAGATAATAAGATATTCTTTCATATTGATAATCACAAAATGTCGAAAAATGATATTTAACTGCGTTTTTTCAAGAAAAACTGTTAAAAACTTCAAATAAGGGTACTTCCGGTAGATCAATTATAACCAAAATTTAATCAGCTCTTCACATGGATGCAAAGAACAGGAATACGAAAGAATTTTTAGAATTGTAGTATTAGAGTTATCGTCGGAGAAAAATGTGTCACACACGGACACACACACACACGGACACACACACACACGGACACACACACACACACGGACACACACACACACACACATACATACATACAGACATCATCTTAAAAATAGCAAATTCGTATTCTAGGGACCCTAAAACGTGCTTATTCACTAAAAACTCACCAACGAATTTTTTGACCAAAGACAATACCTTCCTTACCTAAAGGTGACGGAAGGTAAAAATAGATGCGTTTTTGTCAGGTTTTTACAGATTTACAGATCTGTAAGACTTATAGAATTGCCCTATTAATTTGAACCCTTAACACATGTTCATTGTAACTAAGTTACAGAAATTCACTATTGAAATACATCTGAACGTTTATTTGCACATCAATTTCTTTGCTTGACTTTATAGATAATAATATCACTGCAGAAATAATGATACTACAAGAAAAAGAAGTAATGTTTTAATGGGTAGCGTATTCATTTGAAAAATAAAACATCGTGAATTTGAAGTTGTTCTGAATCCACTATTAGTTGCAGCTTCCATACGAAATCTGAAAACAAACATCTTGGGCTATTAAAACACGAGGGTTGTTAGATAAATATCTGAAACGACATCTAAACTGCGACAATATTCTCAAATTGTTGATGTCGTTGACAAATACGAGGGTGATTAAGAATTATATGTACCTAGCCATGAAACAAAAGACAAACAGTTGTAATTAATGCTGCCACGTTACTTTGACATTTGATTTCTTACTTGCCTCGCTTAGTTCAAATTGAAATAGTTTCGCAGTTTCTGCAAATGTTTGAATACAAGAAAATGAGTCAAGTGAAACGGAATTTCACATAAAGTTCTTGACATAAAAGAGCAATGAACCATAAATGATTCATAAAAGGATAATTTGCGTATATGGGAAAATTCGCCGTCTTACTTTAAAGTAAAATTTTGGTGTAAGCAATTTCGATGGGGCTGGGAATAGATACAGAAATGTTTTAAAGCAAAATACGTGCATTTTTACCTTCCGTCGCCCTTAGGTAAGGAAGGTATTGTCTTTGGTCAAAAAATTCGGTGGTCAGTTTTTAATGAATAAGTACGTTTTAAGATCCCTAGAATACGATATTACTAATTTTACATTGATGTCTGTATGTGTGTGTGTGTGTGTGTGTGTCCGTGTGTGTGTGTGTGACAAATTTTTCTCCGACGATAACTCGCAAACTATAATTCTAAAAATTATGATTTTTTCGTATTCCTCTTCTTTACAACCATATGAAGAGCTGATTAGATTTTGGTTTTAATTGGTCAACCGGAAGTACCCTTATTTGAAGTTTCTAACAGTTTTTCTGGGAAAACCGCAGTTAAATATCATTTTTTGACATTTTGTGATCATTAATATGAAAGAAAATCTTATTCTCTATACAATTTGATTATACATTTTCCTTCATATTCATTAGATATAAAGTTATAGAGAGATTAAGAGAGGTTAACTTTCAAAAATCAGTTAGCTTTGCTAAAATTATGGAAACAGCACATATATTCAAAAAAATTCTATTTGACAGATGTCAGTGTCAAGTGCAAAACCAAAGTGGAAAGTAAAGGATTAGAAAGTAACATAAGTGACAGAGTGTCCCTCGCATAAATGACTTGCAGTTTCAATGCCGGGAGTACGAGGAAAGAGAAGATGGAAGGACTGTGTAACAGAATATTTGAGAGAGGAAGAACTATCTGAAGAAGATGCGTTGTTTAGGAATGAGGAAGTGTGAAGTGCCATTTACAGAATGTACATTCGTGTTATAATAATATTGGATTTATCGAATCTACCCAAAGGAACTTGCAATATGGAATTTGTAAAAAATAGTGTGTTCGTGTTACAATTTTACAGGATATGTAGAATCTTTTCCAAGGAACTTTTGGTATCGGATTTGTACGAAATACATTGAATTGACGGAAGGTTTTGTGCTGGCCACAACAGATTTTTTTAAAATGTACCGAGAATAGATTTCTGTGTACAGAACATAATTTAACATAGAAAACATACAATTTGATCATACTATATTCATTTATAAGAGACACAGCGCACAGAACATAATTTAGCGCAGCATAGGAATTGACCAATGATCAATTTTCTATGTCTGTGCTGTGAGCCCTATGTTTTTCGTGCACCTTCGTAACATTTCTTAGTAGTTCGAATAAATATTATGTAAATACCTCTACGAGGGTTAAACACGTGCCAGTCGTTTATTGGTTTAAATGGACTACATCATACTTATTTGTATAAATTTAATCATAAATAATATTACCGAATAAAAACACGAACTCGAAATCAAATTGACAAAATTTATAAAAATTTCACTATCAATTACAAGCATGTGTTTTTTACCTCTCGCTAAGAGAGGTATTAGATTCATGCTAAAATTAGCATATCCAGATTTTAGTGAATAAGCAGGATTTAAGGTCCCAATAATCCGATTATAACATTTTTAAAATGATGTCTGTGTGTGTGTGTTTGTGTGTTTTTGTGTGTGTGTGTATGTCTGGATGTTGTAGGGACGATTCCTCAAAAACTATAAGGCTTAAGAACTGTTTAAGTATGGATTCCTCAATCTGACATTCCTGGAAAAAGCTGAAAAGGTTTTGGTAACAATTGAACAACCGGAAGTAGTAGTTTCTTAAAAAAATTCTTCTACATATAATTTTTTGGAAATTTTTGTTATTAAATATTGAAGAACATAAAATTCTCCATCTAATACACTTAAAATTTTTACTACATCTTGTATAGATTTAGAGATAAAGACACTATAATATATATAGAGTAATCTAATCGCAGTTTTAGTGACATTCTGATAGCTTTTTCTGGGAAGTATATTTAATCTTTCTTATTGTTTTAATAATTATATATTTGAAATTATAGGTAAAATGCATATATCCATCAGAAATACCGCCAATCTGGTTAATGAATTGGAAGAATCTCTCATATTTAGGAACTTCCTCATACAATGAAAAATAGATATAATTTGAATTATATGTGTGCAGAAGACATGTTAAATACAATAAAAAACAATATTTGGGTAAAGTTCTGTAATTTTCTGTTATAAAACGACGGTTCGAAAGCGAAGTGCAATACACAACTTATATAGCCTAATATGGAAATGGCGAGAGGTCTTGTGCTGGCCACAACAGATTTTCTTATTATTATTTAAAAATGACAGGTACTTCTTCTTCTACTTTTTATTTTCACTATGTTTTGTGTAACATTATAAATTCCCTGATAAAATTCAATGTTTTTTATGCTAAATTATGTTCTATGTTCTGTGTTACTTATAAATCCACCTTTAGGCCCGTTTCGCACATAACGATTTCGGACGTACGTTAAAAAAATACACGATAATATGTCGTAGCGTATCTGTTTTCACACACAAAGATTTATTGCCGTTGTTTGAGCTCAGTAACTATCTTTGTCGACATTAAAGTCATAGCGTGTTTCAGTGAATCAGGGAAAAATTATTGCGCTGTGGTCAATTCATCATTATTGAAAAAGGCGGAAATGTAATCCACTTCTTTGGGTGCATCTAATCTGGTCGTAATTCTAGGCAATCATTATGACAAGTATTTCTCGTTGCAATTCTGTACTTAAAAACGTCCAGGGTTTTATCTTTATCTTTACTCTAGCTTTAATTAAAGATATTAGCGTCAATATTTTCAGTCATTTTAATTACGAAATTTACTGTTTTCCTCTCACGAGGGAAGCTGATGTACGACTAAAATTCAACGCCAGTGAAAAGCTGCATTTGGTTACGTAGACTACTGCCTTCTGGGAATGGCACGGTCGCCGTTCATTCTAATGGCAAAAGACGGCTGCGGATCACGATGCCGTGCCGTTACCGTTCTGTGTGAAAGGTTCCATGCACCTCTTCACTCCACTAATGGAATGTGAACGTACGTCTTCTTAACGTAGGTACGTCCAAAATCATTGTGTGTGCAACGGATCTTACGAGATTTTAAAAGTGTTGTGAAAAAAGCACCAAAAAAGTCACTTTATTGTATTTGAAAATTGAAATAGCTATTTATGTATTAAGGGCGAAATGATATAGATTTTGGCCCGCGGTGCAAGATTGAATCCCGACGCGTTGCGGAGGGTTACAATGCACCTAGGGCCAAAATATATTTCGCCCGTAATACATACAATATTTTTTGCACATCCGGAGTAGTCTTACTTATCAAAGTAAGACGAAGTTCAAATCAAATTCAGATCATAGTAGTCTATTTGCCATATGTACGTTGTCACGGATAACAATGAAAACAAGCAAGTTAATGATAGATGTAATTATTTTAACTGCGCCCGAAAAGTTCTAGGGCGAAAAAGAGTGTCATTTCGCCCTTAAAACAATGCTATTTGTCCGACTTTTACTCCCGGATGTGCAATAATTAACATTCAGAACTGGTCATCTAATTACTTAAAGCACACCGCTACGCGACCCAATAATAATAATATTAATTGTTAAAACAATATATAAAAATATTATTCTAAGGAACATGGGCAAGAATGGGAAAGAAGTTACCAATCGACCTTTTATATTGAAAAATTAATAAGGCCTTCTCACAGAAGAATTTTGGAAATGTATTGGGGCTATCTCAGCAAAAATATGTCACACACACATACATTTATATTTATGGATTTTCTCGGACATGTCTTGTTTTTATATGTGTTCGTTGACATCCAGGGGATTACTAAAAATGTGTCCGACATTTTCATTACTCTGGTATTCTTTTTTATTAAAACAATTTAGTTTATCTTGAAAATATGAAAATGTGACATTTTGCTATACCTATTGATTTATACTCGTACAATATATTTATTTAGTAAATAATATATGTCGTACTAATGATTTTAATTCCTTCCTAAGTTAGCTTGGCATTGTTTTCAAAAATGTAAACATATACAGCCCGATTCACAAAAAAGTTTTAGCTAATCCTCATTTTTGGATTAGTGAATTCTATTCTATTCCGGTATTTAAAATTTAATTTTCATGATATTATCAATAAAGGTAGATACTAGGACTATATTTTATGATATATACTGTCAAAATTAGAGTAGAATACGCTAATCCAAAAATGAGGATTAGCTTAAACTTTTTTGTAAATCGGGCTGTTAGTTATTCTAAAGATAGCGCAAAAATAGTTAACTCGTATTTTAGGGACCCTAGTATGAGTTTGTTAATTGTATTCAATATTGAAATTTTAGACCAAATACATCCCCTTGTAAAGGTAAAAGAATTTACCAGTTGAAAGAAAAAGAAATTTGCTCATATCGTCAAATGTCAGAATACTTACTTTAACATTTTTATGAATTTTATTTAATAAACTACCTGACATTTGCAAAGCGAGCTAAATTTAATAACCACACTTTAATATTTCCTTGGCATATGGTGAGTTTTTATTGTACCTACTATTCTTGTTTTGAATAAAACTAAATAATATTTAAATTAAAAATTCTGTATGAGCCAAGCTCAGTGTTTGAAAAATGATATAAATGTAATAAAATTTCAAATGTGATTGAAATTTAAATCGAAAAATGAAACTAATTTTACAAATCAATGATTGTTAAGGTAAACAAAAGTACTAAAATATTATGACAACCTGGATCTTAGGGTAGTAAATTTTTAGCATGAATTTAAACAAAATAAATAATAAATTGAGTAAATTTCTCGCTGAGGTGTAGATTAAGTGTTAACAAGTACTCGAATCCATTTATTCCTACAAAACCGACATTTCAGTATACACATACACCTTCTTCAGGATCTCCGATCATTCAGTACAAATGTATAACAATAACATGAGTATTTTTACGTATTCATTTACAAATAAGATCTTACAGATTGTTAAACATATAAAATCACGTACACATGAAAAGATTCGTTTATACGTTTAATTTTTCAAACATCGTATATGAAGAGCTAAGGAAAGAATGTTAGCACGAATCACTGTGAAATATATGCGTTCCGTTTAAATCCGCATGAAATACTGAAAAAAAAAAGAAAATAAAACCTTTAGTATTCCTCAAAGAAAGACCAGAAACATAATTTTGCAGTTTAAAAATACTGGAAATATTGAAACGAACGGTAAAACCCGACATTTTTCGATTAGAAAAGAGATAATCGTGCTCTATGGACACATGGGCAAATGTGATTGATAGACCGATCTTTTTTTAAACAAGAATGAAAAAACTGAGATATAAGTTCTACAAAGTAAAATGAATCATAATAAAACAACCCAAACTGGTCATTTTTTCATCTTCTTACACAAAAACAAAAGCAAGTCTGTTTTTCACCTCCCGCTACCCTAGGTAAGGGAGGTATAGGGATCGTGCTAAAAATCAAATATAGAGATTTTAGTGAATAACCACGTTTTGATGTCCCCAGAATCCGATTTTAACATTTTTACAATGATGTCTGTAGGTATGTATGTGTGCCTGTGTGTGTGTGTGTGTGTGTGTGTGTGTGTGTGAGTGTGTGTGTGTGTGTGTGTGTGTGTGTGTGTGTGTGTGTGTGGATCTTGTGGACACGATTACTCAAATACTATCAATCAGAAAAATTTGAAATTTTTTAGTGTATATCGGATAACCGGAAGTATCATTTATGCAAGCTTTTAACAGTTTTTCTTGTAAAAAATTCATTGAATATAATTTTTTAGCAACTTTTACCAATACAAATTGAATATAATGGCACAATCTTCAATTCTACGATAATAGCATTTAGTAAATAACTTGAAATAACTTTATATTATATTACAAAATAATTTATTTTTGTACATCACTTTGCCTCTGCGTCAAACAAAAACAATACTTTAAAAACAAATTTGACATATTTAAACAAATGTCACTGTCACGAAGCAATTTTCATTAAAATTAATAATGAAACCGTGTTAAGAAGAATTTAGTACTTTAAATATGATTCTAATGAAATTAAGGTTTGTAAAAATAATATATTTTCCGTCATACATAAATATTAGATATACTGGATAATTCGATTTAAGTTCTCAATAAGAACGTGATATCAAAGTGTCAAATAATAGTTTGCTACTACACATTTACGAAATGGATAATGTACGGCGAAGAATTTACACAGATTGCGTTTTAGAGCATAAGGAAGTTGGTGATGATTTTGACAATAATGTGGGTGTGACGATTTTTCCTTAAAATATATTAATGATCCAAAACTTCGCAAAGTTGGTATTTAATACTTTTATATAATTTGAAACAACATATTAGATTTTGACTATATATGATAAACCGGATGTAGTACTTAATTTGAAGCTCTAACAGATTTTTCAGGAAAAACATAATAAAATATAATCCAAAATTTCGTATTAAAAACTTTTCTATTTATTGGAACAACAAAGTAGATTTTGTTTACAAACGATCAATCGGAAGTGAAACTGTACTTAAAGCTCATTGCTATTTTAAACATGGAATTGGCGGGAGGTCATGTGCTGGCCACATCAGATTTTTTACTATTGTTAAGATGACACCCCTCTCAATGCTATCATTCTCCTTCGTGTCCCTTCGTTCGTCTTCGGCTCATTTATGTCCGGAAGTCTTGGCAGATTGCTGCCGGTTCCGATCGCAGCGATGATGAGATCGCAACAGGAACTAAGTACCGAGATGAACATCGAGACTTATCATACTACTCACAGTCCGCAAACTTCATCGACTGGAACGGGATATACAGCACAGTTTATGGGAATTAATAGAGGTTATAGACTTTGAGAGAGCTTAATCTGTGCGGTACAAACTGCATTATGAACTGCACTAAGGGTAAGAGGGAGTTGTGCTTAAGATAATATGCTTTAGAGTTTGCAATATATTGAATAGAAAAGTAGCTTATCATTAATAATTAATAGAGAAGATCACGGATATTAATGTAACTTAATTTGCCAATTTCCTTTTTACCTTCTGCCACCTTTAGGTAAGGAAGATTGGTCTTTAGTCAAAAAATTCGGTGGTGAGTTTTTAATGAATAAGCACGTTTTAGGGTCTCTACTATACGAATTTGCTATTTTTAAGATGATGTTTGTATGTGTATATGTGTGTGTGTGTGTGACAATTTTTTCTCCGACGATAACTCCAATACTAAAATTTTAAAAATTATAATTCTTTCGTATTCTTTTTTTTACATCCATATGAAGAGCTGATTAGATTTTAGTTATAATTGATTCACCGGAAGTATCCTTATTTGAAGTTTATAACAGTTTTTCTTTAAAAAAATGCAGTTAAATATTATTTTTAGACATTTTATATTATTACAAATATTAAAGAAAATGCTCTTCTCTATACGGTTTGATTATAGATTTTCCTTCATGTTCAACAGATACTCGTATAGAGTTAAAAAGTTATAAAGAGATTAACTTTCAAAAATCAGTCAGCTTTTTCTATTTACCATGGAAACAGCTGATACCTATATTCAAAAAATTCTAATTGACAGATACCAGTGTGAAGTGCAAAACCAAAGATGAAAAGTATAGGGTCAGAAAGTGGTATGTTATAATGTTCCTCGCAAATAGTATGTGTTCGTGTTATAATTTTATTGGATATATATGTGTATGTGCATGGATTTTATTAACGCTCTAACTCAAATACTATCATTCAGAAAATTCTGAAACTTTGTATTTCTACTTATTCTAATATGGAAAGACACCATTTGATTTTGGTGTAAACCGGACAACCGGAAATGAAACTTTACCTCAAGCTCATAATGGGTTTTCTACAAAAAATACCACTAAATGCCATTTTTTGTCATTATGAAAATTAAAGATTATTGAATTTTCTACAGGAATACATTAAAACTTTTTCTATATATTTCACAGATAAATTTAAAAATCAATTTTTTAAAAATTCCCGAAGCGTAAGATAAACACAATTCCTTTATTACACAGTTCATATTTCAAAAGAATGTAACTACAGGTGAATGTCACTGTCAAAAAACTAATCACTTCAAATTAATAATAGTAATATTTTAAAAAGAAAATATTAAATAAAGAAATAGTTATATGTAATGGAAAAGTTTGCAGCATTAGTAAATAAGGAGGTATGTATTTAAATTAATAAAAATTAAATAGCGGGAGGTTTTGTGTTGGCCACATCAGATTTTTTTGGTAAGAAATACCTAAGTCTTCAATCAGAGAATAAAAATTTTAACCAATCAAACGAAAAATTGGATTTTTAGTTGTTAAATTAATATCGGATAAAAGATTTAACCAGTCGTTAAAAATTAACTACTGAGTTACAGAACAGGCCCGTATGAAACAAGTTTTTATACAATATTGAGGTGATTTAACAATGAGTTTTTTAAAAAATGCGACTTGTGAAAAATATGACTTGCTATTTTTTATCAATTATGTTCATAGCGCTTCCCGCTAACGACTGAAATATATTTTGTCAGTTTGGGTATTGAATTTTGTCTGATTGTATACATATTAATATATTGTATCAGACAGTGCGCCTCTTCTCAACAACGAATTAACACTGCTTTTATAGGTACATAAAAACACCGAAATAGAAATAGTAATTTGCGTAACAAGACCTAAAAGTGATACTTTACTGGGTGAGACTTTCTGGTCAGTTGCGCGTAAGAGATATTTGAGGGATTATACTCTCATTTTCTGTTTTCTATAAAACTTTTTCTGGCAATTTAACATTTATAAAACAATTATTATGTATTTATTATGTCCAGGGACAACTAGATTAGACCTTATATAGTAATAAAATTGGAGCCTAAATTTTTTCTCAAAACTTTTGTTACATACTTTACCGTGATTTACGGTCCTTGGAATCCAATTTTAATATTTTCCTTGTGTGAGTATGTAATGTACTTCGATTTAGAACATTACTAGTACTTACAACTTTTTAAACATTTTATAGTGGAATATAACTTGGTAGAATTATTCGCTGAGAGCAATATTCGCGAACGTAATTCATTATTAATTCCATTGTCCCTAAACGATGTTAATAGTGAAATTGCGCAGAATAAACTCCGTCGGAATCCCTTTTAAACCTTCCTAATTGGCAATAGTGCCTGCTCATTGAAAGAGTTAATTGCTAGAAAAAAAGCCAATAAAAATATCGTGTAAATAAACGAATTCCGCTACTTTAATACCCGTGTTCGTAAACCAAAGGAAGTATTATATCGACCATAATGGCCCGAACCCTCATAAAACTCGCCCCGCGACATGTGGGGTTCGGTTTGCAACTTACAGGGCAGAATAAGGTATTAGGTACACTACTAATTTTCTCATCCTAATAAATTTCTATTCAGTATTCATACCACATCAAATAAAGAACGTTATCACCCTTTCGCTTGCCGTACTTGTAACAAAAGTAACGTGCGACATGTTCTGCATATGTTTTACAATGTATCAGACATGTTAGATTAAATTATTTTCTCATTGCTTGATAACTTTGCAATATTGTAAAAGCAAAAGTAGAAAAAGAATCTTTGAAATATTATAATGGTTCTGTGTTCTGTCAAAAGAGTTTTTAATAGTACATTAAAGAGTAAGTATTATAAGGCAACCTGTTAACCTTGGAAAAGGAGCCATGAGACGAGTTTTACAAAGGAAGAGTGCGTTAACTCTCTATCAGGTTCATTAATTTTTAACCAATCAAACAAAAAATTGGGTTTTTAGTTGTTAATATACAGTGTGTCCCATTTAGAAGTGCCACCATTGGGATCTCGAGAACTATAAGGGATACAATGTCGGTTAAATGGAACTTTTTATGCGTCTTTGGGAGACCATCTCGAATGTGCTTTTGTTTTTCCAAAAATTCTCATAGGGCACTAGATAATGACGAAAAACTGAATATTGTTGATTTTTTCTTTGTCAAATAACTTCTAAACTATTAGTAATTGAGAAAAACGTTTCAAATATAAAAGATAGATATTTTTATTAACTAACCAGGCGTACGAAATAAATTTTTATATCCGTAAATTTTCGAGATATAACACAAACTTATATTTTTTTAAATGGAACCCATATCTGATTTTAGTCTCAAAAAAATCAATATTTTTTTCTCTTTTCAATGATGTAAGGGTTATTATGTTTTATATTTGTTTTGCTCCTAAAATTTAATTTTTCTCTTTATTTTCCTGAATTTCCTTATTATTTCCCAAAAAAACATTATTATTTTTATTAATTATATTGTATTTGATCAAAATAATTTGTTCTATGCCTTTATTACTTAATATTTTCATTCTAGACTCATAATTACAAATTACAGTATGATGAGCCAAGGGCGACCTGATACAAAATATAAAAATTAATTTGATACGAATTTTGAGCAAAATTTTCTAACGAAATAAATTATTTAAATACAAGTAGTATTTCCAAATAGAAATCTACCAATATTTTCAAAATAATTGTAAATTTAATACAAAATAAGGAAAAAATAATAATTTTGAAGGCAAAACAAATATAAAACATAATAACCCTTACATCGTTGAAAAGAGAAAAAAATATTTATTTTTTTGAGACTAAAATCAAATATGGGTTCCATTTAAAAAAATATAAGTTTGTGTTATATCTCGAAAATTTACGGATATAAAAATTTATTTCGTACGCTACTGGTTAGTTAATAAAAATATCTATCTTTTATATTTGAAACGTTTTTCTCAATTACTAATAGTTTAAAAGTTATTTGAGAAAGAAAAAATCAACAATATTCAGTTTTTCGTCATTATCTAGTGCCCTATGAGAATTTTTGGAAAAACAAAAGCACATCCGAGATGGTCTCCCAAAGGCGCATAAAAAGTTCCATTTAACCGACATTGTATCTCTTATAGTTCTCGAGATCCCAATGGTGGCACTTCTAAATGGGACACACTGTATATTGGTCGTTAAAAATTAACCACTGAGTTACAGAATAGGCCCGTATGAAACAAGTTTGTATACAATATTTTTCTATTGTGGTAATTTAACAATGAGATTTTTAAAAAACGCGACTTGTCAAAAATATGACTTGCTGTTTTTTTTATCAATTATGTTCATAGCCTTAACGAATTAACACTGTTTTTATAGGTACTAGTGATTCCGAGATATTTCTCGATTCTCGTCTCGTCTCGTACTCGAGATTTCTCGTCTCGACGAGACGAGACAGAAATGTAAAAAATATTTTACGAGACGAAACATATTTGCCGCTCGATTCTCGAAAACTGTATCGAGATTTCTCGGTTATTATTTTTCTCATGAGTAATATATGCAAACATGTGAAATTTAAAATATTTTTAGTGATATCTGTCTCTATTTAGCTATGGCATTTTTGAACAAAAAGATAATAACGTATTTGACATTTTATCTGTCAGAATTTGTTAAGCGTGCATTACATGATGAAGTTTTTCTTTTCAATTTGAAAAGTTTTCTCTCGCACAGTGAGATGAGTGCAAGAGAGACAAATGAATAGGCTTCTAACGAAAAACTTTTAAAGAAAAACTGGATCATGCGCACATGCGCTACTTTTTTTAAAAGTCCCAACAAATTTTAACTGTCAAATGTCATTTGTGTTTATATTTTTGATGTATACAAGTAGTGTTATAAGCGATTGATAATGAACTGAAAAATAGCAAAATGGGAAATTCACGCAAAACTTGATCGTGTAAATATATTTGTAAGGTCACTTATAAAAAAATTGCATCGTGTAATCCAGGCTTTAGTTAAGATTTTTAGCGTTATTTTCTTTTTAATATTTTATAACAGACTAGAAAATGCTAAATATTAAATTAATAAAACTATAACATAATAAAATTTGTACAAGTTTTAGGTTATATCAAATTTTGACAGATAAAACGACAAATATTTATCTTTTTGTTCAAATTATTTTTAATACAAAATTGTATAAATTAATAATTAGTTTATGGGACTAAAATATACATATTAAATTTCCGTCGAGAAATCTCGGCGAGAATCTCGGCCGAGACGAGACTCTATTAAACGAGACGAGAAAAATTGCGAGACGAGACATAATTTTATAAATTTGAAACGAGACGAGACGAGACAATGAATTTCTCGTCTCGTCTCGTCTCGACCGAATCACTAATAGGTACATAAAAATACCGAAATATACATAGCAATTTACGTAACAAGACCTAAAAGTGATACTTTACTGGGTGAGCCCAGTCAAGACACTTTCCGGTCATGTTGGGTACAATATTTTTCGCAGTCCTGAAAAAAGAAAAAATTAAAAATATATAGGTCGCCATGGAAACATTCAGTTTTACCGGTCCCGGAATCGGAAAGTTACTTTCTGATCCCTTATAGACAATTTTCCGAGCTAGCTCAGTAAAGAAGAAGTTTCCGGTCTAAAAAGTGATCAGAAATAGCTCATTTTCTGGTCGATTGCGAAAAATCGTATATTATGTGGCAAAAGTGTGAAGCTGAAATTTTACATGAGGGTGGAGTTTGTGACACGAGCCGAAGGCGTCTGTTGCAAACCAACTGAATAAAATAGGCTTCACAGATGTGTTACATATTATACTTTTTCTACGACCTTGCAATAAAATATAATTTTTTCTTCACATTGTTATTCTTTTAACGTAAACCCCCTGTATTATCGACTTGTGTAACCATGGTAACCAACGCTACGGGGGTTGAACAGCATTGTTTTATTAAAATACAATTTAGTTTGTAAAATAATGATATGTGCGTGAAGTAACAAAAAATCAAACTTCATTGATACGTGAAGTACTCACTGCATGTATGGGAGTAGAAAAAAATATTTATTGTCATTTGATTTATAGAGCGATCACACAGGCTTTAATGAATATTAAATTAAATCTAATGACTTTATCATCGTTAGTACATAAACTAGTTGATTAAGTTAAGAACATCGTTAATATTGGTATGTACATACATATATTCATCTGGGAAGGTGAGCTATTGATCGATTTGTAACCTGGAGAAAAAGAAAAAATCAAATTAATTTTTACGGTACATTAAATAACTATCCTACATAATATATTACAGTACAAATAAACATTAGCTCTGTTCGATGAGAAGTGCTTGAAGTGCAGAGCAGAATAGTGCAATGCAGTGTAGTGTACACTAGTTCAGTCTAATTCTTGTGGTTTCATAGTGTATATTTGGGCAAGTTTGCTTAGTTGTGAGTAATCAAGCCAAGCGTAGCCAAAGTTGTAAAAGGTTAGGTTGTTTATAAACACAGTCATATCATAAAGCTGCAAAGAAGTGACTGCAGAGATGTCTGTTTTAAAGAGCATAATGTTTGAACTAATAAACGATTCTGACGAAGATCAATCATCACTTGATTCTTCATCAGATTCAGAGACAGATATATTAATTAATTCTTTATATAACAAAACAAAGAGAATATACTATATCTGAATCCATTATTTTATTTTCTCAATGTGTAAAATTTTAGGTTAATAAACAGATGTGTAGATAGGATAGAATTAAAATGTCTACCGAACAACATTTAGTTACCCCCACTTCTACTTTGCACTTTCTACACCACCTCGCGAGTCAGGTCAGAAACGTGAGCACTAGTTATTAAAATTTTTGTCATCGAACAGCCTGCGAGAAGCTGCCCGTTTCTCATAAAACATGTTAGTGTAAGAAAGTTAACACTAGGGCGGCCTAGTACATGTCATCGAACAAAGCTATTAACTTCTACAGAAAAAAAAGAAACACTGCTTTAATCGTTATTACATAACTTAGTCATCGTTATTAAATCTATAAATGCTGTTCTTAAAAAAAAAAAAACTATCGAAATGTGATTTAGGGAGGTAGAAAAGAATCGTACTAAAAATCGCATGTCTACATTTTAGTGAATTAGCACGTTTTAAGGTCCCTATTTAATGCGTAACATTGTCTATATTTAATCTTGTAGAATTCAAATTTTCAAACCGCGTTAGATAATTCATTTCTTTCCATATTACGAATTGTTATTCGGGTTAACTATTTTTTTTTTAACATAACTCTTTGAAAATTCATCAAAAAAATGTAAGTACCCATTTTCGTACAATAATATTAGAAGCTTTAATTTTGTATTATTGTAAAATTTTGATACTGGCCACTGTTTTTGAAAAATGGCATAGAACCCAAAAACAACATAATTAAAATCATAAGTACCCGATCTTTTGTAAGGTAATAGTTATTTATGCAACAAGTGTAAAAAGTGTAATCTTATTTCACGAATAGGAAAATTTGACTGCGCAAATGGTGAAAAATTTCTACAAATTTTATTCGATTCATTTAAATTTTAATTTTAAACTAACAAAAACCCAATTAACATCGGTTACATCGCCTTTATTAGTAATACCAGCTTTAATTCCAGTTGGCATTGTATGCCTAAGCCCTGTACATTTTTGAGTGTCCCAAATGTCTTGCAAGATAGATTTACTGCACGCACTGGATTTTTAGGGAGTTGTTTTTCATTGTGCCACAAGTAAATGGCTTCGGTAGCAGCTAAGTTTGGACTAGAAAGTGAACCTTAAAATCCTGATCGAACTATTGTCGCCTGTCAGAATAAACATCTATACAGAAGCGACAGTCAGAGAGAGAAACGAAAATTAGAGAGAGAAAGGGTATACCAACAAATTTAAAGGGCTAATCGGATAGAATCGGATTGTTTCGGCGTATCTTCGTATCTTACGATTCTTTGTTCTTTTCATTATCTCGACGTAAACATTTTCCATTAGGGTTCAATAATACAATCAACAAACGATAAGAAAAATCGTTATCATAAGGAAAAACATTATATTTCACGTATTCTGAAAGAGCTGTTGTCTCAGCTTGTCACGCCCATGTATTTTAGGGTTATGGCTAATTCAAGCAAACCAAACACGTCTTCTCACTTTTGACATATGTCATTTTGTGAACTGTTTGTGAATTTTAGAAGTGGTGTTAGTTTCTAATTAAATGGATAAAATAAAGAAAGTAGAATCGGGAGAACTTGTTTGTTCATATAAAGACTGTATAAATAAATGTAAAAAATGCAGAAAGGGAAATGTAAGTTTTTTTTCGTAAAGATCCAGAAATGTAAGTTATGTAAAACGACTACTATATCATGTAAAAGGTATATTCATTTAATAAATATAGGTGTAAAATGTGGCTCAAGGCTTGTGGAAGAGAAGATTTGATGGAGGAGGATATATGGAACATATTCATCGAGTCTGACGTTTGTTTCCCACATCAAAGATATAGAAAATTCTGCATTGTAATTAATTTGTAAAATTCAGGTATTCGTTTAATAAAAATATAAGTATGTGATTTATTTTATCTGATTTCTTTTTAATTCGTTAATAAAATTAATATTTTAGTACTTTTTATGTTCTAATTTTTAAATTTCGCGCGTAAATTTGCCAACAAATTTAAAGTTCAAGGTCATAAACGTAAAATCGCAATAACAATGGTGCCGGCAAGGAGTGTCGCTTCTGTATAAATGTATTCTGTGTCTATACTTCAAGTAGCCGAAAGAATTTTGTAGAAATGTTGATATATAATTTGTTGAAAATGTAAATCCGCCGAACTATTATGAGTTTGGGGTCGTATGTGATGTCGCATCCGCATGGTGTCCATCTCGTTTCCTTCCACGTGTTGGTCTGGTGCTGTGCTGCTGGCGGCATTCTGACTGCGGGTACCGCAGTGGCAGCAACAGCAACCGTTGGCGGAGGCAGGAGTTGCCTGGCGACCACCAGACCAGGCCAGGGCTAGGAGGGCTGCGGGGTGGAGGCTCCGGGCTCCCCCTGGGCCGGCCCTGGCCCTGGCCGATCGATACGCAGCCAGCGCCGCGATGCGCCACGCCAACACACAACAACATTGGAGCTTTTACACCCAACGACCGGGAGGAACGGATGGATGCTACACCCAAGTTAAGGCACAAGGGTTTATTACACACCAAAATTTATGAATTGTTAGGACCTAATAAGTATTAATAAAACAAAAAAAATATGAGCTTACGCATTTTTTTCCTCTCGCTAAGAGAGGTATTGGAATCATGCTAAAAATCACATATCCAGATTTTAATGAATAAGCACGTTTCAAGGTCACTAGAATCCGATTTTAACATTTTTACAATAATGTGTGTGTGTGTGTGTGTCTGTGTGTGTGTGTGTGTGTATGGCTGGATGTTGGACGGACGATTCCGCAAAAACTATAAAACATAAGACCTGTTTAACTATAAATTCCTCAATCTGACATTCCTGGGAAGAGCTGAAAAGGTTTTGGTAACAATTGAACAACCGGAAGTAGTAGTTTTTAAAAAAATTCTTCCAAATATTAATTTTTGATATTACTAATTTTGAAGAACAAAATTTTACACCTGATACATTTAAATTTTTTATTATATCTTCTATAAATTTAGATATAAAGACGCTATAATATATAGAATATCGGGATATAACAAGTCGGGTAGGCGAAACTACACTAAGGAAACCAGTTGACAAATTCAAATGTTTATAACATAATTTGTAAATGACAGGTTTCAGTGTCAAAAATCAACAGTTTTAGTGACATTTTGATAGCTTTTTCTTGGAAGTACATTTAATCTTTCTTATTGTTTTATTAATTAAATATTTGAAATTATGGGTAATATGCATTCGTATATCCATCAGAAATACCGCCAATCTGGTTAATGAATGGGGAAGTTTAACATGGTAATATTTCTACATAACTTACTATTTTCTCACAAATATAACACAAATGACTGCTGAAATTGAAATTAAAAATTAAAATTATTGCTTCATTTATTTATAATAAATATTTTTTGGGTAAACTCTAAGTACATCACAAGTTAGTTATGCGCAAACTCAAACAGAACGGTGAAATCGAACCATTTGAACGTAGGTCGTAACAACACCTCAGCCTCAAGTGACTGGTAACCGCAACCGCGTGCGTCAGTATATAAATCGACATACGTTGCGCCAAGCCTCTACCGACGTCATCACAGCTTAAAATCGGCTTTTCCGGAAAATCTGGGCATTTTTGAAAAAAATAAAACATGTTACATCATTTTTCAAGTCATTTCCCATGGAATAAAAAAATAAAAAAAGTCGCTAAACTTCCCCATTGGAAGAATCTCAGACATTTAGAAACTTCTTCATACAATGAAAAATAGATATAATTAGAATTATATGTGTGCAGAAGACATGTTAAATACAATAAAAAACAATTTTTGGGTAAAATTCTGTAATATTTTGTTATAAAACGACGGTTCGAAAGCGAAGTGCAATACAATACATATATAGCCTAATATGGAAATGGCGAGAGGTCTTGTGCTGGCAACAACAGATTTTTTTAAATACATATAATGTTACCTGAAAATCTGTTACATTTTCCTCAACACGAGAATTCATAACATAAATGTTTAACACGGGAAAACAGTCCTCTTAAAACATTTAGAGGTGATTTAGTTGTACATACTGTTTTATAGAAAATTCTGTAATATTTATCAAATTTTTTAAATTTATGACTTTAGTGGCCGAGAAAATTTAATTTAAAGACAGTAAAACAAATAACATTTTCCATTCATGTATTTAGTTTTCCAGTTTTTCACTTAGTGCAGCTTATGCCCGGCACTAGTTGATAGAATAAATGCTTCGTGCATTTTAAACATGTTAGAAAAGTCCAATGCATGTTTGTTAGCTGTCACTGTCGAAGAGAGGTTATGTACAATCGCAACTGTATATTTGTATATATTTACAAACGTACCTACGTTTCCAATAATTCTTCCATTAAAAAACTTATATTTTTACATCCATTGTACTTTCACAGACACTTTTTACAACTCAAAACGTATTAATTTGGCAAGAATTGACGATCGTAGTAAGTGCAAGAAAGTACGCACTGAGTAAGGTTCAGTTCAGTCGAAAAGTATAAATGTAACACGTATTTTTTGACAAATTACTTGGTTTGACAGTTTTCTCGACGTTCAGATTTTAAAATAATCGCATAGGAACTAAATCCATTTTTTCACGTCTTTAAATTCTATTTATTGATGCGCCAAATGCGTAAATTTAAAAATTTTGGCGCTCAAAAATTAGGAATTTTATTCTCTAAATCTATATGTACAAAGGACGGCAACCTCTTTTCATTCTCGAGATATTTACTTTTAAAATTTTACCTATTTCTGGGTTATTCATCAAAAATAAGTAGCGATATGAGCCTGGTTACTTCGTCATTCGATTATAAAGATAAAACTACTTATTTGTCCATTTAGTTTGCACAGCCAGTGAACTGAAATCTCTGAAAGTAATCAAAATTGCTAGGAAAATAATAAAATTTACATTTTATTCATAGAATCGAATGGACTTATTTTTGGACAATAATCCAAATGGAAATTTTAGGGTCCAAATTTGAATACAAATATCTCAGGCACTAAAAGAAATATTAATTTTATGTATATACGTTTACATCAAGTATTAAAAGTAGTCTTATATTTTGCCCAAAATTGGGTGTAATATAACTTTTGAAGGGCATAACTCAAAAAGTGGTGGGGATACAGACCTGTAGGTATCAGCAATTTATTTTATGAAAAACTATCTCATTGCCTTGGGGCGTTTATTACTATAAATCCGGCCCTGGCAAATAAGAAAAAAAAAAAAAAATGAAAAACGAACGGGTTAAGCCAAAAGTAACTTATGAGCATAATCTGAAGAAATATATCATTTAATTGAAAGGTCTAGGAAGGAACTTCATTAGCAAATAACTGCAACACACGCATTTAAATTTTAAACATTTGCGTTTCATTTCAATAATTGCATGGAAATTATAGTAGTATTGATGCGTTAATAACAGAGAGTGCTAACTAAATGAGTAATATTTATTTATTTGCGAGCATCGCTCAATCAATAAGCTTTTCATACAGTAGTGGATTTCCAACTATTTGGACATATATACTCTCTAATTTAATTACAACTTGTTAGTGAAATTCAATTGCATTGCAACAAAACCATGACACAAATCTAATCAGAAAAGAACCATTTTACATTTTACCTTCCGCCGCCATTATAATTGTTTCGTATTCCTTTTCTTTACATTCATGTGAAGAACTGATTAGATTTTGGTTATAATTGGTCAACCGGAAGTTTCCTTATTTGAAGTTCTTAACAGTTTTTCTTGAAAAACCGTAGTTAAATATAATTTTATGTAATTTTCATTATGAAAGAATATCTTACTATATATATATATATATATATATATATATATATATATATATATATATATATATATATATATATATGGTTTGATTATACATTTTCCTTCATATTCAAAAGATATAGAGTTAAAGAATTATAAAGACGTTAACTTTCATAAATCAGCCAGCTTTGCTATAATCATGGAAACACCTGATAATATATTCAAATAATTCTGCGGGCTCATACGGCAATTCACAATAAGTGCGTTAATAATGATTATATCCGACTTATATCGTAAATAACTATTATATTATTAATATTATTATTAAAATATAATTTCAATTTTATTATACAGGTATGTATAGAAATTGAAGAGCATGATCATTTTAAAATATATTGAAATATATTTTTGTTTTCTAGATTTCTGCACCAGAGATCACGGGCGAAAGAACCAGCATAAAAATGTAAGTTCATATTATGTTTCTTTTTAATTTCGACATTTAAATTTCGTGACATATTTTTTAAGAAAAAGTATACAAAACAAATCTAGAAATATATTTTTTTTCAATAGCAACAACTATTAAGTGCTTATTATTTAATAATGTGAAATTTACGGTTCAAAGCTAATTAATACAATTTTTTAATGTAATTGGAAACGATATTTAATAAATAAAATAAATAAAATATACGTAAATCTTGTTGAGTATGTACCAGAGATTATAATTCAGTACGTAAGTGTTAATACTACGTCACGCAAATGTTACAGATTGTAAAAACCGTGTTTTAATAAACTCCTAGTCCCGTGGCCTCGTGCCTGAGTGTCTGGTTGCGAACCTGGGGATACCGGGTTCGATCCCGACCGACGCCAAATATTTCGAATTTTAAATGGCACAAAAGTGACCCCTGTGATGCACTCTCCACGCCAACAATGAGTGCCAGTGAAGTGACGCCTGGTAAGCGCCCGCACGGTACAAATATGTCATCATCATTACCGATATCTGCGATAAAGCAGATTGGCACACCCCATGATATATTTATTTATTTATTTATTTATCTAGTCTTTTTCAAAATGATTAAGTTAATAATTACAAAATGATTTATCGGATGTTTTTGCTTAGAATTATTGTAAACAAACCGTAACATAAAACATAACCTAACGCACAAAATTTACGTTGCCGACATTTAGGCTGAGTTTTGTGCAGTATGTTATGTTTAGAAATATTTAAAATAACAATAAGCATCTAATAGCAGGATTAATAGTACAGCTATTTTTAGTTTAATAGTCGATATAATAGTGATTAGAGTTGTAAAACAAATGACTCCGTACATTGAGAAATATTTTCCTCTCTATACATATCAAGTTAGCACTTGTAGGATTAGGCTGTTTAAACTCTACGTCTCTGCTTGTGTAGACAACTTTAACACTTAGAATACTAGGGTCGCATGATATTCATGGAGCGTAGCGCATAGAAATTAGAATATTATTGCGTCGACTACAAGCTTAATTAATACAATCAAATTCATCGTTCGAAATCATTTTAACAATAATTTCAAATAAATTGTAGAAGACAATAAAAAAAATTGTTATGGCTAGCTTAATACGTCTCGCCATTTCCGTTTTGTTACATGAGTATTGAATTTAACATTTCTTGTACACACAAATAATTCTAATTGTATCTACTTTTTCATTCTGCTAAATATTTCGAATTTTAAATGGCACAAAAGTGACCCCTGTGGTGCACTCTCCACACCATCAATGAGTGCCCGTGAGGTGACGTCTGCTATGCGCCCGCACGGTACAAATACGTCATTATCATTACCGATATCTGCGATAAAGCAGATTGTGGCACACTCAGAAATGGGTAATATGTCGTGATGATACATTTATTTATTTATATTTTCATTCTGTAAGGAATCTTGTCCTCCTCTTCTAAATTGTTCAAGATGGTTCCAATTCATTAACTGGATTGGCGGTATTTCTTACGGATATATGCACTATTATTATTAATATACATACCTACCTACAATTTTAAATATTTAATTAATAATTCAATAAGAAATATTAAGTGTACTTCCTAGAAAAAGCTTTTAGTAATGTCAGTAAGAGTGTTGCTTTTTGACAATGACATTTATCTCTCAATTACAGACATTTGAATTTGACAACTGGTTTCCTTGCTGCGATTTATTGAAACAGATTATTCTATATATTATTTTCTTTATCTGTAAATCTTTAGAAGATATAATAAAAATTTTAAGTATTAGATGAAGAATTTTATGTTCTTCGATATTTGTAATAATAAAAATTTTAAAAATATTTTTTAGAAGAATTTTTTAAGAAGCTACTACTTCCGATTGTCCAGTTGTTATCAAAACTTTTTCAGTTCTTCTCATTTCTATCAGATTAAGGAGTACGTAGTTAAACAGGTCTTAAGTATTACTTATAGTTTTGAGGAATCGTTCTTCCAACATCCAGACACACGCATCTACACACACACACCGACACACACACAGAGCATCATCGTAAAAATGATATAATCGGATTCTTAGGACCTTAAAACGTGTTTATTCACTAAAATCTGGATATGCAATTTTTAGCATGAAACCAATACTTGTCTTAGCGAGAGGTTAAAACGAGTACGGTACATGTAAGCCATTTACCTAAGCTAGATAATCTATTCTTATCTTCTCGGTCAAAAAGATTTCTTACGCAGTTTGCAATAACTATTTTTATAAAATACAGGTATTAAAAATAATTATCAATTTCAGTTTTTTAATAAATGTCAAGTATTGTATTATACAGGTGTCTCTTAAATAGGGGGACATGGCTTAACCACAGATTCCTGAGGCTAAAATAAGACGATTTAACCAAACTTGCTTCTACCGGAAAGTGTACCATTTAGCCAGAATTCTGCTTCAAAGTTCTTCGAATAAAAATTAATTTTGCTTATAATATTCGGACGCTTTATTCGATTTGGATGAAATTTGGTATGACAGTTTATATGGTTATAAGTCATCTTTTAAGGTGATACTTGTTATTGTTAGTAAACCACTAGTGTATGAAACTTAGGTCTCCCAACATTAATTAGACCGTAACTTTTTAATGGCAATGCCGAAAACGTGAAATTATTTTTCTTCAGAAAGACACATTCAATAGTAAACTTTTCTCTCTCTGTGTAATTTGTGATATCTGTTACGGTTCACACAGAAAAAAATAAAATCTGAGTGTCTGCACTGCTAAATTTTTAAAATAAATTTAATCTAGCAGGCTGTCCAAATGTCAAACAAGTAATTTTTAATGACAGTAACGAGTTGTCAATCTTTACAACTTGTTTAGGAGTAAGCTCAGATATGTAATCGTCTTATTTAATGGTAGTAAAATACTATTAGGCCGAACACACGGATGTTACTAATTTTAGAATATTGCGAAGAAAATTTTTGACAACCCGTAAAACAATTATTTTATTTTTTTCTGTGTGAACCGTAACAGATATCACAAATTACACAGAGAGACAAAAGTTTACTATTGAATGTATCTTTATAAAGAAAAATAATTTCACGTTTTCGGCATTGCCATTAAAAAGTTACGGTCTAATTAATGTTGGGAGACCTAAGTTTCATACACTAGTGGTTTACTAACAATAACAAGTATCACCTTAAAAGATGACTTATAACCATATAAACTGCCATACCAAATTTCATCCAAATCGAATAAAGCGTCCGAATATTATAAGCAAAATTAATTTTTATTCGAAGAACTTTGAAGCAGAATTCTGGCTAAATGGTACACTTTCCGGTAGAAACAAGTTTGGTTAAATCGTCTTATTTTAGCCTCAGGAATCTGTGGTTAAGCCATGTCCCCCTATTTAAGAGACACCCTGTATAATAGAATACACCCATAACACGGTTATATATCTAATAAATTAGTAAAATTAATGCATATAAATTGTACTTGAAAGACATCAGGTGTCTGAGGATCTCTCGTTACGAAATTAATTACATATTGCAGGTTAAGTTGCAGACACCTGTTTAAGCTATAAATCATTTTCTAGACGTGCCTTATAGTTAAATAACGATTTATATACGCGACTCGGTTAAACATTGCAAACTTCACTTTCCTGTTCGCAAATTGGTTAAGTAGAAATAACACGAAAAGTTGTCACACGCGTTCTGAATCGATAGCAGGCATTAATCATGACGCTTTCACCCTGCACAAAGGGAACTATCCTTGAGAGAAAGTCCTGGAATGTCCTGCATAGCATCATGACTGATTTGTCGTGTCGGGACCCGTGTTCGAAGCACAAATCATTACAAAGGTGATGTTTGTTTTGCAGGAATTTGATGGATTTATTTATGAAACAAAAATTTGTCTCTGTTCACAAATAAACATTTGGGATATTTTTCACATAAAATGATGGAGGATAGCGTACCATATTGTAAGGTGTTTTGCATTTTATCATTTGTCAGAAGTAAGGTAGTCTTCGTCAAACAAATATTGCAAATACGAGGATGATGTAGAATGTTATCCATCAAAAGAATACAATTGTATATATATATATATACCGGGTGTAATACGAAAACCGGGCCATAGGCGTTTAACATGAGAAAAGAGTAGTAGAAACCAATAGTTAGTCGCAAGGTAAAAAAAAGTATTTCTTAACAGAAAGTAATCGTAATAATATAACCATTAACAGAATTCATTTTGTCAAAGATTTTAGTCTTTGTTACAGGATATAAGACATCAAAACCCATATTCCGCATTTTCTCCAAAATCTTCAAAATTTTCAAAAATCTAATTTTTATACATATAGGTACATCTCAACGCGCTGACTCAATATTTTGAAACCGCAGATCGATATCTATTTTCATTCTCGAGATATTTACATTTCAAATTTTACCCATTTTTGGGTCGTAACCCCAAAATGGGCGGAGATACAACCGTGGTGACTTCACCATTCGCTTCTACGGGCAAAATTACATGGGTATGCAAATTTTCAAATTTTTTGAACAATGTGTACAATTTCTAGAGTAAATTAACTGAACATAAACATTTCATAAACAAATTAAAAACTTAAGGGGTCCCGTGGCCGCGTGCCTGAGTGTTTGGGCGCGAACCTGGGGGAACCGGGTTCGATCCCAACAGACGCCAAATATTTCCAATTTTAAATGCCACAAAAGTGACCCCTGTGGTGCACTCTCCACACCAGCTATGAGTGCGCGTGAGGTGATGCCTAGTAAGCGCCCACACGGTAAAATATATCGTCATCATTACCGATGTCTACATGTGTTGTAGATACTGACACACCCAGAAATGGGTAATATGCCGTGATGATATATTTATTTATTTATTTATTTTATTTATTAAAAACTTACATATTAATACGAATAAAATTACATCTCTTGATCATGATTTCTTGATTCAGAAATCAAGTTGGTGAATTACAACATAATTATGTTGATTCCTTAATCAGCTGATTATTAATCAACGGGATGATAGTGAATTCGGCCGTGAATTTTACAAATCAGTAACTGTATTTCATGATGATATTGCACGCCTATATGGGTAGGTAATAAATGCAGTCGAGTTATCTACAAATAATATTATGCTGTATGGTATGAATAGTCATTTTACGTTAATCAGACAGTGCCATAATTATTCGTGTTATGAATGATTTATACTAGTGCAGTTACATACTAGTACCCTCCTTAATCCTGCAGGCAATCTATAGTTACCAATGTAACTAAGGCGAGAATGGGAATACACACACTAATGTAATCTGCACTGCCAAAAGTACAAATAGGATGTTAAAAAATAATTGCAATAGTATATTGTGCACGTATCAAGTCCGGAAATTGTCATTTTATTTACTACTGGCAGTACAATCAAAAGCAGAATAATTATGGGATTACACCAAAATACAAATGGAAATAGAAAATATGAAAAACCACTGCATTTTATGATTCATTGTTATAGCAATGCTCATCGTTTTAATGACTTGCAGGATTTGTTAAAAAATCGATTATTTATGCAAATAGAATTCCAATTGTATTGTACAGTTAAAACCGTTTATCCGGACTTGACGATATCAACTGAACCAGATGTTCAAAAATATGGATAGTCTGGAAAATTGTGTGTGTTTTTATTAGGAGATGACATAAGTGAGACAAAAATAAACAGAATACAATATATTCTTTTATTTTATTATGAATAATAAAATTTATATTAGTACAACAAACTGCGTGAGTTAAAGTAAAGATAGGATAGAAACACCAGAGAGTATCTACACATTTTCCGCTATAGAAATGAAATTAATGCAATGTTTTTATTCCTTTACAATTACATCTGTATTTTCATACTTTTCTTGGTATTGTCGCCAATCATTTCTAATTCCAACATTGTTCTACGTACGGCAATAGAGATAATGAAAAAAAAAAAATATCTGGACAAACCGGAGGCCCGGAAGATTGTGTTGATGTTTTGATGAAGAAAAACAAAACGAAAAGGAAAATTATAAACAAAAAAAAAAGAAAGTGGTGAATTAGATAATGATATAATGAGGTGTAAATTCAATTTATTGCGAAATAAAAACAATAAGTACAGAAAGTTACTGCTGTACAGAATCACAGGCTATTAGTAACGTGCTACAAATCACGATTAAACAATCACGTTTTTATATATATTTATTTGAAATCGTCACTAAAGATCACAAAAATAGTCACTAAAAGCTCAGAAATCGACACTAAAGTAATCCATGATACGACGATTTCATGCATTTGAAGAATTGCAAACTTTATGATAATTGCTGTACATGTAAGATAATTGGAGCAGGTGTACGATGTACAATAATAAATTTGTACGTAATATGACAAAAATATAGGGAAAAAGAACGAACTAAATAATTCCAATGTAACAGTTTGAGATAAAACACATATTTTTAAGGGTTCTTTACGATAATTTCAATGTCCGAGATTAGCAACATTAAATATCAGACTGACAGATTATATTTAAACTTAAACATAACCTATAAAATAACGATTCCTTTCATTTTCACAATTTTTCGATTTCAAATAAAATTTAATAGGCATCTCGGCACTGTAGTGTAATATGGTTTATTTTCATCGACCTATAGGCCTCGGTAACTAAATTCCACATTCGTGATAAAAAAATCAAACTTCAGTGCCTTGATACATAAATTACTATTTGTCTATAGTATTCTATAAAAAGAATATTTATTATTTTTTGTTTTATTATATGTGCAACCATAAACAGAACAATTAGGCATTTTAATGTTACAAAATACTAAAACATTGAACACAAAAACGCTCGTTTGTGCTAAATATACTGCAAATACTAAATCTAGATGAACATAGAGTGTACTCGTAGTATGTACCCACTGCGGCATTCGTTGTAGATGACATCATTGTAGTTATTTATGATCATTTCAAATAGCTATAACTTTGGGACAAATAATAGCAGACATTAGATAAAATCTAATGAACTTCTAATTTTATATTTCATTTATTAATGCTATTTGCAAAATATCGAAAATAACTTGTCAATGCCTTTAACACTGTTAAAATCTTAACTACACTAAAATATACCGTAGAGTTATAAAATATTAACAACACTAAACATAATGTGAACCTGATGTACTGTAGTATTGAATTTTTATGTGTTAATAACATCTTTTATTCTTTTCATTAGAAAACGTTCACTCTTATGTAATTTAAATGTATAATTGGAATAATACTACCTTTTTAGTTTATGTTCTGTATTTTTATCAAAATACCAACGTTTCGACACCATAAACTGGTGCCTTCTTCAGGGAAAAAGACATTAAAATGTGACATACATACATACATAAAATCACGCGTTTCCCACTTAGTGGGTTAGCAAAAACCCGAAAATAATAAGAAAAGGGATGAAAGTAAGAGCTCCACTGAATCACTTAACCCTTTGAAAACATTCTTCTTTCGCCTTGCCCAAAATCATCATAACATTCATACAAAGAACATATTAATGTGACCGATTTTCGTTAGCGAATAACCGCATCCGGACCACAATAATACTTACGCAACAATCATCCTTCGCCACACATTCCTATCCATGCACACAAAAAAAGCAAAAAATACAAGTAACCAAGGTAACATGAAAAGTAAATGTTACCTAATTTTATGTATACAATTTACTAGGCAATACATGCATGCCTTGATTACTTGTTTTTTGCTTTTGTCACATTTTGTAATTTTTTTTTTTTTTTCTGAAGAAGGCACCACCGTCAGAACATAAACCAAAAAGGTAGTATTATTCCAATTATTAATATGAATTCTGAAAGATATTTTAATAATTTAAATGTATACGTAGATATGACTATTTTAAAATTTCGTTATTTGAAGTAGGTAGGTATATTCTGAATTGCTGATGTATAAAATTATTGGTTCTCGGAAACAATTTCACAGGTAGATCCTATTTTAAAGTAGGACAAAAGGTGATTAATTTTTTTAATTAATTCGGTAAAAACGATGATTATAATGAAGTTTGCGTCCATATCATATAATTGGTTTTCATTTACGGAATGGGGCCAATTTTGTTTAATAAGTGATTTTAGTATAATGTGGTTCGGAATAAAGCCTTAGCAGATTTGTAGGTTCCGGTCCGGAACACATAACGGAAGATTTCGTGGATATTATCCGCAGTTTTCGGTAACATTCATTTGTTCCCCTGTCCGTGTTTGCACAGTGTTTTGTTTTAATGCCCTTTTTATCCGACATCCCAACTCGCAGCAAGCGTATTGTTACTCCAGCGGAGCGCTCTTCTATTTGTTCTTTATTTCCCATATGAATTCTTTGTTTTTATGGAAAATTTATTCTAAAATATACCTACTACGTGAAATTCAAACGCGTTCTTAACTAAAAATTGTAAATTTCACTTTGCTGGAAGACAATATCAGTGTTTATGTGCAAAGTTCAGAAAGTTTTACCAGGAAAAGATGTTAGGAAGATGTTGCATCTTTTTACTAGGCCGCATAGTGGATTTCTATAAAATCATATTACGTTAGACAACGGTTATGAAAATATTGGAATGTAAATAGAAACGAAGCCGATGGCAGTTCTATGTAAATATATGTCAACAAATAATATAACGGAGATGTAATATGCAAAACAGTGTGCAAACAGAAAAAATAAATTAGATATGGTAACTAAATTGTAGTAAAATTAACTAAACAAAATCCTTATTTTACAGTCTGCTAAATTCATTAAATGAACTAATTTAATTTAGTTAATTTTCTGAATAGTAGGAAAATTAATAAAATTAAATATAAAGTTTTTTTTTTTAATTTGGTTTGTCCTCGCACTTTTTGTACATTGGTCCGAAGCTATTTGGGGACATGGAAGTATTTTGGGACATATAAAACATCCAAGCCCCTGGTGGGAATCGAACCCACGACCCCAGAGCCGAGCGGTGAAAGTCGCTTGAGCGTTACCTTTACACGCACGACCACCGAGGCTAAATATAAAGTTAAATGAAATGACTACATTTAAATCGTAAATATAAGTAACATAAACCATGAAATTTACTAGAGAAATATTTAACTTTTCTATTTAATTTATCTAACTCATTAGAATCTTCCTCATAATTAAGTACGGGGCGATTTTATTGAATCCAGCAACAGTATTTAATTAAATCTATTGAAAATATTCAAAAAAAGTTTTAATATTTTACTTTAGATTATTTAATTTTTGGCCTAATTTTCATTATGATTTGTTAAAGTTGCAATTAGATCTTAAGTCTTTGGAATATAGGCGAGTTAAACAACAATTATTATTTTTATATAAAATTTTCAATTTAGGAAAAAACAGGCCGTAGGTTCCAATAATTATGACTAACAGTCAACTACCAAAGACTCTCTGTTATAATTCTAGACAAGATGTGGGCATTCACAAAAAAAAATTGTAACTAATAAAGAAACTTTATAATATATTGAAACAAACACTTTGTAATTGCTGAAGATGGACAAATATTGTCCGAAACGTCCTATTTTTTACAAATAAAGACGATTATGACTGTTAGTCATAATTATTGGAACCTACGGCCTGTTTTTTCCTAAATTGAAACTTTTACATCGTCACCCATCACCCATTTCTTTATATAAAATTGTAAACAATTATATTTAAGATAGTGAGCTACCCAGTATGTAAAATTTCATGTACTACTAGATGTTCAAATACGTTATTTTGTAGTCCCTCTCGAACTTTTTATCATTTTAATTCACCAATTATGTCAATATGCCGTAACTATAATTTAATTTGTTCCCATTTGGATTTTGCATTAAGTTTAAATGTTTTCAAATCTACTCTTGATAATTTATTATAATTTCAATTTCATTTTTTTTTACCGTGTGGGCGCTTACCAGGAGTCACCTCACAGGCACTGATAGGTGGCGTGTAGAGTGCACCACAGGGTTCACTTTTGTGCGATTAAAAGTCTGCACTGGCCGGGATCGTACCCGGGTCATCAGATTAGCAAGCAGACACTATACGCACACGGCCATACGACCCCATATAAATTTCGCAAAGCTTTGTTTCACGTTATTCTTGTTGTGTTCATTTGTAAACTACTGTAGTAAAATGTGGCATCCGTGGAGTGATTCTTCGGATGAAAAAGATTATTCTACATTTTAATAGAAAAAGGAGAACATGTTAAACAAAAACATTTATCGGACGACGCAAAACAAATTATATTAAAGGCGTATAACTCCTTAAAAAGTATTACTGGAAGTGGAAGTATCCAGAAAACGGCTGAATTAACAAAAGCGAATTATTACATTGTTAACAAAAGAGTTACATCAAGAAAACGTAGGTGTCAAAATGATATTATCCGCCGAAAAGTTTACAAAATGTACGAATATAAACTACTTCCGTCTGTTAGACTTTTACATCAGAGAGCAATAGCGAAAGTAACGAAATTTTTGATTGTTAATTTATGTAACTGTTTTTAATATTTGTAAAATGTAAAAAGTATAAACATATTAAATAATAAATTGTAGTAACTTTATTATGAATTCTAATGCCTAATTTATGCTGTTTTAAATTTGGTTCCTAGAAAACTGGGAATACCTGTATATTTTCCTACCCTTGCAAATCGCTTAATCAAATACATGCTAAGATGGGCGGAAAAGCCAATGTGCATTTATTTTGACTCAAACTACACTTTTTGCAAAAACTGAAGAAACTGCTGTGTGATTAATTTTATACTTTCACTCACAACGATACCTAGTTTAAAATATAAAAGTTCAACCTAACTTTACATTTGCAACTTATTTTAAATGACAGATAAATAACTGTTTAAAATGGCATATAAAAATGAACCTTTAGATCTTGAATTTAAATGCAGAAATGTGCCTCATTCAATTAGCATAAATTGTGACCTCCCAATATTTTATGATTATTATGGCAGTGAATCCGTAATTAATGATCTGTTAATAACTGCGCTCCCTATATTCCATCATCACTTTCGATTCCCTGGACGTGAGCATGAGCGACCAATCTCTCGAATCACTGACCACGCCAGTAACCAAATTACAAGCAAAGTTAAATTACAAGCGATTGACATCACAGATCCTGGATCAGCTCAACAAAGGTTCGCCACCGTTATCCCTGTCTTAACGAATTCAATTAGTACCTCATACAGGACCTAATGAGGCCGGCTCCTTCAACGACACACCAAAGAAAAGGACTCTGCGCTCTAGATGATGATTGTATTGAGTGAAACTGTACAAGTAACTGGAATAATAAGGGAAATTGGGACGAGTCAACAATACGTGAAAATTAGGTTCTTTTTATCCCATCGTAATATAAAGTGACATTGTACCACAAAGATTTTTTTATATACAGTATTGGAATATGTTTTCAAAGTTTTTATATAATGTGAAGGTGACATATTCATCAAACCTTATGGACGTTAAATGATTAATCATATTAACTTTCACTAGTACTTATGTATTTGAATACGGATGTGAGATGTGACAAAAATAAAGCGACTGTATAAAAATGTTATATTTACTTTAAAAAAAATCTGTTGTGATCAGCACAAGACCCCCGCCATTTCCATATTAGGCTATATAAGTATTGTATTGCACTTCGCTATCGAACCGTCGTTTTACAACAAAAAATTACAGAACTTTACCCAAATTTTGTTTTCATTGTATTTAACATGTCTTCTGCACACATACATTTCTAATTATATCTATTTTTCATTGTATGAGGAAGTTTCAAAATGTCAGAGATTCTTCCATTTCATTAGCAAGATTGGCGGTATTTCTTATGGATATATGTATTTTACCTACAATTTTAAATATTTAATTAATAAAACAATAAGAAAGATTATATGTACTACCCAGAAAAAGCTTTCAGAATGTCACTAAAACTGTTGATTTTTGACAATGACATCTGTCATATACAAACTATGTTATAGACATTTGAATTTGTCAACTGGTTCCCTTTAGTGCCTTAGCCTCTGCGATTAGATTATTCTATATATTACAGTGCCTTTATCTCTAAAACTATACAAGATATAATAAAAATTTTAAATGTATCAGATATATAATTTTATGTTCTTCAATAATAGTAATAACTTTATCTTTGGTGTTCACAGCTTCAAAAATAAAACATCAACTGTCATTTAACTATATACATAATTAAAAGGCAATAATAACAAATTCATACCTTTTAAAGCACTATACGCAATCATATATGCGAATCTTTGTCTTAAGACAGCTTTTTAAAATTGTATTTTAATTGAAATTCTTTTGCCAAATTGTAAATGACAGCTCAAATGACAGTTGTTATGTATGTGCTTATTTCTGTGTAAAATATTTAACATTTGCAAATCCTTGTGTTTATGTCTTAAGTTTAATTTTATTTTCGAGTGCTGTGAACACTTTCATAAGAATCTCTTGTTTATATCGTTATTTTTATTTTTATGTATAATTTTATTTTTATTTTCGGAGCTGTGAATGAGACTTTAATTTTCTACGATTTTATATTACACATACACATACGCACACACACACACAAACACAAACACAAACACAAACACACACACACACACACACGCACACACACTGAGAGAGAGGGACATCAATGTAAAAATGTTAAAATTGGATTCTAGTGACCTTAAAACATGCTTATTCACTAAAATCTGGATATGGGCTTTTTAGCATTATCCTATACCTCTTTTAGCAAGAGGTAAAAATTATAAAAATAATATGCATGAATTATGAAAACATAAATAAAAACAAAAAGGTGCGTTTACGCACCTTTGGCCGTAAATAGGTTTTAACAACATTCAATTATAAGGAATGTATTTATAGCTTAATATAAAAAACATTTCGTACTTTTAGGAATGTGCTTTAAAATCTATAAGAAGCAGTATTTCTAGAAAGCCAATATTCATCTTTAAATTCCTGCTTTCAACGTTTCATTCATGTTGAACTATTGCTATATTAACAAACGTTACTTATCTAGATGTCATCTTTACTCCAGATGACGAATCTACGTTGTAACTTCAACTTCGTTGACAGATACTTCTGCAAGCTAATGGGCCCGGATGTCTTAGCCCAGTCGTACCGAGCGTTGTTTCCTGATTATTGACACAGTTTTCCTGCGAGATAAGAAACGGAGTTTGTGTTTGCTGGCACGTGTTTCTATGTCGATGTGTAAATATTTGACGAAGATTTTGTTTCCTTGTAAAGATGTAGCCAGTTTTTATTTGGCACAACTTTAACTTACATTTTTCTTCACGCCTCAAGGAATATCTCTTTGACTAGCGAAATCCTTTGTGAAATTTCATTGTTTCCACACATCAAGAAGAATTAAGCAATTTTCAATAACGAGTTGTATTAAACGACGACAAAAGATTGTATTGCGTATTGTACTCGCACACAATCCTAATACAATTAGGAGTGCAGTCCAAATAAAGGGCTACAACTTTTGGTTTGTAAAAATCAATGTACTCAAATTGTTTTCTTCATAAAACTTATGAAAATATCTTATTTTTCCACTGTTTACCTTTCATTATGTTAAGACGAATGTGGAATTTATTTGCCGAGGCCCTCAGGGTAAAGTATAATTTATGAAAATGAAAGGAATATTTATTTTATAGGTTATGTTTAAATATAATCTGTCAATCTGAAATTCAATAGGTGCGTTCGGCAAATGAGTTCTGTTCATTCTTTTCACTCTGTACACTCCTAGCACCGTTCGGTAATTACATGGTGTGAGAAGCGTCTTAAAATGGAGCGTTCGGCAAATGCAGAATGGAGTCAAGTGGAGTGAAAAGTGTTAACTCCATAAGTCCAACCTCGATATGCAAGCATACATGGAGTTTTTTTGTTTTATTTGACATCTGTCAGATAATTTTGTATTTTTATGTTGAAATATTTTATTATACACAATTATTTTATATTTATAATATTGTTTTGTAATATAACAAGGCACAGTATGTCGGAACGGTAAGAATTCTGTACCATTTCTAATATATACTTTCTTCAGAATCATTAAAGAATAATACCAAACTGAATAACTTCTGTATGGTTCATTATTTATTTATTTTAGCAGTGCAGTATATCAGATTGTCAAAAAAGGAGGTTATTATATTCGTGCACCAAAATTTTACCTCTACTCGTTCGGTTAATCACAAATAAAGGAGTGTACCTTGTTCCCTCGATCTACTCCAACTCCAGTTTTACTCCCACTCCACTCCAACACCGCTCCGTAAATACTCCAGCTCCGTATGATTTACCGAACGCACTAATAGTTGCCTAACTCGGATATTGAAGTTATTGTCAAGAACACTCAAAATTCTGTGTTTTATTTCATACTTATTCATCGGAATTATTTAGTTCATTCTTTTTGCTCATATATCTTACATGTACAACAATTATCATAACGTTGGCAACACTGCAGTTGCATATCGTCGTATAATGGATTACTTCAGTGCCCATTTTTGAGCTTTTAATGACTTTTGTGAAGATTTCAAATAAAATAATAAGAAGTTGAAATAGTTATTTACATTCGAGTGCGGGTAAGTTGTATTTTACAGCGCGACAGCTTTGTTTAAGGCACGAGCCCTTAAGGCGAGTGCCTTATAAGCTGGAGCGCTGTAAAATACTTCACGCACGAGAATTGTATCAAAATTTTTGGCCGACGATAATGAAAATCACTTTTTTTAATGAGATAGGTTATACTTCTGAAAAGGGATACTTTAAAATACTGGGGTTAAATCAATTTCCAAATTTAAATTTACTTACCTTCATTAGAGTTCTTCTACTAGCGAAAATTTATTTGTAATAATAGTCGTTGGCTGATAATATATTTATTTGCTCATGTTTTCTTCGTAATACATAATAGGTAGGTGTCGATATTTGACATTTGAGTGTTCTTTGCCTCGCGCATTTGACAGGTATATCGATCGGTGACTATGTCGGTAACGGCGGATTTTTACAATAATGACAGATGTCGCTGCCGTGATTTTGGTTTATATAAATTAGTTTTAAATACAGGAATAGTTAAAGGAAAAAAATAACTTACGTAGGTAGTACTTTTTTACGTCAACTTTATTATAGAAAAGATGATTTCTTTTCTAAATGCCCAGAAACATCCAGTGTATTTTGATTATTTTACCGTATAGTTAGACAAGTTACAACACAGTAAGCGTAAAAAGTAGGTTATACTTGCTGTGCATACAATTGTAAAGTTCGTATTACACTTCAGGAAGACAAAAAATAATTTTTTATTCTATAAACATCATTTCTTTCTTTATTTTTATAATTATCATCGGATAAATGCAAAATCCTACTAAAATCAAACTACATGTTTTTTTTTTATTTTAATAAGAGATTAATCTAAAATGATTAATTAAGAAACATGAATAAAAAGTGGTCACACTTTTGATCGGTTATGTAAGTAAGGTATATAATTATTTTTATGCACGGACGTATCATAATTTGACAATTATACACGAATTTCTTTGACATAAACGTCATTTTATAGCCACGGCCCTCATTATAGCCCGCCGGGCTATAATGAAACGTCAAACCAAATTACAACCTACAATATAAACAATTTAAACAGGCAACATGAAAAGTTTTTATTACAAATCGAAAAATTTTATATTCTTTAATGCAAAATGAAAATTAATTTTGTGATATTTATATGGAAACCACGGAGATACACAAAATAAAATTCAAATGACATAACTAATAAACAAACAATCAACTGTTGTTCTCCGCTTTCATAGCAACACTAGATACTGGATGTACGAGGACAAATTCTTTTCGATACAATTTTTCTAACACTCATAATTTGAAAATTTTCGTCCGTGCATAAAGTTTTGTATGTACCACGAGCGTAACTTGCTTTTATGGCCTTTGACGTGTTTTTATCCATCGGCTTACGCCTCGGGCTTAAAATCCCGCCGCAGGCCATAAAAGCCTCCTTACGCTCTTAATACATAAATAACTATAATACCTATATAGTTTTCTGAATTAGAATTGATTTCTTCTGGAATTTAATGTTTCTTTCTGAACTACTGTAATTCAATTAATTTCTGAATCCTGAATTACAAATGAAAAGGTGTAGAAAGAAATAATATCTATAATTATTCACAAATCAACAAGAATAATTGAAAATATTACTCTGATTTTTTGTACAAAAGTCCGTGTTCCCGAAAATATCTAATGATATTAAGTCAGTCAATGAACTTTTAAAAACTGAAATTATATGCTTGACGAAATTACGTAGCTTTTTATGATCTATATATTACTCGTACAACCTGGTTCTAATTAAATAAGGAGATATTCATAGTATGCGAGTTCCTTTCAAGGAACATTTCATCCCAGCATAACATTCTCTTCCTGTAACTAATTTCGTGTTATATGCGCTAATATATCACTTAATATACCAGCAGCAGAATATTAAACTTATGATATATTTGGCAATCCTGCATACGGAGAAATTGCTTTAAAATATTCATGTGCAACAAGATCTTAATTTTCTTTTCCATGCATAAAGATCAACTTTGATTAACCCATAACCTTTATCTTTTTTTACACTGTTGCTGGGTATCATCGCCAATGGAGAAAGATTATTGAAGCATTTAAATTCAAAACGATTTCATCGACAAACTAACACTCTGGATACCTATTTATCTTGATTGGAAATAGGAATGTCGGTCTTACTATGTATTAATTTTTAACAACTGGTTAAAAATATTGACCAATCAAGTACATCATGTTGTTAACAAAAAATCAGTTGTAGCCAGCACAAGACCTCTCGCCATTTCCATATTAGGCTATATAAGTATTGTACATATTTAACATTTCTGATACACACAAAAACACATGTCTTCTTTATATATTTTTATATTTTTTAATTCATTATGTTCACTCTTATTCTTCTAATGTTCGAGATTCTTTCAATTCATTGACGAGATTGACGGTATTTCAGAAGGGTATATGTAATATATGTATCTACAGGGTGTCTCTTAAATAGGGGGACATGGCTTAATCACAGACTCCTGCGGCTTAAATAAGACGATTTAACCAAATTTGCTTCTACCGGAAAGTGTACCATTTAGCCAGAATTTTCTTTGAAAAAAAATTAATTTTGCTTATAATAATCGGACGCTTTATTCGATTTGGATGAAATTTGATATGACAGTTTACACGGTTATAAGTCATCTTTGAGACTTGTTAGTTTGACATTTGGATAGACTGCTAGATTAAATTTACTTACTATTTAGCAGTGCAGACACTCAGATTTTATTTTTTTTCTGTGTGAACTGTAACAGATATCACAAATTACACAGAGAGAGAAAAGTTTACTATCGAATGTATCTTTCTGAAGAAAAATAATTTCACGTTTTCGGCATTGCCATTAAAATGTTGCGGTCTAATTAATGTTGGGACACCTAAGTTTCATACACTAGTGGTTCACTAATAATAACAAGTATTACCTTAAAAGATGGCTTATAACCATATAAACTGTCATACCATATTTCATCCAAATCGAATAAAGCGTCCGATTATTATAAGCAAAATTTTTTTTTTTTCGAAGAACTTTGAAGCAGAATTCTGGGTAAATGGTACACTTTCCGGTAGAAGCAAGTTTGGTTAAATAGTCTTATTTTAGCCTCAGGAATCTGTGGTTAAGCCATGTCCCCCTATTTAAGAGACACCCTGTATAATTATAAATATTTAATTAATAATAAAATAAGAAATATTAAATGTACTTCCCAGAAAAAGTGTTCAGCAATGTCTCTGGCTTTTTGACACTCACATTTATCTGTCAATTACAAACATTTTAATTTTTCCACTTGTTTTCCATTGGGTGTGAGATTCATTTACAACTTATTATTTTATATATTTATATGTCTCTATCTTTAACTCCATAGAAGATATTATAAAAATCTTAAATGTATCATGGAGATTCTTATATTCTATAATATTAGTAATAACAGAAATTTTCAGAAAATAATATTTAGAAGATTTTTTAAAGAAACTATTACTTCCGGTTGTTCAATTGTTACCAAAATCTAATCAGATCTTCCCAGGAATGTCAGATTAAGGAAACTGCAATTAAATATTTTTTGTCTTATAGTATTTGAGAAACCGTGGTTCCAACACACACACACACACACACACACACACACACACACGCACGCACGCACGCACGCATGCACGCACACAGACAGACAGACACACACACACACACAGACACACACACACACACACACATACACATACACACATACACACATACACACACACATACACACACACATACACACACACATACACACACACACACATACACACACACATACAGGGTCATCATAGTAAAAATGTTATAATCCGATTATAGGGACCTTAAAACGTGCTTATCCACTAAAATCTGGATATGCGATTTTTAGCATGATTCCAATACCTCTCTTAGCGAGAGGTAAAAAACCATAACTAAAAATTAATCATGGAGGTTTAATATACATATGTGTAGGGGACTGCGGCTCAGGATGAATCATGATGCTTGTATAATTAAACAAAATAGAGTTATTTAAAATAAAACAATAATAATTATAATTAAAGATATCGATTACATCAAATGAAATAAAGTAATTATTACAATGAATATTATTCTACGCGTCTTCCGTACGCCGCTCGCATTCATACCCTTCGGTGGCTGAAGATACACATTTCACATGTTTGGTAAGGACCTGCCAGGGCCGTTTCATACGATTCCCACATATGAATTTTTTAAAAGTTGTTGGGTGAAAAATCTCATACCTATACGATGTCGATAGTTGAAAAGATTATTACTTGAAAAAGTAGTAAATGTCAAATGCAATGTTGTAGAAATATGGCACATAAAATTTCGCACGTGGATGAAATGTAAAGCCAAAGTGAAAGTAGTTTTAATGCTTCTATGTTAAACATCAAGAAAGAGAAGTGCCCAATAGGCTGCGAAGATTCGAGAAAAAAATAATATTCTCTCCTGAGATGTACAGAGCGTAACATCAAATGTGACAGGGGGGGGGGGGGGTCTCCTAAGTTTCTGATTATTCTTTGTTCTTTTATCCAACGATGACACATTTTCTTCTAACTTTATCTTATTGATGGACACTTCACTTGACGATGACGGTTGCTGTATTGCCCACTACTATACTGAGACGAAACACCCTTATCGCTCACTATCACTAAACACTTAACTCTTGATAGATAATGAACATATCTTAAATGGATGACGGACACAATATTTTTAAACTATTTATACATTAATACTAACTTATAATTATTGTTTACACTCTGAACACAGACTTAACTGTTACATAATTATATTGTAACCCTAATTACGCGTACTCGCGTACGCGCACCAAACTAAACCGCTGACTACATATCTGTCCCATCTGAGTCTTTAATCTCGACTGCCTTAAAAACAAAGGGTTATCTCTTCAGACGTATTTCTGATGAAGGATGCGAGGTTGTAGCATCTATAGCTAAATAACAAGGCTGCACGTATCATTGGTAATAACTTATATGGTTAATTGTCAAAACAATAAATCGTCGCGTTCAAGACAAAACGGCATAAGCGCCAAAAAATCGTAATTTGCGATTTTGGTACCTTTCGATAGATTGGCGTAACCTCCATCTATTAAACACAGTGGCATAAGTAAGAAAAATTTATTTAAGTAGATATTTCACTTTGAAGTTGCGCAAGCGACAATCACAATTTTATTACGCAGGCTTAAAATGGCATATGCTCCATTTCTACGTAGTTTCTTATGGGTGAATGCAGAGTGAAGTGGCCCGAGTTATTGATGTCAAAGTAAGTGTTTTAAAAAATCTGCTTACTTTTAATGCAGTTAAGACATTAAAAATATATTTGTATAAAAGCGCAGACAGTTATTTGTGTCTCCTGGCTTATTATGTAAATGGCGCTTGTGTCGTTTTGCCTTGAACGCGACGAAATGTCTACGCGGTTCACATCTAGACTAAACAGACATATGAGAAAATAATGATTATTATTTCTAAACAGAATTTTGACTTACAAAGCTAACAGAGTTAAAATGTAGTTATTGAAACTGTAATTTAGAAGTTTATAATAAAGTTCATTACTTGTTATTGCACTATGCTCACCTTGTTACACAAAAAGAGCTACCTCACATAATTTTTATATTATTAGACCTAGTGCTGACATGAAATTTTCATTTACTCAACTATTTCGTAACGGTTTGATCATCCGCTCACCACAATTAATATTTGTTTCAGTTGTCGCGATATTTATATTCAAAGTTATAATATACCTACATTAATTCCTACAAGTTCTATACAAATTAACAGGTATATTCGAACCCTCAACCTGTAATTTACATCTTTTACTTTAAGTAACCCTTAACCTTTCTCCTGGCTTCGTAAAGGGTTGCCAATCCATCATGTAGCTAACTGGAAGCAGAGGACCTCGTTCGTTGTGGTAGGGCTGATAACAAGGGGTAATTATTTCCCTGAAACGACAGTCGATGTCAGCGCCTCTGGTGTCGAACGCACAACCCTGTGACGACATGATTGCAATGCGGGTCTCGTGGCCAGGAATTAGTCTGGAATTAATACTCGGGATGCCCGAATTTGATTTCGCAGTGAAAAATTTTACCGGGTACACGTGATCATAATTGTAGCAATCTAGTATAAAATAGCTATTTGTGTATTAAGAGCGCAAAATGCGACATTGTCGATTGAGAGGTTGTTGCCGCGCGACGAAGGAGGGCGGCATTCTCTCGAAATCGACAATGTCCATTTGCGCTCGAAACACACACAAGATTTTTTCTACAGTCACCACAATGGGGTGCTCCACCATAACAAAAAATAATAAAATGTACACTTTATACTTACAGTACTGCTCAATAAATAACGATTGGCTAATACAAAAGATGCGGTTTAAACTTAAAAAGGCTTTTAAATGATTATATCGTTACATTACCCATCTATTCCATAAAAAAAAAACAAAATTAGAGCATGGAAGCAAGGATTTGTGATGATTTGATGAGTTTTTGTACCAAAATGTGTGGTTAGCTGTCACGCGTCACACTGAAAAAATTAACAAATATTTCAAGGAATTTGTGATTATATAGATTTACATACGTGCATTGACTGACTTCTCGCAATTATTTATTAACGAAACAACTAATAACTTTATTGTAATCAAAATAAATAGTGAACTTGAGATCAGATGTCAGAGTACGACTTGCAACTATCCTACCGCCATCTGTGTACAATCATTCCTATTACTAAACACAACTGTTCACACAATTTATTTTATATTTAATTTTATTTTATTGTTATTTTCTATTCTTCTTGAGTTTTTATTCAATCTAATCTAAGCATTTTACACTTTTGTTTTTGTAAATGAATGCCCTATTTCATTTTCACAGCAGTGTGGCATTTTGTTTGGTTATGTTAAATACCAACAGAGCATATGTCAAATTGACTTGTGAACGTGGTAAATGTGTAACTACAGTGCCATTAGTTCCTAACTAAACGTTTTCATTAAGAATGTAGACAAGTGACATTTCTCAACATCGTATATTTAGAAATTTGGACACCGAGCGTTTTTTCTACTTTGTCGCGCATGAGCGGCAAACTGACATTTTGCGTTGACAAAAGAGAGCGCAAATGGCTACTTTCTATAGTGACTGTAGAAAAAATAATATTTTGTTTTATCAAGTAAGTACAGTTATGAGAGCCTTCAACGGTTCAGATATATCGTCATTTCCGAAAGCTACAATTAAAAGCAAATTGCCACTTGGCACACCCAGAAATGATAACGTAAAAAAAATATATCATCACGGCATATTACCCATTTCTGGGTGTGCCAATCTGCTTGATCGCAGATACCGGTAATGATGATAACGTATGTCTCAAAAGTTTTGGCATAAATTTCAACATTCTTTTTTTTTTTGCAGAAAATAATGCTTTTACTTGAAGTCTTGTACTACATAATAGTTAACAGTTTCATTAGCAACTAATTATAAACTTAAATTAAATAAAGAGGTCCGTGTTCTTCAAGACGCAACCTTCTGCGGACTCCTATCAATTAGCTTTTGGACGGCATTTAAATAGTTTTTGTCGGACTTTTCTATATACTCTGCGTCGAAGTTCCTCCTCATTTTGGGCTTCCCACCATCCATCGTAAACTTTACGATCTAAAAGAGCACAAAAATGGGACGAGCCTGGGGAAGGTTAGGGGGATTGTCATTCCGCGAAACAAATGGTATGTTTCGGTCTGCTAGCCAAGTTTGAGTTTGTTTTGCATAGTAACAAGAAGCGAGGTCTGGCCAGAACATAATATCGTCCCCAGCATGTTCTTCTTCAATAAAATTAACCAATTTCGTTAGGCAATCCAGTGCTTCACCTCTTACTCGACCCACATAAAGCCTGAGTTGTCAAAGTTAAGATAAGATGTTAAACAAAATTGTTTCCATAGAAACTTGTGATTCTCTTGTTATTACTGATTTTATAGCATCTGAAATTTGTGCCAAAACTTATGAGACATACGTTATATTTATATTTTCATCACTGAAAATAGAATCGATATCTCTGATATCAAAATCATGACAGGTGTAAAACATTTTTCTACTGCGTAGAATAGTTATTTATGCAACAAAAGTGTAAACACAAGCTTTATGACACAAGGTCTTGCCGAGTCTCGAAAATTATTGACCGAATGTCATAAAGCTTTTTACACTTGAGTTGCATACAATATTTTTTATAGACATTCCTGAAACAAATTCGAAATTTAACAGACAAAAATTTCAACACACTATAGCTGCATTCTTTTTACTAATATCTCACCTCACTTGTTCTCAAAGTGAGGTGAGATTGAAGTGAGGTGAGCTGAGATAGTTGCTTAGCAAATAGAACGCAATTTAGAGAAAGAACGGAATACCTATTATCTTTCTTTGTTTATCATATGTTTTATTTTTTAGTATGTTGACATTTTCATTTTGTTTTCGAATTTATTTTAAATATATGACAAGGTGGACCTGCTAAAAAGATTAAAAATGTCAAACAATAAATCTGCATTGCACGAATTTTCATTGCAAATAACATCCTAAAACAATTCAATTTATTTATTAAATTTATAATTAAAGAAATACAATTTCACTTATCAATATTAAATTATTAACATAAACAGTTTCTGAAATATTCATTTTTAAACAACAAATAATGTGGAAAAAAGACCCCTACTCCTCAACTGAGGTGAGACACTCAACAAGCATCACCACGCTAGGTAGCTCAGTATCGGTAAGGGGGGAGGAATCCGCCTCACTTCATTTCATCTCAGTTGGGACAAATAGAACTGTCAAAATTACTGAGACAACTGAGGTGAGCTGAGATGAACTGAGATTGTGTGTAAAAAAATGCACCTTACATGTCGAGTTCACATTTGACAGATATCACATCTGAAGTTGGATACTGCAATTCTTACTGTTGTCAATCAGTATTACCAACATGAATGTATTGAAAAACTAAATTTAAGTAAGACATACGTGTATTGATGGTGGTAGCTCTATAATGTGTAAAGTAAATAAAATACGAAAATAGTTTACTTTACACACTGTCTGGAGTCTGTATCAACTTTACACATCGGAGTATAAAATAATATATTATTTTGATACTTTATGTTATAGACTGCATCATACAACTTTCTAGATTCTGTTGGTAATACGTTTAGAACAGGTGCAGAAGCTGCTTCAACTATTTCTTGGGGTTTTCTCGAGGGTTTTCTGCTGTATTCTTGGTGTTCCATTTTAGAAAATAAACGACGTAGAGTTAAAAAAATATACCATTTAAAAAAATATATGTTCTGACTTGAGAACCACTGGTTTAAAAAGAATTTTGTCTTTTGGTCTTCTGTATTGCCTTAGGTCTGGGCTGATATGAAATTTTTAATTTCGCAATTGTTTCGCGACAGTTTGATCTTCCAAGGGCTGAACTGCGCTAACATAAACAATTAAACCATGAGCTGAGCACACATATTTTATTTCAATATGAATTTTGTTTACTTTGGGCTTGCTTTTAAAATTCAAAATTACATTTTTAAAAGAATCTTCTCATATTTATGTACGATTAAAATCGGAAAAAAATAAATTAAAAAATCAAATGATTCATATATTCCAGTTCCAAATAATGGCTATAAATTTATACATCCAAATTTGATCACATCTATAAATTTTTAGTTATGATCTATGCAATAAGTAAATCCTATAAAACTTTCTAATGGTCAGTTGAAGTCGAGTAACGAATATAGTTCCATTTTCCATTTGGTATGCTTCGGAATTGCAGTGTTCGTTTTAATATTTCTCTGCTCGAGTGGTAGCCACACAGATGTAGGTAATGTAGGTTTTGAATGAATTGCTTGCTCTTATTTTATTGAATAGCTGGATATTTATGCCTGAGTGCGGATTACAGTGAAATATTGAGCGTGCCTTGCAGATGTGCAGCACTTTGTATATTTAAACCTGTTTTACATTATTTAGTCACACTAATTCCGCATTCTGCTCTCTATTCGCTTAATGGAAAAAGGAATTAAAGGAATCAAACGGTCACATTACACCTTTTATTACATTTAAAATGCAAGTTATAGGATTCTAAGATTTTTAGTGCCAAACTAATATTACTTACTTAAATGAAAATAAATGTATGAAACTTTGACATTGCCTCGCGACTGTCTTACAGATGACATATTTGCTTACATTTTTACCTCCCGCTACCCTTAGTAAGGGAGGTATAGGGATCGTGCTAGAAATCTCATATCGAGATTTTAGTAAATGACCACCTTTTAAGGTCTAAAAACCATTTTTGATCGGACCCATTTTGATTAAACTTTTTTTACTCATTTTGGTCAGTATTATATGCCCTCATAATTTGTGGCACTTATTTTGTAACACCTTGTATAATTGAAATTTAGATATACCCAAATCATTCAAGCAGCCAATGCACGTCATCACTTAGTGTAAAAACCTTAACGCATTAAAATCACTAATAGTGAAAAATGAAATAAAATTTCAATCATTTTTAACCGTCAAGAAGTGTATAGCCTTATATAATTATTATTAAGATGAATAGTAGAGTTCATTACTTATCGTATATGACATGAATAATATATAAATAATGTACATCAACGTCATATTATTCGTTTAATTGTTGCTATAGTTGGCAACATTGATAATTTGCATGTTTATACTGTCAAAGTTATTATTTGACAATTTGAAAAATATTTGTATCGTGTTTGAAACATTTTTGTGCATTGTAAAGGCCTATTTATAATAAAGTAACAGCGCAACTTGACCGTTAAAGCAAACACAAAATCTGCGAATCTCCCAAAGTAGCACTTTTAATCCGTCAGAAGAATTCGGTATATTTCTTTGAAATTCGGCATTTATTGCCTTTATATGGCATGCATAAGTATAAATAAGGTTAGTATTATAAAATAATTTAAATAGAAATGGACAGTGACTAAAATAATATTTATTTTGTAGATGTGACAGTTCGTGACCATGTCGATAATACAGATTGCAATATGTATAACTTCTTTCATAAAGATTCTAAAACCTCTGCAAACGTAGCAGTACATGACGTCACACATCTAGTTTCTTTTATTCAATTTTTATTAATGACGTGCATTGGCTGCTTGACTGATTTTTGTATAGTTAGATAGTTTTACTAATTTAGCAGGTCATAGTTTTTTTTTTATAAAGAATACCATGTTTCACTAAAATTTAAAATAAAAAGTTATTCCTCTTCAGGAGCCGAGCCGTGGGCGCACGTATATTAACTGCCAAATATATTTCATGTAATATTTCTCCTAAATATAAATTGGAAGGCGCGATGTTATATTTACTAACCTAGTATTTATTATCCTTACTTTAAAAAATTCTGCAGTCTTAGAATATTCGGGGAAATTCTTCCCGAAGTTCTTCATTGCTTTGGAAAATATATGAGGAGTACGTGATGTTTAATGACGGGCGTTAAGCCGAGCGGAACTCTTCCAGATAAGGATAACCTTACATAAAGGACAAAGATGGACGTAGGGTCAAACGCTTCCTTTCCACTGTGTTAATCTCAAGTTTTCTCATCCGCTGTTAATTATGTTTTATTGCTCAACTGCTAGAATGTGTCTTAGATCTGGATAAGCAAAACGTGAAGGCTTTATAATCGGGGAATGTTTCCTTAAATTCCAAATGGAAACAAAAAGAAGAGGAAGATTGTTTAACCCACACATAATTTCAAGACGTTGCAGACTGAACGGTTTACTACTGCGTAGTATACATTTTGAAATTATGGAGAGATTTATAGGTAATGCATTTTTACCTCCCGCTACCCTTGGTAAGGAAGGTATATGGATCGTGCTAAAAATCACATATCGAGATTTTAAATGACCACGTTTTAGGATCCCTAGAATCCAATTTTAACATTTTCACGATGATGTCTTTATGTATATATATATATATATATATATATATATATATATATATATATATATATATATATATGTGTGTGTGTGTGTGTGTGTATGTGTGTATGTGTACGGATTTTGTTTTCGCTCTAAGTCAAATACTATCATTCAGAAAATTTTTAAACCATGTAATCTAATGTGCAAAGAAGCCATTAGATTTTGGTATAGATCAGATAACCGGAAATGACACTTTACTTGAAGCTCAAAATAGTTTTTCTTAGAAAAATACCCTTAAATGTTATTTTTTCACGATTATTATAAAAATTAAAGATAGTTGAATTTTCTACAGGACTGCATTAATTTTCAATATTTATAATATAATCTATTTTATAAATCCCGGAGCGAATGACCTACATATGTTTTAAAGATAAGCACATCTCCTTAGTTACACAATTCAGATAAAATTTGACATAAGTGTATATCACATTTTGTACGAATCCTAATAAATAAATAAATAATTCCAAGTAATTATTTGAAATAGAAATACTACAATCTTTAATTATATTAAAATATCAGATTTATAAAAAATATCTCTCAATTATTATAATTTGCGATTACAAGTACGTATTGGGATGGTAACCATAAAAAATATCGGTTTGGGTTACGGTTTCGGTCTTCGTGAAAATAAAAATTCGGTTTTACAAAAAGGGTTTCGGTTTTGCAGAAGTAATTTATGAGAATAATAATATTATTGATTTTGATTGAACAATTAATTATTATAATGATGCAAAAAGTGTCCACAAACACGTGTACAAAGTTTTATAACAATCAATTTTAATGGGAAGCAAATATTCAAAATATTCTAATTTCGCATGTTAAATGCCTATGTAAATGTAACATGTAACGGATTTCGAGCGCCACCTGATTGAGGTACTTCGTTGCAAATTGAAATACGTTTCGACAAAAAAAAATTGTTTATATTTTTTTATACATAAGTATTTTAATAATAAAAATTTACAATATTTAACAACTAACAAGAGACCAGTATATAATGGGGTTAACCGATAAATAAAAAAGGGTTTTGCTTTCGGTTCCGGTTTTGTATCTGTTTCGAATTTCGGTACAGGTTTTGGTTTCGGTTCTCATATTTTTCCGGTATTTTTCGGTTAATGGTTTCGGTTCCGGTTTCTGTTACCATCCCTGCTTATTCCATTACCTATATTATTATCCTCATGAAACGCATGAAAATAAAAAGAAAATCTATCAATCAGAAAAACAAAGCTTCTAAAATTTATAAGAGAAATGAAAGACAAAACAAACAGAGAAAAATAAAGAAAACATGAAGATATTAAGACACAACACAGAATATAAAGAAAAAGAAAACAAGACAAACAGAAAATATGTGAAGAAATTAAGGCAAGTTATTAAATGAAATAATTTTAAACCAATTTTTAGAAAGATTCTAAAAAAAATTAGGTAATTGGATTATTAAATCGGTTAATTCAATTTTTTAAAAACCTTTAAGTATACGTATACATGAAAAACAGTAATAGAAATAAAATATCTGGAAAAAATAATAGGGAAAGCAAAATGGGACAGAGAAACAAATGAAAGCATTAGAAAACAAGCAAATCAAGAACAAATGTTATTAAAATTAGAGAACAAACAACTGAATTGGTTTGGACATACTAGAAGAATGGAGCAAGATAATCTGTTAAAAAGTTATAGATTCAAAAAAAAAAAAATCACAGGAGAAACACAAGAGGAAGACCAAGAAAAACTTGGAAGGAAATAATAGAAGAGACAGGTAAAAGCAGAGGAAATGAAGAAACTAGCAAAAAAGGACCTGGCAACAAGGTTGCAATCAGTCGAAACTGCACCCCGGCAGTTCGAACTCAACCAAGCTAATATCTCCTATAATATAAACAATTTTTTCAACTCCCATGCGTGAAGTGAGTGCTTCACGTATCAATTTTTATGTGTGAAGTTTGATTTTTTGTACACTGTGCGTGAAGTAGAACTTCACGCACCGTTTACCGTTTATTATTTTAAATGTTACAAACTGAATTGTATTTTAATAAAATAAATCTGTTAAACACCCGTAACATTGGTAACCATGTTACGCAAGTCGATAATACAGAGGCTTTACGTTAAAAGAATGACAATATGAAGAAAAAATATATTTTATTGCAAGGTCATAGAAAAAGTATAGTACGTAACACGTGTGTGAAGCCTATTTTACATTCTCCACCCTCATGTAAAAATTTCAGCTTCACACACTTGCCACATAATATACTATTTTGTAATAGTAAAAATAAAATTGTCTTTTTTTAGTATAATACACGTGTCTAAAAATAATAAATTTTATTTTGTCCGAAATTTATTTGTTGGCAAGATTATGAATGTTTACTGCTTCATAATAAACACATCATATATTTATGTGGGTTTGGAAAATTTCTTTTCAGTTTCATTTCAAACGTGTAAAACATGAAACATACTTTTTTGTTAAAATCATCATTTTCAACGTTGCAGAAAATATAAAATTATATAAATAAAAATAGAAGCACTATAAAGAAATGTTCTTTTAAAACATTAAAATGTAATGTCGATGTTCTCATATGTTACGTGCGTGTTTCCATACATTTCTTGAACATCCTGATTTTTCTTTGTGTAATATGCAATATATCATCCAAGTTTCCACCATGTAGAAATATTTCTTTATTACTTTCTGACATGAATCAATATTGCACTTGTGTTGACGTATCCACCCTGCAGTTAGATGTGATTACGTTAGGCTAATCCTGCTGGAACCTTCCAGAAGTAATTTCCATAGTGCAGAACACTAAACAGAAGATTAATGCGTAAAAAATTATAGTCGCGCCCTAAAGTTCAAGGCTTCAATACTTTTATCCCAACTGTCAAGATAAACAGCTGAAAAGGTTGGTTTTCAGCTGTTTTGTTATTTGTTCATTCGGTGACGTTTCTAACCTTTCCATGCACTTTTTTTCTGTACCTTTTTATCCACAAATAAGATATTATAATAAAATTATTTATTTAATACATGTTAATCCGAACGACTGTCATAGGCGCTCTATTCCATTGTTAACTGTAATGAAGTATACCAAATTTTCGAAAACTTAATTACATGATTGAACTTTTTTGTTCTGAAATTCATCAAGGATTCCTAAAAAATGACGTCTTAAATCTCGTCTCTTCCCTTGCTAGTTGTATTACTAAAGAAAACTTTTGGGATAAGAAAGAATGTTCAATCATATGATGATATAAATTTTGTTGCAGAAAGATAACTATTTACAAGGAAATTCTAAAAAAAGAAATTATATTACATATTGACAAATAATAGGGTTTTATTTATTCACAATTATTGTTATACAATAAATATATGACCACTATTTTTTACCTCCAGCTACCCTTGGTAAGGTAACACCTTATGTTTCGGCCCTATTTTACTATAAAAAGAAACCATTAGATTTTGTTCTAAATCGGATAACAGAAAATGGCACTTTACTTGAAGCTCATAATGGTTTTTCTTCAAAAAATACCATTAAATGTCATTTTTTCGCATTAAATGTTATTGATTTTTCTATAGGTATACCTTTATACTTTTTATACATATTTTCAAATTTCAAATGTATTGAACTGAAACGACGGTTCCATAGCGAAGTGCAATACAATACATACTTAAATAACATAAAATGGAAATGGCGAGAGGTATTGTGCTGGCCAAAACACATATTTTTTTCTGTGTGAACCGTAACACATATTACAAATTACACACAGAGAGAAAAATTTACTAGAATGTATCGTTCAAAAAAAGTTGTTTTACCTTATCGGCGTGGACATTAAAAAATTACGGTCTAATCAATGTTGGGACACCTAAGTTTCATACACTAGTGATTGGCTTATAACCATATAAACTGTCATACCAAATTTCGGCAAAATCGAATAAAGCATTCTGTTATTATAAGCAAAATTATTATTATTATTTTTTCTTTGAAGCAGAATACTGGCTGACTAAATGATACATTTTGCGGTAAAGGTAAGTTAAATCGTCTTATTTTAGCCTCAGAAACCTGTTAATCCATGTCCCATATTTTAGACGCAGCCTGTGTTACAATCGTGGTGGTATATTTATTTATAGCCCTTATTATCGCTATTAACTTCACATTTTTTACAATGTATTCTATTCGTAAAACGATGACATCTTCATCTCATCTGTTGCATAAACATGTTATAATGACTTTTATCTCTTATTATTGTGCCTGAGATAGACCCAGCATCTCAGGATTAGTGCGTCTGACTCTCAAGCACGCGTTGTTCTTTTAAGAACTCGGCACAATAAATCGCGACACACAAAGGACATTGTGTTGCATTATTCCAGCAATAATGCCGGTACAGCTGTCAAAAGTTTCATTATATATGTTCGATTCGCTGATCTGTAGATGGAGTAATTAATCAGCTAATGAAAGTTGGGCTGTTGAGAGTTGTTAGAAATTTCAATGAGCAAAAAGTTACACATAATTAATATGTGGTTCCTAGTTTAATCAAATGCACTTATCACACATGCACAGCTGGAATTCATGCAGGAATTTATTTATGATATACAGCAGGATAATGATAAATAAATAGTCATTGCTTTATAGTTCAGTCAATACAGGTTTTTACTAACACATTAATCGTACATGAAATTCCTCTAAAACTTAAAACATCTGCAAATCGGCTTAGTTCACATTTTTTCATCTACAATTTCGGCACAATTAAAGATAATCAATATCAAGTATTTAATACGTGGCGAAATTTCAATAGAATAAACTGAGTTGTAAGCCGATTTGCAAATGTTCAAAATTTTAAAGGAATTTCATACAAGTATAAGTTGTTAGTAACTACAAAATCGTGTAATATTATAACATGAAGAAAATTTTCATGCTGAATTCAAATTTTCAAATCGCGTTATCGTATCTTTAATTGGGTGAGAGTGGTGCGTGAATTTATAGGAAAGCGTTGACAAAATTATTTAAAAATCATCGATAATTTACTTCTTTAGATGCCAGGACATGTAAACTATTATAAATAGCAAAACCTATTAGACTTATAGCCGAGATAGACGACAAAAATTAATGATCATTAAGGGTTAGATATAGTATGCGGACTTGAAGTTGAGACTGATGACAGATTTCAAAATTGTGTCTATTAACAAACCAAAAAATATTGAATGTAGTAAGCACGTAGTACTTATTGTATTGTACTCGTACAGTACAAAACAATAAGTAGCATGTATTTCCAACAGTCAATATTTTCTGGTATGTTAATAGACGCAATGTTGACATCTGTCAACAGTATCACCTTAAGGTACGCATACTATAACTATACTTGCCGTCAAATAATAGGGCTGTTGCAAGAATTTTTATATGACTTCTAAGTATTAAATTTTAAAAGATATTGTTCTTTAAAGAGCCTCAAATTTAAAAATATCATGAAATATCCTTTAGATATTTTACAATTAATTTTTGAAATTTGGATAAAATTTTGAATAAGTCACGTGATCTGAAACAGAATGTGACGTCAGAACACATACATCTTCAGCGGTTCTAATTGGTCCGTTTATAATGTAAAAATTTTTGTGTTTAGTATCAAGTGTATTGTCAAAGTTGTCAAACAAATGTCAAATTTTTAAGATTGGTTCAAGTTGTATAATATGTAGGTAATAAAAAGTTCAAAATAAAATGAGTAATTTACGATATTGTATTGTGCCTTCTTACAAAAATACTGTTAGGAACAAACCTACTATAGAGTTTACAAATTTGTCAAAAGATGCGGTGGAAAGAAAATTGTGGCTAGAAGCAATAGGTTGAAGAGCTGATAATGTCAGAAAAATCGTGTTTTCATGTTTGTGAAGATCATTTCAACTTTCATCCACCTTCAAGATAACAGTATATTTTTGTTGCTTCACTTTATGTTCAGGGCAAACTTTACATCTACTATACAGATATTTTTTCTCGACATAGATCTGCATATCCTATAGCAGATTCAATGTAAGAATCATAACCAGAACCTTAAAGTAAAATATGTTATCATTTTATATAGTAAATTCAGTTCTTATATATTATTTTATCTCAGATCTTTAACACCCCTTATTTCGGTAGCAATAAAACAATCATTCTCTGATATAAATTCAGCCACCATCCAGCTACTGACCTTCGGTAAATTGTCCGACTTAGCTTGAGTGTAATTATTATTCATTTACAATGAGCAATGTCAGCGTCAAATGTCAAATTAAAAGATTTTTTATTAACATGTGACAAACTGTAAGCCTACGTATATTTATGTAAATAATATGAATAAACCTAGGTGATGGAAAAACTATTTTCCTATTGGCTATTAATGATGTAATGTATGTGCTTCTACGTCACAGGAGTGGGGGGTAGTTTTTCAGGACGCCAATCTTTTTATTTAATTATTTCCACAAATAACAGCAAATTATTAAAATAAAAATTATTACTAAGAAAATCATTGCATAAACTTTCATTTAAAATAGTTTTTGAAAAATGTGAAACAGGCTCATTATGGACTGGAGATTTCTACATTGATGCCAAATTTTTTAAGTGTCTACCTGTACAATTATCTGTAATCTATCTATGTCATTTTATATTCTGACATTTTCGTTAGTACTTGCGTGCGCTTTTTATTCCCAATCCTATAAATTGCATTACATTTACACTTTTGAGAAGAAAATGAGTGAAACTCATGAATTAAATAGTCCTGGTTCTTATAAAAAACGTTTAGGAAAACAAAATTTGAATGGGCAGGCAAAAACAGTTATTGCCAATGTACACAATTTTTTTCAAAAAATTGGCGTTATATCCTAAAAAAAAATATAATTCATTAAATAACAAGAAGCATGATGTGTTGGCAGATCTACTGTTTACCTATGTGCTAATAATCAATTATTCTTACCTTTTATTTAGATTTCACCGGTTATCGTACCTACTTTAACGCAAACGCGACCTTAGCTTGATGTTTCAAATAGAAATATAAATTTTCCACAGAGACAATTTTTATATTTTATATTACGTATTACTGTCTTACCTTACTTATTTGTAATAATATTTTCTTCATTTACAATGTATTAAAAATTTTAATTAGTTTTAAATGTATTATGACATTTGCGTTCATTCCTGGTCATGTCAAGTTACAAGCGGCAACACCGCTGGGCAAGGGACAGGGTGCGGAAAGGGATAAAAGTTGAACATCAGTCCATAACCATTTGAAGGCGAGTATAACCGTTAATGATCATTATTTTTCGCCGTCTGTCTAGGCTATTAGGCCCGATATTTTCATCTCTGGTAAAACTCCCGGAACAATATGGCATCGACAAATTGACACATGTGTAATTTTTACAATTTAGACAATAATATTGATGCTGTGTTTTTCCTTTAACTGCCAGTTAAATTAACAAGCTGTTTAACCGGAGATGAAAATACTGGGCCTAAGTATTAAATACCTAATATTGTTTATTTTTTGAGTAATTTAAATTTCTTTAATAAATTGTTATTCTGCTTAACTATTTTTAACATATTTTACAGCTAAACATCGATTTCGCTCAACAAGCGAAGAAAAAATAGCCACAACGCGTTGCGGACAGTGCTGTACGACCAAATACCGAAATCTGATTATTTTTACCTCACGCTACCCTTGGTATTTAAGGTCCCTAGAATTAAATTTTAACTTTTTCATGATGATGTCTGTATGTATGTATGTATGTATGTATGTATGTATGTATGTATGTATGTATGTAAGTATGTATGTGTGTGTGTGTGTGTGTGTGTGTGTGTATGTATGTGTATCAGTGGCGTTTTCTCCATGAAAGCATAGCAAGCAGTGCTTGCCTTTATATTTTGTTACTTTTAATATATTTTTACAATTATATTTATATATTTAGAACTTTAATATATCAAAATTTAAAAGCAAAGACACAAATGTATTTGCTGTTGCCTACTGCACCGTTAATCTAATTCTATCACTGGGATACGTACTATTACGATCTTACCATGTTGTACAAAACGTGCTGGTAAGCAGAACTTCGAGTGCTTACACCGCCTATACCTACACTATACCGAACATTGCCGAACATGCAGCCTTCTATACTGAAAATATTTCGCTGTTTAGGTTCATCTGCAAGCAGTTTTTATATTGCTTCCATGAACAAAATTTAAGTGAAATAGATAGTAAATGTTAAAATAGGATACGAATAAAAGTAAAATTTATTTATAAGGTATCTATATTTTATATTTCTACATTTATTTTGTTTCAATTAAATTTTGAAAATAATAATACTCCTTATATTTTTATACAGAATGGATAACATTTGTGCAATAATAATAAAAAAATTACAAGAAAAGCCATTTGGCAATTTTGAAGAAAAAAAACCTTTTTTGCAAATGGTAGACCAGTTCCTCCTATGAAGTTATTAACAACAACTGTTAAACATATAACAAGGCATTTTAATACCGATTTATATGACAAACATGTGTGGCTATGTGATAGTGAAACATTACTAAAATTATATTGTTGACCATGTTTATTATTTAATAAAGAAAAATCAGTATGGAATGATATTAAGCGAGGCTTTTGCGACTTAAATAATATACATACGCAATATCACGTCAAGTCTGTGATCTGGCAATTTTTGTTTTTTGCATATGAAAGGGGAAAAACATGCATTTGCACATCCCTTCGAAACATGTAAGTCAATTATAAGGCATTTGACCTTGAATGAAAAAAAAAATTCGCCTGCGGCGCATTTTTTTTTATACCTTACCTACGCCATTACTGCTTGCCTTCTTACAAAATGCACGAGACGCCGCTGATGTGTATGGATTTTGTTGACGCTCTAACTCAAATACTGTCATTCAGAAAATTCTGAAACTTTGTATTTCTATCCTATTCTAATATGGAAAGACACCATTAGATTTTGGTGTAAATCGGATAACCGAAAATGGCACTTTACCTGAAGCTCATAATGGTTTTCCTTGAAAAAAATACCATTAAATGCCAATTTTTGCATTTTATGTCATTATGAAAATTAAACGTTATTGAATTTTCTACAAGAATTCATTAATACTTTTTCTAGATATTTTACAGATAAATTTAAAAATCATTTTTTTTATTAATCCCGAAGCCTAAGATAAACACAATTCCATTGTTACACAGTTCATATTTCAAATGAATGTAACTGACAGCTAAATATCACTGTCAAAAAAATAATTATTTCAAGTTAATACTAGTGACATTTTAAAACGAAAATAGTAAATAAAGCAATAGTTATATGCAATGGCACATATTATAGTTTGCAGCATTACTAAAAACGTAGGTATGTATTTAAATTAATAAAAATTAAATAGCGGGGAAATTTTGTTGGCCACATCAGATTTTTCGTGTTGTGGTCGTGTTTTTTTATTAACTGCCAGTTAGGTTATGTTACAATCTGTATTTGTCTGTTTTTTTTTTTAAACTATAACGTAACCTAACTGACAACTCATGATTAGTAGTTGTGAAACAATTTTGTGTTTTCAATAAAGATAATGTCAGTCCAGAAATCGAGTTTTATTCAGAGTAATACATTATCTTGCGAGTTAAAGTTTAAAGACTAGTAGACAGTGGTTTTTAGGTAGATCAATTTTCGGTATTTGATCGTTTTGCACCGTCCACAACGCGTTGTGGTTGTTTTTAGCTCACTGAGCGATTTCGATGTTTGGGCGTAACAAACACACATCAAAAACTTCCATTTCTCCTGATCTGATGATATTCCTGCGCCATACGAACCGTACCGGAAACGCCCGAGCGTTGACAAACAGTCGCCCAGTCAGACGACGTAGAATAAAACTCACAATGATGGGGATATATCTGTCTTTGTTTCTCTTAGCTATTGATATAGGTAAAGGAGTAAGACAGAGTTTGTTTGCGAGAGGGGAAGCTGGCACCCCGCCATTCCGGGTGAAAGTTCCGGCTCTTTACGATTGTTCGTAGGCCGAGCCAAAACAAAATTGAAATGAACTGCGGTTAGGGAACATCATTAGGAAGGCTAGGTAAAGAAAAAGTCAATTATGGAGGATAGTTTGTTTTTGTAACGACGTAGGCTGATGGTTACCAAATTCATACACTTCATATATAGAAAGAAAGTTGAACTTTAAATTAAGTGGGTGATTTAGAAAATGATTTACCTATCTAGCCGTGCAGGAAAATCTGTTTAAATTGAAACATCTATTTTTTACAATTTTTACGATCACTCACTCCCAAAATTAATAAAATATCTGTTGTGGCTATCACAAGACCTCTTCCCATTTCCATATTAGGCTATATAAGTATTGTACATATCTGACATTTCTGATACGCACAAAAACACGTATCTATACAGGGTGTCTCTTAAATAGGGGGACATGGCTTAACCACAGATTCCTGAAGCTAAAATAAGACAATTTAACCAAACTTGCTTCTACCGGAAAGTGTACCATTTAGCCAGAAATCTGCTTCAAAGTTCTTCAAAAAAAAATTAATTTTGCTTATAATTACAGAACGCTTTATACAATTTGGATGAAATTTGGTATGGCAGTTTATATGGTTATAAGTCATCTTTTAAGGTGATACTGGTTATTATTAGTGAACTACTAGTGTATGAAACTTAGGTCTCCCAACATTAATTAGACCGTAACTTTTTAATGGCAATGCCGAAAACGTGAAATTATTTTTCTTCAGCAAGATACATTCAATAGTAAACTTTTCTCTCTCTGTGTAATTTGTGATATCTGTTACGGTTCACCCAGAAAAAAATAAAATCTGAGTGTCTGCACTGCTAAATTTTTAAAATAAATTTAATCTAGCAGTCTATTCAAATGTCAAACAAGTAATTTTTAATGACAGCAACGAGTTGTCAATCTTCACAACTTGTTTAGGAGTAAGCTGAGATATGTAATCGTCTTATTTATAATAATGGTAGTAAAATACTATTAGGCCGAACAAACGGATGTTACTAATTTTAGAATATTGCAAAGAAAATTTTTGACAACCCATAAAACAATTGTTACTGTCATTAAAAATTACTTGTTTGACATTTGGATAGACTGCTAGATTAAATTTATTTTAAAATTTAGCAGTGCAGACACTCAGATTTTATTTTTTTCTGAGTGAACCGTAACAGATATCACAAATTACACAGAGAAAGAAAAGTTTACTATTAAATGTATCTTTCTGAAGAAAAATAATTTCACGTTTTCGGCATTGCCATTAAAAAGTTACGGTCTAATTAATGTTGGGAGACCTAAGTTTCATACACTAGTGGTTCACTAATAATAACAAGTAACACCTTAAAAGATGACTTATGACCATATAAACTGTCATACCAAATTTCATCCAAATCGAATAAAGCGCCCGATTATTATAAGCAAAATTAATTTTTTTTCGAAGAACTTTGAAGCAGATTTCTGGCTAAATGGTGCACTTTCCGGTAGAAGCAAGTTTAGTTAAATCGTCTTATTTTAGCCTCAGGAATCTGTGGTTAAGCCATGTCCCCCTATTTAAGAGACACCCTGTATATATTTTTTAATTCATTCTATTCACTCTTATTCTTCTAATGTTCGAGATTCTTTCAATTCATTGATGAGATTGGCGATATTTCTGCAGTGTATAAGTAATATACCGTGAGTATTTTTTAACGTGAAACATTGGGTTTATCTTATCCATGGTTACGACTTGACATTTAATTGACAGCAATGTATTTGCCCGTTCCATTTAAAATGAAACATAGGGAACGAATTTGACATTTGATAAGACGTCAATAGAGGTTAATTTTGTTTAAATAATTATACCTGCATTCTAAATTAAAATTAGTTGTAGAAAAAATATAGTGTACACCTTGTGCCCGAGTGGTTTTCTGACTCGGCTAAATTTTTTACAATATTTAAATATAATACTTCTGTCGAATTCATTCCCCATGTGTCATTTTAAATGAGACAAATACATTACTGTCTATCGAATGTCAAATCATAACTTATAGGAAAATTCAACGGTTATCTGTCATATTGACAAGATGTCATTAGAGGTTAATTTTGTTTAAATAATTATACCTGTTTTCTAAAAATTAAATTTAGATGTAGAAAAAATACTGTGTGCACCATATGCCCGAAATATATTTAGTGCTCTCGAGTGGTTTTCTGACTCCGCTAAATTTCTTACAATATTTAAATATAATACTTCTGTCAGATTCGTTCCCTATGTTTCATTTTAAATGGAACGGGCAAATACATTGCTGTCTATCAAATATTAAGTCGTAACCATGGATATGACAAACCCAATGTTTCACGTTAAAAAATACTCACGGTATGTATATATAGTTATAAATATTTAATTATTAATAAAATAAGAAATATTAAATATGTATTTCCCAGAAAAAGTCTTTAGTAATGTGTCTGGCTTTTTGACACCTTTGACACTCACATTTACCTGTCAATTACAAACATTTTAATTTTTCCACTTGTTTTCCATGGGCTGCGAGATACATTCAACTTATTATTTTATATATTTATATGTCTTTATCTTTAACTCCATAGAAGATATAATAAAAATTTTAAATGTATCGGATAGAGATTTTTATATTCTTTAATATTAGTAATAACAGACATTTTCAAAAAATAATATTTAGAAGATTTTTTAAAGAAACTATTTCCGGTTGTCCAATTGTTACCAAAATCTAATCAACTCTTCCCAGGAACCGTGATTCCAATATCCACACATACACAAAAACACAGACACACACACACACGCACGCACGCACACACGGAAATCATCGTAAAAATGTTATAATCGGATTATAGGGATCTTAAAACGTGCTTATCCACTATAATCTGGATATGTGATTTTTAGCATGATTCCAATACCTCTCTTAGCGAGAGGTAATATTTATATACCTTGTTTTTGCATTAAGCACAGATATTTTTTATATTATTTCTACAAATTCTAATGAGTATAGATTGTTAAAGATTTTTCAGAATATAAAATGACTTTACTAGCCAACTTTTTACTTATATTTTTTTTATCAATATTTTATCTTACACTAAGGATGTAATGGTATTCAAAAATGAATAATTCGTATTTAAAATATTTAAATAAATCCAGAAACTTTCACAAAGCTAACACATTATTGCTATAATTACCTGTAGGTATTTTCATTTATACTCGTAGTTACTATCCTCCCATTTACAATATTCGTTGATAGAAAATTTCACTAGTTTTCTATGGCTAGGTAAATTACGAGCAGATATTTTTAAGATATTGACCGACACCGACTGAAATAGTACCTACAACAATAGCATTGCCATTTAGTATACCATTATTATTTTGGCGAAAGTATTGGGTTCTAAACCCGGTGAAGTCCATCAACAAAAATTAATAAATACGATTATAATCTTCATCTATCAGTGCTTCCACGCCGGATTGCAAAATTGCATTTTGAACATTTCACTTTTCATGTACAAATTTTGTGGTTATGTGGTTATAAATTTATGTAGGCCATAGATGTAAAATTTTACAAATGTCAAAATGTGTTGTGTCAAAATATTGAGAATTGGGCCCTTTATTGTAAAATTAAATTATGTATCGATAGTGTCATAAAATTTGTAAAAATGTCAAGTGCTAAGTTTTGGTGGAACACGCTCCAGAACCTTCTTTCTGAGAGTAAAGAGTGCAATACGGTAGTAGTAAAGCACTAGGGTTCGACAAAAAATAATATGAAAGATATTGGTTGCTATTCACAGTCTAAAATATGCACGTATATTGTAATCTTTATCAAAAATGTTCTAATATATCATCGTTTGTGATTGTAAAAAAGGTATAACGTATATTATATTTATAAAGGCCATATCCGTCCATACAACAAATGGTTATTTCAGCGTCCATTCGCTATTCAAAAACCAACAAAATCGCCGCTGAAATGAAAACAGTTACGTATGATAAACGGATATGATCATTCGGTGACCGCACTAAGATTCCAATTCCAATATTTTATGCGAAAATAAAACAAGAATGTGACAAGCGATAATAGGAATATTGAAAACTCAACAGAGAAAAAAGATAGGAGCAAATAGGCTTTAAAAGAAGGATAATAGACCAATATTCATACCACGGATGACTGCGGACAAATACTGTTCCACAGGATCGTAACGGAATTTTCGCTCGGGAACGATTCATTACTGAAATTCTTCAATATGATACGGTATTCTTTTAACAAACTTATAATTTATTTTTTCTATTACCGACTTAAATCAGAGTGATTAAAAAAACTGATTCAGTTGGCAATAGCTTTGTTCGATGACATGTACTAGGCCGCCCTAGTGGTAACTTTCTTACACTAACATGTTTTATGAGAAACGGGCAGCTACTGGCAGGCTGTTCGATGACAAAAATTTTAAGAACTAGTGCTCACGTTTCTGACCTGACTCGCGAGGTGGTGTAGAAAGTGCAGAGTAGGAGTGGGGGTAACTAAATTAATTCTATCCTATCTACACATCTGTTTATTAACCTAAAATTTTACACATTGAGAAAATAAAATAATGGATTCAGATATAGTATATTCTCTTTGTTTTGTTATATAAAGAATTAATTAATATATCTGTCTCTGAATCTGATGAAGAATCAAGTGATGATTGATCTTCGTCAGAATCGTTTATTAGTTCAATCATTATGCTCTTTAAAACAGACATTTCTGCATTCACTTCTTTGCAGCTTTATGATATGACTGTGTTTATAAACAACCTAACCTTTTACACCTTTGGCTACGCTTGGCTTGATTACTCACAACTGAGCAAACTTGCCCAAATATACACTAGTGTGTTTTATGAAACCACAATAATTAGACTGAACTAGTGTACACTACACTGCACTGCACTATTCTGCTCTGCACTTCAAGCACTTCTCATCGAACAGAGCTAATAACAACAGATTACTTGAAATTGGTAACAATGATACAAAAATTTATTTCCTGTTGTTGACAGTGACATTTGAAAATTTAAATTTGAGTATATTTATTTATATTTAAAATCCTATTAGCTGTCAGGCCCCACCTCTGACTAACCTAATTGTATTTATTGTCAAAATGACATGTCAAATAGTAATAATAGTATTTCCACTTTCACCTGATGTCGTGTAAACTGTGGAATAAAAAGATCCACAAAATTGTATTAACATCTACATCATTTCTTTTTGATCACTCTGTAGTAGGTACCTACTCATACAACATAAGTCAAAGAAGGCAACGCATTGTAGCAGTAATTACAAATTTTCCCACGAGCGCTCAGCGGTGAGTGGGTGAATTAACTTCTGTAACTATTTTCTGTTGAGGCTTTCAATTACATTATTTCTTTATAAAAATATTTGACAATTTCCGTTAAAGGAAATTTTTGGTAGAATTATTTCATTGGTGCCAATGATTTGTTTTCTGTCCGTTGCTTAGATATTTATTGCAGTCATGCCAACCTCAAATAACAATATAGCAACAAAATCGGTTAAGAATGAAGCTCCTTCTAGCATCAATAATATGCGTGTTAGAGTGTGACATGCTAATTCCGAAACAGAGAAATGTGTTTAAAGAAACTGTCTTACCGTTTACATTTCGTAGCGTACACAAAAATTGACATTTGTGATTGCTTTATTCAGACAGTTATTCTAACTTTACATTAGTATGTTGTTTGATTCATTTAGTTTTTGAACACATTCATATTTCACAACTGTCAAAGTATTTTTTTGCATTATGAGTGGGAAAAAAAGTTATCCAGAAATTCTATAAAAATGGTGTTGAATACCTTTGCCTTTTATGAAGCACAATAAATAGAAACAAATTCAATATAAACGTAATACAGTGTCTCATTACATCAGAATGATTTTTTCACAATATTTCGACCATACTTCGTTTGTGAACTTTGCTGACCTAATAACGTTTACATAATGCTTAAATGAAACATTCTAAGATCATCGTTACTAAATAACTACTTGATACTTGCAAAGATTTCAAAAAGAATAGTCCAGTCAATGGAGATAAAAAAAAAAACCTTTGGGGAGGGTTGGCGTCAGCCGCCATCTTGCATTAAAGGTGCAAAAATAAGTTTTTGGCTATTTTATCAAAAACAGTGGCCCATATTTTACAAGAAAACGAAATTAAAGCCCGTATTTTTTGTACAAAAAGAGTTATTGTATTTTGTACGTCTACAAGAGTTATGCTCAAAAATAGTTGAGCAGAATAACAATATATGAAAGAAAATTAAATCACTCAAAATATAAATATTTAATATTTATGCCCATATTCATAAACACTCGTAAAGTAAATAGAATCACACTTGACAAATAAAATTTCGATTTTTCTTTCAATGTCGACTGTTTTTATTGGATAAAAATTATAACGATCCGTTTAAAATTTTACGAGTGTTTATTAATACGGGCATTAGTCTAATAGGTTTTGTTATTTATAACAGTTTATAATCGCGATATCGTATCTTTAAACAGAATGGTTGATGAATTTGTAGGAAAGCATTGACAAAAATTATCTAAAAATAAATAAAATGTATCATCACGGCATATTACCCATTTCTGGGTGTGCCAGTATCTACAACACATGTAGACATCGGTAATGATGATATATTTTACCGTGTGGGCGCTTACCAGGCGTCACCTCACGGGCACTCATAGCTGGTGTGGAGAGTGCATCACAGGGGTCACTTTTGTGCCAATTAAAATTGGGAATATTTGGCGTCTGTCGGGATCGAACCCAGTTCCCCCAGGTTCGCGACCAGACACTCAGGCACGCGGCGACGGGACCCCAATAATTTGCTTTTATGCTTTCTTACAAATTCATCAACCACTCTGACCTGGTTAAAGATACGATACCGCAGTTTGAAAATTTTAATTCAGCTTGGAATTCGCCTTCATGCCATGTATTACACGATTTTTGCTCCGACGAGCGGTTCGCGAGTTATTAACAATTTAAACTTCATGAAATTTTGATAGGGTCATTGTTTTCGAGAAAATAGCCAAAATTAATTTTGTCAAGATGGCGGCTTATGCCGAATCTCCCTAAGATCACAAATTTGAATTTTTCATCTTCTTTTGACTTAAACAACATATGTTAAAATCGTTTTTATCCCACCTTTTGTAGGGTAAAAACCTCTATTGACTGAACTAGAATGTATAAAAATTCATACATAGGCATTTTCCACTATTAGAAAAATTTCCTTTAATAAAAATTAGCAAATAGTACGTTCCTGGTATTCGATAAATTTGCCAGTGTTATCAGCATCCGTCTATCAGGGAAGAAATCCTTTTCTTTTCAATATAGAGAGGTGGAGGTGGGTGTTCCTTCTTCCACGTAGTTTGTTCGCTTGTCAACGTGCTTGAGGACACAGTGTGGGGTCTAAATGGTCCCGAGTTCGATTCTCAGGGCGTGGACTTGGACTCAATCCAAAATCTATAAGTGTTGCTGGAAAAATGTATAGTGAAGAAGAATACGCTTTGTCTTTTAAGAATTGTGTTATATTGATCTGCCTCAGCTGCAGTCATAAATTTAAATTATAATTAGGGAGAGAGTTATCTTCTTTCTTATGTATGCGTAAACATAAATTTTTAGTTTGTTCCGTATACAAGTTTTAATCTTATTCTTTAAAATTTCGTAGTTTCGAAACACTACTTTAAGTCCTATGAAGGTAATGGTTTTATAAGTTTTTTTTTAAGGTTTGTTAGTGAATCTTTTATCATTGAATTTTATTTAGTAGCTTCTGATATGATTTGTATTTCGTCATTTGCAACGCCTAATATTTATTCACTTACACTATTCGTCCTGTCAAAAACAAATCTTCGCCCTTTTTGATGATTTCTTTCGTTCTAGCTTCAAGACGTCTTCTATACTTTGTCTTATTCCTGATTCCAACAAATTTGTTAAAATAGCTATTTGCGCTCGAAACACACACAAGATTTTTTCTACAGTCGCCACAATGGGGTCCTCCACCATAAAAAATAATAAAATGTACACTTTATACTTACAGTACTGCTCAATAAATAACGATTGGCTAATACAAAAGATACGGTTTAAACTTAAAAAGGCTTTTAAATGATTATATAGTTACATTAGCCATCTATTCCATAAAAAAACCAAAATTAGAGCGTGGAAGCAAGGATTTGTGATGATTTGATGAGTTTTTGTAGAAAAATGTGTGGTTAGTTGTCACGCCTGTCACACTGAAAAAATTAACAAATATTTCAAGGAATTTATGATTATATAGACATGTATGTGCATTGACTGACTTCTCGCAATTATTTAAGTAACGAAATAACTAATAACTTTATTGTAATCAAAATAAATAGTTAACTAGAGATCAGATGTCAGTACGACTCGCAACTATCCTACCGCCATCTGTGTACAATCCATTCCTATTACTAAACATAACTGTTCACACAATTTATTTTATATTTAATTTTATTTTATCGTTATTTTCCATTCTTTTTGAGTTTTATTCAATCTAATCTAAGCATTTTATACTTTTGTTTTTGTAAATGAATGCCCTATTTCATTTTCACAACAGTGTGGCATTTTGTTAGGTTATGTTAAATACCGACAGAACATATGTCAAATTGACTTATGAACGTAATAAATGTTTAATTACAGTGCCATTAGTTCCTAACTAAACATTTTCATTAAGATTGTAGACAAGTGACATTTCTCAACATTGTATACTTAGAAATTTGGACAGCGAGAGTTTTTACTACTTTGTCGCCCATGAGCGGCAAAGTGACATTTTGCGTTGACAAAAGAGAGCGCAAATAGTTACTTTCTATAGTGACTGTAGAAAAACAAAATTTCACTTAAAAATCATGATCGCGTTTATATTTCCCTTATACCGAATTGTTTTAACCCCGAATTTAATAATTGTTGCATATTTTTTATTTGAAATAAATGAACTTAAATAAATTACATAGATACAAATTTCTTTCCAATATACCATTTTAATGTCCAAGCACTAATAAGCCTCATTTAAAAGTGCGATAAAAATGAATTTATTATGCAATTATTTCATAAAATTTAACGTCTAGTAAACTATCAAATAATAAGTATTTGGAAGTTAATCGATGCTCATTGCTCGAAATAGCGCATGCTAAATCTGTTTTTACCACGTCTTTAATAGCCAGTTGCACATGGCTTAAATTTTGATATGTTTTAAACAAAAAAAGTGCAAACCGAAATTTTGACAGCAATATATTATAATTCATTTGACTTTCATTTCGATGCAATATTGTCATTTTAAGCCAAGTTTAATATTAAAGTTACGTTGAAGCAAGCGGCCATAAATTAAATTTATTCGGTCAATAAAACCATAAATTAAAAAAGTTTGACAATAAATTCAGAATTTTATTTCGCAAAACTGACTATTTAAATCACCTTAAAAGATTTTTAGTCATCTAATATTTGAAAAAAAAAAAACCGTTGCCTATATCACCAATGGGCTACTTGCATGGTACTGAAAATCCAATTTCTATCACTTAATACGTAATGTTGTGTTGAAAACATGTATAAAAATTATATTTTGAAATAAATATTTGTTTTTTAGTAAAATAAGAAAGAAAATTTTCTGTGACGTCATTATATTGAACGGACAAAGGGAACCATATTTAAGAATATAACTTATAGATGGCATTGCGTACGAGAAAGTTTTAATTTAAATTTGACATTTTGCTCTCTCTGGGCTCTCAAATATATTAATTATTTCACAAATAAACACATAGGTAGGTACAAGTAATTTAAAATATCGATATGAAAAAGACAAACTAAAATACTAACCTCCAAACTATTGTTGAACCGTCAAACAGGAGATCTACATTACCTGTACAAACAAACGCTATGGCTTTACGACTACTCATTGGTGCGGCGTAATTCTACGTCATACATGGCGGTAATTCAAATAATCAAATTTCGTTATTTTTTTTCTGGCTAATTAATAAAAATTTTGTCAAAAGAAAAAATATGGGTAGCAAGTTTTACTGCTCTTCAAAAATATGAAATAAAAAAAATGTACGCAAGTAGCCCATTCTCGTGTTTACCTGTATAATAAATTAACATTATAACTCGATTGGAGTAACGATGATCGACTGGAGATTGATGTGTGGAGAAGAAAATAAAATACTCGGAATCTGCAGTCAGTATGGTTTTATTTGATCAGAACATACGTTTCGACCATTACAATAGTCTTCCTTGATTTAACCCTGAGGAAGACCATTGTAATGGTCGAAACGTAGGTTCTAATCAAATAAAACCATACTGACTGCAGTTTCCGAGTACTTTATTTTCTTCTCCACATTATAACTCGAAATGCAGAAAGTAAAACATAGACATTAGAATTCGAAATAACATGAAAAATTGACCTAAAGACGTGAATACCAGTTATTCGCAAAAATATGAAAAAACTACAAAATTTATATTTCGACTACATTTTTTTAAACAGCAATTCATCATTAAAATGCTGCTAATAGGGAAAATTTGGTCTGCATAATATTGTACATTAATTCATTAATAATAGCAGAACACCTTAGAGAAAATGGCTCGGGTTATTGGAAACTCGGATTACCAAGAGTCTGTTGTGTAATACTTCTTCAATTCACTGATTTTCCTTTACTCAAACCTCTGCATACATTGTAATACTACTTCAATTTGAACCAAACTTGATAAGTAAACAGACATACCTCAGTCACAGAAATTTCACAAGACCAATTTTTTTTACCTTTTCTCAAATAAATCAATAATTTCATTTCAAAATAACAACCTATTTATATTTATAAGAAAGATCGTGTAGTGTCTTTGTAAAGTTTGAATAAGTTGTCAAATTTTAAATACTGTGAAGCAGTTTGTAACTGTTTTCAATTACAAAGAGCAACAAACAGAAGTCAGTCACATCGCGTGAACGGCTCCACGGTTCTAGAAAACTTCCGAACTTGGCAAACAGAGAAACATCAGCACTAAGCGTTCATTTCGGCTAGTTTCAAACTTAAATTACAAAGTTGTACTGCACAACGTCTCCAATTTAAGAATCAGACGCTAACTAACTAAATAAATAACTATAGTTAGCAAGAAATGATAGTCCGGGGATAATAGCTACCATTTAATAAATTAGAGTGACCCTAGAATTACAGAGAAAATCATGAGTTCAAAAACCCCAATTAAAAATAATGATAGTGAAACAATCGCCTCAATTCTGTAAGAAAGTTGTTAAATCTTAGTAACATTGCTATACCCAAAGCATTCAAGCAGCCAATGCACGTCATCACTTAGTGTACAACCTTAATGCATTAAAATCACTAATAGTGAAAAATGAAATAAAATTTCAATCATTTTTAACCGTATAGCCTTATATAATTATTATTAAGATGAATAGTAGAGTTCATTACTTATCGTATATGACATGAATAATATATAAATAATGTACGTCAACATACGTACGTCATATTATTCGTTTAATTGTTGCTATAGTTGGCAACATTGATAATTTGCATGTTTATACTGTCAAAGTTATTATTTGACAATTTGAAAAATATTTGTATCGTGTTTGAAACATTTTTGTGCGTTGTAAAGGGCTATTTATAATAAAGTAATGGTAAACGCAACGCACCGACGCAACTTGACCGTTAAAGCAAACACAAAATCTGTGAATCTCCCAAAGGTAGCACTTCTAATCAATCAGAAGAATTCGGTATATTTCTTTGAAATTCGGCATTTATTGCCTTTATATGGCATACATAAGTTTAAATAAGGTTAGTATTATAAAATAATTTAAATAGAAATGGACAGTGACTAAAATAATATTTATTTTGTAGACGTGACATTTCATTAGCAAGTCGATAATACAGATTGCAATCTGTATAACTCCTTTCATAAAGATTCTAAAACCTCTGCAAACGTACCACTACATGACGTCACACATCTAGTTACTAAAATTCAATTTTTATTAATGACGTGCTTTGGCTGCTTGAATGCTTTGGGTATATAAACCAATAATAATTGCGAACACTGAATAAAACATGAAAATGGCATGCTTTACATTTGTTTCTATGGGTTACAATTTTTAGCGACGTTGCTAAGACTTAACTTCTTTACAGAATTCGGGTGATTGTCTTATATCTGACTTGTTTTTTACAGTTGTAGTCTGTATTCTAAAATTTAAACTATGCAATGAATGAAAATTACTGCAAAAATAGATAAAATTTATTTTTATGCTGAACGAAGAAGAAAATGAAACTCATAACAATTGTAGTAACTGTAGTAATAATAAAAACTTAAAATTCTGCAAATTGTCGCAGTGTAGTATAAGAAAATTAAATTAAGTTTGCATTAAGAAAACATGCTTATAATTGGAAATACTCCTTCCAGCGAAAACAATTAAACTATCTGGTTATACTTTTTTACTTCATAATTTTAAATATAATTCTTACACATTATTTTAAACGCAAGATAATGGAACAGTGCATTTTATTCGTGTATATGACAAGTTACACAAAAAAGTGATTGAGATATTTTATAAGGCATAGAGGGGGACACATTTTGAAATAACCACTATTATTTTAAAACCAGTGGTATTCAAGTTATGGATCAATGTTATGTTTTTTTTAAATGGCATAATATATTTTTATTAACTCGTTAAATAGATAATTTTCTTCTGAATTCATTGATATAATAATATCATATTCTTACATTGATAAAAATTAATTCAAAATTAGAATTTTATTTCTATTTTTTTTTTTTAAGTAGGCTGAGCAAATATTCAATCATTACAACAAAAGAATATTAAATGTCACCCATTATTAAATTAAGGTAATTTTCATTACCTTATTTTTTCTTTTATAGTCTCTCAACAGGATTAAATCCCAATGACCGAGTAGGTTCACATATACAAACATATGCCTTAATTTGTAGAATTCAAACCCAGAACCCCGAGCGCACTCATAACTAAGAGGCGTTGCTATAACCATTGAGCCATCGGAGCAGACAAATAATTAATTTAATAATTGCAGCAGATTTAACAAATACTTAGATTATTGTATTTTATGAGACCTTTCAAAATGTATTTCAAGCATGCAATTTATTTGCAGAAAGTTATCCTAAATAAAGAAGACCAAATAATAATCACTCGAAATAATAAAAAAAATAACGAATTTTGGAACATTTTCAATAACTAATTTAATACTTTGTAACAATGATATACGAAAATGACAGATAATTTTTTACCTCCCGCTATCCTTGGTAAGGGAGGTATAGGAATCGTGCTAAAAATCACGTGTCGCGATTTTAGTAAATGACTACGTTTTAAGGTCCCTAGAATCCAATTTTAACATTTTCACGATGATGTCTGTATGTGTGTATGTGTGTGTGTGTGTGTGTGTGTTTGTATGTGTGTGTGTGTATGTGTAGGGATTTTGTCGTCGCTCTAACTCAAATACTGTCATTCAGAAAATTCTGAAACCTTGTATTTATACCCTATTCTAATATGAAAAGAAGCCATTAGATTTTGGTGTAAATCGGATAACCGGAAATGGCACTTTACCTGAAGCTCATAATGGTTTTCTTCAAAAAATACCATTAAATGCCACATTTTCGCATTTTGTCGTTATGAAAATTATAGATTATTGAATTTTCTACAGGAATACATTAATACTTTTTCTATATATTTTACAGATAAATTTAAAAATAATTTTCCCGAAGCCTAAGATAAACACAATTCCTTTACACAGTTCATATTTCAAATGAATGTAACTGACAGTAAATGTCACTGTCAAAAAACTAATCACTTTAATTTAATAATGGTGACATTTAAAAAGAAAATAGTAAATAAAGCAATAGTTTTATGCAATGGAACAGTTTGCAGCGTTAGTAAATACGTAGGTATGTATTTAAATTAATAAAAATTAAATAGCGGGAGGTTTTGTGTTGGCCACATCAGATTTTTTATCTTTTTATATTTGAATGTATGCTTAGCCTACTCAAAATTTTTGAAATAGAAATGAAATACTGACTTTGAATTGATTTTAACAAAATTTTCGCAATGTAAGAGTATGATATTATTTAATTGTTGAATTCTGAAGAAAATTCCCTATTTAATGAGTTAATAAAAAATATATAATGCCATTTAAAAAAATATAACATTTATCCATAAGTTAACTACCACTGGCTTTAAAATAATAGTGGTTATGCAAAAATGTGTCCCCCTTTATGCCTTACAAAATATCTTAATCACTTTTTTATGTAACTGGTCATATACACGAATAAAATGCACTGTTCCATTAACGTGATACATCCTGTATATGGTTTTGGAGAAATCAATGTAATCTAATCAAATTGTTTCCTTTGTATAATTTTTAATTAAACTTACAATACACAACAAAACTGAATATTTTAACTTATTTTTGCCACTGTTTACTTTTTCATTTCTTAAGTAACAGTAAACTAAATGTTTTTAGTGATTATTAGAACTTTCGTCTCAAATCGTCACATATATCACACTGTTAAGTGTTAAATGGTCGAATTTTTTACAATGTTATTTTATTTTACACTAATTATAATTATGAAATTGAAAATTAAAAAAATTGCACCTAGAAATTTTTAAATAATATTCGAGTGAAAATAAATATTTTGAGAAGGCAGTAGCTTTTGACAGCTAGCAAGAAACGTTGTTGTTTCATTGAACGGTGCCAGAAAAATTAACACGTGTACCTGTATTTTTACGTCACATAGTAGGTTGATACAAAATTCAGTCATGTAAACAAATTACTATCTCCACCTAATAAAATATTAAATTATTAAAGATTTGGTACAGTTACTTGCTGTCATACCCACACAACTCGAAAATATATCCTTGCAACATCATTTACTAACATACTTCAACGTAGAGAAATTGTATTTATTTTTATAGCGAACTTTTGCGGCTGTTGAAACCTTTTGTTTTCCTACTGAAATGTTAAGAATAGCATCTTAGTTTTTCTGGTAAAAATATGTCATTTATTTTCATTCATGATCCAAATAACAAAATATTTGGCGAAAGGCCCGAAGAATGAATAGGTATAATAACAATTAACCTACATGGATTTTTAAAATGTGAAATGCAAGGTTTTCTCAACTTTAAATTCCTTACTTTTCAGCTGATGCCCAATTGCACCGATACCACTTAAGAATTTAAATTTAGTTTAGCCTTAAGTTTAGTTTTATTTCGTTGCACTGTGCGCTAAACTCTCCATAAATATCTTAAGGCTTCCATAACTTTAAGCCTCTGAAATTGACAGTTTATCTTGCAGTTAAGTAAGTAATGAGGTTATATTGAATGCAAACGTTTTTAATTTCTATCAGAATCATAGAAGTTATTGATTTTATTGACGATTTAGATACGTTGAATTTAATTGTATACCGAATACCAAAGTAAATAAACACAGATCTGATCATTTTCATACTCTTTCTGTTCATGCTTTTTTCAATGATTTCGATTAACCAAATATATAGTATTGGAATAGCAGATTTTAATAGAAAATAATATTGAATTTTATAACGACATGTAGATAAGTATTGCATATTTAATAATAAGCATCTTTCATCGTTGGTGTAGTTAGAACTTCGTATTCACTTTCTTTTTTCGTCTGATGCCATTTTTCCCAAAAACAATGAATATATTTAATTACATTTCAATTTTAAAAACTATAATTCTATTTGAATCGAACTTACCAATATAACCTCCAAACTTTGATACAAACAAAATCAACTATGAAAAATCCCTAAATTTTATTTTTGTTGTTACTAAAAGTACAATTTAAACAGCTTAAAAATATATAAACTACACTTACTTAAGGTTATTAAAAAAAATATGTGTGCAACAGTAACAGTAGATAAAAATTAAGTGATACTTAATGTAAGTTCAGTTTTATTAAGTGTAAATATAAAAAATGTCGGTGCAACCGGGCATAAATCATACATTTTAAACGGGGTTCAATTTTGTCACAAGCTCTTACTTGATCGTTTATTAATGCGATTCGTTATTATATAGAAAATCATTCATTCACGACCCCTATTAATGCATGATTTACTATTAACAAACAGTTTTTGTAAGTGCATTCAAACACGTAACAGTATATAACACTAGTGTTAAATTGTAGAACAATGCTAGATAGGGTTAAATGGCATGATTTAACAGCTGTCACTTGTGGAATTGAACCCCGACATTTCTCTCAAAAAACAAGAATAAAATAAAACCGACTCATAGGCTATGTCCGATGATGCACTTTTATCACGCTAATATCTAAATCCTAAATTTATATGCCCTAAATCTAGTGATTATTTAGGATTTTAGGAATTAGATTTTAGGGTTTTGCAGGAGCACACTATGTCTTCCAGTTGACGCGCACTAATTAAATAAATCATGTTCGTTGCTATCATTTGTGTAAAACGTCAAATTTACTGTCAAAAAATAGCTTCTTAGCTTCTATTTTATAAAATATAATATTAACATTTAATCTAAGCCTCAAATTAAATCCAATTGTATAATTCACTTTTGTTATTCTGGAGTGTTGCCATACAAACCAATGGATGTCACTAGTGTGTTATTCGGAGTTGTAATTGACTCCGAAAGCGTGACGTCAGAATCGACCGGGAATTACAAAACCTGAAAGTAGGCTTCCGGTTTCTTGACTGCATCTTGAAAGAGTTTATTGTGAACGAACCGACCTAGCGCCAAATTTAAATAACTGTCATTTGTCTTATTTGAAAACTAGAAAATGTAATGATGTGATTTTGTTACATATTCCTGTTTTATGTATTTAAAGTAAAAAAATAAATTAAAATATATGCGTAATTTGTTTTAAGAAACCTTATATTGAAATAAATTTTAATAAATTCCAAGAAATAATGTTATTGTGGCTCTTGTCATTCTTCAGCGAGGATGAAAAGATTTTCTTCTGATTCTAAGTTATAGACCTAGCAATTGTTTAAAGGAGTGGTATTCTGCATCTGATCACTTATTCTGTCCGTTCTTACTTTCAATTCGATTCGTAGTGTTTTTTTTAGTCCCGCTTATTATCTCATATGGTATGATTTTGAACTTTTGCAAATTACAGTGGTACAAGAAAATGCAGTGGAATAAAACCATGTTCATTTGGTCTGTGATGTCCATTGTCCATGAAATGGTTAATGACGCAGACCTTAATATTATAAAAGGAAAAGTGCATATATTATCTTTCTTAATTTTCGTTGGCTGTTACGATCTCTCACTACAGTTACTAATTTTGTTTATTTTATTTTTGCATCCCCTACATACCCTATAAATTTGTAACACGTATTCATTAACACTCTTTATATTATTTATACGTATGTGACAAATATATTTTATTATATGATAATCTACTTTTCAAATTTTTCATACCTACTTCTTTTATTTTCCATGTCCAATATTGTCCAAAATATGTCCATATTTGTGATATGCATTATACATTTTATTAATTGACTATATTGCAAAATATTGTTATAAAATTAGCTTTATAAGAAACAATTTTTAATGCTAAAAAAGTTTTATTTACACTTTACACATTACAGCTTTGATGACAGCTATTTAAATTTGGCGCTAGTACGGTTCGTTCACAACAAACTCTTTCAAGATGCAGTTAAGAAACCGGAAGCCTACTTTCATGTTTTGTAATTCCCGGTCGATTTTGACGTCATCACTTTCGGAGTCAATTATGTGAAGAAGACCTAAATCCTACGAATTAAATGCCAAAATGCGACATCGGACACAGCCTTAGTTGTCGTGACACTTTAATTAATATAATATAACAATTAAGTATTGCGTTCTATGGTTTTCGTTGAAAATCATATACATTCAGTAGAGATCTATTCGCAAAACAAACAATTTTCCATAAATCTTCGGTGTGCAATAAGAGAAAAGAAAAGAATTTCTATTATAACCTGTTGACATAAGACCGTGCCTCAGCGAGTGAAAACAAATGAAAGTGTACGTGCGTACGGCCTCCACCATCAAGTAGGCGAGGTAAGCATTATCATTCTTTACTAGCGCATCGCGCGCCAAGGTAAGAGAAAAATTCTGTTATATGAAGAGTAACGATTGCAAAAACCACTTTACCCTTCATTCCATGCGCGAAATGCTTTTGTTTCCGCACTGTTTTTTGTTCCAACGACTACTTTGATAAAACTTTGTGATGACGATGTGAAATATGGCGGAGGTGCTACCTGCGAAGAAAAAAATTCTTTTGAACTTTCGATCGAACAAGAATTGCAGTTTCGGTTTCCTACTCTATGCTCAAAGAAAGAACATATTTTTCCTTTTCAATAAAGCTGAATTTCGGGTTCCTAGAAATGTCTCGGGAAGGAGACGAAAACATTTTTTGCTCAATACTATTGGAAAATGATAATTCTTCAATCATAGTTTAATTCACTTGCAATCTATATAAATAAACAATTTTTTGTACACGACCACACACTTATTCGCCAAACGCTCCCAATGGTTGCTTACATCATCATTTCACTCTGCTCACAGCTCAACTCCCCCTTATACGCCAATTATCCTTTTATAAATATTTTTTCTACAAATCTATTAAAAGTAGGCTTTTTATTATTTGTTTTTAGAGTTAAAATAATTATTTGTTTAACTAGGCACTAAAAACTAGATTTACAGCAGAAGCTGCCGTTCCATCGCCGAGGCAATTAATGCTGCCGAAGCTGTAAATCTGTGTTTAATGCCGTGTTGAACACATTGGCTGGTAGCACAAGCCCTGTTTTAACTAAAACGCTGTTTTAAGAAATGTCAGATTTCATTATTTAATAACAAAAATAAATAGTATCAAATTTATCAAAATTTGATTTTAAAGCAGAACATAGTTTGTATTCAAACAAATATTTTTTAAAAAATCGTTCTTTAAACATAAAGGTGAAATAAAATATTGAAATTTGAATTTGACATTTCTTAAAACAGGGCTTGTGCTACCAGCCATTATTTTTTTACAGATTTTAAATTTAATATTTATTTAGTGATTATTTTTAATACCTATTTTTAAGGTTATCGCCATGAAATTACGTTGCTATGCGTTTGTTGAACTGGTGCTATATAAATAGCAACAACAGGCAGTAAAAGTGATATTTTACAGATCATATCAATCGGCAAAAAATGTCATTTTATAACATCAGTGTTAACAGATCATTGTTACTTTTAAAACTAAAGTTACCGTTAAGTAAATATGGACTGGACATTTCTACACTGTTGCCATTTTATGGGTCATGTTGAAAATGCTAAGATATGAAGAAGCGGCAACACCTCATGGCAAGGGACATGGTGCGGAGAAGGGGAAAAGTTGAGCATTAGTCCATATTTATTTCACGGCGACTTTAGTGTTTAAAGTGAATTCGTTCCTATTGGTCCTGACGAAAGGAACAAAAAATCGACATTTTGACATATATCAAAAAATTATTAAAATGTAAATTTGTATGAAAAAATAGTGTTTTGCAGAAAAAATAATGTATGATATAGGTATGTGTTAAAAGTGATTTTATTTTGTTCTCTCTCACATAATTAAATGTCACTTTTTACAATTATACGAGTATCATAAACAGGGCATCGAACCCAAACCTGAACCGAACCAAAACCGGAACCAAACCGTAACATTTTAGGGAACCCAAACCGAGAACCAAACCTCAGATATATTTTTAATTGAACCTGAGTCGAAACCGAACCGAGTATTAAAGTTCAGGTTCGGGGTTCAATTCCGGTTCAGGTTAATTTTTAGTTCGAAAAGTAAATGCAGCCGATAATCGACGTCTTAGGCGTCTGCGTTGCTGTCTGGGTTGACTTTTCGTGAAAATTGTGTTCGTTTCTTGTTGCGTTTTGCGTAAATTCCGGCTCTCATTTTACATTATTTCGAACCTGAACCGCGTACAAAACCGCAAATTTTATTAATGCTTGAAACAGAACCGCACCCGAACCCATCTTTCATAAAACAAATTAACCTGAACCTAAACCGAACCCAGTTTTTGGCGGGTCCGATGCCCTGATCATAAATAACTATTAGCCTATTGTCCTTTTTTCAAGAAATTTACGGACATTACTCATTACTCATTTTTTATTGTACTCAAAGCTTTACAAATAATACAAAACATTACGAACGTGCGTATCATTTTTAAATTCTTAAATTATACTGCTATTATCTCTTTCCTGAACCGGTTTTTAAATCGTTTAAATTAACTGATTAATTACACCATACAGGACCTCTTATTGTTATAAATTATTTGCTACTGCGCCCGTTGAATTTTATTCCCCAACGTTTGTGTAAAAAGTAGTTAATTTTATTTAGGATAACAGTTACCGGTTTTTTATAAATAAAAATATCGATTCTTGTTATTTTTAAATCACTTTTTTGTGGAAAATAACTGTTTACAGGATTTTAGAACCGATCTATTAATCCAGTTTCTAACCTTGGTTTTAAGTACAAGAACGAATATTCATTCTTTCTAAAAAAAATCTAATGTGGCCAACCCAAAACCTCCCGCGATTTACTTTTTATTAATTTAAATATATGTATACCTATAGATTTACTATTGCTGCAAACTATATTAAGTTCCTTTGCATGTAACTATTGCTTTATCTACAATTTCTTTTTAAAATGTCACCATTACTAATTTGAAATGATAGGTTATGTGATAGTGACATTTATCTGTCAGTTACACACATTTAAAATATAAACTGTATAACAAAGGCATTGTGTTTCGGGTTTTATAAAAAGATTATTTTTTAAATTTATCTGTAAAATATATAGAAAAAGTATTAATATAAACCTGTAGAAAATTCAATAATCTTTATTTTCATAATGACATAAAATGCGATAAAATGACATTTTGGCCTGAGATATCCACCTTCTAATAACTTTATTTGGCGAATAATAACTATGGATACAATTGTATTAACAATTATTACTCTAGAAATTATTCGCCAAATAAAGTTATTAGGAGGTGGGTATCTCGAGCCTTAATCGTATTTTTTGACGAAAAACCATTATGAGCAAGTAAAGATCTATTTCTAGTTATCCGATTTACAAAAAAATCTAATGGTTTCTTTCCATATAGTGTCGAAATACAAGGGTTCAGAATTTTCTGAATGATATTAGCGTTGACAATATCCACACACACACACACACACACACACACACACACACACACACACACACACACACACACATACACATACACACATACATACATACATACATACATACATACATACATACATACATACATACATACATACATACATACATACATACATACATACATACATACATACAGACATCGTGAAAATGTTAAAATCGGATTCTAGGGACTTTAAAACGTAGTCATTACCAAAATCTCGACATGCGATTTTTAGCACGATCCCTATACTTCCCTTACCAAGAATAGCGGGAGGTAAAAACTGATGGACAATACTTTCTCTCAAGTATTAATTACCCCTTGACATTTATGTCACATCTTCAACGCCACGCGTAGCCACGCTTCGTTTTAAATATTTTCAGTCTCATCCTAAATTAATATGCAACACTCACTAAGCGGTTTCTGCAGTTGCTCAGAACCACTGACATATATACTAACTGGAATGCGCGTACGAACCGTGACTGTGAAGGCATATTGAAAGCCTGCTGCTGGAGTAGTCGGCAAACATCGAGGCAGTTCGTGAGTAGACGGAAATTATTTCGTGTGGCGCAGGTTTAAATAAATGAAGCATAACATGAAAATAAAGCGAACAGCTATGATACGAGTTATTCGGTTAGGTTCGATTCGGAACAGGACCAGCCATTATTGTTCAATGAGGCTTCAGTGCAGCGTACGCTGATAGGTAGAGTATGCGAGTTCCAGTTAGTATATATTTCAGTGCTCAGAACAAACTGAGAAAACAATCATTGGAATATTACCTACGTGGCAGACTTCGAACTGAGTACAGTTTGTACCTCAAGCAATAACAATACTACTTTTGCAACCTTTGTCGATCGTTACGGCAAACAATTTTGACACTATTTTCTGCTCTAGTTAGTTTGTTTGGTGGTACATTTATTTTTAAGCATGTTGTTAAACATGCTGTTTCGGAAACAAACAAATAATAATTACTTAAACACACATGCCACAATGCACCTTTTAATTTTACTCCTATTTCACACATTAGCATGAAAACCTCTATTCACACACATTATCCACAGACCCTCATTCCGAAACAATAGAGCAACGCGTGTTTCTCATTTAGCCTCTCCCACATCCTCTTGTCATATTCTCTCCTCTCTTTGTCTCTCTCTAACTCATCTTTATTCACATACGAAGTGAGAGTTGAAAGTCCTGCAGGATAATAGCGCTGTCTTCGTCTCCCTCGGGCGACTGTAGCGCAACTCTTGCGGACGCTGCTGGAACTATTATTCTGTCTAATTAAACAGTAGAAGAGAGTAAGAAGACAAATGTGGGAATTATTAGCGGGAAGAATATACGGAGGCTAATTTTATTCAAGGAGAACAGTTATTTTTTAAATGGAAGTTCTTTTGTATATTTCAAGAATAAAAGAAGTTTAGTTTTATCTCATTAACCGTGTTTGGCCACGTTTACATTCATTTTCATTTCGTTATCTTTAAATTTTTTTCTTGTTTCAGTGACAGTTTTAGTAGGCAGATAATTATCATGCTTAAATTTCTATAAAGATCCTAAACTTTTGCATCATTCCGACACATTGGATAAACCATTAAAGCCATCATAAACATATTGGCTGGTAGCACAAACTTAGTTTTAACTAAAATGCCGTTTTAAAAAATCTGTTGTGGCCAGCACAAAACCTTCCGTCAATTCAATGTATTTCGTACAAATCCGATACCAAAAGCTCCTTGGAAAAGATTCTATATATCCTGTAAAATTGTAACAAGAACACACTATTTTTTACAAATTCCATATTGCAAGTTCCTTTGGGAAGATTCTATAAATCCAATATTATTATAACACGAATGTACATTCTGTAAATTGCACTTCACACTTCCTCATTCCTATCCAACGCATCTTCTTCAGATAGTTCTTCCTCTCTCAAATATTCTGCTACACAGTCCTTCCATCTTCTCTTTGGCCTTCCTCGTACTCCCGGCATTGAAACTGCAAGTCACTTATGCGAGGGACACTCTGTCACTTATGTTACTTTCTGATCCTTTACTTTCCACTTTGGTTTTGCACTTGACACTGACATCTGTCAATTAGAATTTTTTTGAATATATCTGCTGTTTCCATAATTTTAGCAAAGCTAACTGATTTTTGAAAATTAACCTCTCTTAATCTCTCTATAACTCTATATCTATTGAATATGAAGGAAAATGTATAATCAAATTGTATAGAGAATAAGATTTTCTTTCATATTAATGATCACAAAATGTCAAAAAATGATGTTTAACTGCGGTTTTCCCAGAAAAACTGTCAAAAACTTCAAATAAGGGTACTTCCGGTTGACCAATTATAACCAAAATCTAATCAGCTCTTCATATGTTGTAAAGAAGAGGAATACGAAAAAATCATAATTTTTAGAATTTTAGTTTGCGAGTTATCGTCGGAGAAAAATTTGTCTCACACACACACACACACACACACACACACACACACACACACACACACACGGACACGGACACACACACACGGGGACACACACAGACACACACACAGACACACACACAAAGACACACACACAAAGCCACACACACACACACACACTCACACACACACACACACACACACACACACACACACACACACACACACATATACATACATACATACATACATACATACATACATACATACATACATACATACAGACATCAATGTAAAATTAGTAATATCGTATTCTAGGGATCTTAAAACGTGCTTATTCATTAAAAACTCACTACCGATTTTTTTGACCAAAGACAATACCTTCCTTACCTAAGGGTGACGGAAGGTAAAAATGTCAAATTTCATTAAAAAATATCAAATTTATCAAAAAATGATTTTAAAGCAGAACACAGTTTGTATTCAGACAAATATTCTTTTCAAAAAATCACACTTAGACGGGTGAAATTAAATATTGAAATTTGAATTTGACATTTTTTAAAACAGTGTTTCCATTCTAATTAGATCTGAATTTCCTGAATGTAGTTAAAATAGTTATCAATGATTGTTAATTAAGGACTCTTGACAAAAAAATTTATATGTATTTAATTCATTCTATGAACAAGTTTCCTCTTATTCGTCTAATGTTCGAGATTCTTCCAATTCATTGATGAGTTTGGCGGTATTTCTGAAGGGTCTATGTATTATATGTATCTAAAATTATAAATATTTAATAAATAATAAAAAAGAAATATTAAATGTACTTCCCAGAATAAGTCCAGTACTGTCTTTGGTTATTTGACACTGATATTTATCAGTCAATTACAAATATTTTAATTTTTCCACTTGTTTTCCATGGGCTGTGAGATTCCATTAAAACATATTATTTTATATATTTATGTTTCTCTATCTGTAACCCTATAGAAGATTAGTATTTCCGGTTGTCCAATGGGCTACTTGCGTACCTTTTTTTTCATATTTTTGGAGAGAAGGTAAAAACTTGCTACCCATATTTTTTCTTTTGGAAAAAATTTTATAAATTAGCCAGAAAAAAAATAATGAAATTTGATTATTTGAATTACCGCCATACATGACGTAGAATTATGCCGCACCAATCAGTGGACGTAAAGCCATGGCGTGGTACCGTCCCACACCAACAACATGTTTGTGCGAGTAATGTAGATCTCCTGTTTTACGTTTGGAGGTTAGTATTTTACTTTGTCTTTTTGGTATCGATATTTTAAATTACATGTAACCTATGTGTTTATTTGTGAAGTAATTAATGTATTTGAGAGACCAGAGAGAGAAAAAAATGAACTAATGTCAAATTCAAATTAAAACTGTTAAATGGAATTAAAAATGTTATAATGGAATTCTAGGAATCTTAAAACGTGCACTAAAATCTGGGTATGCGATTTTCAGCATGATTCCAATACCTCTCTTAACGAGAGACAAAAATCCGTATCAACACGAGTACTTACAATATTTACTCTTATTGCAATAGACTTTTCGTAATCTGCCTAGCCATGAAAGAAAACAAGTGAATGTAAATAATATTCCATTTACTACCTTTTGATATCACCACTTAATTTTCAGTCACCGAAACTTACATTTTTCGTTTTACTTATTTTAGGTCATCCTCATTCAATTACCGGTCTCATCGAAGTTGCTTATACTAAAATTTCAATGTGAAATACAACGTCGCATCTTTCTTATGTACGTCAGAAATCCTTTCATGAATAATTTTTGGTCCATGAAGTTTAGATCAGATTATTAACCTTCAATTCAGATAGGAATGGAAAGCGCCTTATATTTTCATATTATTATTAACAAAAACCTGTAATGTCCTTAGAAGTGTTTTCCAAAAAAATGTGCACAGGTGCTGTTTACTCTTAGACGAAAAGTTCAATTCTACATTTACACCGTAATCCAATCCCAAAATCACTACTTCATCTCTTAAATGTTAACTTTGAAAATATGAAATATTTCGGTAGTAACACAATTTCAAAGGTTTGTTTATGAGCCATAGTTTTTCTGTAAGTGTAAATCTTCTTAATTATAGTGGACATAGATGAAATAATAAAAACGTAAACAAACATCCATACTCTACCGGGATTCGAATTTGGGACCTTCAGAAAACAAAAAAGCAACGCTACCATAACACTGTATCAGTGAATTAATTCATAAATGTTAAAATGTCAGGGATGAATAAAAGTCCTGGATTGCAGTCAATAATAATTTATTTCAAAATCGGCCTCTACCGGTTTCGGCAACTCATTTGCCTTCTTCAGGAGCTATAAATAATTTAAATGTACATATTGTTTTACAAATATTGTTACAGTTTACTCACGTGATTTTGTTTTAATAATACAGATTGACATTAATATTTTTCGAATATATAAATAAATAAATAAATAAATAACACGAAACAACACACATTTAGACGTCAATAGTTAAAAAAATCAATAGAATTAATGATAAAATACGTATTTGTTTCAGATGAAACCTAGCTAGGGTGCCATAGACTCTAGTGATTTCTCCGAAAATATTTTCCATTGTGTGCTGTCAGTTTTATTTGATGGAGAATAAGATGGGGTGCAACTATCCTGCGATTGTAGTGTATGGAGAGCTTCTTCTTGCAAAATCACGTGAGTAAACTGTAACAATATTTGTAAAACAATATGTACATTTAAATTATTTATAGCTCCTGAAGAAGGCAAATGAGTTGCCGAAACCGGTAGAGGCCGATTTTAAAATAAATTATTATTGACTGCAATCCAGGACTTTTATTCATCCCAAACATCCATCCAGTCAAGAAGCTCTCCATACGTTAAAATGTCAGTTGATGTTAATCTGTTTTAAAATTCTCTCTTTATACAAAACTATTACAAATAAAATATACGTAGAAGTAACAATTTATAGTTTCTTAGCAGTTTCACTTCTGTTGAATCTACGCTTCGCTCCCTCAAATCTATGTTGAGCACACAGACTGCTCAAGACGCACGATCTTGCTCAACGCGTTCATTACGAATTCCGCATTCTATTACGCTGGAAGATCAATATTTTAACAAAACAAAGAGTGAAACGAGCGTTGGGCCCTGATAAATAACGCTCCGTGTGAAACTACAAACTTTCTGTTTAATTTTACTTAACACTTAGTGCAAATATATTACGCTCCTGAGAGGCACGGAGTAATGGAAAAAGCTCCGAATTGAAATTAACGGAAAGAATGCTGTGATTTATTTTTTAGAGCCCGTAAAGCTAGATTGGAATGTTTTGCATTGTTTTGAATTTTTCTTAGAAAACAATGCAAATTAAAGAAAAGAGAAACTTTGCCTTTTTCTCCAATATAAACTGACAACAAAATAATATATTTTAATTTCATAGCTCAAACTTCGAAATAAGTTTTCTTTTCAACAAATAAAAAAGTTGAAGATGGGACAAGGTCAGAATTATAAACCGAAGTCACTCTATTTTTTAACAATTTTATTTTTTTCTAGTCCATTTTTTAAAAGAACTTTAAGGCTGGTCTATGTAACTTTTTATGAAGAATAAAACAAAATATAACCGTGACCTTGTATATCGCACCGTTTATGCAGTTTTGAGATAAACATAAACATAAGATTAATAAACATAATACATACGAGTACATAGGAAATGACCAAATTTATGTGTTATATCAAATTGTCACCATTTCCAAAATGGAAAAGTAGTATGACATTGTTTTCGACTTGAATTTTTACTTACTCGTATAATGTTGTAGTTACAGAATGTAGATAAGCATCACTGTCAAACTCTTATATGCTTTATACGCAGATATCGGTAATGATAACGATGATGACATATGCGTACCGCGCGGGCTTTTACCACGCGTCATCTCACGGGCACAAATAATTTTCACGTCGGTCAGGATCGAACCCAGATCCCCATATTCGCGACCAAACACTCAGACAAATAACAAATAACCTTTTTCTACAATCCTTATTCTTGTTATTATTGTTTTCGGGTTTGTGCTAACCCACTAAATGGGACACGCGTAATTTATATGTATGTATATGATAAAAAGCAAGCTTTTCGATCGTCATTTGGTTACAGATCAAATAATTACAGACCAAAGCTCTTTGCAGACCAGTGTGTTGTTTCCACTGAAATATATACTAACTGGAACTCGCATACTCTACCTATCAGCGTACGCTGCACTGAAGCCTCATTGAACAATAATGGCTGGTCCTGTTCGCGCACGTTCGTGCCAAACCGAAGCTAGCCGAATAACTCGTATCATAGCTGATCGCTTTGTTTTCATATTATGCTTCATTTATTTAAACATGCGCCACACGAAATAATTTCCGTCTACTCACGAACTGTCTCGATGTTTGCCGACTACTCCAGCAGTAGGCTTTCAATATGCATCACAATCACGGTTCGTACGCGCATTCCAGTTAGTATATATTTCAGTGGTTGTTTCCCTAGCTACAAAAAATATTCAAAAAATTTACTATCATAGAGGTGGAAAATTACAAAAAAAAATATTGTGTAAGTATAGGGTTGCCAACTGACCTTTTTTGGAAAGGACTGTCCTTTTTTGAACATATTTTGTCCTTGTCCTTTTATAGTAATTTTTTGTTATTAATAATATTTTTCTTATTATTATAAATATGAAAATGAAATAATTTATTCACATTTTTTGTAATGTAATGAAATAACGATGGCATTTTTGAATTATTTATGTATTGGTACTATAATTTATCTACTAACATTTAGTTTACAGTTTTCTCTAAAAAGTGGCAGAGATATATCCTTTGGTGTTTGGTGATAACTGCAGACCTTCAGAGCTCGCTTCAGTAGAGTTAAAAATATCTGTGTTGGCTTGTCAAATTTGTTAATTGTTACTTTTATGCTCATGCTCTCATCCTCATCGAGAGACTATCCGGATAAGGTTTTACTCGTTAATATTTTATTACAGTTTATTAACGCTAAGTAACTGCTTTGTCAGTTAACACATTGAAATGTAAAATTTAATATTAGCAGTTAACATTTTAAGGGTAGATATCTTATTTTGTTTTACTTGTTTTCGTCAAAAAGTATTAATTTTATTTTTTTAAGAATTTGTTAAATTTGCTTCATTGTAAAAAAAACTCTATATCATTTAACTTTGCATTAAAACACGTTTGACCTTGAAAATTTTTAAAAAATCGCCTGCGACGCATTTGTTTCATAAATTCTAAATCTTACACATAATTCAGAAAAAGATTGCCCAAAAAAAATGTCCTTTTCTGTAATTTTGTAAAGTTGGCAACCCTATGTAGGTATACCTTTAGCTCGACCTGCTAGTTAAAAGCATCTTTGCACATCTTAGTTTTGTATTTCTCGCTAAACTAATTTTATACTTAGATTAGGTACCTACTTTCAAATTAAATACGTCATTTTGAAAATGTGGCAGGAACTAAATAAAACTAAAATATTTTGCTGTTTTATAAAAGTATTAATTTATCACAATTATATTAATATTGCTATCTTAGAATTAGATTTAACAGTCTTTAAATAAAAAGTCATTTAAAATTCGCAATAGATTGTTTCAGTATTTTTAAAGACGGTAAATTATTTCAGTTTCAAATTCATATCACGAAACTTCAGGTCCAAAACACATAAAGCATAGTGTACTTAACGAAGTGTTAGTATTGGAACTCTATTAAATTTCTAGTAAAAGAAAACCAACATAAAAAAATTGTAATGAATGCAAATTACAAAAACGTAAATTACTACACACCAGCAATTACTGAAAGGAAATGAAAACACGTGAAGAAAAACTGCTAATTGTACTTATTACAGCGGAAAATACTGTATAATAACGTCATATCTACTAAAAGAAATCCAATGGTGAAAGAAAACAATTTTTCACGGAGAAAAACAGAAAAATGTTGAATCTAAAAATAACACAAAAATATTTCATAATCTAAAAATAGGTTTTAATTGATTCCGAGCAAATATTTCACCCCGATCTTGACCCAGGCGACGTTGATAGTCTCTTGTTCTGAATGAACAAAACAAGCGCGCAGGTTGCTAGATTAGCATAAGAAAAAAGTGAAGGAATACTTAAGTTATCAAATAGACGACACGAATATTAGCTTTTTCCAAATTTCTGACGCTGTTTATAATTGCCAAAGTTTGTAATAGAATTAAGCTGTGTCATGGCAAATTAACTTTTAATTTATTTAACTGGAAAATGAAAATTTCATAAATAAATTTTCTGCATTTTTCACATAAATTATGTGACATGCAAATATTTTGGATGTAATATTAGCTAAAATAAATTAATATAATGTGACATAAACGAGAGCCACAGGTGCATCTCTACAATGAAAATACTTGGCAAATATTTTCCTGGTTGCTTTTATTAAAATTATATTTATACTAGCACTTCAATATTAGGGTGAATATTGAATATCACAATATACAGTGGTGGCTCGTACAGAAGTATTGCGGAGTCGATGTACCGCCAAAAAAAAAAAAAAAATATGATAGCGCTTCTTCTTCTTATGCCAATAAATTGCTTCACATGACAAAGTACAATTCACGAAAACGAGATAAAATTAGAAAACCTGGATTTACTGAACAGGAATTAAGCTGCTTCCAAAACTAAATAATTTTAATAATAAAAGTACAATAAAGTACAATAGGATGGCAATAGTTGGTGAAACAGTTTAAATAAGATATTTAAAAAATGACACTTGACTGTTTCACAAGATTCAATCTCTCGGTCATTTATCAGAAACTGGCTCACTCAGCCAGAACCACAGACGCGTTTCTCTCTTATTGGAGCTTCAGTGTAGTGCACTGACGCCTCTAGGAAGAATTGAGTCGGCTGAGTAAACAGATGATAAACATCCCAAAAAGATAATTTTTTAAATATCTTAAATAATTTCAATTACCAATTTGAATTGTTACTTTGTAATTTTTACTTTAATTTCAATTTGACGGCTGTGCAGACTATCAGATCTGCGTATATTGTGCTTCTTATCCACATTTCTGAATCCATTTCTCATTTGTTCAAATTTGTTTACATCGAGACATTTGACAGACGATAACTGAAGCTTTTCTACCTCCAAGATAACAAAACAATGACAGCTGAGCCTGTCATTTGACGTTCAGCAACATTATGCGCATGCGTTACTTTAAATTTGAATTAAAAAATTAAGTCCTTGCAAGGTTGGATTTGGAAATTGAAATTGGAGTGCGAAATTATGTATTTGTGTCAAAATTCAAATTGGAAATTGAAATTACTTGATTGTGAACGCCGCTTTACTTAATCTCGAATGGGGACTGATCGAATTTAACATTTCTTGTACACGCAAATAATTCTTATTGTATCTATTCCTTTGTTCTATAAGGAATCTTGTCCTAATCTTCTAAAATGTTCAAGATGATTCCAATTCATTGACGGGATTGGCGGTATTTTTTAAATATGTATGTACTATTACTATTAATATACATACCTACCTACAATTTTAACTATTTAATTAGTAATTCAATAAGATATATTAAATGTGCTTTTCAGAAAAAGCTTTCAGTAATGTCAGGAAAACTGTTGATTTTTGACACTGACATTTATCGGTCATTTGAATATGACAACTGGTTTCTTTGGTGTAGTCTGGACTGTGCGATTTATTGCAATAGATTATTCTACATATTATATTTTCTTTATCTCTAAACCTATACAAGATATAATATGTTTTTTAAGTGTATTAGATGGAGAATTTTATGTTCTTCAATATTTGTAATAAAAAATTTCAAAAAATACTTTTTTTGTCATTTTTAGACTGTCAAAAAATATATTGATATTCACCCCAATTCTGTAAGAAAGTTGTTAATACTTAGCAACATTGCTATAGCAAATAACCAATAATAATGGCGAACACTGAATAAAACATGAAAATGACAGCTTTTACATTTGTTTCTATTGGTTATAATTTTTAGCAACGTTGCTAAGACTTAACAGCTTTCTTACAGAATTGGGGTGATTATCAATTTAGCGGTTATAACCACAAAACACGTACGTCAAAAAAGACAGCCATATGACAGCGAGAATAAGTCGCGCCAAATCGGCGAGTTTGGAACTAGAGTTTTCGTTTGACAGATATTGTGATGTTTCCCGGCCATGTATTTAATAACGTAGGCTACGGTTTAACGCATAACTGGAAATTACAAAATAAAATTTTTCATAATTTCAGTAATAACGATATATTTATAAAGTATGTTTACTAGGGTCATTTTTGCGAAATAAATTTTAATTCAAAATAGTTTGTCCCTTGAACTTGAATTATTAACCATAAACGATCACTTATCGTTCTCGAGAAGAAAAGCTGTTACTATTTATTACTCCAAATGAAAAATTATGTGGTTGAATCTAAATAAGAAACCTATAAACAGCACAATAACATTTCAGCAGAAAAAAAACATCACATCTAACTTTCCACATTTGAAGAATCCTGAAACGTAGAAACTACAATTCAAGCCTCAAATCTCGAATCTAGGAAGGCAGTGAAAATTTTGTTTTGGATCGCCAAGTTGTTTTCTTGGCATCGGCTGCCCGTGCGATATAAAAATATATTAAATCTGGTTTCCTTTTAACAAAACAAAAATTTGATATATTATCTGGGGTTGCTTGAGGCTCGAACACCCGCATTCCTAGAATTATTGGTTTCGTTAGAGGACGACGTCTCTTGAATGAATAATGACTGCGGAGCCATTACAAAGCTGCGTCGATCTCCCAGATTTCATTAAAATATTCACCACTTGACGCCGGGAGATGGAGGCATCGCCACTTCACCAACAACGGAGTTATTAATGTAATCTTCTCATGGCATTTTGCATTATCCTACTACTTGATTTTTTATACGGAGAAATTGATTTTTTAAAATGGAAATGCTAATGCACTTTACCTATGCATCCATACTTTCATTTCAGTTCAATTTTTTTGCAATATTAGCAATGGAGGATTAGTTATTAAAACTTTCGTAGAAAAATTGAAAATTACTACTCTATGCAGATGGTTGATTCGCAATCTCCTATTTTATGAAACGATTATAAATTTTTATCCAGAAATGTCAAATAACATACCAATAATTCAACCTTTTTTCATTAATTAATGATTTTTATTCAATTTTGACGTTTTAAACTGTTATTATTAACTCCATAGCAACAACTATAAGTAACATTTTATTCACAAGTGAATTAATAGTTATTTATGATATAAGTGTTAAAAATGACATTTTATGAGTGAGTGGGGACGTTTGTGAAACGAGGCGAAGCCGAGTAAAACAAACCCCACGAACGAAATAAAATCACTTTTAACACGAATATCATACACTATTTTTCCTACGACTCTAGTTATGTATTAGTAAAAACTAAAAATTATAGAATGACATTTATGACAGGTCATGATGTATTTGCTATGAACAACTGAAAATTGTTTATTCTAACCTCTACTTCCAACAATACTGTTTTAAATTCCAATTCTTCAAGCGCCTTGCAAGGAATTACTATAAACAATTGTAAAAATTGTACTGTAACAATAAACGTTTTAAAATAATGTGTACTTCTAATAAAATACATAATATAAATAATTTCAGTACAAAAATAAATTAATATAAAATGAAACTACATTTACTTATGAACACTAAATATAACTAGATTTAGTTATATTTTTAACACTAAATGTAACTAGATTTAGTTCTTTTTTAACACTAGTGTTAAAAGTAAATTTGTTTTTTACTTTTAATCCGTTGTCAATGGCAACGATTTAAAAGTATTCACTGTGTTATAAACTGTTATTTTTATCTCGCTAAGCAACCGTTAAAAAGACTACTTTTAACAGTGGTCGTAGGAAAAAAAATTAAATCACTCTCACAATTTTTTTAACTCACTCTGCAACAAGTAATGCATTTAAAATAATATCAGGCACGAAAATAACACTCACCATAGTATTTATTAGATATTATCAGCCATTTTCATTATTTTGCACGACATAAATGACAAACAATAATGCTTTTTAAGTAGATAATTTGACGTCTATCATCGACGATTATATGTAGTCGAAGAATTTAACTTTCTTCTCATGAATAAACATATTCTTAGCTCACTTGATATATAAATATCTATTGTTACTGTTGCTAATTGAAAAATATTGACACTTCGATGAAATAATATTATTAAATCGTTATGTCAAATTCAAATCTTACCTACCTTTCAAAGAGTACACACAAATTTACTTTTTTCCATATAAAAAAACCAAAGTTGCACTAGTTTTGTCATTTTCATACCTTTATTTTCTTCTTAAAATGTAGGTAGGTAGCTGAATAGTCGGTTTTAAAATTTTCTGCTAAATGTCAAATCACTTCATAATAATAATTTTTTTACAACAAAAGTTTGCTGGAACAAAGTATAGTATTCTATTCGCATGTAATCTTACTGAATTGGAAAAACTAATTTTATTCCATGACAAAAACTTTTAGTTTAGTAACGTTTGACACATAAGTTTTGGCAATAGGCTTTTCAACCACATTAAAATTTAGCATATTTGGTACTAATTTTCAATAATACGCTTGAAAACAATGTCAAAAAATATAACACTTTATTTAAAAAATATATATTGCGTCTGTAATTAATTATTAAAAGTAGAATTTTTTTACCTCCAATTCCACTGTGACATCATACCGACTTATGACAGAGATTGCGCGCGCATAATCTTGGCGTTTGCATTTAGTCATCTGTTCTGTCATTTGTGTTTTTGTTATCATCTGTTTAGGTTATCTTCATAGTTATGGTTATAAGTATTGCGTTGTGCCAAGTTGTGAAAACCACAGCAACAAAAATTTAAATCATTATATCAACAACAGGTAAATTGCGTGAATCTGCCTTTACTAAACCACTCTCCATCACTTTTTTTAAATATTATATTAGAATATTTAAATACAACTTTACACATAAATTCAAATATCAAACAATTCACAACGTAACATCAGCTTTCATGTGTCAACTTGTTTAAAAGTTTGACTGAATAGTTCCGCAATTCTACGCGGGCAGCGTTGTTCTGTCATCAGACGGTATGACGTCACACCGTAAATTTCAATTTTGTATAAAATCTTTTCCAATTAATTACAGGATTAATTATATCACAATACAGATGAAACTATGAAAAATGTTCATATATTAAAGTCTATTTTCGAAAAATAAATTTAAAAAAAATTTGTTGAAGACCCTATTGTTCAGCAATATTATGCAGTATTTATGATTACTCATTAAAATCGTTTATTAATAAAAATTCTGCATTAATAGGAATCATTAATTAATGATTTTCTATACATTAACATAACCTATTAATAAACGGTCAACAGAAAGTGATATTTATTTATATTCTTTATTGATAATGCTTCCAAAATAAAACAGCATACCTTATCAGTTTTTAAACAGATCCTAAGTATAATCTTTAATGTCTATATTTTTCGGATAAATACAAATACAACAAATTTTCTGATAAAAACTCATAATTAAAATAGCTACCTAATATAAATACTGTTGTAGAGATTTATCAACAATTTAAAAACGATTTTGAGTAAAGGATTTGTATCCGCAATATCTTGGTTGCTAAGATGGCATACTTATTTTTAAAATAGCACTCCTCGTATAAAAGCATATTATTTTGCTTCGAAATTTAAATCTTTCTCGTCATGAAATGTTTTTCACAATGTAATATTAATATAATATCTCCTTATTTCTTTCTTAAATTGGTTGCGCAAACCAAATAAAATTCGCATTCTATTAATACTCTTATTACAAAAGAAAAATTCATGTTTTCATATTTATAAGTATTATGATTGACGTAGCATATTGATATTCCTGCCATTTGAAGCAAACAATTCTCATTTGTGATTGAGTATGATTTCGTTTTCTTCGAATTAACTTATAAATTACAAAGCTCAGTTTCTTGTCTAAACGATTTCCTTTAAAACTATAAATATTGTTGCACTACTTGCAGAAATGCACTACTTTCTATGAAACAGAAACTAAATTTCCTTATCTAGCGGTTAATTATATTTCCTTCTATTACTCCTAAGTTTAGCAAAGATAAGGAAAATTTAAGACGAAATAAACTATAAACATTATTTATAATTAAACATGATTTATTTTCTATTATCATGACTTTAAGTAATCACACGAATACCGGGCTTTCGAGAAAAGTTGTTTGGGTTTTTTGAATGGTTTCTTTCTAATTTTACAAAATGGTTGGCACATTAAATTAAACATCATATTTTGGTGTTTATTATTTTTATTTGTTTGTTAATCTATGATCTTAATTATATTTGTCTAATAATGACAATTGTCCAAGAAAAGATTGCTCGTCTTAACCGAACGTACATGGAAAATGTACAATCAAACTGTATAGACAATAAGATATTATTTCATGTTGATAATCACATAAAATATCAAAAAATTATATTTAATTGCGTTTTTTTAAGAAAAACTGTTAAGAACTTCAAATAAGGGAACTTTCGGTTGACCAATTACAACCAAAATCTAACCAGCTCTTCATATGGATGTAACGAAGAGGAATACGAAAAAAATTTTTAGAATTGTAGTTTTGTTATCACCAGAGAACTTTATGTCACACACACTCTCTGTCTCTCTCACACACACACATACACACACACATACATACACACACACATACACACATACAGGCATAATTGTAAAACTAGTAAAATCATATTCTAAGGAACCTAAAACGCTTATTCATTATAAACTCACCACCAAATTTCCATGGAAATAAAAAAATCTAATGCAGCAATTGAATTTATTTATCAATCGTGTGTCCGCAGCCCAAAAAATTCATTTTTTGCTGCAGCCTACATTTAAGGCTTCAAGAATGAAATGTAGTTGATGTGATTGAAGCGATTGTATCTTTATACTCAGCACTTAAAATTTAATTTGAACTATAACTTCAGTGAAATTTTTTATTCTAAGTCTAAGTAAACTTTTTCTGAAACCTGTACCTACTTAAAATTCCATCAGCATTTTAATAATTTTATTCGTCTAATCTCTTGACGATTTTTTTGCATATTTTAATTTTATGATAGATCTATATCTACCATGAATATAAATCCATTTTCTACTATTGTTTTCTCGTCTGTTATAAATATAAATAACAAATGTTTCATTTATTTCTGTAAAACAGTGTATACTCGCATATTATCAATAAATTATTGTAGAACTAGAGTTTATAGTGCATTCTAAACACCAAAATACAATAGCCTGGTTCTATAGAGTATAGGCCCAATTGATCACATAGTAAACTGCACATTGTAACAATGACGACGTATCAAAAATCCATTTGGATACAAGTGCTGTGTATGTTTACAATGTGATTATTGTTTACTATTCTGTACCGAACTGAGCCATAGCCTATCATTTCAAACAGAAGGTTATTGTAAAGAAACTAAAAAATGTTGACACTTCCACTTTTAATAAATAGTTTAGTTACGAGGGTTCCCCAAATTAAGTTGATACTAAAATCGGTTAAGACTGCAGCAAATATAGTTTTAGGTTATTTTTTGTTTTTTAAAAGGTCCGATAACTGTTTCCTGAAAGATGTTTAAACAAAACATTCTACGAATTTTGGCCAACGATATTTTTTTACCTTCCGTCACCTTTAGGTAAGGAAGGTATTGTCTTTGGTCAAAAAAATCGGTGGTGAGTTTTTAATGAATAAGCACGTTTTAGGGTCCCTACAATACGAATTTACTATTTTTAAGATGATGTCCGTATGTATGTATGTGTGTGTGTGTGTGTCCGTGTGTGTGTGCGTATGTGTGTCCGTGTGTCACAAATTTTTCTACGACGATAACTCCAATACTACAATTCTAAAAATTATAATTCTTTCGTATTCCTCTTCTGTACATTCATATGAAGAGTTGATTAGATTTTGGTTATAATTGATCCACCGGAAGTACCCTTATTTGAAGTTTTTAACAGTTTTTCTTAAAAAAAAAACGCAGTTAAATATTATTTTTCGACATTTTGTGATTATCAATATGAAAGAATATCGTATTCTCTATACGGTTTGATTATACAGTTTCGTTCATATTCAATAGATATAGAGTTATAGAGACATTAAGAGAGATTAACTATCAAAAATTAATCAGCTTTGTTAAAATTATGGAAACAACAGATATATTCAGAAAAATTTAATTGACAGATGTCAGTGTCAAATGCAAAACCAAAGTTGAAAGTATAGGGTCAGAAAGTTATGTGTGAATGTGATAAAGTGTCCCTCCAAAGAGAAGAAGATGGAAGGACTGTGTAGCAGAAGATTTGAGAGAGGAAGAATTGTGTGAAGAAGATGCGTTGGACAGGAATGATTAAAAGAGAAGAGTAAGAAACAGCGACCCCTAATAAAATAGGGAAAGGAACTTTCGGTATAGAATTTGTAAAAAATAGTGTGTTCGTGTTACAATATTATAGGATATACAGAATCTTTTTCAAGGAACTTTTGGTATGGGATATATACAAAATACATCGAATTTGACGGAAGGTTTTGTGCTGGCCACAACAGATTTTTTATTACTAGTCTCCACAATATATAACCTTTAAAAACAAAAACGATTACATCACATGTGAAACAACAATCACGATTTGTGCCTCCTCCTAAATCAGAGCTTCAAGTAACAAATCATGTGAGTCCTTGAGACAAATCAGCCTGAAGTGTTTCGTGACTGTGTGGGTTTTATTTCTCCTGCACCCTTTGCATCAGTTCCAGTTAATTAGGCTAAAAGGCAGTTCCGGTGGCCGGTGAATACCTCGACACGTGAGAGGTAAAAATACCAGTGGTTACACTACCCAACACCAACACTCAAAGGATATCATTTTAATGCGCGAAGCGGAATGTGCAAGAAACGCTAATTGAATGTGCGGAAGTTACAAACTTTTATATAAAAATATATGGACCCATTTATCATGAAATATAATCTGACATCCTGAATTCTAATCCGAATGGAGTCCATTCATTTCGAACAAAAGTAAGATTCAAAAAACTTTGAGACTTATAACTCTGCGGTAAAAATGTGTCGTCCTTACTGAAATATGTGCGCCTAGCGTAGATTGGCGCACCCAGCAAAGGATAAAAAAAAGTGAATAATGTACGTAAGATCCATGTTTTGTTAATGAAATTCTGCTCTTAAACTGATTTTAGTAGTGGATTATACACTAGTTTTAAAGCGATTATTAAGTAATCGAATATTAAAAGTATAATGTGCGGAAAATGTAACAATTAACTAATTTCGAATTTTGATAAAAAATACAAGGTCGTTACATTTTGATTCAGATTATTTATATACAAAAAAAAATCTGTTGTGGCCAGCACAAGACCTCACGCCATTTTCATATTAGGCTATATATGTATTGTATTGCACTTCGCTTTCGAACCGTCGTTTTATAACAAAATATTACAGAACTTTACCTAAATATTGTTTTTTAATGTATTTAACATGTCTTCTGCACACATATAATTCTAATTATATCTATTTTTCATTGTATGAGGAAGTTTCTAAATGTCATAGATTCTTCCAATTCATAAACCAGATTGGCGGTATTTCTGATGGATATATGCATTTTACCACAATTTTACCTATAATTTCAAATAATTAATTAATAAAACAATAAGAAAAATTAAATGTACTTCCCAGAAAAAGCTATCAGAATGTCACTAAAAATGATATTTGACAATGACATGTGTCATATTATAAACATTGGAATTTGTCAACTGGTTTCCTTAGTGCCTTGGCCTCTGGGATTAGTTTACTCTATAAATTAATGTCTTTATCTCTAAATCTATACAAGATATAATAAAAATTTTAAGTGTATTAGATGGAGAATTTTATGTTCTTCAATATTTAATAAAAAAGAACTCCCAAAAAATTATATTTAGAAGAATTTTTCTAAGAAACTACTACTTCCGGTTGTTCAATTGTTACCAAAACCTTTTCAGCTCTTCCCAAGAATGTCAGATTGAGGAAACTGCAGTTAAATATTTTTTAAGTCTTATAGTTTTTGAGGAATCGTGTCTACAACATCCAGACATACATACACATACACACACACACACATACACACATCCACACATACACACACACACACACACAGACATCATTTTAAAAATGTTATAATCGGATTCTAGGGACCTTAAATCGTGCTTATTCAATAAAATCTGGATATGCGAATTTTAGCATGAATCCAATACCTCTCTTAGCGAGAGGTAAAAAAATAAGTAGGACTATACAACTTATCGGAAAATAGACCAATCAGTTAGCTCGATTTTTCTTAGTTACGATGTATAACATCTGATATTTGCGTTGCTATGTTGTGTTTCGCGAAACCCTTATTTCGGTCGCAAACAAATGAATCATATGTAATCATATCATCCATAGATTTAAATAAACACGTAACATTTCTGGCATTTTGAAAAAAATAGTGATTGATTCGTTTTATTGTCTTACCAAATACATCTCGAACTTCGTAAATCATACAGTTTACGGACTCGATATACTACTTGAAAACAACTACGGTATCTTTGTGTTTCCAACACAATTCGTCCTCTCAACTGTATAGGTACCGTGAGTATTTTTTAACGTGAAACATTGGGTTTGTCGCATCCATGGTTACGACTTGACATTTGATTGACAGCAATGTATTTGCCCGTTCCATTTAAAATGAAACAGGGAATGAATTTGACATTTGATAAGACGTCAATAGAGGTTAATTTTGTTTAAATAATTATACCTACATTCTAAATTAAAATTAGTTGTTGAAAAAATATAGTGTGCACCTTGTGCCCGAGTGGTTTTCTGACTCGGCTAAATTTCCCACAATATTTAAATATAATACTTCTGTCAAATTCATTCCCCGTGTGTCATTTTAAATGAGACAGACAAATACATTGCTGTCAATCAAATGTCAAATCATAACTTATAAGAAAATTCAACGGTTATCTGTCATATTTACAATCTGTCATTAGAGGTTAATTTTGTTTAAATAATTATACCTGTTCTCTAATAATTAAATTTAGATATAGAAAAAATACTGTGTGCACCTTGTGCCCGAAATATGTTTGATGCTCTCGAGTGGTTTTCTGACTCCGCTAAATTTCTTAAATATTTAAATAGAATATTTCTGTCAGATTCGTTCCCTATGTTTCATTTTAAATGGGACGGGCAAATACATTGCTGTCCATGAAATATCAAGTAGTAACCATGGATATAACAAACACAATGTTTCACGTTAAAAAATACTCACGGTATTCAATTACATATTTGCGTATATAACTATGGAATATTATTTGTTATCTACCACTTTATTTGCAATCTCGTTCTGTCAAAACGAAATCATTGATCGTTTTCATGTTTCCTTTCGTTATCGCTTCACATTCAATTTTCAGGCCTACCAAAATTGTATACACCAAAATTTCACCGACGGAGCATCTTTTACATTTTCCTCATTATACTCTCATGCACAATTTTTTGGTCCATTCTTTTTTATATAACGCTGCTTACAGTATATGAGTGCCCGCGCGGTGACGCCTGGTAAGCGCCCACACGGTAAAATATATCGTCATCATTACCGATGTCTACATGTGTTGTAGATACTGGCACACCCAGAAATGGGTAATATGCCATGATGATATATTTATTTCTTTATTTATTTATTTTACAGTATATTCTGCACGGAAGAATGGCATTGAACAATAAAAAGCGTATGATTCTTGACAACATATGCAATAGAAGTAGTTTCTTTTTACCACATGGGTTATGCAATCTACTCATAATGTGACGTATTTATGCCCGAACTCTGTTCAGGAAATAATTCGGAATTGCCAACATAGTTCGAGTACATTGCTGTGTATTTTATCATTTTTGTGTTTCGTGTTGATTTATATGATTTGCCAATATTTTTTTATTTATTTTTTATTTGTTGTTACTATGTACAATCTGCCTACATAGTCAATAAGTACATTTTATGTCGATTTAATTTAGCGTGGGGGGATTATTACCCAATGGTAATTTCCCCATTGGAAGTCTTCTCAGGGGAATCTGCGTGGGATGTCCAGTGATTTGTGTCGTTTCAATCTTCTTTGTTTCTAACTGTTGTCTAGAAGGTTTAGCGCTGTGTGATTTGGGTGATTTTCTAGTCTGCGTAAATATTTTTCACTATAGTGAAAATGAAATGAAAGAAGACTTCTGAATAAAACTTTATAAAATGAAATATAACTTGTACAAATTATTTATTTTTAAATACAGCAAAAGAAAAATACTAGTATTAAGAAAAGTATATATTAATGAAATTTACAAGTATTTCTAAGTCAATCTCTATACCGAATTTGAAATTATTTGAAATAATTGTAGCTTATTTTTATTCTAAACGTTGGCATGACAATGTTTACATTAAATTTTATATCGATCGAATATACATCCTGTCACTATTGTCACTTAGTTGTCAGTTTACATCCATAATGCATAAAGCTTAAAAAAGTAATTTCAAAAACTAACCATGAATTATTTCGAAGGGGAATTGTGGGCCATTAATTCCGTTGAAACCGTTCAAAAGGTATTTTTTTTCAAATATTTTTTTGTTATCAATCTTTAAATTTTGTATTTTTAGCAAGCAAATATGGGCACCAGTGTCAGAAACATTTCCAGATTGTCTTCATCACTAGAAGAAAATTCCCCCGATTCATACGACTCTTCAAATGAAAATTCGTCAATATAACAGAAAATTACGCTTTCACTTCCAAGTTACAAGGTTACTATTTAACAAAACAGCTGACCAAAATCGTATAACTGCGCAAACTCGAATCATTAGTCAAAAGATAAACCACCTAAAATTGGAAAATATTGAAATTTGTAATGAAAAATAATGACGTTTGTCATTCATATATACTACGAGCTGTTATTCTGTCACGGGTTCCCATATCTGCTTGTCAAGAAAGACCAACAAAGTCACATCACTGCTCGCGCCTTATAAATTAGTATCCTATGTAAACTTAGTAATATATGACGTCATTACTTTAGGGATATTTTTTGATGACGTAAGTCTTCTGCCATTTTATTTCTATCATAGTAAATTTTGCTTCTTCTCTCACTGTTCTGATGTTTAGGTCGTCATGTAGGGCTTTGTTCCGTATATATCCTGGTGAATTTATTATGAGTTCTAGAGTTTTTGACTGGAATCTTTGTAGAATTTCGATATTTGAGTTACTATAGGCCATCCAGCGAATCAAGCGGTTTACGTCATCGTTTAGGGATTTTTGAAATTTTCTTTATATTTTTAAATATATTTTATTAACGGCATTTTATTGATTTTTTTATTATTATCATGCATTTGACACCTTTAATAGAAATAATTGTATTTGGATATATTATTATTAAGTAAAATTTTGTAAATTTTTGCAAAATGACCTTTGATTATATTTTTTTAATATTGGTAATTCTAAACATGTATATTACTAAATATTATATGTGTATATTATACTTTTCAACGTGTATTGTGATTTCATTTTGTTTTTGGTTTCGTTGTTCATTGTCAAAATGTCAAATGCTCTGTCATGTAAAATTCTAGAGCTTGTAGTTAATTTATTGACTTATTTTGAAAATGAAAAATATATTGGTGGGTTTTTACTTTCACTGAAATCTAATATTGAGGTAATATTTGGTTCTATTTGTTAGTAATAAGTTGCAAATTAAATCTATATGTACAGCGTGTGGCAAACGCTATACGCAATGTATAGAAACAGTGAGAAATTGTATGGTATGCAGTATTCTGTATTTTTTTAAGGATCTCACATAATACTAGATAGTTTATTGTATATACTACAAGAATGAAGTATTTATAACGACGTAAGCAGTATCGTTCAGAATATTTTAAATAAAATTGGATTTCGCTGGAAAAATATTATACCAGATGTGTTTTTGTGCTCATGTAAACTTTTTAACATATGACGTCATTGTTTCTAGTGATATTGTATTTATGGCGTAAACCGCTTGATTCGCTGGATGGCCTATAGCTGTTCCCTAAAAACTGAACTCCATACGTCCAAATAGGTTTTAATATTGTTTTGTATATTAGGAGTTTATTATCCAGGAATAATTTATATTTGGGCCCTACTAACCAGTAGTATTGTTTTAATTTGAGGTCTAGTTGATGTCGTTTGGTTTTTATGAGTTTTTTCCATGTACCGCGTCTGTCGAGATGCATTCCGAGATACTTGGCGTCGTCTGTTTGTGGTATTGGTTAGTGAACATGTTCCTCGTTTCATGGTGAATGTGATATGAACGGATTTATTTTCGTTTGCTGTAATTCTCCATTTGTTGAGCCATTTTTCAATGCTGTTTAAGTTTTCTTGCAGTTTTTGTGATGCTATTCTGGAGTCTACATCAGTGGCAAGTATTGTAGTATCGTCGGCAAATGTTACTGTTTCTGTGCGATGGTGTAGCGAGTATATAGAACAGGGCCAAGGACACTGCCTTGTGGTACACCTGATTTTATTGGATGGAGAGACATAATTTCATTTTTAAACTTTACTTGAAAATGTCTATCAGTGACATATGAGTGCAGCAGTTGATAGATGTTATTTGGCTTTAATTTTAGTTTATATAACAAGCCTAAGTGCCACACTTTATCAAAGGCTTGTAACATATCTATGAATGTGGCGGAGCAGTAATATTTTGCTTCTAATGTCAAGGTCAAAGAAAAATTATAGAAAAGGTCTAGAATAATGGCCTGGTCTGTATGTGCGTTTTTTTTATTATTTATTCAGAAAACGATAGTTTCATAATTGGTGTTAGCACATTATAGAGTGATGGGGTCCCGTGGCCGCGTGCCTGAGTGTCTGGTCGCGAACCTGGGGAAACCGGGTTCCATCCCGACAGACGCCAAATATTTCCAATTTTAAATGGCACAAAAGTGACCCCTTTGGTGCACTCTCCACACCAGATATGAGTGCCCGTGAGGTGACGCCTGGTAAGCGCCCACACGGTAAAATATATCGTCATCATTACCGATGTCTACATGTGTTGTAGATACTGGCACACCCAGAAATGGGTAATATGCCGTGATATATTGTTTTATTATATTTTTACATTATAAAGCGAATTAAACTCTTCATTTTCTTGTAATCAAACAATTCACAATTCACAGCAATTTGACAACTGTCACTTGTTATTTACTACTTACAGTGGGAGAAATAGTTCAAAATTTTAAAAACTTTAATTTTTCTTTTCAGTGAAAACTAATTTATGCGAATCCTAATCTTGTTGTCTTGGGATGCACTAAATCTCGAGCTTTGGTCCGGCCCGATTTCAAGCCAATTGTTGGACAAAGCCAACCCAAGTTCAGCTTATCTTACCCTTTCGCAAACACCGTACAAGATTAGTTAAAAAAGTTGTATAAAATTTCTCAACCTTGTAGGTAGGTGTCTGTGTGGATCCTGTGGACACGATTACTCAAATACTATCAATCAGAAAATTTTAAAATTTTGTACACCTATTCTATACTAATATGGGAAGAGCTCATTTGTTTTTAGTTTATATTGAATACCCGGAAGTATCACATATACAAGCTTTTAACAGTGTTTCTTGAAAAAAATATATTAAATATAATTTTTCAGTAACTATTACTAATACAAATTGAATATAATGGTACAATCTTCAATTTTACGATAATAGCATTTACTAAATAACTTTAAATATAATTTTTTTAAATAATTTATTTTTATACATCATCTTGCCTAAGCGTCAAACAAAAGCATAATGCTTTAATAACAATTTTGACATATTTAAACAAATGTCACTGTCAGGAAGCATTTACATTAAAATTAATAATAGTGAAACCGTGTTAAGGAAAATATAGTAGAAATATATTTGATTCTAATGAAATTAAGATTTGTAAAAATCATATATATTCCAGCATACATAAATAATGGAAGTTTGATTGATTTTCTTCATTGTCTTCCAGGGTCCGGCTCTGAAAAGACTTTGTGTGACGAAGCGAGTACTATTTTGATTTTTGTTAATTTTTTCTATTAATTTTTTCAATATTTGTGAAATTTATTTTGTGTTTGATATATTTTTAAATGTAAAATAAAATAATATATCATCACGGCATATTACCCATTTCTGGGTGTACCACTATCAACACATATGTAGACATCGGTAATGATGACGATATATTTTACCGTGTGGGTGCTTACCAGGCGTCACCTCACGGGCACTCATAGCTGGTGTGGAGAATGCACCACCGGGGTCACTTTTGTGCCATTTAAAATTGGAAATATTTGGCGCCGGTCGAGATCGAACCCGGTTCCCCCAGGTTCGCGACCAGACACTCTGGCACGCGGCCACGGGACCCCATATGAATGAAGAAGATTATGAACGAATATAAATTATTTGAACATTATGATTGCTTTATTTATACGTCGTGGTTAAATACAAAGCAGGAAGTTATAGGCTGGCCAAATCAGATTTTTTTTTGGATTTTGAAAAATCAAATTTAAGAATATCGACTACAATGAGGTCATGCAAAAAAAAATTGTACCTTTTTTCTGTTTAAATCGAGAAAGGATAGTCTAATTCATCGATCAGTATGATTAAATTATTTTTATTTATATTTTTTGTTGTATAAAATCGTTTTATATTATGATATTTTTAAAAAGTTGCAAAAACCAGCCATGTTTTGTCGTCACAACGTTACGAACCAAGTTCAGACTCATTTCAAACAGACATTTTATATGGACACATAAATTCTAAAAGAAAAATATATATAAACTATAAATTGAGGATTACATATCTGAATATGCTATAATATATTAATATAATATCGTTCTATTTATTTCTATAAATATAATTTTCATTTGGCGTGAAATTATCTACGTTACATCAGTTGTTTCTTTCACTTTTGAATCTTTGAATTAGACGGTAGAAGGTTATAAACGCATGTGAGCCATTGAATATATTGCAGAATATTATTTTATTTTCTATTTTGACACGAAACAACGTTCCATCGACATGTTTACATTAATAAATTTTAGGTTATCTTCAAATGTCACTTTGACGTTTAAGACAATGTGAAAATCAAAATGGTCGTGCCTTTCACTCTGTGACGTCATTGGACAAGGGACGAAGCGGGGGTCTAGCAGCCTCATTTTAAAGAATGTCATTTTCAATTACAATTTTTTCATGATTAAAGATCGATTTGAGGAAAAATAAAAAATACGGGTCTATTATTTTTCACTACTCTATCGATTAAAATTATAAAAAAAAAGTCGTGCATGACCTCATTTATTCACGATCTTTTTCCTGATCCGACTTCTAATCAATCTTCATATTGGACTGGCTCAAAACTGTAAAATAATACGACCTTTAAATTATCATATACTAATAATTCTTTCATGTTTATTATGTATGCATATATTTTCATTTTAGTAATAGACTATTATTCTATTTGCTATATAAACACTACATGTTGGTTAAACTGTCTTCTCATCTTCTATACTCTCGACTATATCTAAACAAACTACGCATTACTAACAAACACTCTCTACTCTAAATAAATATCTACATTCTACAAGCCAAGTAACTTTGATCAAATTTGCTTTAGGTAAATTGATTTTAGCTACACTAGTCTTCTTCACCGCTTTGCAAATATAAAAAGCAGCAGCTAAAGCGTTCTTCCATTCAAAGAACGTTAAACAAAGCTTGTGGAATGAACCCAGTCGTTTAATTTGTCAAGAAGAGGGAAATTGATTAAAATTTCGTGAGCCGTTTAGCTTCACATCCTTTAATAACTAACTAAAAGCATGCGGAGATAATTGCAGACTCTTTAGCGAAAATTAATTACGAGGAAAATAAGTCAGTTTATGTACATAGTTTTATGAAGAAATAATAAATGATGTGGCACCATTATTTTCGTTGCTTCGCATATCTGAAACTTTGACATTTGTAGTCTGTTACTATTCACTATTAGTAAAAATGGAACTATTAACGAAAAAAAAAATCGTTGTGGCCAGCACATTACCTCTCGCCATTTCCATTTTAGACTATACCGTGAGTATTTTTTAACGTGAAACATTGGGTTTGTGAAATCCATGGTTACGGTTTGACATTTGATTGACAGCAATGTATTTGTGTGTCCCATTTAAAATGAAACATAGGGAACGAATTTGACATTTGACAAGACGTCAATAGAGGTTAATTTTGTTTAAATAATTGTACCTGCTTTCTAAATTAAATTTAGTTATAAAAAAAATATTGTGTGCACCTTGTGCCCTAGTGATTTTCTGACTTGGCTAAATTTCTTACAATATTTAAATATAATACTTCTGTCAAATTCATTCCCTATGTTTTATTTTAAATGAAACAGACAAATACATTGCTGTCAATCAAATGTCACATTGACAAGATGTCATTAGAGGTTAATTGTGTTTAAATAATTATACATGTTTTATAAAAATTAAATGTAGTTTTAGAAAAAATATTGTGTGCACCTTGTGCCCGAAATATGTTTAGTGCTCTCGAGTGGTTTTCTGACTCAATTAAATTTCTTACAATATTTAAATATAATACTTCTGTCAAATTCGTTCCCTATGTTTCATTTTAAATGGGACACGCAAATACATTGCTGTCAATCAAATGTCGTAACCATGGATATGATACACCCAATGTTTCACGTTAAAAAATACTCACGGTATAAGTAGGTACATATTGTATTTAGCATAACATCTACTCGCAAAAAAATCCAATTACATCTTTTCTTTAGACATTTTCGTTTTTACCTCTCGCTAAGAGAGGTATTGGATTCATGCTAAAATTCGCATACCCAGATTTTCGTGAATAAGCACGATTTAAGGTCCCTATAATCCGTTTATAACATTTTTAAAATGATGTCTGTGTGTGTGTGTGTGTGTGTGTGTGTGTGTGTGGATGTGTGTATGTGTGTATGTGTGCATGTGTGTATGTGTGTATGTGTGTATGTGTGTATGTCTGGATGTTGTAGCCACGATTCCTCAAAAACTATAAGACTTAAAAAATATGTAACTGCAGTTTCCTCAATCTGACATTCCTGGGAAGAGCTGAAAAGGTTTTGGTAACAATTGAACAACCGGAAGTAGTAGTTTTTAAAAGAAATTCTTCCAAATATTAATTTTTGAAAATTTTTGATATTACTAATTTTGAAGAACAAAATTCTACACCTGATACATTTAAATTTTTTATTCTATCTTCTATAAATTTAGAAATAAAGACGCTATAATATATAGAATATCGGGATATAACAAGTCGAGTAGGCGAAACTACACTAAGGAAACCAGTTGACAAAGTCAAATGTTTATAATATAATTTCTAAATGACAGATTTCAGTGTCAAAAATTAACAGTTTCAGTGACATTTTGATAGCTTTTTCTGGGAAGTACATTTAATCTTTCTTATTGTTTTATTATTTAAATATTTAAAATTATAGGTAATATGCATATATCCATCAGAAATATCGCCAATCTGGAATGAATTGGAAGAATCTGTGACATTTAGAAACTCCCTCATACAATGAAAAATAGATATAATTAGAATTATATGTGTGCAGAAGACATGTTAAATACAATAAAAACAATATTTGGGTAAAGTCCTGTAATATTTTGTTATAAAACGACGGTTCGATAGCAAAGTGCAATACAATACTTATATAGCCTAATATGGAAATGGCGAGAGGTCTTGTGCTGGCCACAACAGATTTTTTTAATTCATTCTATGAACAATTTTTCGCCGACTCTTCTAAATGTTTCAGATTCTTCCAAATCATTGAGGAGATTGGCGGTATTTCTGAAAGGTATACGTAATATATCTATTATTTTAAATATTTAATTAATAATAAAATAATAAATATTAAATGTACTTCCCAGAAAAAGCCTTCAGTAATGTCTCTGGATTTTTGACACTAACATTTTTCTGTCAATTACAAAGATTTTTATTTTTCAATTAGTTTCCATGGAGTTATTTGGGATATGAGATTCTTTAAAATGGATTATTTTATATATTTATAATCCTCTATCTCTAAATCCATAGAAGATATAATAAAAATGTTAAATGTATCGCATAGAGAATTTATATATTAAATTTGTAATAACATAAATTTAAAAAATATATATCGGAAGATTTTTTTAAGAATCTACTACTTCCGGCTGTTCATTTGTTACCAAACCTAATCAGCTGTTCCTATTATTGTCAGATTGAGAAAACCGTAGTTAAACATTTCTTAAGCCTTATAGTATTTGAGAAACCGTGGTTCCAACATACACACACATACATACAAACACACATACATACACACACACACATACATACACACACATACATACACACACATACACACACACACACACATCATCGTAAAAACGTTAAAATCATATTATAGGGACCTTAAAACGTGCTTAGTCACTAAAACCTGGATATTGGAATTTTAGCATAATTCCAATAATAACCAAATAAAACTTGACCTTGAAAAAAAATTACGGTGTAAACATACAATAACTAAAAGTTTGATATAGTTAAGCTTTGGTTAGGTCACAATATAGTGTTATGATGTAAACCAGGTCATTAAACCTGTTTCAAATTATAAATTCAGAAAAAAATTATTTCAAATTTTTTGTATACCTACTGATTTAGTACATAAATTTTAATAGTAAAATCCAACGATTAATGGGAAATATCTCCTGGGACTTCATTACGTGTGTATTACATATTTTAAATTACATGTATCATAAGTTAAATATGAAGGTTAATCGTTCATTGTAATAATTAAAAATGTCATTCATGTTTAATTTAAAATGAAGTAATTAACTCAGCAATAAACATAAAAGATTTTGAAGTGAAATAAAAGGCATGAGTTGACGTATATCCAATTAAATTTCGATGAATGATGTCAAAAATTATAACAGTTATGATTAAAATTTCACAACCTTTTATGTTTTTCCTTGGTACCCTTTATTCTTCATAAAATCTTTTGAAATTTGTTAATGAAAACAATACAAATAATATTTCATATTTTCCATGGTGTACCCGTTTTCTCTTATAATTGAGTCTATTCGGTAACTCAGAGGTTAATATTTATGAAATTGTTACATTGTAATATTCATTTCTATTGGACAACGGTTCTAAACAGTTGCTAAAAATTAACCACTTTGTTACAGAATTGGCTCAATTAACTGATAAGGTCTTATGAATTTCTGAATTTAGCAAAAAAAATTTCAGAATATTTCATTGAATTCATACGAGCCCTGCGCCAAAAGAATTCGCCCACATCTATTTATTATCATTATTCATATAAAAGGAAATTGTTTACACTTATTCAATTATTATTCCTAAACTTACATGTTATTAGAGTTAATTAATAGCTTACATAAAATGCGCTATCATAATTAATAAATGTGTAGCTACCTTGTAAAGGGAAGGGATGTAGGCGAATTCTTTTGGCGCAGGGCTCGTACAATCCTAATACGTGCTTATTCGTTAAAAACTCACTACCGAATTTTTTGACCGGACATTACCTTCCTTACCTAAAGGTGACGGAAAGTAAAAATGAAGCATATATAGTTGAGCCTAGTAATCCGAAAGTTTCAGGTTTCGAACGCTAAATCCGAGAGAAATTCGATCTGAAGTTCAAACAATATTTTAGGGAGGGCATTTGATTGTGTTGTTTTCACCTTAAATTATATATCGGGTGTTCAATAAGTCCTGGTTGGTTATGGGTTATGGAATGCACTTTATAAAGTTTATAGTTTATAGTTTAGTTACAATGTCATACTTACATTATATTGGGTGTTCAATAAGTCTCTACGTCCTGGTTGGCTATGGGTTGTGAAACGTATATATCTCTACTTTATTCTCAATAATAAACTGTTTGATATAAATCAAATTTAACTTACAATAAAATAGAAATTTATTTTTACACTGTTTTACAGTAAACTTTAATAAAACACTGTGTTGTTCTAAAGGTTGCACTTTCCTCATTTCTAATATGTTTTGTTTAAGGTTGAATTCTATGACTAAAGACAGATTTGCGTTTCACAATACACAGCCAAGCAGAACCTAAAGATTTATTGCACACCCGATATATTTGCTGTTTAAGCTTATCAACAAGGGTATTTATAAAATGTATTTATTTATTTATTTTAGAAAAATTGATTCAGTCTTCGAACAATTGAGTTCTAACGGTTTAACTTAGACGCACAAGACACTACTCAAGTCCGGGAAATTATTACTTACTCTTAACAAAATATCTGAAAAAATCTTTATTTTCCAGTTGGCGGCAGATAATAGTTATTTATCATACAAGTGAGTAAAGACATTTATCTACAAGTAGAAAGTTTATACACAAGCTGTATACGGAGTGTACTAGTTTCCACGAGTGGATAAAATGTCTTTATTTCAGTACCTATTTAAAGTATTTTTCGATAAAATTAAGTCACATTTGTCAATGATATTTAACGTTGTTGTTATCATAGTAAATGTTGTTGGATTATATGGATGAACCACTAGTGATAAAAAGTACTCATCCTCTTCAATGAAGTGTTGGTTTAGTAACGAGATTTCTATTAAAATATATTAACAACATAACAATAAACGTGTTATTCTTTAATTTTCGTATATCGTTAAAACTTTATACTGTACATTCAGCATATTTTGAGCTGCTATGTTTTCTTTACATCAGTAATATAATGAATAATATTCTTGAAATAATAACCAATTTTATGCACTTCGTTTATTCTGAATTTAAAATTAAAATGCGGTACCTAAACAAGATGTGAAATCAATTCAAAATAAACTTAACAATTCACACTACCAATTGAACTACTGTAGTAGATTGACAAGATTAATTGTTAATTTGTTTTCAATTTAGAATTTGAATTTGTAATCAACAATCACAGTTTGTGTGAGCTTTGATACAATAACACCATTTTACGGATGTGTATTACCTGTACCTGACAATTAACCTAGTAGTAACTTGAAAACAACCGCACAAATTTTTAGCCAGAATATAATTTATAAAGTTGTACACACTGTTTTGATACTATACATCTGTCACTTTTAACATTGATGTCATAAAATGACATTTTTGGCCGTAAAAAACAAACATTAAAAAATCTACTTTTTATACATTTGTAGAAAAATATGTTCAATTCAAATTCATGGAATTCTCTATTGTCTTAGCTGCAAAGTCCCCTTTATTGCTAGTCTTATGGATGGTTGCACCAACGTATACCCAAATCATTCAAGCAGCCAATGCACGTCATCACTTAGTGTAAAAACCTTAATGCATTAAAATCACTAATAGTGAAAAATGAAATAAAATTTTAATCATTTTTAACCGTCAAAAAGTGTATAGCCTTATATAATTATTATTAAGATGAATAGTAGAGTTTATTACTTATCGTATATGGCATAAATAATATATAAGTAAGGTACATTTACGTCATATTATTCGTTTAATTGTTGCTATAGTTGGCAAAATTGATAATTTGTATGTTCATACTGTCAAAGTTACTATTTGAAAAATATTTGTATGGTGTTTGAAACATTTTTGTTCGTTGTAAAGGCCTATTTATAATAAAGTAATGTTAAACCCAACGCAACGTGACCGTTAACGCAAACACAAAATCTGTAAATCTGCCAAAGGTAGCACTTCTAATCAATCAGAAGAATTCGGTATATTTCTTTAAAATTGGGCTCACTTTTATTTATTACCTTTATATGGCATACATAAGTATAAATAAGGTTAGTATTATAAAATAATTTAAATAGAAATTGACAGTGACTAAAATATAGTATTTATTTTGTAGATGTGACAGTTCATTAACATGTCGATAATACAGATTGCAATCTGTATAACTCCTTTCACAAAGATTCTAAAACCTTTGCAATCGTGCCAGTACATGACGTCACACATCTAGTTACTTTTATTCAATTTTTATTAATGACGTGCATTGGCTGCTTGACTGATTTGGGTATAACTTAAATATTAAACTTGGCTTAAATTAACTATATTGCAATGATATGAAATGTCAAATGAATTATTATGCATTACTGTCACAAACGATCATCTGTTGTCGTGCGGTTGTAGTGCTCGCCTGGCAACACAAGGCTACTCGTGTGGGACAGCGTTCGAGTTCGTCCGCAGGAGTCAGTTTTCAATAAAAAGAAAAAAAAAGAAAAAACGGCCCACCCAGGTGAGTCCGAGTGGTAGCAGAGGTCACTATAAGCTACTTTGTATATAACGAGGGTGTCAGAAGAGGGCACTAAAAATGTCTCTGTAAATACATATAATATGTAAAGAAATTTGTATACATCAAAAGACCTGATAACCAATAAATACATTATTATTATTATTATTATTATCATTATTATTATTATTATCATTATTATTATGCATTAAAAAATTGAATACTCATCTGTCAGCGCGACGCACTTGACAGGTGAAAATTTTGCTAACTTTGGGGGATTTCATAGCTCAAAAGGAAGGTCCTGGTGTTCAAGTCTCGATGAAGTCCACAAATCTTTCTTCGGTATTTAATATTTGAATCGTTTATAATTCTAATGGCCAGTCGCACGGCTTATAATTGAACTTTTTTGAGTTGTATAACATTACTATCAAAATTTCAATATACACTTTTTTGTTAACTTATAGCTAAGGCTTTAGATGGACTTTAAATGGTACTAAAATTATAATAATAATAATAATAATAATAAAAACAATTTATAATTATGTATTCAAATTCTTAATTTCATATAATTGTTAACGAATTTTACTAAACAATAATAACTGAACATTTTATTATACATATTTTAATAATTACAATATGTCGAAATGTACACTTTTATTTAACTAGAGAAGCTTAACTAAAAATAACAAAATAGAGACGTATGCATTGATATATTAAAAAGAAAATATCTGATGTGGACAACACATGACTTCCTTGTACGCCTGGCGTTACACTATACATATTTTGTTAATAATTAAAATATGTATTATTACAGACCCAATCATTAAATTGCACGTATTGGACATAATTTGACATTGACATTAAATTCTTTATTTTTTTGTTATTTTTTGTCCTAATTCATAGCAAACTGAATTACAGAAACCAAAAAGTACATAATTTTTAAATTTACATATCTCGCTTATACATAGAGCTAATTTAATCATACTTGATATTTTCGACGGAGAATTCAATTTTCTAAAAGCATTTATTATCAAATTCAAAATACCATTTTTTTTAAGAAAAACTGATAACAGCTTTAAGTAAAGTATCACTTCCGGTTAGACCATTTTAACTAAAATCTATTATGTTATTTCCATTAATATAAAAGTATAAAATACCAAATTTGAGAAGTTTTGGTTTATATTTTAAAATAGTTTTGCATTAAAATCTATTATAGGCTTCAAGTAAAGTACCACTTCCGAAAGTTATGTAATGATCAAAAAGGGAGGTGCACAACTAGATGTTATAACAGTCCTAAATACAAAATTTTAACTTTCTACGGCTTCCCGTTTTTCAGTTATGCGAGATACGTACGTAGGTACGTACGTACGTACAGACATCACGCCGAAATTAGTCAAAATGGATTCAGGGATGCTCAAAATGTATATTTCCGTTGAAATCTGGAAACCGAAATTTTTCGCGATTGCAATACTTCCCTTACTTCGTACAAGGAAGTAAAAAGATGCAAACTGTTTCCATAGTTACTAGAGATGATCACTACACTTAGTATTATTCGAGTTTTCTTCGCCGATCGTCATATAGATATTAATCATAATCACATTATTATTATTATTATTATTATTATTATTATTATTATTATTATTATTACGACGCCAATAATTTTAAATGACACAAAATTGGCCCCTGTGATGCACTTTGCACGCCAGCAATGAGTGCCCGCGAGATGTAGCCTGCCCGATGCAAATATTTCATCATTACCACTATCTGTGAACATAGGAGATAGTCACACCCAGCAATGGATAAAATGCTGTGATAGTATATTTATTTAAATTATAAATTATTTAATTCGGTATTGAAAGTAGTATATCTATTCAAAATTGGGAAAAATGTTTTGAGAGAATAAGATGAAAAAATGGAGTAAAAAAAAACCTGGTGTTCATTGAACTTTGTCCAGGTGTACCCAATTTTTTTTTTTTTTTTTTTGACGGTAGGTACTGTATAAAACAACAAATATATCATCACAGTTCTTTTGTAATGATACATTTTAGCATGTCTACCAGACATCAGATGAAAAGTTACCCTGCATCATACCACTGTTGAGCGAGAAATAATTTGTAAACAACTATCTGCAGCTGAATTTGAATTCGGAATGCCAAAACACAATCGATCACTTAAAGCACAATATCTCGGATCCAAGCTTCGATCTTATAATACATAATATAATACCTCACATTCTATAGTATTGTCCTTAACTTGAAGTTGGCAAAATTGATAACCAACAGACAGAAACAAAATTATGTGTAGGTCAATGCAAATAAGTAATAATATTTTGACATCATTATAAATTATTGACATTTGTATAGAATTTCAGTATGAATACAAAATTTTGATATTAATTATTAAACATTTTGTTATGTATAGGTATTCATATTAATTCAAATATAATAATATAAACATGGAATTAATAACAAATTTAAAATGTATTGATATTAAACTAAAATTAAAGTTATATTTTATACATTTAATGTAAATAGTTCGAATTATTATTAAACATTAAACCTTTTATACTATTTCATATTTATTTCGTGCGTGTCAAATTTAATATCAATGTTTTTCATATGACATATAAAACAATCTTTTCAAAATTGAAACTGCGCAAACCGTAGTACGCTACAAATTGTACTACAACAATATATTATTCAAAATACACTAATTTATTATTGTTTCGTAATATTAACCATTATATTTCAGTTTTCCATGTACTATAGCGCATAAAGTTATCTGTCGGAAACTGGATAACTGCGCACAACGTAATATATTAACCTGCACTACAAACTATTTTACACAGTTTCTACGTTGAACTACTCACTATCTATACACTATTATTCTATATTTTCTATATTATAATGCGAGACACTATTCGATAATTTATAATTGTTTAAAATTACAAATCATAGATCTCAGGTTTTCATGTGCAGATTATAAAATTACTTTACATACATACATACATACATACATACATACATACATAAAATCACGCATTTCCCACTTAGTGGGTTAGCAAAAACCCGAAAATTATAAGAAAAGGGATGAAAGTAAGTGCTCCACTGAATCACTTAACTCTTTAAAAACATTCTTCTTTCGCCTTGCCCAAAATCATCATAACATTCATACAAAGAACATATTAATGTGACCGATTTTCGGTAGCGAATAACCGCATCCGGACCCACAATAATAGTTACGCAACAATCATCCTTCGCCACACATTCCTATCCATGCACACTTCTTTCACCTCAGCCACATTCATAAACGTATTCATACATAATAACATATTAAAATTACTTTTCACGCACATATTAATTCACTATTTTTCTATTTGTAATTCTACTATTCCTAATATAATATCTACATTCAACATTCATCCCCATTTCATAACTTTTCAAAAGAAATTTGAATACAACTTTAAAATTCAGATTTTTGATGGCTACGGTGGTACAGTAGTTAAATTTTTACTTAAAAGAGTACAAAATAAATTTTGTTTTAACTACATATATACAAACAACTAGATATGTAAATTTATCGTACATTTCAAAAACATGTTATAGTTTTTAAATTTATACCGAATAACTTTTTGGTGGCAGCATCTATTCTAATTGCTTACATTTTAAAAGTTTTACAATTTCAATATGAAATAGGATGTATATAAATATAAAAAGCAACTAACTATATCTATTACCTATTCTATAACTTTGTGAGAGTTCAATTTTGAAAACTATAAACACTTCGATTGGTACAATTTTGGTGGCAGCAGTAAATTCACTTATTTCCACATTTGAGTGGAGTTCCACTATAGAATAGGTGATAAACCACTACCCAACTATTTCTCCATCTATTTATCTACTCTACCTTATCCTCCGCTTCGTTCACATCACTCTTTCACTACACTATGTTCACTACACTACTGGCTATGCTACACTAGTGCGGGCAGATGCAACGACTCTACGGTAGTGAGTGTCACTGGTATCACTTGTCGCGGCCAAGGCTGGCTAGATGCAAGCTGCTGTGCAGCTGTTCGCAGGGCTCATGACGTCATGGTAGCTCTGGCGGTGGCCGGGATGCTACTGAGGTAAACGCCGGGCCCGGCGAGCCAAAACGCCGCTGTGGTGGAAGCAGGAACTAACGGGAAGCAGGATTGGGAATAAGGGAGGGAGATAAGGTTTAGGGTGTGAGGGAAATTAAGGTGTGGGAGGTGCAAAATGAAGGAGGTAAGTAAGAGGAATACATTAATAATAATCGTATGACAAATCTTACGAAGAGCACACTTGTACAGCAGGAATTTTACTTATGCACCGGTTCTAAAGGCTGATCCAATTAGAATTTCTGAACTTTTCTTTAAAAAAATCTGTTGTGGCCAGCACAAAACCTTCCGTCAATTCGATGTATTTTGTACATATCCTATATCAAAAGTTCCTTGAAAAAGATTCTATATCCTGTATAATTGTAACAAGAACACACTATTTTTTACATATCCATACTGAAAGTTCCTTTGAAAAGATTCTAAAATCTAATAAAATTTTAATACGAATACGAGCGTACATTATGTATTGCACTTAATACTTCCTCCTGCTTCAACTTTTCCCTATTTTATTAGAAGTCGCTGTTTCTTACTCTTCTCTTCTATTCATTCCTGTCCAAAGCACCTTCGTGACACAGTTCTTCCTCTCTCAAATCTTGTGCTATACAGTCCTTCCATCTTCTCTTTTGCCTTTCTCGTACTTCTGGCATTATAAGTTCCTATCTTGAGGCGAGGCCGCAAATGCAAGTCACTGGCCAGGGACACTCTGTCACTTATATCACTGTCAGATCATATACTTTCCACTTTGGCTTTGCACTTGCCACTGACATCTGTCAATTAGATTTTTTTGAATATATCTGTTGTTTTTATAATTTTTGCAAAGCTGATTTTCGAAAGTTAAGCTCTCTATAACTCTATATCTATTGAATATGAAGGAAAATGTATAATCGAAGCGTATAGAGAATAAGATATTCTTTCTATTGATAATCACATAAAATGTCGAAAATGATATTTAACTGCGATTTTTCAAGAAAAACTGTTAAGAACTTCAAATAAGGGTACTTCCGGTTGACCAATTATAACCAAAATCTAATCAGCGCTTCATAGGGTTGTAAGGAAGAGGAATACGAAAGAATCATAATTTTTAGAATTGTAGTTTTGGAGTTATCGTCGGAGAAAAATTTGTCACACACACACACACACACACACAGAGACACACACACGGACACACACACACGGACACACACACACACACATACATACATACATACATACAGACATCATCGTAAAACCAGTAAAATCGTATTGTAGGGACCTTAAAACGTGCTTATTCATTAAAAACTCACCACCGAATTTTTTGACCAAAGACAATACCTCCCTTACCTAAAGGTGACGGAAGGTAAAAATCTGTTGTGGCCAGCACAAAACCTTCCATCAATTCGATGTATTTTGTACAAATCCCATACCAAAAGGTCCTTGGAACAGATTCTGTATAATATCATGTAAAATCGAACTATATTTTACAAATTCCATACCAAAAGTTAATTTTATTGGGGGTCGCTGTTTCCTCTTCTCTTCCACTCATTCCTGTCCAACACATCTTCTTCACACAGTCCTTCCTTTCTCAAGTCTTCTGCGATACAGTCCTTCCATCTTCTCTTTGGCCTTTCTCTGCATCTCACTTGCGAGGAATACTATGACATACCAATGTTTGATCCAACACTTTCTATATTTGGTTTTGCACTTGCAACTGACATCTGTCAATTAAATTTTTTTTGAATATATCAGCCAGGGAATATCAGCTGCTTCCATGATAAAAAAGCTGAATAATTTTTGAAAATTAATTTCTTTGTAATGCTTCACATCTACATCTATTGAATATTAAGGAGAATGTATAATCAAACCGTATGGAGAAGAGTAGTTTCTTTAATCTATATAATAACAAAATGTCAAAAAATAATATTTGACTACGTTTTTTTAAGAAAAACTGTTAAAAACTTCAAATAAGGGTACTTCCGGTGGATCAATTATAACCAAAATCTAATCAACTCTTCATTGTAGTATTGAAGTTATCGTCGGGGTAAAATTTGTCACACACACACACACACACACACACACACACACATATACACACACAAACACACACACACGGACACACACAAACACGGACACACACACGCGCACACACACACACACACACACACACACACACACACACACACACACACACACACACACACACAGACACGGACACACACACACACACTCACATACATACAGACATCATCTTAAAAATAGTAAATTAGTATTGTAGGAACCCTAAAACGTGCTTATTCATTAAAAACTCACCACCGAATTTTTTGACCAAAGACAATAACTTCCTTACCTAAATGTGACGGAAGGTAAAAAAACACATAAATTTAAGGAAATCTTCGGATTTTTTTATTCAAAAATGTTATGTATTTTATTAATTATGAAAAATAATATTATGGCCGCCTCTGAACCTTCTACAGCAGCTAATCCTTTCGAGGTAATTTTGGAAGACTTTTTCGTACATTTCGGGTGGTATCTTTGCTAACTTGCCGGACGTTTGTTTTTTAGGTGCTCCTAGGTTTTGGGTTTGTTGACGTAGACACGACTCTTAGCGTAAACCCAAAAAAATCCAACAGCGTTAAGTCGCATTATCTTGGCGGCGAGTTGACGTCACCAAAAATTTAAATTATGCGACCGGGGAACTTTTCACGAAAAATACCCAACGTTGCACCCGATGTATGGCAAGTTGCGTCGTCTTGTTGGATCCACATCTCTTCCACATTAATATCTTCGATTTCGTGCCGAAAATAATCGGTTATCATGCGCCTATAGCACTCACCATCGACTGTTGCAGTTCTACCATCATCGTTTTCAAAAAAATAAGGTCGCCTGACCACATTTCGCACCAAACGGTACCTTTTTGGGCATGTAATAGTGCCTCATGAATCGCATTTGGATTTTACTCACACCATATGCTGCAGTTTTACTTATTAACATATCCAGATAGGTGTAAATGTGCCCTATCAGAGAAGAAGATTTTCCTTGAAAAATCAACTTCAAATTCCTGATACTCTAAAACGCTATCTGAGCAAATTCTTCGCTGTATATGATCCATTTCGTAAATGTGTAGCTGTAAACTAGTATTTCACACCTTGAAAACACGTGCTTATTGACAGCTGTTTGATTTATAGTGCTGCAAACATAGGAAACTCAAATTGGATCACCCATTACTTAAATATTAACTACACCTTAAAAATAAAAATGTATGCACCAATTATTAAGGACCCCATAAATTGCAAATAGCTGCCCTTAAGTTAAGCCTCCGTTGCGCTAAGCCATACTCATACGCATTTTAACAAAATATTATAAAGCTTTTGATAGTGATTTTCGATGTACAAAAGGGATTTTGAATTTAATATAATAGAAGACAATGATGACTTAGATGCAGTAGAATAATAGAAAATTAAATGCCGTGAAATGTATATAACAGCGCTAATTATTTTTACGAATTGAGGTTTTTATCAGACAAAAAATAATGTATTAGATTTACTAGCAAGTATTGTATGAGATGGAATTTTCATACAATTTGTACGTATTTCAATATGTTTCTTATAAAAAATCTCATGCAAGAATAATTGTGTCCCCAATTAATGAAATATTACTAGCTTTGTTCGATGACATGTACTAGGCCGCCCTAATGTTAACTTTCTTACACTAACATGTTTTATGAGAAACGGGCAGCTTCTGGCAGGCTGTTCGATGACAAAAATTTTAAGAACTAGTGCTCACGTTTCTGACCTGACTCGCGAGGTAGTGTAGAAAGTGCAGAGTAGGAGTGGGGGTAACTAAATGTTGTTCGGTAGACATTTTAATTCTATCCTATCTACACATCTGTTTATTAACCTAAAATTTTACACATTGAGAAAATAAAATAATGGATTCAGATATAGTATATTCTTTTTGTTTTGTTATATAAAGAATTAATTAATATATCTGTCTCTGAATCTGATGAAGAATCAAGTGATGATTGATCTTCGTCAGAATCGTTTATTAGTTAAAACATTATGCTCTTTAAAACAGACATTTCTGCAGTCACTTCTTTGCAGCTTTATGATATGACTGTGTTTATAAACAACCTAACCTTTTACACCTTTGGCTATGCTTGGCTTGATTACTCACAACTGAGCAAACTTGCCCAAATATACACTAGTGTGTTTTATGAAACCACAAGAATTAGACTGAACTAGTGTACTCTACACTGCACTGCACTATTCTGCTCTGCACTTCAAGCACTTCTCATCGAACAGACTACGATACTTCGCAACACAGCTTTGTTGATTTTAGCGACTTGCATATTTCTACAGCAAGCAAAATTATTGTTGTATACCAATCACGAGCTATATGGCGTATATCCAAATTATACAACCGATATATTAAAATGCCGATAAGAAGGGAAGAAATAATTTAATCTCTAAATAAATTTTATACCTTGGCAGCATTTCCTAGAATTATCGGTACAGTACAATAGGGAAACATTTAAGAGATACCTGTGCAAACAAGCATTAGTGTCCTTTAAAAGCTTTATTGTATTTGAACGGTTCAAGTGTTGAACTCCTATGCTTCCACCATGTTGACCGTTGCTTTGATTCAGGTTGATACTATGTCTCATCGGTAGTAACAAATCTTTTCATAAATATCACGATCATTTTCATAACGGAGCAGCAAGTCGGACGATGTCTGGAAATAAACAAGTTCTGATCAACGGTCAAAAGCCGAGGAACCCACATCGCAAATTCTTTTGTCGTTCTTACCTCATTGGTCTATAGTCAGCGTCTTAAACCTCATGCTTACTGGAAATTTTCATCTTTAATAAAATACTGTTTTCTAAAAAAAATTGTATGAATAAGAACAGACGTACGTTTCGCAACTCACAGCCGACCAAGGCTCAAAGACTTATTGAACACCCGATATTATTTATATCGTAAATTCCGAAACATTCGGATGCGTGATAATCAATAAAATATTTAAATATCTTACACGAAAACATTACCAACTATATTTCAATGTTGAACATATAGTAAACAATAACTTTGTTGCAGGATGTGGATTCGCTGCGGAAGATAACTTCCAGAACTTCTGGTGAGTAAGATTTCTTGAATATTTAGTATTGCACTCGCGAGTTGGTAACTCTGGAGCCGTGCTCTGGACGTCACAAACTTACATTATGTCTTCTTATTGACATTCATTTCCAGTCCTGGACACAGTTTCGAATTTATTGGAATATGGAAATGAGGGTTGTTCTTTTCGTGAAATATTCTCCCTTATCTCTACCTGAATATTATGGATTTGTTTTCTCCCGAGAAAAATCGGTTTTTAAAATACCTACTACTACTCGAAGCTCAGAAAAATGTCCGAGTATTTTACCATTAGCCAGAGTATCGTTGGAATAAAATATTTACCATATTGATAAAATGTATTAACGGATTTCTCGGCGGTGATTGTAATACGTTAATACATTTTATCTATGAACAAGTACGGCGTTACTTCCTCCTAACATTTGTCATGTTATCTATACTTCGTCTAATTTAAGAACAAATTACGTGTTTAAAAATTAAGAAGGAAAATAATTAAAAGAATTAATTTTTGCCGTGTGATTGGCGAATTTCTGATTTTTTCTTTATTACAGTTTGAGTTATTGTCCACAAATTTATATACTTACAGCTAATAATTACAGAAAATCTGTTGTGACCAGCACATACCTCTCGCCATTTCCATATTAGGCTATATAAGTACATATTTCTGGTGCACACACAAAAATTCTAATTATTATTTATATATTTTTATATTTTTTAATTCTTCTAAAAATAAGTTTCCTCCTACTCTTCTAAATGTTCGAGATTATTGAAATTCATTGAGATTGGCGGTATTTCTGATAGATATATGTAATATATCTATCTATAATTTTAAATATTTAATTAATAATAAAATAAGAAATATTAAATGTACTTCATAGAAAGCCTTCATTAATGTATCTGGATTTTTGACACTGTCATTTTTCTGTCAATTACAAATATTTTAATTTTTCAACTGGTTTTCATGGAGTTATTTGGGCTGTGAGATTCATTACAACGAATTATTTTATATATTTATAATTCTCTATAAATTTATAGTAGAAGATATAATAAAAATGTGCAATATATATCGCAAAGAGAATTTTATATTCTTTAATATTTGTAATAACATAAATTTCCAAAAATATAATATTTAGAATTTTTTTTAAGAAACTACTACTTCCGGTTGTCCCATTGTTACGAAAACCACACCCATACATACACACACATCAATGTAAAAATGATTCTAGTGACCTTAAAACGTGCTTATTCGCTAAAATCTGGATATGCGATTGTTAACATGAATCCAATAGCTTTTTTAGCGAGAGGTAAAAAGCAATAAAACAGAACTAAAAAATCTGTTGTGGCCAGCACAAGACCTCTCGCCATTTCCATATTAGGCTATATAAGTATTGTATTGCACTTTGCTATCGAACCGTCGTTTTATAACAAAATATTACCGAACTTTACCCAAATATTGTCTTTTATTGTATTTAACATGTCTTCTGCACACATATAATTCTAATTATATCTATTTTTCATTGTATGAGGAAGTTTCTAAATATCACAGATTCTTCCAATTCATTAACCAGATTGGCGGTATTTCTGATGGATACATGCATATTACCTATAATTTCAAATATTTAATTAATAAAACAATAAAAAAGATTAAATGTACTTCCCAGAAAAAGCTATCAAAATGTTACTAAAACTGTTTATTTTTGACACTGAAATCTGTCATTTACAAATTATGTTATAAACATTTGAATTTGTCAACTGGTTTCCTTAGTGTAGTTTCGCCTACTCGACTTGTTATATCCCGATATTCTATATATTATAGCGTCTTTATCTCTAAATTTATAGAAGATATAATAATAAATTTAAGTGTATCAGGTGTAGAATTTTGTTCTTCAAAATTAGTAATATCAAAAATTAATATTTGGAAGAATTTCTTTTAAAAACTACTACTTCTGGTTGTTCAATTGTTACCAAAACCTTTTCAGCTCTTCCCAGGAATGTCAGATTGAGGAATTCATAGTTAAACAGGTCTTATGTCTTGTAGTTTTTCAGGAATCGTCCGTCCAACATCCAGCCATACACACACACACACACACACACACACACACACACACACACATCACACACACACATCACACACACACACACACACACAGACATCATTGTAAAAATGTTAAAATCGGATTCTAGTGACCTTGAAACGTGCTTATTCATTTAAATCTGGATAAGTGATTATTAGCATGATTCCAATACCTCTCTTAGCGAGAGGTAAAAAGTAGTAAATTTAAAATGAATGTGTTTATATAATGGCTTGAATAACTGTATATTCATAGCTCGGTTAACGCTACCCTGAAATATTTTTATTTTCTTTCTAAGAATGAATTTTTCACTCGATTTTTGTAATTTTTGTGGCCAATTGCGCCAATATTAAATGGAAATTAAACAAGAAATATGCAAAGTGAACACTATGATATATTTTATGCGTATAAAAATGTTGACTTTAATTTAGTTTTTCTTTAATTCTCAGTTAAATATTGGCGCAACCGGCCATTAATATCTTTATTTATATAATTTTCTACTACATATTATATTATTCATCTATATATTCTCGTAATTAAAATACAAAATTACTGTTTGATATAATTACAAATTAATAAATACATAATTGATTTGCTTTCCATGTTAATTATACTGTTGATTGCACAGTATAGTCGTATAGTTATTCTCATTTAACGGTTATACCATTTTCATAATAACACGAACCCCACTTTTGTAAAATATGATTGAATAGAATATGATTTCCAAATGTCTTGCAAATTTTTAGGCGTGTTAGTCTACTTCTATTCACAAATTTAATGACGATATATTTGTTCCGTTGAGTACGCTTACCAAGCGTCACCTCGTGGACTCTAAGCAAGCTATCGTGAGAGAGTACCACAATAATATTATCACCATTTTAGTTGAAAAATAAATATATGGATTTGGAAACAATATTACAAATAATCATTGATTTTCTTCATTTCTTGGAAAAAAACTTTAGTTGTCTAGCCACTGTTTACATAAAAATAAACAGTTCTTTCAAAACAACTAATTGGTGTTAATCGCTCCCAAAACACTATTACTTATTTTGATACTCAAGATTTTCTCCGCACCAAACCTCAAATTTACAATCAAAATAATTTAGAAAAGTATTATTTTTGTAATAAAGACTTAAAAGCTAAAACCAAAACATAAACAGCTGTAAATCTGGCAACAAACGATGATGAAATTACCCACAAAATAAAAATATTTTGAAGATACGCATAACGCATTAAAATCGTACTTCATGTGGAACTATATAAATATTGTGGAAAGTAAATAGTTTAATTAAGAAAGTTTTGGATGTCATCAAATCTGGATGCAAGCCAATCAGTGGCTTACAGTTCTCTTGGTTTATTTTCAAATGAACACTGACAAATATAAGTGACCTGACACAAGAATAACCTTCACCCAAATTGAATTAGGTGTTTTGTCACAATTCAAAAACAGAAGTTTATATTTCACAAACACAAACACGTTTCTTGAAACAGATCTTTTAAAAGAGTCATTAGTTTCTTTAAAAACAAGACAGGAATTTTACTCGTTTTGTCACTTTTTTAGATTTCTTTTCTCTAATACTGTACCACTATCTTCAAAAAGAACCTGTAGCTCATACATAGTTTATTTTAAAACATTTATTAATCTTCGGAATATTTTTGTAACTAATAGGTACTTTATTTTCTATATAAATAAATAAATATCTGGTAATGGAGTCCGGTACTAAAAAAAGTTGCATATTTTTTGTTACAATAACGATGATATATATTTTTCGTTATAACTGACAGTTAAATTACTGGTAATGAAAATATCTGGTCTAAGGAATATAGACAACAAACGTTCAAATTCATCATTACATTCAATCTTTTTGAAAAAAAAATCTAATGTGGCCAACACATTACCTTCCGTCAGTTCTATGTATTTTATACATCCGATAGTTCCTTGGAAAAGATTCTATAAATCCAATAAAATTATAACACAAACGTACACCATATAAATTGATTTATGAAAGTGAATCTTTTTATAATTCTTTAACTCTATATTTATTGAATAAGAAGGAAAATGTATAATCAAAACCTTATAGTCAATAAGATATTCTTTCATATTGATAATCACATAAAATGTCAAAAAAATGATATTTAACTGCATTTTTTCAAGAAGAACTTTTACGAACTTCAAATAAGAGAACTTCTGGTTTACTAATTAATTATAACCAAAATCTAATCAGCTCTTCATATGGATGTAAAGTACAGGAATACAAAAGAATTATAATTTTTAGAAATGTAGTTTTGTTATCGTCGGAGAAATTTATGTCACACATACTCATACAGACATAATTGTAAAACTAGTAAAATCATATTATAAGGACCCTAAAACATTAAAATTTATTAGAAACTCACCACTGGATTTTTTAACCAAAGTTCGACGTAAGAGCAAAAACCCATGTTCATATTTAAATTAATTTATACAAAGATAAATTATGTGTGAATGTTGTTAAATCTAATATAGAATAATCACTTTACTATATTCTATATAGAATTTGTTGAATATTAGACCTTAATGATACGTATTTTATTTTAAAACTTTGACATTAAAACGTATTTAGAACGAACTATTATGACGAGGGGCTCGTATTGGAGTTACCGTCGGAGAAATTTTTGTCACATAGACACAGACCACATACAGACATCACCGTAAAACTAGTAAAATCGTATTTTAGGAGTCCTAAAACGTAAATATTCTTTAAAAACTCACCACCGATTTTTTTGACCAAAGACAATACTTTTCTTACCTGAAGGTCACGGAAGGTAAACATTGTTCCAAAAACTATAACTATAACAGGAGTTCCTTGTTTTATGATTTTTAACCGTAGCATTTATTGGCAGCCGTCTATGAAAGCTTAAAGTCTCAAACTTCAACTTATCGATCTAAAATACTTTTTGATAGTCTTATACGAATGAAGTCTTTCGCACAGTTTAAAATATTTTGCTTGATCATCTCAAAAGTAGTTTCCTGAAGATTGATTTCTCGAAATCGTCTTTTTATTGCAATAATGAGATAACGCTAATATCTTCAGATTGAATGAAATAAAAAATCCTGTTGCATTTCTGATTAAATTTAAAAATGAAATTTCTTTTCGCGTCGGTCGGGATCGAACACTGTTCTCCAGATTCTCGACCAGACATTCAGGCACGTTCCATTATTACTATTATTAAAAATCCACGAAAAAAACGCTTGTGACGTCATAGACTTACAAGAGAGGATATAGATTTATGTTCATAAAATATAATGTCACCAAATATTTATCTATTCTACTCGTATAACAAGTACAACAAAAATTTTAATTGGAAATTTAGTATATTGAGTGATAATGAGTTTTTCATTTATAATTACTCTTATTCATTGCAATTAAACAAAACGTGATTCCCTTTCTGAAATCCAATCTCTGATTGCCATACTACTTTGTAAGATTAGAAATCTTGTAACAAATATTATGTAAGCATCGCTTTGAAAGCTTGAGATTTCTTAAGCGATTGTACAGAGAAAGTAAATTGAAACAAACAGAAAATAAATAGTAGCGTCGCACAATCGAACAGAGATAAAACAGATTCCGAGTGTGTTTAGACAATATCTCGGAATTAATAGTCTTTTCTTTGAACAAGCGACGAACAAGAGATTCCCATAAAGTACGGAGTACGCTGTTGGATTTCTTTTCCTTTTATTTCACGCAGGAAAACAAACCAGCAAATAACTTTTGAGTGTTTTCAAAATCTATACATGCACTTACTGAACAAATGTCGTGTCATCATGGATACGGAATTGAACCTGAATCTGAAACGTAACCCGAAATGACATTTATTTCTACGAACATGTACCTGGCCGAAAACTTGAATATTTCAAGGGCAACGAACATTAATCATTTTATTATTTAGATTGATAAAAGCGTTCATGTTACTAGAATTGGAATAAAGATGTATACCTATAATAACGATTACAGTAACGGTTTTTATTTATTCAGTAATTGGGTACCGGTTTCGGAAAAATGTCCGACATCAGCCCTTTATAAAACCAAAAATATAAGTATAACAATATTATATTAAAAAAATAGAAGATTGAAAAAAAGTACATGTGCTCAAAGCAATAAATAAGAAATTATCTTACCGTCAAATTATACAAGGCAGAAAAACATTAAACATACGTCTAATGCCCAGTTTTATAAAAGATGGATAAGTAAATTACTAGCAAAGTAAAATTTATTCTCGAAGTAAAATAGTTTATTCCGGAGATTTTCGTTTTATAAAGCAAGAATAAAAATACTAGCTAAGTAAATCTAGGGAATAAATTACTCCACTGATTTTCGAGGAAGTAAATTTTATTCTGTAAAATAAATTTGACACATGTCAAAATTAATTATTTTATAGAGAATGCAGAAATTTATAGAAACCGAAAAGGATGGTTTTCTATGAATTGCCAAATGGTATGATCAGCAAATCTAAAAATAACGGATGTTGTTGCTAGATGGCCTGGTTCCGCACACGGCAGCAACATATTTAACAATTCATTAATAAGAGCTAGGCTTGAAAACGGAGAATTTGGTAATTGCTACTTGTTAGGGGATAGTGGATACCCTTGTAAAAATTACTTATTAACACCTGTACAAAACCCAACTATTTCAAGCCAACATAAATACAATGGCTGGTAGCACAAGCTCTGTTTTAACTAAAACGCTGTTTTAAGAAATGTCAGATTTCATTATTTAATAACAAAAATAAATAGTATCAAATTTATCAAAATATGATTTTAAAGCAGAACATAGTTTGTATTCAAATAAATATTTTTTAAAAAATCGTTCTTTAAACATAAAGGTGAAATTAAATATTGAAATTTAAATTTGACATTTCTTAAAACAGTGTTTTAGTTAAAACAGGGCTTGTGCTACCAGCCAATGTGTCATATAACAGTTTCATTTGAACACTATTCCGGGGACCTATTTGTGAAACTGCATTAAATTCTTTACAAATCTCATCCCATGCACTATTTTTGCTTTTGACGCTTGCTATGTCTGTCTGCTTGTTTTCAATAATACTAATATATTTTTTTGTTATCTCTAACATGTTCGCTTTATCTATTTCAGTATAATTCTTTCCCCATTCTCTCTTTTTTTTCATTTTTAATGAGAACTGACACTTAATGACACTTTATTTTGACGTTTGAATAATAATAAACGATGTCTCTGTCAGTAAATCACTAGAATAAAATATTTACTCTGCAAGTACTTATTTTACTCTGCAACTTATTTTATAAAACAGACATTTTTAATTACTCATCGATTAAATTTACTTTCAAAGTAATAACTCAGCAAGTTATTCGATGTTTATAAAACGGGGCATAAGTGAAGTTTTTAATGGGGTATGTGACTAAATTTTGATTTTTACATATGTGATACTAGACCAAAAAATAAAATACCCGTATTTTTTTAAATTGATTAATTATTCATAGTTCACGAAAAAATAATTATTAAAACTTTGGAGAAGGGATCTGTGACGTCAGTAGGGTAGAATGATAGAAGAAGACAGTTAGACTGAGATAGTTATATTGTGGTAGGCGAAAGTGAAAGCAGCTGTCACGTTCGCCATTCCATAACCTATCACAACATATCTATCTCACTCTAACTGTCTTCTTCTACCATTCTACCCTACTGACGTCACAGATCCCTTCTCCAAAACATTAAATTGCTAATAACAATATTATTACAAACTAATGTTTAGTTTTTATTATTATAATGAGAAGCTATAGAGGTTTGTTTTTATATATTATGACTTATATATTGAAATTCGATTATGGTCACATACCCCATTGAAAGAAGCAGTATGACGTAAATATTTTTAACATAATATTGTTGTACACATCTTTATTCCATTTTATTGTTATGGGTAATTGTTTCAAAGTATTGTTTTTATATTTTGTGTTCATAATTACCAAACAAAAATGCATATTCATGTCGATGCGCAATTTTTTGTTTTAAAAGGTTGGTACATGTTCATAAATCAGAATTAATATGAACTTCTCAAATAAATATCAATCCAAAGTTACCAAGCACAACATTACACATAAATTTCCCTAAATCAATTTAGTTTAATATAGCAGTTTTTTTAAATATTTTTGTTGGTATATAAAAGACGCAAAATATAAAAAGTAGTATAAAGGACTCATTTTATAGGACTTTTTTTCGCACTTATCATTTGGAAAACTCGTCCTGTAGTCATAATAATTACATGAATCAAATTCTTCTATATTAGTCATCAAATAAATATGAAATGGAGATTTCTACACACTACACTGTTGCCAATTCAGGGGCAATGATGAAAATGTTAAGTTATGAAGAAACGGCAACGCCGCAGGGCAAAGGACAGGGTGCGGAGAAGGGAAATAATTGAACATCATTTTATTTTATAAAGAGATGCTATAGTCCAGTATTTTGTAAAATTTTGTAAATTGTATGTAATATATTGTGGTAAAATATGTGTAGTGATAAATACCGTGTAATTTATAAAAATATTATACTATTTAAAGTTTTTTTTTTTAGGGAAATTTCATTCTTCAATGTCACCAGTGCAATCTTGTTTGTAATGAAACAAGTTCAACATCGCACGGTGATATTATTATTTGTCGTAGTTTCTTGGGATTAGTTGACAGCAATAAATTTACATCTGGAAATTTTATAGCCTTTTCAGGGGTACCACAGGGCTCAGTTCTGGGTCCTTTATTATTTCTCTTATTCATTAATGATTTTAATTGGGTCCCGTGGCCGCGTGCCTGAGTGTCTGGTCACGAACCCGGGGGAACCGGGTTCGATCCCTACAGACGCCAAATATTTCCAATGTTAAATGGCACGAAAATGACCCCTGTGCACGGTAAAATATATCGTCATCATCACCGATGTCTACATGTGTTGCAGATAGATATTTTTTTTTATTTTTTATATTAATGATTTAACTTTTGTTGTTAAACAAGCTAACTGTTTGATGTAAGCAGATGATTTTAAATTATTGCATTCCATCACTGACACTGATGAGTGTCGTCTCTTACAAGAGGATTTACTTTTTCTTCATTTTGAGTTTGAAAACATTTATTTCCAACAGCTGAAATGTCGTTACTGTTTTAATTCGTTAAATAGTAATAAAAATGATAACTAACTGACGGAATCAATAAACATTTTGTCATGTTGCCTTAAGAATACAGTCATAATCTCGATGCTAAAGTATATTGAACTAATTACAATAAAACTGTCAAAAAATACTAATAAAATTTTTCCTCTGGCAAAAGGAGATTTTTTCCTGAGAAGATGCATGTTCGCCGTCCATGTTATAGCCGGGAATGCATATATTGTCTAGAAAATTGTATACATAAAAAAGGTAACATTTATGAATATTTCTCGTTACCTTGGTTACTTGTTATTATTGTTTTTTAACATATTTATGTCAATGTATCCCCTGAAGAAGGCACCAGTTTATGATGCCGAAACGTTGGGTTAAAATTAATAAATACAGAACATAAACTAAAAAAGGTAGTATTTTTCCAATAAAATTAATGTTTAAAGTCAATAATTACTTACTGATTTTAAATAAAATTGTATTTACACCTCGCAGGAATGCTTATTGATGATTATAGAAATATGAATAGTCAACAATAGAAACAGATTAGCACACCCAGAAATGGGTAACACGTCGTTATGATATGTTTATTTAAGAACAATATCATGGATTGGAATTATTAAAAACGTTCTCGTTATAAATGAGTTCGACTACAAATAAATATTACTAAAAGATTTTTAACCATACCTAACAGATTGTGCCGATTGTAACTTGTAACATAACGAGTGTTTATAGTCACCTTACAGGTAAACAAAGTTGTATTGGAGAGTATATAACAGTGACCTATTCTAGATTGGATTCGTTCTGGTACAATTAAACTTTTAATCCTCGCGAGAGCCTTGTAATTTTATTCTTTTTAGATTATTGTAGCTTTATATCCTCATAAAACTTTGAAGATGCATTTCAAGTATTCAAATATTCGCTTTATTACAAAAAAAGTCTTGAAAAACCCATTTTCATTTACATTTAATATTCCAGCCAATATCATCACATTTCCCGAGAATTTAATCACAATATTTCAGTAAAACAAACGAAACGAAGCAAAATCTCGGCTTATAAAATATTTTCCCGCTTCTGGTTGCAAAAGATGTGAATCTAGTGTCTCGTCGGTCTTTTTGTTTTAATGATCAAGTACGCTGCGGTCGCCCTACCTTGTTATACTAACAACGGAGAATCAGAGTATTTGTCAATTTGGAAAGATTGTGGACTCTATTTTTGAACGCTAATACGCATGAAATTTGTGGTAGTAAAACAATACCACAAGCATATTTTTAGGTTAACAGATATTTTTAGGATTCTTTTGAGGATTTATATTTAGTTCTATTTATTTTTATTACAAGTTTTATTTTTAAAGTTACAGATACGTAAATAGGATATGAAATTTTTATGATTTTGTAACTAAATAAATACATAAAAGTGTCATCGCATATCCTAGTCATTAAAAGATGAATAAAACAAATTAAAACCGACCTTTTCATTTTGGTGCAAGCTTATACCTTCGTCGGGGCAAATAAGATCTTATAGATTCATAAATACAAAATTATGTACACATAAATACATTTGTTGAAACATTGAGTGTTACAAACGTATAAAAATCGTAAAATCGACAATAGATTTCTGTTGTATAAAGCTCATTCTACCATCAATAAGCATGCTGAAAAGTGGCATTCTAATTCCGAAATAGATATAATTATTTTTGTAACAATAATTCAAGATAATAGTATTACTAAAATTGATGCAATATTTGACATCTTCTATACTTCTTGGGCGGCTATGATGGTATTTTTATACGATCATGGCAATTGTTTATTTTATGTTTTAATTATTTCCCACACTAGTGCGAGAATTTTCTATTTCCCGTCACTCATTTTTAGTTTGAGAATGTTTATTTACAGCATGATTGTAGAAAAAATAAAATTCAGCTATCTTAATTGCCATTTCGACATATCAAAATGTAATAAAAATAATTACTCAAAAAGAATCAATAAACATTTTGTCTTGTTACTTAGCAACACTGTCATCGATCTCAATATTAAAACAGAACTATCACAAGTGTTATTAAAATTAATGTTTAAAAATATGTTGTGGCCAGCACAAGACCTCTCGCCATTTTCATATGAGGCTGTATAAGTACATATTGTATTTTAACATTTCTGGTATACATACAAAAATTCTAATTACATCTATTATTAATATATTTTTGATGGGTATATAATTAACAAATATTAAATATACATATTTCTCAGAAAAATCCTTCAATAATGTATCTGGATTTTTGACACTGATATTTTTCTGTCAATTACAAACATTTTAATTTTTTCACTTGCTTCCATGCAGTAATTTGGGCTGTGAAATTCATTACAACGGATTATTTTATAAATTTATAATTCTCTATCTCTAAATCTGTAGAAGGAATAATAAAAATGGTCAATGTATCGGATAGAGAATTTTATATTTGTAATAACATAAATTTCCAAAAAAATAATAGGTATTTAGAAGATTTTCTTAAGAAATTACTACTTCCGGATTTCCAATTGCTACCAAAACCTTTTCAGCTCTTCCCATTAATATCATATTAAGGAATATGTAGTTAAATTGGTCTTTAGTCTTATAGAATTTGAGAAACCGTCCTTCCAACAACTAGACATACACGTACACATCCACACACACACACACACACACACACACACACACACACACACACACACACACACACACACACACAGAGAGAGAGAGAGAGAGAGAGAGAGAGAGAGAGAGAAAGAGAGAGAGATATCATTATAAAAATGTTAAAATCGGATTCTAGAGACCTTCAAACGTGATTTCTAGCATGAATCCAATACAATTAATTGGTCAGTAACTAATGTAATTTAACATGTCTAACCTATCCATAACTTAACTTGACGTGGACATTCATATTAACTGATTATTTTAGGTTAATGTAAAAAAAATACTGATCAAATAGTAAAAAAATCTGTTGTGGCCAGCACAAAACCTTCCGTCAATTCAATGTATTTGTACAAATCAGATACCAAAAGTTCCTTGGAAAAGATTTTATATTTCCTGTAAAATTGTAACACGAACACACTGTTTTTTACAAATTCCATATTACAAGTTCCTTTGAAAAGGTTCTATAAATACAATATAATTATAATACAAATGTACATTCTGTAAATTGTACTTCACACTTCCTCATTCCTATACAACGCAGTTCTTCCTCTCTCAAATATTCTGCTACACAGTCCTTCCATTTTCTCTTTGGCCTTCCTCGTACTCCCGGCATTGAAACTGCAATTCACTTACGAAGGACACTCTGTCACTTATGTTATTTTCTGATCCTATACTTTCCACTTTGGTTTTGCACTTCACACTGACATCTGTCAATTAGAATTTTTTGAATATACATATCTGCTGTTTCCATAAGCAAAGCAGACTGATTTTTGAAAATTAACCTCTCTTAATCTCTCTATAACTCTATATTTATTGAATATGAAGGAAAATGTATAATCAAATCTTACAGAGAATAAAATTTTCTTTCATACTAATGATCATAAAATGTTGAAAAATGATATTTAACTGGTTTTTTTCCAGAAAAACTGTTAAGGATCTTAAAACGTGCTTATTCATTGAAAACTCACAACCGAATTTTTTGACCTAAAACAATACCTTCCTTTTGACGGAAGGTAAAAAAATACTGATTAAAACATATAATCAACAGGTGTTACCACATTTGGACGGTACTGTAAATAAATAGAAACCATCTAAAACCAACATTAATGAAACATAAATTGTTAAAAGGAAAATACTAGAAATAAAACAATTTTACGCCCACTCATACGTTTTTTCTGCTTCCAACTCATATAAAAACCATTTCATCCTTCCAGTGACGTACAACAAATTTCTCCCCAATCAATCTTACATCCTACATCAAATCAAAATTCATCGCTGGTGTTCAACTTTCCTGTTGATTTTCCGCTCTGGGATAAGAGCCCCGATTAGCAACCTGCATCTACGCTACTGGCTTAGGAGTTTTTTTATAGCGGAATAACTTCGTGCATATAACTCAATGTTGTACGCCTCGGCTTAGGCTAAATTGCAAAATATATCAAGAGAACAGTTTGAGGTGTAGTAAAAATATTGATGGGCCCTAAAGTACGGTGCAGCGTATTGATTCACGAGAAGGTTATTTTTTACGCCCCGGGAATAAAACTGAGAGTAATTTGTCTTTTACCCTGATTTTACAAAGTAATTGAAAGTTTATAACAACCCCAAGGTACGAACAGTTGAAAAGACATTTCGTAAGGGTAGCTTTTAATTTAAACTCGAGTAGTTCAGAGACAGACGTTGAGGAGGGCACTAGGTTTCAAATCAAAATTACTTTTTGTTATTAATGTTTTGAAAAATTCTCTGGTGGTACATCATATATGAGTTCTTAGTAAGGTTCTTATAATTTTCATTTTAATGATATATGTATTTTGAATTAATGCTTCAAGTTCTAATGGCTTAAATTAAAAGAAACTTTTGGAAAATATACTCGTAGATTAATTTTATTAGTTTTTGAAATATACTATCATGGTCATGGTAAATATTAACATTTAAAACTTTACCCATTTCTGAGATATGACCCAAAAATGGGTGGAGATACGAGCCTGGCGATTTCGCCATTCGATAATACGGACAAAATTACATAGGTTTACTAATCTAGGTTAGGTTGACGACTAGTCAAATAATAAAATATTGCTAAGTAAAAGAAAATTTGACAGGCTGACCGCGTTTTGGCGTTTTATAAAACTACTAGGCGTTTTATAAAACGATGTATTTTAACAGTTTTTCTTGAAAAACGCAGTTAAATATCATTTTTTGACATTTTATGTTATTATAAATCTGAAAGAATATTTGGTTGCCTGTCCGGTTTGATGAAACATTTTCCTTCATAGTCAATAGATATAGAGTTAAAAGTTAAAGAATTATGAAGAGGTTAACTTTCATAAATCAGCCAGCCATGCTATAGTTATATATATATATATATATATATATATATATATATATATATATATATATATATATGTTACAATTTTACAGGATACTTAGAATCTTTTGCAAGAAACTTTCGGTATAGAATTATTTCTAAAACTATAGAAAATACATTTTTCTTTAATGTATCAGATAAAGAATTTAATGTTCATTTTTTCAAAAAATAATATTACAAAGTCAACTCTTCCCATTAATGTTAGAGGAATCCGTGGCACTGACACTGACAATAAATATCAAATATTTCGTAAAGTAATTAATTAAAAATGATTCTTAATCTTTATTTATTGAGTAATACTTTACGAACAAATTGTGCATTCTATTATATTTTGTTATGGTGGAGGACCCCATTACAACGTATAATAAAAGTTGCCCAAGATAATATGGAATCTCAAAGTTATTTTCCGTTATACAATTTTAACTTCCATTTCTTGAAAACCATTTTCAGTTATTAACCAGCGTTTGTGAGATTGGAAGAACTACATAGAAGCAATTTGTAGCAAATAATGCGCATTTATTTAAAATCTCCCTGCTCTTGCGTCGGCTCTTGGACGCAGAATAATTAAACAGGTTATGAGCGTTTCGGGACCAAAACCATCTTCTCCTTTCTAATTGTAAGGCACGCTCGGCACTGCGGAGGAAACTGTATTACTCCCCGCAAAGTGTAAATGAAATTAATCCGGAATGAATTGTCAGAGGTATTCCTGCCACCAGAACGGAATCGAATATTAGTTACGTACCTTTTGGCTTTGGGCTTTTTCCGTTCTGAACCCTGCATAATGAAACCACTCCGCCCCTTCAATTAAATAAAATATTCCACCGCCAAGGCTATAAGAATTATACGCAATTATTTACATTTTATTTTATACTAGTACCACGGTGTATGAAAATATAGAAGGTGAGACCTCTTCAATTCAGACATAATATATTGATTAAATTAATTGTAATTTTGATAAATAATAATAATAATATATCATCACCGCATATTACCCATTTCTGGGTGTGCCAGTATCTACAACACATGTAGACATCGGTAATGATGACGATATATTTAACCGTGTGGGCGCTTACCAGGCGTCACCTCACGGGAACTCATAGCTGGTGTGAAGAGTGCACCACAGGGGTCACTTTTGTGCCATTTAAAATTGGAAATATTTGGCGCCTGTCGGGATCGAACCCGGTTCCCCCAGGTTCGCGACCAGACACTCTGGCACGCGGCCACGGGACCCCATAATTAAAAATCTGTTGTGGCCAGCACAAGACCTCTCGCAATTTCCATATTAGGCTATATAAGTATTGTATTGCACTTCGCTTTCGAACCGTCGTTTTATAACAAAATATTATAGAACATTACCCAAGTATTGTTTTTTATTGTATTTAACATGTCTTCTGCACACATATAATTCTAATTATATCTATTTTTCATTGTATGAGGAAGTTTCTAATTATCAGAGATTGTTCCAATTCATTAACCAGATTGGCGGTATTTCTGATGGATATATGCATTTTACCACCTATAATTTCAAATATTTAATTAATAAAACAATAAGAAAAATTAAATATACTTCCCAGAAAAAGCTATCAGAATGTCACTAAAAATGTTGATATTTGACAATGACATGTGTCATGTTATAAACATTGGAATTTGTCAACTGGTTTCCTTAGTGCCTTGGCCTCTGCGATTAGTTTACTCTATAAATTATAGTCTTTATCTCTAAATCTGTACAAGATATAATAAATTTTTTAAGTGTATTAGATGGAGAATTGTATGTTCTTCAATATTTAATAAAAAAAACCTCCCAAAAAATTATATTTAGAAGAATTTTTCTAAGAAACTACTACTTCCGGTTGTTCAATTGTTACCAAAACCTTTTCGGCTCTTCCCAGGAATGTCTGATTGAGGAAACTGCAGTTAAATATTTTTTAAGTCTTATAGTTTTTGAAGAATCGTGACTACAACATCCAGACATACATACATACATACACACACACACACACACACACACACACACATACACACATCCACACACACACACACACAGACATCATTTTAAAAATGTTATAATCGGATTGTAGGGACCTTAAATCGTGCTTATTCAATAAAATCTGGATATGCGAATTTTAGCATGAATCCAATACCTCTCTTAGCGAGAGGTAAAAAAGAGACAGTTATGAGTTATGTAAATAGGCCCGAATTATATAATGGCAACTAACTTCTGTCATGTTAGTTTCAGAATGTTATATGGTAGAGCACATTTTTGTAAAGGCGTAGCGCCTTTACACGTAGCGTGTAAGGTTACAATTTCGGCCTACTGATCGCCAAAATTTATAAAGCATAAAAATTGAAGAGTTGTCTCATCTTCTATATTTATACCCCGTGACCAGTACTTAATAATCAATTTACAAAAATTCTAATGAAACAATGATACTATATAAACATAAGGCAGCCGTATTCATAGTAAAAAATATGCCGGTTTAACCCTGATTTATAGGCATACTAGTTTAGATTCGGCTTTTCCCTTATTCATAGAACTGGACTAACGGTAGTACTGGTTTAAACACGGTCCGAACTTTAGACCCGCCCGACCCCTAGTTTTACGCTGGTTTAACAAGAAAAAAGCCAGTGAGGTTATATTTGAAAATAATATTTTAGAAATAAACGTAAGTAGAAATTTATTTTATTGAATAATATATATCTACCTCGATATCTGCCTATATAACTAATATATAAATGATTTTTAATTTATTTTTCAGATTATCTGTTTATATTATGGATCTGCAAGAATTGTTTGAAATGAATAATGACGTCTAAGATATTCAGGATGTAATTGAACGCAGACGCAGAAGGAAGCAAAATAAATATAATTGTTCAATTTTATCACAAAAACATATTACATTACGTAAATAGAAATTAATTTAAGTTTCTCATGTTAGGTGCCTATGGTCCACTTTTCAGTTAGCACTATGAACAATTATTACTTGCTTGTAGGTTGTTTGTGACTCAAATGCCAAGATCCGAGACACTGTAGCACGATGGAATAGCAGTGCACACGATTAAAGAATATGAAATCATTGCAACTTGAAGACACGATTTCAAGTACACTATACAACAGACAGACTTTCATATAAATATCCTAATATTAAATTATGTTAGTCTTGTGAAATCAACAGAATAGGAGACAATGGATATCCATCATCGGAGTTTATGCTTATTCCAGTTCTTAGCCCTACCACAGAGTGATACATCGAAGCACACAACATAACCAGAAACGTCGTAGAACGGATATTCGGACAATGGAAAATAAATGTAGATGTTTTTTCAAGGAAATGCAGATGTCTTTAGACACGACACACAATTGGCAGTTCTTGACAATATAGATGTAAATGGAAGACTGTATATTGAGTATATTTATTATTAGAAAGTAAAATAACTTTATTAATATTATATTATTTATTTATAAATGATGTAAGTAGCAGAGATTCCGATAAACCGGATAATGAAGAACACATCGACGAAGGACAGGATACTGACCCAAGAAATGTATTTAGGCGGAACTTTTTAGAAACATACGTTAATTAACAAAGTTTATTATTACAATAAACCTGCTATTATAGCAGAAAACGAACATTTCATAAAATACGTACTGCATGAAAGATTATAACTAATAAAATAAACACTATTTACGGTTTTATTTTCTATATTCTTTGTCTGGATTTTCAGTTGCTCCAAAACTAGATTCTTGTGTCCAATTTGATTCTCATTTACTCATTGTAAATCTGAAGATATCAAACTAAATAAAAATATTATGTATTTTTTTATATTTCTCATACGTACCTTCAAATTATAACAATTTTTTAAATTTAATTGCCGGCTGTTAAGTTTAGTTTTGTGGATTTGTTTACAAACATATAATTATCATCTGACAACTGTCACAAACTGTGCTACTGCGCATGGCGGATTTCGAAAAAGACCAAGTCCTACTAGATCGATTGTGTTAGAATGAGTATAATCTAGATCTTTTTAACACAGGTTTAAACTTGGCGCAAATTTTACTATGAATAGGGCATTTTGGTCTTAGTCTAAACCTGAACTATTAAACTCATGTTTAGACCTGCACTTTCTATTTTACTATGAATATGGATGAAGAAGATTAAAACACTGAGGGCCAGTTTTACAATCTCTGGTTAAAATTTTAACTGCTAGTTTAACAAACAAAACTGAAGCAAAATGAAATGTGAAATTCAGTATTGTTTATTTAACTTACATTTAAAATTCTTACCAGAGATTGTAAAACTGGCCCTGAATAAAGTTTGTTTTATATTATACTTTTCCTGGCTGTAAGCCAGGAGGATTGCAACTAGGTTCACAGGGGATTGTTTTTCTTATTGCAAGCTTGAGATTATGTGACTGGTTAACATGTAGTGAGTTCTGAATTAATTATAACTTAACCGTTTGGACTCAGCAATGAATTATGAATGCCATTATATATGGAAGGTTTCATAACTAAAAAGACCTATTGACATTTTTTTCAAAAAGACCAGATTAACATACAGAATTTTGTATTTTTTAATCACTTACCGTGTGAATTTATTGTAGGGACTACAAAAAATAAATTTGTAAAGAATCATAAGAACTTTCAAAAAAATTATGTTTCAAGGTCTCTAGAACTGTCTTGCTCAGATTCAGAGTTGTATCTCATCTGATTTCTCTTCATGATCTGTTTCTTCTCTTTTTACCTTCCGTCACCTTTAGGTAAGGAAAGCTACAACTGTACACGCACATTGTTGTTCTTTAGAATTTTTGATGCTTTCTTAAAAAGGTGAAGTTAAATCTATATCCCAAATTAAGCTCAATTTAGGAAGTACAAGATATTGTCCTGAGGTTTGAAAAATATGAATTTTCGAATCGAAAACTATTCCATATATTTTTGAAAAAAAAAAAATTCAACCCATTTTTCATTCCGTCACCTTTAGATAAGGAAAGTATTGTCTTTGGAAAAAAAATCGGTAGTGAGTTTTAATATGTGTGTGTATCGTGTGTGTGTGTATCGTGTGTGTGTGTATGTGTGCGTGTGACAAAAATTTCTCCGACAATAACTCCAATCAATTTTAAAAATATATATAATTCTTTCTTATTCCTCTTCTTTACATCCACATGAAGAACTGACTAGATTTCTGTTATAAATAGTCAAACGGAAGTTCTCTTATTCGAAGTTCTTATCAGTTTTTCTTGAAAAAATCATTTTTTGACATTTTATGCTATAATCATGGAAACAGCTGATATATACAATTTATATAGTGTTTATTCGTGAATCCAAGGAACTTTCTGTATGGAATTTGTAGGAAATAGTATATGTTCGTGTTACAATTTTACTGGATATATAGAACCTTTTCCAATGAACTTTTAGTATGGGTTTTGTACAAAATACATAGAATTGACGGAAAGTAATGTGCCAGCCACATCAGATTTTTTAAAATTAAAGCTAAAGTTCTTTCAGAAAACTCCTAAAAAATATCTAATTATTAACAAACAATTTTTAATCAAAATATTTTCTATTTTGGGAATCATGTTCAACACCATAAAAAACACAATCTTATATCATTTTTCATTCGCTGTACCATCATCTCGTCTCACCCTTCTAAATTTCGTATTTCCCTATCTGATGATGCCTCCTTTCTTTATTATCTAATTAACACATTCACACCCACACGTATGTCCTGGTAAACGAGCTTGCCTGTATTCTCACTTCGTCGCACCTTGACTTCAATGTAACACATATTCCCTTACATCCCTGAACAGGGTGGAGAGAGTCATTTCAGCCTCAGACACCACCAGCTAAATATAGAGGGTAATATTATCTCTAGGGATGAAAATGAGGCAGGATAAGTTAAGAAGAAAAAAAAAATAATGAGTAGCAAGATTTTGTTCATTTAATGAAAATAATGAAACATTAGTACATAATACGACATAGTAAAGTTATATGCATTTATAACTCTTTTGTACGCTCCAAACTTGAATAGATACGCGTCCAATGTATAAAAAAAATATTACTGTTATTGAAAATGTACAAAAAAAAGTTTATAAATAATTTAATATTAACTGTCCAAATTACTTATGCAAACTAGAAAAATTGAATATTAGGAGTTTGAAGAATAGGCGTACTTATTTTGATAGGATTTTTTTGTATGAAGTTTTTAATAATTTGCTTCAATCTAATAATATTATTTCATTGTTTAATATTTATGTTTCACCAAAAAACACAAGGTTAAATTATATATATGCAGTGTTTATGGATTAATTTTTTAAAAAAATATTTCAAATACGCATTGCGTACAATTTTTCTATAACTCTTATTTGAAGTTTTTTCTCTAAAATAAACGATTAACAGCACTAAAACACCGCACCTCCTGTTAAAAAAAACCGTATAGTAAGTTTTAACCTTATGTAACACGTCTTGAGGTAACAATATATGAATAATAGATATTTATACATCAAGTGAGCTAAGATAATGTTTATTCATGAGAAGAAAGTTTAGTTAATTTCTTCGAGTGAATAAACATTCTTAGCTCACGTGGTTTATACAATATTTTATTCAATTTTGACGAACATTACAATATTTAATTTTGACAAAAGAAAAAACTAATCAGTTAGTAGGCTCAGATCTATGTTAGACGTCAAATCATCTATTTAAAAAGCTTTATTGTTTGTCATTTACGCCGTGAAAAATACTGTTTCTATTATATTTCCTTCCCATTCCCAATTTTGTACCTTTTTCTCTTCCTCCACCTTTTCTGAACTTCATTATTTTCGACTTCTCTGTATTGAGGTCTAATTTCTTCTAATGTCTGATAAATACTATGGTGAGTGTTATTTTCGTACTTGATGTTAGTTTATATGCATTATTTGTTGCAGCATCTTATAGTTGTTGCTATGGAATTAATAATGACAATTTAAAACGTCAAAATTGAATAAGAATAATTATTGTGACAATGTTGTTTCATAAATTTGATAATTTTTTACTATTTGAGTTAAGTGAACATAGATAAGTTATACATCCCTAGATATGGTACTAGTACAACGTTCTACTATAATGTCCATATAAAAGTTATAACATTGACATAATATTTTATGTACTTTGAACATTTTTATTATATCTTCTACAGTTTTAGACCTTGAAAATATTAAGATCCGCATGTTATCCTGAATCCTAGACATCTATTTACCGAGCGAAAGAATATAATCCCGAGGGAACCGAAGGATTATAATTTGCGAGGACAATAATGCTCTTCAAACCGTCGTGTATATAACATTTTTTTCACTACTAGCGCATATCTAATTATAAGAATTAGTTACGAAATTTATTATATTGGCAACTAACTTTAAGCAACATGGCATCTGGTGTCAAATATAATGGAATGAAAACGGTGACATTATTATTGACCTAGGTCAATAATTTTGACATTATTATTAACGTAGGTCCAGTAATTTTGACACTAATATTGACATTGGTCAATAATTGATCTCTAGGTATAGAAAAACAATTTCACGGAACCATAATGAGTCAATAATGATATAATTATAGGCTAGTAGTGAAAAAAATATCTTATTCATCATGTCCGAAAAGTGATTTTTCTAAATTCGGAGATTTTCAGAAGTCGTCTGCGACATTTCCAAAAAAATTATACTTTTCAATGCTGTTACGAAGAGTATACCACATAGGTCACTTTTGTGCAATAAATAACTAAAGTTTATCGGCTTGTCCAAACGACAACAAAACCGATAAAATTATGTAATATATAACCTATTTGACAACTTGTTATCCTTGTTCTATTCTGATCTGAATATCGTGCCTTGCTTATATCCATCTTCGCGTACGCGTTGGGAGCTGCATCGACCAGTAGAAACCTGAGTCTGTATCCGCTATCCGCGTGCTAATCTCTGATGGAACGCGCTCTCGGAAATGGAAACGCACGGAAACGAACACGCGTTTCCGCTGCGGGAAATGCGAACTGTTAGCAGAGAACTCCCACGGCTGGGTTTTTCATATTTGCACTGATTTGCGATTGAGATGGTGAAAAGGTGAAAGGTGCGGAGCTGATAATCAAGTTTATAAGTGATGGTAGGAAATGGAATCATTTTTTTTAATGGGAGCAAGAACGTGTATTGACTGAAAAATGAATTGTATTTAATCTTTTGTTGGTTTACTTTCAATACTCCATATCCCTACCTATTTTACTCCTGAAAAATATTATATTCTACACCCGACTACGGGTATCAGGGATAAGAAGAAGAAGAATATAATTCCTGTTTCTATCAAAAATACTACAAAACTCTTCCGAACTTAACTGAAAGTAGAGATGCATGCCGGGTCGGACCGGGTTTTGAGGTTGGATCGACTCGGCCCGAAAATAAAAATTGCCGGCCCGATTCGAAGATCGACTCGATAAAAAATTAGCTGGCCCGGCTCGAAAATTTACCCGAAATCGGGCCGGGCCGGACCTAAGCTCGAAATTAAGTGCATCCGGCATTCCTAATTTTGATTTTTATGTGAGGCGAAATGTTTAACTTTTTTTGTGTCAATCTTAAAAAAAAAACCTCTATCCTTATAACGTTCCACATTAGTTACAAAAAAGACACTTCTAGTGTAAGTTTGTTATAAAAATTACAGACCTATCCATATTTGACACTTTATTTACCAAAGGCGTTCCAAAACTGAAACAACTTTTTCACAAATCTTATACAAAAAATATCATTTACATAATGATTTTTTATCTAACTTTGTTTGTGCTCAAATAGAAGACAAGAAATCATTATGATAGGACCAAAAATCACTTTTATTTAAGTTTACGAGTAGTAACAATAGTAATAATATCACAATAGCATTATTATGCTTTAGTGAATAACCTTGAATTCTTGAAGTAAAATAACATTTTTATTTGTTAAGATGTGAAGTATGTTATTAAATCATTTTGATCCTTTTTAACTCCATACATTTTCATTAAAATATTAAGGAAACTGTGTATTTGATTGAACAATAGGATTTTTCGGGCCGGCCCGAAAAGCTCGAATTTTCGGGCCGGGCCAAAATCAAAAGTCCGACTCGCCTCAACTTTTGCAAATGATTAGCCCGATTCGGCCCGATAAAAAAAATCTTCGGCCCGACTCGATGATCGACTCGAAATCGAGTCGGGCTTCGGGCCGAGTCGGGCCAAAGCTCGAAATCGAGTGCATCACTAACTGAAAGTATACTGATCCTTTTCATTTTCTGCTAAGAATAGTAAAACTTGTATTATTTCTTTAATTTGGCAAAAACGTTCTATCTAGTAGGATATTTTTCACGTTGTAATTGCTGTACTCTGGAATACATTACTGTAATCTGTAATAGGAGTTTCGCATGTCCGTGTTGCGGGGACGTTAATCCACCACTTATCTACGAGGTGGCCAACTGCGATGCGCTGATTTAAACCCGGAAACAATCCCGTGACCCACTTACCTTCACCGAGCTTCTCAACTAATCACTGCTAAACTGTCAACGGTCACACCATCACATACCAGCGATAAAACACCAGACAATGAAGACCTGGAAAGGAAAGCAGACTCATTTAAAATAGAAGAATATGTAAAGTGTAATAGTAATTTACGTAACAAGACCTGAAAGTGATACTTTACCCAGTAACACGTTTCCAGGTTATGTTGGGTACAATATTTTTTTCACGGTCCTGAAAAAATAATTAATAAAAATATATAGATTATATTATTTTATTTTTTATTGCGAGGAAATCCATACTAATATAATAAATGCGAAAGTAACTCTGTCTGTCTGTTACGTTTTCATGCCTAAACCGCTGAACCAATTTTGATGAATTTTGGTATAGAAAGAAATTGAACCTTGCAGAAGGACAGGCTACCTTTTGTCGCGAAAATAAAACTTGAAGAGGGTGAAATATTTTTTTTATCTTTGTATTTGTAGTTAAGTTTTAACCGTTGGCACATTTTCGATATTTGTCGGAGAGATAGCTTGCATCATATGTACGTAAGTAAAAGTAACCGAGACATATTTAGAAATGGCGCTGTTAGGTGCGTGAGGGTATCGGGACGGCAGTGGGCGGAGCCTGTTACATGTACGATGCGAGGCAGGTTGCCGGCTCCCTACGCAGCGCATGTCTCCGAAGTAAATGTGAAAAATTACTGGTACACGTGTAGCTAATCGTTACTCCAGCTTTACATATTGTAGCAAGGTGAGCATAGTGCAATAACAAAGTAATGAACTTTATTATAAACTTCTAAATTACAGTTTCAATAACTACATTTTAACTCTGTTATCTTTGTAAGTCAAAATTCTGTTTAGAAATAATAATTATTATTCTCTCATATATCTGTTTAGTCTAGATGTCAACCGCGTAGACATTTATTGTTTTGACAATTAACCATATAAGTTATTGCCTATGATATGTGCAGTCTTGTTATTTAGCTATGGATGCTACACCCTCGCACCCTCCATCAGATATGCCTGTTGAAGAGATAACCCTTTGTTTTAAGGCAGTCGAGATTATAGACTCAGACAGGACAGATATGTAGTCGGCGGTTGAGTTTGGTGCTCGTACGCGAGTACGCGTAATTAGGGTTACAATATAATTATGTAACAGTTTAGTTTGTGTTCAGATAATCAATAATTATAAGTTAGTATTAATGTAAATATGTGTAAATAAAATTAGGAGTATAAAAATATTGTGTTAAGTGTTTAGTGTGAGTGAGGGTAAGGGCGTTCCTCCTCAGTAAAGTGGTGGACAAACCAGCAAGCGTCCACCAGTTAGAAGAAAAAGTGTCATCGTTGGGTAAGAGAACAAAGAGCAAACAGAATCATCTGATCTTCTCCCTCCCCCCTGTTACAATATGAGAATAAGTAAATTCGTATAATAAAAATCATTTTACTAACTTTTTTTTTTACAAAAATAGCAGTTTACAGGAAATTGTAAATGTGTTATAATTTTGTATAGATTTGGATAAATTTTAAAAATAAGCATAAAGTTATCAAAAGTAATGCGAATAGTTGAGGAGAAAGAATAGCCTATAGATTTATGAATTTACGGTTTTACAGATGAATGTTTAGAATTGACCTATTAACATTTAAAAATTGTTTTCAATTTTCAAAAAGCATAAAAGTGGCCCTTGTGATGCACCCTCGACATGAGAGCTATGAGATGACACCTAGTAAACGCCATAAACGGCACAAAAATATCGTCTTTACCGAAATTTGCAAATAGAAGTAGATTGTCACACTTCACTCATATGTGAATTTGAATACCGAATTTGCGTATGTCTGATGATAAAAAAAGGGTTTCTATAAAATAGTTCATCTCTGACTTTTCGTTATATCGTCTTTACCGAAATTTGCAAATAGAAGTAGATTGGCACACTTCACTCATATGTGAATTTGAATACCGAATTTGCGTATGTCTGATGATAAAAAAAGGGTTTCTATAAAATAGTTCATCTCTGACTTTTCGTTATATCGGAGTTTACAGTGCTTTTCTTTTTTATTATGAACGTTTAAAAAACTTAGTGATATTTAATTTTAAAAATGGGTTACGAACGAACCAGAACTACGCCTGAAGAATAAAATAAAACTTCCTAAAAGATTATCCATCAGTGTTCTGATATGCAAATTAGTAGTCTGCTTACGTGACACCTCTATCCACCGAATTAGCTGAAAAAATATCCTTATCTTGATTATATTTACCTAAATTGCGCATTATTTTAAGGTCAAACGAATTAAAGAAAACATAAAAGTTTTCCCATTAATCTATTTTCTCCTCTAATTATAATGAGTAGATAGTAGATAATAAATTTTCTTAATTTCTTTACAAACCGGAACGGAGATATTCGATCAAACGGAGTTCTAATTTTACTTGCGTTTTAGGTAATGGTGCAGGTTTTCAGGCCGGGTCAGAAATTGCATTTTTATTACCTTTCTCCTCACTGTAACAAACAGATGTCATTAGTTCGCCATTCGCCAATGTATTTACTCGAAATCATCTTAAATCTTAGAAAGGGTCTACATCCCCAAACAATGAATCGTTTTAAAATAATTAAAACCTTGATGAAAAGTGGTTTACGTAATTTCTCTAAATATACCTCAACGTTACCTAACCTAACATATAAAACTTGTACTTCAAAAACTCGGAACGAATTTTTGCGTTGAACTGTTGTTAGAGAACATCTTTAAAGGATGGCTGTGGAGCATCATACATTTTTATATTTTTTATGACTTTATGTATAAGTGTACATTAATATACATTATGTATACTCATATATAAATACTCTAAAAAGGCGTACACTTACGTAACATTCTCTTCACAATCAAATAATATTACTACCAAGTTTATATCTCTACCCATGTTTGAATTATTGCCCCAAATTCAATATACCCCACATTTAGATAAAAACTTGAAAATTTCAAAAATTTAATTTTTATGTATCTAGATACTCCTCAATGCGCTGATTCCAAATTTTGAAACCGCAGGTCGATATCTCTTTTCGTTCTCCAGATATTTAGATTCAAAGTTTTGCTCAAAACTGCCCATTTTTGGGTAATAACCCAAAAATGGGTCGAGATATGAATATGTCGACAACACCATTCGATTCTACGAGCAAAATTACATAAGTAGACCAATTTTCAGAAGTTTTGAACACCGCATACAATTTCTGAAGTAAAATAACTGAAAAAGGCCAAAAATCGCAAAAATCTAAGGTGTACCCGTTACGATTTTTTCAGATTTTGGCCGTTTTCAGGGGTTTTCAAGCTTTTATTCATAAAAAATGAACCGAATGGACAAAAATTATGAAAATTGCGATACTTATGCATTTTTGTCCGTAGAATCGAATGGTGATGTCGCCAAATTCATATCTCGACCCATTTTTGGGTTAATACCCAAAAAAGGGCAGTTTTGAGCAAAACTTTAAATCTAAATATCTCGAGAATGAAACGAGATATCGACCTGCGGTTTCAAAATTTGGAATAAGCACATTGAGATATATCTAGATACATAAAAATTAGATATTTGAAGATTTTGAAGTTTTTGGCTAAATGTGGAGTATATTGACTTTTGGGACAATAATTCAAAAATGGGTAAAGATATAAACTTGGTAGTAATATTATTTGATTATAAAGAGAATGTTAAGTAATTATATGCATTTTTAGAATATTTGTGAATTTTTAGAAATAAAAGTATTGAAATAAAAATGGATAAATGCTATAAAAAAGTTTCTTGGAAAAATTCGTATTCTAGGGACCATTAAACGTGCTTATTCATTAAAAACACCACTGATTTTTTTGACCAAAGGCAATACCTTCCTTACCTAAAGGTGACGGAAGGTAAAAACGTGTTTATTCAATAAAAACTCACCACCGAATTTTTTGACCAAAGAAAATACCTTCCTTAAATCCTTACCTAAAGGTGACAGAAGGTAAAAAAAAACTCATGAATTTGTTGTCTAATTTGTGTAGGATAAAATGATCTGTGACACAGGCTACTCTATTCATAGATATAATACAAGCTGATGAACATATCATAGTAAATTATATGTAAATATTTAACCATCAATTGCAGGTTTCTAAAAACCCCATTCCATTTAAAACCAGGACGTTCACTGCACATCAGTTTCAGATCATTTTATTCTTTTAAATAAAAATGAAAATCGTCGTTCTATGATCTTCTTTTTGTTAAAAATATCTTTTAACAAAACTTCTTTTCAACAAAACAAAAATTTTGAACTTGGATCACAGCCAGTGTTGAGAAATGATGTTCTCTTGTTAGGCGTTATTTTGACCTAGATGACAAGCCGGTGTGAATAAAACAAACAACTTTTAGTGGAAAATCATTAAAGAGTTTTGCACCTTAGTATAAATTACGCGAGTCGAGACAGAGAAATATATCTAAATTAATGGCGTTTGAAAGAAATAAAGAGAATAAGTTAATTCACTTAGGTGTATTCGATTTCTCTCGAGGAAATTAGGAATGAATTCGTTTTTGCTCCTTTAATGAGAATATAAATACGCAAATTGAAACAGCAAAGAAGAAGAAAATAATTAAGGAATTAATATTTGCAGATAATTATTCTTTTCCCTTAATTATTCTAATATTATTTATTATCATGTATATAAAAATGTAATCCAATATTAATTATTGGCATTATGAGAATATTGTTAGTTTTGTAAAATTTTGTTAAAGAAGACTTGAGCACCATTGAAGGATAATTGAATTAGCAGGAAAATACAACTAGAGACATCTTTAGTTCACAAGTTGAATGTCTGGCAGGAATCCAGCAGGAGTTAATATTGACTTTATAGTGGTATGAATTCCTGCTTATGTAGTACGTATAGACATCTGGTGTACTAAAATGAAATAATGATTGATTTTCAAAATTTTTGCGTTGTGCTTTAAAATAAATATTTGCTTTCTTTACAACAAAAACTGCTATTAATTTATGTGTTTAATAAACATAAAATAATAGCATTTATATTTTAAATGACGATGTATATTTAAACTTTTTTTCTAAATACTCCTTGTAAACAGTGTTAATAATCAGAATCACTGATTTTTTTTGTTTTTTAAACTTATGTGACTTTCTTGTAATAATTTTTTTCGATAATACCTAAGAACCGTATTTGATAATTAAAATAACAAAGTATTTGCAAATTTAATTGAGATTATTAATTATTTCCATATGATGGGGTCTCGTGCCCTTGAGCTTGAGTGTCTGGTCGGTAATCTGGTGCACCGAGTTCGACCGACTCCAACATTGTTTCCAATTTTAAATGGCACAAAAGTGACCCTGAGGTGCACTCTTCATACCAGGAATCAGTGTCCCGTGAGGTGACGCCTGATAAACGTCCGCACGGTACAAATATATTCAATATTGCCGAAATCTGTATATAAAGTAGATTAGTAGGTACACCCAGCAATTATATTTAATTGTTTCCAAATTTTATACGTCACATCTTTCAAAAGGTACCTAAATTCTTCCTTTTTTAGTTTTAGGAAAATTCGAATTTGACTTTCAGTGTCAACTACGCCATCAAATGAAATGCGGGTTTCTAAAACCATCGATATTTACACCCTTCTTTTACTGTTTGCTACAACAGCAAGATTTTCGTTCATTCTTCATTTTTTCCAACGAATTTTGGGTTAATATACTTGTAAATTGCATTACAAGGACAACCGATGTACACAATTCGTAATTTTTGAAACGTGTGAAACTTGACATTTTGCGCTATTAATTCCGATTAGTTGATGTTTTCCTAATTATTTTTAAGTAAAAGTTGTGGAGGTTAAAGTTCTGCATCTGAATGAATAAGCAAAAATAATTTTGCATGATTTGTAACGGCAGAAATTATGTATGAAAATGTCGAAAGTGAATCATTTTTACCTGAAAGTCCTATATTCGGGTCTTCAAGTCACCACGCTGTATGAGTTTTTTTTAAGTAAGATTATTGTTACTACCATATAATTACGTATCACATTTCTTGTGTGGTATGTACATACATATTTATGTGTGGAGTAAAATAGTACCTACAGATTATTCAAATATATAATAATTTTGTAATTCACTACTTATAACGAACTTCGCTTTCAAAGAACTATTTTTGTCAGTCCGTTGAGGTCCGTTAAGTGAACATTACTGTATGTCCGTATTAGTTATTTTTGGATAACAATTGTTAAGGTTCCTTTGTAGTTGGACTTTGGTTGTTCTTTCACCTAAAAATGGGCTTATAATAAATCTCATTTTTAATAAAAGTAGAATAAAGTACAATAAGATGGCAACACTTGGTGAAACAGTTTAAATAAGATAGTTAAAAAATAAGACTTGACATGTTTCACAATATTTCATGCAGTCTCTGAATCAACTTCTCGGTGATTTATCAGAGACTGGCTCACTCAGCCAGAACCACAGACGCGTTTTGCTCTTATTGGAGCTCTTCAGTGTGGTGCGCTGACGCCTCTAGGAGGCATTGAGTCGGCTGAGTGAACGGATGATAAACATCCCAAAAAGATGACTGCACAAGCAAGTAGCTACATGCAGAGCCATCTATCAAGAACGCCTTGAGCTTAGCTAGCCAAATAATAATAAAAGTACACTAAAGTACAATAAGATGGCAACACTTGGTGAAACAGTGTGAATGAGATATTTAAAAAATAACACTTGACATGTTTCACAAGATTACAGTCTCTAATAAATGATCGAGAGGTTGATTCATAGACTGAAACTTTGTGAAACATATGAAGTGTTATTATTTAAATATATATATACTCTCATTTTTGTCAAAAATTGACCTTGGTAGTTCTTCCATTTAGCAACAGAATTTATTGTAAATATAACAAATTTATCTTTAAAATTTCCCTAAAATATTATGAATAAAATTGTAGGTCAACGCAATGTCAGGAAAAAAATATTAATTTGCACAAAGTATGGTCAAACTCTCATCTAAATCGCTGTCCCGAAAGTTCTGTTTAACTTTATTGCACTTAATTATTACATCCCCACAGTTGGTAAGTTCTTGTCTACGTTATTACATTCCTCCATTCGGTCTCTTGCCCATTTCCTATCATTCTCATGTGATGTTGGAATTGCAGCTGGAAGATCTGCAGAAATCTTAAATTCGGTGCAGCATTGCATCTCCGCTAATTAAGCGCCTGTGTAACGTCTTGTAACATCGGTAAATTTCACACTTTGCATGCAAATGCTGCTCGTTCCGCGGTGGTGTTAAGTTGCGATGTTTTAATGGCCGCTATATTCCACACACAGTTTAATGTGAAAGAAGGAATTAACACTAAGAATGCTGGAAGACTCTTCAATATACTTACGAAGAATGAGATGTAAGTGGTGGATCTAATATCAAATGGAATTGTGCTTTTTTGATAGTTTGGTATAATTGAAGCGATTAAATTCAAATCAAATCAAACGTCAAAAAATATATGAAATTTTTACAGGAAACAGGAACAGAGATTTTGGAAAAATATTATTCTGTTAATATGACAGAATAATATAAGAGAAAAATTATTTATTGACATAAAAATTTAGTGAAATATATGCCATTTAAGTTTGGAAAATAATGTCTGAGAGATGTTGACCGTCTTCAACGATACACTCTTTTACTCTGCCCTTGAAATTCTCCTATACCTTTTCAATGTTTGCTGATCAATCAGTTAGATCTCACGTCGAATCTCATCTTTAAGTTTCTCTAATGTACGGGGTTTGTCCACATAAACGCAAAATGGGACGAGTGGAGAAGGTACACCGAAGCAAGTCCATGGATATTCTTGCACTATGGGCTGTTGCACCGTCGAACCAGGCAGAGTGGAAGCAGTACCGTATCGTAGGGGGGGGGGGGGCAAAGGGGGCATCCGCCCTGGGCGGCACTTTACTAGGGGCGACAAATTCCCTGTCGTTGACTTAATATTAAAAAGACTACTATCGGGGAAATAACTATAGTCAGTTGAGTTTGAAACTCAATAACTTAAAAAAAAAATCTGATGTGGCCAACACAAAACCTCCCGCTATTTAATTTTTATTAATTTAAATACATACCTACCTACGTATTCACTAACGCTGCAAACTGTTCCCTTGCAGAAAACTATTGCTTTATTTACTATTTTCTTTTTAAAATGTCACTATTATTAATTTGAAGTGATAAGTTTTCTGACAGTGACATTTACTGTCAGTTACATTCATTTGAAAAATGAACTTTGTAACAAAGGAATAGTTTTTATTTTAGGCTTCGCGACTAATAAAAAAAATTATTTTTAAATTTATCTGTAAAATATGTAGAAAAAGTATTAATGTATTCCTGTAGAAAATTCAATAATCTTTAATTTTCATGATGACAAAACGCGAAAAAATGGCATTTAATAATATTTTTTGAAGAAAAACCATTATGAGCTTCAAGTAAAGTACGATTTCCGTTTATCCGATTTACACCAAAATCTAATGGCTTCTATTCCTATTAGAATAGGGTAAAAATACAAGGTTTCAGAATTTTCTGAATGATAGTATTTGAGTTAGAGTACAAACAAAATTCGTACACATACACACATACACACATACACACACACACACACACACACACACACACACATACACACATACAGACATCATCGTAAAAATGTTAAAAATGGATTCTAGGTACCTTAAAACGTGGTCATTTACTAAAATCTCGATATTAGATTTTTAGCACGATCCCTATACCTCCCTTACCAAGGGTAGCGGGAGGTAAAAAATGTGAAACGCACTTTCATTTATAGACTATATGCAGTTTTTATATACAAAATATTTATAAATTTTTATTTAAAAATTATTAGTTTAATTTTATAACTATTTTAATGTTTATGCGCATGAACGCATGGTGTCCTTTAACAATAAAAATTATTAAAATTAAACTAATCAATAAAATAACAAAAATATTAATATTTTATATTAAAATTTCATTTTGAGTCGACATACCAAATTTCAAATGTAAGTTACTAATAGAGGCTGAGATCTGACACTAATTATTCTCAAAGGTCATGGTTAGAAAATATATATTTCTGGCACACCGAGAAATGGGTAATATGCTGTGATGATATATTTATTTATTTATTTATTTTATAGTAAGTATATAAAAGAAGCATAATACAAAAAATAGTATAAAGGACGCGAAAAAAACGTCTTATAAAATTCTTTCTTTAATATACTATTATTGTCAGATGAAAAACTTTTGCTTTGCTTGACAGACTATTTATGTAAATTTCTCTGTTTTCAAACTTTCATATTTATTATTTAGTTAATTTTAGAACAGTCAGCAAGTATTTTGAAAATATCTTCTTATTATTATCCCAAAGCTAAAATATGTATCATCTATAAAAATATATCTAAGAAAAAAAACTGTCTTGAAAAGGAAGAAGTGATAAAATATTTCTGTTCCGTGTAGAAAATATTATTTTTCAGCGAATTTTTTCCAAGTTTCCGACGTTCACTCTACAAGCTACTCTGTAACGGTTACATTGAGTAAAGTCTAATTCTAAAATGAGTAAGGATGCTGTGATATTTTAGGATTTATGCAGTAAACACCTAATTGCACGTAATTATATTATTTATAGCTAACATCAGTGTATGTCCTATGTCCTCTTTCTTGCACAGCTGTCTCGTCAGATCCGTACCACAAGAATTCTCCAAGTTATGTAAACAAAAAATATTACAATTTATTTAAATTTATATTATTAGCATTATCTTTGAAATGCATCTTTGCAAAATTAAATACATTCAAAAAATATCTGAGGTGGCCAACACAAAGCCTCCCGCTATTTAATTTTTATTAATTTAATTCATACCTTCGTATTTACTAATGCTGCAAACTATATTATGTTCCATTGCACACAACTATTGCTTTATTTACTATTTTCTTTTTAAAATGTCACCATTATTATTTTGAAATGATTAGTTTTTTGACAGTGACATTAACCTGTCAGTTACATACATTTGAAATATGAACCATGTAACAATGGAATTGTGTTTATCTTAGGCTTCGGGATTTATAAAAAAGATTATTTTTTAGTAAATTATATAGAAAAAGTATTAATGTATACCTGTAGAAAATTCAATAATCTTTCATTTTCATAATGACATAAAATGCCAAAAAATGGCATTTAATGCAATTTTTTGAAGAAAAACCATTATGAGCTTCAAGTAAAATGCCATTTCCAGTTATCCGATTTACACCAAAATCTAATAGTTTCTTTCAATGTTAGAATGGGGTCGAAATACAAGTTTTCAGAATTTTCTAAATAATGGTATTTGAGTTAGAGCGTAGACAAAATCCATACACATACACACACAGATACACACACCCAGACATTCAGACATCATCGTGAAAATGTTAAAATTGGATTTTGGGGACCTTAAAACGTGGTCCTTTACTAAAATCTTGATATGCGGTTTTTAACACGATCCCTGTACCTCCCTTATGCCGCTTTCACACTAGATGATAATGATAGGATCGTAATGTTACCCTGACGTAATGTCCTAGTGTGAACGCACGAAATCGCACATCACGATCGCCTGTAGTAATGACGGAAATCTCTGTCATTACTATCGGATCACGTGACACTTGTGACGTGTCAATACCAACAGAAAAGTTTATAAACTGTCATCTGTCAACGCAAGGTTAAGAAAATTATAAATATGGAGTTTGATGATATTTACAATTATTTTTTACAAATATTTGGATTGTATCAAATATATAAAATGTGACAACAAGTCGTAAACGGCGTATAAAGATTATTATGCAACTAATAAATCTGACAAAGTATATTTAAAATGATTAATGATTAATCAGATGATCGAATCACTACCCCACATGTTGAATGACAGCTGGTAAATGTTTCGCGGAAATAACTTTGCGGTAAATACAACAAATTTAAAAAAATTCAAGATTACCAACTTTTAAATAAATGTAGTTCATTACAACTGTAATAGATGGTAATAGCTTCTAGTGTGAACAGACAGCTATCATTACGACAGAGTATCATAACGACAGTATATAATAATCATCTAGTGTGAAAGCGGCATTACCAAGGGTAGCAGGAGGTAAAAAATATTTGGCGAGACAGCACGACATATTTTACTCTTGTGTAATAAATTAATATTCCCTTCTTATCATTAAAAATGTTACTTTTTTCTCCAAATTTTCTTGGAAAAGTGCTATTTTATAAGTGTTGCGAAACACATCCTTGTACCTATTTTAAGCTTTTTTGAATTTTCTCTAATTAAAATTTCTGGGAAAAGAATTTCCGGAAATCGTTGCATGTTTCTAGTAATATCCTTAAATTCAAATTCATTTAGTTTTGATGTACTCTCTGAATTATTTTCGTTATCCCGAAAATAAATGTATCCCAAGGTAGCTGTCGACAAAGATATTTTTCTTGGTGTGGAAATTTATCTGTTGTTATTGACAGATGGGGTAAACAAGGTTTGGAGTTTTCATCTAGAGATGAAATAGTTCATTAGCACTTCGCATAACCGAACTGAGCTGTGGATCGAGAAAGTCTGAATCCCAATCGTGTAAGCTGTAAGGGAGGTCGACAATTCACAATCCTCCTGACGGCGCAACGTAAACAACATTACGGTAATTTATTAGCTTCATTTCCAAGTGAAGTTTACAAAATCCACGCAGATTACAAATGTATTTGCTCAGATAATAGGACCGAAATTAAAATGAGATTTGTTACCCCGCACACAATCTAGTTTTGGCAAAGGATCAAAATTATTTCAAGCAATTTTTTACAGTTATATCATGCCATAATTATCAAAATATTAGGGCGACCCCTATTAAGTGCATTTAACCCCGTTGGGAAGAGGATGGAGTTGGATTTTTGTTTTGCGATTTTTATAAATTTATTGCCTGTTTTATCGGCTTGGTTAAATAGCTTCATACTGCGAGGTTAATGTATGGGATTACAGCAATTCGAGTGCAGCGGAACTGCGGCTTGGAGTATTATACTCTGCGCGTTATGAAAAGACGATGCTTTAAGAGATTGTTGGTTTAACAATACGATTAATGTCGCCCAATATGCTCTACGTGCAGTTTGCTCCAACGAAACAATAAAACAACACATTTAATCCACAACGAAATTTATATCTATTATATTCAGTCTAAGACAAGTACTTCGTAGTTCGTATTATTAACTGGTTCTAACATTTTCAAATAACGCATTTATTATTTTCCGTACCTATATTAAAAGCAAGGATGAATGTAGTAACGGTTACGGTTCTGACGCCCGATACAATTTTCATTTTAAATAAACCTAGATTGAAACCAGAGTTGAAAGATAAGTGCTAAAGTGACACTGTGCAATAGTAATTTACGTAACAAGACCTGAAAGTGATACTTTACTGGGTGAGCAAGCATATTCCAGAGCGAGCCGTAGGCTTGTGAGCCCAGTATAGACACTTTCAGATCATGTTGGGTACAATATTTTTTTGTGATCCTGAAAAAAAAATAAAAAAGTATTATTTTATTTTTTACTGCGAGCAAATAAGACATAAATAAACAACTTATCTCCATGGAAACATTTAGCTTTACCGGTCCCGGGATGGGTAAAGTACTTTCCGATCCCTTATAGACAACTTTCCGAGCTAGCTCAGCAAAGAAAGACTTTCCGGTCTAAATAGTGATCAGAAAGAGCTCATTTTCTAGGCGAGCGCGAAAAAACTCGTTTACAGCTCTAATGCGTGTTTTTTATACTATTTTTTCTACTTTCATTTCAAAATTATTATTATTATTATTATTATTGTTATTATTATTATTATTATTATAAAAATATTACAATGTCTAGAGTATGACCCAATCAGGCAACTTTATAATATTGACCAGAACTTTTCTCTTATTTTGACAGATCATAACAAATTATTAGTAGTTTATATATCAAGGGAGTAAAGTTCGTCATTATTTGTCGAGGGCGTAGACTGAATTCTGAGGGCGTAGCTTGAGGCAAATAATGACACTTTACTCCCGTGTTATATACAATATTTTATATACAAACTGAAAAGAAGAAGAATGAAGCACATTTCTACAAACGAAGAAAAACTATTTATTTTAAATTTAATTTTACAAAAATCATTATATTTTTTTCAAAATATTCCTTATCTGTTAAACAATATTAATTAACAATAGACTTAAATCACTTTATTTCCCTCGATAAATAATGACGCACATTAAGTTATGATTTTAATAAAAATAAAGTTAGCATTATTTACCGGTTGTATATAGGTAAAGAATATTTTGAAATTTTTAAAAGCAATGAATTTATATGATGAGATTTAAAATTCTAAGTTTTTCTTTAAAAGTGTAAATAAATTACATTTTTATTGCATATTTTCAAAATTTTGTAATATTATATTGTGTATTAACCATATCTATTTTTACATGCTGTGTTATTTATTGTTATTGTTAATTTGTTATAGGGTAATAACCATTGTAGTTGACGTCCAAAAAATAAATAAATAAATAAATAAATAAATAAATAAATACACTACCAGTTTTAATAAACATTCAATTATATTTATTTTGACATTTATTATAACTCAACGGTTATTTACAAGTTAGAATAGTTTTAAAATTTGTAATTATTATAGCATCCTAAAAATAATTTGAATTTTAATAAAAAAAAATACTGCTAACTTAACTAGATATTCATTACATCTTTTAAAAATTGAAATGACATGTGCCTTGTTACACATACAAATTTCCCTAAATCAACTCGGTGTATTATGACAGTTTCTTTTAAATATTTTAGTAAGTATGTAAAAGAAGCAAAATGCAAAAAATAGTATAAAAGACTCATTTAAGACCTTTTTCGCGCTTGTCATTTAGAAAACTAGTCAGGGCTCGTTTTCTAAATTTTTACGCGTGCCTGAGTGTCTGGTCGGGAATCTAAGGAACCAGGTTCGATCCAGACCGACGTCAAAAGATATATTTCGAATTTTAAATTGCAAAATTAGTTCATTATTAAACCAGATTGGTACAAATACAAATGGTCGTTTACACATTAATGATAATGATTTATTGTGCCATTTAAAATTCGAAATAATTTTAGCGTCGGTCGTGATCGAACCCGCGTAACCATACTGACCCCATATCTAAAACTTCGTTATTCTTCCATTTTAATTACTGTCATATTTTTCTTGTCTTATCAAAATCGTTATATCTTGTATTCTTGTATCGCTTGTGCATTTGCTTTTCCCAAAACATCTCTTTATTTCTATTCTCCTTCTTCTCTATCTCCTATTTTGACCGATACAACTAGGCCACCCATGGATCCTACGACGACCGTCTCGACGCCATTGATTACCGGCATAGACGCCGGCAGAAACAACACTGAACACTGCGAAATATACAGGGGATGAACATAGGGTGAATCGCATTGTTTAAGATATATTGCTTAGAAGTAATGTCCAGAATAAATACCAGCATAAGCGTTTCAGGGCTCTTCTTTATATTGTGAAGTAAACATTTTGTTGTTCTTGATATATTACTGAGGGCATTCACATAATAGCCGCCGAAAATTAGATATATGAACTTAATTTACAAGGTTAGTGTGCTACGATTTTTTCGTCTTCGATTACTACAACATTATAATTACAAAAATTACAATTATTGGAATCATGCTAAAATTCGCATATCCAGATTTTATTGAATAAGCACGATTTAAGGTCCTTAGAATCCGATTATAACATTTTTAAAATGATGTCTGTGTGTGTGTGTGTGTGTGTGTGTGTGTGTGTGGATGTGTGTATGTGTGTACGAGGTGTGTTCAAAAAATATCGCGAATTTTGTGTTTTTTCAAAAATTATTTATTTATTCATGAATATCTATTTTGTCCCCTTCAAAGTAATCCCCATGAGATATTATACACTTGTGCCAACGGTTTTTTCAATCTTCAAAGCACTTCAAAAAATCATTTTTTTTTATCTTGTTCAGCTCCTCCTTCGATGCCGTCTTTATCTCGTCAAGCGTAGCGTAACGTCGTCCTTTCATGGGCCTCTTCAGTTTAGGGAACAAGAAAAAGTCACAGGGGGCCAGATCTGGGGAATACGGTGGCTGCGGCATCATTAGTGTGTTGTTTTTGGCTAAAAAGTCGCGCACAAGCAACGATGTGTGAGCAGGGGCGTTATCGTGGTGCAAAAGCCAATTTTTGTTCTTCCACAAATCCGGGCGTTTCTGGCGGATTGCTTCGCGCAAATTGCGCATAACTTGCAGGTAATATTCCTTATTGACCGTTCTACCCTGTGGCAAGAACTCATGATGCACCACGCCCCTGCAATCGAAGAAAACTGTCAGCAAAACTTTCACATTCGACCGAACTTGGTGCGCTTTTTTCGGTCTTGGTTCGTGCGGCAGCTTCCATTGAGATGATTGAACTTTGGTTTCCACGTCATAACCATAAACCCACGATTCGTCACCAGTTATGACCCTCTGGAGCAAATTTGGGTCGTCGCGGACAGAGTCCAACATCTCATTAGCAATGTTCATGCGATGCTGTTTTTGGTCGCAATTGAGCAATTTTGGTACAAATTTCGCGGCGACCCGTCTCATGCCCAAATCATTGATAAAAATCGAATGGCACGAGCCAATCGATATGTTTAGGTCCTCAGCAACTTCTCTAACGGTGATTCGACGATTGGCCAATATCATTTTCTCCACTTCATTAATTTTTTCGTCTGTTGTTGAAGTGCTCGGGCGTCCGGCACGCTTTTCGTCGTTCACATCTTCTCGGCCTTCTGAGAACATTTTGTACCACCGATAAACGTTGCTTTGGTCCAAGGTAGCTTCTCCGTATGCCACAGTCAACATTCGGAATGCATCCGCGCACTTAATTTCGTTTTTCACACAAAATTTGATACAGGTTCTTTGTTCCATTTTTTTGAATAGGTAAAAATCGAAGACGATCCAAAACACGTGCAAGCAAAGCAGCTGTCAACAATTAAGTGAACATTCAAAATGGCCGAGCTTGTCGACATAAGTGAGAGACATGAGTACCAACATAAAGCCACAAAAAGATCGAAATTCGAATATACGTAACCCGCGAAAATTCAAAATTCGCGATAGTTTTTGAACACACCTCGTATGTGTGTGTGTGTATGTATGTCTGGATATTGTAGACACGATTCCTCAAAAACTATAAGACTTAAAAAATATTTAACTGCAATCTGATATTCCTGGGAAGAGCTGAAAAGGTTTTGGTAACAATTGAACAACCGGAAGTGGTAGTTTCTTAGAAAATTTCTTTTAAATATAATTTTTTTTTAATTTTTGTTATTAATATTGAAGAACAAAATTCTCCATCTACTACACTTAAAATTTTTATTATATCTTGTATAGATTTAGAGATAAAGACACTATAATATATAGCAGATTCTAATCGCAGAGGCTAAGGCACTAAGGAAACGACTTGACAAATTCAAATGTTTATAACATAGTTTGAAAGTGACATATGTCAGTGTTAAAAATCAATAGTTTTTAGTGGCTTTCTGATAGCTTTTTCTGGGAAGTATATTTAATTTTTCTTATTATTTTATTAATGAAATATTTGAAATAATAGGTAAAATGCATATATCCATCAGAAATACCGCCAATCTGGTTAATGAATTGAAAGACATATAGGAACTTCCTCATACAATGAAAAATAGATATAATTAGAATTATATGTGTGCAGAAGACATGTTAAATATAATAAAAAACAATATTTGGTTAAAGTTCTGTAATTTTTTATTATAAATCGACGGTTCGATAGAGAAGTACAATACAATACTTATATAGCCTTATATGGAAATGGCGAGAGGTCTTGTGCTGCCACAACAGATTTTTTTTCGTAGGGGTCATGCCAAAAAAAAATAGTTACATATTAATTTTTTTCATAAATGAGAAATTTACCTAATATTATGCATATATTCATTAAAAATATTTAAAAATATTATACTTTTCATTCATATTTTCTTTATAAACATTCTGACTCTGATTTTGTGATGTCATAATTTTGTACACAGGTCAGGAGAGATTACAAGGTCGCAAAATTGTGGCGTCATTGAGTAGATTCACATATGAACATTTGAAGTTGTTTATAAACTAAAAAAATATATTTCTGAAAAACTGTGTGACAAAATATAATGTAAGTAGTTTTAACTTATGACTCCATTCAAGCTATAAACGCACTAAAATCGTGTCGTTAAGAAGATCTATAAACACACTGTTTTTGAAGCTTTTTGGTTTCTAGAGGTATTTTGAATGCTTTCAAAACTGATAGATAAATAGCATCAAATTGTTTTCAGTCTACAAAGAATGTTCATCTGTGAAGTTAGCGGAAAGGGCTACCAACATAAGTAATAAAAAAATACCAAATCATATTTTTATAAGTCGCATTTTTTAAAAATTATAAAATTGTCTCAATAGAAAAAATAGTATAAAAACATGTTTCAAAAGGCCTGTTGTCGTACTAGGCTTTTATAAAACTCGCCGCAATGTACATCCGTTTCCTCGTTGTCGAAACTAGGACACGTGGGTTAACAGATTGCCATATGAAACTTGTTTTTAATATACTATTATTTTTTATTCCATTTTTTACCTTTCTTCACCACTAAGCAAGAAAGGTATTGTCTTTGATAAAAAAAATCGATGGTGAGTTTTTAATGAATAAGTATGTTTTAGGGTCCCTAAAATACGATTTTACTATTTTTACGATATCTGCATGTACATATTTGTTTTGTCTGTATATATGACTATTCTTTCGCTTTTGTTAACCCGAATAATACTGTAATTTCAAAAATTATAATTCTTTCTTATTCCTCTTTCTTATATTCACACGAAGAGCTGATTAGATTTTGGTAGTACCCTCATTTGAAATTTTTAACAGTTTTTCTTGAAAATAAAAAACAATTAAAAATCATTTTTTTACATTTTTTGATATTACTTATAAATATTAAAGAATATATCATTTCTAAACAGTTTGATTACAAGTTTTTCTTCATATTCCGTGTATTTACAGATTCTATTTAGAGATGCTATTCTATGAGTTCCAATCAGCTTTTTATACGCAGATTTCTGTATTAAAGTTGAACTCTGTACGAGCGACAATATTTCTTAGTAACTTTTTTTAAAATCGCAATTTATTTTTTGGATAAAAATATTTCCATTTTCGAGACATATAACTGATGAAACAGAAAAAAAATAAGTGACAGTGACAGTACTCGTCGAGAGTAACAATATTCCTTTGTAATATTTTTTTGAATTCTCATTATTTTCGGTATTTTTAGATAGGTAATGAATTTTTTTCCAAACCTTGAAGATTTTTATCACAAGGTTTACAAAAAAAGTTACTAAGAAATATTGTTGTTCTCGACGCTAATTTGGAGAGAACACCACATTTATATAATATGCTGGTGAAGTAGCTTTACTGGAAATACAGAATATTTTGTACGAAACATTCTGTAAAGCATTTATACAAAATACATGGAACTGACGGAAGGTAAGGCGTTGACCATGTCGCTTGAATTATTATCAATTTGCTGATACTTTTTGGAACTCCTTCGCAATTTCATTCTACATTTTTTAAAGTTCCGAATATTATTTCCATTGTTAGATCACTATTTCCATTCAATCTTTTTCCAATTTTCCCTGTAGTACAATTCGGTTTCCATATCTATGGATATTAATCCGGCAATAATGACTATCAGCATCAGCTGTATCTGGAGTTAAGCTCATGACGTAGGGAGGGCGGTTCTGTAGTGAGCCGTGTGTTGGACGGACGCCGTTGTAATGAAGTGATATGGTGGCAAGCTATTAACCTTTCCACCAGAGCTAATCTTGCTCGGATTGGCAGACTAATGAGCGATACTGCACCGCCGGTGTAGCTGGAGAGGATAGTGTGAACGTAGGAGACGAGAGGTCATAGCCGGCGGTGGAAAATTCAGGAAGAAGAAAACTGAAATTGGTGGAGCAGCAGTTTCAGATATATTTGCTTCTTTGTAGATTGTAGAACTAATTCAGTTCATATTCCATATATTAATCAATTTAAATCAATAATGACATTATTTATGCAAATCAAACATACAAAATCGTTTTAATGAAGATACCGAATTAAGCATTTACGAAAATTCTACCGGTAGATACCGCACCTACCGATTGCGTTCGAAAACACAAGTGGTTAATAGTTACCGTGTTCTAAAATTGTACCATATCTACTAGATCCATCTACCGGATCCATGATTTGTGGATCGAGTAATTCAGCCGGTAAATACAGTAAATGAAGAATCTAACCTCAAAAGAAGGTAGAAATGCCAAGCGAACTTAGAATCGGAAGTAGGTTTTAGAAGTTAATTATGATAATACAGAAAACAAAACAAGATAACTTTAACTACGTCTGATTTCAAATTTGTTTCATCTTTCAATTGCTTTTCGTAGGTTATAAATCTACCTTGTTTACCACTTGTGTTCTTAAAATATCTATCCCGGTAGGTGTAACCTGATGAACAGCTGTTTACCGATATATACCGGTAACAGTACACCGGTAAAATTTTCGTAAATGCCTATAGATATTTAAGTATGAAGGGCTGTAAATGCTTCCTACCGGTCGAGGATGATCCGATACCTACTTCTTACGTTTTTCAAAAAATAAGATTTGAAAATTATTTTGACATATTAAAAATTTATGGTTGTCATTTTTTAAGTAAGCTTTGATAATATTGTTTTTATATAATTACCGCCTCCGCCCCCTGATCGGTAAGAGATTCACATCACTTACCGATCAATAATTTGTAAATAAAGCTTACTGCGTTGGAATCCCTCTCGGTAAACATAAAAAAAAACAGATAGTGCAAAAAATAAAACAACTAGTGGAGAAGCTCTATTCTAATCCGAAAAACTGGAATATTATGAGTATTTTCAAAAATAAATAAATAAATGTATCATCACGGTATATACCATTGCTGGTTTTGCCAATCTGCTTGGTACATAGATTTCGATAAGATGATGGCATATTCCTACCGTATGGGCGTTTCCAGGCGTTATCTTACGGGCAATCATTGCTGGCATGGAGAGTGCACCACAGGGGTAACTTTGGTACCATTTAAAATTCGAAATAATTTTAGCGTCGGTCGAACCCGATTCCCAAGATCCGCAACCAGACACTCAGGTATATGGCCACTAGATCCCAGGATAAAAGTTACTCATTGGTGCTGAAAAAGATAGATTAATCTATCTTTATTTTTAAAAATCGGATTGATCCCTTTTGAAAAGATCGATCAATTGAAAAATCGTTTGTTTATAAAAAAATAGATCAGTTAAAAATTAATTTATCCGTATTCCGGAAAATCGATCATTCTAAACGATATCGATCTTCTAGATTCTGAAAGATCGGTTTTTCTAAAAAAAAAAGATTTATTCATAGGTCAATAAAAAAATCTTAATTTCAGCAGCATTGCCGTTTGATGCACGTTAGATGTTAATTCATGATTTAATGTACGTATGTATACATAGAAACTTCTTATAAATAAAGATCGAACGTTTGATCTTTTATTAAAATCGGGTTTTTGATCAATTATTAAAATCGATGTTTCGCTATAGTATTTCGATATCTATTTAAAAATCGATCTTTCGTCAATTATCGATCAATTCGATCAATCGCGACAAATCGATATCATAAGATCGAAAATCGATTCTAGTTTCTAAGATCGCACAGCGCTACTCCTTACAACAACTTTGAAAGCCCTTCTAATAAACGTCCTCAGTAGTATACTGATATCCAGGGCCGAATTAAGACAAAAATTATCGTTTTTGCTCCATTTATAGAAGGTCAGAAAAATCTGAAAAGATTACCTGAGCAAAAATCGTCCCACCAATTCCGGAATCGAATTGACTTTTTCTGAAATACGGACCTAATATATTTCTTGTCTATTGGTTAATTTAGACCTGTTGATATCGCCATTGCCAAAATCTGCAAATAAAAGTAAATTGCCACACCTAGAAGTTGGAAAAAGTCGTTCTTATTTAACATTCTTAGGACTATATAATTTTCGATCTTCCTGCTTGGGGAAATCTGCGGCAAAATTAAAACTCCATCCACGACGAATTGACAATTGTAAAACAGGCGAATAAGAAATAAAACAAGTGCATCAGGCTTGCCAACCTCTCCTCCATACTAACGAACCTCCCCTGGCCTGTTGGGTGGTGTACATCCTTCGCATACTTAATCCCCGGCTTGCAATGCAATGAATATGTGATTGAGTGCAGTTACTATGGAATGCAACTGCATGGTGAGATCGATACACGTCGGCTGTCATCGGCTATCATCGGGGATTAATTAGCAGGGATCAAAGGTGCTTTATAACCGTGTAATTTGCGACACTGTGCAGGATTATGGGGACACTTAATAGGGAAGTATGGAAAGGTTCAATCGAGATGAAAATGATCCTAAGTAGATTACAGATTCAGGTGTTTGTATTTGGTTACAAGCTTCGACGTTTAATTTCGAAACCACGAGCGCAAAAGTGAAAATCTTTACATAAATAAAATTGTAACTTATGCAAGACTAACCAATATGAACATTACAAATGAGAGTACTTACTTACAAAATTGAACATCCTGCATCTACTATTAATGTTGATTACAAATGTTACTAATTTTATAATTTGAACTGTATTTAGCACTACAGCCATTTCTGATTTTTACTGATATATCTACATTAGTTACCAATGATTTTTTTTTTGTTTTATAATATGAGTGTTTCATTGGATGAAGATTCTCATAGGTTCCTTTTCAATTAGCCTTTTCTTTGATTTTTCATCTATATAAAAATAAATGAGTAAAAACTTTTTTAAAAACTAGCTTTTATTCCCATTAAAATGCTCTAAAATCATAATTTCTGGATGCCATTCAGCATCAATAAAGAGAAACATATATGTAGGTACATAGAGTAATATAAAATAGGTATTTTAAGCAAAAGAATCATATTATTCAACTGCCAAGGTAGGAAGTCTAATCTTTTTTTCTTTTTTAATGCATTTTAATAAAAAGTTTTCTATTTATTTCATCTTTTTCCGGAAAAATTAATAATCATTAATATTATTCATTCCAATTTTTTAAAACTGAAATCATTTTATCAAGTGCTGTAACAAAAATTGTACAGGGTGATTCTTGACCTATACGCATAAATGTGAGGAATGATAGTTTGTGATAGGTAATAACAGATAATGAAAAAAAAATTTAGTAAAAGTTGTTTATTAAGGTTCTATAAATCCAATAAAATTTTAACATAAATATACACTAGGTAAAATGCACTAGACACTTCCTTCATTTCTTCTTTCCCCTATTTTATTAGGGGTCGCTGTTTCCTCTTCTCTTCCACTCATTCTTGTCCAACGCATCACACAGTCCTTTCTTTCTCAAGTCTTTTGCGATACAGTCCTTCCGTCTTCTCTTTGGCCTTTCTCTGCATGTCACTTGCGAGGAACACTATGCCATATCAATTTTAGATCCTATACGCTCCATATTTGGATTTGCACTTCCAACTGACATCTGTCAATTAGAATTTTTTAATATATCATCTGTTTCCATGATAAATTGCAAAGCAGACTAATTTTTCAAAATTAATTTCTTTATAACGCTTTAAATCTACATCTATTGATTATGAAGGAAAATGTATAATAAAACCATATAGAGAAGAGTATTTTCTTTAATATGTATAATAACAAAATGTCAAAAAATAATATTTAACTGCGTTTTTTTAGGAAAAACTGTTAAAATCTTCAAATAAGGGTACTTCCGGTGGAGTAATTATAACCAAAATCTAATCAACTCTTCATATGGTCGTACAGAAGAGGAATACGAAAGAATTATAATTTTTAGAATTGTAGTATTGGAGTTATCGTCGGAGAAAAATTTGTCACACACGGACACACACACACACGGACACACACACACACACACACGGACACACACACACACACACATACAGACATCATCTTAAAAATGGTATATTCGTATTGTAGGGACCCTAAAACGTGCTTATTCATTAAAAACTCACCACCGAATTTTTTGACCAAAGACAATACCTTCCTTACCTAAAGGTGACGGAAGGTAAAAATGAATTAACTAGGATGCTGTGCATTAGTATCATAGCAATTGTTCGAGCCTCGGTTGCAAATGACCACTCTCTCTACCACGCTGCACCACTCGTAGAAAAACGTCTCGTCCCGGATGATGTCTTTGAGGAAACCTTTGTGCATAAAGGCAAGCTGCAGCTACTGAATTTTGTTCTGCTTCTCTGTACCTACGCTAATATCATATCCATAAATTATGCGTTGGTGAAATGATGCGCCATAATAAAAACTCAAAAACACGAAAGATTACTAAATAATGACAGACACGATTGAAAACAATTGCTATGACACTAATGCACAGCACCCTAGTTAATTAATTTCTTATTAGTTTATTGCTACTAAAATAATTTCAAACTTTATTCATTATCTCCGTAAATAAACAACTTTTACTATTTTTTTTTTCATTATCTGTTATTACCTATCACAAACTATCATTCCTCACATTTATGCGTATAGGTCAAGAATCACCCTGTATAAGTTGTTTCATTGCTTAAAAATTAATTTAACCTAACATGAGGGGTAGAGGAAAGAAATGCCCATACCGTGATATTCCATGGTCGCCGTAATATAATAATTATTACAGTAACTCTTTGCTTCTAACTCATTTGTATACGCTTATAATCCGAGTGTAAACAAGACAGGAAAAGATACGAACAGCAATTGCACAGATCAACTGCTAATATAAGAAAGGCTGAGTAGCTCTAAAACTTATTTGGGCAACTGTTTTGAGTTATATTAGATATGCGGAAAGTAAATTAATTTTATTTTGTGTGGATTTAAATGGAGCGCATATATTAGACAGTGATTTGTGCTAACATATTTTCCATAGTTCATCTTTCGTGTCCCGCACTATACGTATGTGTGCAAAGTAGATGAGATGTAATTAACTATTTTAATTAATAATTTTTCACGAAAATACTGTATTGTTACTGGAACTACGCATCTGGGCAAAGTTTTAAGCCAATGGGCACTTACAGAAATGACGTTAGAGAGAGATACAAAAGCAAACCTCCCCTCGTTCTCTTACATCTCTGTCCATAGAGTTAATCCTGTTATTCTGTTTGTATTTGTCATTTAGGGTTATAATCCAATTCTTTATTCTGATAATAGGTTAAAACTATAATAATTATCAAATGATATTTGACTTTTACGATGATTACATCTTTAAATTTGTACTGTTAATGGCCGATGACAATTCTTTGTTTGTACTATCGTAACCGGGGCTTCGAACCCGGCAAAAACTGGGTTCGGTTCAGGTTCTGGTTATTTTGTTTTTTGAGAAATGGGTTCGGATGCGGTTCTGGTTCAAGAATTAATAAAATTTGCGGGTTTCTTACGGGTTCAGGTATTGGGTTTAGGTTCGATTCGACCTAATGAGAACTGAATTATTATTTTTGAAATATCAATATTTATATAGAAATTATTTAAAATGTGTGCGAAATTTGTAATGCAAAACAACACGCAGAAGTCGTCAACGATCGTTTCAAACTAAAAATAAACCTAAACCGAAGATGAACCCTGAACCCCAATTTTAATATCCGGTTCGGTTCCAATTCGGTTTCAATTAAAAATATATCTGAGCATCGGTTCTGATTTTGGGTTCGCTAAAATGTTACGATTTTGTTTCGGTTTAGGTTCGGGTTCGATGCCTTGATCGTAATCATAGCAACCATTACTTCAATGTAGTGCCGCTAGCAGCGCTACGTGCAAATTGAAGTGTCCATTAAATATGTAGAAGTAGGTTATCATTGACCCTAATTAACTAATAATTTAACTACCTAAATGACAAGTGAAATTAAATGAAAGCTCATCAAAATAGCTTATTTTAACCGATTACACTTTAATTGTTCTTGCACTAATCCATAGTTATAAATCCTTGTTCAATTTATCATTTGGAAGTGTGTTTGGTATTCCCTGTCTATAACATCAATGCATTCTTCTCATTTTTATTCTGTTCGTGTATTGGGTAATTTTTGTCGATGCTTTACATATTTCTGCTGCATTTCTCTGCTGTGTTTTGATGCAATGACCTGCAGGCATGTTTGCATTGTAAACTGCGTGACATAATCACGCATTCGGAGCCAAGCGACCTCCAGAATGTCGCGGGTGAACGGAATACACAATACGAGATATATGACTCAATTGTGCAAATTAAGGAATGAAGGTGTGACAATACAATGCACATCAATAAACTTTAATACAATAGGGAAAATGTTATTTATTTTTTTATATTAAATAACAGTAAATAATTACCTTCGCAATTGGCAAGTAATTTGTCTGTTAGCCTATAAGCAACTGCATATACTAAATTTACTAATGAAATCGCGAAAAGAAATCTTTCTGTTCTGTAGTGATTATAACTACTTGTCCGATTACTTTCTGTGTTTCAGGCTGGTATAGTTGTAAAATTAACCCTGCTGGCCTTTATTAGCCGCGCCTAACGGAGCTACATCCCTACTACTACACTAGCTACTGCCATGCGACTCTAATAGTATTAATAAAAGTGGACAGCGAGCATAGGTATATACAGACCGGACAAAATATCAACTTGAGTGTTCATAGATAAAATAACTTTGTTTCAAATCGTCGCTAAACAATTCCGATGAAGAAGATTGAAATAAAATATAATTTTGAGTGTTCTTTGCGATAACCTCAATGTTCGGAAGTTTAGCAACATTGATTGTCAAATTGACAATTACATAAACATAACCTTCAAAAAATAAAATATATCTTTCATTTTCACAAATTTTCGATTTTAAATAAAATTTGATAGGACGCTCGGCACTGAAGCTCCATTTTATCCACTCATATGGTTTATTTTCCTCGGCCTTACGGCCTCGGCAATTAAATTCCATATTCGTGAAAAAAGGTAGAACTTCAATAACTTGATACATAAATAACTATCTTATCCCTTTTCCTATTATTAATATTGTTTTCTGGTTTTTGCTAACTCACTAAGTGGGATACGCGTGATTTTATGTATGTATGTATGTATGTATGTATGTATGTATGTATGTATGTATGTATGTATGTATGAATGTATGTATGTATGTATGTATGTATGTATGTATGTATGTATGTATGTATGTATGTATAAATAACTATTGTTACAGCTTTTTTCTTCATTATTTTGTTGCATTGCATATCTTGTAAATTTTTGCACATATATTGCAAAAACTATCAACTACCATAAAATAATAAGTAAATATGCACTTTCCCCGAAAATGGAGCAAGAACGTAACTTTGAATTAAAAATACTTGTTTCATGTGCACCGGGGCAAGAGCAAAATTATTGACAAGTATACATCTCACGTGATTGTTTAGCACTGGTTGATATAAGCGAGGACAACACATTCTTACCGACATCTATGAGTAAAGAGTAAAAAAAAATTCAGTCTTATGTGTATATACATTTCATTGTGTTTATTCTTAGTCAAAAATATTTTTTCTTTAGTTTACATATTTAGAGCGACTGCCCGACACGAACTGTTTTTATAAAAATAGTGAATTATTTCAATATATCATCACGGCATATTTCTGGGTAATAATAATATATTATTTTTAGACGACCATTGTGATAAGTATAACATATCAACGTAGTATCCTAACACTGAAAGTTGAACTTATCACATTAGTGTTACGATATATTTCATATCGTAATAGTTGACACGGTTGCTAGGTTACTATGTTATTATTTTCTGGCTATATGTATACATTATTCATTTGTCAACTGTCTGTACGTTTGAACCTAAATTTCAGTTTTGAAAAAAAAGTAAAATTTATTTATGCTCGTCTCGTCACCTGGTGTGCGAGAAAGTTTTAATTTGAATTTGACATTAGTTCATTTTTTTCTCTCTCTGGTCTCTCATATACATTAATTACTTCACAAATAAACACATAGGTAATTACCTATAATTTAAAATATCGATAACAAACAGACAAACTAAAATACTAACCTCCAAACTATTATTGAAACGTCAAACAGGAGATCTACATTACCCGTACTAGAGATGCACTCGATTACGAGCTTTGACCCGGCCCGGCCCGAAGCCCGCCTCGATTTCGGGTCGATCATCGAGCCGGGCCGAAGATATTTTTTATCGGGCCGAATCAGGTTAACCATTTTCAAAAATCGAGGCGAGTCGGACTTTTGATTATGGCCCGGCCCGAAAATTCGAGCTTTTCGGGCCGGCCCGAAAAATCTTTTAGTTCAATCAAATGCACAGTTTCTTAATATTTTAATGAAAATGGACGAAGTTAAAAAGGATCAAAATGATTTATTAACAACAAACTTCACATATTAATAAATAAAAATGTATTATTTTACTTCAAGAATTCATGGTTATTAATTAAAGCATAATAATTATATTGTAATGTTGCTATTATTATTGTTATTACTCGTATAATTAAATAAAAGTGATTTTTGTTCCTGCCATAATGATATCTTGAGCAGAAACAGAGTTAGATAAAAAAATCCTTATGTAAATTATATTTTTTTATATAAGATTTGTGAAAAAGTTGTTTAAATTTTCGAACGGCTTTGGTAAACAAAGTGTTAAATACACGTAGGTCTGTACTTTTTATAACAAACTTACACTAGAAGGGTCTCTTTTTTAACTACTTATGTTAACTAATGTTGAAAGTTATAAGAATGTAAAGTTTTTTTATAAGTTTGACACGCAAAAAGTTAAGCATTAGGAATGCCGGATGCACCCAATTTCGAGTCAATTTTCGAGCCGGGCTAGCTAATTTTTTTATCGAGTCGATCTTCGAGTCGGGTCGGTAATTTTTATTTTCGGGCCGAGTCGATCCAAACCTCAAAGCCCGGCTCGGCCCGGCCCGAATGCATCTCTAACCCGTACAAACAAACGATATGGCTCAACGACCATTCATTGGTGCGGCGTAATTCTTCGTCATACATGGCGGGAATGCAAATAATCAAATTTCATTATTTATTTTCTGGCTAATTAATAAAAATTTTGTCCAAGGAAAAAATATGGGTAGCAAGTTTTTACCTGCTCTTCAAAAATATTAAATAAAAAAAAGGTTCGCAAGTAGCCCATTGTATTAATTAGATCAATTGCTGCTAATCATAATTTTCTTTTCTATACATAATTCAAGTATACATATTTAGTAACTGCATCTTCCATGTGTTGAATTTCGAGCGTCCTGTATGTGAATATAATAGCCGGAACTTATGGTGCAACGCCTAAACATGCACTCCACCCACACATGCACACACCCTTTCACACATACACACCAACGTATCTTGTAATTACCCTGTAATTTTATCGCCAAGTAAATACATGATAATTAAAATAACTACCCGGATGCATGTAACGGTGCACATACAAATATTAATACGTCCTGCACACGAGAGAGTGGGAACATAGCTGGAGCATTAAGGGAGAAAGAGACAGACTCAGAGGGAGTACAAGGGTTGGCCAAGCCTTGTGTTGCGTTAAATTAAGTTTTAGATTAATTGGAAGGTTAACTGCTGCCGCTGGAACGACTTTTTCAGCTTTTATTGTTTTTTTTCTGGGGTGAAACTTTGTTGGGGTTAAATACGAAGTATGTTAAGGGTTTAGCCACTACAGGTTAGAATTAGTTCCCTTTAATTTCGCACAAGTATTAGTTGAAATATAGAAAAATATAATGAACTCACTCTAGGAAATTTTAGCCGTATAAAAACCAATTGCATAAGTGGTGAAATATATTACTGTAAAAGTCGACTCTAAATTTTGTAAAATAAATATTAATAAAATGTAGCAAAAAAATGTAGTGTTAAATAATTTATTAAATTTTTACACTATAGTAATAATTTAAAGAAATTTCATTCTACACTCTGATCAGTGCTGTCGTGTTCCTAATGAAACATGTTAAAAATCGCACGGTAGTTAGTTTATTGTGATACTTCCATGGAAGTGTTCTGCTTTTGTGTATTAAATGATAATAACATTTAAAGTGAAATACAAAAATTTGTGTACATGTGTTTTCTTAAACGAAGGCATTAGGTTTGAAGATTTCCCTGGTAAGTACTATATCATCATTTAATCTATGTAAAATGCATTCTATAAATGAAATCTTTGGACATATTGGCTCGTACCACGATCACGGTTTAAACTAAAACGCTGTTTTAGGAAATGTCAAATTCAAATTTCAAAATAAAATTTCACCCTTAAATCGATTTATTTAATATTTGTTTGAATACAAACTATGTTCTGCTTTAAAATCATATTTTGCTAAATTTGATAGTAGTTATTATTATCATTATATAATGATATTTGACATTTCTTAAAACAGTGTTTTAGTTAAAACCGTGATCGTAGTACGAACCAATGTTCTTATTTATTTTAATACGTACAGTAAAATTTTTGAAAGAAGTCCGATCAAGGCCATCTACGAATTGTATCTATGAATTAAGATTTTATGCTGTCAAATTTAGTAGTGTCTTTTACTTACAAATTTGTAAGTAAATGGTTAAATTTACACAACTTGGTGTGGACCTACATAAACCAATTTTAGTGTATATTTTAAACAGAATTTCTTGCAGTGTACATCTTTTTCAAATATATTTTACAAAGCGTTAACGTTGGAGTATACTCGTATAACTAAATTTTGATTTTTTACATAAACAATAACAGAAATACAAATAAATAAAATCGATTAAATATTTTTATTTTATGAGAAAGAAAAGAGTAATAATTTACCTTAGTGTCAGACAAATGCAGACAATATGTAGAAATACATGCATCATTTCAGGCTTGCTGACGTTCCTACTCGTATTTCCCCTCTACAAAACACTCTCTTTTTAATAAGGATATTTATTGTAAATCGTCATTAAAGTGCACCAAAATTGTCATTTAAAGTTTAAAAATCTGCACTAAAGTAATCGATTTTAAGCAAATATAATGTTGCCAACCTTATAATAATTATTGTATAACATAATTTGTGTAAATGTACGATATATAATAGTAAATTTATAGTATTTATACGAAAAATGACAAAAAATATGTACAAGAAGAACGAACTAAATAATTCAGATGAAGAATATTGAAACAAAACATAATTTTGAGTGTTCTTTACGATAACCTCAATGTTCGGAGGTTAGCAACATTCAGTGTCAGAGTGACAGTTACATAAAAATAACCTATAAAAAATATTCCTTTCATTTTCACAAATATTAGATTTCAAATTAAATTTAATATGGCTGCAAGAACGTCTTGACTGGAAAGGTGATGAAGGAAAGAAAATTACTGGATTTCAGTCAAATATTAAATATATTTTCCGCCTCTACCGGTTTCGACACCTCATGTAAATAAATAAATAAATATATCATCACGGCATATTACCCATTTCTGGGTGTGCCAGTATCTACAACACATGTAGACATCGGTAATGATGACGATATATTTTACCGTGTGGGCGCTTACCAGGCGTCACCTCACGGGCACTCATAGCTGGTGTGGAGAGTGCACCACAGGGGTCACTTTTGTGCCATTTAAAATTCGAAATATTAGGCGCCGGTCGGGATCGAACCCGGTTCCCCCAGGTTCGCGACCAGACACTCAGGCACGCGGCCACGGGACACCTCATGTGTCTTCTTCAATATGCAACTCGGGACTGAAGTTCCACTTTATCACTCATATGGTTTATTTTCCACGGCCTTACGGCCTAGGCAACTAAATTCCATATTTGATTGATACGAAGAGGTTTTTGGTTCTAAACAGAACCGAAACGTCGCAATCAGAAATTGTAAAGTATTAAATATGTTGAAATAAATGAAGCATCTATCCAAAAACCTCTTCGTATAGATAAATTCCATATTCGTGATAAAAAGTAGTACTTCAGTACCTTGATACCTAAATAACTATTTCAGATAATATGGCTAATTTTAATTCAGAAATCATCATTTTTAAATTTATTTATGAAATCATGAAATGTATTATAGAGTAAGTAATTTTATTTCGGATATCATATATATTCAGTAAAAATTCAGGAACTTAAATTGACTATTTTAAACTAAATGTGACTCTTTCTGGAATTAATTTAACAATTCTGAATTAATCAACAATTTCAAAATTAAAATTGACTATTTTGAATTACAAGTGACACTATGAAATAAATATCACTATTATGTAAAATACAATTTGAAAACTTTGTAAATAATGATATACTATTACGACGAATTAGTATAAGTAAGAAAAATTACTTGAATCTAATGCTTTGATACTCTAGAAATTCTAGAATTATTTGTCGGTACAAATTTTCAAAACATGGAAATGAATTGCATGTTTGAAATTATTCTTGTAGTATATTTACTACTAAACAAACATCTCAGTTAAATTATGCGTGAAATGTCATCTAAATATATCGCCCACTCGTCTACTGAATTCCAATACAACGTACTCTTAAAAACTACATACTGCTGATTTTATAAAACAAATACTACAGATTTTAATAGAAATATAGTACAATCATTACATTATTGTAAAGATCTAAAGTCTGAAAATAGAGTAAAAATTAACTTAATGGTGTTTTTATTTTTGTGAGATTAATTTCATTTATGTGATATAACGAATTTATTGTAGTCCCCAAGTGAGTAGAAAAAAAAGTCAGAGCAGGGGAAAAGTCACGTTATGTTGGTAGCGTACACATCACGGAGCACAACGTGACCAAAGACACCAACAAACTCGTAAAACGTGCAGCGGAAAACTTGAGAATTACCTCATGTATTTTTATAATTTAACACAATAACATAAATAAATAAATATATGGAAAACTTGTTCCGTTTTTCCATAAATACGTGAAAATTCATTTGATAATTTAATTTTGTTGATGAACGACTCCTGTTCATTTAACAACCTAAATTTATTTCAAACATGTTGAATTTTCATCAAATTTCTTATGTTTTGAAATTGCATTTATTCTACTTATAACCGAGACAGACGACAAAAAATAACCATTAACGGTTAGATATAGTATGCCCATGTGAACTTATTGAGACTACTGACAGATGTCAAAATTGCGTCTATTAACAAACCAGAAAATATTAACTGTAGTAAGTAAGTGTTACTTATTGTACTGTATGAATACAATACAATAAGTAGCACGAGCTTACTACATTCAATATTTTCTAGTTTGTTAATTATCGCAATTTTGACATATGTCAATGGTCGCAAGCAGTGGCGGATTTACGCATAGGCACAGTAGGCACGTGCCTACGGCGGCAAATTTTCGGGGGCGGCAATTTTTTTTAATCAAAAATGTATAATTTTATACAAAATTGCCGATCAAAAGACGCGACGAAAGTATTTATATCGATGATCTCTGAAACAAATTCATATAAAGTAAAGCTTTTTTGTAAGTATATTATTATTACTGCGGTCAATTTGTAATTGCCGTCTGTTTTTCTATGGTACTTAAGTAATGGAATACGCGCTCTATTTTCAACAAATGTCCAAGTAATTGAACTCATGTTTCAGACATTATTTAGAGATCCTCGTTATTATTATCCTATCGATAATTATAATACATTTATTAAAATTGCCTGGATTGTAGAATAACCACTTGAAATTCCATTATGTTATGTTTTCTTTTAGCTAAAATAAATAAAGAAATAGAAAATTAAAACGCGGAAGCATGTATTTGTTTTTTTCAAAAAAAGTCAGACTTTACTTATTCTAAAGGCTATATTTGTGGAATTTATTACTTCTTCGCTTGCAAATTTTCAAAAAATACTTTAATATAACGGAAACCTAACGCACAAAACTCAATTTGACGAAATTCGGGTATATAATGTAATGTAAATAAATATGTTACCTACGTTCGGTGATTGAATGCATTCGTGACTAAATGATTATTAGTTTTTAGGCTGTTTGTGAAAAATGTGACTTTTCCGCTTGAAAATTTATAATAAATACTTTAATGTAACGATAACCTAAATCACAGAACACAGTTTGACGTAACTCGGATGGTTATATTCATTTTATAGGAATTTAACCGTACCCTTTTTCATAAAAATGCCAAAATCACTATACATATTGCTTTCCACGCCATAATTTCGTGTTTATAATGCTTTTGCAACTATATATAACCATCAAAATAAAATTTTTGAGCGTTGGGTATTCCAGAATTTAGCCTTATTATTACCTATTATTACCTATTTAAGCCCCTTTTATATTAAAAAAAATAAAACATGCGAAAAGTTTAAAAATTAAAAAAGATACATTTTAACATTTCTGATATTCAAATATCTATATTATCTTTGGTTAATATTTGAAAATTACTTTAGTGTTCTGTTAGAATTATATTTTAAAATTATGAAAAGGCGGCAATTTTTTGGGGCCTACGGGCGGCAAAACTGTTAATCCGCCCCTGGTCGCAAGTTCACGTGCGCATACTATATCTAACCGTTAATGATTTTTAATTTTTGTCGTCTGTCTCGGCTATTAGTAACCTTCTCACTTTTTATGGTACTTTCACATTTAACATTTTTTTAAATTTTATTTATTATAACAAAACACATTAAACTATACATATTACGCATGGTAATATTCTTTTTATATTTTCAGCTGTAGACCTGAAGATGTCTGCCGAATATTAATTCATACATTCACGCGACCCCAAATAAAATGAATAAGAATGTTAATAATAGGAGTCATAGTAACCATTATTGTTTCGTGAAAAAAATATTTTACTAAAAATTAAAATTATGTTTTTTCACTACTAGCCTAGGAACTCACTATTATTTACCTTAATTTGACATGAGAAATTGTTTTTCACTACCGCTTGCTTGTAACCATGGTAACCTAGGTCAATAATAATTTATTATTAACCTTGGTCTATAATGCAAACTGTCACTTTTCAATCAAACTCAAGCCTCCAAATCCAAATATTATTTAACTCATTAAACTCAAGAAAGGTGTTAAGCATATAATTTAAATTTGCCACTATAATTTTAAATTGACCAACGCTGCCGCCTCGCCTGGCCACTGTGCTGTTTTGGTGAAAATGTGAAATATTTGTAAATGTAGGATTGAACAAATCACTATTTTTTTTTGTATTTGTAGGTAAGTAAATTTCAATAGATTTATTTAAAAATAATAATAATAAACTAATAAGGCTGCTGACTGTAACAGCACAAAGTGTTTTTATTAAATAATTAAGTCAAATAAAAATCAAGGCCCATAAGTGAAGTTATCAAACCAGCGAAATGAGCAAAACGTCAGATAAAAACAAATGCAGCCTACTTTGTTTTTGTGAATATTAACAAATAAGTAACGTTATTATTCATGTCAAAATTATTGTTATTATCAATTTAAAAAAATTCAAAGAGAATTTATGTGCTAGTAGTGAAAAAAATAGTATATAAACCACGGTTGAGAAGATCATTATTGACCAGGCGCCTTATATCCTTCGGACTTCGCCCTCGGGTTACAATAGGCGCTGGGTCAATAATAATTATCTTCTCAACCTTGGCGTATAATATACTATTTTTACGTCTGTTAAAAAAGGACACATTTTTTCATTAAAATGGATTTATAAAGTATGTCTTTTTTTAACACAATAAAAGTGTGAAAAAAGTGTACGCTACGGAGTGAAATAATAAAACATTACAGTACTTTTTTCACACTTTTATTGCAGACGTAAAAAATATTGTATGCAAGTCGAGTAAAAAGTGTCTTATTTCACTCATAGGATTTGACAAACTCGCCTGCGGCTCGTTCGGTCAAACTTTCCTATTCGTGAAATAAGACTTTGTTGCATACCTAAATAACTATTTTGAATTTAAATGCCAGTAAAATTTGTAGTCGGCATAGTGAATTAACATTTTTATAATATATTTTACTCGAAATCGTCGTTACAGTGTACAAATATCATTATTAAAAGCTCAAACATCGGCACCAAAGTAATCCATTATATGACGATTTCATGCAATTGCAGTGTTGCCAACCTCATGATAATTGCTGTACATGTAAATTTATATGTAAAATGACAAAAATATGTGCAAGAAGAACGAATTAAATAATTCCGATGAATAAGTTTGAGATAAAACAAATAATTTTGAGTGTTCTATAAAATAATTTCAATTTCGAGGTTAGCAATAGCAACATTAAATGTCAGACTGATAGATTATATTTAAACATATTCTAATAATATGTTAATATAATGCTATACTGCCAACTATTTGTATGAGAATTCTCAAGCAAATAAACATTATTATTATTATTATTATTATCCTATTAAATAAATATTCCTTTTATTTTCTCCATTGAGGGCCTCGGCAAATAAATTTCACATTCGTGATAAAAAAAAATATAACTTCAATGGCTTGATACATAATAGTTATTTATTATATATGTGTTAAAAGTGACATTTTATGAGCGAGTGGGGAAGTTTGTGAAACGAAGCGAAGCCGAGTAAAACAAACCCCACGAACGAAATAAAATCACTTTTAACACGAATATCATACACTATTTTTCCTACGATCCTAGTTATGTATTAGTAAAAACTAAAAATTATAGAATGACATTTATGACAGGTCATGATGTATTTGCTATGAACAACTGAAAATTGTTTATTCTAACCTCTACTTCCAACAATATTGTTTTAAATTCCAATTCTTCAAGCGCCTTGCAAGGAATTACTATAAACAATTGTACTGTAACAATAAACGTTTCAAAATAATGTGTACTTCTAATAAAATACCTATATAAATAATTTCAGTACAAAAATACATATAAAATGAAACTACATTTACTTAAGAACACTAAATGTAACTAGATTTAGTTATATTTTTAACACTAAATTTAACTAGATTTAGTTCTTTTTTAACACTAGTGTTAAAAGTATTCACTGTGTTATAAACTGTTATTTTTAACTCGCTAAGCAAGCGTTAAAAAGACTACTTTTAACAGTGGTCGTGGGAAAACATTTTTTTACTAAAATTATTTATTCGATTATCCTTGCCACCAGTTTTGAATATATGTATAGTACTATCATAAATGATAGAATTCGAACCAATTTAGCAAAAAAAAACATTTTCTTCTATAATTATACCACAATATTTCTTGCGCATCTATTTTCCTAAGCTGAAACTTTGCTACTCTCCTTAATGCGAATTTTGTACCCTAAGATTGCTAACTATCCTTGAATATTCAAACTTGTTTTCTCTAATTCCCTCTATCTCACAATGACCATCACTAACACATCCTCATTCTCATTTTCCCGTCTTGTACGTCGTATGCGGTGTCGTCAGGACCTTTAGAGGGCTTTACGTAGCCCTCCATCTCGCGTCGTTATGTCTGCAGAAGCTCCAAGGCTAATTCAGACTGCATTTTGTAATTCCAAGCAGTTTGCAAATTGCAGCGTTCTTCGCTGCAGATTTCCAGAAGTTGTTGTAGTTGTTGTAGTTAAGATATTTAGGAGATAATTGGAAGGAGGTAATTTCAGGAATAAATTTCAGGAGATCCATTAACTTAATGTGAAATAGTTTTGTCATCTAACATCAGTGCAAAAATTACAAAAAATGATGTAATTTTGTTCGTTCAAGTTACTATAATAGCTTTGTTCGATGACATGTACTAGGCCGCCCTAGTGTTAACTTTCTTACACTAACATGTTTTATGATAAACTGGCAGCTTCTGGCAGGCTGTTCGATGACAAAAATTTTAAGAACTAGTGCTCACGTTTCTGACCTGACTCGCGAGGTGGTGTAGAAAGTGCAGACTAGGAGTGGGGGTAGCTAAATGTTATTCGGTATAGACATTTTAATTCTATCCTATCTACATATCTGTTTATTAACCTAAAATTTTACACATTGAGAAATTAAAATAATGGATTCAGATATAGTATATTCTCTTTGTTTTGTTATATAAAGAATTAATTAATATATCTGTCTCTGAATCTGATGAAGAATCAAGTGATGATTGATGTTCGTCAGAATCGTTTATTAGTTCAAACACTATGCTCTTTAAAACAGATATTTCTGCAGTCACTTCTTTGCAGCTTTATAATATGACTGTGTTTATAAACAACCTAACCTTTTACACCTTTGGCTACGCTTGGCTTGATTACTCACAGCTGAGCAAACTTGCCCAAATATACACTAGTGTGTTTTATGAAACCACAAGAATTAGACTATACTAGTGTACACTACACTGCACTATTCTACTCTGCACTTCAAGCACTTCTCATCGAACAAAGCTTATATTTATATTTTACAATAAATTGAAAGTGACTCAAAATGAGAAAAAACCTGTGGAAGTAAGAATAAAGGATAACATCAAAAAGGTTTTGGATTTAGATTGGCAAAAAGAAGAACGAAAGTTTTAGTGATTGCAAATCTTTTGGGGTTATCAAAATCAAATAAATAATAGTATATACTAGCCGAGGTGGAAAGTGTTCATTGTTGTCGAAGGTGAAGATAGCTAACCAAGGCGCGAAGCGCCGAGGTTTGCTATAGCCCAAGACATAATGAAACTTTTCACCGAAGTTTGTATACTATTTTATTCATAATCGGAAATAAATAATGAGTAATTGATACTTAAATAACAATAATAATATAATATAAATAAACGAATGGTCTGAGTTTGTTCATTTGTAACAAAAACTGTCAGTTCAGTTTGATATCTAACCTTATATTTTGATTTCTCATATATCTACACTTATTTTAGTTATTTATGTATTAATAGCGTAAGGACCTGCGGCGGGATTTTGAGCCCGAGGCATAAGCCGAGAGATAAAAACACGTCAAAGGCTATAAAAGCAAGTTACGCTCGTGGTACATACAAAACTTTATGCACGGACGAAAATTTTCAAATGATGTGTGTTAGAAAAATTATAGCGAAAAGAATTTGTCCTCGTACATCCAGTTTCTAGTGTTGCTATGAAAGCGGAAAACAACAGTTTATTGTTTGTTTATTAGTTCTGTCATTTGAGTTTTATTTTGTGTATCTCTGTGCTTTCCATATAAATATCACAAAATTAATTTTCATTTTTCATTAAAGAATATAAAAATTTTCGATTTATAATAAAAACTTTTCATGTTGCCTGTTTAAATTGTTTATATTGTAGGTTATAATTTGGTTTAACGCAGGCTATAAAATAACGTTTATGGCAAAGAAATTCGTGTATAATTGTCAAATTATGATACGTCCGTGCATAAATATTATTTACAGTTACATTCGTCTCTTTGCATAGAACACGTATAGAAGTTTTGTTTACAAGTCACTGATCTCTCAGGGTGGGAATGGGAAATAGCCCCGAAGTTGGGATGTGACAGGTTGGAATGTCTAACGTGAGTATAGGTGAGGTTGGAAAGTGTCAACTTTACAACCTCATTTATACTCACGCTATACTTTCCGACCTCTTTTAAAATGAGGTTAACAATCACTAACTTCCCAACATTTTAAAAGTCGGAAATCGTCGTATTACTAACCGATTGTAAATAAAATATTGTTTTATATTGAAATGTTTCTCTTCATGGCGATGTAAAATACGTAAAAATATGCCTGCATACTTTGAATAGACACTTACCTTTACACATAACTTATTATAGTCCAAAATTTGATTCTACATATCTTTTACTTTCATACCAACGCTTGTAATCTGCCATGGCATCATAAATTTAAACTAGTATTATTTGATTTATTTCTGTTGTTTTATTGTTGTTATTTTCTGCATTTATATACTTGCAAATGGATTCCGTATTTCAAAAAGGCGATAGCAGAAGGTTTGAAAGTAGAAAGAATTTGGAATAGAATAAATGTGTGACGTAGATATAGAGATGAGGAAATGGTAATAAAAACTCGATTATTTTAGAAACTAATAATTATTTTTAAACTTTGATAGTCCTTAATATACAGTTTTAAGGTCTAGTTTTAATATAACTCACCCTTGTTCTAATTTGTTACTACGGTGGAGGACCCTATTCTGTATCTATTTAAGACATCAAAACATTCGAGAATTAAAGCACAATATTTTTTATGTGCAACTTATTACAAACCTACGTACATTTTTTTCTAAGCTATTTCCCAGAGAAATATAAAAATAAATGACATGTAAAAAGGCAAATATTATGATACATCTTAATTTCTAAATTTATATTTACGACATTTTTAATATTCTTCGTTATAAATTTTATGTTTATAAAAATAGCATCTCATATATTTATGGTTCATTTTATTCGTCATGAAAAATAAAAAACACTTCTATCGATTCTGCGTTCTAATTGTGCTGAAAAGGCAATAAATTCAGAATGCCATCATCATGAATACGAGTATAATGTGGAAACGATAGTTAAAATATTCATTCCACAATGTTAGTGCTAATTCACATGTCCGCGGAATTTTCAATAAAAAGGGTAAAGAATGAAAGATAAATGTTGAGAGAGAGTCTCTTTTTGCGGAGCCTAAGTGGCTTCTTCAACTGCGAGATTTATTTCGAATGTGCGTTTTGTTTTAAAAGTTTCGGGTCGCCCTCGCCGCTTTATGATGTTGCTCTACAGGAAATTAACTATTTTACGACGTAAGAAAGGATATTATTTTTCTGCGACCAGATAGGTACCTTTGGAAATTGTTTCTGGACAAAATAGTTTTTGTTGCGAAGTTCTAGTTTTATTGCAAGATGTTTGCAATAAGATAAGGTTTGTTTTCAACTGTTGTTGGTACTTGGAGATAAACTCCCGACAAACATGATTTGTCAAACTTAACTTTAATTTTATTTGACATTATATAGAGACTTGTTTTTCTTTTGCAACTGTCAAATTACACAAAAACTAGTACAAAACTTTCATTTGACTTTCCAATAAGTTATTAAAGTATTCGAACCTAAACAAATTAAAAAATGGATTAAAAATAACTGTCATTATTATCGAATCGGACAGCAATTAACAATAACGTACAACGATACAAAAAAACCTCGGCACGGCAATAGTTTCATTTTACATTGCATATTATAAAATACATAGGTACATAAAAAATAAACAAGGAATGCAGTTAGTTTATTTATGTTTGTGTTAAATATTGAAAATACACATAATTTCATCATAAAAAAGTCTCCGAACGATAACCGAAACATTAAAATTATAAACCAATTATATTTTTTTAAAAAAAGAAATATAATATTTTGTTGGGTTTGTTTTGCCTTTATAAAGCGTACATTACACGATGAATAGACTTTTAACGAAAAACTTTCAGTGAAAAACTGGAACATACGCTACTTTTTCTTAAAAGTCCCTACAAGTTTTGACAGTCAAGCAACTATATATCCCTTGTATTTATATTTTTAATTTGTACAAGTGTGGTATTATTTATAAGTGATTGATATTAAACTGAAAAAATGGCAAAATGGGATAGAGAAGTAATTGAAATTTTGATGGCCATATAAGAAAAATACAAGTGATGAAAATTCAATGACATTTTAAAGTAGGTCTAACTTAAATTTTGACACTTGGATATTTAACTTATAAAGTCACTTATAAAGACACTTTTTAAGTCACTTGAAAAGAAGAACTTCATCGTGTAATGCACGCTTAACACAGTAGCTAAGCGAAGAATCTATGAATCTATCAAGACGCTATTTCCATTTTATGTTATATAAATATTGCATTCCACTTCGCTGCCGAACCGTCATTTTGTAATAAAAAAAATTACAGAACTTTACCCAAATATTGTTTTATTTATTGTACCTACTTAATATAATAAAAAAATTAAATGTATCAGATGAAGTACTTTATGTTCTTCAATATTTGTAATAAAATAAATTCTGAGAAAATAAAATTTAGAAGATTTTTTTTAAGAAACAACTACTTCCAGTTGTCCAATTGTTACCAAAAGATTTTCAGCTTTTCCCATTAATGTTAGATTAAGGAATACGTAATTCAACAGGTATTAAGTCTTATAGTTTTTGAAGAAACGTCCCCCAACCCAAAAAAGGTAAAAATAACCAGACTTTACATGTTACATATTTAATACTTTAATAATTATTTATAACAGCTTGCATTGGTCGTGGCATCGAATTAAGTAAATTATTGATAACTTTGTGGTTTATAGATTGCCATACAACCGTTATAATTTTAAATAATGGCTTGGAAGTATTAATATTAGTCCTTGGGATATTTTTGCAATGGTTACCAACAGATTTTCAAATGTATTAAAGATCCGGGAGTATTGCATGTTACAGTCACATTTTCAAATCGGCTCATTTCTCTTTTTTCATTCACCACTCTTACACGAATAAAAAAAGAATATCGCAGTTTCAAAATATGAATTAGGCATGAAATTCTTTTTCTTATTAGACATTACACAATTTTAACTAATCACTAATTCAAATCTACGAACCACTCATCAGAAACCATTATTTTTATTACTATGAAAAATTTGCATAAACTTTATTTAATATACTTTTAAAAAAATGTAAACCAGGCTCATTTTGTAATACTTATGCCCGGTTGCAGAAACGTTCATCAATTCCTTGTTCAGTTAGCGGACCATCAAAATGAACAAATTTGAATCGGTTTCCTTGTTCTTATGACATTAAAATCATTGCTGTCAAAAAATCGCGTTGCATTTGTTCGTTTTGATGAACCGTTAATTGATCAAGGAATTGATGAATGTTTCTGCAACCGGGCAATAGTGCGGAAAACAATTTGCTGAACTCAGATTTTGAACCTGCATTACCGTATGCTGTTGGCAGGTGTTATTCTATATTCTAAATCTAAGTTTCTTATTTTCCTAGATAAAAATCTGTTGTGGCCAGCACAAGACCTCTCGCCATTTCCATATAAGGCTATATAAGTATTGTATTGTACTTCTCTATCGAACCGTCGATTTATAACAAAAAATTACAGAACTTTAACCAAATATTGTTTTTTATTATATTTAACATGTCTTCTGCACACATATAATTCTAATTATATCTATTTTTCATTGTACGAGGAAGTTCCTATATGTCTTCCAATTCATGTCTTCCAATTCATTAACCAGATTGGCGGTATTTCTGATGGATATATGCATTTTACCTATAATTTCAAATATTTCATTAATAAAATAATAAGAAAGATTAAATATACTTCCCAGAAAAAGCTATCAGAAAGCCACTAAAACTGTTGATTTTTAACACTGACATATGTCATTTTCAAACTATGTTATAAACATTTGAATTTGTCAAGTCGTTTCCTTTTTTTAAGTGTATTAGATGGAGAATTTTGTTCTTCAATATTTGGAAAAACAAAAATTTCCAAAAAATTATATTTAGAAGAAATTTTCTAAGAAACTACTACTTCTGATTTTTCAATTGTTACCAAAACCTTTTCAACTGTTTCAGATTGAGGAAACTGCAGTTAAATATTTTTTAAGTCTTATAGTTTTTGAAGAATCGTGTCTACAACATCCAGACATACATACACACATAGACACATACACACATCCACACACACACACACACACACACACACACACACACACACACACACAGACATCATTTTAAAAATGCTATAATCGGATTCTAGGAACCTTAAATCGTGCTTATTCAATAAAATCTGAACATGCTAATTTTAGCATGAATCCAATACCTCTCTTAGCGAGAGGTAAAAAAGATATTAATATATACGAGTATTTTGTATAAAAGAGAGATAGATAAAAAAGGATATTTCAAACTAGAGAACATCTAATGTAGCATGTCAAACATCCTCCATTCCCTTGTTTTTAAGTTTGAAACTACCCCGAAAACAAGTTGAGCTGAATTCATTGAGCAATACAATAAATTAGTTCCATCTCAATGTCCGAACGTTTGAGATGTTGTATATGTTTCGCTTTTCGATAAAAACAAAGTGCAGGACAATCGAACATAGAGTCAGAGCCAGTGTGATCGCCAGTCAAACAGCACTGTACTGCAATTTCGTTTCTGCTGCCTCAGCTATTTGTAATTCAATCAGCGGGCTTTGCATTTTAGTTCGATATTCACTGCATACTCTGCAGAGACAGATATTCACCAATGTAAAGACTATAACGATACATTTATTCATGAAGATATAGCCAAACAGCAATTGCACACCAGCAAATAATTGTTAACTCTAGATCATCTATTCGGGAGATAACGATTGATAAACTATAATTATTAAAATATGTCTTCAATATTATAAATAGATATTACTAGCCAATTTCACTATCAATATTTAAACCGTTGTCTAACTAGTAATTTTTCAAATTGAAGAATAGCCTAAACTGCATGATACTTATGCGTTTTGGATTTCACCAAACTTTGTGATTTTATATTTGTACTCTAAAATAAGTCAATAATTTTTAATATATACTTAATGACAGTATCAACATTGACATTGGAAATTATTTATAATACTTATCAATATTATGTTGAGATACAAAATACAGATACATAATTAAAATTTTAATAAAATATTCTTTGGTGTACATATAGTATACAATTTGTGTTACAGAAATTTATAAAACAAGCAAGAGAAAATAAAATATAGAATGAACAATTCAAAAACTTAAAATGAATCATCTGATTTCATATGAAACCTTAAATAATGAGACAACCCGAATGTAAATATATCTTATTCTTATTATTGGCACACTCATCAATATGGAATATGTCGATTATTCGCAGTAACCGGCTAACCATTTAATCGAAATAACCAGTTACAACAAACTGATTTAACTGATTCTGATTAATGTTCAACCTATTTTCTATATCTGCTAAGGCCTGGTTTTTCAATCGGTAGTTAACACTCAGACATTTGTTAACTAAGTCAAAATTAGAAATATATGTTTTTCAAATAAATGTTAACTCTTCAACACAAGTTAACTAGGAGTTATTAACTATATATACAAGTTGCAATAACTAAAACATGTTTTGAACAACACGAGAGTTATTTTAAGTATTAAGTACCTACTTTATATGAAACAGTTCATAATTTTGATATTTTATAGCATTTATCCATTTTTATTTCAATACTTTTATTTCTAAAAATTCACACAGTTGTTCAAATACTTTAAAAATACTTAAACTTACGTAACATTCTCTTTACAATCAAATAATATTACTACCAAGTTTATATCTCTATCCATTTTTGAGTTATTGCCCCAAAAGTCAATATACCCCACATTTAGATAAAAACTTCAAAATTTTCAAAAATCTAATTGTTATGTATCTATATAACTCTTAATGCGCTGATTACAAATTTTGAAACCGCAGGTTAATAACTCGTTTCGTTCTCGAGATATTTAGATTTAAAGTTTTGCTCACAACAACCCATTTTTGGGTATTTATCCAAAAATGGGTCTAGATATGAATTTGGCGACATCACCATTCGATTCTACGGACAAAAATACATAAGTATAGTAATTTTCATAATTTTTATCCAACCGGTTCATTTTTTATGAATAAAAGCTTGAAAACCCCTGAAAATGGTCAAAATCTGAAAAAAACGTAACATTTTTGCTATTTTTGGCCATTTTCAGTTATTTTGCTTTAGAGATTGTATGCGGTGTTCAAAAATTCTGAAAATTGGTGTACTTATGTAATTTTACCCGTAGATTCGAATGGTGTTGTCGCCAAATTCATATCTTGACCCATTTTTGGGTTATTACCCAAAAATGGGCAGTTTTGAGCAAAACTTTGAATCTAAATATCTCGAGAACGAAAAGACGTATCGACCTGCGGTTTCAAAATTTGGAATCAGCGCATTGAGATCTAGTTAGGTACATAAAAATTAGATTTTTGAAAATTTTGAAGTTTTTATCTAAATGTGGGGTATATTGACTTTTGGGGCAATGATTCGAAAATGGGTAAAGATATAAACTTGGTAGTAATATTATTTGATTGCAAAGAGAATGTTACGTAAGTGTACGCATTTTTAGAGTATTTATATATGAGTATACATAACATATGTGATAATTTTATTGGATTTATGGAATATTTTCCAAAGAACTTTCTGTATGGAATTTGTAAAAAATTATATTATATTCGTGTTACAATTTTACTGGATATACAGAATCTTTTCCAATGAACTTTTGGTATGGGATTTGTACAAAATACATCAAATTAACGGAAGGTCTTGTGCTGGTCACAACAGATTTTTTAAAATAAACACCGTAAATCACACTGTACTATATTTGAAATGTGGCCGGTTTCGACTACTTAGTAACCATCCGGAGACAATATGAGAGAAAATACTTGGTAAATATTACAAATGAATAAAATTTATATGAAATTACTTATACAATAATACTACAGTTTACAAGGTACGCAGATACTGAAACTGGTTCATGTCAAAATGGAAATAACTAATAAAATTGTATACAATTTTTGAAAAAAGTAAGAACTAAAGCACCGTATGGCGAGCGTGAAAAAATTTTTACTACAATGACTGTGCAAATGTGGGAAAAAATCCGAAAATATCTGAATTGTGGCAACTATCTTGCATCAACACGAAAAGAATCTGTGTGAAAGAAGGATGTCGAGAGAAGCGGTCAGTGGGTGATATTTGTTTGATCATTTAAGCATAAATGGGGTCCTATACCATAGTCATATTTTAACTATCTTAAATAAGAAAACGAACATATACATAAATGAATGAGTATTAGTGAAAAAATTTTCTTTAAATATTGACTAGATCACAAACTACAAGCGATTGAAGCTGATTACTAATTGCGTATGACGCGTTAGGTACTAAGAATTTGATTGGTCGCCTGATTTTAAAAAAGATATTCGCGCATCTTTAGCGGTCACCTTTAAAAGAATATGAAATGTCATGTTGTTCCATAACCTAACAAAACATTTAACAAGTTTGTGTTTGATGAATTTGTTTAATTATAACATCTAGTAATATTAACAATAATAATAATATATTTATAATTAAATCAATTTGTAATATTAATTAAATTAATAATAATATTAGTTAAATTAATATTGAAACTTCAAAACAGGCCAACACTGGCGCCATCCGTCGTCATGCTTTGTGTAATACTATTGTCAAACTGTTTCAATGTTCTATAATTTATTAGGAAAAAAAGGTTATTATTTACGTTATTTATACTTAATAATAATTTCTTCATGAATATAACGTATAAGTTTTTATTTACAAACATTTCAGCTATGCAAACATGAAAAAAATTGTTCTCTCTATAATTAACAGTTTGTCCCATTGTTTGTCGATCACTTGTTAGTACCTGCTACGTCACGCACAAATTCTTAAACTTCATATCTCGCTTATTACGTAAAATTTTTAAGTCGTGTTTGCACTAAAATTCTTATTTTATCCTGTTCTTACAGAAAAAAAAATAAAAGAAAAATGGTATAGGACCCCATTATTATTATTTTTTAATATGTTACTTCAAATACAATTAAACGTGAAACATGATTACCAACATAAATAAAATATAGTTAATATTAGTTAGCTAATCAAAAATACGAAAATTTGTTGGAAGAACCTATTTGGTTAAACTTCTGGTTAACTAATGGTCAGTAAACCAAAAAATTAACTATGTTTTGAAATACCGGCCTTAAATCGCAGTAACTGGGTAACCGTTAACAGGATTACCGTTCTTTACTTACAATTTCTTCATCATTATTTAAATAATTTTTGGAAACGTTACTAAAATAAAACTTTAATGAATTAACCCGAAAATGGGTGGAGATACAAACCAATGAAGACAGATTAAATTGCAGAATTAGCGACGTTTGTAATAGTGTAGTAACCCAAAATAAATATAATCAAACTCGTATTACGAACCGCACATTCGCAGTTCATTGATAGACACACAAACTTCTCAAAATCCATAGTTGAAAAATCCAAACTAAATGAAATTCCTCCAATCCCTCAACAATCACACACATTCGCTAGTGTGCGTCTCCCCACTCTAGGCGTCCCGACGCCGCTGTGGCCACACGGACGTCACTTGGAGCGCGGCCAGCGCGTCGGTCACAGTTGGCCTCGGGGGCTCTTGCCCGCCGGACCACCAGCAACTACGCAAGAAGAGCCGAAAAGACGCAATCGGCAAGTTGAAAAGTTGATAATTTGCCGCACCTTAGTTGAAGAAGGCCTTGGAAAGGAAGAAAAAAGAAGGGGAAGTGGAAAGTTTGGAAATAGTGCAAGAAACAACGAAAATAATAAAACGAAGATAAACTAGGCAAGTAAATTTGTTCAAAATATATTCAAAACAAGAAGAATATATAAAAATTTGATAAAATGTTTCACAAAATAGATCATCTACTAATTTGTAGTTGGTATTAAAACCACAGATATATTGAAGAATAAGTGAGTAAAACAATGTTAAAAATCTTACAAGAAGAAAGATTGATTACATAAATTCTTTTCACTTATTGTAAAAATAAAATACGTTAGAATTACGAGTGAAAAAATTGTCCATAATATTTACAAAGTTCGAAAGTTTTACTAAAATTTTTGTAAACATATGTAAATTGAAGAACTGATAAACTAATAAAACAATTTGATAATTAATAGAAGAAAACCGATAGAACACACAATTTGGAACAACTTTACAATATAAAAAGATGTTCCCCCAGTTTTCTATCCGTAATTGAAGAAAATTTTTGCTCAACTATCCATTGCTTTCTGGGGCAACAGAAGTGATTGACAGTGTACATAAGCTTTCCTGCTCCTGCTGAAGAATTGAATTTCTCTGGTTTATTTGAACAGCTGAGGGAGTATAAATAAACGAAGCATCCAGCTCATCGAACGAAGATTTGCACGTAATCGATGACGACACCAATACGTCAGTTCTTGGGATGTGGAGGACGGTGTAGAGTTAATATTGCTTTCATGTAGAAGTTATAATCCACCATGGCGCTGGTAGAAACAACCTGGACGGCGTATTTATTACGAGGTTAGTAAGATATTTATAACCTATAAGTATATCTAGATAGATTTAGATTAGTAGATATTTGTTATGTGCATTTTACTAACGTAGTTCTGAGTAGTATAATTAGTAATTAAATATATTATGAATCTATACAATAATTTCGAAATTATGTTTTTAAATGGGTTAAATAGTGCGTTAAAAATATTAATTTCATGTAAAAATTCATATTTTAAATTTAATGGTAAAATTTTAACTAGTCCGATAATGCTTCTTTTGAAGACAAAGTTCTTTTTTATTTTATATTTCTTTTGTATATTCTGTTTTTGGAATAAATAATGTTTTAGCATCATTATAAATCAAACACTATCCAAATTCAGTAAATATAGATTTTTCTATTTCGGTATTTTGATAATACGTCATTAAGTTCTATAAGCGCACTCTTTGATACAATGTATTAATGTATACAATCAGACGAAATTTACAACGTACAATACATAAACTGTCAAAATGTAAAATTTCAATTGTTAGCGTGAAACGCTACCAACATAACACAAAAAGACACCAAGTAATATTTTTGACAAGTCGTGTTTTTTAAAAATCTCGTAAAATTGCCTCAATAGAACAAATAGATTAAAAAACATGTTTCTTCGGCCTACTAACACACTCGTACGTTAACAGATTGCCTTGTGATACTTTTTTTAAGTATATGTACTATAGAAAAACCTAATTACTCGTATTATGATGATATTTGAACCTTTGAACATTGAATTAATTTTGGTCATATTTTGACATACTCCACTTATGCCCCACGACAACAGAATTATTATTATCTTTGATCGGATTCAAACTAGGATTCTCAAAAACATAGCTATACATTGTTTACAAAATTTTAAAATAAATATGTGCCTTAAATGAAAAATAATTGATAGATTTTTTACAAAAAGCGAAAAATTAATTTTTTCAGGAAACAAATAAACTTCTCATTTTAAAACCGTTCATTGTACAACATTTCACCTCTATACGTATAATAAACATAAAAACATAATGTCTCGTTTGAAATTATATTGTAAAAATGTATCATTTATAAAGAAAAAATAAGAAACTTGTTTGGTTTTTTAGTAATTTCGAAAATTATGAAATTGAAGAAGAAACTGATGTTTAAAAATAAAATTATTAATTAGATTTCGGTAGAATTTCAAATGTACACCGCTATATTTTTGTGTTTTGTTCGGAATTGACTAAACCTTATTGTTCACATTTTGTCAAAAAAATAAACGTTGTTTTTTTGTCCCCTGCTCATTGTATTGAATCCATTATCATTTAAAGAAAAAAATTCTATTAAATGAATATATTGTTCCAAAATGGCCATATAAATTCAAAATTCCCAGTAAATATTTTTTTAAAACAACTATTAAAATTTCGATGGATAAAAATTTCTTTAGTCGCTACACTCCAGCCCGGTTGCAGAAAGGTTCATCAAACAAGGGTTCATCAAAACGAACAATTGCAACGCGATTTTTTGACAGCAATGATTTAAATATCATTAGTACAAATAAACTGATTGGCATTTGTTCATCGTGTGATCCTCCGCTAACTGAACAAGGATTTGCTGAACGTTTCTGCAACTGGGCATAAGTCTCTAGTGACATAAAGTAAAAAGATATCCATAACAGCCAACAAAATTTGCGTTAATAACTACAAAAATGAAATATGAATATCAAATGTCATATTCAATTTTAGTTAAAATGGAGTTTAATGGTGCCATCTTATCCATTCGCGGAAATTAGCACACTCGATTTCAGCCACTTATGGATAAAATATGTCTTTACTCACTTGTACCATAATAAACGATTTTCTAATTTACTTGCAACTTGCTTATTTACATTACATCTAGATGACGGAAGATAAAATTTAAAATTAATTTTGAAAGTCTTTGAGGTATTTTTCTGAACTTTACTCATTCAACTAACTGGGTCGTATGTACTAAACTTTCCGCTTGTGGATGAAATTTGTTTTAGTCACTTGTACCATAAATAACTATTAACGTATAGTGTTTGAATACAAAAATAAATATTTACATATTTATGTACATATATATTAAAATTTTATAATTTGACTTGTATGTTCCTAACTCCAGTTTCTCTTATTTTGTTTTTTAGAATAAATGTGAAGAGGTGATAATCTATTTATTTTAAAGGATTTTAAGTACTGAAAGTTGGAATATGGCTAATGTTATTTGGGTTAGATATATTTAGAATCTACTAAATGAGACAAGTGCTACAGGATAAACGTTTTACGTTCGAAAAACAATTTTGTTTCCTGTTTTTACTACCGCACTTTTAGATTAAGAGCTTAGCGGTGCAATTTTAAAAATATTTATTTGTACCTTGTGCAAAATTGCTGAAATAAAACCTTGTACTATTTATAAAGCGAAATACGTAAATAACAGTCACATGACCTGCAGGTTTAATTTCTTTTTTGAGATGTCATCACATAACAAACCTTTTCTAGAAATTTTCCTGTCTGCTAACGATCAAAATAACTACGGACGCAACGCACAAATTACTATTTTGACCTATGAAAAGATTGTTTATATTTATACAAATGAAGGATACATTTCCTTCAGTTCGCAGTAAAAATTTAACGAGCATAATTAATCGATCATTAGTTTTACGAAAATTTTCATATTGCGAGCATTACTTCGCACAAATTTTATCGAATATTCTGAAATGAAACAGTTTATTAAAATATCTGAATTGATCTATATATATATATATATATTTAATTTCGACCTTATTTAGGTCATAGTCAGAAGGTAAATTGTCAAAAAAATTAAACAATTTATTAAGTGCTGATACATAAAACAAATATTTGTTAACAAATGTCTTAAAGTGGATTGCTTGAAAGTATTACGCTAACAAGAGTTATCAGCCTGTTTGACAGCTAACCTCGGGTCAAAAAATAACTCACCGATTTACTCGTATTAACCCACGAATAACAAACTACATATGACTGACAGTTGGCATTTCACGCGTCATATTTAACACAAGAAAGGAAAGTATTAACAAAATTACTGTTTGCTTGTGAAATAACAACTGTCGACCATTGCTATTCGTGGGTTAGCCCAAGCAAATCGGTTAGTTATTTTTTGACCCAAGGTTAGCTGTCAAACAGGCTGGTAACTCTCTGTTTGTGTTCATAACCCTAGGTTAGCGTAACCCACTTTCATGCAATCCACACTTAATGTAAAATCTAAAACGAAATATCGAAATTCATTTGACAACAGTCTACAAAATCAGCGTAGACTTTTTGTTGACAATATATGTGGCTTAATGCCAGAGCAACCAATATGATTTAAACTATAAAAAAGAAAATTTTAGTGTTCATAATACAGGTGTACCTACCTTTCTGCGAAGATTGACATTCTGCACTAGTAATGTTGATTAGGTACAAATTATACTAATTCTGTGATTTAAACTGTTTAATAAATAAATAAATATATCATCACGGCATATTACCCATTTCTGGGTGTGCCAGAATCTACAACACATGTAGACAATGGTAATGATGATATATTTTACCGTGTGGGCGCATACCAGGCGTCACCTCACTGACACTCATAGCTGGTGTGGAGAGGGCACTTGTGTCATTTAAAATTGGAAATATTTGGCGTCCCGTGGCCGCGTAACTGAGTGTCTAGTCGCGAACCTGGGGGAACCGGGTTCGATCCCGACTGACGCCAAATATTTAAACTGTTTGTAACACTAAAATCCTTCTAGATTTAGTGACATGTCATTGTTGATTATTACTGCATTTAGTATTTTCTTGGGGTCTTGTGGTTGCGTGCCTGAGTGTCTGGTCGCGAATCTGGGGTACCGGGTTGCATTTAAACATTCCGGTATATATTCGGTTTACGCCAAAATATGATTGGCTATGACGAAATATTTCAACCAATAAAAGCCAGAATGTCAGTGTCCAATTCACTGCCATAATGTGGAATTTATCTATCATTTATTTTATCGCTTGCAGCGTCAACTGTTTAATGTGATCTTATAAACTTTTGCTACCGTCTACCTGCCATGAAACGAAGATATAATACATGACTAATGATTAGGTTTTGTTACAGGTTTTTTTTTACAAAATTTAAGTTTTTAAAATTTTGCACAAAATGCGTATCATGTACCATGTACCGTACTTTCTTCTTGATCATTTCGACCTACATTTCAGCATCATTCAACTTTATGGCACTGAGCCCTTATTGGTGGAAATATTTCCTCATAGCCAATCATATTTTGGCGAATACTGAAATATTTACCGGAATGTTTAAATGCAACCGGGTCCGATCTCGACCGACGCCACAGGAAAATTTTCAAATTTTAAAAGGCACAAAATTAACCGCTGTGGTACTTTCTCCACACCAGAAGTGAGTGTCCGTACAAATTTCATCATCATTACTGAAAACTGTGTACAAAACAGATTGGCATACCCAGCAATAGGTAATATGCCATGGTGATATATTTATTTATTTACTATTTTCTTAATTTATGACATGACATTGGTTGAGTGAATGTGGATTCCTATAGGTTTCATAACAATTAGACTACAATAAGTACACTTAAATCAATATTTGGACGACATATATGAATATTCCTGAAATTCAATATAATAAGAAAACAAATTATAATAAACAAGTCTTTATGGATTTCTGATTTCGTGATACTACAGAAGTACAGAACAAAAGAAAATAAATTTTAAATCATCTTAGTAAAACGTGTCTCAATAGAGAAAGGAATCTATTTCTTTTTTATTTTAAGGCCTGGTATTTTCAACTCCGGTTTGTTGACGTCACAGTCGTTAAAACATAAAATATAGCATGGATATTATAAACAAGTTGTAAAATTAAACATGTAACTTGAATTTCAGAAAAAGTTAATTCATTTACAGAAAAAGTAAATTCAATTTCAGGAAAAGTAACTTCAATTTCAGAAAAATTATATGAAAATATCAATTTACCTTTTCTGAAATAGAATTTACTTTTTCTGAAAATGAAGTTCCTTTTTCTGAAATTGAAGTTGAAAAGGTAAAGTTGACAATGCTAATTTATGGAGAAGTGCATCAAAATTCAGATGCTGCAAGCCATCTGTACCTATAGTGACAACTTTGAAAATCAACTGTAAAACTCTCATGGCAATAATTGTACCTCGTAATTAATTACCAATAAAAATATAAATTTAGAATTTTACCTCTCGCTAGGAGAGGTATTGGATTCATGCTAAAATTCGCATGTCCAGATTTTAGTGAATAAGCACGATTTAAGGTATTGAAGAACATAAAATTCTCCATCTAATACACTTAAAATTTTTATTTTATCTTGTATATATTTAGGGATAAAGACACTATAATATATAGAATTATCTAACACAGAGGCTAACGCACTAAGGAAACCGACTAATTCAAATGTTTATAACATAGTTTGTAAATAACAGATGTCAGTGTCAAAAAACAACAGTTTTAGTGACATTCTGATAGCTTTTTCTGGGAAGTACATTTAATCTTTCTTATTGTTTTATTAATTAAATACTCGAATTATAGGTAAAATGAATATTTCCATCAGATATACCGCCAATCTGGTTAATAAATTGTAAGAATCTTTTAGGAACTTCCTCATACAATGCAAAATAGATATAATTAGAATTATGTGTGCAGAAGACATGTTAAATACAATAAAAAACAATATTTAAATCTGTAATTTTTTGTTATAAAACGACGGTTCGATAGCGAAGTGCAATACAATATGAACATAGCCTAATATGGAAATGGCGAGAGGTCTTGTGCTGGCCACAACAGATTTTTTTTCTTTCTTTTCATACAATTTTTTGTAAAGTAAAAATATAAACCTGTTAACATTCTGAATGTAGCTAATAAAATAAAAATGAAAACAACAAGGTTACTATATGTATCCCCCCAAATCTCATATATTTTTTCATCAAAAATTATGTTCTCTGAAGTTATTACAAAACATTTTTCCCCTTTGTAACCTCATTCTCTCAGCTTCCGGAAGCGATTCCTTCATCGAATCTAGTACGTCACTTCCTACATCGAGTGGTGCCAATAGCAGAGAGTGTGCGATCGGTGGTTATGGCTTACTATAAACTACAACACTAAACAGACTCACAGAGTCACGGATGATGTTAGTGGTACACGCGTACAGCCAGCCAGGATCATAATATTTACTACGTGCACAACACGTGGTCGCTTGGCAACCAAACACCTTGCAGCGATAGTCAAAATGTGGACGGAGGAATTTATAACTTCAAAAGATGAGAATGCAGAAATGACGCTGATTTTTTTAATATGTGTAAAATTTTGTCAATACCTAAATCTATTAATTTTTCTCTAAATTGTTGAGTCTGCTGACAGCTAAAACTGGACTACAATTATATGGTTTCCCTCAAAAATTAAGCAAGTCCATTTATTGAAATTTTTGGGATATGGTGCCATTTCGTTTGATTCCGGTCGTGTCACATTGTGAACAGCTAGGTTTCGGCAAAAACCCAAAACAGTAAAAAAATGAGAGTCTAATATTTGTAATTTTTCAATAACTAGTCCGCGCCTTTTTGGGCAAGAACGAAACAAGCCCTCTCTGTTTTTAGTAAGAACCAAAAAAGACGTAATATTACCTAAATTTATTTTATTAGCATCGTTTCCTTCTTCTTTTTATAATTTTATTTTATTGGATAAATGCAAAATTTCTACAAAAAACCATACAAGACAACATGTTTTTAATTTTTTAATAAATAATTGAACTACGAAATAAAATTTCCAACCAAACGCACATTTTTTGTTACGGAGTAAAATTTTTCTTGTGAACGGATTTAAAATTAGAATATTTTTTGTTTTTCAAACATTTGAATTTTTTCGCCATAACACTATTTTCAGTTATAATCTTATATGCTCTTCGATAGTATTTTAGAGGACAATGTCCATTATGAATACCTGTCCTAATTCTAAGGTCCGTTTTGTTGAGAGCTGGTAATGTAATTTGAAATAGTTGGTAGACGAATGTTATGCATTCATCTTTTAAAAATGGGAAAGGAACCGAGTAAAAATAATGCTTGCTCCTTGCATTTTGTAAAGCAAGATTATATTTTACCGGGTATAACTACAAGATAATAATTACTTAGTGTCTTTATTAAAATACTTCGTAATGAAATCTAAACTTGTAGACCTGCCTGCACAAGGATGACAATAAAATAATAATACTTATCTCTCCATTAATCTACCAAAGACTGTAATAATGCAGTACTATGTAGATTCAAGAAAACAAAGACTCGAATCTTGTAAATTCAAAATTCGAGAGAATGCTGAACATAATTTTTATATGAAAAGGGCTAGTTCGCAAAATTCAAAATGTTATTCATACTAGAAAAATTATTTTTATTTAATATTAACTATAATATTAATATTACTTTGTATTTCAAACGCCGCAGTGTATAAGAATACAGTTGCGGGAAACGAAGCATCTACCTTAAACCGGCCATATTGTTACGTCACGCGCTATGCTCCTCCTCTTCTTCACTGAAACATTCATCATCGTTTTAATAAACATTTTCGGAAAACCAAATGTTTCATTTTTGTCTTTAAATAAAAATAATACTATATTAGAATATGTAAATTTTCGAAATGAGAGTGGCTAGTTTTGAAATATAATGGAGTTTCAGAATCACAAATAAGAAAAATTACGAAATGTATGCTAAACTTTTGACATATCTACTACTTGGACGGCTATACAGAACATTTTTAAGCGATCATGACAACAAAACCAAAATACTGTTTCAATTATTCCCGTATTCATTTTAAGTTTGAGAACTCTTAAGTAAAGATATACAGGGTGTTTCAACATAAATGTAAACATTTTTATGAGCATATAGTACTAACCAAATTGAGTAAAAAAAAGCTTAATCAACATGGGTCCGATCTTCAATAGTTTTCTAGATATGGAGGCAGTGAAAAATGAGTTTTTACGGGGTTTACCTCTGCTTTCTTAAAAACTATAAGAGTTACGACATCAATTAAATAAGGTTTTTTATTTACCTTTCAGAGGTCATCTTAGATATGTTTTTGTACTAAGTTAAATGTGGCGACCTTGGCCAATATTTAATTTTCATATAACTTCGTACTATTAGAAATTGAGAAAAATGTTTCATATAAAATTTTATTGTCTTTTTTTTATAGTCTGTTTACTGACATAGACAAAATTTTGTTCGATTACTATCATTGTTAATTTTTCTTCGATTTTTCATTTACCTCGGAAACAGTTGAAGATCAAACCTATGTTGATTAAGCTTTTTTACTCATTTATGTCAGTACCATACGCTCTTAATTTTTTTTACACTTTTTTTAAACAGCCTGTATAATAACGATTACAGGAAAGGTTTTTATTTATTCAGTAATTGGGTACCGGTTTCGGAAAAATGTCCGTCATCATCCCTCTAAAAAACAAAAAATATAAATATAACAAATTTTGTCTTTTAGAGGGCTGATGACGGACATTTTTCCGAAAGCAGTACCCAATTACTGAATAAATAAAAACCTTTACTACATACATACCTACATACATACATACATAAAATCACGCGAATCCCACTTAGTGGGTTAGCAAAAACCCGAAAAAAAATATTAACAATAGGAAAAGGGATAAGAGTAAGAGCTCAGCTGACTCACTTCACTCTTTAACAACATTCTTCTTTCGCCTTATCCACAATCATCATAGCATTCCTACATAAGAACATATTAAAGTGACCGATTTTCGTAGCGAATAACACAACAATCATCCTTCGCCACACATTCCTATCCATGCACACTTCTTTCACCTCAGCCACATTCACAAACGTATTCATACATAAGAGCAGAGGAACATATTAAAGTGACCAATTTTCGGTAGCGAATAACCGCATCCGGACCACAATAATAGTTACACAAAAAATCATCTTTCGTCACACATTCCTGTACGAACATACTTCGTTCACGTCGTCCACATAAAAATTCAGCTGTCTCTCCATTCTCATAAAATATTCTTTAAAAAATATAAAAAAAAAATATAAAAAAATAAAAAAATATAAATAAATAAATAATATAATAAATATTCCTTTTTATTCCATAAAAACCTTTACTGCAATCGATATTATACATCTTTATTCCAATTCTACAGTAACATAACCGCTTTTATCAATATAAGACAACTTAATATCTAAAAATTATTAATAACATAATTAAACATTCATACTAGAATGTTTCATTAAAATGGCAATGATTCATATATTTTGCAGGAAACTCTTCATTTTCTAAAACTATCTTCATATTCAGAATAAAGTAACTACATTTTAAATTAATTTTCTGGGTCCATTGCTCCCGAAATGTTGAGCATCTCTCGTGTAGGAAGCCCCTATGACTATTCTCCCAAACCTGCCAACTTTGATCCTCTCATTGGCAAACCACCACTCATCCATTGAGTCTGGCGACGTTCGTCAACTGTTTAGCGTTTCCAGCATCTTTCTCTCTCCGTGACAGAAACAGAAAAGATACGCTTTGCCAGCTGGAAGGTGTACCACGTTGCGTGGCTTGTGAGTATCGTAGTAACCTTCGGCATAGTGGAAGTGGATTCAAATCGCATTGGCTGTGAAAATAAATAAATGAATAAATTTTATATTTAGACTTTTTTCTCAATGAAACTGCCAGAAGGCTACGCATAGATGACTTTGTAGGTTTATTTCAAACAAAATCATTTCGTACCATTGCTAAAATATTTATAAATATTATTAAAACTTTTAGATCACATCACTAAAATATTTTAACTAGGTTTCAAATTCTAAATTTTAACGTAAAATACTTTTTTAGACGACCATTGTGATAAGTATGACATGTCAACGTAGTATCCTAACACTGAAAGCTGAACTTATCACATTAGTGTTACGATATATTTCATATCGTAATAGTTGACACGGTTGCTGTTGCTAGGTTACTATGTCATTATTTTCTGGCTATATGTATACATTATTCATTTGTCAGCTGTCCGTACGTTTAAACCTAAATTTCAGTTTTGTAGAAAAAGTAAAATTTATTTATGCTCGTCTAAAATATAATGTTCATAACTTGTATGAAATACAAATATTTTAGCTCGTGTGTATTAACTTGCACTCCGCTACGCGTCGTGCCTCAATTTACACTCGCTTGATATTTGGTATTTTTCATACCTTGTTACGAAAATAACTATTTCGTAATACCTTACTGTTATTATGACATAACAGGAGTAAAAACAAAAATGAAAAGATAGAGATAACGGCCTAGGACGTTATTTTTTATAACATTCGCCTACAATTAAGGATCAGGTGTTCCTAGAAAAATAACAATAATGGACTGTTGTCTATGAGAATTTATAAATTAACCAAACAAGTTGTTCAGTATGACAGATATAGAAGAATTTTATTATTCCTAAATGTTTAAATTTTATGTTATTACGAAATAATTTTTTTTCACTACTAGCCTAAGAACCCACTATTATTTACCTTAATTTGACATGAGAAATTGTTTTTCACTATCGCTTGCTTGTAACCATGGTAACCTAATTCAATAATGATTTATTATTAACCTAGGTCTATAATGCAAACTGTTACTTTTCAATCAAACTCAAGCCTCCAAATCCAAATATTATTTAACTCATTAAACTCAAGAAAGGTGTTAAGTATATAATTTAAATTTGCCGCTTAATTTTAAATTGACCTGCGCTGCCCGCCTCGCCTGGCCACTGTGCTGTTTTGGTGAAAATGTGAAACATGTGTAGAAGTAGGAATGAATAAATCACTATTTTTTTTGTATTTGTAAGTAAATGCATTTCAATAGACTTATTTAAAAATAATAATAAACTGCTGACTGTAGCAGCACAAAGTGTGTCATTTAAATAATTAAATCAAATACAAATCAAGGCCCATAAGTGAGGTTATCAAACCAGCGGAATGAGCGAAACGTCAGATAAAAACAAATGCAGCCTACTTTGTTTTTGTGAATATTAACAAATAAGTAACGTAATTATTCATGTCAAAATGATTGTTATTATCAAGAAAAAAAATTCAAATAGGATTTATGTTCTAGTAGTGAAAAATAGTTATTTATGTATTAAGAGCGTAAGGAGGCTTTTATGGCCTGCGGCGGGATAAAAACACGTCAAAGGCCATAAAAGCAAGTTACGCTCGTGGTACATACAAAACTTTATGCACGGACGACACTTTTCAAATTATGAGTGTTAGAAAAATTGTATCGAATAGAATTTGTCCTCGTACGTCCAGTATCTAGTGTTGCTATGAAAGCTGAGAACAACAGTTTATTGTTTCTTTATTAGTTATGTCATTTGAATTTTATTTTGTGTATCTCCGTATAAATATCACAAAATTAATTTTCATTAAAGAAAATAAAAATTTTCGATTTGTAATAAAAACTTTTCATTTTGCCTGTTTAAATTGTTTATATTGTAGGTTATAATTTGGTTTGACGTTTCATTATAACCCGGCGGGCTATAATGAGGCCCGCGGGCTATAAAATGACGTTTATGTCAAAGAAATTCGTGTATAATTGTCAAATTATGATACGTCCGCGCATAAAATAGTTTATAAACCACGGTTGAGAAGATCATTATTGACCAGGCGCCTTGTATCTCTCGGGGTTCGCCCTCGGGTTACAATATTGTCGCTGGGTCAATAATGATTATCTTCTCAACCTTGGCGTATAATATACTATTATATTTGAAGTCGGTCAAATTAAATTCTGGAGTTAGTAAAATTTTATTTAATTTTGTTTTAAAAAGATGAGTTTTCCCTAAACCTTTTGACGTTAGGAAATGTGACTTACATAATATTATGTTCATCAAGCAATATCACTCTTTTCATAACTGATATGTAAATAACTATTATCAAAACTTTATAAAGAAAACAATATATGACCTTACAAACCTACAGTAACTTTAACTCATACTCTGGAATCTGGAGACGAGTAGAATATTACTAAGGTTTTTATGAATAGTTTTTGTATTTTCTACTTTTAATTTTGATATACGTATGTCCATCCTTGTACTGTATACTTGCAATTTAGATAGAGTTTTCTTAATTATGCAGACGGCTGAGTTTTTTTTTTTTATAAAGAATAATATTTTTCACTTAAATTAAAAATAAAATATGTAACGTTTTATTAATATGCCATCATTTCATTATCTCCTCAATGACAAACATTTTTTTTTTTTCTCTTTGATTGTATTCTTTCAATTGTTTTTGGATATATTGTCCTAGTCATTGATTGGAGCTGTTGAGTGACGTTGGTTTGATCAGTTGCCACTGGTCCTGACCAGACCACGGTCTCCGATCACGGGCTAGGCCACGTATTCTGGCCATCGGCCATCAGGGTTGCCGTTGGCTCTATCGGGATATAAACACACCCTACTTGGCACGCACTCCGTACGCACTAGACGGGCGTGCGTCACCACGCGCACGCAGCCAATACAGTGAAGTGTAAATGAGGATTTATGAAATCCACAAAAATTAAATGCATAATGGGGTCATTTAAAAAAATCTGATGTGGCCAACACAAAACCTCCCGCTATTTAATTTTTATTAATTTAAATGCATACCTACCTACGTATTTACTAACGCTGCAAACTGTTCCATTGCAGAAAACTATTGCTTTATTTACTATTGTCTTTTTAAAATGCCACTATTATTAATTTGAAGTGATAAGTTTTCTGACAGTGACATTTACTGTCAGTTACATTCATTTGAAAAATGAACTGTGTAACAAAGGAATAGTTTTTATCTTAGGCTTCGCGACTAATAAAAAAAGTATTTATAAATTTATCTGTAAAATATATAGAAAAAGTATTAATGTATTCGAAAAAATAACATTTAATGGTATTTTTTAAAGAAAAACCATTATGAGCTTCAGGCAAAGTGCCATTTCCGGTTATCCGATTTACACCAAAATCTAATGGCTTCTTTTCATATTAGAATAGGATAGAAATACAAGGTTTCAGAATTTTCTGAATGATAGTATTTGAGTTAAAGTGCAAACAAAATTCGTACATATACACACATACACACATACACACACACACACACACACACACATACACACACATACACACATACAGACATCATCGTGCAAATGTTAAAAATGGATTCTAGGGACCTTAAAACGTGGTCATTTACTAAAATCTCGAAATTAGATTTTTAGCACGATCCCTATTCCTCCCTTACCAAGGGTGGCGGGAGGTAAAAAGTGTATTTTTTTTGTAAAATCATGGAATCCATCTCATTTAATAAATATAGTAATATAATAGATATTTACACACCAAGTGAGCTAAGATAATGTTTATTCATAGGAAGAAAGTTTAGCTCACGAGCCCCTAAGGGCGAGTAAGTTAAATAAAGAAAGAGAATAAACATTCTTAGCTCATGTGGTTTATATAATATTTTATTCAATTTTGACGAAATAATAATAAAAACCATTATAATATTTAATTTTGACAAAATAAAAAACTAATCAGTTAGTTGCACCAACTGGGCCTTAACGAAATGAACAAATTTGAATGTTTCTCTGTTCTTATGACATTTAAATCATTGCTGTTGAAAAACGCGTTGCATTTTTTCTTTTCAATAAATATACGGGAAGGTGGCGATTAGGGTTTAACATAGGATTTTAGTTTTATGCAATTTCGTGGTCTCTTGTCCATTTTCGGCAAAAACTGTACAGTACAAAATAGTTCAAAATTAAAAGTTACATATAAAACTATTTTTACATTTTTATTATATTTTTGGTCTTCGCAATTTTAAAAAGAATTTTGAAAATTTCGGTTTATTAGTATCAATAGCCACGGTACTTGTTTTCTTTTTTCTAGTGTTCATAAATTATTTGTAAACGTCAAACGCCAATTTGACTTACGGAAAATAAATTCCGTATTCTTTTGTAACTATTTCCATCATAATATTCCTTTATAATAAAGACACGTTTCTCATTTGTATAAACATTCATTATTTAATTTATACTTTTTTCATATGGCAAATTGACGTAAGACGTTTATAAATAACTTATAAAAACCAGAAAAAAAGAAAAGTTCCATAGCTATTGCTACTAATAAACCGAAATTTTGAAATTTCTTTTTAAAATTATGAAGAAACAAGAAACATAATAAAACATGTAAAAATAGTTTTATATGTAACTTTAATGGGTCCTATACCATTTTTCACTTATTTTTTATAAAATAAAAATTTTAGTGCAAACGCGACTTAAAAATTTTACGTAATAAGCGAGATATGAATTTTTAAAGTTTAAGAATTTGTGCGTGACGTATATCAGGTAGGTACTAACAAGTGATCGACAAACAATGGGACAAACTGTTAGTTATAGAGGGAACAATTATTTTCATGTTTGCATAGCTGAAATGTTTGTATATAAAAACTTATACGTTATATTCATGAAGAAATTATTATTAAGTATAAATAACGTAAATAATAAGCATTTTTTTCCTAATAAATTATAGAACATTGAAACTGACAATATTATTACACAAAGTATGACGACGGATGGCGCTAGTGTTGGCTGTTTTGAAGTTTCAATATTAATTTAATTAATATTATTATTAATTTAATTTATATTACAAATTGATTTAATTATAAATATATTATTATTGTTAATATTACTAGATGTTATAATTAAACAAATTCATCAAACACAAAATTGTTAAATGTTTTGTTAGGTTATAGAACTACATGACATTTCATAAACCTTTAAAGGTGACCGCTACAGATGCGCGAATCTTCTTTTAAAAGTCGACCAATCAAATTCTTAGTACCTAACGCGTCATACCCAATTAGTAATCAACTTCAATCGCTTATAGTTTGTGATCTAGTCAATATTTAAAGAAAAAAATTTCACTAATACTCATTAATTTATGTATATTTTCGTCTTCTTATTTAAGATAGTTAAAATATGACTATGGTATAGTACCCCATTCATTTAAAATGAACAGAAGTGCAGGAAATTCCGTAAAACTAAAATCCCATGTTAAATCCCTATGTTCACCCGTAACCGCCACCATCCGGTACTACGGAAGTATATTTTAATAATATTATTTTCTTATAAAACCGGCCCTAAATGAAATACATTTTTATTTGCCACCCCCAAATCCCGTCCCTGCTCCAGAGGTTCCATAAATAAATATTTTTGTTTTGAAATTTTACTGTTATGCTAAAAGCTAAGATTATACCGTGTAATCAGACAAATGACATTCGACGTTTTTAGTAGTTACCCATTGCACAGCAGGAACAAGATTATTAATCAAATTAATGTTTTTTTTATATATATTTACTCGTATTGTCATATTTTTTCAGAAGTGATAGTAATAAGATATTGTAACATTTTTAAAAATCATTTAACTTAAAGGTTCTTACTATTTTTTTATTGAACAAAAATTGAAACATTAAAGTAAAAATAATTGCGGCAATGTTTTTTTTTTGCATTTTACTATCCTCCCTTCTTATCACGTCAAAAGGTATTGTACTTAATAGGAAACCAATATGAATCTTTTCATTTCCTATATATGTGTCTATATTTGTGGTTGATCTGTATTATTTTCAGAATTATAAGAAAATACAGTTTCTCAGATGATTGCTTAGAAATGTTTATTTGCTTTTTGCATTTTAATAATGTACACTCAAAATATTTTGCTTGGCTGGTTTTGACTGTGACATTTAAAATCAGAAGTGGCGGAAATTTTAGTCGCTTGACGCCACTAACGGTTTTCTAAATTATGTGACTCATTTGGAAATATATACATTTCCAATAACAACAAATAAAACTACTCGTATTAACAAAATATTTTTCTGTAAATAGGAAACCCTAAAACCACATTTAAATCAATAATTGAACAATGATCTTAAATTATAGAATGACAAGATGTTTTGAATTCAGTCTGTCATGAATCTGTAATGAACTAATCCCAAAAATCTATAACAGATCACCAATGTCATAGTTAAGACATCCAACAAAAACTGAACTGAGATGACACAACCAAAATTATAAATAGAAGACATGGTGATCTATTTATTTATTTCAGCCGTTCAATATTAGAACTGAAACTAATCGTAGTAGGTATATAACGAAGAATAAAATAAATAAATATATATAACGACATATTATCCATTACTGGGTGTGCCAATCTGCGTTGTACAAATATCGGTAATGATGATGACATATTCGTACCGAGTGGCAGCTTACCAGAATAAAAACTTTATTTTATATAAATTTAGTGGTAGGGTGATCGGCGAAGATTCGGTACCAAAAATATTTCGTTTATTTTAAGAGATACCAAAAAATATTAAAAAGCAAAGTTGAACTAGAAAAAGGGGTTCATAAGATGATTGTAGTGAGAATTTTGTAAAACTTTTAGTTTTACCGGAAATGATACAACTTTGAATCTAACATAGGAAATCAATATTTTTAATTTTTTCCAGAATGTACATAAAAGCGCCAAAGTATTAGTTTTACTTCAACTATTTCAAAATGGCGACCATTTATTTTTAAAATATGTACCTATTAATAAAATTCCTTACAAAATAAAACTAAGCAAACCAGGAAAACAATTTTATTATTACTACAAAACGTTAGAAAAATATTTATCTACATTAGTTTTGTTACCCCTCTCCATAAAATTGAAAGTGCTCTAATATTGGGTTTATGCAGGCAACTAAATTAAAAAATTAAATTGTAAAACTAAACTAAACAAGTAGGAACCATTGTTATCAATGACAACGTTTATGCAACTAAACTGAAGAATTAAACTAATAAAACTAAATTAAGAGGTTGGCTATTTTCAATTTTTAGTTTAATTTTATAATTGCTTAGTTTTGCGCCTGCGCCATTCGCGCACTTATCACAGATTTTAACACCTAACCTATGAAAATGTACGATGATAACAAAGTTTCTTCTATATAAATATAATGTATCTCAATTTCACCTATAAAAGTTATATTGTACGAAATGTCAAACATGAAATTCTGAATTTTAATTTACTGCATAAACGACGTTATTTTAGTTTAGTTTCTTAATTTAGTGATTTAATTTAATTTCATAATTTACATGCTGTATAAACCCAGCATACATACGACACTACAATCAATTATTTGTTAGAATTCCGTTGTAATAGTTATTTTTGTATTAAGAGCGTAAGGAGGCTTTTATGGTCTGCGGTGGGATTTTGAGCCCGAGGCGTAAGCCGAGGGATAAAAACACGTCAAAAGCTATAAAAGCAAGTTACGCTCGTTGTACATACAAAACTTTATGCACGGACGAAAATTTTCAAATTATGATTGTTAGAAAAATTGTATCAAAAAGAATTTGTCCTCGTACATCCAGTATCTAGTGTTGCTATGAAAGCGGATAATAGTAATATTGTTTGTTTATTAGTTATGTCATTTCAGTTTTATTTTGTGTATCTCCATGCTTTCCATATAAATATCACAAAATTAATTTTAATTTTTCATTAAAGAATATAAAAATTTTCGATTTGTAATAAAACTTTTCATGTTGCCTGTCTAAATTGTTTATATTGTAGGTCTTAATTTGGTTTGACGTTTCATTATAGCCCGAGGGCCTCATTATAGCCCGCCGTTAAAGAAATTCGTGTATAATTGTCAAATTATGATACGTCCGTGTATAAAGTTAATTTTATGTACTTAAACATACCAATTCTCTACACTAGTTCCAAAGTTGTACCCATTTCTGTTAAAACCGCAAGTGATACAAAATTCTTAATAAACACCTTTGTCTAGTTTAACTTTGATTATTAACATTTTTTTTGTATTTCCCAAAATAAACAAAATATTCTTGGTGGCAATCACCCCATATATAGCGGATTTGCGATTAACATATAACTATTAGTAACTTCTAAGTAATTTTTCTGAATAAAAAAGAACGCCTTATGATTTGAACACTGATTTACAATTTGTCTTTCAAATTTAACTTACACCAAATTGTAATGAGTACATATTCAATACAATACTCGCTGAATAAGGCTTTTTAACCTCAGATGATTTGTTTAAAAATATCATAGACAGCGAGGCAAAGAAACAAAATGTTATTTACTTGAAATGTTTTTAAGACGATGTTGTTTTACTATTCCGCGTCTATGTATTCAATGATGTAGTGGTGGTCCGTAAGAATTTCAAGCAGTTGGGAAAAACAGTTTGATCTTTTTGTAGCACTGACATAAATTTTGCAAATGTCACCATATGTGTAAATCTGTGCGCTTAGCTAAGGATGTTCTGTTTTCGTGCTCGTGTTTACTTATGGGAATTTTTGAAATATTCATGCAGCGGACCAGCAGAACTTGCAGTAAAAACCCGGGGGTACATATTGATCTATGGGTCTCATGGCCAACCATGTTTTTAGCGACCTAGTTTTTATATTTTCGGTTCAACGTTTGATTTACTCCGCCAATTTGGACGGAAGTTGTACGAATTTGCTTTTAATAAAATTACGCGCTCTGTACTTTCATTTCCAGATGAATTTGACACTATTTCACAAACTTTTCTATATTGCTCGTTCACTATAAAAAAAAATATAAAATTATATATCGAAAGAAATAGATCCTGTTATAACCTTCAGGGGTAAGTAACTGCTTTGGATATATTTGTAGCTGACTTCAATCGTATGTAATACTAGTACAAAGCAGGATACCGCGTATGCTGTTAAAAACTAAAGAAAATAGTAACAAATTAACCTTATACTACCCGTAGTTAACCGCGTAATCTCGATTTTCCTGTTTAACCTAGATAACTGGTAAATACTGTCAACCGATTATCCCGTTATACACGCACGCACACACACACACACACACACACACACACACACACACACACACATATATATATATATATATATATATATATATATATAATCGTAAATCTAGTACAATCGTATTCTAGGGACCGTGAAATGTGCTTATAATCATCGTAAAACTAGTACAATCGTATTCTAGGGACCCTAAAACGGGCTTATTCATTAAATAAACACTGACATCTGTCAATTTGAATATATCACCAGTATCAATGGTTATAGCACAGCTGGTTGATGAAAGTTAATCTCTTTAAAATTCTTTAACTCTACGAGCACCTATATCTGTTAAATATGAAGGAAAATGTGTAATCAAATCGTATAGATAATCAAATGTTCTTTCACATTTATAATAACATAAAATGTCAAAAAATTAAATTTAACACACACATATATATATATACAGGGTGTAAATTTCAAAACGGGCCATAGGGCTATAACATAGAAAAACAGTTTTTTAGACGCCAAAAGTTTCTATATTAATTTCTTGAAAAAATAATTAGTGCATAATATAAAGAAAAAAACTACGATTTTTTTAATACCAAACACATTACATTTCTGTTTCATATCAAACCAGAAAATAAATTTAAAAATTTGTACAATTAAGAAAAAATAACAATAGCCATGAAAATGACAGTAACAAAACATTGTCATCTTTTAATAACATGATAGGGGACAAAATAAAGATTAAAGTTATTAATTTATGAACTAATATAAAATAACATAAAATAAAGAAAACACTGAGATATTTATTTAAGAAACAATTATATTTATTGTAATAGGTATTTACAAATTAAAGATGATCTACATGTAATAAGAAATAAGTTATAAGAAACGAGAAAAACTGCAAACTACAAGGGAAAAATAATTTGTATTTTTTCTTCATGGGACAAATTATCCATGATTTCTTGTTAATAAGACGAAAATAATAATAATTTAACAAATAATTTCCAAAAAAAGTTTATCAATGACAGTCTTGTCAAAAATAGTTTTGTTTTGTTTCTGTCAGTTTCAAGGCTAATAATATTTTTTCTTAATTGTGCAAATTTTTAAATATATTTTCTGGCTTTATATGAAACAAAAATGTAATATGTTTGATGTCAAAAAATTCGTAATTTTTTTCTTTATAATATGCATTTTTTCAATAAATTAATATAGAAACTTTTGGCGTCTAAAAAACTGTTTTTCTATGTTATAGCCCTATGCTATGACCCGTTTTAAAATTTACATATATATATATATATATATATATATATATATATATATATATACATACATACATACATACATACATACATACATACATACATACATACATACATACATACATACATACATACATACATACATACATACATACATACATACATAGTAGACATCATCGTAAAATTAGTAATATCGTATTCTAGGGACTCTAAAATTATTTTTTATTATTATTCATTAAAAATTCACCACCGAATTTTTTGACCAAAGACAATACCTTCCTTACCTAAAGGTGTCGGATGGTAACATAATTATTGAGAAAAAAAAAGCCTTTCGCTCTTTTAACGTCAAACGCTATGCTTTTCGTTTGACGATTTCTGTTCATTTGCTACTATTTCTTAAACTTTTTAGTATCGTTTGCAGCTATTTCCCAATCGGTTTCAATTGGATTATAATTTAGCTAATATAAATATTTATTGAAAGAAGCGAATTTAATGTCTGTTTTCTTTGAACCAATTAAATATTTATTTTGCTTTACCGAAATTATTTTATATATAGCGCACTGCCATTTTTATTACTGTCATTTCTAAGGTTATTACTTTTATTGCCTCATCATTCAAACACAACGCTGCTGAAACTGTCTCGTTTGCCGAACTAAAATACCGATCGAAAGACCACGTGATTAAAATAAATAAATCTAGGATAGAAGCTTTTACTAGACTACCTTACATTCTCTGCAATATATTTAGGATATTATTGTTATATTGTGAATTCATAAATAAACTGAACAAATTAAGAAATTTAAACATACTTCATAAGTATACTCCTACGCACAGAAGTGTTAAAACGTTTATGGGATAATGAAACGTGGACTTCGTCAACCAATGTCAAAAGTATTACTCTAAGTTGCGCAATTTTTGTTCTGACTACTACAAAATTATAATATTCTTTTATTTTTATATACATTAGAACAGTATTTATGTATAAAATATACATATTTTGAAAATATTACATATGATTTTGAACAATAAATTGTATACAATTCATTTAAAATTTCAAGCAAATGCGGTGTTGCCAACATTATAATAATTATTGTACATATAAGATAATCTGGGTAGGTGTACGATATATGTGCAAGAAGAACGAACTAAACAATTCCGTTGAAGAAGATCGAAATACAACATGATTTTCAGTGTTCTTTACGAGAACCTCAATGTTCGGAGGTTAGAATGACAGTTGCAAAAACATAACCTATAAATTTTTATGGGTTATGTTTTTGTAAAGAAAATATTCCTTTCATTTTCACAAAATTTTGGTTTCAAAAAAAAAAATTATATGAAACTCGGCATTGAAGTTCCGTTTTATATAAAAAGTAGAACTTCAGTACCTTGATACATAAAAAACTATTTTTGTATTCAATATTATTATTTATTTTACTGGATGAAATAAGCGCTTTTTGGAACGAGTCTTAGGCGGCGATCCCACTGATCGAGTACCTTCAATCGTTTGCTGTCGTGTAAGTTTTAAACATTTGTATCCGGGAGAACAACATCCTAGAGATGGCAGCACTAATGACCGACTTATAGGGAAAACATTATATTTTACGTTTGTGCTAGTTGTATTTTGAGGCTTTGTTCTGAGGATATTTTGTTATTTTTAATTGAAATCAAATATATTTGTCATAATGTCAGATATATACATTTATAAGGAGAAGCAGTATATAAGGGTAAAATAAGATTCAAAATTGAGGTTATCTGCATGTTAACTACTTATTTAATTATTTTTAGCTGGACATTTTATCTTATGCGGATATAAGACAGATAAACAGAATAATATAGAAATAAATTAACTGTGTGTTCAAACATCTAATTTGAAAGGGGCTAACCACTCAATCGTAATAACACTAAATGCAAATGCACATCAAGTTCTTTGTTTTGCACGTCTTCCTCTTGCTCAATTTCTGATATTTTTGTAGTTTCTTCTTCTTCCCTGTCTTTCCTATAAACAATTTAAAATAAATATATAATATTAAAGAATAATAGTTACTACTTACAGGTAACGTCTCTCTATTTTTCTTCTCTGTACAGGGGTTTTGTCGAATTTTCTTTGCTATAATTTTTAGCTTGCTATATCATTTTTTGTTAATATTTTTCTTTTATTGACTACAAAAACAATCTAATAATGTTTTGAAGCATAAATTTTTATAAATAATTACATGGAATAAAATCGCTTCGGTAAAAATGTGAACAAACGTTCATGAACGGTGATTTGTCCTTTCCGATTTTTAACGCAATTTTCCACTTATTTTTTAATATTTCTCTTTTTGGGAAATAATGAACGGATATGCCAGCACTTGCATAATTATTGCACTGCGGTACAGAACAATATCTCTTCGATTTGCTGGTGATGTTTACTTATAACCCTGTATGACAGCACAACGTTTTCCCTATAACTTATATGTTTTATTTTGCCACCAAATGTCAGACACTTTGTTGGCTCGTACCAATAGTAATGGCGTGTGTCGCACCGGACCACCGTTTTCCATCAAGTGCCATCAAGTTGTTTGATTTTCAAGCTGGTTTGAATTTTTACTCGATGCTCGACGACACTCGATGCCTTCACGCATGCGTATTGAAGTATTTACAATTTGATTTTATGTGTAGTAAATAACAATAACCTCAAAATCAAGAATCAAGTTCTCATATTGTTCGGTCGGTTTGATTTAATTTATTGAATGAATATAGAAACTAAATAATTGAAAAGGAATGGAGTACTGGCGAAATACTACACCACGTTACACAACTCGTGCAGTGAGGCCGCCGCCTTAGATGAATCCTGAAATACAAGGCCGTATCCAAGGGGGGGGGGGGGATTTGGGGGTTCAAACCCCCCCTCTGAAATGTAAAATAAAATACTAAAAAAATTAAAGAAGTCTAACCAAGATGTTAGCGCTATCATAGCACGCGTCCCAAACTGCGAGTATAACATTCCCAATTGCTTTTTACAATTAAATAAAGATATACCTACGTAAAGGCCAAAATATTGTTTTATTTTAGGAAGTGTCTACTGTACTGTCCAGACAGAGCCGCAATAAAAATTTGTGAACTGACGTACTGGACAGAATCTAGCGGATAAGTCTGGCGGCCACTTCTCGAATCTACCTAAAAACCACTGTCTACCAATTAGGAATTGTCAGTTAGGTATTGTTTCGGTTGAGTTTTTTTTTAAAAAAAGACAAACATAACAATACCTAACTGACAATTCATAATTGGTAGACAGTGGTTTTTAGATTATGTTCTAGAAGTGGCTACTCTGCGTATGTGCGACAGTTCACTAATTCTTTTTGCTGCTCTGTCTGGACAGTGCAGTAGACACTCCCTTTATTTTATTATTTCCCTAAGAATTGTACACCGGGTGCTTTATTAAAGGTGTACATAGAAGATTAAAATGGGAAATCAGTTTTTTACAAACTGTTGCGCCCCTTTTTGACTGACAACAGTGGTTGTGGTATCAGTAGAAAGATAAAAATTGTATCAAATGACAACAAATAAATGTAAATTTAGTCCCATAAATTAATTATAAAATTTGTCATTTGATGCAGAAATTTTTTATCTTTCTTTTGATACCACAACCATGGTTATCAGTCAAAACAGGGAGTAACAGTCTGCAAAAAACTGCTCATGTTAATCTACTTGAAAAATAATATAATTATATAACCAGAACCCCCTCCGAAATGAAATCCTGGATACGGCCCTGCTGAAATATACACACTTAATCACAGCAAAGAAAAAGAATTAAATTTTATCTTCACTATAACATTAACATAACTTGAGCAGTTTAGCACAGAGCAATTTAGCATTACTTCAAATTAAAGATAAAGTCTTAAAATAATTTTAAATAAAGTCTTAAAGTGAAAATAGCCTTAAATATGTGCGTTAGAATACCACATAATTGATTTCCAGTTCCAAAGTTGGAAATCTCACTGTCTTATTTCACTCATAGCATTTGACGAACTCGCTTGCGGTTAGTTCGATCAAACTTTCCTATTCGTGAAATAAGACTATACTTTTTACACTTGTTGCATAAATAACTATTTTGTTTTATGTTTTTGATTGTTGGCTAGTGATTACTACAATTCTTTTGTTACATACTACGCCTACACAATGAGACAAGAATAGAAAATGTTGAGAAAACAAACTGTTTTGAGAGATTTTACAAAATTTGTCCGAAAAGTCGAAATTTCAGTACTAGTCCGATAAAATTTAAAAAATAAAAAAATACGTTTTCGTTAATATTAAAGATTGACATAAAATCTGTAGTCAAGTTAGAGTTAACAAGGTTACTTACTATATGGATGGAAAATCTTCAGAACTGTCGTCCGTTGGCGGAATAAGACCGTAGTTGTCGTACATCTTCATCCTTGCATTGTTAATATGCTTATGTCCGTTTAGCCGTCTGTGAGAATTTGATAAAATCGATAATTTTTGTAGTAGCAAACGAAGCAAAAAAGGAATATTGTTAAAGTTTTTGTATGCGACAATTCCCAAATGCATCAATCATATTACATTTAATGGATTCTTCTTTCATGACAGTTTGTTTTCATAGCTTGCTTGATCATCAATCTGCATGCTATTTACTAGCTTTTGTTTCATACTGACCCTTCGACCCGAACGAATGAATCAAGACCTGAACAAATAAATCGAGACCGAACAACAACACATCAAAACTTTTAATATAAATATTTATAAAGCGGAACATTTTCTTTTTTTACACTAGTAAACTAATCATCATTGTAAACTACATCAAAATTTATACTTTTCATATATGACTTTATAGTTGCCAAACATATGAAATGAATTTTACTTACTAATTTACGTGCAGAATTATATGATTTGAAATATTTTTTTCTAAAATAATTTATAAAACAATTCATAATAGAAAACTTTTTCTCATGTTAAATATCTATGTAACGGATTTTGAGTGCCACCTGGCAGTATTTAAACATTGCGGTATATATGTCGGCATTTGCCAAAATATGATTGGCTATGACGAAAGTGTTCAACCAATAAGAGCCGGAGTACCAAATTGAATTTTTCTGTCATTTATTAGTTACTTCAGCGTCAACTATTTAATGTGCTCCTACAAATTTTTGTTACCGTTTACGTCATGAAACGAAGATGTAATATATAACTAGGGCTGTGCGATCTTAGAAATTGGAAATCGATATTCGATCTTATGATAATATCGGTTTGTCGCGATTGATCGATTTGATCGATAAATCGCAAAAGCTAGATTTTTTAAGGCGATTGCCGGTGCTACGCTAAACAGCACTTTAGTAGAAATCAAACTACACTCGTAAATATTAAGTTATAACTTCAAATTTGATACCATTGTATAGTAGATAGATCAATGCATGGGGCTGACCAATTATTTTGCATAACTATTAATTTCCATTGCATTTAAATTTAGTTCAAAAAACATTAGGAAACTGGCTATTTTAAAATTTATTTTTAACATGAAAACTGAACTTTATACAAAAAATGTTTGGGTCACCCCCATAGCGCTCACCTTTAGTAGTAAGTCTGTGAAAAAAATCTAAATTATCTCTTTTAGTTTAATTGTGATTTGATTTCTACTAAACCCCTTTTTGCCGCTTATTTCAGAAATCGGAACGATAGACTATGGAGGAGAAAGCGTTAGGAGAATATGTTCCCCCTCTACTACACACATCTCTCTCACTCCAACAATTTGATTCACAACACGGGTCGCGTTTTCCCCTTATGCTTTAAACAAGGACATACACACATAAAAGCAGACAGAGGGAAATAAATTTAGCCTATCTTAAAAGTAGTTGGGGAACGTAAGAAGTTTGTTTGCATTAGTGTCCTACAAGCTACAAAACTGATTTCGCTGGGCGACCGGCAATGCTCTTAATAGAAATCGAAAACTATATCAAAACATCTCTTTTAATAAAGAATCAAAAGGTTAATTTTAATATTAGATCAAAAACCCGATTTTAATAAAAGATCAAAAGTTTGATCTTTATTGATAAGAAGTTATACTATACATACATCAAATCACTAAACAAAATAATATCTAACACGTATCAAACGCCAAATGCTGCTGAAATCAATTTTTTTTTTCATTGATCTTTGAATAAATCTATTTTTTAGAAAACCCGACCTTTCAGAATCCAGAAGATCGATATCGTTTAGAAAAATCGATTTTCCGGAATCCAAATAAAAAAATCGATTTTTCAATTGATCGATCTTTTCAAAAAAGAGTATCAATCCGATTTTTTTTAAAAAAAAAGATCGATCAGAATCGATCATTCGATCTTTTTTGCAGCCCTATACATGACTGATAGTTAGGTTTCGTTACTGGTTATTTTCTTAATAAAATTTAAATTTTTAAAATACATAGCGGGTTCTTCAACATTATTCCAGTGAAATGACCACACCGATTCTTATTGGTTGAAATATTTCAACATAGCCAATTATATTTTGACGGGTGCCGAAATATATACCGAAATATTTAGATGCCACCCGGCATATAAAATAAAAGGATGTCCTGAAGAACGAAATAGAATCTAATTGCACATAAATAAGTATTACGTAATTTAAGCAATGCCGATTTAAAATTTTAACTGCACTGTAAAATGTGTTTTACAAAAGCATTTAAATTTAAACTTTGAAACAACTTTCGAAATGACTTTCCCAAAACTAAAATGCATATTTCTTCTGGTGAATCGATGAAAGTTTAAATTAAAAATATAAATACAAAAGTAGAAACAATAAGTACCGTCTGCGCAATATTCATACCATCTGCAGTGGGAAGTGTAGCGTTAGCGTCGTTGATATGCCGGCGTCTCGGCCGTCTCGCCGACCGGGGCGTCCATGCATGTTATTTATCTGTAGCATTTGGCCCTAGCACCACATCCGGCGCCCGTGGCGACGTCACGAACTAGAAGATGTCGGCAAGACGCGCATATTCGCACCTCGTAGCGAATTGCTAATGGTACTTTCATTGCCTCATACTGGTTATGACACTGTTTAGAAACAGTTAAAGAGGCTTTTGTTTGCAGGATATGGTTACTAGATTCGTTTTTGTAATCTACTTGTCTTGGAAAAAAATAGAAGATTTTATTGTTCACCTAATGCTTATGCAATTATATCACACTTTAAGTTAAACGTTAAGGCTAAGGAAGTAAAATAAACTTAAGAAATATTTGGAAATTATTGGATATTCTCAAAATTATTTTCACAAATTCTAATGATAAATATATATAAAGCTTATATATTCAATAAATACAGATATTTTCAGAAAGGTGTTGCGTCGTCATTTCAGGAACAATTATAGCGTGTAATAGTTAATTTAATTGGAATAATACTACCTTTTTAGTTTATGTTCTGTATTTTTTTATTAAAACCCAACGTTTCGACACCATAAACTGGTGCCTCCTTCAGGAGTTTAAATAAAAAAATCTGTTGTGGCCAGCACAAGACCTCTCGCCATTTCCATATTAGGCTATATAAGTATTGTATTGCACTTCCCTTTCGAACCGTCGTTTTATAACAAAAAATACAGAACTTTACCCAAATACTTTTTACCTCCCGCTACCCTTGGTAAGGGAGGTATAGGGATCGTGCTAAAAATCACTTATCGAGATTTTAGTAAATGACCACGTTTTAAGGTCCCTAGAATCCAAATTTAACATTTTCACGATGATGTCTGTATGTGTGTATGTATGTGTGTATGTATGTATGTGTGTGTGTGTTTGTGTGTATGTGTAGGGATTTTGTCTTCACTCTAACTCAAATACTATCATTCAGAAAATTCTGAAATCTTGTATTTCTATCCTATTCTATTAAGAAAAGAAGCCATTAGGTTTTGGTGTAAATCGGATAACCGGAAATGGCACTTTACCTGAAGCTCATAATGGTTTCTCTTCAAAAAATACCATTAAATGCCATTTTTTCGCATTTTGTCGTTATGAAAATTAAAGATTATTGATTTTTCTACAGGAATACGTTAATACTTTTTCTATATATTTTACAGATAAATATAAAAATATTTTTTTTTACAAGTCCCGAAGCCTAAGAAAAACACAATTCTTTTGTTACACAGTTGCACAGTTCATATTTCAAATGAATGTAACTGACATTAAATGTCACTGTCAAAAAACTAATCACTTCAAATTAATAATAGTGACATTTTAAAAAGAAAATAGTAAATAAAGCAATAGTTTTATGCAATGGAACAGTTTGCAGCGTTAGTAAATCCGTAAGTATGTATTTAAATTAATAAAAATTAAATAGCGGGAGGTTTTGTGTTGGCCACATCAGATTTTTTTTATTGTATTTAATATGTTTTCTGCACACATGTAATTCTATCTATTTTTCATTGTATAAGGAAGTTTCTAAATGTTAGAGATTTTTCCAATTCATTAACCAGATTAGCGGTATTTTTGATGGATATATGCATTTTACTTATAATTTCAAATATTTAATTAATAAAACAATAAGAAAGATTAAATATACGTCCCAGAAAAAGCTATCAGAATGTCACTAAAACTGTTGATTTTTGACACTGACATGTGTCATTTAAAAACTATGTTATAAACATTGGAATTTGTCAACTGGTTTCCTTAGTGCCTTAGCCTCTGCGATTAAATTACTCTATATATTATAGTGTCCTTATCTCTAAATCTATACAAGATATAATAAAAATTTTAAGTGTATTAGATGGAGAATTTTATGTTCTTCAATATTTAATAACAAAAATTTCCAAAAAATTATATTTAGAAGAATTTTTCTCAGAAACTACTGCTTTCGGTTGTTCAATTGTTACAAAAACCTTTTCAGCTCTTCCCAGGAATGTCAGATTGAGGAATCCATAATTAAACAGTTCTTAAGTCTTATAGTTTTTGAAGAATCGTGTCTACAATATCCAGACATACATACACACATATAGACACATCCACACACACACACACACACACACACACACACGCACACAGACATTTTAAAAATGTTATAATCGGATTCTAGGGACCTTAAATCGTGCTTATTCACTAAAATCCGGATATGCGAATTTTAGCATGAATCCAATATCTCTCTTAGCGAGAGGTAAAAATACAGAACATAAACTAAAAAGGTAGTATTATTCCAATGGGCTACTTGCGTAACTTTTTTTTATTTAATATTTTTGAAGAGAAGGTAAAAACTTGCTACCCATATTTTTTCTTTTAACAAAATTTTTATTTATTAGCCAAAAAAAAAATAATGAAATTTGATTATTTGACTTCCCGCCATGTATGACGTAGAATTACGCCGCACCAATGAATAGTCGTAAAGTCACAGCGTGGTGCCGTCCCATAGTAATGGTATGTTTATGCGGGTAATGTAGATCACCTGTTTGACGTTTCAATAATAGTTTGGAGGTTAGTATTTTAGTTTATCTTTTTGGTATCGATATTTTAAATTACCTATGTGTTTATTTATTAAGTAATTAATGTATTTGAGACACCAGAGAGAGAGAGAAATGAACTAATGCCAAATTCAAATTAAAACTTTCTCGCACGCCATGCCATCTATTGATAACATTCTTAAACATGCTTCCCCTCCCCCAGTTCAATATAAAGACGTCACAGAAAATTTTCTTTTTTAATTTAGTAAAAAACAAATAATTATTTTAAAATAAGATTTATATTTTTATATATGTTTTCAATATAACATTACATATATAGTGACAGAAATCGGATTTTCAGTATCACGCAAGTAGCCCATTATTAATGAGTTCTGAAAGATATTTCATTAAGTTAATTTATAGTCTTTGAACTTTTAAAATGATTATTTCTTAAAACTAAAAATTCCAACTGCAGATTCCTGTGTCTTTTTTTTTTTAGCGGGCATCTTGCTTAGACGACCATCAGAGTCCGTTGAAGAGAGCTTTCACAGTATTAATATTCTACCTGAATCATGTGAAAAGTAGTCTGTGCCATGAAACTTATGAATAAAACAAGAAATCATATGTCATCATTCTATTTAACCTTAGCATTAGCAACTTCAAATAATTGAATACGACTATTATTATGTTTGGTAGAAAATTAGTTGGTCAAATACAAACAGTACGAGTATGTTTTCTACGCGTTGACATTCTCAGCACTCTTGTTTATATTTCAGTGAATTATTTTGTGAAAAAAGATTGTTGGGTATATAAAGTAAATTTTGATTGGTGTAATGATATGTATCCTGCGATCTCAGTGGTCGGCAGTTGCCGGTGAGCTGTCTCTCGGTTTAGCAGCGACGGGAATAGCAGGAGCTCGATTATATTTAGCCAAACATGCGCACTCGCTACACATACTGTTGTGACACCGCTAAGTCTGCTCAAATAGAATAAAACTACAAGGAAATGAATATCATAACCAGCTATGTAAACCAACAATGCAACTATGTGGTGTCAAGGAAGTCATTCTTACTATGAAGTAAATAACTCAAGTGTTATTCTAAACTGGTGAAATCCGGAAGAGGTCGTTTAGAGGTCAAAATAACCTCATGCGAATTTTATATTGTATTATTTACGTATATTACTAATTTATGTATGAGTTTAAAATAGCACTAAGTGTTGAGTGAACAATTTTATGAAAAACATCTTTTCTACTGTTTTTATGAAATCTTAGATAATATCTGCAATTTAATGCCAAAACAACAAATGTCAGTTTTTGATAAATGGTAAAAATTCTACATAACATACTATTTTCCCACAAATATAACACAAATGACTGCTGAAATTGAAATTAAAAATTAAAATTATTGCTCCATTTATGTATAATTAGTATTTTTTGGGTAAACTTTAAGTACGTCACAAGTTAGTTATGCGCAAACTCAGACAGAACGGTGAAATCGAACCACTTGAACGTAGGTCGTAACAAAGCATAAAAGCGCTTCACTGGCGTGTTCACTGGTAACCGCAACCGCGTGCGTCAGTGTATAAGTCGACATACGTTGCGCCAAGCCTCTACCGACGTCATCACAGCTTAAAATCGGCTTTTCCGGAAAATCTGGGCATTTTTGAAAAAAATAAAACATGTTACATAATTTTTCAAGTCATTTCCCATGGAATAAAAAAATTTAAAAAATCGCTGAACTTCCCCATTGAAATTGTGTAATCGGTTAAAAACGCTATATTTTTGTATATGTATAAGAACAACCAAAGTCTAACTTTAAAGAAACCTATAGGAATTAAAAATCTTCATTTTTACCTCTGTTATCTTTCGGTAAGGAAGATATTGTCTTTAGTCAAAAGATCCAGTGGTGAGTTTTTAATGAATAAGCACGTTCTAGGGTCCCTAGAGTAGTTTTACGGTGATGTCTGTATGTGTGTTTGTCTGTTTGTGTGTGTATTTGTGTGTGTGTGTGTAGTGTGTGTGTGTGTATTTGTGTGTGTGTGTGTGTGTGTGTGTGTGTGTGTGTGTGTGTGTGTGTGTGTGTGTCCAACGATAACTCCAATACAACAATTCTAAAAATTATAATTCTTTCGTATTCCTCTTCTTTACATCGATATGAAGAGCCGAGTGAAGAGTTGATTAGATTCTGGTTATAATATAATTATTTAGGGTTCTTCACAGTTTTTCTTGAAGAAACGCAGTTAAATATCATTTTTGACATTGTATGTGATTGTCAATATAAACGGATATCTTATTGTCTATACGGTTTTATTATACATTTTCCTTCATATTTAATAAATATAGAGTTAGACAATTATAAAGAGATTAACTTTCATAAATCATCAAGCTTTGCTATAATCATGTAAACAACTGATATTTTCAAATAATTCTAATTGACAGATGTCAGTGTCAAGTGCAATTTACATAGTGTATGATCATGTTATAATTTCATTGAATTTTAGAATCTTTTCTAAGGAACTTTCGGTCGGGAATTTGTACAAAATACATAGAATTGACGTAACGTAATGGTGCTGGCCCCGTCATATTTTTTTAATAACATCATACTGGATCTATTTTTACGTCATTAAATTAAGATTATTTGATCATCAAAGACGCAATTTCAAAATATTTGACATAAAAATCGGAACCATACTTTTTACCTTCCGTCACCTTTAGGTAAGGAAGGTTTTGTCTTTGGTCAAAAAATTCGTTGGTGAGTTTTTAATGAATAAGCACGTTTTAGGGTCCCTAGAATACGAATTTACTATTTTTAAGATGATGTCTGTATGTGTGTGTGTGTGTGTGTGTCCGTGTGTTTTCTCAGACGATAACTCCAATACTACAATTCTAAAAATTATAATTCTTTCGTATTTCTCTTCTGTACAACCATATGAAGAGTTGATTAGATTTTGGTTATAATTGATCCACCGGAAGTACCCTTATTTGAAGTTTTTAACAGTTTTTCTTAAAAAACGCAGTTAAATATTATTTTTTGACATTTTGTTATTATACATATTAAAGAAAATACTCTTCACTATACGGTTTGATTATACATTTTCTTTCATATTCAATAGATGTATATTTAATGCGTTATAAAGAAATTAATTTTCAAAAATTAGTCAGCTTTGCTATTTATCATGGAAACAGCTGATGCTGATATATTAAAAAAATTCTAATTGACAGATGTCAGTTGCAAGCGCAAAACCAAATATGGAAAGTGTAGGATCACAAAATTGGTATGTCATAGTGCTCCTCGCAAGTGACACGCAGAGAAAGGCCAAAGAGAATATGGAAGGAATGTATCGCAGAAGACTGAAAGGAATGCCTATGTCAAGAAGATGTGTTGGACAGGAATGAGTGGAAGAAAAAAGGAAACAGCTACCTCTAATAAAATAGGGGAAGCTGAAGAATAAGAAGAAGTGTCAAGTGCATTTTACTTAGTGTATGTTTATGTTATAATTTTATTGGATTTATAGAATAGAAATAGTATGTGTTCGTGTTTGATTTTACATGATATTATATAGAATCTGTTCCAAGGACCTTTTGGTATGGGATTTGTACAAAATACATTGAATTGACGGAAGGTTTTGTGCTAGCCACAATAGATTTTTTTTATTTACTTATTGGATAGAAATTTTTATTCTGAATATTTGCATACCTTTAGATAACATTTTTTTCGCAATGGACGATTCACAGCACTTTAAATTTGAATATATATATTCACTTGTATCGTCCAGGCACACTACGAAACTATTACTTTCGGTTATTCAATTGTTGTTGATCTTAAGTATTATAATTTTTGAGGAATCGTCCTTCCAACATTCAGACACACACACGTGCACACACACACACACATCATCGTAGAAATGTTATAATCGGATTCTAGGGACCTTAAAACGTGCTTATTCACTATAACCTGGATATGTGATTTTTTAGCATGAATCCAATTCCAAGGCTGTTATAATGTTATAGTAATTGGAATTACTTTAAGAAATTTTTTTATTCATAAGGTTATTGATTTTAAATATTGTAGTCGTGGAAAACGTATAATGTACATATACAGGTTGGGCGAAATATGTTTTCTCCCTATTTGTATTATTTACTTCTCGGGAAAAAATCATACATTTCTGCCCTTGGTGTAAAATACACTATTTTTCTTATTTAAGTAGGTACTATAAATTATTTCTTGGCTATTTCCACAATGTCTTGTTTTTGCTGATAGTCTACAGTGAATGAAATATCAAAGAAAAGGATATATTTTGTTGTAGTGAATGTTATGGCATATGAAAATGTGTAAATGTTGTCCAGCGCATAAATCAGAATCTGCAGAACAATTTCAAGTAACACAGTTTTACGGAAATTATTTCACAAGACAAATTGACAGATTTATGTAGCGAAACGAATAACAGTTCGAATTGCTGTATCGTGTAAGCTCCTTAAATCATTTTGTATTTGGGTCAGATTTCTTTGTCAAACTAATAGCGAACAACTTAATCAGAGTATTGACGCTAACTAGCTACATACTTGTCGCCTCCGAACTTTAAAAATATGGAATAGATTTGCATGTTCAGCGGGTTTTATACCACACAATGTATTGAACTAGAAATTGTCTAATAATTCAATTTATCATGATAAGCTTTGCTCATTGGAGTCCTCCACGATAACAAAAAATTATAAAATGTACACTTTATGCTTAAAGTACTGCTAAGATAAAACATCATTTTACATCTCGGTAGGAGAGGTATTGGAATTATGCTAAAATTCGCATATCCAAATTTTGATGGATAAGCACGTTTTAAGGTCCCTACAATCCGATTATAACATTTTTACGATGATGTCCGTGTGTGTGTGTGTGTGTGTGGATGTTGGAACCACGGTTTCTCAAACACTATAAGACTTTAAAAATATATAACTGCACCTTCTTCAATCCGACATTCCTGGGAAGAGCTGATTAGATTTTGGTAACAATTGGACAACCGAAAGTAATAGTTTCTTTAAAAAAATCCTCTAAATATTATTTTTTGAAAATTTCTGTTGTTACTATCATTGAAGAACATAAAATTCTACATCTGATACATTTAAAAAAAAATATTATATCTTGTACAGATTTAGAGATAAAGGCATTGTAATATATAGAAAAATCTAATCGCAGTGCAAACAAAATTCATACACATACACACATACATACACACATACACACACACACATATACATACAGACATCATCGTGAAAATGTTAAAATTGGATTCTAGGAACCTTAAAACGTGGTCATTTTATAAAATCTCGATATGTGATTTTTAGCACGATCCCTATACCTCCCTTACCAAGGGTAGCGGGAGGTAATAGATATAATTAGAATTATATGTGTGCAGAAGACATGTTAAATACAATAAAAACAATATTTGGGTAAAGTTCTGTAATTTTTTTGTTATAAAACGACGGTTCGATAGCGAAGTGCAATACAATTCTTATATAGCCTAATATGGAAATGGCGAGAGGTCTTGTGCTGGCCACAACAGATTTTTTATAATATAATCAAGTTGTCCTGTATTCGTGAATCACCGAGTATGCATTTATCTAACAGGGCTTTTTGTAGAAAAATAGTTAAAATCTAATCAGTTCTTAATACCAATCAATGTATATTCAGACGAGGAATATGAAAAATTGTAATTTTTGGATTTGTCGCATTGAAGTTATCGGAAACGAAAAATTTAGACTCACATATAGACATCATCGAAAAAAAAGTAAAATCATAAATTATAGGGATCCTAAAGGCAAAGCTTGTCTTCCTTACTTAGGCGACGGAAAATTAATATTAATATTGTATTCTTCTTTTGACACAAGTATATTATTCGTAGATAATTTTACGAATGAATCATCACATTTTTGAAAAACGTAGCTGTAATAAATAAAAATATAACTAGAAATAATAAATTTTATTCAATTTTTATACCATTTTTTGATCTATTCGGACCCAGCTACTTTTTATGAAAATTCAATATCAAACTTTTATTGAATATTCGAGTAATTTATTATAAAATGTGTAGTTTTCCTCTAAATTTACTTTGAATAAAGCTTTCATCTTCTTGTCATCCTGCATGAAAATAGCTTGTTATTCCTCGGGTCTCGTACTGGTCACGCTCGTTAACGGTTGCAAACGCTGTCAGTTCGAACCGTTTCGTAACACCACGTGATCTCAAGGATCGTTTTAGAGATGAGATGTAATTATAGTAATAGAAGGTACCCAGCTTACTTTAATCTAGAAGAATAACTTAAATTTACTTCAACAACGAAATAAAAAAAAAAACTTTTTGCCAATCTACATTTCGATCTTATTCAGACGACCTACATACTTATCTTTATATGTAGATATAGTTCTAGAAAATTATTACAAAACGATTTTTTTTAAAGATATTCGTGTATGATACAAAAACAAGAGATGTAATAGTTACTTTTGTATTTACAGGACCAGTCTTGTCTACCAAATATAGTTATTTTCGTAACAAGTTATGAAATATACCAAATATCATGCGAGTGTAAATTGACGCACGACGCGTAGCGGAGTGCAAGTCAATACACACGAGCTAAGATATTTGTATTTCATACAAGTTATGAACATTATTTTTTAGAAGAGCATAAATAAATTTTACTTTTTTTTCAAAACTGAAATTTAAGTTCAAACGTACGGACAGTTGACAAATGAATAATGTATACATATAGCCAGAAAATAATGACATAATAACCTAGCAACCGTGTCAACTATTACGATATGAAATATATCGTAACACTAATGTGATAAGTTCAACTTTCAGTGTTAGGATACTACGTTGATATGTCCTACTTATCACAATGGTCGTCTAAAAAATATATTATCACGATAATTACTCAAAATTTAATGTGCCAGTTTGCTATGCAAAAATATCTGAAATGACGAAAATGCAAGTTCTACGTCAATAAAAGTTCACTTACAAAAAACTCCTCAACAGTAAAATTTGAAACTCTTTTACAAATAGTTTGAAGGTTACTGAAAAAGTAGTGCAACCAATTTTTGACTAATAATTATTATTAATTTTAAAATATAATTCAGTGCTCTTTATTTTTATAAAAAACGACCATATCGAATAATTCAAATTTTCAGAATATACAAAAAAAAATCTTGTTACAGAATCGTTCTTTATACGATTGTGGTAATTTTTATCCGTAATAAGCTTAAAAACTTGGTCGTCAGTTTTAAATGTGGTCAGGTACTCGCTTTTTAATTTATTTTTTCTGAAAGAATATAAAATGATGAATTTTAACGTTTGCTAAACTTTCGAAATGTGTATGGTTTTTAATATACAGGGTGTATCAGGATTAGTGTAAAAAAAATTAATAGCATATTCCTGACATCATTTTGAGTAAAAAATGTCATAAGAAGGTATGTCCGGAAACTTCTCGTTACAGAGTTACAGACCTTTAAAAGTGCACCTCGTCAAGCACATTTTTATTAATAACTCTGATACTAGTTGCACTAAAATTTTGAAACTTCCTACGAGGATACTACTTATTGAGATGTATATTTAAACTTTCTTTTGTTACTGTATCTCAACCAGAGGCGTCTCATATGGCGAAGTCATGAAGGTTTTTTATCGTTATTTTTTGATATATTAACATTTTTTCAACTTTACCTATAAAATATTACATGCAGTACAAAAATACATAAAAAAGTACTCACGATAAAATTTGATAAACGCAGTTGTTTTTGAGATATTTTAATTTTTAGAAAAAATCAATTATGCAAAAAATTTCGGTAACAATTAAGAAACAATGAAATTCACACAAATTCATTCTTTGAAGTCCACGTCGATATTCTCTGGAATACGACAACCATTACTTTTACAATATCTATAAATAAAACACCATATCTACATATTCACCAACACTAACATTTGACATTTTTTTTAATTTGCAAAAAATTACTAATATTAAAAATAAGGTAATTAAACAATAGTTATAAACAGATTTTGTGTCGCTTTTCTATTTTCTATGGTAAATTGATTTATTTTTAATTGTTAACTAACTATTTTGGATACGTGACATTTTCTAAAAGTTAAAATATCTCAAAAACTACCGCGTTTATCAATTTTTATCAAAAGTACACTTTTGTGTATTTTTAAATTGTTTGTAATACTTTACATTTAAAAATGAAAAAATGTTAATAGGTAAATAAAAATAGGTATAAAAACCTTCCCCATATGAGACGCCTCTGGTTGTACAGAAATAAAAGAAAGTTTCAAAATTTTAGTGCAACTAGTATCAGAGTTATTAATAAAAATATGTCAGATGAAGTGCACTTTTAAAGGCCTGTAACTCTGTTACAAAAAAGTTTCCGGACATACCTTCATATGACATTTTTTGCTCAAAATTAGCTCAGGAATATGCTATTAATTTTTTACACTAGTCCTGATACACCCTGTATATTTAATTTTACTGAATTTTAAATTAGCATGTGACGTCAGATATTTAACTACATCTGTTAGCTGTCATCCATTGATGTGTTAGCAGTTTGAGTTATCTTCGTAGGAGAGATTTTGTTTACAAAGTGTTCTTTTAAAGATTTTTAAAAAATATGTATTATTTTAATAAAAATGATAAGTGCTTCATATATTTCCATGTAATACAGAATTATATAAAAATATATGGATTTTATTTTCATAAATTTTGAGTAATATCAGTGAGTTTAAAGTATACATGCCGCAACCGCAAGGAACTTAAAGCCCAATAAAAGTATTTTTTCACTACTAGCCTAGGAACCCACTATTATTTACCTTTATTTGACATGAGAAATTGTTTTTCACTACCGCTTGCTTGTAACCATGGTAACCTAAGTCAATAATATAGTTATTTGCGTAACAAGTTATGAAAAATACCAAATATCATGCGAGTGTAAATTGACGCACGACGCGTAGTGGAGTGCAAGTCCAATACACACGAGCTAAGATATTTGTATTTCATACAAGTTATGAACATTATTTTTTAGACGAGCATAAATAAATTTTACTTTTTTTACAAAACTGAAATTTAGGTTCAAACGTACGGACAGCTGACAAATGAATAATGTATACATATAGCCAGAAAATAATGACATAGTAACCTAGCAACCGTGTCAACTATTACGATATGAAATATATCGTAACACTAATGTGATAAGTTCAACTTTCAGGTTAGGATACTACGTTGATATGTCATACTTATCACAATGGTCGTCTAAAAATTTATTATTAACATAGGTCTATAATGCAAACAGTCACTTTTCAATCAAACTCAAGCCTCCCAATCCAAATATTATTTAACTCATTAAACTCAAGGAAGGTATTAAGTATATAATTTAAATTTGCCGATTAATTTTAAATTGACCTACGCTGCCCGCCTCGCCTGGCCACTGTGCTGCTTTGGTGAAAATGTGAAACATGTGTAGATGTAGGAATGAATAAATCACTATTTTTTGTATTTGTAGATTTATTTAAAAATAATAATAAACTGCTGACTGTAGCAGCATAAAGTGTTTTATTTAAACAATTAAATCAAATCAAGGCCCATAAGGGAGGTTATCAAACCAGCGGAAAGAGCGAAACGTCAGATAAAAACAAATGCAGCCTACTTTGTTTTTGTGAATATTAACAAATAAGTAACGTAATTATTCATGTCAAAATGATTGTTATTATCAACAAAAAAAATTCAAATAGGATTTATGTGGTAGTAGTGAAAAAATAGCATATAAACCACGGTTGAGAAGATCATTATTGACCAGGCGCCCTGTATCCCTCGGACTTCGCCCTCGGGTTACAATATTGGCGCTGGGTCAATAATGATTATATTCTCAACCTTGGCGTATAATATAATATTATGAAATTTAAATCTATTTCCCACATTGTTCCTATAAATTAGAATTAAGAAATGTTAAATTCGATATTTATGTAACAAAACGGAAATGGCGAGAGGTGTTTGCTGGCCACAACAGATTTTTTCCGTAATTATCGGGAGTACCCATATTTTTTGGACACTATTTGTTTATTTTTCAAAAACATTAAGATCAACAAACATCGTATACGAGAATTTACAACAAAGAGCTTTAAAATACTGCAAAATATAACGTTGAAATAAAAATATCAGTCAATATTAATATCGTTTTCTTCTTTTTCAGATCATGGATCTCTTCCATCATAGAAGCCATCATTTTTTCACAGGTAAATAATGACGTCACCACTTGTGTGACCTGCTGGTGCTGACATCATTTCCTGCGGTACTCTCGGACATCTTCCGGATGATCTCCTAGGTTACCCCCTGTTAACAACATTTTGTTTCTGATCAAAACAATCTGTTGTTTTGAAAAATGATTTCTTCTTTGATTAGTTGTTCATATGTTTTTCCGCACATGGAAAACATTTGAATAATACAACCAAATTGTAAACAAGATTTACAAATTTGGTTATGTTGATTTCTACAGTGAATTCTTTCGAAAATCAACAAGAGAAAGAATAAAATGTTTTTCTTGTTGATGGAATTTGTTGTAGAAATATACAGGGTGTTTCTATTAGCGTTGGTTTAAAGCTTTACTAATATATAATCTTTTAAGTAAGCTTTTTTTTCAATACCCTCTGATTGAAATCATTGTAAGACAAATATAGATAATTTTTTAGACTAAGGTTTATGATATAGATTGTAGATAACACAAATAAGATTATTTTCTTTACAAGAATGTTTTGGGCGGTATGTCTATTGTACAATATAATTTAATGTTTCGTGCATGTTATTATTTAATATATACAAAGAGATAAGGCGTATTTTTAGATTAGTTTTGTAAGTCCAACTAAAGTTTGGGAATTTTGGTTGTACCAAAGTCCGTCTTTGTCCCAGGGAACATTCAAAAATTTAATACCAACGTAGATTAGGTAGATGGGAAGAATTGGTATTGGTCCATTTAGAATTGACCGAAACAAAATGCATACAACAATTAAATAATTTTCTCTAAATATAAATAAATTTGTACAATATAAATACGATCTAGAAAAAAATAATTCTATAAATTTGCTTTTGAATGATGCACTAATGAGTGACATCTGCAGGTTTGTACAGAAAACTTTGAGAATAACAAAAATACAGAAAGGCGCGAACCAATACGTACCTCGAGCTTGATATCAGCTGATTTTTGTTCGCTTGACCCTTAGACAAGAACAATATTTTGAACTATTTTAATTTTGAAATGCTAGAAAGTAATTTTTTCTACTTTCAGACAATAAAATACATTTTCTTCGGTACTGGCTAGAAGTCTTAAAAGTAAAATTCCAAAATAGTGTGTACGGTTCGAAATATCTTGGAAAGTTGGTTTACAAATGTCAAAGAAATAAATTACTTAATTTTAATTTACTGTATAAACGACGTTATATTAATTTAGTTTCTTAATTTAGAGGCATAATTTAATTTTATAATTTACATGGTACATAAACCCATTATTATTATTCCCAACTTTTCTATAGTTCTATAGTTTAAATAAGTTTTTATGTGTATGAAATTAACTATACTTTAGTACAAATTAAAATGTAATTTGTAGATCGTCTTTAGTTCGTAGAAATAGATTTATTTTTTTGCAAAACTATTTAATTATTGTATGCAATATTAGCCATCCATTAGTGTTTCCACTGTTGCCAAAAGTTACATTTACAAACATAAAAGGTGCGAATAATATTAGCTTTATTAGTTTATATATCCAAGTATTTGTACATAATATAATATACAAATAATATAATTGTTTATGAAATGATATATATTGGAAGATACGTCTATGTGTTTCACTGTGGCATTGATGTTGTCTTTACCATCTTTTCAGCCTGCAACAACAACAATGCTCGAGTGAGAGATATAGAATTCCCAGTGCCAAATTACATTTCACAAATTGTGGTCTGTTTATATTGATTTTGATTTTGCAAAAGCAATATTGGGGCTAGTGATAAATTTATATTGAGCTAACAAAGTAGAGTAGAAACAGAACAAAGTCCTCTATATACAAGGGCAGTCGGACAAATTATCACATATTGGTAGTTAGCGGGTAGAGGCCTTCATATACGAAGTCGACATATTTACTCGGATCTTCGCATAGCTCAACTTATTATATCATAAGTATTCTTACTATTACTATTCTAACTAAACTAGTATCTTACTACTTAACTAACAATAACAGAAGTACTGTTCATATATTTATCTGATTACAGTTCGAAAGCTGTTCATATTTTGCTCTTTGTATTTATATTATTATGACAAAATAAAGAGGTTTGTGAAACTACGTCACATTTTTACCGCTACCTACATGAGTTCCTTTTATCAGTATGGCCAACAATGGGGTCATGCCACATTTTCTGTTTTATTTTTTTCCTGGAAGTCTACCGGTCACAGTATATGTAAATAATATTTTCACGCCATTTGTGTGCATTATTTTGTAGATATATTTTTTTTAAAAATAGGGGTCAATTTTAAATCTCAATGAGGTCACATGAGCGCATACGTCATGTATCTGAACGATTCCAGTTCACCCTGGCGGACAAAATGTAAATTAAGATTGTTTATAAATAGTCTTTTTGGGTTTTTTAATAAATTGTTTCCACAAGTTGGAACTGCACAGTTCTTCTTCACCATGTTTTATCATTATTATCATTATAAATATACAATTATTGCACTTTTATGTATTAAATTATATATCAAGCACACAAACCTGCAATTACAAATAATATTTCTCTAATGAAATAATTAAATCTTTATGAAACAAAAAAGATTGAATAGAGCGCACTTTTCCTCTAACAGCTTTATAAATATTTAGCTAGTTTACTCTGATTGTCACAGAAAATCGTAGCGCGAATATCTTTTAAGTAAATTATGAATGAAAAGTATTATATTTTGGGATGTTTTATGTTGCAATATGGATAATAAGTGTCATAAATTCTATTTTTATAAAAATATTAACAACATTTTTTTTTTGCATGACCCCATTAGGGAATTTAGTATTGCCTGGAAAAGTTATATTATTTTATTGTCATAGAAAATCTTTTTTATTTTGTTGCTTTTTGTACGAAAAGGAATTTTAATAATATTTTATTGTAAATTAAATTATTTTATTTGAAATCGTCACTAAAGTGCACAAAAATCACAATTAAAAACTCGGCACTAAGGTAATCCATTATACGACGATTTCACGCAATTGCAGTGTTACCAACCTTGTGATAATTGCTGTACATGTAAGGTAATTTGAGCAGGTGTATGATGTACAATAGTAAATTTGTACGTAAAAAGATAAAACAAAAATGTGCAAGAAGAATGCACTAAATAATTCCGATGAATAAGTTTGAGATAAAACACATAATTTTGAGTGTTCTTTACGATAACTTCAATGTCAAGGTTAGCAATTGAATGTCACACTGACAGATTATATTTAAACATAACCTATAAAATAAATATTTTTTTCATTGTCTCAATATTTCGATTTCAAATAAAATTTAATATGTACCTCGGCATTGAAGTTCCTTTTAACACTCAATTCCACATTCGTGATAAAAAAAAAAAAAATAGAAATTCAGTACCTTGATACATAAATTGATGATGTACTTATTTTTTTAATTTTTTACTCATTTTTGTCTTGTGCAACCATCGAACTGTATGTGACTTTTACTAGAAAGGCTCCTAAGTTATTCCCTATATCTTTTAACCTCTAATTGTTCATATAGTGTGTCACATTCCGAAAATAGTTTCAAGGTCAAATTGTATTTAGAAACAATTTTTTTGCTAAGTTGCCATAATCATTGTTTTTGCCATTTGTCCTATTAATTAATACCTAATTGTTTTCTTTTTTCTGTTTGAAACAAATGAACATTACAATAAGTTTTACATCTTTGGAAAGCTAAAAAAATCTCTTTTCAGTGGTGTAATTTTCCAACATGGCGTCCATATAAAAATTACAACTTTGACCTCACAACTCGAAATCTAACAATGATAAAAAAATAGCATTTATCTAATGATCTATGCATTTTTCTAGAAAAACAATCTCATCTTAAAAATGGTCTACTAATGGAGCAACAATGCCGTAGTTTACCCGACTTCGTAACTCAGTTTCCGAGATCCCAATGGTGAGCCTTGAAAAATGGACATCCCCAACTTTTCAAAGTAGACAAAAAAAAAAGAAATGTCAATATTATATAATAGAAATTCAAGAACACGAATTCTATTGCTCTAGACAAGTAGAATTAAAATTTACTCTGAGAAATAGTGGAATTTATCGTCATTATTCATTGCATAATATAACAGAAAGGCACCCCCAGAAATAGATAATAAGTTGTAATATTATATTATTACTACATATTTTACATTCATACATGTAGGCATAGATGGCAGTCTATCTTTTTATACATTTACACAGAATAGAAGTTAAAATATAAATATAAATGTGGTCTAAACATGTCAGTTACACTCCGACTTCCTTAAACATGATATGTGCCCAGTTCTAAAGTGAATCATTTGATATTAATCGTGTAATTTTTGAATACTTTCAAGTGTTTTTAAATGTATAGGTATTTTATTTACTTATTATTTCGTTAAAATATTGATTTCAGTGTTGTATTAAATAAGACGAACTTTATTCCTTTGGTAAAATAATTAAATATGATCTAAGTTGGTATAGAAACAGAAACAATTTAAAACAAGTGTTGTTTCCTAGTGTCAAACAAATTTTGAAGTCTTCAAAGGTAAGAGCCCCTAATAAAACAGCGTATTTCTTGCTAACGTTTTAGTTTGCTTTCTAACTTGTTTCTTGCTATTTAAAACAAAGATATCTCATTTTTATTCTTATCTCTGTTGTCAAGATGTCAGCAAATTGTAGTAGTGTATCAATTTTTTATTGCACCATTTTTCTGCTAATATTGACTCTCTCAAACATCTTATGTGAGTACGTAAACAAGAAACATATAAAAACAGTTGAACGTACAAATTTTTCGATGTATCAGTAAGAAAGATCAGTGAAACATCGGAACATTTGTCAAGAGCCACCAACAAGGAAAGGGGAGGTTAGAAACGAGATATCTCAGAGAGCTTGTTTTCAACAACAGGATAAATTTAAAATAAAAAATCATCTCTGAATGACGTATTACTTTTCTAGATCTTATAATTTGTCACTATTGCACAACCGATGTTATACATATATTCTTGTCACTAAATCTGCCTTTTTTAGGACAGTTCTTTTAACAAATTTCAAAGTTCAAATGTGATACGCGTATGTTTGTTATGCGTGGCTGACTTTATTAAGTGACCTGTTCTGATGGCCGAATTTAAATCAAATGGAAATCAAATTGAAAATCATTACTTATTTTCAAAAATATGAGCCTTGTATTGCTCTCTCCGCAATAGCTTTAAAAGCCCGTGAGGTAATGTCTAGTATGCACTCTCAATAGTACCGGTACATTATATCGGGCATTATTTAATCTGTGAATAATAGCTTTTTTTACGCACACTGATATATTTATCTATGTGCACTTTTGAAAGCATAGCAATATTTTTTTCTATAGTATATGTTAAAGTGTGCTTTCATCTACCTACTCAAAATAGTACATAAAATAGCACTTTAACCGCAAAGGCAGGTAAAGTATCATTTTACCATCAATTCTTATTTATTTACATACAAAAACCATAACAACCCTGGAATTTTAAATTTGTGTTTAATTAATAATTAATATTAACTCTAAACTGTCAACTTACATACCGACCTCCCTGTAGATGCTTACCTGGTCAATTTTTTAATCGACTTTACAACAAAAATCATAGGAATTTTCTGAATTTTTGAAGAGAAAAACTAACAAAATAGACATTTTTCTATGAAAATATGTATTTATAAATTAATACTTTTCAGTTATTTTACTTTCAACTTTTCAACTATGTAACAATCCAGAGAGAATAATGAGAATAATTGTTTTTTATTCCTGGGAAATAAATAAATATCCTAGGTTAAACGCGGAATATTTCTAGAAATAATTGATGAATAAATTTTAATTTTATTTAAAATTCTAAAGGAAAATTAAAATTAGGATATATTAGGTGTAACTAGTAGAGATAGAACAAGGGGTAATTTGAAATTTGGACTTGTGCTAGTCTTTATTTATTTTTTTAAATTTTTTATCAGGAATAAGTCCGAGACTTTCTGGAAAAGCAGATTGTCCTTTTATCAAATCTTGTCAAATAGTTTAAATTTGTCAATATTAGTTTATGAAATTTTAGCAAATTTTGAGAGTTTATAAAAGTAGGTATTAATTAATTGACAAAAAAATTTGATGTGGCCAGCACATTACCTTCCGTCAATTCTATGTATTTTGTATAAATCCCATACCACAAGTACCTTGGAAAAGATTCTACATATCCAGTAAAATTGTAACACGAACATATACTATTTTCTACAAAGTCCATACCGAAAGTTCCTTGGAAAAGATTCTATAAATCCAATATAATTTTAACGCGAACATACCCTATGTAAATTGCACTTGACATTATCTGTCAGTTATAATTATTTAAATATATCAACTGTTTAATAATAATAATAATAATAATAATAATAATAATATTTATATACCCCAGTAGGAATGGTGGCGAGTTTGTGCTTCTGATTTTTCAAAATATTCATCTACAGAATAGAATGATTGGTTTAGTAGGATTTTTTCAATTCTTGTACAAAAGTGTTATAATTCGATATATTCGTTATTTTGGTCGGCAAGGCATTATATATCTTTGGACCAAGTACATATGGTGTATTAAAGTTATTTCTCGCAATTTGAATTCTAAAATGTCCCTATACCGAGTATTAAAACTACATATTTGTTTATTAAGATTAAACTTTGATTTGTTTCCATGATTATAGCAAAACTAGATGATTTATGAAAGTTAATCTTTTTATAATTTTTTAACTTTATATCTATTGAAATTGAAGGAAAATATATAATCAAACCGTATAGACCGTAATAATATATTCTTTCATATTGATAATCACATAAAATGTCAAAAAATGATATTTAACTGCTTTTTTTCAAAAATACTGTTAAGAACTTCAAATAAGGGAACTTTCGATTGACCAATTATAACCAAAATCTTATCATCTCTTCATATGGATGTAAAGAGGAAAAGTACGAAATAATTATAATTTTTAGAATTGTAGTATTGGAGATATCGTCAGTGATATTTTTGTCACACATACACACACACACACACATACACACACACACACACACACACACACACACACACACACACACACACACACACAGACAGACATATACACACATCGTAAAACTAGTAAAATCGTATTCTAGGGACCCTAAAACGTGCTTATTTATTAAAAATTCACCACCGAATTTTTTGACCAAAGACAGTACCTACCTTCCTTACCTAAAGTTTTATTTTTACGTTCGTTGAAAGTTGTACGAGTAGTATATCTGTTTTTACTCCAGAACCACAAAATTGTTTTCCAATAGTTTCGCTAAATATTGTTCTGCCGTCGGTATATTGATTTTTTTTAATTTAAGATTTTTCTTCACTGTTTCTGAAAAAATAACGTTGACTACAATATTCCTCTTGAAAAATTTACCAAACTAAAGTAAAGCATTTCTCTTGAAAGAAGCCATTCTAAAATTAATTTACTATTCAAATGTTTAGCCCAAGAAATTTTTGGTTTTGCGTGTAGCATAATTTAAATTGTAATAACCCGGTTTCATGTTAGTCCAATACTTTTAAATACGTCCTTAGATTTCAAATATTCAAATCGTAAGTCCTCAGATCGATATCTAGTGGTTCTCAAGATATTTACGAAATCTTTTCCAGCCCCAGTTTTTCTGAAGAACCCTTTCCTTTTTTCATAACTGCATAAAAAGCATCCCTTCTTTCTTATTCTGAGAAAGGATAGGCTATGCAAATACGCATCCTGTGAGGGTGAGTTTATTGGTGTACGGTGCGGGCCGGGCGTCCAGACGTCACTGATGTATGGTGTTATCGCACTGCTGGCGACGGGCGTCGTGGACATACGCAGCCTGCAAAAGAGAACGCTTAAGGGTCTAGTACGAAATAGGGCGTAATTGCGTGAGTTTAGTAAGAAGTAGATGGGTTTAGATCTAGTGAAGCATTCGTATAAGATTCAAAAATATGAATAGAGTTTTAACCTATTTAACAGAAATAAAAAAAATCTGTTGTGGCCAGCACAAGACCTTTCGTCAATTCGATGTATTTTGCACAAATCCCATACCAAAAGTACCGTGGAACAGTTTCTATATAATATCATGTAAAATCGAACACGAACACATACTATTTTTTACAAATTTCATACCAAAAGTTCATTTGAAAAGGTTCTATAAATCCAATAAAATTATGACATAAACATACACTAAGAAAAATGCACTTGACACATTTTACTTTCTGCTTCAGCTTTCCCCTATTTTATTAGGGGTCGCTGTTTCCTCTTCTCTTCCACTCATTCCTGTCCAACGCATCTTCTTCACACAGTCCTTCCTTTCTCAAGTCTTCTGCGATACATCTTCTTTTTAGCCTTTCACTGCGTATCACTTGAGAGGACCACTATGAAATACTTAAGAGCTGTTTTGACCTCTGGCATGGTTTACATGCTGAGTAATCTTAACTTCTCTGTGTTTACTTTATAGTTTCTACTGATGATGAGAACTTAGTTCTCGAAATACGTATATAGTTTTTAAATTTATTTTTAAGGTTAAGGGGTTTTTTCTTTAGTTATGAAATACTAATTTTTCATCCCATACTTTCCATATTTGGTTTTTCTCTTGCAATACACATCTGTCATTTAGAATTTTGAATGTATCAGCTGCTTCCATGATAAATAGCAAAGCTGACTAATTTTTAAGAAAATTAATTTCTTTATAATACTTTAACTCTACCTCTATTGAATATGAAGGAAAATGAATAATCAAACCATATAGAGAAGAGTATTTTCTTTAATAAATATAATAACAAAATGTCAAAAAATAATATTGCGTTTTTTTAAGAAAAACTGTTAAAAACTTCAAATAAGGGTACTTCCGGTGGATCATTTATAACCAAAATCTAATCAACTCTTCATATGGATGTACAGAAGAGGAATACGAAAGAATTATAATTTTTAGAATTATAGTATTGGAGTTATCGTCGGAGAAAAATTTGTCACACACGGACACACATACACACACACACACACACACACACACACACACACACACACACACACACACGGACACACACACATACATACAGATATCATCTTAGAAATAGTACATTCGTATTGTAGGGACTCTAAAACGTGCTTATTCATTAAAAACTCGTCACCGAATTTTTTGACCAAAGACAATACCTTCCTTACCTAAAGGTGGCGGAAGGTAAAAACATTAATTTAGACAAATGGATATTTATTTTTTTCAAATTTCTATAACAAACTAATGTAATACATTTTGTATAAAATCGGTTTTCCAGAAAATTATTTTGTATAAAAAAAATAAAACTAAATTTATATTTCATTTGTACAAGTCAATAGAGATGCACTCGATCTCGAGCTTTGGCCCGGCCCGGCCCGAAGCCCGCCTCGATTTCGAGTCGATCATCGAGCCGGGCCGAAGATATTTTTTTTTCGGGCCGAATCGGGCTAATCATTTTCAAAAATCGAGGCGAGTCGGACTTTTGATTTTGGCCCGGCCCTAAAATTCGAGCTTTTCGGCCCGGCCCGAAAAATCTTATAGTTCAGTCAAATGCACAGTTTCCTTAATATTTTAATGAAAATGGATGAAGTTAAAAAGGATCAAAATGATGTAATAACAACAAACTTCACATATTAATAAATGAAAATGTATTATTTTACTTCAAGAATTCAAGGTTATTCATTAAAGCATAATAATTATATTGTGATGTTGCTATTATTATTGTTATTATTCGTATACTTACATAAAAGTGATTTTTGTTCCTTTCATAATGATTTCTTAAATTATATTTTTTCATATAAGATTTGTGAAAAAGTTGTTTAAATTTTCGAACGGCTTTGGTAAACAAAGTGTTAAATACACATAGGTCTGTAATTTTTATAACAAACTTACACTAGAAGGGTCTCTTTTTTAACTACTTATGTTAACTAATGTTAAAAGTTATAAGAATGTAGAGGTTTTTTTATAAGTTTGACATGAAAAAAGTAAAACATTTCGCTTTAACATAAAAATCAACATTAGGAATGCCGGATGCACCCAATTTCGAGCTTTCGCCCGGCCCGGCCCGATTTCGAGTCAATTTTCGAGCCGGGCTAGCTATTTTTTTTGTCGAGTCGATCTTCGAGTCGGGCCGGTAATTTTTATTTTCGGGTCGAATCGATCCAAACTCAAAGCTCGGCCCGGCTCGGCCCGAATGCATCTCTACAAGTCAACGACTAAATTTTGAATGATCTTCATTAATGTTTGTCTTTGAAAATCTTTTACATAAAAAAGTATTTGATAAATCAATAATAAATATTATTTCTATTAAAAAGCGGTGCATACATTAATTGCAGTAAATTCATTTAAAAATATTCTTCTTGAAAAGCAAAAAATGGTGCGGTAATCCAGTGATTTGGACTTAATAAAGCCAGTGTCGTCGTCAGCGTCTGGTTTAAAGGGGCACCCTCATCCTAACCCTGCCCTCATTCGTCAGCACAAAAACAACAAAACATCGCTGCGTCGCTTGATCGCTCGTCGCGACGCTAAATGACGCAGCGCTTCGCCATTGTTTGTTACGCTAATTCGGGGAAGTTTCGCCATTCCTTACGTCGTAATTATTCCTTGTTTTCGGGCGATAAGTTGGTGCGTTTTAGCGGAATGCGAAATTAGAATGCTCAGTTGTAGTAACTAGAGATAGATAGCTGTGGAAACACTAGAAATGGAGCACATTTGTTTTACAAATTGTTTTTATTAATACGCAGCACCAAGCGTATAAATTATTAGTCTTATATTTTTGTTTTATCTAATTTCAGATGAAGTTCGAGTTCGCTACTTTACCCTAAAGAACTACCGCAAACTTGTAAGTCACATTTATTTTATTACCGCATTTCCGCATACATACTTTAAATGCAGTCATTAACAGAGTATGAAATATTCTCTTTAAAGTTATATTACAATACTCGTATTTTTTGTATGTAAAACTAAATATTTAATTAATAATAAAATATTAAATATACTTCCCAGAAAAAGCCTTCAGTAATGTATCTGGATTTTTGACACTGACATTTTTATGTCAATTACAAACATTTTAATTTTTCAACTGGTTTCCATGGAGACATTTGGACTGTGAGATTCATCAATAAATAAATAAATATATCATCACGGCATATTACCCATTTCTGGGTGTGCCAGTATCTACAACACATGTAGACATCGGTAATGATGACGATATATTTTACCGTGTGGGCGCTTACCAGGCGTCACCTCACGGGCACTCATAGCTGAGGGAACCGGGTTCGATCCCGACAGACGCCAAATATTTCCAATTTTAAATGGCACAAAAGTGACCCCTGTGGTGCACTCTCCACACCACCTATGAGTGAGATTCATAACGTATTATTTTATATATGTATAATTCTCTATCTCTAAATCTGTAGAAGATATAATAATAATAATAATTTTGTATTCTTTAATTTTTGTAATAACATAAATTTTCAAAAAATAATATTTAGAAGATTTGTTTTATCTACTACTTCCGATTGCCCAATGGGGCCCTATGTCATTTTTCTTTTATTTTTTTTTTTCTGTAAGAACAGGATAAAATAAGGATTTTAGTGCAAACGCGACTTAAAAATTTTACGTAATAAGCGAGATATAAATTTTTAAAGTTTAAGAATTTGTGCGTGACGTAGCAGGTACCAACAAGTGATCGACAAACAATGGGACAAACTGTTAGTTACAGAGGGAACAATTTTTTTTCATGTTTGCATAGCTGAAATGTTTGTATATAAAAACTTATACGTTATATTCATGAAGAAATTATTATTAAGTATAAATAACGTAAATAATAAGCATTTTTTTTCCTAATAAATTATAGAACATTGAAACAGTTTGACAATATTATTACACAAAGTATGACGACGGATAGTGCTAGTGTTGGCTGTTTTGAAGTTTCAATATTAATTTAATTAATATTATTATTAATTTAATTAATATTACAAATTGATTTAATTATAAATATATTATTATTGTTAATATTACTAGATGTTATAATTAAAAAAATTCATCAAACACAAAATTGTTAAATATTTTGCTAGGTTATAGAACAACATGTCATTTCATATTCTTTTAATGATGACTCAAAGGTGACCGCTGCAGACGCGCGAATCTCCTTTTTAAAATCAGGCGACCAATCAAATTCTTAGTACCTAACGCGTCATACCCAATTAGTAATCTGCTTCAACCGCTTATAGTTTGTGACCTAGTCAATATTTAAAGAAATTTGTTTCACTAATACTTATTAATTTATGTATATTTTCGTCTTATTATTTAAGATAGTTAAAATATGACTATGGTAAAGGACCCCATTGTTACCAAAATCTTTTCAGCTCTTCCCATTAATGTCACATTAACATTAAGGAATACGTAGTTAAATTGGTCTTTTGTCTTATAAAATTTGAGAAACCTTCCCTTTCCTCCAACATCCAGAAACACACACACACACACACACACACACACACACACACACACACACACACACACACACACACACAAACACACACATCCGCACACAGAGTCATCATTGTAAAAATGTTAAAATCGGATTATAGTGACTTTAAACGTGCTTAATCACTAAAATCTGGATATGCAATTTTTAGCATGATTCCAGTACCTCTTGACGATAAGTGAAAAATTAGTCCTATTACTGAATCTTGAATTATCAACAACCAAATATACTTCCTTGTAAATACTGCTGTAGCAGAACTTTAGTATCTTGTCAGTAGTATTTCTCTTTTACATGTGCGTAAAGTAGGTTACATAGCAGCAGAAAATCCCATCTATATTTTCAGTCCATGAAATGATTCTTAGCTTTTGAAGAATCAAAAATATATTTGCCTTAACTCGCGCGTCTTATAGGTGTGTTAACATACAGAACCTCGTTTACCTAGTTCTTAGATAATTTATCCCCGCGTCTCGTTCGTTTTGCACTTCCGGTGAAATAATCGGAACTGTTTCCGGCACGTTGCGTGATTGTTACTTTACGAGTGCTTCCTCTGAAAAGATTTACGAATTTGTACGAAGAGGATTCTACATTTTATATTCTAATATCGCCGTTAACACAAATATCACATTCGGAAAGATGATACAGTTCTTGATTTAGTAATATATTTTTACCTCTCGCTAAGAGAGGTATTGGATACATGTTAAAAATCGCATATCCGGATTTTAGTGAACAAGCACTTTTTAAAGTCATTAGAATCCGATTTTAACATTTTTACAATGATGTCTGTGTGTGTGTGTGTGGATGTTGGAGGGACGGTTTCTCAAATTCTATAAGACAAAAGACCAATTTAACTACGTTTTTCTTAATCTAAAATTAATGGAAAGAGCTGAAAATGGTTTTGTAAATAATAATACATTTCCTATTTCTTATTTTATTACTCTTAAATATTTGAAATTACAGTTATATATCGAGGATATATTATATATCAGTGCAAAAAAACTTATAAATGTTAGGGATAAAAAACTGGAAAAAAGAGTATAGGACAGAATAGTAGAAAAATATTACAAGAGAAACCATGAGCCTACACGGCCTGAAGAGTTGAATATAATTATACATATACGCATCATATATAGCGCAATCTCCTCAATGAATTTGAAGAATCTCGACCATTTAGAAGTATAAGAGGAATCTTATTTATACCTAGAATAAATTTAAAAATATAAAAATGTATTACTAATAGATGTAATTAGAATTTTTGTGTGTGTACCAGAAATGTTAAATACAATGTGTAACTTATATAGCCTTATATGGAAATGGCGAGAGGTCTTGTGCTGGCCACAATAGATTTTTAAACTATACAGTACTAACCTAAAATATCGGTAATGAATATATTAAGAGCATAGGACATTGTTGCGAATACTATCCGAAATGTTTGTAAAATAAAAAATAAATATATCATCACGGCATATTACCCATTTCTGGGTGTGCCATTATCTACACATATGTAGACATCGGTAATGAAGACGATATATTTTACCGTGTGGGCGCTTATCAGGCGTCACGTCACGGGCACTCATAGCTGGTGTGGAGAGTGCACCACAGGGGTCACTTTTGTGCCATTTAAAATTTGGTGTCTGTCGGGATCGAACCCGGTTCTCCCAGGTTCGCGACCAGACACTCAGGCACGCGGCCACGGGACCCCAATGTTTGTATTGATTTGTAATTATTTTAAATAAGTATAGTATGACAAATATGTAAGTTATTTTGAAAAGTAGTTACTACATAAACTTCTAAAATCCACTTTTATTTCATAATTGTCAACGTTCATTTTAGCTACAATATGGCGGACGGGGACGAGTCAGCTAGATATTATCTAGGTCTAGTAGCTGTAGACACAATGCTACATTACTGTCCGAAAATATGGGTACACCTTATCATTACGGGAAAAGCAATTAAAAAAAGTTTGAGATTACTTGATTAGTTCTTTACCAGAGATGGTCAACTTAAATTACCAGTTAAACTACCAAATTACCATTATTTAAAGACAATGCAAGCACGAATATATCTAGAATCATAATGTCAATAAGTCATAAAGGTAAAAATATTAATAAAAGAATAAGTTACCGCAATTGTTTTGTTAATATTAAATAACATAAAAAGCATTTAGATCTTTGAACTTTAATAGTTATTGCCGCAATCTGAAATCTCTTAAAATCAGAATCAGAATTTGAAATTGTCACTAAATTTGTATACGAGCCCTGCATCAAAAGAATTGGCCTACATCTATTTATTATAATTTTTTGTGTAACAAAAAATTATTTACACTTTTTCAATTATTATTCCTAAACTTGCTTTTCTGTTATTATATTTCTTGGGTAACTCTTTCGTATTTAGGTGACACCTGGTAAACGCCATCAACAATATACAGATATATAGTTAGAACAAATTTGCACACCCAGAAATGGGTAATAAGCCGTGATCACATATATTTCTATTTTTGTTCTCGTAAGGTACGAATTTGATTGCATAAGAATTTCGTGTGGTACGGCCCTGTTCGTTGCACATCAACACTATCTCATTCACGGCCGGCGGCCATGCGGGTTGATCACGTATATTTATGTGTTCACCACCCCCAAATACCCACCAGCACCCTCAACACGATCTCGAAAAGGCGGATCGCGCTACATTGATTTTTCACATGTGCAACGCACAAACTAAGATCGGGATTAAGATTGCAAAAGACTCGACGTCTAATTAAATCTTCACAAAGAGAAATTCATTTTTGAAATGGCTATTCATGTTTGAATTCTTTATTTTACTCATTTAGTACTTACTTTACGTAGTTGCGTTTAGAATTTCTAGCAATACTAGTTCTCTTATTAAGGTTTAATTAGAATAGCTTAGAAAGCAGACCAACTTATTTTGATATGTTATTCCTTTTTAAGATTTTGAACAATTTGTTGTATTCTGACAATATTCTTTCTCTATTCCTTATAAATGTTCCAGCTAAATGTACAAGAACTTATAATTTGTTTAAGCTTCATGCAAGTAACACTAATAATTATAAATTTTCTTGCATAAATAGAATAATGGCAGTTTACAACAATCAATTCAGTCATCTTGATTTGTTTAGTTTATCTATTAATAGTTTTAAAAAATGTGTCAAAACTACTTTACGATGAGTTTTACTAGTGTAATTATTTTGTTTATTTTTATTAACTTCATTACTGTTTGGCTATTTTCTTTGTAATATTAAGTAAGAACGTTTATTTGGTCTCTGTTTGAGCTGTTAGTTCTCCTATTTTCTGAAATAAATAAATTTTGAGAGTAGGTAACTAGGTACTACTGTCAGTAGTCTACTGAAACAAGACAAACAACTCATTTGGAGACTTGAGATTGTCTCACTGCAGTCTCTATTAATGTCGTCAGATTTTAGGAATTTAGGGATTTAATTTTCTAGGTTCATACAACCACAATGAAATTATAAGAGAACTTTGTGTTGGTTATATATTTCGGTTAATTTTCCCTCATTTTTTAATTTAAAAGCAAATGGAATTATTTGTCTCGAATATCAGTGGTATTAATAATTAAATTTCATTAAAAGAGTTAAAAATTAGATATAACAATAACAATACAGAATCATTTCCTAAATACAATGTACACTGGCTTGCAAAAAAAAGTACACTTATTTTTTGCTGTATTGAGTCGGTCTTCATTATCAGTGTCATTATACTTAATTTCACGTAAGAAAATAGCATTGGTTTAGATAAGGACACAAATTCTGCATGTCACTTGCGAGGAACACTATGACTTTTTGATCCTATACTTTCCATAAACCCTAAAGCGTGCTTGTTCATTAAAAACTCACCACTGAATTTTTTGACCAAAGACAATACCTTCCTTACCTAAAGGTAACGGAAGGTAAAAACATAAAAACTCGGTTACTTAATTTTTAAGGTGTACGCGATTGTTCTGCAAGCCAGTGTACATTTTAAATAATTTCTTTATTCTCATATTCAAAAATTTTCAGTAAAATAGTAAGCAACAAAATATTTCCTACAAAATTTTCAAATTGTCAAATTGCCTGTAATACAGGGCCGGCGCTAGGGGCGAGGCGGCGAGACGTCCGCCTAGGGCGGCACTTTTTAAGGGGCGGCATTTTTTTCGATCGACGGCAAGAAAGAAATTTTTAATTTTTAAATATTTTTTGTTTATTAATACCTAAACACAAAAATTACTGCAAACTTAAAATTACTAAAGAGGTACATAGTTATTTATACAACAAGAGTAAAAAGTATAGTTTTATTTCGTGAATAGGAAAGTTTAACCGAACAAGCCGTAGGCCAGTTTGTCAAATCCTATGAGTGAAATAAGCTACTTGTTACTCGAATACTATTCAATTTTTTTTACATCTGCAATAAAAGTGTGAAAAAGGGCCATAATGGTTCATTATTTCATTTGTTTGCGTTTAAAGAAGTGCACACTTTTATTTGAAAAAAGACATACATTATAAATCCATTTTAATGAAAAAATTGTACTTTTTTAACACACATACGGACCTCATTGCTTCAAGAAAAACACAATAATGACCAACATGATGAAATAATTAATAATTGGGCACAAATTAAAACAAGAAATCGATTAATTTATGTTTGCATAAGCTGTGATTCAGATTAGAAGCGGTGTAGGAAATAAGTATATTTTAATTGAATATTTTAGAATTCTTATTTCCTACACCAATCCTAAGCTAATTTTTTTATCACTATTAGATTTCGATAAGTTGAACATCCTTAAAAAGCTAAATAAATTCTTTTCAATGGTGTAAATTTTCAATATAGCGTCAATGTAAAATCATAATTTTAATCAATTAACTCGAAATTTAATATATATAAAAGAAATTGAGCATAGTCGTTCAAAAAAAAATAAAAAATTATCGTAAAAAGTGTAACCCAAAATTCCCTATTATTTAAGATTTAGAAGTTGTTCGCATAAATAAAAATCAAAAATAACTGATTTTTTGCATTTATCTAGTGACCTATGATTTTTCCGAAAAAACAAATACGTCTTTAAATGGTCTACTAATAGGGCAACTTTACCCTAATTTAACCGACTTCGTAAAGGCGAGCCTGTAGAACTAGTTTTTTAATTTTATATTTTAAATAACCTACACCACCCCCCCCCCCCCCTTCAGTAGGGCGCAATAAAAAAAGGTTCGCCTAGGGCGGCAAAATAGTTAGCGCCGGCCCTGCTGTAATACTCTACCTTGTTCCAAAATAGAAATGCATTAGAATCGGTCTCTTGATCAGTATTTTTCGTTTGTTTATAAAAGAAGTCGGCAACAAATGTCATTTATACCCAGTCACAAGGCTGACACATTTTAAGCTGGGCTTAAACAAAAAAATTCAAATCGGAATTTTGACAGAAATATTCAATTACCTATTTGACGTTTCTTTTTGATACGATATTGACAATTTAAAGAACACTTAAAATTTAAGCGTTAACGGTAACTGACCATTAATATTTTTTATTATTTTTTTTTATATAAAAAACCTCTCAACAGGATTAAATCCCAATTACTGAGTAGGTTCACATACACAAACATCCATGCCTTAGTGGGATTCGAACCCAGAACCCCGAGCACACTCATGACTAAGAGGCGTTGCATTTAAAATGCTAATTTGAAAAAAGCGCTTCAATTTGTAAAAATACGAATACCTATGTGTATTAATACGAGTATACAAGCTTTCTACGATATTAACCTAATCTACGTAAAAGAATGTATAATAAAATTGTATGTATTAATATCGAACTGTTACCATTACCATTAAAAGACATTGACATAGGTGCCCATTGATGCAGCACGCCTGTAACGTAATACATGCTCTTATTTGATTTTATTTCATATTTTTGCACAACTCCCAACTAACTTTTTACTCACATAAACTTTATTTGCGGTCGATTTGCGGTTCAGTAAGAAATGTACAGGTAAATATTTACAATTGCTTATACTTCTTGCTTCTAAAAACAAATTAATTCTGAGTTATTTCTTGATAAACACAATGTAACAATAATTTACGCTACCTATCAGGGTGTATCAGAGCTCGTGTAACAAAAAAGAATAGTGTATTCCTGAGCTAATTTTGAGTAAAAAATGTTATATGAAGATATGTCCGGAAACTTTTCGTTACCTCATCAAGCACATTTTTATTAATAACTCTGATCCTAGTTGCACTAAAATTTTGAAACTTGGTATGAGAATACTACTTATTTACATGCATATTTATACTTTCTTTTGTTTCTGTATCTCAACCAGAGGCGTCTCATATGAGGGAGACGAAGATTTTTTATCGTTATTTTTTTACATACATATTAACATTTTTTTATTTTTACCTATAAAATATTACGTGCAATACAAAAATTTACAAAAAAGGTACTGTTGATAAAACTTGATATACGCAGTAGTTTTTGAGATATTTTAATGTTTAGAAAAAAAAATCTGTTGTGGCCATCACAAAACCTTCCGTCAATTCAATGTATTTCGTACAAATCCGATACCAAAAGTTCCTTGGAAAAGATTCTATATATCCTGTAAAATTGTAACACGAACACACTATTTTTTACAAATTCCATATTGCAAGTTTCTTTGAAAAGATTCTATAAATCCAATATAATTATAACACGAATGTACATTCTGTAAATTGCACTTCACACTTCCTCATTCCTTCACACAGTTCTTCCTCTCTCAAATATTCTGCTACACAGACCTTCCATCTTCTCTTTGGCCTTCCTCATACTCCCGGCATTGAAACGGCAAGTCACTTATGCGAGGGACACTCTGTTACTTATGTTATTTTCTGATCCTATACTTTCCACTTTGGTTTTGCACTTGACACTGACATCTGTCAATTAGAATTTTTTGAATATATCTGCTGTTTCCATAATTTTAGCAAAGCTAACTGATTTTTGAAAGTTAACCTCTCTTAATCTCTCTATAACTCTATATCTATTGAATATGAAGGAAAATGTATAATCAAATAGTATAGAGAATAAGATTTTCTTTCATATTAATGATCACAAAATGTCGAAAAATGATATTTAACTGCGTTTTTCCCAGAAAACCTGTTAAGAACTTCAAATAAGGGTACTTCCGGTTGACCAATTATAACCAAAATCTAATCAGCTCTTCATATGGTTGTAAAGAAGAGGAATACGAAAGAATCATATTTTTTTGAATTGTAGTTTTGGAGTTATCGTCGGAGAAAAAATTGTCACACACACATACACACGGACACACACACAGACACACACACACACATACATACAGACATCAATGTAAAATTAGTAATATCGTATTCTAGGGATCTTAAAACGTGCTTATTTATTAAAAACTCACCACCGAATTTTTTGACCAAAGACAATACCTTCCTTACCTAAAGGTGACGGAAGGTAATTAATTATCCAAAATATTTAGTTAACAGTTAAAAATCAATCAACTTACCTTAGAAAACGGAGCAAAATATCAAAACGAAACAAAACTGTTTATAACTATTGTTAATTACGTTATTTTTAATACTAGGTATTTTTTTTTTTTTTTTGAAAATAAAAAAGTGGAAAATGTTAGTGCATCTTTCGTAGGCTCCCTGTATCTTTTTAGAATCCCAAATATCTTTTACCTTTATATTTTCATAGGCCCTAGACACTATGCCTAGTGTGCCTATGTATTAGGCTAATTTAGGATCTAAATTAAGCAAGCCTTTCGTCATTGCTTACGTTTTTCAAACTATATTAGCTTCACATCCTGTTGTACAATATTTCATAGTGAATTATTTAAAGTATATCTGCTAACAAATAGTTGATTAAACTGACATTAAACTGTTGTCACGCTATATCACGCAAAATCAATTAACTTAAAATATCCATAAAAATTATGAAATTAAATGAAACTGTTTTAAATTCAATTTCTAAAACATTATTAAGCTCTTAAAATTGATAAAATAATTTACAAGTGTAAAAGAGGCCATAGAAAATATATTCCTTGGAATTTGAATAAAATAAAATATAAAGGACACATTTTTGTATCCTTATTGTACATCCCTTTTCAAAATTCTATATCCCCATTCTTTATGATAAAAGTACTAAAAATAATTTATGAATATTATCATAATTTATGTGGAAATAAAATGCGCACGCCACTGTCCGTTATCAGGTGACAAAGGAAGGATTAGAGTGGGCGTGTGAACAGCCAGTGTCGTAGAAGTGGGGCGGGCAAGGCGACAGGTCACCCGATAAAAAAGTGCAGCGATTGCTTCCGGTCAACATTTAACTTTCCGGGCAAAAAATCCGGAACGACGCCGCAGATGGCTAGGGGAAGATTTTCAACTGAAATTATTGACACAAAAAGCCAAGTAATATTTACAGATTCTTTAATTACCTTCTATTTATTTTAAGATATGTAGGTAATAGAGTACCTACATATTTAAAGCATAAACAATTTTCTTCGTAAGATGAATATTTGAAGTAGGATAATGAAATTATTTTTATGGAATCAGAATAAATTTTAGAGATCAAGTTTGAGAACATTATTAAAATGTCATAATAAAATATAATATGTTATTGAAAATATAAAAATCTGATGTAGCCAGCACATTACATTCCGTCAATTCTACTTATCCCATACCAAAAGTTCCTTGGAATAGATTCTGCCGTGAGTATTTTTTAACGTGAAACATTGGATGTGTCACATCCATGATTACGACTTGACATTTGATTGACAGCAATGTATTTGCCTGTCCCATTTAAAATGAAACATAGGGAATGAATTTGACATTTGACAAGACGTCAATAGAGGTTAATTTTGTTTAAATTAAATTAGTTGTAGAAAAAATATTGTGTGTACCTCGTGCCTGAGTGATTTTCTGACTTTGCTAAATTTCTTACAATATTTAAACATAATTCATTCCCTATGTTTCATTTTAAATGAGATAGGCAAATACATTGCTGTCAATCAAATGTTAAATCCTAACTTATAAGAAAATTCAACGGTTATCAGTCATATTGACCAGATGTCATTAGGGGTTAATTTTGTTTAAATAATTATGTGGTTTTCTGACTCGGCTAAATTTCTTACAATATTTAAATATAATATTTCTGTCAAATTCGTTCCCTATGTTTCATTTTACATGGGACACGCAAATACATTGCTGTCAATCAAATGTCGAGTCGTTATCATGGATATGACAAACCAAATGTTTCACGTTAAAAATACACGAACATATAGCATTTTCTACAAATTCTATATCGAAAGTTTCTTTATTGCCTGTATTCCTTTCATTTTCATTTATTATGTACCTCGGCACTAATGATCCTTTTTATCACTCATATAGTTTATTTTTCTCATTAATGATAATAGATTAGAATAGATAGAAATATTTGTATTGATTCTCGCCAACAAACAGACGTACAGAGAGAAGATAGACTGACAACCACTGAGGACTACATTTTATATTATACAGAATTTAATAAATAGAAATAAATACTTACATTAAATTTAACCAGTGATAGAACTCGGTAAGAGAAACAATATATCTTAGTAACTTTTTTCGAAATCGCAATTTATTTTAAATTTTAAAGTATTTCTCATATTAATAAGAATGAAAAGTTTTAACTAAATTTGGTTTTTGTTAATGTACTTATTCATACACATACGATTATATGTAATTTGGATTTTTCTATCTATATTTTAACAGAAAAGTAATGATTCATATTCCGTATGTTCTTAATGTACTTATAATTTTGTGGTTAAACTTATACTTTATTATTTTTTAATTACTGTTAATTTTCCTGATTATAATACTTTTTCGCAATTATAATAAAAAATTCGATTAGGAAACATTAATATCTTCTTGATGTTCGTGAAGAATAATTATTTTAGAAAGTAAAGGAAATGTCATTAAAAGAAAATGATAATTGTTCAGCTTACGTGTAAATTTTATAATAGAGATAACTTTTTGAATATTGCCTAACTGTATAAATGACAAATGTATAAATTTTCTGTTTAATTGCACATCTTCTAGAAAGTTTATTGTTATTGCGAAATCTTTTTTACGATAATTTATTTTATTATTCACAATTACTTTGATGTATTTTCAATCTTAAACTTAGCTGTACACGTTGTAAGGTCCAATTAGATGTATGTTATGGAAATGAAGTTTTATTTTGAACGGAACTATAAATATAATCAAAAAATAACAATTAAAAGATTAAATATTTTGTAAAAACGGTGTACAGTGTGTTATGGTCCCGTGCTTGAGTGTCTGGTCGCGAACCTATGGAATCGAGTTCGATCCCGACCGACACCAAATATTTTGAATTTTAAAGTCACCCTTGTGGTGCACTCTCCGCGCCAGCAATGAGTGCCCGTAAGGTAACGCCTGGTAAACACCCCCACGGTACAAATATGTCATCATCATTACCGAAATCTGTGTACAACGCAGATTGGCACATTCAAAAATGGGTTATATGCCATGATGACATATTTATTTTATTTTTATTTCAAAAAAAAAACCTAATTCGGAGTAGGTTTTGAACACGTATGTCTGATCATTATTCAATTCAAAAGTCATGTTGTCAAAATTGATCGTGAAATGTAATTTTAAAGAGAAAAGATAATAAAGAAGGATGAAGAATTTTGCTTTCACTGTTTTTTAATTTATTTCTATTTCTAAAATAAGGATTCAAGAAGAAAAGCTAATGACTCGACATTTGATTGACAGCAATGTATTTGCCTGTCCCATTTAAAATGACGGAATTTATCTGACAGAAGTATTAAATTCAAAAATTTAGTCGAGTCAGAAAACCACAAGCTGCACACAATATTTCTTCTACAACTAAATTTAATTTTTAGAAAACAGGTATGATTATTTAAACAAAATTAACCTCTAATGACATCTTGTCAATATGGCAGATAACCGTTGAATTTTCCTATAAGTTACGACTTGATTTGTTTGACAGCAATGTATTTGCCTGTCTCATTTGAAATGAAACATAGGGTATGAAATTGACAGAAGTATTAGATTTAAATATTGTAAGAAATTTAGCCGAGTCAGAAAATTACTCGGGCACAAGGTGCACGCAATATATTTTCTACAACTAAATTTAATGTAGAAAGCAGGTTTAATTATTTAAACAAAATTAACCTCTATTGACGTCTTATCAAATGTCAAATTCATTCCCTATGTTTCATTTTAAATGGGACAGGCAAATACATTGCTGTCAATCAAATGTCACATCGTAGTCATGGATATGACAAACCCAATGTTTCACGTTAAGAAATATACTCACGGAATTTTTATTATGAATTCCTGTACAAAATAAATGTTCCAAGTCTCAAGTAAAGTGAAATCGACCCCATAACTGGTTTAAATGGGATCAGAAAGAAGTATTTAAATAAATTTCAATAAAAATATTACGATAAAGAAATTTATGGAAAATTATAAATTACTTTTATTTAAAATGGGGTACTGACTTTTATATTTATAACATTTTGTTTAAACCAAAAATTCCTTTAATGATTTTTTATAAATTAATTGTGTCGTTGGGTAAAAACTATTCAGAATATTTTTTTTTATAAATGTAAATAAATAACAAGTGTGAAATGCATAATTAGTTAAATACATAATCATTTTTGAAAACTAAATATAAATTGGTTACTTACTTTTTGGTTGGTTTTTCAAACAAAGCAGTTTAAGTAAACAATTACTTATTATTCAAATTGTCACTTTTATATTTGCAAATATTTGTATTTCGAAAACATTCTAAATGAGCCAACTTCTTCAATTTAAGAAACAAGTTTTAAAATACTCAAATATGTAAAGAATAAGGTTTTATATAATTTACAAATCAGAAAAATAGGTATAACAGAATGTCAATTTTCACAAAAACATACAGAGAGATCAAAAATAACTGATTCAGTTGGCAAGACTTGAAAAATAATTGAAATTGTAAAAATGATATATAAATTTATTTCCTGTTTTTGGCACTTTGGACACTGAATTTCAAAATTTAAATTTGTGTATATTTACTACTTTTTATTAAAATGGTTTCACTTTTATTTCTTACATTACCCACAAGCAAAATTACTCAAAATCTTATTAGCTGTCAGGCCTCTGACATAACCTATTTGTATTTATGGTTAAAATGACATGTCAGATAGTGTTTCCGCTTTCACTGGTGTTGGATAAACTGTGGAATAAAAAAATCACCAGAATTGTGTTGCCAACTGCATCATTTCTTTTTGATCACTCTGTACTTTTGGGAATTACTAACATTGAAAGTTTCTTATCGATTTTAAATAATTCGTTCCTAAAATTACTAAATTTGACATTGGTTGTTTTTTTTATTAGCATACGAAAATATATTAGGAATTTGAATATGCCAATATTTTTATTTAAAATTAAAAAAAATTAAATATTGATTTTAATAGTTACAGCACATGCAGATTACTGTTAATGGGGTTCTGTACTATTTTTACCTCTCGCTACCCTTGGTGAGGGAGGTATAGGGAGAGTGCTAAAAATCACATATAGAGATTTTAGTAAATGACCACTTTTTAAGGTCCCTAGAATCCAATTTTAACATTTTCACGATGATCTGTGTGTGTGTCTATCTGTGTGTGTGTGTGTGTGTGTGTGTGTGTGTGTATGATATGTGTATGGATTTTGTTAACGCTCTAACTCAAATACTACCATTCAGAAAATTCTAAAACTTTGTATTTCTACCCTACTTATTCTAATATGGACAGACACCATTGGATTTTGGTGTAAATCGAATAACCAGAAATGGCACTTTACCTGAAGCTCATGATGGTTTTTCTTCAAAAAATACCACTAAATGCCATTTTTCGCATTTTTTGTCATTATGAAAATTAAAGATTATTGAATTTTCTACAGGAATACATTAATACTTTTTCTATATATTTTACAGATAAACTTAAAAACTATTTTTTTTTATACATCCAGAAGCCTAAGATAAACTCAATTCCTTTGTTACACAGTTCATATTTCAAATGAATGTAACTACAGGTGAATGTCGCTGCCAAAAAACTAAACACTTCAAATTAAAAATAGTGACATTTTAAAAAGAAAATATTTAATAAAGAAATGCAATGGAACAGTTTGTAGCATTAGTAAATACAGAGGTAAGTATTTAAATTAATAAAAATTAAATAGCGGGAGGTTTTGTGTTGGCCACATCAGATTTTTTTATGAAATTTTATCTACACTAAAAGCGATTTATAATTTTAGAAAGGCTTTATTGCTAATCGTTAAGTTGTAATATATTTTTTAATATTTTGTGATGTAGATTTTGTTCTCAAACAGTGGACTTGGATAATAATTAGAGTCACATATATTGATCTTTTTCAGCACTTATAAAAATATATAAATATTTGTTAAAATAACTTTTGTAGTCAATAATTGGAAGTATGCGTGGATGCATCAAGTGAAATTAGTTTTTCATTTGGTTTTAACTATTTTAGATCATTTATTACTTACTTCTATTGAATTTTTAACTGAATGTTTTGCAATGAAATTTGTGTGTTTATATTGACATATCTCGTTTATATAATTATACATATTTTAATTTTTGTTAGATCTAATGATGCTAATTTTATAGCGAAACTAGTAATCTAATAAAAATATTTGTTAAAATAAAAACCCTGTATTTCAATATTTTGAAAAATGTATTATAAGTTTCACCACGAGCTTACACAATTAAAGAAATTAATTTTATTTGCAATATTAAGTATTTCATTTTGTCAATATTTTTCCTGGGGCAGAGAAAACTTATTACTTATTAATTAAATTTAATTACTTTCAATTATTTATTAATTTTTGCAAATATTTCTCTTCAAATCATTTTTCTTCCTCCCCCCTCTAATTTTTCTGTTCCTGTATATAGTAACCTATGCTCTGTGAACCTGCTTATTATTCAACTATTCTACCTTTTATACTGACTGCAGCTGATTATAACAGTGTAAGTAAAGTAAAGCACTGACTTTGTATTTAATCAACGCTAGGCTAGATAACGTATCAGCTATAGCGTTACGTTAACGATTTAGTTACTCTCTCAAGTATCAAGTACTTCAGTAGCTTTGCTGCTTGCATTGAGTACTGCACGCTTTTAGAAGGCTATATAGTGTACTGAGAAATGGTTTAGTAGTTAGGAATTAGTGTATTTGTGATTTGTGAGTGAGAGTTAGTGAATATTGAAAAGGAACTGAGTTTTACAAATATAAGGGTAGGCATTTTAAATATTAAAAATAAATTAATCCTAAAAAATAATATTAATAGACTTTTAATCATAATTTAACAATGATAGCTTGTTTTCTGTAATACAATTTTATTACGAATTAAAGAAAGTAAAGTACACAACAAAACAAATGAAGCATTTAAATTTAATGGGATATATATATATATATATATATATATATATATATATATATATATATATATGCATTTTTATTTTTTATGTTATAAAATAATTCAACAAAACGTTTTTGCACAAAACCGTAACGATAGATGCAACTTTTTTCTTTCGTTATACTCGCCGACAAATAAATATGGACTGATGCTCAATTTATCCCTTCTCCCCACCCTGTCCCTTGCCCTGCTATGTTGCGGCTTTTTCATAACTCAACATTTTCAACATGACCAATGGAATTGGCAACAGTGTATAAATATCCAGAACATACTTATTTGACGGCATGTATAATATTTTTATTCATTTTGTACATACTAAGCATTTACGATATTGACGTCCAGTGTACGTGTCAAATTACGTATTTTTAGTACTTAGTTTCAACTATCTAATGTCATTCTTCCTTTTTTAAATTTTTGGACTTAACTGAAAGAAAATTTTAATGCAAAATATTGAATATAATAATAATAATAATAATAATAATAATAATAAATATTATCTATTAAGGGTCAATCTTATAATCTCTGAGTTAAAATTTTAACTACCATTTAAGTAAACAAAACTGAAAAGAAATGAACTGTCAAATGACAAATATATAATTGCTGCCAATAATCAGATTTAGGGCCGGTTTTTCAAAACTCTAGTTAAAATTTTAACTAAGAGTTAAATGAACAAAATTGAAACGAAATGAACTGTCAAATGACAAATTTATTATCGCTGTCAACAAAACGATGCAGTATCGTTTAATTAACTAGAAGTTAAAATTTTAACCAGAGATTGAAAAACCGTCCCTTAATATTGTTTATTTAACTGGCAGTGAAAATTTTAACTGAAGATTGTTCAATTAAATTAAAATAAATAAATAAATATTAATATAGCATCACGGCATATTACCCATTACTGTGTCAATCTGCTTTGTACGCAGCTATCGGTAATGATGACAGACGTTTATCCCGAAATAATTTTTACGGCGGTCGGGGGTCGAACCCGGGTCACCAGAGTCGCAACCAGACACTCAGGCACACTACCACGAAACCCCATATCTAAATGAATAAATATTATAAATATATCATGTCGGCTTGTTACCAATTTCTATATTTGTAAATCTGCTAATCTCATACCGTTGAGGGAGTTTAGCAGGCGTCACTCACCGGATCTCAAAGCTGTCGTGGAGAATGCACCAAAAGGAATTCTTTTGAGCTATTTATAAATTGGATATACTTTTCGTATTTGAAGTTTTCGTAGGTCAAATTGAACCCGGTCCGTCTGAATCAAAATCGGTCACCTAACGCAAACAGCCCCGCGACCTCTTCCAAAATTGAAATAACTCTTTTTGAAATAAGATTCTAGTACATTGTTGCTAGTATGTGTCATTCTTAAACAATTACTGGTAACATTTTGTTATTTGGGGTTACTAAGACTGCATTAAATAAAAGAAATTGGACAAAAGAAAATCAAATCAGACTAACCTTACTGTTCTACTAAAAAATTTCTTTTATAGAAATTGTCAACTATTTAAAAAGGAGTAAATGGAAGTAAAAACAAAAAAAAAATATTACAAATATCAGTTACAGAAAGCTATTCAAGCATTGGTTTGTTCACCCACTTGCCTCTACGCGGCTCTTACCCGAATTTGTAACTCTTGTTACTTTCTTACTTAGATACCGAGAATAGCTTTTATTCACTATCTTTATAGTAATATACGGATTCCTAACCTTTTGGAGGTTGGGAAATACGTCAACTTTAATGACAATCTCTTGGGTTGCAAATGTTTTTGTAGAGGTTGCCTAGCAACATTGTCATAGATCGTTATAATAAAGTAGGCTAAAACAAATTTTAAGAGAACTGTCAAAAATATTAATAAAATTAAAGGTTATAACTCAGTGATTTATTTTGAAAATTATTGATTTAAAATGAGGATGATTGTGAATAAAATAGTATACATAACCTCGGTGGGAGTTTCATCACAGCCTCGCGCTTTATCTCATATACATAAGCCCTTGGCTGTAATGAAACATCTCCCACCTTGGATGTAATATACTATTATGTTAAATAAATAATAATTTAACTGCAATGATATAGCAACAAATTTTAAACTATGAAATTTTAGTGGAAAGTGAAAAATAAATTGACACGTTTCAAGAATTGCATAAGAAGTTATAGTAAAAATATCATAGGATATATTGAAATATTTCAGAAAAACAAAATTTGCTCAATCCTAATACAAACTGTTGTTTTATATGTGACTCAATATTTAATATTTGAATTCATATTGAATGATATCTGTTCGGGAAATATCGAGGGGAATGTACTCAAATTTTAATTTTTCTATAAATTATAGTCTCTCTCTCTCTCGACGACAATAACTTAGACTAATAGTGCTCGCAGATGTTAACGTTTGTAGACCAAGGTTTAGACAAACTCACAATGCCAGGTTTCGCAAATTTAAAAGCTTGCATAGGATTTTTTATTTTCCTTGTCTAACGCGCGACTTCTGTTTGAACTAAATTTCGGGTCAAGGTTTGAAGTAATTATTAAATCTTAGCATTATCGAACAAGTTTTACATCGACAATGTTTTGTACTTAACGAAAATTCAATAAAATCTTAGATAATATTAATAAATCGTAGATTAATTTTGTTAATCTACATTCTAAATAAAGTGCTGAGTAAAGTAATTTCTCTTTTTTTATTCTAATATACTTCAGTTTAGTAAATGAAAAATGTGTTAAAACCTTTGACATGAAAAATTGTTTTTTCACTACTAACCTATAAACATATCATTATTGACTCATTATTGTTCCGCGAAATTGTTTTTGTATACCTAGGCCAAGGTCAATAATAGTGTCAAAATTGTTGACCTAGGTTAATAATAATGACAAAATTATTAACTTAGATCATTAATAATGTCAAAATTATTGACCTAGGTCAATAAAAATGTTATCGTTTTCATTCCATTATTTTTAACACCAGATGTCATATTGCGTCAGTTGCCAATATAATGGAATAAATTTCGCAACTAATTCTTATAATTAGGTATGTGCTAGTAGTGAAAAAAATAATATATACACCACGGTTATGAAGAGCATTATTGTCCTCGCGAATTATAATCCCTCGGTTCCCTCGGGATTATAATCTTTCGCTCGGTCTATAATGATATTCTTCATAACCTTTATGTATAATAACTACCTCTTCCTTGGTAACTATGGTAACGTAGGCCTACAATAATTATAACTTAGGTCAATAATACAAACTGGCACTTTTCAAAGAAACTCAAGCCTCCGAATCCAAATATTATTTGCAACACTGTAAAACATACTCCGAAAAGTGTCATATGACGGAATAAAATACACTCCTTACGCACAACTGCATCGAAATTGTTGATTTACATCTTAATTATTATATTATATTACAACATTACGCTCGCCGAGCTTTTTGCCAGTTTTACCGCCCGCCGGGCTGTAAAAAAGCTAAAACGCCCGGTAATATTTTATTTAATTATTGAATTTTAGAAGTTTTTCTTTCGGCCCTCTATATACGTAAATAACTATTACATATTTTATTTTACTCTGTTACTACTACATTTCACTCCGTTGGTATTATATTTTACTCTATTTATCGATAACTCCTAACTCGGACTAGAGCAGTGCTTCCCAAACTGTGCGCCGCGATGCCCTGAGGTACAGTGACGTGCTTACAGGGGCGCCCTATTCCATTATTTAATATTTTTTACTAAAATTAAAAGTAGCCCACATGGTTTTTGAATCGGACCATCTATGTGTTTTGCGATAAAGAACATACAATCGCTTGCCCGTTTGCACCGAAGTTTCTTAAATTTACACGTCAAATTTACTGTAAAAGAATAGCTTCTTAGCTGCTATTTTATGAAATATAATATTAACATTTACTCTCAAGCATCAAACTGAATCGAATTGTATAATTCATTTTTGTTTTTCTAAAGTGTCATACAAACAGATGGATATCACTAGTGTGCCATTCGGAGTTGTATTTATATAACTAATACCCGGTTGCACCGACGTTTCTTAAATTTACACTTAATAAAACTGAACTTACATTCAGTATCACTTAATTTTTATCTACTGTTGCACACATATTTTTTTTAATAGCCTTAAGTAAGTGGAGTTTATATATTTTTAAATTGTACTTTTAGTAAAAGAAAAATAAAATTTATATATTTTGTTTGTGTTAAAATTTGGAGGTTATATTGGTAAGTTCGATTCAAATAAAATTATAGTTTTTAAAATTGAAGTGTAATTAATTATATTCTTTGTTTTTAGCAAAAATGGTATCAGACGAAAAAAGAGCGAACACGAAATGACAACTAAATTAAATTAATAAGTAAAACATTGAAAGAAAAATGAATGCAATACTTACATGTCGTTATAAAATTCAATATTATATTCTATTAAAATCAGTAATTGCAATACTGTATATTTGGTTAATCGAAACCGTTGAAAAAAAAACATGATCAGAAAGAGTATGAAAATGATCAGATCTGTCGTATATTTGCCTTGGAATTCCGCATAAAATTAAATCCAATGCATCTAAATCGTCATCATCGACAATAAAATCAATAACTTCAATGAATCTGATAGAAATTAAAAACGTTTCCATTCAATATAACCTCACTACTTACTTAACTGCAAGACAAACTGTCAATTTCGGAGGCTTAAATTTATGGAAGCCTTAAGATGTTTATGGAGAGTTTAGCGCACGGTGCAACGAAATAAAACTAAACTTAAGGCTAAACTAAACTTAAATTCTTAAGTGGTATCGGTGCAACTGGGCATAAGCAATCTAACCCTATCAAGTGTGCCCTGCAACTGTTAGTTAGATGCTTTCTCTTGAGGCGTCGTGTAAAATTTATTGTAATCTAAGGGCGCCATAAACCTAAAAAAGTTTGGGAAATTTACTTAATTTTTAATGCGTAATTTGTAGTTCACCTGTGGGTCAAATATTTATTATTATTATGGAATAAAACTACTACATATGTTTTGAATATGATAATAAAATACGTCATAGTGGTTAAATATAACATTCAATTATAGTGATAATCTCAAGGAATTCTTTTAAAATAAATTTATTCGTATAAACGGCATCTCATACTGGACCTTGAGATAAAAGATACCTACAGCATCTATAACTTCTAAAAATATTTTAGATTTTACAAATGTGTCAACCAGAAGGTCTATTCTAAATTTATAGCCACATGTGCTATCCGCTATCCGCTATATAAGTTCCACTACTAGCCAATAGATGGATTCAAGTCGGATAGCCACATGTGCTATCCGCTGTATAAGTTCGACTACTAGCCAACAGATGGATTTAAGTCGCATAGCCACATGTGCTATTTGTTAGAATTATAAATAATTATTATAATTTAAATAGGTACTTACAATATAAAGATATTAATCAAATATTATTGATATAACACACGAACACAAGTATTTGATCACAAAATTGAAAAGCCGAACTACTTGTCAACTTGACATCTGGCAATATTAATAAGTTCCACTACTAGCCAACAGATGGATTCAAGTCAGATAGAGGGATGGAGACCCCCATCTGTTGCCTAGTAGTAGAACTTATATAGCGGATAGCGGATAGCACATGTGACTATGAATTAGAATAGACCCCCAGCACATCAATCTATCAAACACGGCAAGTTTCGAAAGTCTTTTCTGAATTTGGATTAATAGAAACCATAGCTACACCTCCTCATGAAAAGGCTTTAAAAGAAACACCAGGGATAATTATATTGTTTTAAAATATCATATTGTAATTCCATATATAAATTAGTAATAAATATACTTTTGTTAAAATTACTCTGTTAGTGGTGTTTAATTTAATACATTTTGAGTAAAATAATTATTAATCCAGTTGGTGTTACATTCTTTTGTAAAAGTGTTACAGTTACTCTGTTCTTCGATTTACTCCTACTCCTAATGTTGAATTATTATTATTATTATTATTATTATTATTATTATTCATAATAATAATAATAACACAAAAGGTGTTAACCATTACTCAAAAATAACTCTACATCTGTGTGGACCTTGAAAGGGTTAAAAACATTTTGTAGGAAAGTATACAATGTATTTCATATTCAATGAAAAAAAAAATCGGTTGTGGCCAGCACAAAACCTTCCGTCAATTCGATGTATTTTGTACAAATCCCATACCAAAAGGTCCTTAGAACAGATTCTATATAATATCATGTAAAATCAAACACGAACACATACTATTTCTATTCTATAAATCCAATAAAATTATATCATAACATACACTAAGTAAAATGCACTTGACACTTCTTCTTATTCTTCAGCTACCCCTATTTTATTAGAGGTAGCTGTTTCCTCTTTTCTTCCACTCATTCCTGTCCAACACATCTTCTTGACACAGGCATTCCTTTCAGTCTTCTGCGATACAGTCCTTCCATCTTCTCTTTGGCCTTTCTCTGTGTGTCACTTGCGAGGAGCACTATGACATACCAATTTTGTGATCCTACACTTTCCATATTTGGTTTTGCACTTGCAACTGACATCTGTCAATTAGAATTTTTTTAATATATCAGCATCAGCTGTTTCCATGATAAATAGCAAAGCTGACTAATTTTTGAAAATTAATTTCTTTATAATGCTTTAAATCTACATCTATTGAATATGAAGGAAACTGTATAATCAAACTGTATAGCGAATATTTTCTTTAATATGTATAATAACAAAATGTCAATAAACAATATTTAACTGCGTTTTTTTAAGAAAAACTTAAAAACTTCAAATAAGGGTACTTCCGGTGGATCAATTATAACCAAAATCTAATCAACTCTTCATATGGATGTACAGAAGAGGAATACGAAAGAATTATAATTTTTAGAATTGTAGTATAGTATTGGAGTTATCGTTGGAGAAAAATTTGTCACACACGGACATACATACACACACACGGACATACATACATACACACACACGGACACGCGCACACACACACATGCAGACATCATCTTAAAAATACAAATTCGTATTGTAGGGACCCTAAAACGTGCTTATTCATTAAAAACTCACCACCCAATTTTTTGACCAAAGACAATACCTTCCTTACCTAAAGGTGACGGAAGGTAATAAACAAAATTATATGTATGTACAAATAAATATTCATATCATGTCAATAATGCATTTCTTAAAACCAATTAATATATTGTAAGATCTACGTCATGTTATAATGGTATTATAATAACTTTTATGTGTATAATAATAACAGATACTCACTTTACATATGAAGTGACATACCGAAAATAATTTTAGCATTTTTTAAATAATCCGAATATAAATAATAGAGTAGTATATTATTTACCTGACCTGTAATTAGGTACTGTTATTTATAAATTTTCCTTTTTTATTTAAAACGATAATGACATTTAAAATTAGTTTCTTATCAAACATGTTATTTATATTTACCGGGTGTCTACTTTTTCCCGAACATAGGAAATTCAATATTAAAATTTTGATTTGGCAATATCTCTTTACCTATTAATTTTAGAACAACAGTGTAATGAAGAAAACTAAGTTTGTTCAATTGTTTTTATGTCTAAGTTAGAAGCAAAAGAAAATACACGATTTAAGGCAATTATCAGAGTGCCATAAAAAAAAAACAATAATTTATGTTTCTTGTTTCTGACATATTTGACAGATTTAATATTTCTTTTTATTTTATTATTGTTAGAGTAATAGGAAGATAATGTAGAAGAAAAAATAATAATCACAATTTCTAATAATAAAATAAAAAGAAATATCAAATCTAAATCAAATTACCTTGGGGTACCGGGTTCGATCCCGACCGACGCCAAATATTTCAAATTTTAAATGGCACAAAAGTGACCCCTGTGGTGCACTCTCCATGCCAGCAATGAGTGCCCGTGAGGTGACGCCTGGTAAGCGCCCACACGGTACAAATATGTCATTATCATTACCAATATCTGCGATAAAGCAGATTGGCACACTCAGAAATGGGTAATATGCCGTGATGATATATTTATTTATTTTATTTATAAATCAAATATAAATTATTGTTTTTTTTATTTCATGGCATTCTAATAATTGCCTCATATCGTGTATTTTCTTTTGCTTAACTCCTACATAAGAAACAAAATTAATAGGTCAAAAATATCGCCAACTGAATTTCCTATATTCGAAAAAAAAGTAGTATACCCAGATGAAGCTTTAAAAAAATATGTCATTGAAAATAATGACCATTTAAAGAAGTTTAAATTGTATTTTTGGGATTTAATGAATACTCTAAAGTTTTTCCAAAATTGCACCATCTAATGTAGGTATACCAGCACCAGCTAATTTATGTAATGTACATAATTTTTTCCCTCATATAAATCATAATGAAAGTTTAAAAGAACCAATAAATAGTTATTTTCGTAACAAGTTATGAAAAATACCAAATATCATGCGAGTGTAAATTGACGCACGACGCGTAGCGGAGTGCAAGTCAATACACTCGAGCTAAGATATTTGTTTTTCATGCAAGTTATGAACATTATTTTTTAGACGAGCTTAAATAAATTTTACTTTTTTTACAAAACTGAAATTTAGGTTCAAACGTACGGACAGCTGACAAATGAATAATGTATACATATAGCCAGAAAATAATGACATAGTAACCTAGCAACCGTGTCAACTATTACGATATGAAATATATCGTAACACTAATGTCATAAGTTCAACTTTCAGTGTTAGGATACTACGTTGATATGTCATACTTATCACAATGGTCGTCTAAAAACTAAATATTTTGTCTTATTTTCGCCACTGATTGAATTTATTGTAATGTTAATTTTTTGATTAAAATACGTACGTCACATTTATTTAATTATTGAAAGTAGTGAGTCGTTTCAAAATTTAAAAAAATGGCACCAAAAAAATAAATTTCTCATAATATTCGTGTAAAAACTAATGTTTTGAGTAGGCTTAGCTTACGACAAAATTAATGGTATCTATCATTGGGATCAAGACAATTAAAGCGCACTTTACATTGTAGAAGTTTCCATACTATTGCATTTGAATTTAACATTAAGTGACATTTATAAATAAATTATAATAATATCGACTCATGCGCGTTCTGAATATAAATCGTGTGAAACGATTATTTTAGCTCTTCATAAAAACGAAAAAATTAATTATAAAGAACTCATTTATATGAGTTTTTAGTCTATTTTTGTGACAAAAAAATAATCAATTGCATTGTTTTTTCACCGTTAGTAGAGATGTTGTAAGAATTTTTCTACGACTTCCTAACTACTAAATTTTAAAAGATATTGTTCTTTAAAGAGCCTCAAATTTGAAAATATCACGAAATATCCATTAGATATTTTACGATTAAATATTGAAATTTGTGTAATATTTTCACAGTCTCGTGATGAAATGGTTGGATGAAATCCGGCGTCTAATTTATGATTGGTCTGAGGTGCGTGTTGTCACTACAGGTCCCTGGTTAAAAATCTATGGCCCACTTTTCGATTTACACCCTGTACAAATATTTGCGTATTAACTTGAATGCATGCTCGTATATTTTTCAACGCTGGTCGATTTGTTAGTGTACGGAAGAAAATCAAAATACGAGTCTGTTTTCTTAATGCGAATGCGATCTTCATGAGAATTTTATCTGTCTGATAAAGCGTCTTATTCCAAACAACAATATTGCTCACTTCCCATCTCGTCTGGTTTTGGCTTAAAATATGCATCGCGAGTTAATATTTGTAGCATGTTGGTAATTTGTTTCATTTGTTTTTTGGGCTGGAGTGATGCCAACGCAATGTGTTTGTTTTCAAACGCATTGCCCTCTAGATTTTTATGGAGCAAATGAGTTTATTCTTCTAAAAGAGCGGATTTTAAGTATTTCTGCTGCTTTATTTTTTGGTGCGATGTATTTATTCTGCATTTCCGATGTTGTTGCTGTTGTCTGGAGATGATGGAGGTTATTGTTTTTATTTTCCAAATATGCTACAGATATAAAAAAGGGCTTCACTGTAATTTTTGAAATGGCTATTTTCACAGATACATGTAAGGTTTGATTTGATGTTTCAGAAGCATTTCTTGAGTAAAGTAGTGTATGTTTTAAAAAAGCTTTAATTGTAAATTATGTATAAGCAGACAGCCAAATATTCCTACCTACCTCTAAACGTACATAGACTCTTATATACTTTTTCATAGTTTAAAGCTCGTTTATCACGGTCACAATTTTGTTACCAAATTTGTTAACAAAATTTTATGATTATGTCAAACAGATATATCACATTTATTTTCAATTGAACAATTTGTTACCAAATTTATTATCAAATCTATTAACAAATTTGATAACAATTTATGTGTGTGTCAAACAGGCTTTAAAAGAAATAATTAATATTATACGGGGAGTAAAACAACCATTCCAAAAATTTAGGAACTTGAAGTATAGACCAAGACCAATGTGAGTAAAAATATGTGAGCTATTTTCAATAAAAAAAAAATCTGATGTGGCCAACACAAAACCTCCCGCTATTTAATTTTTACATACATATATACATACATACATACATACATAAAATCACGCGTTTCCCTCTTAGTGGGTTAGCAAAAACCCGGAAACAATAGTAACAATAAGAAAAGGGATAAGAGTAAGAGCTCAGCTGACTCACTTCACTCTTTAACAACATTCTTCTTTCGCCTTGTCCACAATCATCATAGCATTCATACATAAGAACATATTAAAGTGACCGTTTTTCGGTAGCGCATAACCGCATCTGGACCACAATAATAGTTACGCAACAATCATCCTTAAACACACATTCCTATCCATTTTTATTAATTTAAATACATACTTACGTATTTACTAACGCTGCAAACTGTTCCATTGCATAAAACTATTGATTTATTTACTATTTTCTTTTTAAAATGTCACTATTATTAATTTGAAGTGATTAGTTTTTTGACAGTGACATTTACTGTCAGTTACATTCATTTGAAATATGAACTGTGTAACAAAGGAATTGTGTTTATCTAAGGCTTCGAGACTAATAAAAAAAAATATTTTTAAATTTATCTGTAAAATATATAGAAAAAGTATTAATGTATTCCTGTAGAAAATTCAATAATCTTTAATTTTTATAAGACATAAAATGCGAAAAAATGGCATTTAATGATATTTTTTGAAGAAAATTATGAGCTTCAGGTAAAGTGCCATTTCCGGTTATCCGATTTACACCAAAATCTAATGGCTTCTTTTCATATTAGAATAAGATAGAAATACAAAGTTTCAGAATTTTCTGAATGATAGTATTTGAGTTAGAGCGAAGACAAAATTCCTACACATACACACACACACACATACATACACACATACATACATACACACATACAGACATCATCGTGAAAATGTTAAAATTGGATTCTAGGGACCTTAAAACGTGGTCATTTACTAAAATCCCGATATGTGATTTTTAGCACGATCCCTATACCTCCCTTACCAAGGGTAGCAGGAGGTAAAAAATATACAATCTTATTGTAGTAATTAAGTGATAGTCAGAAAAATTGTAAAACTGTAAACATCGTAATTATAATATAGCGGCCTATCGTTCACTGCTTGTATGCCAACAAGGCATTATTTGCGCCGCTCTATTGGAATGAAGACATGCTCTGAGTGCAGAACAAACACATGTTACTTATATTTAAAAAAAAAAAAGTTATAAAATATTGTGTGACCCACACATGTTAGGTGAAAAAAAATTAATTCGCAATTTACAAATTTATTATGTGTTATATAATACGGAAATGGTCTATATAAGTATATATTACGTTAGTTATCAAAACCACTGTAAAAATCATTTTCTTCAAATATAATATTGATAAATAAGAAAATAAGTAACATTTCCGGGCCCAGTAGATGATGCATTTTCCACTCAATTTGGCCATTTTTAAAACCATATATAATTTTTAAAAATTCTGTATAATATTTTTAATAATCATAAAGAAAAAAAACTAATATTTTTTTATCTATCAAAAGAATAATTTATTTATTAATATCTTTGTAAATTATCGTTGACATACTTTATTATTATAAAGAAAACGAACAAAGGCTACAATATTCAGAAATAATCATTTCATAATTTTTTATCTCCTTTCTTCAAGAGATAAATAGAAGCAAAGTTCAATATGATTTCACAACAAATTCTTAAAGGTCATATATTAGAGAATTATTGCTACTTTTTCTAACCTTTCTTATTAAACAATCATTATGTAAGAGAAAATTATCTTTAAGAAATTTGTAAGAATAAAAATAACTTTTGACATTAATTTATTTTAGAAAGAAAATTATATTGTTTTTTCAATATATTTATATTTAATGTGAAATACATAATATATAATGTAGTTTTTCATGAAACAAATTTATATGTAATAATTTAATTCAAAAATACTGTAAACTTGCATGATTTGCATATAGGCAATTAAAATATAAAACCATATTTCTAAAATTTATTTGTGTCATCAGCATTGCAGTTAAAAAGTATTAATTATAGATTTGTACATTTAAAAAAAACTATTAATGTGGAGTTAAAATGACATACGCAATAATAATAACAGCTATTATCATTACTTAACTGTACCATTAAAATTGTTTATTTTTTAAAAATATATACAATAATTGCAAATTAAACAAATGATTAAATTTCCCTTTAATATGGCAATTAGTTAATGATAATTATCGACTTATATAATTATGTAATTATGCTATTAAAAAATTACAAAAATGTCTGTAGTATTAATTATTATTATTACTATTAAACTTTCCACTTGTGGAATGACGTTTTTTTTTTTTTAATATACAAGGTAATCATGAGTATCCATAACATTTGAATTTGATAACGGAGTAAACTTAATTTAATGTCATCAAAGAAATATATTCTGTTTTAAAATTGAAAGGGAAGAATTTATCGCTAAATAAAAGTTTTACTTTTTCATTTCCTATACAGGTTGTTGAAAAAACAAGGGTAACAAATTTTGAGTTCATATAGTACTGCCCAAAATGCTTAATCAACATGGGTCCAATCTTCAATAGTTTCCGATGTATAAGACAGTGAAAAATGCGTTTTTACGAGGTTTACCTTTGCTATCTCTAAAACTATGAGTTAAAACTTCGATTAAATGAGACTTTTTGCCAGGGATGGTAACCGAAACCGGAACCGAAACCATTAACCGAAAAATACCGGAAAAAAATGTGAACCGAAACCGAAACCTGTACCGAAATTCGAAACAGATACAAAACCGGAACCGAAAGCAAAACCCTTTTTATTTATCGGTTAACCGCATTAGATAAAAGTTTCTTGTTAGTTGTCAAATATTGTAAATTTTTATTATTAAAATACTTATGTATAAAAAAGTATAAATATAAATTTATTTTCTATTTGTTTTTTTTTTTTGTCGAAAAGTATTTCAGTTTTCAACGTAGTCAGCGTAGTACCTCAATCCGGTGGCGCTCGAAATCCGTTACATGTTACATTTACATCATTTTTGCATCATTATAGTAATTAATTGTTCAAAATTAATAATATTATTATTCTCGTAAATTACTTTTGCAAAACCGAAACCCTTTTAGTAAAACCGGTATACCAAAACCGTTTGCTGTATAAAAACCGAAATCCAAATCAAAACCGAATTTTTATTTTCACGATGACCGAAACCGTAACCCAAACAGATAATTTTTACGGTTACCATTCCTGCTTTTTGCTTACCTTTCAAAGGTCATCGTAGATGTGTTTTTGTTTCTCAAAATAAAATAAATAAACAAACAAATAACTGTACTAAGAAAAATGTGGCGACGTTGCCCATATTTATCAAATAACTTCGTAACTCGAAAATCGAAAAAAAGTTTCTTCTAAAATGTTGTTATTTTTTATATTCTAATTAATAATTAATGACATAGACAAAATTTTGTTCGATCACTATCTTTGTCAGTTTTTGTTCAGTTCTAATTCAAAATGGCTTCTCTCTCGGAAATAGTTGAAGATCAGACCCCTGGTGATTAAGCTTTTTTTTTACTTATTTTAGTCAGTACTGTATGTCTTCAAAATTTGATACCCTTGTTTTTTAACACCCTGCATAACAAAAAAGTCGGCACCAGTATTAAGCCTGTTTTACATTTATCAATTTGTCAAATAGATAAATGTAAACGTTTGTAGAGAGTGAAAAATATATTGCATAATTGAAGTTCAATTTATTGAACTTGGCCAAGTTCTTAAAATTTACAAATCTAAAACAAGCTTTAAAGGTTATATGTATTTCTTCTTACATTTCATTTTAAATTACGTAGATTTTGATAATTATAGATTTGTATAATTTTATATGCTATTAATCGAGCTATTAATATGCATCCTTAATATTAATTATTATTATTAGTGATGGGGTCCCGTGGCCGCGTGCCTGAGTGTCTGGTCGCGAACCTGGGGGAACCGGGTTCGATCCCGACCGACGCCAAATATTTCGAATTTTAAATGGCAGAAAAGTGACCCCTGTGGTGCACTCTCCACGCTAGCAATGAGTGCCCGTGAGGTGACGCCTGGTAAGCGCCCGCACGGTACAAATATGTCATCATCATTACCGATGTCTGCGATAAAGCAGATTGTGGCACACTCAGAAATGGGTAATATGCCGTGATGATATATTTATTTTATTTTATTTATATTATTAGTGATTCTGTTGAGACGAGATATTTCTCGATTCTCGTCTCGTCGAGACGAGACGAGACAGAAATGTAAAAAATATTTTACGAGACGAGATATATTTGCCGAGATCTCCATGCTCGAAAATTGTTCCGAGATTTCTCGGTTGTTATTGTTCTCATGAAATATTTGAAAACGTGTGAAATTTATCATATTTTTAGTGATATCTGTCTCTATTTAGCTACGGCATTTTTGACATTTGACATTTTATCTGTCAGAATGTGTTAAGCATGTGTCTTTTCAAGTGGCTTGAAAAGTTTTCTCTCTCGCACAATGACATGAGTGCAAGAGAGACAAATGAATAGACTTAACGAAAAACTTATAAAGAAAAACTGGGCTACTTTTTCTTAAAAGTCCCTACAAATTTTAACTGACAAGTAACTGGCAAATGTCATTAGTGTTTATATTTTTGATGTATATGAAAATAAAAACTGCATCATGTAATCCAGGCTTTAGCAAAGATTTTTAGCCTTATTTTCTTTTTCGTGTTTTATAACAGATTAGAAAATGCTAGATAAATATTAAATTAATGAAATTATAACATAATAAAATTTGCACAAGTTTTAGGTTACCTATATCAAATTTTGACAGATAAAATGACAAATATTTATCTTTTTGTTCAAATTACTATTAATACAAAATAGGATAAATTTAATAATTAGTTTATAGGACCAAAATATATATATATATATATATATATATATATATATATATATATATATATATATATATTAAATTTCCATCGAGAAATCTCGGCGAGAATCTCGGCCGAGAGGAGACTCTATTAAACGAGACGAGAAAAATTTCGAGACGAGACATAATTTTCTGAATTTGAAACGAGACGAGACGAGAGAGAATGAATTTCTCGTCTCATCTCGACCGAATCACTAATTATTATTAAACCTTCTACTACCTGTCGATGGGCATTTATTTTTTTCTATTAATAAAATTATTCGTTAAATGCATTAATCTTCTAATTTTATTTCATCTTGTATCTTATTTAAATAAATGTTCTTCAATATCTTATATTAATGGTTTTAATCTTTCCTCTTGCCAAGACAATTTCTTTAAATCACTGATATCTTTAAGCAAATTGCTCAATAAATCTAGAAATACATTTATTGGAAACTGGAGAAAAAAATAATGCCTTTTTCTATTATGAAACATTTGAAAAAAAATTGCTTACTAATGATGACATTTGACAGTAATGATGATTGTACAAAAATTTTGAGTTTTTGTTGTACATGCTCTAGTAAGTACGTGAAATATGAGAGGCAAAATGCAGATTTTATAGCGATTTTGAAAGACATATTTGTAAATTTGAAATCGGTTGAAAAAATAGTGTTAGCATGTGACGCCAGAGAAAAATAATTTAAAGTTGTATACTCATTGAAGAATAATGTTATCGTAACATTATACTTTCAAAACAGTGATTGTTTTATTATAATAGTTACCATTGTTACTACCTACATACATGGTTTTGTTTCATATTTAGTTTAGTAATTAAATTGTTGTTTATTTTTTCTTACCTTCGGTTTTATTAAGGACAGAATAAATTTACTTTCATAGTAAATTTATTTGAATTAACAATTTCGACTCAATTTTGCCTATTTTAAGGCATGTATAACATTACTGTTAAAATTTCGACTGTCATTTGAAGAAATAAATTTTATTTACTTTTTTATAATACCGGTCATAAAAATAAAATAATAATAATGCTGTTTAATATTATTATATATATCGGGTGTTCAATATTTTATTAAAGATTTTTTACGGTAGAGGCTGAAAATATTACTGAATAAACATTTTACTGTAAACAGCTCGAAAATAAATTTCTATTTTACCTTAAGATGAATTTGATTTAGGTCAACAATGACTTTTGAGTTTATTACTAAAAATAAACAAACATGCCTTTTACAACCCATAGCCAATCAGAACGAAGAATTATTGAACACCCGATAGAAAAAAATGGTAAATTTTGTGATATTTAGTTTTCATAAAAATTGTTTAAATTCATGTTACTTTTATATCACATTAAAATGTAAAATGATGTAACAAAACACTTTCTAAGGAGTTAAAAAACTCGAACATAATATTAAGTTCAAGGTTAATTTTAGTCGTTCACGTTGATGAATGAACTGAATTAATAGCGGAAATAAAACACAGTTTAATTCATTTATATTCTTCTTACATATTCAAGAATAATAATCCTTATTGATTCGTATGTCATGTCAAAAGGAATGTGTTAGAAATATAAAGCCTACATCTACAATTATAATACTAATGCTTCCATAAAATTTATATTATCATTAGCAGTAAACATTATTAATAATACATGTTTTTCTATAGCGGATGTCTACTTGAAATCCGTAATATAGGGAATACAATGTTACTTTATTCATTTTATTATAGTTACTGTCCTAAATTTAGAGAAATAGTTCTACTGAATTAAAAACTACACAATTTTATTTTACGAATAAAACGCAAATTAAAATTCTCAATTTACAGCAAATTTCAGAGTGCCATTGAATTACTGATGTTTCATTTTTTTTATTTGACAGATCTCATAATTCTACTCTTGTCAATAATAGATATTTACACACCAAGTGAGCTAAGGTAATGTTTATTCATGAGAAGAAAGTTTAGCTCACGAGCCCATAAGGGCGAGTGAGTTAAATTCTTCGAGTGAATAAACATTCTTAGCTCACGTGGTTTGTACAATATTTTATTCAATTTTGACGAAATACTAATAAAAACCATTATAATATTTAATTTTGACAAAACAAAAAACTGATCAGTTAGTAGGCTGAGCATATGACAATCGTTGCTGATAGACGTCAAGTCATGTATTTAAAATGCTTTATTGCATGTCATTTGTGCCGTGAAAAATAATGAAAATGGCTGATAATGTCTGCTAAATATTATGGTGAGTGTTATTTTCGTACCTGATCTTATTTTAAATGCATTATTTGTTGCAGAGTGAGTTAAAATTTTGTGAGAGTGATTTAAATTTTTTTTTAATTCACATGTGAAAAAAGTGTTACTTATAGTTGTTGCTATGGAGTTAATAATGACAGTTTAAAACGTCAAAATTGAATAAATAATTTTATATAATTATTAAAAGCATATTTAAACACAAAAAAGAAAGTACACAATGATTCATGAATGGTATATTATTATAATATTCAAAATTAATTACAATAATAATATGTCAAAAGTAAAATGTCAAATAAAAGCAAATAAATCATCAGTAATTCAATGGCACTCTGAAATATGCTGTAAATGGCGAATTTTAATTTGCGTTTTTTTTTTTTTGAAAAATAAAAAGAAATTGTGATTAATTTTAGTCCCATATTGTGAAGTTTTTAATTCTGAACAACTTTTCACCTCCCGCTACTCTTGGTAAGGGAGGTAGTATAGAGATCTAGAATCCAATTTTAACATTTTTACGATGATGTCTGTATGCGTGTATGTGAATGTGTGTGTGTATGTGTATGAATTTTGTCTTCGCTCTAACTCTAGATTTTGGTGTAAATCGGATGAACGGAAATGGCACTTTACTTGAAGCTCATAATGGTTTTTCTTCAAAAAAATACCATTAAATGCCATTTTTTCGCATTTTATGTCATTATAAAAATTAAAGATTTTTGAATTTTCTACAGGTATACATTAATACTTTTTCTATATATTTTACAGATAAATTTAAAAATCTTTTTTTATAGATCCCAAAGCCTGTATTTAAATTAATAAAAATTAAATAGCGGGAGATTTTGTGTTGACCACAACAAATTAATATGTCTGAAACTACAAGAAAATGAAAAAATAACATTGTAGTCCCTATATTACGGATTTCAAGAAGACACCCGGTATATGTTAATTACTTTAAACTTAGGTTTTTATTTAAATAAGTATTTACACAGTTAACAAATGATTCCGTAACGTAGTAGGTGTTTAACAACGGACAACAGTTTTCTTCAAATATTATCAATCCCATAAAATTTTATGGGGTAATTTATATACAGCGTCCAAGATAACATATCTAGCATGGGAATCTCGAGACTAAGGGCTGGTTTATGATAAATTTAATTTATAAATTTACATTTAGAAATTTTGTTTAAAATTCTAAGGACCTTAAGACTTGGTTATTTACCAAAATCTCGATATGCGATTTTGAGCACGATCCCTATACCTCCTTATAAAGAATAGCAGGAAGTAAAAATTGCGTGTTTTTAAAAAACAGTTTTGAATTTCTCTTATTAGTTTAGTGGACCTAGCATTTGTTTGGACAAAAAATTATTTTTCGTAAAGGAACTATTTTGACTTATTTAGTATATGGAATCAAAATCGCAAACCCATCTAGTTTTTAAAAAATGTGTACTTACATCAATTGAACATACTTGCCTTCTTTTTATTTACCGAGGTATTTATCAAATAAATTCTTTAAAATGTCTAGTACGTGCTTCCTTCTTCTTAATCCAATATTTGTTGTAAAAGCAAATATTATCATTGCATTTGCCTTATTAGCAAACACATTCAATGTCAATTTGCTCATTTATAGATAAACAATATTAAAATTGCATCACCTACCTTGATTTCAACTTCAGGTTGACTTGTTAATTAATGTACCAACCAGCCTTAGCATTTATATTGATAGTTATTAGCTATTGCAGATGTTTGATCTTTTGTTTCATGTTGTTTGTTGCAGAATCAGTGCCATGTACGCTACAATTTCCGTAGGCCTTCTGGCCAGCGTTGGAGGCCTTGTGATATTTTTCTTCCTCCTGGACACGATTATAACGCTGTTGCAGTACTCCAGAGGGTTTCTAGCGAAATATTTCCTACCAAATGAGAATTTGAGCCTTGCGGCCAAATACGGAAAATGGGCTGGTGAGAAAGAAAATTCAAAATCAAAAAAATTCTAACTCGGAGTAGGCTATGAACAAAAAAATGTTTGGCACAATATATTGTCAAAAATGTTATCTAAAGAAATCAAAGCTTTTCTTTTTGAATTCTTATTTTAGAAACAGAAATAAATTAGAAAACGGTTAATGGCTGAGGCGAAAGGAGTGTGCCTGGAAAGGAATGTGTGGCGAAGGATGATTATTTCGTAACTATAGTGGTGTGAAGATGTATGGTTAGTAAGAATGTAGATAATGGAGTGACTGAGCTGAACTTTTATGTGAACGCGGTGAAAGAAGTATGTTTGGACAGGAATGTGCGACGAAGGATGATTGTTGCGTAACTATTATTATGGTCCGGATGCGGTTATTCGCTACCGAAACTCGGTCACTTTAATATGTTCTTATGTATCAATGCGATGATTGTGGACGAAGCGAAAGAAGAATGTTATTAATAGTGATGCCGCGAGATCTCGCAGTTTCGAGATCTCGTCTCGAATTTCTCGAGTTTTCGAGACGAGATTAACCTTATTCTCGTCTCGAAATATCGAGACGAGACGAGAGTAATGCCCTCGAGATTTGCTCGAGACGAGAGTAGAAATTCGAGATCTCGATTGTACTATTTTTTTATATTACGTAAATATTTCTAATTAAAATATACAAAATAACAAAATATTTGTTGGTATAAATAAATATTTTAATTGCCTCTTCATTTATATTCATATTAATTTTTGATTTATTGCGTTTTAGTAAAAAGAAAATGCTCACAAATGACATCTATGATATACTTTTCACGCTAGCCTCAAGTGCCGACACTATACGAATATAAAATCATAATTACCAATATTAGCATACAAAACAGATTGCTATACCCAACAACGGGTAATATAGAGTACCTCTTTTTTACCTACCATTCAAACACCAGACCAAATTATGTTTTAATCAGTGGTATCAGTTTATTAATTTCATGTTGCTTGTAATTTTAATTTATTTACTATTTCTAATGATAAAATCGAGAAATTCGAGACTCTCGAGTCGAGATCGAGAGGAAGTAAGAAAAAATATGACGAGACGAGATTCAGAGAAATCTCGTCTCGAAAATTCGAGACGAGACGAGAGTAGATTGTTTCTCGCCATTTCTCGTCTCGCGGCATCGCTAGTTATTAAAGAGTGAAGTGAGTCAGCTGAGCTTTTACTCTTATTCTTATCCTTTTTCTTATTGTTACTATTGTTTTCAGGTTTTTACTAACCCACTACGTGGACCACCCGTGATTTTATGTATGTATGTATGTATTATGTATGTATGTATGTATGTATGTATGTATGTATGTATGTATGTATGTATGTATGTATGTATGTATGTATGTATGTATGTATGGACGTATGTATGTATGTTAAAATTACTTTTCACGATCAACAATTTTGACAACATGACTTTTGATTTGAATAATGGTCAGACATACGTTTCTCTGTTCATAGCTTACTCCGAATTAGGTTTTTTTCTGAACAACTACATGTATACCATTACTTGTGATATATTTAATTCGTTTTCAAGCGGGAAAAGATTTTTTTTTTTTTGTTTTACGATAACAATAGTTCAACATTAAGGCAATGCTGGATTTACTTATTAGTAACATTCTTTAAGTAGATCATTTTTACAAAATTTTATTAAGGCCTGTTTTATACAATCACATATTTGTCAACTAAATTTACGTACAAAATATTTTCATTTTTTTACATGATCAAATATTTATATTTCTGATTGTTGCCAACTTAAATATATTTTTATTTTGTCGTCTTTGTATCCACAGTTTTACTCAAATTAGATTCAATTTCAAAAACTTATTCCGCTTAATAACAACTGCGACAATTATATTTTTCTTTAGATTTTTGTTTATTATTCTTAAAATATTTGAACTTGAAGTTTGGTTTTAACAAAAACAGTTTTATAGAGCAGGGTACCCAACTACACAAGAAATTTAAACTTTTATTTAATGAAATCCCTAAATGTCGTCACCAAAATTTGAAGCAAATTACCTTCAAAATTAGAACATGTCCTATTTGAGAATTTTTACAACATTGTATGATACCATAAGAAGCTGTAAATTTATTACCGTGTAATCAATCATTGAAATTGTTTGATCAAATATGAAGTTTTAAAATGCTTGTAAATTTATGATAATGTAAAACAGGCTTTAGGCAATGCTGAATTTACTTATTAGTAACACGTTATTTTCAATATTTTTTCCATTGGTACTAGAAATACATATAAAAGTACTGTGGAAGAATTTTCAAAAAAATTAATTTTCTATTATTTTTACAAAAACTAATACAAAGAATGCATAAAATTTATTAAGCTGTTAATAAAGCCAGAGAAGGTTTTTTCAAATTATAGAAAATTTAAATGCACTAAAAAATATTTTTCTCTAGCACTACTATGGAAGTCACACATTCTGTATCTGAAAACTATTACGGAATAAGAACATTTTGTTATACTGTTACGGAATATTATTCTGTAACAGGCAATCAAAGCTCACTATTTTTCAATTGACCCATTGAAAATATATTGTTTTCAAAATCAAGCCGATTTTGTTTGGCGCATTGTTTCTCTCATTTTGTAACCTCAGCTGCCGCAACTGTAAAATAAAAAAAAACAGAAACTAATTATACGCCTTGTTTTATTTATTTATATATATATAAATCAGATTCTAGGGACCTCCAAACGTACTAAAATCCGGTATGTGATTTTTAGCAAGAATCCAATACCTTTCTTAGCGAGAGGTAAAAAATAAGATAATTCTCTCTCGCCGAGTTTTTCAAGAGAAATGCGATAAGCAAGGTCATTATTATTTCCGAAATTCAGTAGCTAGTTTGAAATTTTTATTCTCGTGCCTTATGGGGCCGAATCATTTCTATCACACAAAGTAAGGTCAACTAGTATTAGACTGTTCTTCTATTTCGACAGACTAATGGGTCATCGACATCTTTTCGTTTACAGTTTTAAATTATGAAGGTCACAGAAAATATTAACAGAGCATATACTTTTGTTTCACTTTTACTCTTAAATAGTAATGAGAACACAAAAATTTACCGAAGCATAGAGAAGTTTAACCCAAAGAATATATATAGGGTGTCTCATATAACATTACGTTCTTGAATATCTCGAAAACAATGCATCGTAACAAAAAGTGTGCCGAATCAAAACCTTCATAGTTTTGGGGGGACATCAGATTCTGACAATGGAAAAGGGGGTCAACTTAAAAATCTTAAATGGGACCCCCTATTTTTTATTGGAGATTTGCAAAGAGCGAAAAAAAATTGTTGGTTTTATTCGGAAACTTTTTTTGTACTCCCAACAGGTGGCAATGTAAATTTTCTAGAAAAAATTTACCGATTAATATTTTATTAATAATTTGATAAAAATCTGCAATAAAAAATAGGGGGTCCCATTTAAGATTTTTAAGTTGACCCCTATTCCCGCCCCCCTGGGGGGGTCGGGGGCCATTTTGTCATAATCTGATGTCCCCCAAAAACTATGAAGGTTTTGATTCGACACACTTTTTGTTACGATGCATTGTTTTCGAGATATTCAAGACCGTAATGTTATATGGGACACTCTATATATATATATATATATATATATATATATATATATATATATATATATATATATATATATATATACGATAATATCGATGGGTCGAAGAAAATGTATCCATTGGATCTCTGAAATCATTAGAATCAGCCTGTTTCACATTTTCTAAAATGTATTTTAAATTAAAGTTTATGTAACATTTCTCACTGTAAGAACAAAAATATTAATAATTTATTGTTATTTTCGTAAAGATTGGCGCTAGAAATAGTCATGAAAAACAACCCTCCACTCCTGTGACATCGGAGTACACTCAGCACGTCTTTCATGGCCAAAAGGAAAACAGTTTACATTATTTATATAAATAAAAGTAGGCGATAGTTTATTAAACTGTATATACTTTGACGTCACATTAGGTTTTAAAATTTCTTCCTTGCATACTTTCCTTTAGCTTGGGAAATAAATAAAAATCACTAGACTTTAAGTCAGATGAAATGGTGGATGTAACATGTAACATCAGTCTGAAGCCTACATCGTGAATTGCGTTCATGGAAACAAGACTTTTATGAATTTGTGTTGTCCTGATGAGACAGAATTCCAAGCGAAAATTTTCCTCCGATAAAAAAAATTCTATTAGTGAAATAAGTCTAACTATTTTTTAAAACTTTTGTTGCATACGTTATTATTAACGTATGGTTTACGTTGTCTCATATGCATCAATTTCTCCATCGTGTACAGCATTAATTTACCATATTTCACCATGTGTGCTTACATTAGCTCACATATCGTATGTAACGCTCCGTTAGGTTAACCGGACCATTTAGCTCAGTTCAGTCACCCTACTGCATTAGATTGCACTGTTGCACTATCAAATGCACCGTGCAGTTTCTAGGTGAAAAATTCTGTTTCGTAACCATGCTAAACAGTTGCAATGCAGCTGCAGTAGAAAGTAAACAAGACAGTCTGTTTCTAAATTCGCAAAGGTAATTAAAGGGTATTAGTAAATGCAAGAAACTTTCAAAGATGGAAGATTATATAACGATAGGAAAATAACAGATGGCATTTTTAAATGGGATAGTACTATGAAATGTCATTTTAAATATGAGAAACTTTCTCATAATTTGAATAAAGTTCACTTAAATTTGGATAATTATACAAAAAATAAAAAAATTGCATTTTTTAACAATGTATATGTTCATAAAAAATATTAGAAAATTTCTAAACTTTCGTATAATTTAAGCAAAAGTTCCCACAAAAATTGACAGCAATTATAGTGAATAACCAACCTTGAGTTTTTTTTTAACACAAAGGATCATCATAAAACGATTAAACGCCTTTCATTGGGTTCCTCCACCGTATAGTAACAAATTAGACGTTAAATAATAAATTTTCAATTTTCAATTCTGAGCCATATATACACTTACCTGTTAAATTTGTCGAATAATATTCACAATCCACCACACCTAGATCCGGGTTAAATTTCAAAAAATATTAAAAACATTTTCTTTTATTTACTATTAAATAACATGTAACGACTGAACGCACACTTTTTAGGAACAACTATTTCTATGTTTTAGTGGATTTTATTGACAGTTAATTTTCACAAAATGGTGTTGTACACGTGTTTACGTCGACAACTTGTGCACAATTTTAAAAGTTTAACATTATTTTAACAAAATTGTTTGCTTTATTAGTTTGTAATTTATCAATTTTACTGTGATAACTACTTTGGCCAAAAATTTTAATATGTAATTCAGTTATTTCGACGCATTATTTAAGTAAACCATGCGCGTGTGCATGTTTCAAAATTTACATGTCTGTAAATGCTGTTATTCTACAAAAAAAATCTCAACTAATGTGCGTACTAAATAACCAAATTTAATTCTTAAACAAATAAGACATATAAGACTAAAGACCAATTTAACTACGTATTCCTTTATCTGTCATTATGGGAAGAGCAAGAACTGAAAAGGTTTTGGTACAAATTGGACAACCGGAAGTAGTAGTTTCTTAAAAAAATATTATAAATATTATTTTTTGAAAATTTATGTTATTACAAATATTAAAGAATATAAAATTTTCTATCCGATACATTGAACATTTTTATTATATATCTATAGATTTAGAGATAGAGAATTATAAATATAAAATCTGTTGTGGCCAGCACAAGACCTTCCGTCAATTCGATGTATTTTGTACAAATCCCATACCAAAAGTACCGTGGAACAGTTTCTATATAATATCATGTAAAATCGAACACGAACACATACTATTTTTTACAAATTCCATACCAAAAGTTCATTTGAAAAGGTTCTATAAATCCAATAAAATTATGACATAAACAAACACTACGTAAAATGCACTTGACACATTTCTTTCTGCTACAGCTTTCCCCTATTTTATTAGGGGTCGCTGTTTCCTCCTTCCATCTTCTCTTTAGCCTTTCACTGCATGTCACTTGCGAGGAACACTATGACATACTAATTTTTGATCCCTTACTTTCCATATTTGGTTTTGCACTTGCAACAGACATCTGTCAATTAGAATTTTTTGAATGACCAGCTGTTTCCATGATAAATAGCAAAGCTGACTAATTTTTGAAAATTAATTTCTTTATAATGCTTTAACTCTACATCTATTGAATATGAAGGAAAATGTATAATCAAACCATATAGAGAAGAGTATTTTCTTTAATAAATATAATAACAAAATGTCAAAAAATAATATTTAAGAAAACTGTTAAAAACTTCAAATAAGGGTACTTCCGGTGGATCAATTATAACCAAAATCTAATCAACTCTTCATAGGAATGTACAGAAGAGGAATACGAAAGAATTATAATTTTTAGAATTGTAGTATTGAAGTTATCGTCGGAGAAAAATTTGTCACACAAAACGTGCTTATTCATTGAAAACTCACCACCGAATTTTTTTACCAAAGACAATACCGTCCTTACCTAAAGGTGACGGAAGGTAATAAAATAATCGTATATATTTTATATATTTATATTTCTCCATCTCTAAATCTAAATGTTAAATGTATCGGATAGAGAATTTTATTTTTCCAAAAAATAATATAGTAATAATATAATATGGGGACCCGTGAGAAACTATCCCTCCAACACACACACCACATACACACACGCACGCACACACATACATACACAAGCCACACACACACAAATACACACACCACACACACACACACCACATACACACACGCACGCACACACATACATACACAAGCCACACACACACAAATACACACACCACACACACACACACACACACACACACACACACACACACACACATATACATACATACATACATACATACATACACCCCACACACACACACACACACACACACACACACACACACACACACACACACACACACACACACACACACACACAAATACACACACATACCATTGTAAAAAATGGTAAAATCGGATTCTTGTAATCTTAAAACGTGCTTGTAAAATCGGGATATGCGATTTATAGCATGAATCCAATACCTCTCTTAGCGAGAGGTAGAAATTGTAGATATCAAAATTGTTTCTTGAATATAAAAACTTCAATAATTTGTATATCTGTAGACATTTGTTTAATATACATATATACATATTTTGTAGCATGAATCGTTATTAAAATTAGGAAATTATAACAATATAGATACAAATTCTTATTACCGACAGTAGAAAATATTATGCAACTGTTCACCTTATTGCACACTACAATTTATTAGCACAATTTAATTATATTGACATTTATGGTCCATTCTTAGCTGTTCTCTACTAGAACTTTTATTTATCCAAGAAAGGTGCGTAAATTAACTATTACAAAACCAGTTGTAAACATTTTTTCAAGTGTAAAGGTAAAGCAAATAGTGTCGCAAGAACAGAATGTGAATAGGTCTGCAAATGTTCAACTTCTACTCACGGGGTTTGAAGTAAATATTACCCAAGAGAATGTATGCTAATTAAGGTCGTTGACATAGATGACATTGGCATATTTACTTCATCATTCTACTTGTTTAATTGCAACAATCGCACAATTAAATTATAACGTTTAATTTACTGATAGGTGCACATGCATTTATTTTGTAATGTAATTTGTAATTATATGTTGTTCAAGAGACAAAAAGTATTCATTACAAACATGAAATCATTACTATAAGCTACAAGCTGTAATTGCAAAGTTAAATGTTACACAATTTCGGCTAAATGCTAAATAGTGTGAATTATTGTTAAATGAAGTATGACAATGTGAAACGAACCATTTAAAATGAAACATAGGAACTACTAATATTAAAAACTCAACTACTCAACAATTACGCTTGCTTAATATACGAGGGTGCGTGACGCTAGAATTTTTTACACTATTATTTTAGTCAGATATATATCTGTCATTTGAAATTTAGTTGCAAAAGTTAAATTATTTACAACTTAATTAATCAATTTTTTACCTTCCGTCACCCTTAGGTAAGGAAGATATTAGGCATTTCCGAAAATTCTACTGGTGAAATGTTATCGGTATTTACCGGTAAACAGCTGTTCATCAGGTTACAGCTACCGAGATAGATACTCTACTTCTGATTCCAACTTCGCTTGGCATCTCTACCTTTTTTGAGGTTAGATTCTTCATTTACCAGCTGAATTACTCATTCCACAATTCATGGATCTGGTAGATATGGTACAATTTTCGAATACGGTAACTATTAACCACTTGTGTTTTTGAACGCAGTCGGTAGGTGCGGTATCTACCGGTAGAATTTTTGTAAATACCTATAGTCTTCAGTCAAAAAATTCAGTGGTAAGTTTTTAATGAATAAGCACGCTTTAAGGTCCCTAGAATACGATTTTACTAGTTTTTCAATGATGTCATTATGTATGTGTGTGTCCGACGATAACTCCAACACTAATACCAAAAATTATAATTCTTTACGCACAACTGTATTGTAATTGTTTATTTACATTTTAGTTACCATAGCGGAAAATGAAAGATTACACCCTGCGGGCGGTAAAGTGTAAAGCAAAAGCCCGCCGGGCGGTAAAAATATGACAAACAAAAAAAAACAAATAACGGTAAATAATATTTTATTTATGGATATTTATAATACAGTTGGATATATTATTCAACGAAATTCCTTCCAAATGAATTGTTTTTAAAGATTTCTTTAACTGGAGATTCAACTGATTTCTGTCTTTTTCAGTTCAGAAATGTCAGATGACAGACCAGGTTTATCATGGTCTTTAGTACCAATAATCAGTCGAGCTGTTTTATTTTTTACTTCTACAGAATCTTTCAAATAACCATCGGTCCTTTGACTTACCTGGACATAAATCCACTAAAGCTTCATTAGCTTCTAGCAAATTTTTTTCAGAAAGTTCAGTATCATATTCAGGTTGAAGCTCCATGCTTGACATTTTTAATTATTTGTTTACACAAAACAAATGGTTACCAATACAACGCATCGCCTAAATGTTTCTTGGCGTAGCCATCTGGCCATCTAATATTTTTTACATAATAACAAGCTTTTAGTCATGCAATTAAAAATTACGTTTCATTTGGTTTCAGTTGTGCGTAAAACGTTGTACTTACCTCAAGCCGAAAGAGGTTTACGCCCTTGGACGAATAAAAGCCCTCCGCTTCGCGTCGGGCTTCAAATTTCGTCCGCAGACGCAAACCCTTTCTTTCGGCTCTCTATACGTAAATAACTATTACATCCCTATGAAAAGCTAATGAGATTTTGGTTATAATTTTCGACCAGAAGTTCCTTTATTTGAAGTTCTTAACAGTTTTTCTTGAAAAAACGCAGTTAAATATCATTTTTTGATTATCAATATGAAAGAATATCTTATTGTCTATATACGGTTTGATTATACATTTCCCTTCATATTCAACAAATATAGAGTGAAAGAATTATAAAGAGATTAATTTTCGCAAATCAGCCAGCTTTTGCTATAATTATGGAAACAGCTGATATATTCAAATAATTGGGTCCTCGACCATAACAAAATATAATAAAAAGTACAATTTGTACTTAAAGTACTACTCAATTAATAAATAACGATTAAGATAAAAAAGCATTTTTTTATTAATTACTTTACGAGATATTTGAAATTTATTGTCAGTGTCTCTGTGAAGTCACACAATAATTTAAGATAATAAAAAAAATAGAGGACCCCATTCTAATTGACAGATGTCAGTGTCATATACAATTTACATAGTGTATGCTCGTATTATAATTTTATTGGATTTATAGAATCTTTTCCAAGGAACTCTCACCACCAAATTCACCAACCGTGAATCAAGTCTTGATTCTCTGATCAACACTGATCTGTGAATCAAGTTCTGGGTTACCTTGGAGATCAACAGTTTAACAAAGCAACAGTGTCAAATTTTGTTGATCAGAGAATCAAATTTGATTCAGGGATGGTGAACTCGGTCGTCAGTGTGGAATTCATAGAAAATAGTATATATTCGTGTTACAATTTTACTGTATATATAGAATCTTTTGCGAGGAAATTTTGGTTTTGGATTTGTACAAAATACATAGAATTGACGGAAGGTAATGTGCTGGCCACATCAGATTTATTTAATATCGTGAGAAAAGGAGATTAATTATCTACTACAATTTATGATTATTTAAAAAAAGGAAGGAAAGAATGGTGAACTGAATTATTGTTGAAGAGAACTGCTTTGAACACACATTGGCAGCTATATTAATAATAATGCAAATAACAAAAATGTGATAACAATTTTTCAGAAAAATTTAAAGATTAAACAAAATGTTAATAGTAATATAATTAACAAATATGTTATTATAAATTTTCAGAAGAAAAATAAAAGTTATTGACGAAGCCATTAACCTCTTATCAACAAGGAAATAGCTGAACTTATTTTGCTATTAATATTAATTGGTAACTTGTCCAATTCAGATGAAGAATGATTCACAAGTAGAATGTTATACATCGTAACCATGAAAAACTTGTTAGTAGTAACATCCTTTGATCTATGAGCCCAAACGCATAATAGTTTACAATTTAAATTTTCAACAAACAAATTATAAAATCTACGCAAATGGTGAGAAATTTCTAAAATACCAGCTTATCCCTAAGCCCTACAAACTTTTTTGTGAGTATTGTCCTATATGTCTTGAAATGTAGGTTTTAAGTGTACGCTCTAGATTTTTACAAAGTGGTTTTTCACTGTGCCAAAAGTAAATGGTCTCGGTAGAAGCTAAATCTGGACTAGAAGATGACCCTTACAATGCCGGTCGAACTTTTATCACCACCCCTTTGGCCTACAGTTTTTTTTTAAGTTTTGTCTCTATTTAAAGTAGCCGAACGTATTTTGTAGAAATGTCTAATCATTTGCGTAGATTTCAGGGCATCGAACCCGCCAGAAACTGGGTTCGGTTTAGGTTCAGGTTAATTTGTTTTTTGAAAGATAGGTCCGGGTGCGGTTCTGGTTCAAGCATTAATAAAATTTGCGGTTTCGTTCGCGGTTCAGGTTCGAAATAATGTAAAATGAGAGCCGGAATTTACGCAAAACGCAACAAGAAACGAACACAATTTTCACGAAAAGTCAGCCCAGACAGCAACGGAAACGCCTAAGACGTCGATTATCGGCTGTATTTACTTTTCGAACTAAAAATTAACCTGAACCGGAGTAGAACCCCGAACCTGAATTTTAATACTCGGTTCGGTTTCGACTCAGGTTCTATTAAAAATATATCTGAGGTTCGGTTCTCGGTTTGGGTTCCCTAAAATATTACGGCTTGGTTCCGGTTTTGGTTCGGTTCAGGTTCGGGTTCGATGCCCTGGTAGATTTTAAAATGTAAACCGGCCGAATTATTAAGAATAGACCACCTCCAGAGCGATCGTAAAATTTCTGTATTAATAAATTTAAAAACTGACAAATATTATTAACATTTCATATGACTTTTAAAAATGCTACTATCAAATGTTGATAATGATAACACTTTGTGGGCCTATTTAAAATTTGTGAATAACAATGTTACGACCGGTAAAACCAGCTTGAACACAAATTCAGCTAAAAATATAACATCACCAAAACCGTTAATTATTTACTAGTAAACATACAAATATATTCACTTGAATGCTATTGTAAACAAAGAACTTGAATTGAGATTATAGATTAATAACCTGCTGCAGTGATATATAGTAAAATAATTATTTAAGAAATTATGGTAATAAAAATCAAATTAATACTAAAAATACATCAAAACAAAACTATCTAATTTTTGTATAACAGAAACAACTTTTACTTTTGTTTGGGTTCAAGGTTTGCCAACATTGACAAAAAACAAACAAAAAACTCTTCACTTTCTTTAACCGGTTTACGAATGAATCTTGTAGTAAAAAGTAAAACGGTACTTGATGTCTTACAACTGCAACAACTTTCCAAAGGTGTAAGAAAAGAAACTGGATTCATCAATCAACCTTATTGTTACTGTGACCCTATTTTGTTCTGAATTTAAATGTCACGATTTTGCAAGAGTAACTTGAGTAACGTGTTATCAATTTAAGAGTAATAATTGTACAAGATGTAGGTTAGCTTGAGATTGTTCTTAATGCGAAAGAATCTTTTTCCACTCCTATGTTTTAATATACTTATTAAGAATGTGTCATCTTGAATAACAATCATTATGATTCAGATTTTAATTATGATATAGATTATTCTTATGCTAGGTACATTTTTTATTTTCATTTTGATACAGATATCATTATGACACAGATTTTCTTTTCATTATGATACAGATTAATTTTATAACTAATTTATTGGTTTATAATTTATTTTTTTTAATTATTATAAATTGTCATAGAAAAATTAGTGTAGGCAAGATTAAATGTACTTCCCAGAAAAAGTTTTTAGAATGTTACTAAAACTGTTGGGTTTTGACAGTACTTTTATTTGTCAATTACAAAGTATGTTACAAACATTTGAATTTGTCAACTGATTTCCTTGGTGTGGTTTGGACTGTGTGATTTATTACATTAGATTATTCTATATATTATAATTTCTTTATCTCTAAATCTATAGAAGATATAATAAAAAAAATAATTTATCAGTTGAAGAATTTTATATTCTTTAGTATTTGTAATAACATAAATTTCCAAAAAATAATAATTAGGAATTTTTTTTCAGTTGTCCAATTGTTAACAAAACCTTTTCAGCCCTCTCCATTCATGTCAGATTTAGGAATACATAGCTAAACAGGTCTTACGTCTTATAATTTTTGAGGAATCTTACTTCCAACATACACACACACACACACACACACACACACATATATATATATATATATATATATATATATATATATATATATATGCACACACATACACATCCTCACACACATACGCGCACACACACACACACACACACACACACACACCGTAAAAATGTTTAAATTGGATTCTAGGGACTTTAAAACATGCTTATTCACTAATATCTGGATGTGCGATTTTTGTCATGAATCCAGTACCTTCTCTTAGCGAGAGGTAAAGTTATTTACGTTATACGTGCGGTAGGCGTTATTTTACAACGCGAGGTTTTATATTGAAGCACGACGCGCAGCGGAGTGCTGCAATAAAACCCAGGGTTGTACAAATACCTAACGTACATATTATGTATTAAATATTTTTGCCGAGATATCTTTTAAAATATGTATTTTCTATAAATTTTGCTTGTTAACCTTAAACCAATGTTGTTATGAAGCTAGCTGCATTAAGATTCGCACTATTAAATACATTGTTCAATTAATTAACGACTTTAATTCATGTACAGAATATTCATCCTTTTTTGAGAGCTCTGATCACATAACTAAAAGTTATGTGATCAGGGTTGAGAGGTTGGAACATATACCTAGAATTTGTACGTTGATTATTTGATTTATTTAAGAATGTCTTGCTGGAAGAAAATTAAGGGTAGGTAGATTAGTTTCTACATATATCTAGTTGTAGTTTCTAAAGAGACTACACGAATGATTCTAATGCTACGTGCCTTTTTCGGCATTCTTCATTAAAATGAATTTCATACATTTGAAATAAAATAAATAAACAATTCTCATCAAACATTCAATAAAATTTATCATTTGAATATTTTGACATATTGGCATTACCGACTGAGAATTATTTCGGTAATTAGCGTTTTTGTAGATACTCTGTATTATTACAAAGTAGCTTTATTTATTAATGGCCTCTTAAAACTTAAAAATGTACTTTATTCGGTGCGGTAAAGTCAGCGCTTGTGTAAAATCGCAACTAATACGATGTGTGACTGTTATGTTTACAGTTCAGGAGGACAAAAAATTTATTTATGCACGGACGTATCATAATTTGACAATTATACACGAATTTCTTTAACTTAAATGTCATTTTACAGCTCGCGGGCTTCATTATAGCCCGCCGGGCTATAATGAAACGTCAAACCAAATTATAACCTACAATATAAACAATTTAAACAGGTAACATGAAAAGTTTGTATTACAAATCGAAAACTTTTATATTCTTTAATGAAAAATGAAAATTAATTTTGTGATATTTATATAGAAAACACGAAGATACACAAAATAAAACCCAAATGACATAACTAATAAACAAACAATAAACTGTTGTTTTCCGCTTTCATAGCAACACTAGATACTGGATGTACGAGGACAAATTCTTTTCGATACAATTTTTCTAACACTCATAATTTGAAAATTTTCGTCCGTGCATAAAATTTTGAATGTATCACGAGCGTAACTTACTTTTATGGCCTTTGACGTGTTTTTATCCCTCGGCTAACGCCTCGGGCTCAAAATCCCGCCGCAGGCCATAAAAGCCTCCTTACGCTCTTAATACATAAATAACTATTACGATATTTGTTGAAAGTGACATTTTGTTTTGTAAGAAGGAAGTTTGGATCACAACTTTTGAACTTTGACCGGAGGTCGTAAAAAGGCTCTCAGTAAAATGATAATAAATTAACTATTTGTTAATATGTGGAAATATCTTTAAAATAAAATTAATTTAACAATTATTTTTATAAATTTACTTATTGCGTGTTAGTAACAGTGTTGTATGTAAAACGTTTATTCAAAATCGTCTTACAACTACACTTATGAATATTTATAAAAACAAATAATACTACTCTATGTTTGAAAGTAAACATCATACTTAACTTATATATCATTTTTACTATCTTACTTATGTCTTGAGATAAAAATGCTTGTAGAATAGAAAATGAACATTTATGCTAATGGTATTGAGTTGCGCAAGTATTATCAATTTTTGCAAATTTATGTAAACATCCTTGGAATTTACAAGAATATTATAATTGTTAATATCCTTGCAAGTATTTTAATATTTACAAAGCAGGTTTAGAAAGTGCATAGCATAAATGCATCTGTAAAATAAAAGATCGAATGATTGAATTGCTTATCGCCTGAAAGAAATTTCTAAAATGTAAAATGAAATCATTTATTTTAAAATACACTTATTTTTTGCTTTTGGTGTAAATTTAAACTATTTCCAAAAAAATAATTAAATTAACACAGCGGTTTTCAACTTGACTTGTTTCTTTTTCTTCGTGAATCAAATAAATTTATAAATAAATTTTATCTGTAAATGCAATCAACTAGAAAACAGCTATTTGTGTATTAAGAGCGCAAAATGCGACATTGTCGAGGTCTCTCGAAATCCATTTGCGCTCGAAACACACACAAGATTTTTTCTACAGTCGCCACAGTGGGGTCCTCAACCATAACAAAAAATAATAAAATGTACACTTTATACTTACAGTACTGCTCAATAAATAACGATCGGCTAATACAAAAGATACGGTTTAAACTTAAAAAGGCTTTTAAATGATTATATCGTTACATTAGCCATCTATTCCATAAAAAAAACCAAAATTAGAGCGTGGAAGCAAGGATTTGTGATGATTTGATGAGTTTTTGTAGCAAAATGTGTGGTTAGTTGTCGCGCCTGTCACACTGAAAAAATTAACAAATATTTCAAGGAATTTGTGATTATATAGACATGTATGTACATTGACTGACTTTTCGCAATTATTTAAGTAACGAAATAACTAATAACTTTATTGTAATCAAAATAAATAGTTAACTAGAGATCAGATGTCAGTACGACTCGCAACTATCCTACCGCCATCTGTGTACAATCATTCCTATTACTAAACATAACTTCACACAATTTATTTTATATTTAATTTTATTTTATCATTATTTTCCATTCTTCTTGAGTTTTTATTCAGTGTAATCTAAGCATTTTATACTTTCGTTTTTGTAAATGAATGCCCTATTTCATTTTCACAGCAGTGTAGCATTTTGTTAGGTTATGTTAAATACCGACAGAACATATGTCAAATTGACTTGTGAACGTGATAAATGTGTAATTACAGTGCCATTAGTTCCTAACTAAACATTTACATTAAGAATGTAGACAAGTGACATTTCTCAACATTGTATACTTAGAAATTTGGAGAGCGAGCGTTTTTACTACTTTGTCGCGCATGAGCGGCAAAGTGACATTTTGCGTTGACAAAAGAGAGCGCAAATGGCTACTTTCTATAGTGACTGTAGAAAAAAGATATTTTTCAGACATTTTTTTAATGAGAAAGTACTTTTTGCATGAGGAGTTTGCTTTTCTGGACGAATCCTATAAAACAGAAGCAATATACATGTATGGGTTCCCGGGCGCTATAATCAAAAGGCGCCACAATCGTCCGGCATGTAGTTATTTCCAATTTTCAAATAAGATTTTTTCTAAATCTGAGGGTTGTTTTACATATTTTACTAGCAGTCGTTATCTCAGTAGCTACCTCAGTTTCGAACGGTCGCTCAAAAAATTAAAATTACTCTTGTCATATTTGCGACCAACCATGACTCAATATCGTGTACAAAATTTAGCTTTATTAACCAATGAGAAAGAAATGATGTAAAGTAGATACGAACGACATTATATTAAAGATTTTGCATCAAAGAAAGCAAGAAAAACATTTCTTTAATAGATATTTACACACCAAGTTAAGGTAATGTTTATTCATGAGAAAAAAGTTTAGTTAATTTCTTCGAATGAATAAACATTCTTAGTTCACGTGGTTTGTACAATATTTTATTCAATTTTGACGAAATACTAATAAAAAACATTATAATATTGAATTTTTACAAAATAAAAAACTGATCAGTTAGTAGGCTGAGCATGACAATCGTCGCTGATAGACGTCAAGTCATGTATTTAAAATGCTTTATTGTCTGACATTTGTGCCGTAAAAAATAATGAAAATGGCTGATAATGTCTGTTAAATATTATGATGAGTGTTATTTTCGTACCTGATGTAATTTGAAATATTTAAATGCATTATTTGTTGCAGAGTGAGTTAAAATTTTCTGAGAGTGATTTAAATTTTTTTTAATTCACATGTGAAAAAAGTGTTACTTATAGTTGTTGCTATGGAGTTAATAATGACAGTTTAAAACGTCAAAATTGAATAAAAATTATAAAAATTTTTGTTTACCCTATATTAAAATATCTCTGTAATCTGTCACTTTTATGTAGAAATTGAGCAATAAAAATGTTCTTTTGCTTTTAAAATTACTTCCATTATTATTTCAAAGTTTGGAAAAGGGAGCCAACGAACTGAACCTGCTGGATTGCAAAAATCAATGTTCCTAGTCAATTTTGAGACAAGTAATTAAAACGAAATTAGCCAATGGTAACCATTTAATTTGGAAAAACATTTTTATTAATGTTTTACAGAAACAAAAGCAAATAATTTCAGAATATGGTGTACCTATATTTACATTATAGTGCAGAGAATGTTTTTATTGAATTTGGAAATTTAGAACTCTTGGAAATTATCTACCTCAATCTGTAAAATAACATTTTTCGGACTTAATTGTTACGCAATATTACAATAAACGTATGATTATCTTTATATTTTGAAAATCAAACTGTGAAAAATAATTTTGAATTAATATTTTCGTTTTGTATTTTCAAAATTCGATGTGGGGCGTTTTTTTACCTCCCGCTACCCTAGGTAAGGGAGGTATAGGGATCGTGCTAAAAATCGCATATAGAGATTTTATTGAATAAGCACGTTTTGATGTCCCCAGAATCCGATTTTAACATTTTTACAATGATATCTATAGGTATGTATGTGTGTGTGTGGGTGTGTGTCTGTGTGTCTGTGTGTGTGGATCTTGTGGACACGATTACTCAAATACTATCAATCAGAAAATTTGAAATTTTGTATACCCATTCTATAATAATATGGGAAGTGGTCATTAGTTTTTAGTGTATATCGGATAACCGGAAGTATCATTTATACAAGCTTTTAACAGTTTTTCTTGTAAAAAATTCATTGAATATAATTTTTAGCAACTTTTACTAATTAACATTGAATATAATGGTATAATCTTCAATTCTACGATAATAACATTTAGTAAATAACTCTAAATAACTTTAAATATGAATATACAATATAATTTATTTCCATGTATCACCTAGCCTATGCGCCACACAAAAACATAATTTTAATGATGTTTTGACATATTTAAACAAATGTCATTGGCAGGAAGCAAGTCGATAAATATTTATTTATCTAAATCAGCAGGATATTACATCCCATTTAAGTACAGATCGATTTTGTATATCAAAACTTAGATTAAATATCGATAAATATCATATTGTCGATAATATCTATTTATCGATATTCAGTAGGTAGGTACATCACTAATATTTAGATAGGTACTTATCACAAATGAGTGATATCTATATATCGATATCTTTCCCAAGTCTAATTATATTTATAATAGCTGCATACTGCAATACTTCTTTCCAGTAAATTATAATACAACGATTTTTACCTCTCGCTAAGAGAGGTATTGGATTCATGCTAAAATTCGCATATCCAGATTTTATTGAATAAGCACGATTTAAGGTCCCTACAATCCGATTATAACATTTTTAAAATGATGTCTGTGTGTGTGTGTGGGTGTGTGTGTGTGTGTGTGTGTGTGTGTATGTATGGATGTTGGAGGGACGATTCCTCAAAAACTATAAGACTTAAAAAATATTTAACTGCAGTTTCCTCAATCTGACATTCCTGGGAAGAGCTGAAAAGGTTTTGGTAACAATTGAACAACCGGAAGTAGTAGTTTCTGAGAAAAAATCTTCTAAATATAATGTTTTGGAAATTTTTGTTATTAAATATTGAAGAACTTAAAATTCTCCATCTAGTACATTTAAAAAATTTATTATATCTTGTACAGATTTAGAGATAAAGACACTATAATATATAGAGTAATTTAATCGCAGAGGCTAAGGCACTAAGGAAACCAGTTGACAAATTCCAATGTTTATAACATAGTTTTTAAATGAAACATGTCAGTGTCAAAAATCAACAGTTTTAGTGACATTCTGGGAAGTATATTTAATCTTTCTTATTTGTTTTATTAATTAAATATTTGAAATTATAGGTAATATGCATATATCCATCAGAAATACCGCCAATCTGGTTAATGAATTGAAGAATCTCTGACTTTTACAAACTTCCTCATACAATGAAAAATAGATATAATTAGAATTATATGTGTGCAGAAGACATGTTAAATACAATAAAAAAAACCATATTTGGGTAAAGTTCTGTAATATTTTGTTATAAAACGACGGTTCGAAAGCGAAGTGCAATACAATACATATATAGCCTAATATGGAAATGGCGCGAGTTCTTGTGCTGGCCACAACAGATTTTTTAAATTACTTTTTATATGCCGAATAATTATAAATTTGCTTATTCTTATAAAACCCACACTTATTATAAGTGTATTATTGCATATTTTCTATAAAACACTTATAAATATTAATTATAAACTTTTCTCTTATTAAGTGTGCAACTAGTTACTTTTCCAGTATTGCAAAATGTTGTTCAAGGTTTTCTAAAGATAATAATTATAAATTACTTAGTTTTAATTGATTTATTTTATTATCTTATTACTGACACTTAATTTGTTGTTAACAATTTTTTTTCTTTTCAGTTGTTACGGGTTCCACAGATGGTATTGGCAAACAATATGCCCTCGAATTAGCAGCTAAAGATATTAATATAGTTTTAATCAGCAGAAATATCAAGAAATTAAAAGATACTGCTGCACAAATTGGTATAACAATGATTATAAAAAATTGAAATATGTTTATTTACATTTATATTTGTTGTAGAATCTAAATATTCAGTCAAAACTAAAGTTATTGTCGCAGATTTTACCAAAATGAATGAAGCCTACCAAACAATTGAAAGAGAGTTAACGGGAATTCCAGTAGGCATTTTAGGTATGATGATTACAAATTAATTTTTTCTGCAACTATCAAAAATAGTTAATGTTTGTGCATTGATATCAGTATGCGAAATATGTTCATTAATTACGTAATCATAACAACTTGTATTTCACATACTGTGCATATTATTTCGTACACTAGGCGCGTTATTTTGTACACTGTGCACATTATTTGATGCACTATCTCGCGCACACTTTCAAAATCAGGGGAGCAAAAAATTGCATTTTAAATTATTATGTTAATAATAAATATGTATAATTTAATAAATTTTGTATGAAACTTGTGAAAAAATTTAAAAATAAATGTATCTAAATTTATAGACCATTCCAGAATGACGTCACCTGCCCTCCACACTCAGGAGTGATTTTAACCTCACTTTTGAATATTTTTAAAAATTATTTAATTATATATCATATGATAAATATCGAGAAATTTAGATTTTGATACAATTCATTCATTCATAAAATTAAACCATAAATTTTTCCATGATTGAATAAATTATGTATGAAATTTATTTCTGACAGCTGCCCCTGGAATTCATTTGTTCTGGATTGATCTATTGGAAAATTCAATTGATATCTGTCATATTAACAAGATGTTAATAGAGGTTTTTTTTTTTAATAGTTATACTTATTTTCTAAATATTAAATTTAGTTGTACCTTTTGCTCGAAATAAGTTTAGTACTCGAATGCAAATGATTTTTATTACATTACTTTTTATCACAAATATGGAGTTTAGAATTTAGAAGTCGAGGCCGTAAGGCCAAGGAAAATAAACCATATGAGTGATGATAAAGTGGAACTTCATTGCCGAGTTGCATATTAAATTTTATTTGAAATCGAAAATTTGTGAAAATGAAAGGAATATTTTATTTTTTAGGTTATGTTTACGTAACGGTCAAACTGATATTCAATGAGGTTATCGTAAAGAACACTCAAAATTATGTTTTATTTCAATATTCTTCATCGCAATTATTTAGTTCGTTCTTCTTGCACATATTTTTTGTCATTTTACGTACAAATTTACTATTATATATCGTACACCTAACTAAATTATCTTATAATTATTATAAGGTTTGCAACATTGCATGTGCTTGAAATCGTCGTATAATGGATTACTTTAGGCCGATTTCTGAACTTATATAGCCCGAATCAAAAAAAGTTTAAGGTAATCCTCATTTTTTGATTAGTGAATTCTACTCTAATTTTGACAGTTTATATTTTAAAATATAGTCTAATCTATTCCTAGTATCTACCTTTATTGATATCATGAAAATTTTAAATACCGGAATAGAATAGAATTCACTAATCCAAGAATGAGGATTAGCTTAAACTTTTTTGTGTATCGGGCTATGACTATTTTTGTACACTTTAATGAGGATTTCAAATAAACATATATTTCGCGCATATAGTACACCACCGAAACTATATTTTTATTTCCTTTTTAGTCAATAATGTGGGAATGCAATATTCCTATCCAAAATATGTTGGCGAAGCTACCCAACAAGAATTGACTGATATTATTAATATAAATGTGGGAGCCGTTACCCTTCTCAGCAAAATGATTCTTCCACAAATGAAAGAACGAAGAAGAGGAGCGATAGTCAACGTTTCTTCAGGGTCTGAGTTGCAGCCCTTGCCTCTGATGACTGTTTACGCCGCAACGAAGGTTAGTTACATTTTTTTATAATAATCATTTATTTAAATTATTAGTTGTTCAACAAATTAATGAAAAATTCTGGCAATTTTAACATGGTATATTATAAAATAACTATTATGTATTTATTACGTCCAGTGACAACGAGATTAGACCACAGAACAGATAAACTAATGCAGAAGCGACAGTAAGACAAGGACACTAAAATTAGAGAGAGAAAAATGTAATTTTATACATATGGCGACATCGGTTGTCATCGCAATATTTCGAACGTCTTCGAGTAAACGACGTGTGTTATTCGTTGTTTCAAAACTTTGTAACAGTTGTCACGTGTTGAGTTATTTTGATTTTTGGTTAAGTTTCGGAAATTTGTAGACTAGATACTCGTAGTTGTTACTTTACTTTTGTGAGATACAGTTCTCTAATTTATTGTGTTGTGTATTTATTTCCTCAGTAATTCAGTTTTGTTCAAAATTAAAATTTTGCTTAAAATTTATGAAAAGGTAATTTAAAAAAGTAGCATTTTTATGTTAAGTGACTATATTATTTTATAACAAATGACAGAACCTTAAATTTCGCGCGAATGTATACCTACAACAAACAAGATGGCCAGACCTCACTCAAGGTCATAGAAACGCCATTTCGAACATCAAAGGAGCCGACAAGAGAGTCGCTTCTGTATTAATTTATCTGTTCTGTGATTAGACCTTATTTAGTAATAAAATTTGGAGCGTAAAATTTTACCAAACTTTTGTTACATACGTTATGTAAAATTGCAGCGATCACCCATTCAAGTATTAACCGTACCTACCCTTGCTTGACTTTATTGATCTTGTACATTTTATATGAAATAATTAGGTTTGTTCGCACAACAAAATATGCAACTAAATGCCAATGTTTCATTACGCATGCGTAGTTTGAAACTGGTTTCAAACTGATTGGAAAATTTTGGGTTCTGCGAATAGGATTAGGGCCGGTTTTTCAATAAGTTAAAATTTTAACTAAGAGTTAAATAAACAAAAATGAAACGAAATGAACTGTCAAATGACAGATTTATCATTGTCAACAAAACGATGCAATATTGTTTACTTAACTAGAAATTAAAATTTTAACCAGAGATTGAAAAACCGGCCCTTAAAGGTTATTGTTATTATTAACATCTAGAGTAAACAGAATATTTATGATATAAGTAGGAGATAATGAAAATCCTTTCGAAATTCCCGAACATAGTTTTATAATAGTTATTTATGATATAAGTGTTAAAAGTGACATTTTATGAGTGAGTGGGGAAGTTTGTGAAACGAGACGAAGCCGAGTAAAACAAACCCCACGAACGAAATAAAACCACTTTTATCACGAATATCATACACTATTTTTCCTACGACCCTAGTTATGTATTAGTGAAAACTAAAAATTATAGAATGACATTTATGACAGGTCATAACAGGTCTAACCTCTACTTCCAACAAAATTCTAACCTCTACGTCCAACAATACTGTTTTAAATTCCAATTCTTCAAGCGCCTTGTAAGGAATTACTATAAACAATTGTAATAATTGTACTATAACAATAAACGTTCCAAAATAATGTGTACTTCTAATAAAATACCCATATAAATAATTTCAGTACAAAAATATAAAATGAAACTACATTTACTTATGAACACTAAATGTAACTAGATTTAGTTATATTTTTAACACTAAATATAACTAGATTTCGTTCCTTTTTAACACTAGTGTTAAAAGTAAATTTGTTTTTTACTTTTAATCCGTTGTCAATGACAACGATTTAAAAGTATTTACTGTGTTATAAACTGTTATTTTTAACTTGCTAAGCAACCGTTAAAAATACTACTTTTAACAGTGGTCGTAGGAAAAGGTTTTTATTTTATGTTGATTGTTGTTGTTGGCATTTGTTATTTATTTTTACGTAATGAAATAATAATATAATGTTACTTTATTGTTTAAAATTTACTTCCTGCGTTTATTCTGGTTCTCTTAAATTTACACTCGAGAAGCTACATGACAATATAGCAGGTTTGGAACAATTTATAATAAATGTTAATATTCTTTTTCTCTCGCTTTGGCTAGTACAAATGCATGTAGGAACAACAATGCTCGCTAATAGCCAGGAATTCCAGTGCGCATGCCACAAACTAAAATTTTTCTTGGATTGAAATCGTAATTATTGTGCGAACATTTTTAAACTGATGCGCATGCTTAGAATGTGACTGTTTTTGACTGTTGTGCGAACAAACCTAATATAGAAATTGTTTTGTGTTAATTTTAGGCTTACGTGAAAAGCTTCACAGAAGCACTTCGCTTCGAATATTCTGCTTGCGGCATCACAATCCAACACCTATCCCCTATGTTCATCAACACGAAGATGAACGTGTTCTCTCACAGACTGCAAGAAACATCCCTCTTTGTACCTGACGCCGTAACGTACGCGAAGTACGCAGTGAAGACCCTAGGAATCGTAGATCATAGCACAGGATACTGGGCTCATGGCCTACAGGTATGTGCAATCAACATAAGCTGTATGTACAATAGTAACGTAAAATTTTTGTTACAGTATTTCTTCACCTCGATTCCACCCCAGTGGATTAGGATGTACATAGGTGGATACATGAACAAAGCGTTCCGGAAAGATTATTTTGATAGTATTAAAAATATTTAAGTTGTATTATTTATTTTTGTAAAGATATTATTAAAAAATAAAAATAACAATGGTAAATATTTTGCGATAGGTGACTTGTTTGCTCTCTACACAAACGAAAGTACAAGGGGATCCCACAAAGTAATAGCAAATTAATAGTACTTATATCAGAGTATCGGACCCGAACCAAACCGTAACATTTTAGCGAACCCAGAGCCGAAGCTCAGATATATTTTTAATTGAACCCGAACCGGATATTAAAATTCGGGTTCAGGGTTCAGGTTTATTTTCAGTTTGAAACGATCGTTGACAACTTCTGCATCTGTATTATTGCTTGTGTTGAATGTTCGTGAAACTGTGTACAAAACCGTAGTGACAACTTTAACTTTGAATATCTGTTGTAAAAACGTTCATGGCTATCTTTTGACCATGTAATACCCATTAAAACTTTTAAAAAAGATTTTTTTTCTTATATCATACAACTTTTACTAAGGTTTTTAACATTTATCGCATTTTTAACCTGTAGTATCACCCAATAAAAATTTAAACGGAAGTCCGTAAACGCTCTTTGTAATAAGAACAACCAAAGTCTAACTGAAAAGAATCCTATACTTAAAGTGCCAAGCAACAAGGTAAACTACATAAATTATAATTTTGAGTTATAGAGGTTTTTAATTTCTGTTTGTTTTTCTTTTACTTCTCGCACATTTTTACAAATAAATTTGAGACAAGATATTAGACAGTATTATAATTTCTTGAACTCAAAAATTAAGAATATAGTTAAGAATGAAACAATGTACTTAGTGTCATTTTCATAATACACATTAAATTCACTTTAACACTTTAAATTAAAATTAAAATTGTGTTCGTTTTCATAATACAACTTTAGGACTTTGGCGAGAAATTTAGCATTACTTCAAATTCAAATGAAAGATAAAGTCTTAAAGTAATTTTAATTAAAGTCTTAAAGTGAGCTGGATTATGAAAACGGCCCTTAAAACTATTTCTTTATCAATTTTCTTTGGGTTACTAAATAAATAAAATCGGAGTTGTGCTCCTAAAAAATAGCAAAACATATCCTTTTAATATACAGGATGTCTCTTAAATAGGGGGACATGGCTTAACCACAGATTCCTGAGGCTAAAATAAGACGATTTAACCAAACTTGCTTCTACCGGAAAGTGTACCATTTAGCCAGAATTCTGCTTCAAAGTTCTTAAAAAAAAATTAATTTTGCTTATAATAATCGGACGCTTTATTCGATTTGGATGAAATTTGGTATGACAGTTTATATGGTTATGAGGCATCTTTTAAGGTGATACTTGTTATTATTAGTGAACCACTAGTGTATGAAACTTAGGTGTCCCAACATTAATTAGACCGTAACTTTTTAATGGCAATGCCGAAAACGTGATATTATTTTTCTTCAGAAAGATACATTCTATAGTAAACTTTTCTCTCTCTGTTTAATTTTTGATATCTGTTACGGTTCACACAGAAAAAAATAAAATCTGAGTGTCTGTACTGGTAAATTTTTAAAATAAATTTAATCTAGCAGTCTATCCAAATGTCAAACAAGTAATTTTTAATGACAGTAACAATTGTTTTACGGGTTGTCAAAAATTTTCTTCGCAATATTCTAAAATTAGTAACATCCGTTTGTTCGGCCTAATAATATTTACTACCATTATTATAAATAAGACGATTACATATCTCAGCTTACCCGCAAACAAATGATGAAGATTGACAACTCGTTACTGTCATTAAAAATTACTTGTGTGACATTTGGATAGACTGCTAGATTAAATTTATTTTAAAAAATTTCACGATGTAGTCACTCAAGTTTTATTTTTTTCTGTCTGAACCGTAACAGATATCAAACATTAAACACAGAGAGAAAAGTTTACTATAGAATGTATCTTTCTGAAGAAAAATAATATCACGTTTTCGGCATTGCCATTAAAAAGTTACGGTCTAATTAATGTTGGGACACCTAAGTTTCATACACTAGTGGTTCACTAATAATAACAAGTATCACCTTAAAAGATGCCTCATAACCATATAAACTGTCATACCAAATTTCATCCAAATCGAATAAAGCGTCCGATTATTATAAGCAAAATTAATTATTTTTTTTAAGAACTTTGAAGCAGAATTCTGGCTAAATGGTACACTTTCCGGTAGAAGCAAGTTTGGTTAAATCGTCTTATTTTAGCCTCAGGAATCTGTGGTTAAGCCATGTCCCCCTATTTAAGAGACACCCTGTGTACGATACCTGACTGAGTGAAAATGTTAGATACGACTTTTTTGCTAAGCACGGCAGTATAGGAATCGGTGTTCATTGAACCAATGTCATATCTTAAATAAAAAAATAATAGATGTGCCACTAAAATCTTAAAGAGTTTTAGTGGTATGGTTTATAACGATAGTAAAAACAGTTTAAATCATAGAATGAATGACACTTGTAACTTGTAATCACCTTTAATAGTGGCAGCTGGATTCATAATGTCAATTTTCACAGAAAGGTATACTCGGTAACTAAAAGTTTCTTGGTAATAGGGGATTCCACTCATATCGAATTTTTATATAAATTATATACATGAACAGATTTTTTAAACACAAATGTCTTTTGCATTTCTTTAATGTTATGATTCTGTTCACAATTATTGTTACTATATTTGTCAACAAATCTAATAACAATATATTATGTCTTTTGTAATACCAATAAACTTTAATTTTCGTATTCCAATAAACTTTTAATTTTTATAAGAAAAAGTCTTGTAGTTATAAATACAAATACCTATATTTTTATATTTAAAAATTGTTGTCCTTACACGAATGTAGTTTTTAAAATGGCCACCAGGGAACAGCACCTGTCGGTAATCATCCCAACTTCCGAGTAAATTTAACTAAAAAAAAAATTCATTTGTGTACATACATACATCATTTTAAACGATACGTTATAATATCTATCCAATAAAACAGTCGACATTGAAATAAAAATCAAAAATTTATTTGACAAGTTTAATTTTATTTGTCAAAAATTAAAACGAGCCGTTTTGAAACTTTACGAGTGTTTATGAATATGGGCATAAATATGGGACGTACACCAATTTGGTATTTGATGCCGAAAAATAGGACATAACCTTAGACCAGGAATAGAAGGGAGACAGGGCATATTCACGCGTATATTTCCAAATCATCTCTGCGATTTTAAGCCTTTTTGAATCAGCTGGAATCGCTAATCGACCAGTTAAATATTGTTATGTTAAAGTTGACCAAATCTAAATAAACACTTGATTATCCAAAACTTAAATAAAACAATTTAAAACTATGAATCAAACCAAAGATGTATGTTTTCAAGAACGTAAGAAATCAAAATAATAATAGATAACGTTGGGTGACGCTTGTTGATTTTGAAAACTTATTCGTTCGACTGCACACGTATGTAACACATCTTGTCGATTGGGCGACGCAGCTGACTTTGACATTTCAATCAGGTCGAAAATCGCTATGAAGATTTGGAAAGTCTTCTTACGGCGAAATACATAGCATGCCCTGTCCCCCTCTATTCCTGGTCTAAGGACGTAACCTATTCGGAATTGATTTAATGTTTTTTTTTTTTAATTAATGATTGACAAGTGCTGTTTCCCTCGTGGCCATTTTAAGAACTATCCGTATATACCTATGTATGAACAAAGTGGAGAAGTATTTCCGGTTGCCTATATTTTAGGCGCAACTCTTTCTAGTAGGTGCTGCTTTCTAGCGGCCGTTTTAAGAACTATATGCTTAAAGGGGCAGTAAAGGGGTATATAACAAACAAATTATATTAATTTACATTTTATTATATAATATATTGTACATTCAGGGTAGTTACATGATACACAACAATGTAAATTACAAATAAGCAATAAATACAAATAAAATTTATACCAACTATTATTTAAACATCCTTATTTCTAATTTTTCAGGACAAGGGTAAGTACATTTATTTATAAAATACAAAAAAAAAAAAACATTTTAAACTATCAACATATTAAGAACAATTTATTACAAATAAACAATGAATAATACTTAAACTAATACAATTTTTATTTAATAACTCATCATTTATTTCAGGGGAAAGTACCACAACAAAGAGACAGGGAATTCTGTAATTATATAACATTTACAAGGGAATTTTTTCACGGTTGTGATGGTATCATAATAACAGGAATTCGATTTTAAATGTGACACCGGATTCGTATTCTACGGGTCGTAATTAGTCTAATAAAACATGTGCGCCCCTTCTAGCTTTTATAGTTTTGGAGCTATAACCGGCTATAACACTTTTTTCTACATAAGTACAATTATCTATATATATATCCTAGGATGTCCTTAAGTGGTCCTTGACCGTTTGTTGAACCTGTAATCATAAAGAAAAACATTATTAAACATAGTTCATTGAAGTTACAATAATATTATAGGTTTCTAACAATTATCTCGAAAAAGAAAAGTCGGAAAAGAAAATGTGTCAAATATAAGTTGTTTAGAATTTAATTTGTAACAAAAAATCCTAATAAAACTTTCCCCTAAAGTCTATAGTTTTCCCATTATTTACAATAACCCACTTTAGACTTAAATAACTCCTATGGGCTCAGATTTCGTAATTCATTAGACCTTTGTCCCTAGTATACGAATACCAAATTTGAAGCAAATCGGAGTCAAAAAGTTTTTTTTGCCAAAAAAGTCCATGGTTTTTAGTTTCGATTGGGGAAAAAAAAATTGAGTTAGACATGGCATCCCCTTAATTCGACCCCGAGGATTACGAATCCGGCGTCCAAATTGTGATGTAACGGTTAGATCTTACGTAATTCACGAATGATGATGTGAAAATTTCAAAAAATCATAGCGCCGTTATAGAGACAGCTTTTACAACCAAAATTTGGTTATATACATAATTAAATCAGTAGATTTTAAATATGGATGTTTCAGTTTTGTATCTCCACCCAGTTTTGGGTATTAAAAATTGACCCAAAAATGGGTAGACATACAAACTTAAAAATGTAATTTTTGGAATCTACGGCTCAAAATACGGACAATAGACTTAATATGAAAATTTAATTTCAATAAATACAGTAGTTATGATTTTTTTTCTATGTTCCACACCCAAATTAAGGTGAAGGCGCTTTGTTCAAACTATGGTTTATGGGTAGTACAGGTCGAGGACAGTATGTTTCCAAAATTTGGTGACAAAAGGGCAATAAACACGGGCTCTAGAAATTTTTAAAAATGACGATTTTTAGCAATATTTTTTGTCAATAGCGCAAGAAAAAAAGCTGTCAAATAGGCCATTTCTAAACCCTTGGCCCTACGTCCTTGAAACTTAAATATGTTGTTCTACGACCCCTATTTCTCAAAGGGTATCCGAGGGGAACGCAAAATTTCAAGGAAATCGCTGAAATCCTAGCCGTTTCCGAGATATCAGCCCCTAAAGTTTTTGGGGGGTTATTTTGCCCTAGTTTGTCTGATTAAAGGAATCAAGGGTTGGAAAATAGCGTATCGGGTAGATTTAAAGCCGCTCTTTCGATTGGTCTGCACAGAATTGCTTAAAACTATTTAGTTTTTGATATATTTACCCTTAACAGATCTTAGGGGGTGACCTTTGATAACTCCATTATTAATACGGCTAGAAAAGTCGAATAAATTTTATTAGACTAATTTGGACTCGCTGATTACGAATTTGAGGTCAAATAAGACCCTTTGTTATGTAAGTGCTCTTATTTCATTATTTAAAGGGATAAACAAAAAGGGTAGGTAGGTATAATAAGAATTTAAAAGATAAATTTAAATTATGATATATTCTGTCCTTTTATTATATAATTTATAATACACATATAATTTACATTATTATATAATAACTAAAAATACATTATATGTATCTCGAAAAAGAAAAGTCTGAGAAAAAAATGTGTCAAATATAAGTTGTTTAGAATTTAATTTGTAACAAAAAATCCTAATAAAACTTTCCCCTAAAGTCTATAGTTTTCCCATTATTTCCAATAACCCACTTTAGAGTTGAATAACTCCCCTAATATCAACCCCTATGGGCTCAGATTTCGCTATTCATTAGACCTTTGTCCCTAGTATACGTATACCAAATTTGAAGCAAATCGGAGTCAAAAAGTTTTTTTTTGCCAAAAAAACACCAAGGCTTTAGTCCATGGTTTTTAGTTTCGATTGGGGAAAAAAAAATTGAGTTAGACATGGCATCCCCTTAATTCGACCCCGAGGATTACGAATCCGGCGTCCAAATTGTGATGTAACGGTTAGATCTTACGTAATTCACGAATGATGATGTGAAAATTTCAAAAAATCATAGCGCCGTTATAGAGACAGCTTTTACAACCAAAATTTGGTTATATACATAATTAAATCAGTAGATTTTAAATATGGATGTTTCAGTTTTGTATCTCCACCCAGTTTTGGGTATTAAAAATTGACCCAAAAATGGGTAGACATACAAACTTAAAAATGTAATTTTTGGAATCTACGGCTCAAAATACGGACAATAGACTTAATATGAAAATTTAATTTCAATAAATACAGTAGTTATGATTTTTTTTCTATGTTCCACACCCAAATTAAGGTGAAGGCGCGTTGTTCAAACTATGGTTTATGGGTAGTACAGGTCGAGGACAGTATGTTTCCAAAATTTGGTGACAAAAGGGCAATAAACACGGGCTCTAGAAATTTTTAAAAATGACGATTTTTAGCAATATTTTTTGTCAATAGCGCAAGAAAAAAAGCTGTCAAATAGGCCATTTCTAAACCCTTGGCCCTACGTCCTTGAAACTTAAATATGTTGTTCTACGACCCCTATTTCTCAAAGGGTATCCGAGGGGAACGCAAAATTTCAAGGAAATCGCTGAAATCCTAGCCGTTTCCGAGATATCAGCCCCTAAAGTTTTTGGGGGGTTATTTTGCCCTAGTTTGTCTGATTAAAGGAATCAAGGGTTGGAAAATAGCGTATCGGGTAGATTTAAAGCCGCTCTTTCGATTGGTCTGCACAGAATTGCTTAAAACTATTTAGTTTTTGATATATTTACCCTTAACAGATCTTAGGGGGTGACCTTTGATAACTCCATTATTAATACGGCTAGAAAAGTCGAATAAATTTTATTAGACTAATTTGGACTCGCTGATTACGAATTTGAGGTCAAATAAGACCCTTTGTTATGTAAGTGCTCTTATTTCATTATTTAAAGGGATAAACAAAAAGGGTAGGTAGGTATAATAAGAATTTAAAAGATAAATTTAAATTATGATATATTCTGTCCTTTTATTATATAATTTATAATACACATATAATTTACATTATTATATAATAACTAAAAATACATTATATGTATCTCGAAAAAGAAAAGTCTGAGAAAAAAATGTGTCAAATATAAGTTGTTTAGAATTTAATTTGTAACAAAAAATCCTAATAAAACTTTCCCCTAAAGTCTATAGTTTTCCCATTATTTCCAATAACCCACTTTAGAGTTGAATAACTCCCCTAATATCAACCCCTATGGGCTCAGATTTCGCTATTCATTAGACCTTTGTCCCTAGTATACGTATACCAAATTTGAAGCTAATCGGAGTCAAAAAGTTTTTTTTTGCCAAAAAAACACCAAGGCTTTAGTCCATGGTTTTTAGTTTCGATTGGGGAAAAAAAAATTGAGTTAGACATGGCATCCCCTTAATTCGACCCCGAGGATTACGAATCCGGCGTCCAAATTGTGATGTAACGGTTAGATCTTACGTAATTCACGAATGATGATGTGAAAATTTCAAAAAATCATAGCGCCGTTATAGAGACAGCTTTTACAACCAAAATTTGGTTATATACATAATTAAATCAGTAGATTTTAAATATGGATGTTTCAGTTTTGTATCTCCACCCAGTTTTGGGTATTAAAAATTGACCCAAAAATGGGTAGACATACAAACTTAAAAATGTAATTTTTGGAATCTACGGCTCAAAATACGGACAATAGACTTAATATGAAAATTTAATTTCAATAAATACAGTAGTTATGATTTTTTTTCTATGTTCCACACCCAAATTAAGGTGAAGGCGCGTTGTTCAAACTATGGTTTATGGGTAGTACAGGTCGAGGACAGTATGTTTCCAAAATTTGGTGACAAAAGGGCAATAAACACGGGCTCTAGAAATTTTTAAAAATGACGATTTTTAGCAATATTTTTTGTCAATAGCGCAAGAAAAAAAGCTGTCAAATAGGCCATTTCTAAACCCTTGGCCCTACGTCCTTGAAACTTAAATATGTTGTTCTACGACCCCTATTTCTCAAAGGGTATCCGAGGGGAACGCAAAATTTCAAGGAAATCGCTGAAATCCTAGCCGTTTCCGAGATATCAGCCCCTAAAGTTTTTGGGGGGTTATTTTGCCCTAGTTTGTCTGATTAAAGGAATCAAGGGTTGGAAAATAGCGTATCGGGTAGATTTAAAGCCGCTCTTTCGATTGGTCTGCACAGAATTGCTTAAAACTATTTAGTTTTTGATATATTTACCCTTAACAGATCTTAGGGGGTGACCTTTGATAACTCCATTATTAATACGGCTAGAAAAGTCGAATAAATTTTATTAGACTAATTTGGACTCGCTGATTACGAATTTGAGGTCAAATAAGACCCTTTGTTATGTAAGTGCTCTTATTTCATTATTTAAAGGGATAAACAAAAAGGGTAGGTAGGTATAATAAGAATTTAAAAGATAAATTTAAATTATGATATATTCTGTCCTTTTATTATATAATTTATAATACACATATAATTTACATTATTATATAATAACTAAAAATACATTATATGTATCTCGAAAAAGAAAAGTCTGAGAAAAAAATGTGTCAAATATAAGTTGTTTAGAATTTAATTTGTAACAAAAAATCCTAATAAAACTTTCCCCTAAAGTCTATAGTTTTCCCATTATTTCCAATAACCCACTTTAGAGTTGAATAACTCCCCTAATATCAACCCCTATGGGCTCAGATTTCGCTATTCATTAGACCTTTGTCCCTAGTATACGTATACCAAATTTGAAGCAAATCGGAGTCAAAAAGTTTTTTTTTGCCAAAAAAACACCAAGGCTTTAGTCCATGGTTTTTAGTTTCGATTGGGGAAAAAAAAATTGAGTTAGACATGGCATCCCCTTAATTCGACCCCGAGGATTACGAATCCGGCGTCCAAATTGTGATGTAACGGTTAGATCTTACGTAATTCACGAATGATGATGTGAAAATTTCAAAAAATCATAGCGCCGTTATAGAGACAGCTTTTACAACCAAAATTTGGTTATATACATAATTAAATCAGTAGATTTTAAATATGGATGTTTCAGTTTTGTATCTCCACCCAGTTTTGGGTATTAAAAATTGACCCAAAAATGGGTAGACATACAAACTTAAAAATGTAATTTTTGGAATCTACGGCTCAAAATACGGACAATAGACTTAATATGAAAATTTAATTTCAATAAATCAGTAGTTATGATTTTTTTTCTATGTTCCACACCCAAATTAAGGTGAAGGCGCGTTGTTCAAACTATGGTTTATGGGTAGTACAGGTCGAGGACAGTATGTTTCCAAAATTTGGTGACAAAAGGGCAATAAACACGGGCTCTAGAAATTTTTAAAAATGACGATTTTTAGCAATATTTTTTGTCAATAGCGCAAGAAAAAAAGCTGTCAAATAGGCCATTTCTAAACCCTTGGCCCTACGTCCTTGAAACTTAAATATGTTGTTCTACGACCCCTATTTCTCAAAGGGTATCCGAGGGGAACGCAAAATTTCAAGGAAATCGCTGAAATCCTAGCCGTTTCCGAGATATCAGCCCCTAAAGTTTTTGGGGGGTTATTTTGCCCTAGTTTGTCTGATTAAAGGAATCAAGGGTTGGAAAATAGCGTATCGGGTAGATTTAAAGCCGCTCTTTCGATTGGTCTGCACAGAATTGCTTAAAACTATTTAGTTTTTGATATATTTACCCTTAACAGATCTTAGGGGGTGACCTTTGATAACTCCATTATTAATACGGCTAGAAAAGTCGAATAAATTTTATTAGACTAATTTGGACTCGCTGATTACGAATTTGAGGTCAAATAAGACCCTTTGTTATGTAAGTGCTCTTATTTCATTATTTAAAGGGATAAACAAAAAGGGTAGGTAGGTATAATAAGAATTTAAAAGATAAATTTAAATTATGATATATTCTGTCCTTTTATTATATAATTTATAATACACATATAATTTACATTATTATATAATAACTAAAAATACATTATATGTATCTCGAAAAAGAAAAGTCTGAGAAAAAAATGTGTCAAATATAAGTTGTTTAGAATTTAATTTGTAACAAAAAATCCTAATAAAACTTTCCCCTAAAGTCTATAGTTTTCTCATTATTTCCAATAACCCACTTTAGAGTTGAATAACTCCCCTAATATCAACCCCTATGGGCTCAGATTTCGCTATTCATTAGACCTTTGTCCCTAGTATACGTATACCAAATTTGAAGCAAATCGGAGTCAAAAAGTTTTTTTTTGCCAAAAAAACACCAAGGCTTTAGTCCATGGTTTTTAGTTTCGATTGGGGAAAAAAAAATTGAGTTAGACATGGCATCCCCTTAATTCGACCCCGAGGATTACGAATCCGGCGTCCAAATTGTGATGTAACGGTTAGATCTTACGTAATTCACGAATGATGATGTGAAAATTTCAAAAAATCATAGCGCCGTTATAGAGACAGCTTTTACAACCAAAATTTGGTTATATACATAATTAAATCAGTAGATTTTAAATATGGATGTTTCAGTTTTGTATCTCCACCCAGTTTTGGGTATTAAAAATTGACCCAAAAATGGGTAGACATACAAACTTAAAAATGTAATTTTTGGAATCTACGGCTCAAAATACGGACAATAGACTTAATATGAAAATTTAATTTCAATAAATACAGTAGTTATGATTTTTTTTCTATGTTCCACACCCAAATTAAGGTGAAGGCGCGTTGTTCAAACTATGGTTTATGGGTAGTACAGGTCGAGGACAGTATGTTTCCAAAATTTGGTGACAAAAGGGCAATAAACACGGGCTCTAGAAATTTTTAAAAATGACGATTTTTAGCAATATTTTTTGTCAATAGCGCAAGAAAAAAAGCTGTCAAATAGGCCATTTCTAAACCCTTGGCCCTACGTCCTTGAAACTTAAATATGTTGTTCTACGACCCCTATTTCTCAAAGGGTATCCGAGGGGAACGCAAAATTTCAAGGAAATCGCTGAAATCCTAGCCGTTTCCGAGATATCAGCCCCTAAAGTTTTTGGGGGGTTATTTTGCCCTAGTTTGTCTGATTAAAGGAATCAAGGGTTGGAAAATAGCGTATCGGGTAGATTTAAAGCCGCTCTTTCGATTGGTCTGCACAGAATTGCTTAAAACTATTTAGTTTTTGATATATTTACCCTTAACAGATCTTAGGGGGTGACCTTTGATAACTCCATTATTAATACGGCTAGAAAAGTCGAATAAATTTTATTAGACTAATTTGGACTCGCTGATTACGAATTTGAGGTCAAATAAGACCCTTTGTTATGTAAGTGCTCTTATTTCATTATTTAAAGGGATAAACAAAAAGGGTAGGTAGGTATAATAAGAATTTAAAAGATAAATTTAAATTATGATATATTCTGTCCTTTTATTATATAATTTATAATACACATATAATTTACATTATTATATAATAACTAAAAATACATTATATGTATCTCGAAAAAGAAAAGTCTGAGAAAAAAATGTGTCAAATATAAGTTGTTTAGAATTTAATTTGTAACAAAAAATCCTAATAAAACTTTCCCCTAAAGTCTATAGTTTTCCCATTATTTCCAATAACCCACTTTAGAGTTGAATAACTCCCCTAATATCAACCCCTATGGGCTCAGATTTCGCTATTCATTAGACCTTTGTCCCTAGTATACGTATACCAAATTTGAAGCAAATCGGAGTCAAAAAGTTTTTTTTTGCCAAAAAAACACCAAGGCTTTAGTCCATGGTTTTTAGTTTCGATTGGGGAAAAAAAAATTGAGTTAGACATGGCATCCCCTTAATTCGACCCCGAGGATTACGAATCCGGCGTCCAAATTGTGATGTAACGGTTAGATCTTACGTAATTCACGAATGATGATGTGAAAATTTCAAAAAATCATAGCGCCGTTATAGAGACAGCTTTTACAACCAAAATTTGGTTATATACATAATTAAATCAGTAGATTTTAAATATGGATGTTTCAGTTTTGTATCTCCACCCAGTTTTGGGTATTAAAAATTGACCCAAAAATGGGTAGACATACAAACTTAAAAATGTAATTTTTGGAATCTACGGCTCAAAATACATACAATAGACTTAATATGAAAATTTAATTTCAATAAATACAGTAGTTATGATTTTTTTTCTATGTTCCACACCCAAATTAAGGTGAAGGCGCGTTGTTCAAACTATGGTTTATGGGTAGTACAGGTCGAGGACAGTATGTTTCCAAAATTTGGTGACAAAAGGGCAATAAACACGGGCTCTAGAAATTTTTAAAAATGACGATTTTTAGCAATATTTTTTGTCAATAGCGCAAGAAAAAAAGCTGTCAAATAGGCCATTTCTAAACCCTTGGCCCTACGTCCTTGAAACTTAAATATGTTGTTCTACGACCCCTATTTCTCAAAGGGTATCCGAGGGGAACGCAAAATTTCAAGGAAATCGCTGAAATCCTAGCCGTTTCCGAGATATCAGCCCCTAAAGTTTTTGGGGGGTTATTTTGCCCTAGTTTGTCTGATTAAAGGAATCAAGGGTTGGAAAATAGCGTATCGGGTAGATTTAAAGCCGCTCTTTCGATTGGTCTGCACAGAATTGCTTAAAACTATTTAGTTTTTGATATATTTACCCTTAACAGATCTTAGGGGGTGACCTTTGATAACTCCATTATTAATACGGCTAGAAAAGTCGAATAAATTTTATTAGACTAATTTGGACTCGCTGATTACGAATTTGAGGTCAAATAAGACCCTTTGTTATGTAAGTGCTCTTATTTCATTATTTAAAGGGATAAACAAAAAGGGTAGGTAGGTATAATAAGAATTTAAAAGATAAATTTAAATTATGATATATTCTGTCCTTTTATTATATAATTTATAATACACATATAATTTACATTATTATATAATAACTAAAAATACATTATATGTATCTCGAAAAAGAAAAGTCTGAGAAAAAAATGTGTCAAATATAAGTTGTTTAGAATTTAATTTGTAACAAAAAATCCTAATAAAACTTTCCCCTAAAGTCTATAGTTTTCCCATTATTTCCAATAACCCACTTTAGAGTTGAATAACTCCCCTAATATCAACCCCTATGGGCTCAGATTTCGCTATTCATTAGACCTTTGTCCCTAGTATACGTATACCAAATTTGAAGCAAATCGGAGTCAAAAAGTTTTTTTTTGCCAAAAAAACACCAAGGCTTTAGTCCATGGTTTTTAGTTTCGATTGGGGAAAAAAAAATTGAGTTAGACATGGCATCCCCTTAATTCGACCCCGAGGATTACGAATCCGGCGTCCAAATTGTGATGTAACGGTTAGATCTTACGTAATTCACGAATGATGATGTGAAAATTTCAAAAAATCATAGCGCCGTTATAGAGACAGCTTTTACAACCAAAATTTGGTTATATACATAATTAAATCAGTAGATTTTAAATATGGATGTTTCAGTTTTGTATCTCCACCCAGTTTTGGGTATTAAAAATTGACCCAAAAATGGGTAGACATACAAACTTAAAAATGTAATTTTTGGAATCTACGGCTCAAAATACGGACAATAGACTTAATATGAAAATTTAATTTCAATAAATCAGTAGTTATGATTTTTTTTCTATGTTCCACACCCAAATTAAGGTGAAGGCGCGTTGTTCAAACTATGGTTTATGGGTAGTACAGGTCGAGGACAGTATGTTTCCAAAATTTGGTGACAAAAGGGCAATAAACACGGGCTCTAGAAATTTTTAAAAATGACGATTTTTAGCAATATTTTTTGTCAATAGCGCAAGAAAAAAAGCTGTCAAATAGGCCATTTCTAAACCCTTGGCCCTACGTCCTTGAAACTTAAATATGTTGTTCTACGACCCCTATTTCTCAAAGGGTATCCGAGGGGAACGCAAAATTTCAAGGAAATCGCTGAAATCCTAGCCGTTTCCGAGATATCAGCCCCTAAAGTTTTTGGGGGGTTATTTTGCCCTAGTTTGTCTGATTAAAGGAATCAAGGGTTGGAAAATAGCGTATCGGGTAGATTTAAAGCCGCTCTTTCGATTGGTCTGCACAGAATTGCTTAAAACTATTTAGTTTTTGATATATTTACCCTTAACAGATCTTAGGGGGTGACCTTTGATAACTCCATTATTAATACGGCTAGAAAAGTCGAATAAATTTTATTAGACTAATTTGGACTCGCTGATTACGAATTTGAGGTCAAATAAGACCCTTTGTTATGTAAGTGCTCTTATTTCATTATTTAAAGGGATAAACAAAAAGGGTAGGTAGGTATAATAAGAATTTAAAAGATAAATTTAAATTATGATATATTCTGTCCTTTTATTATATAATTTATAATACACATATAATTTACATTATTATATAATAACTAAAAATACATTATATGTATCTCGAAAAAGAAAAGTCTGAGAAAAAAATGTGTCAAATATAAGTTGTTTAGAATTTAATTTGTAACAAAAAATCCTAATAAAACTTTCCCCTAAAGTCTATAGTTTTCCCATTATTTCCAATAACCCACTTTAGAGTTGAATAACTCCCCTAATATCAACCCCTATGGGCTCAGATTTCGCTATTCATTAGACCTTTGTCCCTAGTATACGTATACCAAATTTGAAGCAAATCGGAGTCAAAAAGTTTTTTTTTGCCAAAAAAACACCAAGGCTGTCCATGGTTTTTAGTTTCGATTGGGGAAAAAAAAATTGAGTTAGACATGGCATCCCCTTAATTCGACCCCGAGGATTACGAATCCGGCGTCCAAATTGTGATGTAACGGTTAGATCTTACGTAATTCACGAATGATGATGTGAAAATTTCAAAAAATCATAGCGCCGTTATAGAGACAGCTTTTACAACCAAAATTTGGTTATATACATAATTAAATCAGTAGATTTTAAATATGGATGTTTCAGTTTTGTATCTCCACCCAGTTTTGGGTATTAAAAATTGACCCAAAAATGGGTAGACATACAAACTTAAAAATGTAATTTTTGGAATCTACGGCTCAAAATACGGACAATAGACTTAATATGAAAATTTAATTTCAATAAATACAGTAGTTATGATTTTTTTTCTATGTTCCACACCCAAATTAAGGTGAAGGCGCGTTGTTCAAACTATGGTTTATGGGTAGTACAGGTCGAGGACAGTATGTTTCCAAAATTTGGTGACAAAAGGGCAATAAACACGGGCTCTAGAAATTTTTAAAAATGACGATTTTTAGCAATATTTTTTGTCAATAGCGCAAGAAAAAAAGCTGTCAAATAGGCCATTTCTAAACCCTTGGCCCTACGTCCTTGAAACTTAAATATGTTGTTCTACGACCCCTATTTCTCAAAGGGTATCCGAGGGGAACGCAAAATTTCAAGGAAATCGCTGAAATCCTAGCCGTTTCCGAGATATCAGCCCCTAAAGTTTTTGGGGGGTTATTTTGCCCTAGTTTGTCTGATTAAAGGAATCAAGGGTTGGAAAATAGCGTATCGGGTAGATTTAAAGCCGCTCTTTCGATTGGTCTGCACAGAATTGCTTAAAACTATTTAGTTTTTGATATATTTACCCTTAACAGATCTTAGGGGGTGACCTTTGATAACTCCATTATTAATACGGCTAGAAAAGTCGAATAAATTTTATTAGACTAATTTGGACTCGCTGATTACGAATTTGAGGTCAAATAAGACCCTTTGTTATGTAAGTGCTCTTATTTCATTATTTAAAGGGATAAACAAAAAGGGTAGGTAGGTATAATAAGAATTTAAAAGATAAATTTAAATTATGATATATTCTGTCCTTTTATTATATAATTTATAATACACATATAATTTACATTATTATATAATAACTAAAAATACATTATATGTATCTCGAAAAAGAAAAGTCTGAGAAAAAAATGTGTCAAATATAAGTTGTTTAGAATTTAATTTGTAACAAAAAATCCTAATAAAACTTTCCCCTAAAGTCTATAGTTTTCCCATTATTTCCAATAACCCACTTTAGAGTTGAATAACTCCCCTAATATCAACCCCTATGGGCTCAGATTTCGCTATTCATTAGACCTTTGTCCCTAGTATACGTATACCAAATTTGAAGCAAATCGGAGTCAAAAAGTTTTTTTTTGCCAAAAAAACACCAAGGCTTTAGTCCATGGTTTTTAGTTTCGATTGGGGAAAAAAAAATTGAGTTAGACATGGCATCCCCTTAATTCGACCCCGAGGATTACGAATCCGGCGTCCAAATTGTGATGTAACGGTTAGATCTTACGTAATTCACGAATGATGATGTGAAAATTTCAAAAAATCATAGCGCCGTTATAGAGACAGCTTTTACAACCAAAATTTGGTTATATACATAATTAAATCAGTAGATTTTAAATATGGATGTTTCAGTTTTGTATCTCCACCCAGTTTTGGGTATTAAAAATTGACCCAAAAATGGGTAGACATACAAACTTAAAATGTAATTTTTGGAATCTACGGCTCAAAATACATACAATAGACTTAATATGAAAATTTAATTTCAATAAATACAGTAGTTATGATTTTTTTTTCTATGTTCCACACCCAAATTAAGGTGAAGGCGCGTTGTTCAAACTATGGTTTATGGGTAGTACAGGTCGAGGACAGTATGTTTCCAAAATTTGGTGACAAAAGGGCAATAAACACGGGCTCTAGAAATTTTTAAAAATGACGATTTTTAGCAATATTTTTTGTCAATAGCGCAAGAAAAAAAGCTGTCAAATAGGCCATTTCTAAACCCTTGGCCCTACGTCCTTGAAACTTAAATATGTTGTTCTACGACCCCTATTTCTCAAAGGGTATCCAAGGGGAACGCAAAATTTCAAGGAAATCGCTGAAATCCTAGCCGTTTCCGAGATATCAGCCCCTAAAGTTTTTGGGGGGTTATTTTGCCCTAGTTTGTCTGATTAAAGGAATCAAGGGTTGGAAAATAGCGTATCGGGTAGATTTAAAGCCGCTCTTTCGATTGGTCTGCACAGAATTGCTTAAAACTATTTAGTTTTTGATATATTTACCCTTAACAGATCTTAGGGGGTGACCTTTGATAACTCCATTATTAATACGGCTAGAAAAGTCGAATAAATTTTATTAGACTAATTTGGACTCGCTGATTACGAATTTGAGGTCAAATAAGACCCTTTGTTATGTAAGTGCTCTTATTTCATTATTTAAAGGGATAAACAAAAAGGGTAGGTAGGTATAATAAGAATTTAAAAGATAAATTTAAATTATGATATATTCTGTCCTTTTATTATATAATTTATAATACACATATAATTTACATTATTATATAATAACTAAAAATACATTATATGTATCTCGAAAAAGAAAAGTCTGAGAAAAAAATGTGTCAAATATAAGTTGTTTAGAATTTAATTTGTAACAAAAAATCCTAATAAAACTTTCCCCTAAAGTCTATAGTTTTCCCATTATTTCCAATAACCCACTTTAGAGTTGAATAACTCCCCTAATATCAACCCCTATGGGCTCAGATTTCGCTATTCATTAGACCTTTGTCCCTAGTATACGTATACCAAATTTGAAGCAAATCGGAGTCAAAAAGTTTTTTTTGCCAAAAAAACACCAAGGCTTTATTTAGTCCATGGTTTTTAGTTTCGATTGGGGAAAAAAAAATTGAGTTAGACATGGCATCCCCTTAATTCGACCCCGAGGATTACGAATCCGGCGTCCAAATTGTGATGTAACGGTTAGATCTTACGTAATTCACGAATGATGATGTGAAAATTTCAAAAAATCATAGCGCCGTTATAGAGACAGCTTTTACAACCAAAATTTGGTTATATACATAATTAAATCAGTAGATTTTAAATATGGATGTTTCAGTTTTGTATCTCCACCCAGTTTTGGGTATTAAAAATTGACCCAAAAATGGGTAGACATACAAACTTAAAAATGTAATTTTTGGAATCTACGGCTCAAAATACATACAATAGACTTAATATGAAAATTTAATTTCAATAAATACAGTAGTTATGATTTTTTTTCTATGTTCCACACCCAAATTAAGGTGAAGGCGCGTTGTTCAAACTATGGTTTATGGGTAGTACAGGTCGAGGACAGTATGTTTCCAAAATTTGGTGACAAAAGGGCAATAAACACGGGCTCTAGAAATTTTTAAAAATGACGATTTTTAGCAATATTTTTTGTCAATAGCGCAAGAAAAAAAGCTGTCAAATAGGCCATTTCTAAACCCTTGGCCCTACGTCCTTGAAACTTAAATATGTTGTTCTACGACCCCTATTTCTCAAAGGGTATCCGAGGGGAACGCAAAATTTCAAGGAAATCGCTGAAATCCTAGCCGTTTCCGAGATATCAGCCCCTAAAGTTTTTGGGGGGTTATTTTGCCCTAGTTTGTCTGATTAAAGGAATCAAGGGTTGGAAAATAGCGTATCGGGTAGATTTAAAGCCGCTCTTTCGATTGGTCTGCACAGAATTGCTTAAAACTATTTAGTTTTTGATATATTTACCCTTAACAGATCTTAGGGGGTGACCTTTGATAACTCCATTATTAATACGGCTAGAAAAGTCGAATAAATTTTATTAGACTAATTTGGACTCGCTGATTACGAATTTGGGGTCAAATAAGACCCTTTGTTATGTAAGTGCTCTTATTTCATTATTTAAAGGGATAAACAAAAAGGGTAGGTAGGTATAATAAGAATTTAAAAGATAAATTTAAATTATGATATATTCTGTCCTTTTATTATATAATTTATAATACACATATAATTTACATTATTATATAATAACTAAAAATACATTATATGTATCTCGAAAAAGAAAAGTCTGAGAAAAAAATGTGTCAAATATAAGTTGTTTAGAATTTAATTTGTAACAAAAAATCCTAATAAAACTTTCCCCTAAAGTCTATAGTTTTCCCATTATTTCCAATAACCCACTTTAGAGTTGAATAACTCCCCTAATATCAACCCCTATGGGCTCAGATTTCGCTATTCATTAGACCTTTGTCCCTAGTATACGTATACCAAATTTGAAGCAAATCGGAGTCAAAAAGTTTTTTTTTGCCAAAAAAACACCAAGGCTTTAGTCCATGGTTTTTAGTTTCGATTGGGGAAAAAAAAATTGAGTTAGACATGGCATCCCCTTAATTCGACCCCGAGGATTACGAATCCGGCGTCCAAATTGTGATGTAACGGTTAGATCTTACGTAATTCACGAATGATGATGTGAAAATTTCAAAAAATCATAGCGCCGTTATAGAGACAGCTTTTACAACCAAAATTTGGTTATATACATAATTAAATCAGTAGATTTTAAATATGGATGTTTCAGTTTTGTATCTCCACCCAGTTTTGGGTATTAAAAATTGACCCAAAAATGGGTAGACATACAAACTTAAAAATGTAATTTTTGGAATCTACGGCTCAAAATACGGACAATAGACTTAATATGAAAATTTAATTTCAATAAATCAGTAGTTATGATTTTTTTTCTATGTTCCACACCCAAATTAAGGTGAAGGCGCGTTGTTCAAACTATGGTTTATGGGTAGTACAGGTCGAGGACAGTATGTTTCCAAAATTTGGTGACAAAAGGGCAATAAACACGGGCTCTAGAAATTTTTAAAAATGACGATTTTTAGCAATATTTTTTGTCAATAGCGCAAGAAAAAAAGCTGTCAAATAGGCCATTTCTAAACCCTTGGCCCTACGTCCTTGAAACTTAAATATGTTGTTCTACGACCCCTATTTCTCAAAGGGTATCCGAGGGGAACGCAAAATTTCAAGGAAATCGCTGAAATCCTAGCCGTTTCCGAGATATCAGCCCCTAAAGTTTTTGGGGGGTTATTTTGCCCTAGTTTGTCTGATTAAAGGAATCAAGGGTTGGAAAATAGCGTATCGGGTAGATTTAAAGCCGCTCTTTCGATTGGTCTGCACAGAATTGCTTAAAACTATTTAGTTTTTGATATATTTACCCTTAACAGATCTTAGGGGGTGACCTTTGATAACTCCATTATTAATACGGCTAGAAAAGTCGAATAAATTTTATTAGACTAATTTGGACTCGCTGATTACGAATTTGAGGTCAAATAAGACCCTTTGTTATGTAAGTGCTCTTATTTCATTATTTAAAGGGATAAACAAAAAGGGTAGGTAGGTATAATAAGAATTTAAAAGATAAATTTAAATTATGATATATTCTGTCCTTTTATTATATAATTTATAATACACATATAATTTACATTATTATATAATAACTAAAAATACATTATATGTATCTCGAAAAAGAAAAGTCTGAGAAAAAAATGTGTCAAATATAAGTTGTTTAGAATTTAATTTGTAACAAAAAATCCTAATAAAACTTTCCCCTAAAGTCTATAGTTTTCCCATTATTTCCAATAACCCACTTTAGAGTTGAATAACTCCCCTAATATCAACCCCTATGGGCTCAGATTTCGCTATTCATTAGACCTTTGTCCCTAGTATACGTATACCAAATTTGAAGCAAATCGGAGTCAAAAAGTTTTTTTTTGCCAAAAAAACACCAAGGCTTTAGTCCATGGTTTTTAGTTTCGATTGGGGAAAAAAAAATTGAGTTAGACATGGCATCCCCTTAATTCGACCCCGAGGATTACGAATCCGGCGTCCAAATTGTGATGTAACGGTTAGATCTTACGTAATTCACGAATGATGATGTGAAAATTTCAAAAAATCATAGCGCCGTTATAGAGACAGCTTTTACAACCAAAATTTGGTTATATACATAATTAAATCAGTAGATTTTAAATATGGATGTTTCAGTTTTGTATCTCCACCCAGTTTTGGGTATTAAAAATTGACCCAAAAATGGGTAGACATACAAACTTAAAAATGTAATTTTTGGAATCTACGGCTCAAAATACGGACAATAGACTTAATATGAAAATTTAATTTCAATAAATACAGTAGTTATGATTTTTTTTCTATGTTCCACACCCAAATTAAGGTGAAGGCGCGTTGTTCAAACTATGGTTTATGGGTAGTACAGGTCGAGGACAGTATGTTTCCAAAATTTGGTGACAAAAGGGCAATAAACACGGGCTCTAGAAATTTTTAAAAATGACGATTTTTAGCAATATTTTTTGTCAATAGCGCAAGAAAAAAAGCTGTCAAATAGGCCATTTCTAAACCCTTGGCCCTACGTCCTTGAAACTTAAATATGTTGTTCTACGACCCCTATTTCTCAAAGGGTATCCGAGGGGAACGCAAAATTTCAAGGAAATCGCTGAAATCCTAGCCGTTTCCGAGATATCAGCCCCTAAAGTTTTTGGGGGGTTATTTTGCCCTAGTTTGTCTGATTAAAGGAATCAAGGGTTGGAAAATAGCGTATCGGGTAGATTTAAAGCCGCTCTTTCGATTGGTCTGCACAGAATTGCTTAAAACTATTTAGTTTTTGATATATTTACCCTTAACAGATCTTAGGGGGTGACCTTTGATAACTCCATTATTAATACGGCTAGAAAAGTCGAATAAATTTTATTAGACTAATTTGGACTCGCTGATTACGAATTTGAGGTCAAATAAGACCCTTTGTTATGTAAGTGCTCTTATTTCATTATTTAAAGGGATAAACAAAAAGGGTAGGTAGGTATAATAAGAATTTAAAAGATAAATTTAAATTATGATATATTCTGTCCTTTTATTATATAATTTATAATACACATATAATTTACATTATTATATAATAACTAAAAATACATTATATGTATCTCGAAAAAGAAAAGTCTGAGAAAAAAATGTGTCAAATATAAGTTGTTTAGAATTTAATTTGTAACAAAAAATCCTAATAAAACTTTCCCCTAAAGTCTATAGTTTTCCCATTATTTCCAATAACCCACTTTAGAGTTGAATAACTCCCCTAATATCAACCCCTATGGGCTCAGATTTCGCTATTCATTAGACCTTTGTCCCTAGTATACGTATACCAAATTTGAAGCAAATCGGAGTCAAAAAGTTTTTTTTTGCCAAAAAAACACCAAGGCTTTAGTCCATGGTTTTTAGTTTCGATTGGGGAAAAAAAAATTGAGTTAGACATGGCATCCCCTTAATTCGACCCCGAGGATTACGAATCCGGCGTCCAAATTGTGATGTAACGGTTAGATCTTACGTAATTCACGAATGATGATGTGAAAATTTCAAAAAATCATAGCGCCGTTATAGAGACAGCTTTTACAACCAAAATTTGGTTATATACATAATTAAATCAGTAGATTTTAAATATGGATGTTTCAGTTTTGTATCTCCACCCAGTTTTGGGTATTAAAAATTGACCCAAAAATGGGTAGACATACAAACTTAAAATGTAATTTTTGGAATCTACGGCTCAAAATACATACAATAGACTTAATATGAAAATTTAATTTCAATAAATACAGTAGTTATGATTTTTTTTCTATGTTCCACACCCAAATTAAGGTGAAGGCGCGTTGTTCAAACTATGGTTTATGGGTAGTACAGGTCGAGGACAGTATGTTTCCAAAATTTGGTGACAAAAGGGCAATAAACACGGGCTCTAGAAATTTTTAAAAATGACGATTTTTAGCAATATTTTTTGTCAATAGCGCAAGAAAAAAAGCTGTCAAATAGGCCATTTCTAAACCCTTGGCCCTACGTCCTTGAAACTTAAATATGTTGTTCTACGACCCCTATTTCTCAAAGGGTATCCAAGGGGAACGCAAAATTTCAAGGAAATCGCTGAAATCCTAGCCGTTTCCGAGATATCAGCCCCTAAAGTTTTTGGGGGGTTATTTTGCCCTAGTTTGTCTGATTAAAGGAATCAAGGGTTGGAAAATAGCGTATCGGGTAGATTTAAAGCCGCTCTTTCGATTGGTCTGCACAGAATTGCTTAAAACTATTTAGTTTTTGATATATTTACCCTTAACAGATCTTAGGGGGTGACCTTTGATAACTCCATTATTAATACGGCTAGAAAAGTCGAATAAATTTTATTAGACTAATTTGGACTCGCTGATTACGAATTTGAGGTCAAATAAGACCCTTTGTTATGTAAGTGCTCTTATTTCATTATTTAAAGGGATAAACAAAAAGGGTAGGTAGGTATAATAAGAATTTAAAAGATAAATTTAAATTATGATATATTCTGTCCTTTTATTATATAATTTATAATACACATATAATTTACATTATTATATAATAACTAAAAATACATTATATGTATCTCGAAAAAGAAAAGTCTGAGAAAAAAATGTGTCAAATATAAGTTGTTTAGAATTTAATTTGTAACAAAAAATCCTAATAAAACTTTCCCCTAAAGTCTATAGTTTTCCCATTATTTCCAATAACCCACTTTAGAGTTGAATAACTCCCCTAATATCAACCCCTATGGGCTCAGATTTCGCTATTCATTAGACCTTTGTCCCTAGTATACGTATACCAAATTTGAAGCAAATCGGAGTCAAAAAGTTTTTTTTGCCAAAAAAACACCAAGGCTTTATTTAGTCCATGGTTTTTAGTTTCGATTGGGGAAAAAAAAATTGAGTTAGACATGGCATCCCCTTAATTCGACCCCGAGGATTACGAATCCGGCGTCCAAATTGTGATGTAACGGTTAGATCTTACGTAATGGGGTCATACCACATTTTCCAATTTATTTTTTTTCTGAAAATATACTTAAAACCACTTATAAAAATATATATTTTATGTCACATAAGTTTCTAGTTTTACAGAAATAATTTTTTAAAGTTTATATTAAATTTCAAATGACGTCACGGTTTTGCAACCGTGACCGTAGTCCCTCTATCGAATAAAAATGGAACTATGTTTGACGTTTATGTTATTTGACTTAAAAGCAAAAGTGACAGCAAGTTATTTTGTACTCGTGCTTTTGTTTTTATTGTATATTACATAATTTGATTATGGAAATTAATTTTGAAGAAGCGAATTCAAATAATTTGCAGAAAATTAATTTTCGGCATCTTCTTCAAGCTATTGAATAAAATAAACAAATGTATATCAACGAAAATTGTTTCTACTTGCGTTGAAATGATCTTCACAAACATAAGCAAGACTACCCTTTAAAATTTTTGGAGTATTTATTGCATTATACCATCTTTCCCTTATATCTCGAGGTTTAGGAATACGAACAAAAACTTTATTTTTGTTTCTCAACGAGATGTTCTCGCAAGACGGCACAGAATAATATTATACAACCATGATAATATCTACATCACACATAATTTGTATTTATTTATATATATTAGAACATTTCGTTATTTGTACTTACGTTTAAACAAAAACAACTTGTTGCAAAGATATTTACTTTGAAAATGTTGGTTGTGTTCGAAAATTGTGACAACTCTGCGCTACATTCATGTACAGTACGTGCACGAGTACATGTGTGCGTGACTATCATTGTATGTGTGTACAAAACCATGACGTCACAAAATAAGAATCAAAATGTTTAGAAACAAAATTATGAATGAAAAGTATAAGAATATTAAATATTGTTCATGTATATATGTATAAAATTATGTATTTTTTTAAATTATATAAAAAAAATCAATATATATTTTTTTTGGTATGACCCCATCCCAGAAATGTCAGATTGAGGAAACTGCAGTTAAATATTTTTTAAGTCTTATAGTATTTTAGTTTATACATACATTGAGTATTATTGAATTTGCTGTACTTTACGAAGTGCCTTTGTACTTTTAATTAATTTTAATAAATTCTTATAGCATAAGCTTAATATGGTACAAATTACCAATAAATTTTTTTCTGAGTATATATAATACACTTTATAATGTTAATAATTTTGGATTTATTATTTTTAATTATTATTTATCATCAAATATTAGTACTTACTACTACAAATAATTTGATTTTTAGGTTATTTGTTACTATGATGAATTTCAAAGAGCCAAAATATATATTTTTTAATTCCCTACCTTTTCCTACATTTAAATATTTTGCTGTTGGATTGAAACATGACTCAGTGATGAAATTATAAACTTAAAATAATTTTATTCTTTTACATCTATACAAATGTTACAAAGTTTACACGATTTATGATGAAATTACATAGTAAATAATTAACATTAACAAAGCTTTTTCTACGAAAAAACATGTCACGATCTTATTAAATAAAATACTATTACAGTCTTCACATTAACTAGAATTTCGGAATATAGATCTCTTTGTAAACTTAGAAAAATCATACTGGAACATCACAGTATGGAATATCGAACAAAAATTTAACATGAAATATCAAACAGGATTGATCCTAATGATAAATAAGGTTATAATTATATAAAAAATAAATATATACTTCAACACAAAATAAAATATAGTGTGTAAAAACAGAACTTAAAAAATTCTTCATATAAAAATCTGAGGATAACAATCCAGCGTCGTTGTATAATATAATCTAGGGCTTGAGTAGGCTCTGCGCAGCCATTTGCAACATTTTCATATTGCGAACGGTCTTGTGGTTTGGATTAGCTAACGCGAACGCATGTAATTGTCTTAGGAGTTCTCGGAGAACTGTGGACAGGTGCTCCTTCGTTACTGGGTAAGTCGGGTCGAGGTTTAGCACAGCTTCTTCCAAATATCTACAAAAACAGACAATGCCCACGTAAGATCTCACAGCAAACGAAGTATTAAACTATAAAGGAAATGCATAATAAGGAAAGACCAATAATAGGTTAACCCTTCGGAGGTGGCTCCCAGTATGACAGACAAAGCCGATTTTATAGTACACTGCGACTTTTTTTTTTGTTAGTTTATATTTTGAGAGTTTGTATTTTTTGTTAATTAAGAAATTAAGGAGAAAAATCCGTAAAATTCATATTCAGTATAAGTGCTGTATGAACGCTAAATATAAATCTTGAAAATGAAGGAGAAAAAGTATTTGGAAAGTTTTGAGATGTTGCGACGGTTGGAGATGACTGGAATAGACGATTTTACTGGTGACGTCACACGATATTGTTTGTAGGCGTAGTTCTAACTTTCGCCGGTGGCGCAACTATCGATTTTACCCCCTTCAAACTTCAAAAATTCTATGCACCCCCTAAAACTAAACCAGTAGTTTTTGTTCCTGAAATAATTAATACAATACTAATACTGGTAACGTAGACGGTATTGTTCGTCCGCGTAGTTCTAACTTCTGCCGGTGGAGCAACCAAGGAGACGCAACTATCAATTTTACCAGTAAAATCGTCTATTAGAAATGAGGTGTTGAGACGGATTAGAGAAGAAACAAAATTTTTGAGAGAAACAAAAAAGAGGAAAGCAAACAAGGAGAAATTGTCTTCAAAAAATTATTAATGAAGGGAAGATATGTGGAGAAGAAAAAAGAAAAAGGAAATCTGAAATGTTAACAGACATCAAGGAGGAAGGGAATTACAAGAGAATGACAAGTCGACAGATTTTAGCCAAGGTGATGATAAATGCAAATTAAATACTGTAAAGAACATGTTTTATCTACATTAGATACTTGAGCTGAATAGACAATTTATTTTGATAAGAATTAAGTGATTATTTTAAAAATGCATCGTAAGTTTAAAGTTGATGTTTTCCTGCTTACTGTAACATAAAAACGCTAATTGTGGGTTCTCTTTTAAAGAAAGATAATGTCGTTACGAACTTTTTATTAAAATTTTTATGCTCAATAATTCTTTCATACTTTGTTTAGATATACAGTATTGGCCATAAAGATAGCAACTTTTAAAAAATTTCTATTTCTCTGAAGTGAACATAAGAATATTGAAAATAAATTACATAAAGAATAACCTCTTAAAATATTTTTTTTATGTTAAAATAATTTATATTAAATTTATAGAATTTATTTAATTTGCATAATTCTTACTTTTGTCTGGACATAAAAATAGCAACTACATAATGAATGTCTTTATTTTCTCAATTTCAATGTTTATATCGTATAATTGTTAAAAAAAATATAAATTAGTACTTCAAAATTATGGGTCGTAATAAAATTTTGACTAAAGAATTTCGCAATTTAATAATTAAATCATATGAAAATGGTGCTTCGCGGAATAAAATGTCGAAGAACTTTAATTTGCATAAATCTACAATAGTACGAATAGTAATCCACTTTCGAAGGAAGGGTAATATTGAGCCTTCTACAATTTCTAGAAGACAAAAAAAACATCAAACCGAAGCGACAGAATGATACAACACATATCGTTAAAAATCCGTTGTTATCATCAAAGAAAATTTTAGGCTTTCTACTGAGTAATGTTAAAGATAAAATATCTTCAAGACAGGGAAGAAGAATATTAGTTGCTGGAGAACTTTATAGTCGTCGGCCTGCAAAGAAACCACTTCTTTCGAAGAAGAACGTGAACGCCCGATTATTTTTTTGCAGAAAATCATGTAAACTGGACAACTGACATGTGGAAAAGAGTATTATTTAATGATGAACTAAGATTAATTGATAGAAATGTAATAACAAAATTACTTGAATTCATGCTGAAACGAGAAGAAGTAATAAATTCTCGTGGTTCCGGTTATTACACTAAATATTAGAAAATTTAGTTTTTATATTAATTTTATAAAAGTTGCTATTTTTATTTTTATGTCCAAATAAAAAATATTTTTTGCACATAAATCTATTTTTAAGAATAAAAGAAGTATTTCGAACTTTCATTGTCTTTATTTTTTTTGAGTTACACAAAGCTTCGATTGATAAAATCTCCAATTGTTATCAAGTGAATCAATTTTTGTTAATATAATGCAAATTATTTTAATGTAAATTAAACTTGGTTCAAGACACTAATACTGCAGTAATTTATTTCTGAAATCCCAGTTTTTACATTAGAGCAATTGAATTTTTTTTAAGTTGCTATCTTTATGGCCAATACTGTAAAGTCGAAATTCGTTAATGAGCATTTCTTGAATTCAAAGACCTCTACAATTCAATATCATATTTAATAATAATTAAATATGAATAATAAATAATAAAATACAAAATTAAATCAAAGTTTTTACGCTAGTCTTGGAATCCTATTTAAACTATGTAATTCAATTTTTTTGGAAAAACTTTTATATTTCGGTGCTCAATACAAGAACAAAGTAATAACTATTATTTATATTCAATCTTATTTTTTTTTTAATTCGAAAAAGCAGGTAAATCAAAACCTCAATAATTTGAGAGTTTTCTTCCCTTAGTATTCGATTGACTTTAACGATTTAGACATTATTATTAATGTTTCATACACCTAAACCTTCCTCAAAAAAAAAAGGCCCTCAGCATAAATTTCTTTTCTTACCTAGTTTTGAGTTCAGTCTGATTAGTCATATCAGCGCTGAGTTGCTGTATGAGAGATAACAACACGTGTTGTTGCAACGGGCAAGGTTGTTGTGCGAAAACAACTTGAGGATTTAATCTTTCACATATGTACACTACTAAAGACAAATCGGAAGCCGATAACGCTTGTTGGAATGCTGTATTTACATGCCCTTGAGTCAGCAAATTTTGGATTTGGGCTAGCTGAACCTGAAATTATAAAAGATTTTGATAAATGTCGCAAAATAAGAATATAAATAATGTCTTACCTGTGTGTCGTGAGGAGATGGAGTAACAGCTCTCGATCGAACAGCATTAATAACACTATCTTCCAAAACTGATGCATGGTTTTTAAACGCAATGGCTACTTGATCACGAATAACTTCCGTCATACTGCTATTCAACTTATCTTGTAATCTGTAAACAACAATTTTAAATCCAAATACAATTACGGCCGATTTCACCACAGATTCCTAAACCGTTGCCTAGCAAGGAATTTCCTAAATTTAAGAACTGCCTAAACTGATACTTATCCATTTTGGATTTCACCAAACAAAGCAATGCCCAGCTAGGAATTACTTACGTAGGCATCGAAATATTAGTTACTTTTATGATATTATATTTGCACACTGGAAATAAATGAATAATTTTTATAATTTATAACATTTGTCAATTGTATTTGTCAACATTGACATTGGAAATTATGTGGAGATATTATTAATATTACGTTGAGGTATACAAAATAATTAAATTTTTAAAGAAATTTCCTTTACAGATATATATTTATAAATCTGTAATACAGAAGTTGAAATTATAGTTGAAACAAAGATGAAAATGAGCAAGAAGAGAAAAATATAAATGGCAACATACAGAATAAATAATATAAAAACAGAAACTGAATCCTATGATTTCAAGAAAAAAAATTAAAATATGACAACCGCATATTTATGATATTTAGCTATGGCATTTTGGTAGAAATTATGAATTTAATTATATGTTAATACCCAATGTAATTTCCCAAAATATAAAATAAAGAATAAAAACGATATATTTACTTATTTACTAACTAATTTTATATCATAATATACTCGTATGGGTATATAAAATTCTGTTTTCTAATGACAAGGATATTTTTTCCAAAATCATTTTTCATTGCAGAATTCATAACAATGTTCTTTCGTTTCTATCTTGTACATGTCTTTTTATTTCTTTGTATCAGTATCAAAATATTTCATAAAATTGTACAATTTTCATTTTGAAGTGTCAACTGTCAAACGTTAGGAAATACTTAGCGATTTGGGCATCGGAAAACAGATACCTAGCTAAGTAATTCCTAAATCGAGATAGGCAATGCTTAGCGGTTGGTGAAAACGAATTTTGCTAGGTAATTCCTATGTGGTGCACATCGGGTACATAAGTATTACTTAAATTTTAGGAATCGGTGGTGAAATCGGCCATTAAAATATCTATGTCCTACGTCGTAAATGATGTCATGAACTGCTTCTGAATTTCGACAGGAATACTTTGATTAAGTTTTTCGGTATTAATTTTCAACGTATCGCACAAGCCTTGCATTTGAGTGATCGTCTCTTTGCTTTTGTCCATGCTTCGCCTTTGGGTTTTTTCCAGATGAGACTCCAAAGATTGCGTATCTAAAATATTTGAGTCATAGACAAGGGTACAATTTGAATTTTTTGTCGTACATTCTTTCGTTCCCTGTGTGAAAGTTTCGGACAACTGCTGGAACATAGTATTGCACACCTTTTCAAAAGACGGTAACAGAGTAGTGATAATAACTTCTCTGTAACATTTTTCTATATTTGGTTTCAAAGAATTGCACACTGCATTTGAAATGGAATCGGCAACGAGCTGAAATGATAAAAAATAGAAACGAAATATGGAAAAAATGTTTTTTTTTTTACTTTACTGCTGACGAATTTGCTCAAATGTTCTTTGAATGTCTGTTCTACGGAAGAAATTTTTTGTGAAAAATCTTCCTGAAGAACATGTTTTAAATTTTCAAAAGTTCCAACAACTACTGGTAATACAGATTGTTTCATTTCTATACTCATTGCTGATTGCAGTTTTTCGTTAATTTGTTTGGTCACTATATGCGAAGTATTTGCAGCTAAAGCTTCGTGAAGTTCGCGTTCTTTATTTGCTCTAAAAATCAACCACATTAGTCCAAATTTATTAAATTTGTCGTGTTTCTTACCGAGTATTGGCCCAACTTTCGAATAATTTGGTTTGTTGGGCATGACTTCTCGCTAAAGCCAAATCTAATTGCTTTGCTATCACATTTTCTAAATCCTCAGGTACATTACACTTATCTTGTGTCATTTTTAAGTTTTTAATATCGTTTTGAAGCTGCTCTAATTGATTATTTTGCTCGCGAACCATCGAAACTAAATTTATAAGCCACTGTTGGGTATTATTCGCGTCTTTGTGGTTCAAAATTTCAGGTAATTTTTCTGCGCATTCTTGCATTGAGAGTCTGTTTTCTTCTTTTAGAACATCTTTAGCTTTAAGGATTGGAATATCCGGCCACCCATCAGCGTTTAAGTTGGTTTCGTTGTAAATAACACCCGAATTAGACTGATAAGTATCGTTCGAATTTTGCGCAGCAGATTCAGCTAGAGTTTTGTCATTTTCATAATATTCATGCGTGCCATAATTTGTATTATTTAAGGACAAAATTTCTTGAACTTCGCGACTGGGACTCGAACCGCCACTTGCAAAATTGTCTTTTTGCGATCTTTGGAAATTTAAAATATCGTTTGCGTCGATTGGGTTTTCGGGTAATTTATCGGGTAACGGAGAATTACTCATTTTTAGTATCGGAGAACTGTTACTTTGGGAGTCCGCATTATCTGTTTTAGCAGGAGAACTAAAAGCATCTGGGGTCATTAGATTTAAAGGTTGGGCGGGTTGAATTAACATGTTTTGAATATCGTTTAATTTAGAATTTTCTAATATTTTAGTTAATTGACTTAACTGATTAGCTACATTATCAGAAGTAGAAGAAATTTCTTCTTCATTTTTTTCAATTTGTTCAGTCTTAGGAACAGGCGATTCAGGGTACATAATTTTCTTGCTCATCGAAGCAACCGTACACGAATCAGGTTGAAAGACAATATGACATTCTTGCAGTCTTTTCGGTTGAATCACATACATTCGAACAACAGTAGCAACTATGTTTTCCGCATCATCGTCATAATCATTCTCCGAGCAAGGGAAGAGATCTTCCGTGCTGTTAGAACAGCGGAATTTACGTAAAGACGCTTCGAGAATACCGAAACTTAAAATAGGAGCAGGGAGCAAAAATTCCGAAATAGAACAAGCGAATGCATTAGTACCGTCACGGTCTTTATGCATTTCTAATATGTACAAAACGCGGTTATTTATATCAGAAAGGATGAAATAACCGGCACTAAGATCTAATCGGGCTTTTAGGAAGATATCTAAAGACGGCGCTGTGGGATTAGACACGAAATTTATTGTTTGGAGGCAAGTCCAAGATTCGCAAGACCAAACTTTTAGCTCTGTATTGTTATGACAACCTGTTACGGCGAATTTCCAAAACTGGACACTGTAAATAAAAATTATACATAAAAAATATATGAATTATATACACTAGCGGTCGTTGAAAATGCAACACAAAAAAAAAAATGTGAGAAAGAGACCGCACGTACGAAGTGAAAACTTAAATGGCTGACTTTTGGATCGTACAGTAATCCCAACTCTTGACTGCTCCCGGAAACTTTATAAACTTTAATGTTTAAGTATGCTGGGCTTACATTAATATTTTTTTATAAGATGTCAAAATTCTGTGAGAATTCTAACTAAATTCTAACAAAATTTTCCAGAAAGAATTTTAATTTTCTTGGGAAACAACTCAAACTTTATTTTAAAATCTGGCTAAAACCTCAAAAAAAGTCGTTTTAAAATCGGTGATGAGTGCGCGATTTATTCCCGTTGACATTTAAATGTCATTTTTAGACTTTAGAAAAATAAATTTAGAGGTTGTTACCACGTTGTAACGCTAAAAATTCAATTTAACTTACAAGTATGGCTCAATAAATAATAGTTAAAACAATGAAAACATTTTTTAAATAATTACTTTACGAGATATTTCACATTTGCTAAAAGGGGAAAATGGCGTCATACAATGGGGAAGTTTAGCGATTTTTTTTTATTTTTTTATTCCATGGGAATGACTTGAAAAATGATGTAATATGTTTTATTTTTTTCAAAAAGCCCAGATTTTCCGGAAAAGCTGATTTTAAGCTGTGATGACGTCGGTAGAGGCTTGGCGCAACGTATGTCGACTTATACACTGACGCACGCGGCTGCGGTTACCAGTGAAGCGCTTTTACGCTTTGTTACGACCTGCGTTCAAGTGGTTCGATTTCACCGTTCTGTCTGAGTTTGCGCATAACTGACTTGTGACGTACTTAAAGTTTACCCAAAAAATATTAATTATAAATAAATGGAGCATTATTTTTTATTTTTTATTTCAATTTCAGCAGTCATTTGTGTTATATTTGTGAGAAAATAGTATGTTATGTAAAATTTTTACCATGCTAAACTTCCCCACTGTCTTTCTCTCGTAGCGTACTCATTGCAGTATGTGTGAGAAAGACAAGTATAGCGGGAATGTGACGTTACACTGATTTCTCGAAAATAAAATACTGTTAAACTAGGAACAATTAAAAAAAATTAATACTATGAATTGCTTAAAACTTAAAACTGAATGAAGTTTTATTTAAAATAATAAAAAAATTAAGTGGAATACCCCATTGAAATATTGTGGGATATCTTAGAACGTGTAGTGAGGCGTACTCAGCCACTAGTACAAACAATGAAAGAAATGTGGATTGCAGCTGAAAGAGGATAGAATGAAATATCGCAAAATTATTCTCCATCTTACTGGCTCGTAGTATGATTACGGTTTTAACTAAAACACTGTTTTTAGAAAAGTCAAATTTAAATATTTAATTGCTCCCGTATAAAGAACGATTTCTTTTTTAAATATTTGTTTGAAAACAAATTCAGTTTTGCGTTAAAATCATATTCTGATAAATTTCATATTCTTTATTATTGTTATTAATAATGAAATTTGACATTTCTTAAAACAGCGTTTTAGTTAAAACCGTGGTCATACCACGAGCCATTGAGTCCCTGCCCCGGCCTATAGTAGCGGTAATTAATGCGCGCGTAGGATACAGTTTTAATTAATTTTCTGTTGTCCTTTATTGTTTTAGAATAAGCAACTTCTACGCTGAATCTCATTTATTTATTCCTAATGTTTTTTGTGTTACATTTTCAATGACCGCTTGTGTGTGTTTTTTTTATCTTACTCGGGAGCGTAAATGTTGTGATTATCCAAAAACGCCAAACAATTCAACGGTTTTCCATCATGCGGTTGCCATTCATGTAAACATCTCGGTTTGGAACCCTCATGCATATAAATCTGGAAGAACTTTACAAAACCATCCATACTAGCCGTTGCTACTGCTGTACCATCCGGAGAAAAAGCAGCATCTGTTATCGGCTGCGTATGTTCGTTTATCTCTAAGTATCCCTCGTTTAATTCGGCAATGGACAGTGGTCCAGGTCCTGATTTAGTGTTTATGATGGATACGTTTATTAGTTCAGCTTTGTTTCCATGTGTAAGAACTAAAAGTCTGGAAGCATCATCGTCAGCGTCGTCTTCTTCTGGAAGAAATGGGCACCAAACTACTCGGTGTAGGTTTGGTGTACACGGTAAGGTTTCGGTTTGAGTTATATGAAGTTGTAGAGAACAACTAAAGTTTGGTTAAGGAAAATTGAGGAATGAAATAATAAAAATACTTAAAAATCTAGGGTAAGATCAGATACACGACTAAAGCAACCTTGAAATGCCCAAAACTGCTGCGATAATGTTCTTCTCAGTTTACAATTTTATTGTGCTTTTATTATTTTTTTATTGCACAGCTATTACGGTTACGGAATATCTTTTTTTTAAATAGAACATAACGTTTATACAGTGTGTTATGTAAGTACACAACGCTTAACCAGTGGTAGAATGGGCTACTTGCGTGATACTGAAAATCCGATTTCTATCACTATATACGTAATGTTATGTTGAACATTTTAAAACGGGTCATAGGGCTATAACATAGAAAAACAGTGTTTTAGACGCCAAAAGTTTCTTTATTAATTTATTGAAAAAAGAATTAGTGCATATTATAAAGAAAAAAATTACGAATTTTTTGATACCAAACACATTACATTTCTGTTTCATATAAAGCCAGAAAATAAATTTAAAAATTTGCAAAATTAAGAAAAAATATCATTAGCCTTGAAATTGACAGAAACAAAACAAAACAATTGTTGACTTAAGACGCTCATTAATAAACATTTTTTGCACATTATTTGTTAAATTATTATTATTTTCGTTTTATTAAGAAGAAATCATGTATAATTTGTCTAATGAAGAAAAATTACTAATTATTAAATGGTTTCCCGTTTCTTATAACTTATTTCTTATTAGTAGATCATCTTTAATTTCTACATACCTATTACAATAAATAATAATTGTTTCTTAAATAAATTTCCTAGTGTTTTCTTTATTTTGTGTTATTTTATATTAGTTCATAACTTAATAACGTTAATTTTTAATTGTTCCCTATCATGTTTGTAAAAAATGACAATGTTTTGTTACTGAGTTTCATGGCTAATGATATTTTTTCTGAATTGTACAAATTTTTAAATTTATTTTCTGGCTTTATATGAAACAGAAATATAATGTGTTTGGTATTAAAAAATTCGTATTTTTTTATTTATAATAGGCACTAATTATTTCTTCAATAAATTAATATAGAAACTTTTGGAGCCTAAAAAACTGTTTTTCTATGTTATAGCCTTATGACCCGTTTTAAAATTTACACCCTGTATAAAAATATAAATTTTATTTTAAAAAAATTGTTTTTTAGTAAATTAAGAAAGAAAATTTCCTGTGACGTCATTATATTGAACTCGAGAAGGAAACCATGTTTACAAATGTAACGTATAGATGGCATGGCGTGCGAGAGTTTTAATTTGAATATGACATTAGTTCATTTTTCTCTCTCTCTGGTCTCTCAAATACATTAATTACTTGATATATAAACACACAGGTAGTTTCTTGTAATTTAATATATCGATAGCAAAAAGACAAATTAAAATACTAACCATCAAACTGTTGTTGAAACGTCAAACAGGAGATCTACATTACCCGTACAAACAAACGCTATGGCTTTACGACCATTCATTGGTGCGGCGTAATTCTACGTCATACATGGCGGTAATTCAAATAATCAAATTTCATTATTTTTTTTTTCTGGCTAATTAATAAAAATTTTGTCAAAAGAAAAAATACGGGTAGCAAGTTTTTACCTGCTCTTCAAAAATATTAAATAAAAAAAAGGTACGCATGTAGCCCATTGACCCCATAGATAGTAAATCTGGTAAAAAAAAATGTTTTCAAGCTTCCTAGAAGAACTGGAGGCCTTTAAAACTGACCAATCACGTCATAGTTCAAAATTTTGTAAAAATTAAAAATCACTGTGTTCTCTGGAAAAATTATTGATTGTCAAAACTGACGTTAAACGTTTTTTTTATGCATAGACGTACAATTTACATTGTTTTCAGATATTCTCAAAATGCCATTTACCTTCACCAATCAAGAGTATGCAGATATGCATGTAATTTATGGCGAGACATCACAAAATAGTTGTACTGCTGTAAGGCGGTATACAGAGTTATTTCCAAATAGACGTCAATGATCTTATATGTCATTTGTGACAGGTGTGATATTTTTTCCAGAGAACATATTGATTTTTATTTTACAAAATTTTGAACTATGACGTGATTGGTCAGTTTTAAAGGCCTCTAGTTCTTGTAAAAAACATAAAGCATGTTAAACAAAAATTATTGCCATATTTACTATCTATGGGGTTAGTTCTACCATGGGTTAAGTGTTGTACACTTACTTACATAACATCCTGTATAATTTTCTATTAACAGCATAACTTATTGTTTAAAATACTCTAAGAATCTATTTTGCAATTATTAAGATTCCAATAAGTTTAGAAGGAAAAATTAAGGTGGTACTATAAGAATTTATAGAAATAGATATACTAAATTTTTAATAGTTTAAGGAGGAGTGGAAGCGTATAATTCTACCTACAGTACTGTTTGGTGTATTTAGGTTATAGTTTCTGTATGCAAAATTACAACAAAATTTAATAATGAAAAGTATCTCTTATCTGTCTGCAGAGCTATGTAAGGATACATCAAATTATCGCCTTTCTCTTCAACGTTGTAGACAAAAAGGCTGCCTTCCTCATCAACACAAGCAAGTATTGCTGTGGTGTAAATATGTGCGAATGCGATGTCCTGAACTTGTCCGTTCATTTCCTTGATTAGGGCTCGCATTCGAGAATCATGCGTAGCCACCCGAACCATCCCACCTCCTTTACCTGTCGCATTTCGCGCTAATAAACAATGGTCAGTAAAGATTGTTAGTAAACATGCAAAAGTTATAGATCTACCACAATAATGGGAAAGTTTGGTATAACCGAATAATGTAAAAAAAAAATCAAAATTTATTTTTTCTAACATGAGTTTTCTTGTAATTTATATTAGCGCAAAAAAGATATCACGTGGTTTGTGACTTACGAGTGACTGATGACATTTCTAACAAATTTTGTACACATGAAGGCCTTATCACACTAGAAGTAATATCTCTGACTATTCAAGCTTTACCCATAACTTCAGTTCATATCGCTGACTTACTTCAATGCGAAGTGTGATAGTTACAAGAAGTCAGAGATCCTGTAGCCAGGATGTCAGGTTAAATGGAATCGGATTCATTTCATCATTTCCTCTATTTATCGCTGACCTCTATTGCGCATGCGCAACTGTCTCAGATTTACAGGATCGTAACATTACATTACGGAGTAAAATATAATTGCAGGAACGACAGAAATAGGGGATTCCAGCTCAAAAGAATTAAAGGAAATAGTAAAAAAAAAAATACTAATGTATTTATAAATGATGATTAATGAATAGTTATAAAGAAATAAAATTATATCATTGAAATACTTCGGAAAAAAGGGGTTTTTGTTATAGCGGCTCGACACGAATATGAATTCAATATATAATATTTTCATTGGCGACCGAAAAAACCCCTATAAATGCCCTACGATAAATAGCGTGTTAGGAGGCGGGTCTTACTACCAATGGAAGTTAAGAAACTCAAATTTCGAAGGACGGGCCAACAATCCAGTTCTGCAATTCTCAAACAGTTTTTATTTGAACATAAATTTCTTGCATTAAATTTAATAATTTAAATACACTTGAAATTATAAAGTACGTCGACTTATACAATGTTATAACATTAATTTGTTTTTTGTTAATATGATTTAAAACCAGCGTATATATTTCAAGAACATTTAGGTCCATGATGAAAACAGTTTGATATAAAATCATATATACGTGACGTCATATCAATTTTTTCAAACTTCGGAGAACCATAATTCGCTTATTAATAGGACTTTTTTTAACTGATACTTTGAGGTGAAATTATATATAAAAAAAAAATTTTGGAATCCCCATTGGCGATCTCCAAGATGAACGGGTCTAAATTAGAATGCATCATTTTTCCAATGTTTTGATTAATTTTACTAGAAATAATTTGTTATGTCGAAAAAATTGAAATGTGTTAAAGAAACTATATCATAACCAACTTCAAGTAACAAAAACCAATAACAGTCAGATAAAACGGTTGTTTGAACTTGAGTGTGATATTTTAACATTAAGATTTGACTAATATTCTTAGAATTATATTTATTATCAGAAAAATAAAAAATTAAAAATCTGTAGAATACCCCATTAATATTTTATTCAAATTAAATAAAACTCAAAATTTTAGATTTAGGGCCGAGATATCCACCTGTTAATAACTTTATTTGGCGAATAAATAATAGTTAAAACAATGAAAACATTTTTTAAATAATTACTTTACGAGATATTTCACATTTGCTAAAAGAGAAAATTGACGTCATACAATTGTTATCTTTCTCTCACATCATACTCAGAGCAGTGTGTGTGAGAAAGACAAGTATAGGGGAAATGTGACGTTACACTGATTTCTCGAAAATAAAATACTGTTAAACTAGGAACAATTAAGATTTTTTAAATACTATGAATTGTTTCAAAACTAAATGAACTTTTATTTAAAATAAAAAAAATACCCCATTGTCTCAACAATTATTACCATAGAAATGATTCGCCAAATAAAGCTATCAGGAGGTGGATATCTCGGCCCTTATAATAATAATTTGTGAAAGTTTCAGAAATTTTCTGAGATCATGAAGACTGGAATATATGTCACAAAATCTAACATTTCCTTTTTAAAAATTTTCCAAACAAATGAATAAATATAGTTAAACTTTCCCATTAATTACAGAGATTGAAGATAAAATATTGAGTAGACCACGTTTATAAAGCCCGTTTGACACTGTCATAATTTTGTTAACAAATTTATTGATAAACTGTTTCATTGGAAACGATTTTTTATCACAAATTTCATCATAAATTCTGATGTCTGTTTGACAGGACAAAATTTTGTTAATAAATATATTAACAAAGTTTGACATAAACGGACTTTAAAAATAATAAATTATGAAAAGTTTGAGTTATTAACGTTACTAGCAAATGTTTTTAAGTAATGTTTCAAAACAATCGCGATTAGAAATTTATATAACTAAATTTCTATTTTTAACTTATTTACTAAGCATATAAAATAACATCTATAGAATTTTGTAAACTAGAAATACGAAAATATGAAAGTTTCTCAAATACATAATTGCAATGAATAAAATATTATATTCAACTTGATGCAAGTTTCAAATATTTACGGCTTTAAGAATTCCCCATATTAACTTTAATATCTTGGAGGAACAAATTATTATGAATATTTTCCAAATTTATATCTTTAGAATGTTCTATATCATCCTACCTTTTATACCATACGCAAAGTATTTCCCACTAATATGAACAGCTAACAAATGCCCTGTGTAGTACTTCTGTTCCCAATTGTAGTCCACAACATTAGTAAGTTTGACTTTAGAGCTTCCATGGTTATGATTTCCAGTGCTACAGTTCACTGTAACATCTTGAGCGACTATTTGAACAGTGTAATTTGCATCGGAACCATTAAATGTTCTGAAAATATAAACAACAATGAATTAGGATGATTTTTGTAGTTTTAGCATCATAGAGACAGTAAAGCTATATAACCTCAAAACTTGACAAATATAAGTTTGTTTACGTAGATGTTTACCGCCACTTACATGGTTTGTACGAAGTTCTTTACAGCCGTAACTGGCGATAATCTCTGGGGATCCATTGTTCTGAAATAAATAAACAATTTTGATAATACAATCAAGTACACAAGAAAGTAACAATGATAGTTTTGACGTAAGATGAAGTTATTACGTAAGAATATACGAACTTATTACTACTTTAAATTATACTTACATATATCTACAGGCACTTGCAATCACAAATATAACAGCATTTAACAACAAATTAAAAAGACGCACTACAAATAAATGCCGGTCCCAAATGAGCAGACAAATTCCGATTATTCTTCTTGTTGACATTTCCAGAGACATCTAGATATCGCGGGTAGAAGCTGAAATACGAAATTTTCCATTGTTGAAAGTTTTCTGTTGATATTGTGAAAATAATAAAATTTATGCTTAACTACAACTTTATTGTAATACTTTTATTGTTACAGTATCGCTAAATATTATTATTATGTTCAACATACAATTTAAGGTATATATTTAGGAATTTCTTTATAATAAATTTGAAAATAGTTTCCCAATTATTTTGAATTTGTTCTGAGGTACTGCCTGAAAATGTTTTAGAGTTGCCAGACCTCCTATATATAATAGGAGTCTCATATATTTTGTTCAAATCTCCTATATCTTATAAATAAGCTAAATTCTCCTATATTTTCAATAATTCAATAAACAGAATAAAATCAGAATTACTAAATTTTGAAATGATTCGCTGAGAATTTTATGACAAAAATATTTTTTGAAAAAAACTCAAAGCCATGCAAAGTATAATAACGCTCAACTAACCATTTTTTTGTTAGTGTTAATAGCTTAATTAAAAGTTTGAAATTGAAATGTATCCTATATATATATTTTGTACATTCAGTTCTCCTATATAAAAGTTTTTAAAATCTGGCAACCCTATTCATAACTAAGAAAAAAATATGTTCTTTAGAAATACAGTCACATACTTAGAAATGAATCAAAATGTATTTTATACATGAATATTTTAATGTAAATGTAAAATGTTTTGTATAATTTAATACAACCACACATTCCCATATTATTGCAAATATTTAATTTCATTAACCCCCGGTTTTATAAAGGGCAGAATAAATTTACTTCCATAGTACATTTATTGCAAATAACAAATTCGAATCAATTTTATTCATTTTATGAGAAAAATGATACAAATAAAAGATGCGTAGGTACAATTAATTTTTCTATAACTTTTATTTGACGTATTTTTCTCTAAAATAATCCATAAGCGATTGAAAGAGATAAAACAATGCTAATCAAATACTCGATAATCGCCTTTAATCACTAGTTCATTAACAGTATCGGTCAATTATTTTTGTTTTGTTTTCATGAAAGCAGTTCTCATGATCGCTCAAAAATATTATGCATAGCCGCCCAAGTAGTAAATGATTATCAAAAATTTAAAAACATTTCATTACCGAAATCTGTGAACAAAATAGATTGGGACACCCAGCAATGGGTTATATATCGTGATGATATATTTATTTATATTTTAGAATACATTTCGTGATTTTGCTTATTTTTGGATGGTTGTAGAAAAAATATTGTTTGCAGCTTGCAGCACACGCGGAAAACAAATTATTTATGAGCAATAGAATATTTTTTTTCATATTTTCAAATATTTATACATATATGTATAAATAGCTAATGTGTTCAGGCTACGCTTGGAAACAAATTTAAATTTATATAATTTTTTTAATTCAATTTTTTCTTCACATATTTGAATGAGTGAATCATCCCTAAATATGAACGCTCTTAAATTTTCATTTGTAATTAATATTTTATAAATATAAAAAGAAACAAAATATGCATCCCTGGTGGGGATCGAACCCACGACCTTTGGATTAGAAGTCCAACGCGCTATCCTCTGCGCCACAGGGACTGTGTGTACGTTCTTTGACTATAATTAAATATAAATAAAAATACCCAACTTTCCAATATAGAATAAATTAAAAATAGTATAAATTATATTGCATACATTAAATTATATACATTTCAAATAGAAAACAATACAGTACATATTAAATTTAATAAAGTTTATTTAACATAACCTAACACAACAAAACTTCGAGAAATACGTTAAAAAACAAAAGGTTTGGCCACTCATCAAAATTTTTGTCATTTAAACCAAAGGTATTACAGGAAAATATCTATCAAAAACAGTTTTTCTATGTGTTTTGTATTACAGAAAGATGTCAGAGTTTAAAGAAAACATAAAACCTGCAATACCAAATAGAGACGAAACTATAAATGAAATGTCAACTGAAGAATTTCAACGAACCCTGCTTACATGGTTTGAAAACAGAGGAATTGTTTCAGATCTTCGAGCTCATTTAAGACGGCATATGATTGATGTATTAAAAGATACTTCTTTGGGTCGGACAGTTTCCCAAAAGCAGATATGCCTCTCACCTCAAGCACAAGTTATTAATTTACTGATACTAGAATTTTTAATTAAACATAAATACCATTTCACTCTCTCTGTATTTAGTACAGAAGTTCCTTTCGTTAATATTTTACCGGATTACTCATTATCTCTTACAAATATTACCGGAGAAGGAACAAGCGGCGTTGAAAAATCAGATTCTCGTTTTACAGAACAAAATTTTTGGGATATATTACAGACACTTGGATTTTCAAAAGATTCTTTATACAGCAAAAAACTCCATGAATTTTATTTCGATAAAAATAACGATTCATTGCTTACCAGTATTATTAGATTAGTTTCTATTCTTTGTAACAAAAGCGATTTACGATATGAATTTAAAGATAATGTAATAAATAAAAATTCTTTATTCAACGATATGGAACCCTGGATTAAAGATATTTATAATTTACTTACACATTTTGATATACCTGACGAAATTATAATGCACCTTCATAATCATTTGAAAAGTGTGTTCGAAAAAGAGCATGCAAAAATAAAAACTGAAGAAAGCACAAAATTCAATTTTCTTCATTCACAAATACAGAAAGATTTTCAAAACAGGGAAGCTGAAATTTGCAAAATGATAAATGAAATGGAGAACACATTTTATAAAGAAAAGCAAAAATTATCCGGCGAATTAGTAAACGAACAAGAAAAATTTAATCATGTGAAACAAGTTCTCATTGAGAAACAACAAGAATATGACGAGCATTTGGCTTCTTTAAACCGAAAAGAAGAAAGTCTTAAACAAAGGGAAGGAGAAATTGTAGAACAAACCGAAATTTTAAAATCTCGGATTAAAATCATGCAAAACGTGTATGATTCAATTGTGGAAGAAAATGCCCGGGCAACACAAATTAAACTACAACATTTAAATGCAGATAATGAAGCAAATGAACAAGAAAAAGCAGAACAAAGTAAACTGCAACAAGAATACGAATATTTACGACGGGAAATTCAAGAAACCCGAGAAACAATTAAAAAGTTTCATCAAACCATTTCTGACGAAAGTATAAATAAAGAAAAGGACCGCCAAGCTGAATGTGAAGAAAAGTTACTAAGGGGGTTACTAGAACGTGTTCAAGCAGAAAATTCTCAACTAAGAACACTAAACACCCAACAACAAATACGTTTAGATGAATTAACAATTAGAAATTCCGTTTTGATGAACGATTTAGAAAACTCTCAAGCGACAATAAACATCTTATCCAGAAGTCGATTAGCGAATCAAATTACTGTACCTCCATTATTAGCCCCTCCTCCTCCACTTCCCGGAACCAGGGCTCGATCTCCAAGATCAGGAACTCTAAACGGCGGTGGTGAAAATTTAGGATTCACTTCGCAGCCACCGCAACAGCCTTCATATCGCCACTTAGTTCACAATCCGCCCCCTAGAGACTCAAGAAGAAAAGTTTCTAGGCGACTAATTACTCCCCACACTGACACATCAGACGATAGTAGCCAGAGCCCTACAGAAGAAATATTACAGGAAGCTAGACAGCGATTAAGAAAACTGGAAGAAGAAACTGAAGTTGTTGATCGGAGTTATCGCGCTTTTAAACAAAGACACTCACAGTCAATTCAAAATAATGTGACAATGATGCAACAATCTGCTCATTCTCATTACATGACTATGCCGGAACATATTAGACCCATGTTCCAACCGAGAAATAGCAGAGATTTCTACAACACTTCCGTGCAAAATAGGAGACAAATGAAAAATAGAAAAGAAGAAGAGTATAATCCTGAATTATTTCCGGAACCGCAAACTACTAGATATTATGCAGTTTTCAGTCCAACTACCGATTATCAATTCCCTAGTACATCAAAGGACAATAATTACATAACAGTTACAGTAAACCCTGACAACAATCAAGAAAATCAACAAAATCAATTACGAAACATGAATTACATGGATGATAACTTGCCAGGTACCTATATTTGTCTATAAAATAATACGGGGTGTTTCACAGATATGGGACACCCCGATTATTTTCTTTATTAATGGGAATAGAAGAAAATCATTTAAATAAATTTATTGTAGATCAAGGGGGACATTCACTTATTAAAGAAAAAAAAATGTGGTTATAGCTTTTCTTCAATAAGTGAATGTCCCCCTTGATCTACAACTTTCATTTGAACGATTTTCTTCTATTCCCAATAATAAAGAAAATAACAGAAGTGTTCCGTTTCCATGAAACATCCTGTATTGTCATGAGCATGCACATCTTCTAGGTATAACTGTTCATTAGTAATTTAAACTGGAGACCCAGTGTAAAGAGCTTATGCCTAAATTAAATATTTTATGCTACCAAATCCGCCACCATAAAGAATATTTAAACAAAAATAGTCATGTTCTATTTTGTGAGCTTCGAATCTAGTAGTATGTGTTGTCTATGGAATCTAGATTACAGTAGGGAATTTATTTCTGGGGTGCCTCAAATCCAGCTAAAGTCTATGGAACACTGATCGATGAGCACAGTGTTTCCACGTTCGGATGTAACGAATTCGGGAGATTGTTCATAGAATATCGGTAGATTTACGATAATTTTCGGTATATTATTTTTTTTGTATTATTTTATATATAATTTATTTGTTGTTTGTTTTATGGATTTTTTATACAAAACACTAACGTAAATGAATAATTTTATTTATCAAAAAATATAAATTTATATAAAAACAAGAAAAAGTTCTTATGAAGATTGAAGGATTTATGTATCTTCATAAGAATTTTTTCTTTTTAAATTAGAATCATCAAGAGCGGTAAGGAAGCGTATGTTGAGTACCTTTAATTTAAATTTTACTGAATAATTGGTAAATTGAAGAGGAAATCGGTAGATCTACCGAAAAATCGGTAGAGCTGGCAACACTGGATGAGCATCAGCGAGCATCGATGAACTCTTAGATCAATCAACAGAATGCACCCGTCATTGACGAAAAATAGCGGCACCGCTATTTTCATCGAAGAGTCATTAATGAAACGAATGTATCTCATTTCACACGCATCTTTTGTGTCTCACATAACGTTAACGCGGTTTTATTTTGCTTTGGCTTGTGTCAACTTTGTTATTTTCGCGTATTTAGTATATTTTCTTCATTCAAAAAACAGGGTTTTGAAATTGAAAACAATCGCCAAGCAACAATAAACTAGGGAAATATCAATTTAAAAACCGACGGTGTAGGAATATTTCACTGGTAATATTACCAACTTAACTTTTTTCGCCACAGAAAAAAATTATGTATTTGTCATCAATGAAACATAAAATCATTAATGACGGGACCGTTCTGTTGTGTCATCAAAGAGCTCATTGATGCTCTGATGCTCATCGATCAGTGTGCCATAGGCTTAACAAAGTTTTTGTAGCACAAAAGATAGCTGTGCGTTGAATTACAAATATAACCTCGAGAACTTTTTATACAGATAGTTATAGTAAAAATTTTTAGGCAGAGTAGTCACGTCATCATTTCATTACAAAATGAAAAAACACTGTAGTATTGTATATGTTGAGGAAAACGAAGAAAATAAATACTATTTTTTGCATACTATAAGTAAGGCACATTTTAATTAAATTTACAATTATTTTAAAGTCGAACATAAATGTTTTCAATGAATTTTAATTTATTTAAAATAATTGTAGTTCATTTTTTCACCACATGTTGGTACTATTGGATTTCAATATTTAAACGTTTACATGACATGTTTCTCCCGGAATTGTCAAGCGTCTGCTGTCATTAGTTCGTTACTTTTCTCTTTTTAGTTTGTGTTAATTTCAATAATTGTAAATTGTATTATTGGAGTATTTTCAATCAAATATAATATATTTTTTAAATGTTATTTTAATTATATTTTCAGTAAATCGAATTTATAGTGCTACTCTTTACTTTTCTATAACACTACAGAATTGTAAATCTAAATAAAATCAAATCAATTGTTTTAAAAATATATTCAATGTCATTTAACATTAATTTTCTTATTTTTCATCAAGTGCTTCATTCACTCCCCGTATTCCTTCTGAAACCCGACTCGGTGTACCCCACACCGAATTTTCAATTCCATAAATTGGAAATATATTACATTTTACAATAATATTCAATTATTATTCGACTATTAAATAAATTAACTTGATCACATAAATTAGCATCGCAGGTAAATACAATTATTTTCTAAAATTAAATTAGTATACCATGTAAACCTACTAATTTCGTGACGTCATTATCTAGTTACAAACTTTGATGACGTGACTACTCTGCCTAAAAATTTTTACTATACCATGATTTCAAGTTAAACGATTATGATATTCGTCATAAATTAAGTATCATTAAAACCATCGACCTTTAAACTAATGGACCAAGTGTCTCCTATTCTTTTATTGTTAGAATAATGCTCCAACATAAAAGGATAGAAATATATATTCTGTCCTTCAACAATACGGAAGTTCTCAGTTAAAGTATACTGCGCATACGTTCGTACTCATTGTACATCTTTGTCAGACATATGTAAATTTCTATACATCGCTCTTTGTCACTAAATAGTTGTCAAAATCTACATTTCACGTTTCGTGACTGTATTATTTACTTTTTTGGAGAACATTTACAATTATTTCTGTCAATATATACGTAAATATATGTGTTGTGAGGTGTGTGTGCGACAAAATAATGGGGAAACGGTGTATTTCGTGCAGTCAGCAGTACGTACGCGGTTCAGCTGTGTCATTTCATATGTGAGTTTTTATTAATTATTACTTGTCCCCTATAATATACAAAGCGATTATGCAATAACAAGTAGGGACAAATAATTTTTTTTTTGCCGCGTTTTCTTAACTTCCGTACTGTTGAATGATAGAGATACTGTGTCTGCACCGTTATGACGGGACAAGCGTTTTTCTCGTACGCTGCGTCTATTAGTTTAAAGGTCGATGATTAAAACTGTCCAAACAGATATCGCCTGAACATTTGAAAAACGAAAATAATTTCGAACCTTTTAAAAAATAAAGAATTAGAAGAAACACTCGCCATGTTTCATAAGATTTCAACACCTAAATTAACCTCTCGGTCATTTTTCAGATGCTGGCCGAGCCCAGTTAGTAACCACAAACGCGTTTCGCCATTACTGGAGCTCATTAGTGTGGTGTAATTGACGTCTCTTTGCAGAGACAATTATACTATCTCATATAAGATAATGACTTAAGAAGAGGTAACTAACCACATGTAGAGTCATCTACCAAAGAACGCCCTAAAGCTCTGATAGATATTGAAATAACAAAAGTACAATACAGTTTCTGCAAAGTGACGTCAGTAACACCACACTGAAGAGCTCCAATAAGAGCGAAACGCGTCTGTGGTTACTAAATGTGTTCGCCCAGCATATGAAAAATTACCTGGAAAGACATTGTTTCCTCTAGAGTTCGCTATTGTACTTTTATTTCTTTTAAAACATCTTTGAAAACAGCTTCTACGATTTGAATGAATATTTTAACATGAATATATTTGATTTGTTCTATACACTCTAATTTTGTCTAGACACTAATAAACTTAATATTATTAGGTCCAAGTCATAACTACCAACGGCACAATGAACGAGAAGTAGAAACACAAAATGAAGACGAACAAAACATGAGAGATGATTACAGATCTTCCGCAGCATCTAGCGCAGTCCTACCCCAACTACACAATCTATCCTTATCTAGCATCGACATAAGTACAGATGATCGAGACGCAAGCGACACTAAACCCCCAGAAAATGAAAACTACAACTCAGTGTGAACACTTTATTATCAGCATCTTAACAAATATATAAACTTTATTTTAAACCTTACGTTTAATACAAGTTATTCAATGATGTATAAAAATATTGTAAAAATGTTTTTGGTGCAACAAAAAACTGAATAGAAGGAAGACAATATGATAAATGAATTCAGTTTTCATCAAAACTTATACTTTCCTTAAGTGCCCTCAAGCTTCTGAGAGGGGAGTTCTGACCAGTGACGCGCATCCAGGAATGCGATAATGGGGACGCCATCTTGTTTTCCGGACGAGGCGTGGACATTGCCGCAGCGTACCTTCCGATGTTAAATCGGTAGCGAGTTGTACTTGGACTCGGCCAACTACATACCAAACAATTATTATATTTATACCAATAATCAATAAATTATTTTTTTAATACACTTTTTACCTTATCCTTTCCTCCTCAGGAAGTATACTTATTGAATGTCTCCATTTATAAATATTAGGATATTCGGTAGAGCTTATGTCAATATCTTTTGTTGCGTTATAGACAGCGTAATCTACTTTTGTTGGCAAAGTGCTGAAAAAATTCAATTACAACTTACAAGATAAAAATGAAAGATATGGCCCACTAAAATAAAATTTTCGTTATTTTTAGTATTTCTTACATAGCTTGCGTACACTCATGTGACGAAGCGAACTAGCCAATCAGAATTTGGGGAGAAACTGTCACATTGAAAGTCAGAAAGCTGGGCAGCTTTCCAAATTCAAGAGTACCGTAATTTAAGAGTATAGTGTGTTTTGGAAGAATGAGTTTTGTTGGAGTAAAAAATTGAAATTAAAATTAAAAAATTAACAAAACTACTTATAATTACAACATCAATGTCAAGCCCCCTCTGAGAGTAAGATTATTAGTTTTGGAGCGATTTTGAGTAATTTCGTACTCTGTAGTAGAGTTTTGGAACGCAACACTGAAGTTTGTTTTAGTAACGTGTTCAGAGGTTATGAGTTTTGTTTTCATAGTTTCGCAGTTTTCATCAGGTTTTCATATTGAAGTTTTTAGTGCGTATTGAATTATTTTATATTTTTTTCCCAAACTATGAAAACAAAACGCATAATACGCTATAAACCAAAACAAACTTCAAATCTCCGCCCTTCAATCTGACAGTTTCTCCCCAAGTTCGGATTGGCTAATTCGCTTCGTCACGTGAGTGTCCGCAAGCTATACCAATTTTTATGAACATGCTAGTTTGTCTGTTACTGTCAGTCATTTTAAATTGATCAACATTTGTGATATTGCAAAAGGGGTAAAACTTTTTCGATTGTTGATAAAATATTTTTTAAAAGGCAAAACGGCAACAAAAACCAATTTTAAACTTGATAAACATTGTGTAGAGTCTGCACTTTCAATTATAATGATTTACAAGTGGTTTGGTGATTTTCGATGTGGGCGAACGAGCACAAATTATATTCACCAGCCATTGGACCTTTTACATTTTTATTGCACCGTGACGTCATTTTTTAATGCGCCATTTATTGAAAGTATTTTGTCTCCTCAATGCGCAAACCTACTGTACAATACATTTGTCTATCTCTCTCTCTTTTGATGTAAAAGGTCCGTTCAAGTCTCCACCAAAGAAGATATTGGGAAAATTCGTTATATGAGGATGAACAATAAGAGTTTGAAAGTAGTGAGATTTCAAACTTCGTAGGAGATCAAGAACAATATTTTGCACTTGCAAAAAAAAGAATAAACTATCTGCAAGATGGGAGTTGAGTTTAGAGTTCCTACCGAATCCATATAAATTGTTTCATAAAAATTCATAAAATCTGGATGCATTAAGCCGAAATTTCATTAGTCAACTATCAATAAACAACGAAAAAACAATCTGAAGTAAACGACGAAAAAACAACTCTATTTTGTAAAATTAGAAATATCGTACAATATGAACGGAATGAAAAAACTTGTAAATCTTTAAATAAAATGTATTGAGCTAAAAAGGGATAACATTGAAATATTTTGAAGTGAATTTCTTTACGGAGGATGTAAACTAAGAAATCGCGTTACGAAAGTTGAAACACTCTGATGCCCATATTCATAAACACTCGTAAAGTTTCAAAACGGTTCGTTATAATTTTTGACAAATAAAATCAAACTTGACAAATAAAATTTCGATTTTTCTTTCAATGTCGACGGTTTTTATTGGATAAAAATTATAACGAACCGTTTAAAATTTTTACGAGTGTTTATGAGTACGGGAATGAATGTATTACACGAACGGTAACGCTGGCGTCATTATAGTGCGCGCGCGCAGGTCCTCCTGTTCTCTCTTTCTTCAATAGTACAAGTTGGGGTAAGTAAGCGTGTTTGTGCTAGTGATGGGCAAAACGGTTCCGCTTTCGGATTTCACTTCAACAGTGAGGTCTAAGCACACTTTTTTTATATACAAGACGTTTTCTTTGTTTTTACACCACTTCGTATTTCAAACAATATTCTCTATTGTATTTTAATTTTATTAGTTTGCGCGGTGTATATTTTACGAGCTTCTGTATACATGAAACGAATTCTGATATTCCTCAATTCCTACAATATTTTATGTAAAATTTTATATGATAAATGTATCATGGACAGTTTTCAAAAAGTATATACTAAATTATTTTTACGAAAAAATAAATGCATTAAATTTTTAATCTACGATGTGAAAAAATATTTGGAACCTAACTACTAACAAAGGTATTTCTGTATAATTTCACTGAAATATGCAAAAAAATCACGAGAAAAGTTTATTATTTATAACTTACCCTTCTATAAAAACGTTCAGTTCGTCATATTCCACATCTTCAAAAAATTCGTTCTCACTTTCGGACTCATTATTCGACGAAACTTTGGAAGTGTTTGCAGAATGATATTCTGAACCTGACGAGGAACTACTGGAATTACAATTTGCATCACTGTTTGCTGCACTATATTCAAGTTTTTCTTTGGACGACTGATCCGTTATTTCAAAACTATCGCCTTTGTCTAATTCTTAAAAAATGTAGTTTTAACAAGAATTTAAAAAAAATGGAGATAAAAATACCTGTTTCTCCATCATAGAAGCTCAATCTTCTGGACACAGGTTCGACATATCGGTATTGATTAGTTTTTGTAGTTGGTTTTGAAAATTTGTTAACGTTGTTTTTCTTCATAAAAGATCCTTTTCTAGTAGCTTTATTTGTTTTCCAAACACATGCACATGGAGGAGAAATAGCCCAAGCGTTTAAACAATCTTGTTCTACATTTGCAACCATTATTTCGTTTTCCGATAAACATTCTAATGATTTTAATATATGTTCTACTAAACAAATGATTTGTTTGCTATCCGAAGTTGTTTTTCTCCTAATAAATTTTATCTGATTGTGATTATTTAATTCTTCATCATCCGACGAAAATAAATCAACTATTTTATCGTATTTTTGGATAATCGTTTCCAAATTACTAGTTTTTTCATCTAGTTCGGTGTCGAACATCAATGACTGTTTAAGTTTGCACGAAATTAAATAAGCGATGCGAGAATGAACGGATTGAAAATTGACTACGTTAATAAATGCGGGGTCGTCCAAAAAATTGCCGATGAGAGATTTTAAATGTTTCATTTCTGTTTCTAATGATTCTATCGTATGAGCTGTGACGGAGTCCATTTGATAAAGAATTTGATGTGCGATGCGGTTAGCAAACACTTGGCACGACTTTTCAATACATAAACACGGCGACATTCCAGCTTTAGTGAAGTAATCAAAAACACACTCATTTTTAGTTTGATGCGGCGCGGTATTAACTTTAACAGGACGTTGCTCTATTTTAGGGCTATTACTATTATCAGATAATGTACAAGCTTCAAAGTTTTTGCATAACTCCGACATTGGACTCGTTAAAGAAACATTGCTGTTATTAGTAATTAATTCCGTGTCACTATTACCTAACTGTTTGTTAATGGAATTGGTCATAGATTCAGAAAACGCGTTCGCAAATCGACTTTCTAAATAATTTTCTAAGCTATCCAAACCTTCTTTGGAAGTCAAGTCAGTAAATGTTCCCAAAAACGGCCAATATTCCTTCCATCCGACGTTAAATTTTTTTGCGAGGTTTCTTCCAACGCGTTCTAGACCTTTTTCGGTATCTTGCAGGCGGAAATCTATTTCTGAGAAACTTTTACTTTTAACTGGAGTTAATACTGGCGATGATTGAGTCAGAGTTAAGCGAGGGGGAGTTTTCCATTTTTTTCGGAAAACTGACGCTTCTTCTTTTTTCATTGGTCCTGCATAAGCGTGGATTTCTAATCGTGGATCGGTAAGGCTTTTATTCAAATTCTGCAACAAGAATTTTAATAAGTATTGAGTGATCTGTTCACATATCTTTCATTCCGATCTAATAATAGGTTTGTTCGCACAACAATCAGAAACTTTAAATCTACGATTTAGATCCCTGATATAAAGAAATATTTAGTTTGTGGCATGCGCACTGGAACTTTTGGCTATTATCGAGCATTGTTGTTCCTACATGCACTTGTACTAGCCAAAGCGACAGAAAAGGAATATTAACATTTATTAAAAATTCTTCCAAACCACTAAATATTTCCTATATTGTCATGTAGATCTCGAGTATAAATTTAAGAGAACCAGAAATAAACGCAGGAAGTAAATTTTAAACAATAAAGTAAAGCATTATATGACAATGACAAATGCCAACAACAACAACAATCAACAAAGATAAAAACCTTTCTGTTCACTCTATATGGTAGTAATAACAACAACCTTTAATTCTCTTCGCAGAATCCAAAAATTTCCAATCAGTTTGAAAGCAATTTCAAACTACGCACTACATTTAAAAAAAAAAAAAACAAGTATCATACAGCGATCTGTTAAAGTACAAGTCCATTTTTGGAAAACGAGCTGCGAGGCGAGTTTTACAAAGGATGAGTGCGTTAACAGGCCTTATGAAATACGTTTTGATGCCATTTTTTTCTATTGAGGTAATTTTACAATGAGATTTTTTTAAAATTCGACTTGTCAAAAATATAACTTGGTGTTTTTTTTGTCAGTTCCTTCCAGCTAACAACAAAAATTTTGTATTTTGATATTTTGTATATTGTGTTTCATTGTATATATAAATACATTGTATCAAACAATGCGCTTATAGACCTTCTTAATGACATGTTATGAGAGCAATTATATATAGGAAGATGTTTAATAAAAGTTGGTCTAAACGACATATTAGAGGACAAAGTCTAGGTCCGGTATTTTCATCTCTGGTTAAACTCTCTGTTAACTGCCAGGAAATTATAAGAAAAAGGACGCAACAAAAAATTAAAAGATGTATAATTTTAACAAGTTTTGTTATAACATCGATACTGTGTTTTCTTTTTCAGAGCGTTTAACCAGGGATAAAAGTACTGGATTTACTCTTTCGCTAGGGTAGAAAATTTGTTAATTTTCAAAAACCTGGAAATGTGCAATTTAATTGCAATAAAGATTAAATATTTTAGAACCGGGCCTATCAGGAAAAAATGCGAGGGAAACAATATTATTGAAGCGATTCAAAATTGAAAACTTTGGTGAATAAAATATAACATGTTAATGTTAATAAGTAAATTTAGTTTGGAAAAAAAATCTAATATTTATATTACCTATATGATTGACAGATGAATTATTTGATACTGATCGGTTATTTCAAGCAAATGTATTTCAAATATTAAATAATAGTTTGAAGAACTTACCGGAGGGCTGACTGGAGAAAACGGTTCCCCAATAACCGGTTGAACACAATTGTCTTCAGATCTTAAGACGGGTACATAATACCGGTCTTCTAAAAGACCTGTTATTTTATTGACTAAAGCTCTGTTTGGATTATTAATTCTTTGACATATTATCTGAAATAATACCACATTAGAATAAAATTAAACCTGCAAACAATAATATTTACATCTTTCGGCTTATTCGAATATCTATTTAACACATTTTTATCACATTGCGGATAGGATACTAAAACTTCAACAACGTCTGCAGCTCCAAACTTAACAGCAAAATGCAACGGAGTTTCATTCGAACCTTTATCGGGGGTGTTTAAATACAAATCTAACAAAATTTTCGATCCTTGTTCGGAATTTTCCCGATTTTCTTCACCGTATAACAACTGTAAAAACTCGGGAGCTCCTACAGTTGTTAAGATTAGGTCGCACATTTCTGCATTTTTTGCTTTGGCTGCCACATGCAAGGCATTGTATCGACAACCTTCTTGAAAAATTGCAGGTGTATCGCCGCTGCTGATAAGATACCGAGGATTTTCCCAAACGGTAGTTTTTACATAATGTAAATCTCCGCTTTCTATAGCTTTCCGCAATTTGATAAAATCTTGAGATTTCGGTCCGCGGAATTGACTTGGCTTTTCTCCTACAGATTGGGAGATTTCATTACTTTTACAGGGAATTAATTCTAATGTAGAATTGTTGTTTGGATATTCAGATCCATGTAATGCAAATTCCAATGCTTCATGGTAGAACTGAAATGCTTTAAATCGCGCCTTTTTGTACTTTTTAACTTCTTTTAAAGCTTCTAGCTTATCGAAGAAAACATTTCTGCTGCCTGCAATATTCAAACTAATAAACTAATTCTTATAAAACTTGTAAAATATTACCGTCGTAGTCCTGAATGTCGTTAGGAATATAAACACCATAATATATAGACTGTTTCGTATCCATTGAATCGACATCTGATATTATTAAGTTTAAAAACTTCGTCACTACAAAGTAGTAAAATACGTTAGTAACCTAACTAAATTCCGATAAAAGGTCACTGAAGTTATATATCATATTAAAAATATAAATACACATGATGTAAATACCATAATAATAGTTGCTGCAAATATATTTGGATTTTCTTTTAAACACTTGCTACACGTCAGCTGTTTAGCGTTTTGTATTCAATATAAATGTACAAATTTTGATGAAATATTGTTAATTCACTAACAATGATAAGTTCTTTAAAAAATGTATGTTTCATGAACTGGATGAAAACTACTCATTAACTTTTGATATTATGCTAAACTGAAATTTAAACGTCACACACACATCCAAAATAGTTTTGTATCACTTTACAGGTTAGCATTCTATATAATAAAATAATGACAGTGTTGCCACATTTACGACCATTAAGGCGGATATAAATGGAGCAAGGATAGGATACCACAAAAAAACCGCTACAACAACGAAGTTTGATATTACGCGCCCCTTATCCGCAATACCCTTTCAGAGCGCTGCTTTTCAACAATATTTAATTTTTCAAATAAATTCAAAGGCCCGTGGCCCGTATTACAAGCGCACTTTTATAATAAAGGCACTTTTATGGAGCGCGCTTTTCATTATATTCTTATGAGGATTGTGTTCCATAAAAGAGCTTTTATGAAGCGCGCTTTTACAATATATTTTTGAGATCTTGAGGATTGTACTCCATAAAAACGCGCTCGAAATACGGGCCAAAATACATGCTGACCATACGTACTTAATAGGGCGTAAGCAGTCATGTGACCAGCATGTGACTTTGTGCTATACTACATTTCACGACAGAAAATAGCGTTGGTTTACATAGGGATATAAATTCTGCCCTTTGGTTGGACCGGATGCTAATCAGTTCACAAAAGCGAAAAAAATCACTTGTCAGTTGTCAATTTTCAAATAAAATCGACAGAATTAACATATGTTTAATTTTGATGTAATTTTTAATAGTCAGGATTCAAATATTTTGCAGATAAAAATTTGTTATTATTGACAAAGTTTGGTTTCACGAATTTAAATTATTTATTTAATGCATGTAAAAACGGCCGGCCTTCAAGCGCCATCTGCTATTTTCTAACGTGAAATAAAAAAGTATACTACGCGCTCGCTTGTTTCAAGAACTGTGCTGTGTATAATCAGTGTTACCATCTCACCCATTCACTTATGAACTATTCTACCCAACGAATTCTACCCATTCTACATTCTACCTTTTCTTTTTGGAATAAAAATCGTGTTGAAGGATATTTATTTGTTTGCATGTGAATGTATGTACATAAACATAATAATCTTAAAAAAAATCACTTACAATGTTAATAAAGTTCCGTTTGTTTTTCAAATAAACTAAATTCTTCAATGAAAAGTTAAAAATAATTCCTGTTTTCTTACTTTTTCACTCTAGTGCCAATTAGGTCACGAATAATTACACAATTACACTGAACCATTGCAGTCCTTTAGCACATGATAATGCAAAACATTCGTTATAAATATTTCGCAATCTTTTAAATTACAGTTTAAAACTGAAAATTTATTTAAAATTTCTAGGGATTTTATTAGTAAAATTAATCATGACAGTTTTTGACATAAAACATTAGAAAGGTTAGAAATTTTGCAAGCGAACCGAAATCGGCAAAAATGTCAGAATTAAGAGAAGAAGATTTATTATCCAAACACAAAAAAGAGCGCAGAGATCTCCAGTCTCAAATTCAATCTCTAAAAAAAAGTTGTGGTAAAGGAGACAAGAAAAAGAAAAAAGAAATTACAGAACAAATAGCCAAACTAGAACAAGATTTAGACGATCGGCAAGAAAAAGAATTAGAAGAATTAAAACTAAACACTCCACAAACATCAAATAGTGAAAATGTGGAAAATACTGAAAATGAAATCAATGGACGAGCTGAAGACAATGAAGAATCGGAGGAAAAAGAAACAAGAGTAAGTAAGGCACAAAAAAGACGAAATAAAAAGGCAGCAGAAGACAAGGATCGAGAAGAACGCATTCGAATCCAAGACGAAGAAAACAAAAAGGGACCTCGTTTAATAGAAACCGACCAAATTAATGAAATACTCAAAGAATTAGGCCTGAAAATTCACTCAATTCCCGCCGATGGCAACTGTTTATACGGAGCAATCAACCACCAACTGAAAATCACTGGAAGAAACGAATACAGTGTCTCAGATCTTCGCAAGTTGACTGCAAATTACATGCGAGAACATAAGGACGACATTCTCCCCTTCATGTCGCACGACATAGACGAAGTTTACACTGAAGAACAGTACGAGAAATATTGCAATAAGGTGGCGAATACAACGGAATGGGGAGGGCAGATTGAAATCGTAGCTTTATCTAACGCGTTGAAGTGTCCTATTAAAGTTATCCAAGCATCGTCCGCTCCTGCAGTACAAGGGGAAAATTTTGAGGGGTCGCCTCTAGTGCTCTCCTATCACAGACATTTGTATCGATTAGGGGAACATTATAACTCTACTACACCTATTTAATAGTATAAATGGTATTCCAAATTCTGTACATGTTTGTACGTTTTGCTCAATACTTTTGTATTTAAGATCTAAATGTACTGTGAAATGTTAATTGTATATCATATATCCAATTACTGCCAAGGTTGATATGAATTAATAAAAAAATATCACCTACGTATTTATTACTTATCTAATTGATTAATATTAGTTTGACGCAATGAATGTAGCAATTTTGTGATAATATTTCAAAATAAATATAAAACTAGAATTTTTTCCTATTTATTACTTGTTCAAACTGGTTAATTGGTATTTTAAGTCAAATTATAATTACTAACCGAAGCAAATTAAAACCGATTTTTAAACAGTTTCTAAAAAATGTTAATCTATACACAAAAATATTAAACCTGTATTTTGTATTTTCCCCGAAAAGTTTGTAATTCACCAGAAAAAATTAGTTTCAATAAATGTGGCCAGAGAAAATTGACGGCGCATATGACGTCATCTACACCAAGAACATACGTTTTAGAGTTAAGTGCCCAACACGTCACAAACATGGTTGATACTAAATTTTGATAGGATAATAAAATAAAAAAATTAACGATTATATTCACCTTCATATTACTTACAATTTACTTGATATCCAATAAGAATTTTTTAGCAGTAGTATTACTTAGAAACCTCTATTACTTTTTAACGGGTGTAGAAAATAGTTATTCGTACAACAAGAAAGAAAGAGTTACAATGTTTCGAATTGTGTGAAATTTTTAATCAATGCGCAGAAAAAATATACTTTTACGTATTGCATACAAGATGTTTTTTATTACCGCTTGGAATAAGTTTAGAAATATTTGTTACAACTAAAAAATTTCCATATTGAGTGCGGAAAAATATTTTTTTTCCGTATAGTGCAGTAAAATAATATTTTGCCACACTTGAATATGAAAATAACTTTCTAATTCAAAAGAATACTGAAGTAAATAACTTTTTGCCCTCCTGAAGTGTAATGAGAATGGGCCATAAACGATTTTTTAAAAATATTTTTAAATGAAAGTTCGTTTAATTTTGAAGCAATGCGTGGTATCAAAAAGTCATAATTATTTTTTGTGTAGCTGCATTTGATTTTTAAAGAAACCTATAGCTATCTTTCTCACACCAGTTTCTGTAGTAGGCTGCGTGAGAAAGATTCCAATAGTGTGACGTCATCTGTATTGAGTATTACTTTAAGGATAAAGTGTACATTTTGTTATGGTTTATGGGCCTATTGTATACACAGCAAGTGTAACCTGCTTTTTACGCTTACTGTGTTGTAACTTGTCTAACTATGCGGTAAAATAATCAAGAAACACTGGACGTTTATGGGCATTTAAAAAAGAAATCATCTTTGCTATAATAAAGTTCATGTAAAAAGTACCATCTACATAAGTTATTTTTTTATTTTAACATTTTCTTTATTTAATAGTTATTTGTGTATCAAAAGCGTGAAGTGGATCTTTATTGCTCGCGCTCGGATATTGAAGCGCGAGACTTAAAAACCGGTTTTCAATTTCGGTTAATCATTATATTTTAGGGTTTTTTCTCTGCTTACCAATACGTGTTTAAGGTGAAGGAATTGATAACACTACCATTATTATTACCTATTTGATCAATAGAGAGTTTATTTCTCGAGAAAGTGCTTCAATTACAACCGCATTTTCATAATACTTGTAAGAGCAATAAATTATGGATATTAAACTACTACGTTTGTGATTGATTTTCTTCATTTTCTTTTGGTTTGTTTGGATCGTCGGGCTTCATTGCTGGGAAGAACAATACTTCCTGTAATATAAATAACCATAGCATCTCCAGATTTTAAATATATTTCTTTAGCGAATTTGAAAAGCATGTAAAATAATTTCCCTACCTTGATGTTGTTGGCGTCTGTCAAAAACATAGTCAATCTATCAACCCCAAGGCCCCATCCGCCAGTAGGCGGGAGGCCATATTCCAACGCCGAGCAAAAGTTCTCGTCAATCATTTGGGCTTCATCATCGCCTGCTGCTTTGTCTTTTGCTTGCTGTTCAAATCTCTGGCGTTGCACAAACGGATCGTTCAATTCTGTGTAGGCGTTGCAGACTTCCTTCTTCACTATAAACAGCTCAAATCTTTCGGTCAAGCCCTTTTCGCTTCGGTGCCATTTGGCAAGCGGAGACATAATTTGGGGATGTTCGCAAATAAATGTTGGGTTGATGCAAGTTTCCTCGATAAATTCACCCACGAGTTTGTCTAAAAGTCGGGCGGATGTACGTGGAGGAGGACATTCAATCCCTAAAAAGTATTTATTGAAATTTGGTTTCTTTTGTACAATGTGTCCAGAAAGGATATCAAGTATATGATAGTTGAATAAAACAAAAAATATAAATAATCGAAATGGTTATTTTTTTTAATAGTCACTAAATTGTGATATTACTTAATGCCTCTACTGGGTACTGAACACAGAAAAATCCTAAAAGAAAGAACCAGCGACCTCTTAGTCCAAAGGTCACTGCAATGTCCGGTAGAGGCATTCTTGGCCCTTATTTCCATGAAGATGAAAGAGCGAATAATTGGCAATCTTCGTTCGAGATTAGAGGAATGACAGCAACGTAACAGTCTACATCTGGACATTATCTTTGCTAAATAATTTTCCAGTTTACAAATAATGAACCATTTGATTATTTATATTTTTGTTTTATTCAACTATTAAATACCCGATACCCTTTCTGGACACCTTGTAGGAATTAATTTTCACCTTTAGCTAAGCAAAGATCGTTTAAAAATTTATTTCCAGATTCGGATGCGAGTTCAACTGCTGGAGGGAACTTCACATCTAAAACTTGTTCTAAGGTTGGTATCATCTTTATACGCTTGAACGGAGGTGTAAAATCGATTTCAACTGCTTCTCCTTCAGGGCCTTCGGGATGGAATTGAATTTTGTATGTTCCAAGAATTTGTTTTACCATACCCGAAACCCTATAAATATGCAAAAACAATCATAGTGGCTTATTACTCAATGTTGGCTATTTTCTATAAATAATGTAATATTATGCTGATACAATCATAATTCGATTCTTGGCCGGAAATGTATTCATAAAATTATGTAACAATGTGGAATGAATAAAAAAATTATATATATTTTTTTTCTACGACCACCACAGAAAATTGCACTTTTCCTATGATTTACGAAGCCCGAAAATTATTCATTTTCCACAAAGAGAAATTATTTCTTACACAAGTTGGAACTGTAATATAACGTTAATATTTAAGTATGTATTTTCTGATTTATACAGGGTGTTCCATAATATATGCGCAGGACTTCAGGATGTGATAGCTCGTCTAAAAATATGAAAAAAAGTACTCTTGGTCATAAGCTCTAAAGTTGACCGTTTTCGAGAAAAATCAACTTTTATGTTGAAATCATGGTCAATTTTTTGAAATAATTTTTTTTTACTAATTAAACAAAATTTATTCAAACGTTAGAACAAGTAACAAAATCAAACGTTAACTTCATAATTGCAAAATTTGAATGCGTTGAAACAAGTTATGGTGTGGTATTTGGCGATCAGGATGTCTTTTTTGATACAACCGCCTTGCTTCTGCCGAATTACCGCTCGCCATTCCGTAAAGGTAATGCATTTCGCACATTTCAGAGTTTGTGTAATTCATTTTTAATTTTGTAACACAAATTTATTTTTTGTGGGTACAAACAAATTGTTATTTTGACAGGAGGTAGCTTTTGTTTTAAAATTTAAAGCCTACTTGATAAAAAGAAAACTAATGGCGGACATTGCCAACAATTTATTTAACTGAGTATGATTTGTTATTGTTTTTTTTATTTTGCAATTATGAAGTTAACGTTTGGTTTTGTTACTTGTTCTAACGTTTGAATAAATTTTGTTTAATTCGTAAAAAAAAAAATTATTTCAAAAAATTTACCATGTTTTTCAACATAAAAATTGATTTTTCTCGAAAACGGTCAACTTTAGAGCTTATGACCAAGAGTACTTTTTTCATATTTTTGGACGAGCTATCACATCCTGAAGTCCTGCGCATATATTATGAAACACCCTGTATATTACACTATATTTGATAATTACTTATCCATGTACATATATATTTCCATTTATAGTAAAAGAGACTATTGAAATTATTTTTAAGTCCAAATAACTATTGAAAGAAAAATAATTATAATCTTTATTAAAAATGAATTATTTATATATTATCAAAGAGTGTGGACTCGTGCAGAAACACCTATTGCCCACAAAGTGGGCAAAAAGTGCTTTCCGCACTATTTACATCCTTCAAATTAAGTACTCTATTTTCATCAAAATAGAACCTATTTTTACATATTTTTTTTACAGAATAAAAGTGTGAAAAAGCACATTTTTTTAATGCAAACGGATGAAAAAATAAAACGTTATGGCACTTTTTTCACGTTTTTATTGTATACGTAAAATAGTTATTTATGCAACAAGAGTGTAAACACAAGCTTTACAACATTAGACTTCTTCTTCTTAAAGTGTGTATTATTTTATAACAATAAAAGCGAAAAAAGTGGGTAATTTCTTCCAAACTTCTCATTAATAATTCCGTAAATGTACGTTTAATATAATTTTATTTATAAAATAAAGTGTATGTATTGCAATGTTACTAAAATAAAAAATATATGTCATGCAATGTTTGAATTTAAATTGCTTTTATCTTGATTCTTTACTCATAAATAACTTTAGTAATACTCAAGTTTATCTTTTAATTTTTGTTTCTTAAATGAATGAAACAATTTATTTTTTATTAATGATTGTTTTTTCCACTTGAATTTTTTTAGATAAACAAAAAATAATCTGGATTTTCCTACGTTGATACTCAATTGTTTAGATAACAAAGAAAGTAAGGAGTGGAGGAAGAGGAATTTCCGGTAAAATAAAATAACGAAATTTTAACTTACATGGATTCCGTCATTTGCATGATGTCATTGTAATCAGCATAAGCCATGTAAAATTCACACGTTGTAAATTCAGGATTGTGCGTCATGTCTATGCCTTCATTCCTAAATTGCCGTCCGATTTCATAAACACGATCCAATCCACCCACAACTAACATCTTATGATACAATTCCGGAGCAATTCGCATGAAAAGATCCATGTTGAGTTCATTATGATGAGTTACAAATGGTTTGGCTGTAGCGCCTCCAGCAATCATATTCATCATTGGAGTTTCAACCTCTAAGAATCCTTGTTCGTCTAAAAATCGCCTTATATACGCGATTATTTTAGATCTAATTTCGAATGTCTTTCGAACTTTGTTGTTTAAAATTAAATCTAAATATCTCTGGCGGAATCGCGTTTCTTTGTCCTTTAAACCAAAATGCAAATGTGGTAACATGTGTAAACATGGAGATAATAACTTAACGGTTTTAGGAATTATTGATAGTTCACCCTTTTTGGTTTTAGACGGAACGCCTTCAATTCCGATTATATCACCTCTCCGAATTTTGGCCAAATCTTCAGCGAACCTTTCCTCTGAGATGTACATCTTTGCTGTGGCCATAACTTGAAGTTTAACTCCCTCACCTCGAAGGTCGTAGAAGATGAGTTTAGCTCCGGATTCTCGAATAGCGTGAACTCGGCCCGCAACGCTAAGATTATCGTTTTCAAGAACATCTCCTTCTTTTAAGTGATTATACTTCTCGATAAAATCTTCTAAACTGGTAGAAACGTGGAACTTATGGGGATATGGATGATTATCACCTCCAAGTTCTTTGAGGTTCACTATAGCCGCAGAACGGAGTTTGAAATATTCATTTGGGCTGATTTCTTCCTCTGGTTTTGATTTGGTTTTTTGAGATTCAGCCGGATTTTGATTTTGTTGCTGTATTTTTTCAGCTTTTTCTTTAGCTTTTTGTTCGGCTTTGAGTCTTCTCTTCAACTCACTGAAAACAAATGAAAATCAGGTAAAAATAAAATAGTTTCTTTTGTTTCAAAAATCCGTTAAAAGGTTATAGGTATTATAAAAAGTTAATGCTCAGTAGTGTAAATAGAACTCTTGGGCCCGTATACGAAAAATTTTCTGGGCAAGAGTTTCAACGTTATAAAAAAAAAGATCTTAATTTTTACATTATTCTATGACGATAATTACTATACCTAATAACTTTTTTCGTTTTTAGTCATTTTCATTATTATAATCATTTTTTTTTTTTTGTTGTAATCAAATTTTTTTAATAAACCCTGCAGGGATATAATTAGAGGAACATATTTTTATTAAATTAACTCATTCTTGATACATATTCTTAACTATAAACAACAATTTCATTGTTATGATTTTTTTGTTTAAATCCCTGAAGGTACATTTTGGAGGAACATTTTTATTAAATTACCTGCACCATAATGCCCGGGTCAGAATAAAAATACAATAATAATTATTATAATCAGTTATTTTGTGTGACTGATCATTTTCTTTATTGAAATCAATATTCAAGCATTTCTTTGTTGTAATCAAAATTCTTTTAAAAAAGAACCGGGTTAGAATAATGTTAACCGAAAAACAGTAATAAAGAATAAATGACTTTTTGGTCTATATCTAAAATATTTCTTGGGTGTTCAGTAGAAATACCGAAGGGCCCCCTAGGGCTTCGGGCCCTATGTGACGGCATACGTTGCATACATCTACTGTTAACGCAATATGAATTGGACATAATCATACAAATAATTTAAATTAACGCTGTAGGGATACAATAATTTAGACGCGGAAAAACTTACTTTTTTGATATTTGTGCGAATTTAGAAGAAACAGAAAACAATCTAGTTCGTAGATAAAACATGACAACCACGTGGCGTATAATCTGACATACTACTAAATTTAAATATGAGGAAAACTTTTAAGAAATTGATCAGTGTTCAAACTTTTAAGACTTACATAACAAGAAAATTTTTACTTACTTCTTAGATAATTTTTCCTCGGTTGCATCAGACATATCCCTCAGATTTTTCGAAAATACTTTTGACGTTTCTAACAAGTTGTGGCTCTGTCAAACCAATTTAGTAAAAGGATTATTTGCGTACCGCGATCGAATAAATCACAACGTGGCAAAATAAATAAATAAATAAGAAATAAATAATTTAACTTTCGAAATAAAACTAACGCGTCGATGCGTGGTGATTTTTTGACAATTTCCTTTGTACTAAACTAACCTCACTCCTCACCTCATAACCTCATGATATTGAAATTTTTTCCGTAACAGCAAAATTCGGGCAAAAATGCCAATGTGAAAAACTGCGTACGCATTATATCTACAATTTCAAAAAAATGCATGCACTACGGACAAGCCATGATCTTTTCTATACGTTTAAAAAAACAATAAATTTAATTACTATAAAAAATCTATCAAGTTCGGAATATTGTTTAGATTCTATAAAGTAATAAATCAATAATTATGTAAGTAAAAGGTATCACTTACATTTTCTATTTTAGGAAATATGATTATGAAAATTTTGTTTGCACATTACTCTTAAAAAAGACAGCGAGATCTAATGCAATAGCTATACGAGCTTTTAATGTAGAAATTTCAAGAATACCCGACCAAATTACAGAGTCAAAAGCTGGTTTTATGCGAATGAAATTTTGGGAAGATATGTTGCACGCATGTTTTTCAACTTCTTCAGGAGTAAAATTACCAAATCACCCAGTGGCTGTAGAACTTTACAAAGTAAGTCATAATGAGCTTCATTTGGCTGGATTTTAGATTACGGGAACAAACTCGATTTTGTATTACTGTTGTTAAATGGATAGAAGAGCACTAAAAAGTAATTTAGGCGCGGAAAGATCAAGTTAAAATTTTCATACATTTATAAAGCATTTACATTTTCTTAATAACTTTTTTCGTATTTTGTACAGTAATGAGTTACTTTACAACATAGCAACCGTTACTGCATAGCAACAGTTTTATCATTAAAATACATTTTGACACAATTGTTTATTTTTATTGTTTATCTTCTAAATCGTTTTCTATGTTCTTTTCATCATCTAGATCCATCGTTTTGCAAATCGACCTCCAAAAATTAATTTGTTTGGAGGTTGTAAGGTACAAAAAACAATAATTGGCAAGTTACTTTGTTACTGAGAATCAGACTACTATGTTTTTAGATGTTTTTAATTCAGTATATTATGCCGCAAAAAAATCAAATTTTAATACTAATATTAAATACGAAAAAATTGTACTCGTATGGCATTTAAATACTCGCTATCGCTCATACTTAAACTTGCCATACTCGTCTGGTAAACTTTCACTTTCCTTAACTTGAAACGTAATATACTATTATAGCAGCTTAAAAAATTAATTAGTCATTAATGAGTACACAGCTGAAGTGAAACACAAACACGTTTGCATACTTCCAAACTTGGAGAAAGAGAGAACGGTACAGAGGAAGTGCGCACGCACTATAATGCTCTAGTCGTGATGCCAGAGTTACCGTTTTAACACACTCACAGAGTGTTTCTACTTTCGTAACTCGATTTTTTTAGTTTACTCCCTCCATAAAGAAGATTCACTTCAATTGCCTTAGAGTGTTTCAACTTCCGTAACTCGTGTTTCAACTTTCGTAACGCGATTTTTTAGTACACCTCCGTAAAGAAGTTTTACTTCAAAAATACAAACTATAACAATACCTAACTGACAATTCCTAATTGATTTCCTCGCTTAAATTTCATATTTAAATTTTATTTCTAATAGGTACTCTTCGACCTAGTACAAAAAATATGAAATCGAAGGTGTTCCCGCATTCTACAATTTAGCCCATAATTTAATTTAAACTTACCTTTGTATTTCATTAGGCCATAAGAACCGCAAAATTTACAAAGCGACACTTTTACACTTTAATTCAATGTCGAAAAAATCTTCTAACGTCCAATAGCTTCGAAAGTTTGGATGCTATGGAAAAATACTCCGAACGATCAGTGTCAACTGTATATTATTTACTTCTTGAAGGCAGCGGTATCACAAATGTCCATGCAGATCACGCAGCTTCACACTTAGGGAAGGCGCAAGGACTTTGCCAATTACTTCGAAGTGTTCCAGTCTCTTCAAAAATGAATTTCCTTCCACTGCCTATAGATTTACTCACAAAACACGCAATAAGTCATGAGCAAATAATTAGGGGCAAAATAGATGCAAAAGTAAAAGATTGTATTTTTGAAATTTCATCAAGGGCCAATCAGCACTTGGAAAAAGCGCGTAGTATGCAAGACTTTCTTTCATCAGATGCTAAAAGTGTACTTTTGCCTGCAGTAATTGTAAACAGTTATCTGCAAAGACTTTTACGGGCGGACTGTGATATTTTTAGTAAAAGTTTACAATCTAGGCATTTAATGTGGATCCCAAATGTTTGGTGGAAAAATGTAACAAGAGCGTATTAAAATAGCTGTATGATTTGTATATATCTGAATGTTAAATATATCATGTTAATATTAGGAACTACTCTTATTTTGTACCTATAATTAAAACAAACATTTAGAAAAATCACAGTTTAATACTGTGTACAAAAATACATTTACAATTCAACTATTTATTGTGATTTAAGAAGTGCCGCAGTTTCTGCTAAACAATGGCAACCACAACCAGTTGGACAAACTTGGTTAGATGAAAACCACTCCTTAAGATGTTGTGTGTGGCCTCCGTGTCCGCAAACTAGGCAAAAGTTTGCAGAACCGCGGACTGAAATGTGGCACAGCACGCACCTAAAAATATTTTTTAAAATATATGTTCCAAAAGTAATAAGAATGATTTCCAAAAATAATCCTTTTATTAACAAACAAATGGGGTATATGACTAAATTTTGATGTTTACATGAATACTAGACAAAAAAAATATACCCATTTTTTTTTAAATCGATTAATTAGCAGTTTACGAGAAATAAATTATTAAAATTTTGAAGAAAGGGTATCGTGACGTCATTGTGTACCGTGCGCGACAGTTTCATAATTGTATATGTAAACCGCCTGTCCAAACATTCAATTGCAAATAACTTTATTAAATGGAAACAATGTTTAATTTTAATAATCTAATAAGAAACTATAGTGGTTAGTTTAGATTGTATATATTTTAAGACCCACTAATTAAAATTCCACTGGCTCGATCACCTTCAAAGTGCCATTTTTTGATGGACGTTTTCAACAATACCAAAATGATGTCATTTCAGGCAAGTTTTGATTTAGGAAAAAAGTCTCACGGTGCCAAGTCAGGGCTGTAAGGTGAATGAGAAATGGTAGGGATGTTTCTCACATAAGATTTCCGACACTTATGCCCGTATTCACCAACATCAAATAAATCTTCGAATAGCTTATTCATTGAATAAGAGAAAAATATCGTACGATACCATTACTTAAATGAAGGTATTTATTCTAGCTGTCACAATTTGATGCGATATTTTTATTATTCAATGAATAATAAATAAATAAATATATCATGACGGCATATTACCCATTTCTGGGTGTGCCAGTATCTACAACACATGTAGACATCGGTAATGATGCCGATATATTTTACCGTGTGGGCGCTTACCAGGCGTCACCTCACGGGCACTCATAGCTGGTGTGGAGAGTGCACCACAGGGGTCACTTTTGTGCCATTTAAAATTGGAAATATTTGGCGTCTGTCGGGATCGAACCCGGTTCCCCCAGGTTCGCGACCAGACACTCAGGCACGCGGCCACGGGACCCCATTATTCAATGAATAAGCTATTCAAAGATTTATTTGATGTTGGTGAATACGGGCATAAACGTGTTGTGTTCAGTCCCATACTTTGAAAGTGATCGACACTAAATATTGTATGATTGAATATTGTGGAGTAATATAATTGATAATAAAATTAAAAATTACATGAATTCTGTCATACAGCATAATTATTTACACAAGCGACGTTTTGGTATACTCTATACCTAGCGCGCGTTAAGTTGAGCTAGAGCTGCGTTTACTTTGGCTAATAAATGAATCCTCTTACCCTTTATACCAATTTTAGATGTTGAAGGAGTATCATTATAAAAATATTATATAATAGTTATTAATACATTTCGACTCGTCCACATACAAATTTTAAGTTTTGCGCATACAAGTTGTCTCAACTTAACGCGCAACAGCTATACCTTCATTCTGTTGTCGGATTTGAGAACAAATGGATATATATGTGCTTTTTACAAATTTCTGTACATGATTGAATGTAAATTTATGTAAGATCTTACTTACCTAGACAAAGGTACGAAGTGTACCGAAACGTCGGTTTTGAAAGAAAATAAATGCTGTATGACTGAGAATTCGAGTAATTGTTAAACATAATCTATACCACAGTTATGAAATTTTTCACATTTAAAAATTACTCCCAACTTTTAAATTAAATGAAAATAAAAACTTTATACTGACCGTTAATATGAACAACTGATTAAAGATAATTAGTGAGCAGTTGACTAGCATTGTTTTATCTATTTCAATCGTTCATGGATTATTTTGGAGAAAAATACTTCAAATAAAAGATGCGTACAATTCATTTTTCTATAACTGTTATTTAAGAGTATATTTCTCTAAAATAATCCATAAACGATTGACAGATATAAAACACTGCTACCAGTCAATGTTTTCATCCTCATGAAGATGTTTGCTAATTGGCATGGTTATATTAAGAAATCTGAACATTTTCTGAGAAAAGAGCTGTTAAGGCCTAAGACCTCTGTCATGGTTGATATGTTAAATAATCTAATTTCTTTTTACCCCCTTAATACGGTTTCGCGTAAAATTTAATACTGAGGATGAGAATATTAGACGTATTTTATATAGTTTTTATTTTCACTTATGTCAAAGTTATGGGCAATTTTTAACTTTATTACCCCTTAATTATATGTTTTTTGAATAAAAGGATTGTTTTGGAAATCATTTTGATCACTTTTGGGACGCATCTCATACACGACATAATTAATTCAATAAATATTTAATACATTTAAGGTCTTCGTTTTCTTTTATATCTGCGGTTTAATTCATTCATTATATAATGTTCTATCGATATTTGATTCATTCCCATTAATACTGGTTCTGGCACGTGAGGTAATACAAACATTTCATTTTGTAATTCTTGTTCTTTTCTTTGACGATCACCACGACATGAACAATAAATAGTTAATGCTAATAAAACTAAAAACACTAAAGTATAAAACGATTCACAAAGACTTTCGAATAGTAACATCCATGCTATTTGGTTATCCAAATCATAAAGTAAATCTGAATTTAGGCTCATATTGGCATATTTATAAGAAAAATTTGATTCCATTGAAAATTTAAATTCACGGACGTACACTTTGAATTTTGATTTTGAAATATTAAAATTGTTTTTCACAGCCAACTTACCTCAAGGATAATAATTTACAATATGCGCAATGCGCTCCTCTAACAGGGCGATCACAATGTTGACAGTCTGTTAAGAACTCAACTCCTATAAATAATTAAAATTAGATTTTATATGAAACTTATTTCAATAAAAAATTATACCTTTATGTGGTTCTTGTTCCGTAGACATATGTTTCAGTACCTACAAATAAACAATAATAATAAACACATTTAAATAGGATCCTCTATCATAATAACAAATTAGGAAATTGCTCATTTATATTAAAAGTAGACTTTAAAATTATATGACAAAGAATAAAAAAAAGTTTAAAAAGTTATTAATTTTTAAAATAATTGAGTTTTAAGTCACGTTACACTCTATTCCAATTATTGCAACATTCAAGCCTTCTGCTATTGCCTTTTTGTAATAACGAAAATAAACCAAATAATACATGTTTGAATTTATGATGCCATTATGAAGAGAGAAAATATGTTCGCAATAATAACTTGCAGTATAATATACGTACTTTTTACCTTCCGTTAAAAGGAAGGTATTGTTTTTGGTCAAAAAATTCGGTGGTGAGTTTTTAATGAATAAGCACGTTTTAAGATCCCTAGAATACAATTTTACTAATTTTACATTGATGTCTGTATGTATGTATGTGTGTGTGTGTGTGTGTGTGTGTGTGTGTGTGTGTGTGTGTGTGTGTGTGTGTGTGACAAATTTTTCTCCAACGATAACTACAATTCTAAAAATTATGATTCATTCGTATTCCTCTTCTTTACAACCATATGAAGAGCTGATTAGATTTTGATTATAATTGGTGACCCGGAAGTACCCTTATTTGAAGTTTTTAACAGTTTTTCGAGAAAAACACAGTTAAATATCATTTTTCGACATTTTATGATCATTAATATGAAAGAAAATCTTATTCTCTATACGATTTGATTATACATTTTCCTTCATATTCAATAGATATAGAGTTATACAGAGATTAAGAGAAGTTAACTTTCAAAAATCAGTCTGCTTTGCAAAAATTATGGAAACAGTAGATATATTCAAAAAATTCTAATAGACAGATGCCAGTGTTAAGTGCAAAACCAAAATGGAAAGTATAGAATCAGAAAGTAACATAACTGACAGAGTGTCCTTCGCAAGTGACTTGCAGTTTCAATGCCGGGAGTACGAGGAAGGCCAAAGAGAAGATGGAAGGACTGTGTAGCAGAATATTTGAGAGAGGAAGAACTGTGTGAAGAAGATGCGTTGGATAGGAATGAGGAAGTGTGAAGTGCAATTTACAGAATGTACATTGGTGTTATAATTATATTGGATTTATAGAATCTTTTCAAAGGAACTTGCAATATGGAATTTGTAAAAAATAATGTGTTCGTGTTACAATTTTACAGGATATACAGGGTGTCTCAATAAGCTTGCTCACTATTGGTAACTTTTTTATTTGAAGAGATACGACGTTGGTTAAATGAGCAAAATTGTGCCATTTTATATTAGAAAATTTGTCATGTAGACAAAATAAAAATTGTGTCAGCGGTTCTCAAAATTTGGAGCAAAATATATATTTTTTAAATGGAACCATATATTTTTTATTATCTTGTTGAAAAGAGTATTTTTTTCTCTTTCCAATAAGGTAATGTTGTTTATGTACAATTTTTTCAAATAAACGAGTTATTTACGTTTAAAGATAAAAATTATCTTTTATTAGTTTAGGTCAAGTAAACTATGGAAACAATTGCCTTTTATAAAAATTTTATTTTGTTAATTTATTTTACAGTAATAACAAAACAAAGAAAATATTCAAATTGAAAGCCATTTTTTTTTTTTTCGAACATTTAAACTCTTTTGGAAAGAGAGCCGACCGTTCTACGTAACTGGTGTCTAGATATAACTTTCCATATAGCACGATCATATCTAACTTTTCTTCATTTGTAAAGTTATTAAACATCATTAAACACAGAGAACTTTACGGGAGAAATTATTAAACGTCAAACAAACCAGGGAATAAACAAAGAATCAATTGTTCCCATGGCTTACTTGACTAAAAAACTAATAAAATAGTTTACAAAATTTAAATTTTTAACCGTAAATAACTCGTTTATTTGAAAAAATTGTACATAAACAACATTACCTTATTGGAAAGAGAAAAAAATACCCTTTCCAATAAGATAATAAAAAATATATGGTTCCATTTAAAAAATATATATTTTGTCTCAAATTTTGAGAACCGCTGACACAATTTTTATTTTGTATACATGACCAATTTTCTAATATAAAATGGCACAATTTTGCTTATTTAACCAACCTCGTATCTCTTCAAATAAAAAAGTTACCAATAGTGAGCAAGCTTATTGAGACACCCTGTATAGAATCTTTTCCAAGGAACTTTTGGTATTGGATTTGTACAAATACATTGAATTGACGGAAGGTTTTGTGCTGGCCACAACAGATTTTTTATTAATTACCTTCCGTCGCCTTTAGGTAAGGAAAGTATTGTCTTTGGTCAAAAAATTCGTTTATAATAAATAGGCACGTTTTAGGGATCCTAGAATATGATTTTACAAGTTTTACGGTGATGTCTGTACGTGTATCCGTGTGAGTGTGTGTGTGTGACAAAAATTTCTCCGACGATAACTCCAGTACTACAATTCTAAAACTTATAATTCTTTCGTATTCCTCTTCTTTACATTCATATGAAGAGCTGATTAGATTTTGGTTATAATTGGTCAACCGGAAGTTCACTTATTTGAAGTTCTTAACAGTTTTTCTTGAAAACACGCAGTTAAATATCATTTTTTGATATTTTATGTGCTTATCAATATGAAAGAATATCTTATTGTCTATACGGTTTGATTATACATTTTCCTTCATATTTAAAAGATAAAAAGTTAAAGAATTATAAAGAGATTAACTTTCACATCAGCCTGATTTGCTATAATCATGGAAACAGCTGATATATTCAAATAATTCTAATTGACAGAAGTGCAATTTGCATAGTGTATGTTCATGTTATAATTTTATTTGATTTATAGATTTTTTTCCAAAGAACTTTCGGTATGGAATTTGTAGAAAATAGTATATGTTCGTGTTACAATTTCACTAGATATATAGAATATTTTCCAAGGAACTTTTAGTACGGGATTTATATAAAATACATAGAATTGCCGGAAGGTAATGTGCTGGTGACAGATTTTTTTTCATTAAATTGCATATTTCAATTATTGATAATTAATTAGTTTTTTAAAACGGGTTATTTTTTAAGAAAAAATACTAATATCAAGTTTATATAATGACCGGCAAAAAAATCGGCCACTTTGATTTTTTTTTTTTTATAAAATAGGGAACTGAGTTCATTTTGTTTGTATTTATCATTGATTGAAAATGCTTTTCATTCTAAATACCTTTAGTTTTAATTTAACAAAACTAAATGCCACGAAGCAGTAGCGTAACTAAGGGGGGGTTAGGTGGGTGCGCTCACCCCCCTGTGAAGATTTTCAAGACATAGGCGCCTTTTTCAATAATTTAATTAAAATCATTATGTTTTTTTTTTTTAAATTTGATCTTATAAACAAAAAAATATTAGTACAATCTGCAATCCTTTTCATCCTAATATTTTTAATATTTAACATACCTATTAATTTTATCATAAATATATTAAATAGTAAGTTTAATTAGTTTTATTTGTTGAATACTATTTTCTTTTTCACAGCGCCACATTGACAAGACACAAGTTGTAAATGCAAATAATGTAATGAAATAACGATAGAATTTTTGAATTATTGATAAATTTGCTTTATTGTAAAGAAACTCTATATTATCTTGCATTAAAACACGTTTGACCTTGAAAATTTTCAAAAAATCGCCTGCGGCGAATTTTTTCTCGTAATTTTTAAATCATACACAATTCAGAAAAAGATGACCGAAAAATGTCCATTTCTGTAATTTTATAAAGTTGACAATCCTAACCACACCCTAACTGTGTACTATCTTCTGTGCTGTTTTATTAAATTCAAAATATCATTTTAATAATGAGTTCAACTGAGAAAAAGATGTCCGAATGGCAGAGAAAAGAAGCAAATGCATTAAAAGAGAGTACAAATGGTGTTCTTAAAATAGGTAAATATTTTTTTTACCAGTAATAATTCAGACAATTCGGAAGTTTGTAAAAAGAATAACGAGTAACCCTGGTTTTGGATGAATTTAAGAAACTCAAACTCGTAGGTTAAACTTTTAATTATATTATACCAATTATTTTTTACATTTTTTGTAAAAACAATTTTATTTTTAATACGAACGTTATTAAACTGTTGTTGATTTTTTTATATTTTACTTTAAATAAGTTATGATTTTATCATGGCGCCTTTTTCCTGAGAAAAAACCCGCCTCTGGATTTTCCTAGTTACGCCACTGCCACGAAGGTTAAACAACGTAATTCAAACTCGTGGTTGCATTAAAATTATTTTTTTATGATAAAACGTTTAGATACCAGAAACTACCGTTTAAAAATGTGAACTGATCTTTTGGTTACCCTAATTAAGAATAATTTATAATTATATAAATAAATAACGGAGAGAACAATTATCTAAAAAACATAACAATTAAGGCCCATATTCTCACATGAAGTAGCGTTATTTCGATATTTTAAATTTTATTTTTTTACTATAAATAGACAAAAATATGTTTCATATTTTTGTAAAAGAACCCTATATTTGAAATAAGTACTCTTTACTATTTAAGTACCGATTTTTCGGAAGTAACGCTACTTCAAGAAATGAGAATACGGGCCTAATACTTTCTAAAACTACAGGTCGCTTTCAATAAAGTTTCGAAAAAAATTAAATAAAACATCCTGAATAATTATGAATATTTTGTAACTTACTTCTGCCCTAGCATATAGAAGGTTCCACCGATGCAGCACTTCGGCATAAGCTAATTTATAACTGTCATCCATAGATCTCTTGGAATTTTGCCGCGGAGAACTCACATCATTCGATAAATGTTCTTCCAGTCTTATATCATCAAGAGATCCAGATCTATGCGCCCGCAAAGATGAAAAGTTCCAACTTTCAGCTGCGCAAGCTACATCAGCGGGTGGAATTGTGTGGTATGGAGAACCACCAGCCTAGTGAAAATATATGTACAATATTTATTTTCATTTAGTAATTTGTAAGAGATATATTTAATTATTAGAGTTCGGAATATATGCAAAATGCATATTAAGTGCATGCTGGCATATTTTTAAGAATAACAAATAATGCGCAAAATACAATAAGTGCATATTTTGCGAATTTTTCAAATTTGATAATTTTAAATTATTACTTTAAAGAAAAGCTGGCAGTGCATACTGGAGGAATAGATTATAATAAAATTTTATAGTGAGCCAATTTTACAACGGAATTTTTCCTTTTCCAAGTAATTTTTAGGAGTGAATTTTATATAATTTCTCACTAGTTGTTTTTAAACGTTTGTGAAAAATATAACTGCCAATTTTCTTATTTGATAGATCTCATAATTCTACTCTTGTCAATAAATAATTTTATTTAATTATTAAAAGTATAATTAAACTCAAAAAGAAAGTACAAAATGATTCATGAACGGTATAATATTATAACATTCAAAATTAATTATTATTATAATAATATATCAAAAGTTAATTGTCAAATAAAAACAAATAAAAATCAATAATTTAATGACACTCTGAAATATGTTGTAAATTGAGAATTTTAATTTGTTTTTTTCGTAAAATAAATGAAATTGTGATTAATTTTAGTCCCATATTGTGCTGTTTTTAATTCTGCACAACTTTTTTATTTAGAACTTTTCTTTAAAATTAATAGGTCAGAAACTACAGCAAAATTAAAAAAATAATATTGTATTCCCTATATTACGGATTTCAAGTAGACATCCTGTATAAAAATTCAATATGAGTGGAATCCCCTGATTTGAATTTTTTACACAAATAAATAAAATAAGACATGCTCTATATAGTATTATTGTTCCTTTCGTATAAATGCTATTTTTGTTTGAAATAATTTCTTGAGATTGAAAACTGTATAAACAAAAATAGTATTTATGTTAAAGGAACAGTAAGATTATTTTTGTATATAGAGCACTCATAGCAGGTTGAATTATTAAGCAATGCATATCTTCATTCCAATAGAGCGGCGCAAATAATGCCCGTTGGCACTTAATAATAATGCGTCATGAGTGATACGCCGTTTTGTCATAATTACGATATTTATAATTTTATTGCTGGTCATTTTTTCTGATTATAGCAGTGTTTTATCGCTGTTAATAGTTTATGGATTATTTTAGAGAAAAATACTTTAAATAAAAGTTGCGCACAATTATTTTTCTTATTACTGTTACTTGAATTTTTTTCTATAAAATAATTCAAAATCGACTGGCAGAGTTAAAACATAGCTAGTCACTTCTGCATAGTTATTTATTGTTATAATTATAATATTTACATAAAGAGAAATACGTAGTTTTAATTAAAAAATATGTGTATATGTTATAATATTCATTAATAATAATTAATCATGATGGTTCAAGTGCATATAAGAGCATATTTTAGTATATTTTTAATGCATATTTGCATGCATAGTTTTAGATTTTTTAGTGCATATTTGCCGAACTCTATTAATTATATACTTATGCTAGGTATTGTATATATTATATAAATTACCAATTTCTGATTTCTGAGCACTATTCTATTAAAAGCTTACAGCATCTATAAGAATTCACAAAAAAAGTTAAAATATAAGGTGTTCATTTAATTTGTTGATGTGCAATTCTATTAAAAAATTGAAATCATATTAATATCATTCTCTATTTAAGCTCCACCGCATTATAATAGCAAATAGTTCGTGCAAAAATTTATAAAATCATGCTTTAGTGCTAAAAAAAAAATGTTAAAAATCCTTAAAAGTACGTTACCTTAAGCCACCATTTTCCCGATGCAATATGCTATAACAACCAAACAAAAGAATATTTTACAAAACTATTACTAAGCAAAAACTCTAGAAATCCCATTGCAAGTAAATTTCAACACTTACACTAGTTTTATCAATACTTCTCCTATTGGACAACCCTGAATAATCTTTTCCAAATACACAGCATAACATAGCCGCCATTTGTATATCAGATTTATCCGCATAATGCGTAATCAAACTCTGCACGAGTTGCCTTCCAAATGGATGCATACTCCAAGGAAGATCATCTTCCGAGATCATGTTTCTGGATTTGGCTACAAGTTCAGCAAGTTTCCAGCTTTGGACTAAGTCCCATCTGCCGACGCTTTGAGCCAATGAAGCGTTATAGTGACAAACAGAAGTAGCATCGCCGTCAAGTTTGTATTTTTCACCTAGGGTACGATTTAGGAAGAAAATTCCTGAAGCGTTGTAAACAGTTACGACTGGACGGGTGCTAGGTGTTTTGGAATGTCGATGGCGAGAGCGATGCTTCTAAAAATTGGTCAATTTGAAAATATTTTTTATTTTTTACTTTCTGCACTTGTTGCATAAATTAAGAGGGCAGTTTATAAAGCAATCTACCTAGCTATGAAACAAAAGACGAACGATAACAATTTTTTGTTGTCAGATTTGAGTGACATTTATAAGTTCATACAAATCGCATTATTTATTACACTTTAGCGTAGAAGAGATAAAAAATGAGTGAAATTAAATTGGAGCATGTATGGGCAAGATGCTCAAAGTTATTTTAAAATAAATTTTGGTGTAAACAGTTTCAGTGGAGAAGGGATTCGATACAGAATAATCCAAAATCTGGTCGACCACTTGAAGCACAAACTGCAGAAAATGTTCAAGTTGAAAAATTGGTGCTTACAGATCGACGGTTGACCGTTTCTGTTATTGCCAATAAACTGTCTTTATCTGAAACCAGTGTTTGGAAAATTTTACATGATGATATGAGCATGAGGAAGGTGTCTTCACGGTGGATATTCAGACTGCTTACACCGGAGCAGAAACAGACAAGGAAAGATATTTCGCAAGAAAATTTGACTACTTTGGAAGATGACACCAAGTTTTTCTCAAAAATAGCTTGCGGACACTCACGTGACGAAGCGAATTAGCCAATCTAAACCTGGGGAGAAACTGTCAGATCGAAGGTCAGAGAGCTGAGCAGCTTTCCAAATTCAAGAGTACCGTCATTTAAGAGTGTAGTGTGTTTACGAAGAATGAGTTTTGTTGGAGTAAAAAATTGAAATTAAATTAAAAATATTTTTTAAAAATTAACAAAACTACTTATAATTACAACATTAATGTCAAGCCCCCTCTGAGAGTAAGGTTATTAGTTTTGGAACGATTTTGAGTAATTTCGTAATCTGGAGTAGGGTTTTGGAACGCAGCCCTGAAGTTGGTTTTGGTAGCGTGTTCAGAGGTTATGCTTTTTGTTTTCATAGTTTGGCAGTTTTCATATTAAAAGTTTTTAGTGCGTATTGAGTTATTTTATATTTTTTTGCAAAACTATGAAATCAAAACGCATAATACGCTATAAACCAAAACAAATTTCAGCTCCCTGGCCTTCAATCTAACAGTTTCTCCCCAGTTTCTGATTGGCTAATTCACTTCGTCACGTGAGTGTCCGCAAGCTATTGCGACTGGAGATGAAACATGAATGTATCACTGAGACCCGCCTACCAAAAAAAAATATCCATGCAGTGGGTTCATAAAGGCTCTCCTCCGCCCAAAAAGGCAAAGGCACAATCTTCAGCGAAAAAGTTGATGGCAACAATTTTTTGGGATAATGAAGGGATTCTAACGATAGAGTATATGCCAAGAGAGTCTACAATTAATATAGAAATATATGGTAAAACTAAGAGGCGCGGGTAGCCACGTGACTTTGACATTGGCTTGTAGGGTCCAAACAAGGTTGCCAAGAGTACAGCTTGTGTACCTTGTCTATGTTGTCAAATGAATTTGAGCGTAAAATTAATAAATAAAATTGTAAAACTAGTTATTATTAATGAATATCATGTTGTTTTTCTTTATAAAAAGAAATTGTTGTTGTGTGACAATTGCAAGGTTCACAAAGTGGGTAAAGTTGAAGACAGAGAGTTATTGCAGCTTCAACGCAAAAATAACGTGCACTTTAAAGTCACGAGACAGCCCGAGTGCGCATGCGTACTAATAATGTTCATGTTAAATGAATAAGGAGACACGTTATGTGCAATGGAATAGCGAGCGTTTAACGTCAAACGTTCTATATCTTTTGAGGTTAAGTTTCGGTGAATAGTGTGGATGTAACTTCGTTTGTGTTGCTTTTAGCGTTAACGTTAGCGTGAATACACTAATTAAATGCGGTATACATTGAAATTGAAAGTCCTTTATTTCTAAAATAAAGTGTTTTCTACATAAGGTTACGTTTACGTTCTATCATCTTAGAAGTTGCAAAAACTCCCTATTACAGGGATTGCGGTTTTACAGAACTACGCCATCCAGTTTATAGTCCCGATTTAGCACCTAGAGATTTCTTTTTTTCAAAAATATGAAAAAAATCTTAGAAGATTTGAATCCGACGAGGAGTTAATGTTGACAGTTATTTTGAAGATCTTCCAAAAAATATTTTTTGACGGAATGGCACAGTTGAAGATACGTTGAGAAAAGTGTGTTAGTGTTGAAGGAAGTTATGTTGAAAAATAAAGTATTATTTAAGTTCAATAGATTTCTTTATAAACTGCCCTGGTACTATCCACTTACCCTATCCTGAAAATAGAACGAAGAAATACTAATATTTTCGGAACTGCTAACATTACTCCTCCCACTTCCAAAATTAGTTGCCAATGCAGATAACGCTCTGGGAGTAACACTTTCCATCTTCATAGATAATCTTCTCGCATTTGGTGGTCTCCCAAAACAAACTAAAGTACTAACAGAACAAAATTTGGCACCAGAAGTTCTAGGAAATGGAATATAAGCATCATTGAAAGACCCATAAACTGGTTCAAAATACGGATGTTGTACTTTGAAATTTAATTGTTTATCGTTTTCTATATTAGTGGATAAGTGCTCTAAAGTAGCTACTAATCGACGGAGGCACGGTTCGAGACAAGTTCGGTTTTTTGTTACTCTTTGCTGGGCAGTTTGTTTGAGAACTTTCAATAGTTCGGATGTTATCATTTCATCTACTGTAGTTCCTTGACAAAACTGAAATGTTGGAGCAGCATTAATTGGATAAGCAGGTGGAAATTTAACTTGTAAAATAATCAAACATCCATTCGAAGATGCAGTTACAGTACAGCTTCTTTTTTCCACATCCATATCACTTATTTCCGTATTTGGTATATTTAAATTAACTAAACTAAACTCTTGTTGTAAAGTCTTTGGCAAGGTATACACAGGAATTGTCTTATTCTCTTTTCCATCATCAAAATCCAACATAGTTTCTTCATTAATTTTACCTGGCTCATGGCCACATAATTTTTGTAGGTAAGTATCTATTTTCCAAACTCGTAAAGTTTGATCTTTTGACCAAGTAACCAGTTGATAATCTTCTGTATCGACTTGTTGTGGGCGCCATTCGAATTCGAGAACTACGTCCGAATGTCCGACAAAAGTATGGACTGGAGAAGTACGGCTTGTGAGATTCCATAAGAGGAGGCTGTTTTCGCCTCTCCGTAGTTGGGGGACTACGACTGTTACCAAGCCTTTTCCAAATGGCTAAAATAGAAATGATTATTTGATATACACAATGAAGGTATTCGAGACACAAATAAAAATTGCTGACATCTGGTGAGAGATTTGTGAACGTAGCAAATGGGGAAATGTCACTTTTTACCTCCCGCTACCCTAGGTAAGGGAGGTATAGGGATCGTGCTAAAAATCGGATATAGAGATTTTAGTGAATAAGCACGTTTTGATGTCCCCAGAATCCGATTTTATCATTTTTACAATGATATCTGTAGGTATGTATGTGTGTGTGTCTGTGTGTGTGTGTGGATCATGTGGACACGATTACTCAAATACTATCAATCAGAAAAATTTGAAATTTTGTATATCCATTCTATGCTAATGTGGGAAGAGCTCATTAGTTTTGAGTGTATATCGGATAACCGGAAGTATCATTTATACAAGCTTTTAACAGTTTTTCTTGTAAAAAATTCATTGAATATAATTTTTTAGTAACTTTTACCAATACAAATTGAATATAATGGCACAATCTTCAATTCTACAATAATAGCATTTAGTAAATAACTTGAAATAACTTTATATTATATTATAAAATAATTTATTTTTGTACATCACTTTGCCTCTGCGTCAAACAAAAACAATACTTCAATAACAAATTTGACATATTTAAACAAATGTCACTGTCACGCAGCAATTTTCATTAAAATTAATAATAAAACCGTGTTAAGAAGAATTTAGTAGTTTAAATACCGTGAGTATTTTTTAACGTGAAACATTGGATTTGTCATCCATGGTTACGACTTGACATTTGATTGACAGCAATGTATTTGTCTGTCCCATTTAAAATGAAACATAGGGAACGAATTTGACATTTGACAAGACGTCAGTGGAGGTTTTATTTAAATAATTCTACCTACTTTCTAAATTAAATTTAGTTGTAGAAAAAATATTGTGTGCACCTTGTTCCTGAGTGATTTTCTGACAATACTTAAATATAATACTTCTGTTAAATTCATTCCCTATGTTATAAATGAGACAGGTAAATACATAGCTGTCAATCAAATGTCAAGTCGTAACTTATAGCGGTTATCTGTCATATTGACACGATGTCATTATAGAGGTTAATTTTGTTTAAATAATTATACCTTTTTTCTAAAAATTATATTTAGTTGTAGAAAAAATATTGTGTGCACCTTGTGCCCGCAATATGTTTAGTGCTCTTGAGTGGTTTTCTGACTTGGGTAAATTTCTTACAATATTTAAATTATAATATATCTGTCAAATTCGTTCCCTATGTTTCATTTTAAGTGGGACACGCAAATACATTGCTGTCAATCAAAAGTCGAATCGTAACTATGGATATGACAAACCCAATGTTTCACGTTAAAAAATACTCACGGTATGATTCCAATGAAATTAAGGTTTGTAAGAATAATATATTTTCCTTCATACATAAATATTAAATATACAGGATAATTCGATTCAAGTTTGATGTTTACAGCATTATATATCAAACAGCTCTCAATAAGAACGTGATTTCAAAGTGTCAAATAATAATTCGCAACTACACATTTACGAAATGAATAATGTACGGCGAAGAATTTACACAGATTGCGTTTTAGAGCATAAGGAAGTTGGTGATGATTTTGACAATAATAGCTCTGTTCGATGAGAAGTGCTTGAAGTGTAGAGCAGAATAGTGCAGTGCAGTGTAGTGTACACTAGTACAGTCTAATTCTTGTGGTTTCATAAAACACACTAGTGTATATTTGGGCAAGTTTGCTCAGCTGTGAGTAATCAAGCCAAGCATAGCCAAAGGTGTAAAAGGTTAGGTTGTTTATAAACACAGTCATATCATAAAGCTGCAAAAAAAGTGACTGCAGAAATGTCTGTTTTAAAGAGCATAGTGAACTAATAAACGATTCTGACGAAGATCAATCATCACTTGATTCTTCATCAGATTCAGAGACAGATATATTAATTAATTCTTTATATAGCAAAACAAAATTTTAGGTTAAATAAACAGATGTGTAGATAGGATAGAATTAAAATGTCTACCGAACAACATTTAGCTACCCCCACTCCTAGTCTGCACTTTCTACACTACCTGGCGAGTCAGGTCAGAAAAGTGAGCACTAGTTCTTAAAATTTTTGTCATCGAACAGCCTGCCAGAAGCTGCCCGTTTCTCATAAAACATGTTAGTGCAAGAAAGTTAACACTAGGGCGGCCTAGTACATGTCATCGAACAAAGCTAATGTGTGTGTGACGATTTTTCCTTAAAATATATTAATGATCCAAAAGTTCGCAATGTTGGTATTTAATACTCTTATATAATTTAAAACAACATATTAGATTTTGACTATATATGATAAACCGAATGTAGTAATTAATTTGAAGCTCTAACAGATTTTTCAGGAAAAACATAATAAAATATAATCTAAAATTTTGTATTAGAAACTTTTCTATTTATTGGAACAACAAAGTAGATTTTGTTTACAAACGATCAATCGGAAGTGAAACTTTACTTAAAGCTCAATGCTATTTTAAACATGGAATTGGCGGGAGGACATGTGCTGGCCACATCAGATTTTTATTATTTGTTGGTGGGTGAAATAAATGTTTATTTTGAATATAAATGATATTTTGCACTAAATCGTTTAGATGTTTATACTTGAATTAAAAACAAATGATACCACTATTATATTAGTAAGGACGACAAAATGGCGACCAAATGGGGGCACTGACCTGCCATTTATGTTTCATTTTTTTTCTCCTATACTACGAATAAGCAATATAATATTGAGTAAGATAATACAATACAAAGTTGATTTCATATAAACAACTTCCCATAAGGAATAAATTAAATAAAAGATATTAATTTTTCATCTAAAATTTTTATACGATTAAAGATAATAGCAATTTACGTAACAAGACCTGAAAGTGACACTTTACTGGGTGAGAAAGTATATAGGTGAGCTTTGGGAGCTTGCAAGCTCAGTAAAGACACTATCAGGTCATGTTGGGTACAATATTTTATTGCGGCCCTGAAAAAAGAATAAATAAATCTATAGGTCTTGTATTATTTTATGTTTTATCGCCATGGAAACATTCAGCTTTACCGCTCCCGGGATCGGTAAATTTACTTTCTGATCCCTCAAAGACAATTTTCCGAGCTAGCTCAGTAAAGAAGAATTTTCCTGTCTAAAAGTGATCAGAAACAGTTCACTTTTTGGCCGATCGCGAAAATAGCTATTTATTTAAGAAGTTTACCTGGATAGGAATGTGTGGCGAAGGATGATTGTTTCGTAATTATTGTGGTGTGAAGATGTATGGTTAGTAAGAATGTTTTATGAGAATGGAGAGACAGCTGAACTTTTATGTGGACGCGAAGAACAAAGTATGTTTGTACAGGAATGTGTAGCGAAAGATGATTTTTGTGTAACTATTATTGTGGTCCGGATGCGGTTATTCGCGACCGGAAATCGGTCACTTTAATATGTTATTATGTATGAATACGTTTATGAATGTGGCTGAGGTGAAAGAAGTGTGCATGGATAGGAATGTGTGGCGAAGGATTATTGTTGCGTAACTATTATTGTGGTCCGGATGCGGTTATTCGCTACCGAAAATCGGTCACATTAATATGTTCTTTGTATGAATGTTATGACGATTTTGGACAAGGTGAAAGAAGAATGTTTTTAAAGAGTTAAGTGATTCAGTGGAGCTCTTACTTTCATCCCTTTTCATATTATTTTCGGGTTTTTGCTAATCCACTAAGTGGGAAACGCGTGATTTTATGTATGTATGTATGTATGTATGTATGTATGTATGTATATATATATATAGGGTGTAACACGTACACCGACCACAAATAAAAATTTATTTAAATTTCAATCGCATTTTTTTCAATATTTTTATTATGTAAGGATATAAAACTAATGCATGGTTAAATTCAGAAAAAAATATGCTATCGAATAGGCATAAAAAATATGTAGAATCCCATTTGAAAAAATATAACTTTGTGTTGTAACTTGAGAACCACTGATTTAAAAAAAATTTTTCTTCTCTGAAAGGATGTCCCCTTTGGTCCCCTACAACTTTGTTCTATAGTATTTTTTTGTAACTATAATAATAAAGGTAATAATGGCGGTGGTCGGTGTACGTGTTACACCCTGTATATATTATATTATATTATATTTGCTTTTGCCATAGAACCATATTGATACTTATATCTGGTCGCCAGAGCTTTTCTGGCTACATAAGTATAAGATCTTAATTCTCTTTAAATCTTTATCCTCACAATTTTATCCGTCCATTCCGTAACAGTTTCAATTCAATACTATTTTTATCACTTACCGTGAATCTCGCACGCCAAACAGGTGACGACGTAGTAAGAATAAATTCAGCTCTTCTAGGATTAGAAATGTCAAAGAATTTAACAGTGCCATCCTGACTAGAAGTAGCAAGTTGGCTTTCACTATAAGGACTCCATTGTAAACCATGGATTTTGGCTAAATGTGCGGCTATGTACTGAACAGGAGCTGTTCCTTTTCTCTGGTCCCAAAGTTTTACATCGCCGTCGTGGGCAGTAGCTAGTAAGGTGTTGTTTAGAGGGTTCCAACGAACTTGGGATGCCTCAGCTTAAAAAGGAGAAACTTTTAAATAAATAATTATAATTTATAATAGAATATACATAAAGATCAATGGGGTTCTATACAATTTTTTTTTTCTGGAAGAACAAGATGAACTAAGAATTGTAGTGTATACGCGAGATATGAATTTTAAAAGTTCAGAATTTGGCGTGTGACGTAGCGTGTCCAAATCAGTGGTCGACAAACTATTATTATTAGTTCTAGAGGGTATAATTTTTTCATGTCAGCATAGCTGAAATATTTCTATGTATGAACTTATACGTTATATTCATGAAGAAGTTATTATTAAGCATAAATAACATAAATAAAATGCATTTTTTATAAAACATTTTAATTTAATAGTTATTTATGATATGTGTTAAAAGTGACATTTTATGAGTGAGTGGAGAAGTTTGTGAAACGAGGCGAAGCCAAGTAAAACAAACCCCACGAACGAAATAAAATCACTTTTAACACGAATATCATACACTATTTTTCCTACGACCATAGTTATGTATTAGTAAAAACTAAAAATTATAGAATGACATTTTGTCATGATGCTATGAACACAGACCATATACACTATTTTAGATTGGAAACGTACATGTTAAGCATCGATACCATATTAATGTCGCCATCTGGTGTATGGAAGCAAAAGTAAATATAAAACTAGGTCGGTATTATCATTACCTACAATTAATATTGGTATATTCGGTTTACTAATTACCCCTAATTTGTAGTTGAAGCATTTTTTTCACAAAATACTATCATTGCGTAGTATTTTATGAAAAATCTACTTCAACTACAAATCAATCTTACACAGATTACATAAAATGAGTAAAAAATAATGCATTTTTGAAAACACTGTAATTTCATTTAGGAAAGATACAATACTTAATAGCATTCATCCATGTTTAAAACTTCCAACCACTTGACAAATAAATCCTGATAACTTCGAGACTGTCGAAATCTATAGTTTGTTATCCCTAGAATACGATTTTATAATATGTTTTACTGGTATAAAATAATACAATTATATAAAAATATATTTTCACTTTCCGGTAGCAGTACAATTTGGTACACAACACTTTATTCTTGTCTTCTTAAATATTTATAAGTTTTTTCACACAAATAACTACTTATAATACAAAAAATATATTCACAATGACAGTCAGAATTGTTTCAAATGAAAATGACAAATGTCAAAAAGAAAAAATGAAAAAATTGACACACTAACGATACTGGTGTCGCCATATCTAGTGTATGGAAGCAAAACTAAAAATGCTATTCCGGTATCTCCCATTTGCGTTTCCCGGGCCTGGCTATGAACAACTGAAAATTGTTTATTCTAACCTCTACTTTCAACAATACTGTTTTAAATTCCAATTTTTCAAGCGCCTTGCAAGGAATTACTATAAACAATTGTACTATAACAATAAACGTTTCAAAATAATGTGTACTTCTAATAAAATACCTATATAAACAATTTCAGTACAAAAATATATATAAAATGATACTACATTTACTTATGAACACTAAATGTAACTAGATTTAGTTATATTTTTAACACTAAATGTAACTAGATTTAGTTCTTTTTTAACACTAGTGTTAAAAGTAAATTCGTTTTTTACTTTTAATCCGTTGTCAATGATAACGATTTAAAAGTATTCAGTGTGTTATAAACTGTTATTTTTAACTCGCTAAGCAACCGTTAAAAATACTACTTTTAACAGTGGTCGTAGGAAAAATTAGTTTCTTGACATTTGGATAGACTGCTAGATTAAATTTATTTCAAAAAGTTTACGGTGCAATCACTCAGGTTTTATTATTTTCTGTGTGAACCGTAACAGATATCACAAATTACACAGAGAGAGAAAAGTTTACTATTGAATATATCTTTCTGAAAAAAAAAAAAAAAAATAATTTCGCGTTATCAGCGTGGTCATTAAAAAGTTACGGTCTAATCAATGCTGGGACACCTAAGTTTCATACACTAGTGGTTCACTAATAATAACAAGTATCATCTTAAAAGATGACATAACCATATAAACTGTCATACCAAATTTCATCCAAATCGAATAAAGCGTCCTGTTACAAACAAAATTAATTTTTTTTTTTCGAAGAACTTTGAAGCAGAATACTGGCTAAATGATACACTTTCCTGTAGAAGCAAGTTTGGTTAAATCGTCTTATTTTAGCCTCAGGAATCTGTGGTTAAACCATGTCCCCCTATTTGAGAGACACCTGTATATACATGGTAAATAGTTTAAATTTGACTATTGCATAAATAGAACCCCAATGTTTTTCTTCTTTTTTCTTACCTACTGCAGACAGTGATAACACAGGCCTTTTAGCGTCGCGTATATCCCATATATGTATGAAGGTATCCACTGAACAAGACGCTAAAATATTGGGATCAAACTGATGCCAATTTAAATCAGTTACGACTCTCGTATGCGATTTAAGAGATTGCGTTTGATTAAGCTGTCCTGAATGCCATGTTACTACATCTATCCGTTGGTTACTCTATAAAATTAATATTGTTATATATAGTTAGAAGTAAAGTTAAATATTAATTACAGAGAGAGCGCAAAGTTGTTTATTTGAAGCGGTTGGATTCCACTCTGCAACCCCTACTTCGTATTTACTTTGACGAGGGAATTTTCTAATTGAATCATTCTCAATTTCGTCCAGGTTTTTAATTGCTATATGCCTCCGCCTGAAAAGAAAATGCACAGTTCAGCACCGCTAATCCGGATCAAGTGAAATTGGTTCAATTAATAATAATATTAAAGTAATTAAAGAATGGAATTATAAATGCTAAGATATTTAGTGTACATTTGCATTTTGAATTAAATGTGAAAGGAAATTAATCGAAGCGCACTGTGTTTTTAATAAAATTTATTTATACATCTTTGTGATAATCGATTTCGGCTTATTGTCATCATCAGATCACAGCGTTAAGTAGTTAAGATAATGTCATAATTAAATGTTGATACATTATTCTAATGTGAATCACGTGGATATTTTTAACATGCGATCCGGATTAGGATATCCTTGGCCGGTCCGGTTTACAAAGTATAATACCGTGAGTATTTTTTAACGTGAAACATTGGGTTTGTCATATCCATGGTTACGACTTGACATTTGATTGACAGCAATGTATTTGCCGTTCCATTTAAAATGAAACATAGTTTGATAATTTGATAAGACGTCAATAGAGGTTAATTTTGTTTAAATAATTATACCTGCATTCTTAATTTAAATTAGTTGTAGAAACAATATAGTATGCACCTTGTGCCCGAGTGGTTTTTTGACTGGGCTAAATTTCTTACAATATTTAAATACAATACTTCTGTCAAATTCATTCCCCATGTGTCATTTTAAATGAGGCAGACAAATACATTGCTGTCAATCAAATGTCAAATCATAACTTATAGGGAAATTCAACGGTTATCTGTCATATTGACAAGATGTCATTAGAGGTTAATTTTGTTTAAATAATTATACCTGTTTCTAAAAATTAAATTTATATGTAGAAAAAATACTGTGTGCACCTTGTGCCCGAAATATGTTTAGTGCTCTCGAGTGGTTTTCTGACTCCGCTAAATTTCTTACAATATTTAAATATAATACTTCTGTCAGATTCGTTCCCTATGTTTCATTTTAAATGGAACGGGCAAATACACTGCTGTCAATCAAATATCAAGTCGTAACCATGGATATAACAAACTCATGCCCAGTTTCATATCCGCTTGTTAAATTTTAACAATTTGTTAAACAATTTAGCAACTGATTAAGTAGGAACTATTGTTTCATCAACAAATGCTAGATTTAAACTATGGTTAAATGGTTTGCTATTTTAACAACAGTCTTGGGTCTTGTTAAATTTCTAACCAGTTGCTATTTATGACATCTGTCACATACGTATATTCAGAACAAAATATTTATTTTGTCCTTTCCGTCATAAATTAATTTGCAACAAGGTTTTTATATTACTAAAAAATACAATAATTCCCTAAACAAATTTTAACATGCTTGTTGACTAACAACAGTTTAAAATTGATTTGCTAATTTCATAAAACATCATAAATATTGAACAAGTTGTTAACTAACACAAGATTTAACAATCGTATATGAAACCGGGCATTAATGTTTCACGTTAAAAAATACTCACGGTATACAGTGATAAAAAAAAACTGACTCAGTTGGCAATAACAGAAAAAATATTTAAATTGGTAACACTGATCCAAAAATTTATTTTTTGTTGTTGACAGTGACATTTAAAAATTTAAATTTGAGTATATTTACATTTTTTTTATTAATATGGATGTTGTTTCTCTTACCCACATATTTTTATTTCTTACATTGCCCATAAGCAATAATCTAAAGCATTTTAGTTACTCAAAATCCTCTTAGCTGTCAGGCCCCACCTATGACATAACCTATTTATATTTGTCAAAATGACATGTCAAATAGTATTTTCGCTTCTACCTGACGTTGTGTAAACTGTGGAATAAAAAGATCTCCAGAAATGTATTGCCAACTCTGTAAAATCTACATGTTTTAATTTTATCCGGATTACAAGGATATCAGGATTTGTGGAGGTTCGGATTATTGGAGAAATTATTTTCGTCTACAGGAATTTATTGCCAACGTCGTCGTTCTTTATATAAACAAATAATAATGTGTTTTTTTTTTCTTACCCCGCCAGGAGAACGTAGGTCCCTGTACTGTCTACAGCCATGGCACCTGCCTGCAGGTCTCTGTACTCCATGGTTGTGAACTCTGAGCTCCACCGCATTGCCATGGTGACGCATCACTGAAAAGCAAACACTAGATCATCAAAACAAAATTATTGAAACAAAACAACAACAGCTGATCAACAAAAGACAAATATTTTTATTTCTATGAAAAACTAAAAATTCCAAATTTATTTAAAATTGTTAAACCCTCAATCGGTTTCGAGTCTCCTTGGGTCTCTAAATAAATTTTACAGAGTTAAAGCAATTTGTGGAAAGCGTGGTAAAATTTTTCTTTTTATATTTTGCGTTCATAATGAAGACATTACGAAACCCAATTGCGTACTGAAAAAGCCTTCATTTCGGTACGTAATATTTTGATTTAAAGGGCTGGTGCTAGATGACATTTACTTAAATTTTCAAACGTCATAAATCAGAATTGACATGAACATGAACTGTCAAATACCCGAATCCAATGTTACCAACTATAGTAGACGCAAAAATATTGTAGCTAACTCATGATGCGTATCGTCCTGTGAACTAAAACCGAAAAGTTAACCAACCAATTTGCAAAAGGGATAAACAAGCAAAGTATATGTATAAAAACAGGGAGTATTCAGTTTTACATCACCTTATTTACAGAACCCCCAATTATTACTGAAAATTACTGTCGTTTTTCCTTGGATATCAATATTTAGTAAATAAAAGAAAATAAGATTTTGTTTGTATTTAATTTCAATTAATCGTAAGTAACTGATCGAGATTACCTCCTGTAGATTTGTATTTAGGCTCTATTAGTAGGTTATGGTGTTACCGCAAGACTGTCTTATAAAATTTGTTCTTTAATATGCTATTAAAAATTCATAAAAACAAGATAGATATTAATTATCAATGTTCGTAATTATGTTTTTTCAATGTTGTGTTCCTGAAATATTAATATCAAAAATCGAATACGAATAACTGCTTCATTAGAAATTCACGGACTAGGTTTAAAGCTGTGCTTAAATATCAATATACAAAACTCGTATTTGTGTTAAATTTACAGAAATAATGAAATAAGAGCGTATTTAATGCATGGTACATATTTTAGTAAAATTCATAAACCATTTATTAAACAGTTAAATTACGAGTCCTGGGCCAAAAAAATTCGCCTACACATCTATTTATTATAATGGTTTGTAGGAAAAAAAAAATCACACATATTCAATTATTATTCCTAAATATACTTTTGAGTTATTAGAATTAATTTATTCCTTAAACAAAATGCATTATAGATAAAATGTATTAACGGATTTCTCGGCGGTGATTGTTAGGAAATATATTGTTGTTATTCCATGAAGTAGTTAATTTTATTTAAATTCCAATATTTTGTAACTTCATCAGGGAAAAAAATAGTTATAACTGGTGTAATCACTTGCCAAATTGATAATTTCAGAAACATTCAAATTTGTTGTTAAAATTTAAGTTCTATACTGACTGGTAAAATTTTACTCAGTCAGCATGTGACGCTCACTGAGTAAAATTTTACCAGTTTTTAATACTATTTTAATGTAACTTATATCTTATATTTATATACTCAAAATTCCTTTTAATAACATGTAAATCAGTATAGAACTTAAACTTTAACAACAATAAATTTGAATGTTTCTGAAATTATCAATTTGGCAAGTGATTACACCAGTTATAACTATTTTTTCCGTGATGAAGTTACAAAATATGTAACGAAATATTGGAATATAAATAAAATTAACTACTTCATGGAATAACAACAATATATTTCCTAACAATCACCGCCGAGAAATCCGTTAATACATTTTATCTATCAACAAGTACGGAGTTACTTCCTCCTAACAAAATGCATTATTATCACTAATAAATGTGTAGATGCTTTGTAAAAAAGGTTGTAGGATTCTTTTAGCGCAGGGCTCGAATGATGTAAGTAGGTAAGTAGGATGATATCTACCAAATACTTTTAAAAATTCTATTCTTATTTTATGCTGTGAAATATACTAATAAAATTGAATTTTCAACTAAATTTTGAAAATTATTTTTTATTTTCAAATAGCACAAAATTGCATAATATGTGCTGCATCCACCACGCCAGTTAAATTTATTAAATTAATTTCTTGTAACTTGAATAATATTCATATTAAATATTTCAATATTTTTCGTTTACTTCAAAATATATCGTCATCCTTACCGAGGTCTACATGTATTGTAGATACTGGTATATGGGTAATATGCCGTGATGATATATTTATGTATTTGTTGCAATGCCAACAAAAGTTTTACGACCTTCAGGGAAAACTAGGCTTTATACAACCGTATTCCACGTGTTTAGCAGATGTATAATGGAAATACAAAAATACATACCGTAAACCTGTAAACTATTAATACTAATCAATTAGCAAATTATTTTGTAAAGAAATGGTATAAATATTTGAAAAGTGAAGGATTACTTCTCAAGCTTTTTATCCATAATTTAAAACATTTTCTACATTTATCATTGCTAATAACAAAAAATATAGTTTGGTAAAATATAATAGAAAAATTGATAAGATAATTCAAGTTATATATTATGCTCTGATATTATATGTAATGAAAGTAAAATCGACAAGGCGAAAGGGAAACAGACAAAACTTTTGTTAGTGTTTCATTTTCAAATAACCTTAATATTATATATAGTTCCCGGAAAAATTAAGTAATCGTTTTACAACATAATGGCACTGCATTGTTTAATCAGGTGAGGAAAGAACATACCGTGTATTTATGTAAGTAATAGAATGGGAAGTATAAATTATACAGATTAGAACTACATAAAAAAAACCTTAAATCATATGAAAATAAAAAAAAAAATTATACTCCTATTAATTATTCGCAAATAGTGTGATATCTATTTTTTTTTATTTAAAATGTTTAAATTTTACTATTTTACTATTGCTGATAAGAGAAACGTATTATCAATTATTCTATAGGTATATATGGGATTGAAATCAAATATTTTATTGGAAATAAATAATAATAATAAATAACAATAATAATAAAAATAATAATAATAATAATAATAATAATAATACTCTCGGTACGGTATAGGTGTACGTATATTTTTACCTCTCGCTAAGAGAGGTATTGGATTCATGCTAAAATTCGCATATCCAGATTTTATTGAATAAGCACGATTTAAGGTTCCTAAAATCCGATTATAACATTTTTAAAATAATGTCTCTCTCTCTCTCTCTCTCTCTCTCTCTCTCTCTCTCTCTCTGTGTGTGTGTGTGTGTGTGTGTGTGTGTGTGTGTGTGTGTGTGTGTGTGTGTGTGTGTGTGTGTGTGTGTGTGTGTGGATGTGTGTATGTATGTACATATGTCTGGATGTTGTAGACACGATTCCTCAAAAACTATAAGCCTTAAAAAATATTTAACTGCAGTTTCTTCAATCTGACATTCCTGGGAAGAGCTGAAAAGGTTTTGGTAACAACTGAACAACCGGAAGTAGTAGTTTCTTAGAAAAATTCTTCTAAATATAATTTTTTGGGAGTTTTTTTTTACTAAATATTGAAGAACATAAAATTCTCCATCTAACACACTTAAAATTTGTTATTATATCTTGTATAGATTTAGAGATAAAGACACTATAATTTATAGAGTAAACTAATTGCAGAGGCTAATGCACTAAGGAAACCAGTTGACAAATTCCAATGTTTATAACATAGTTTGTAAATGACACATGTCATTGTCAGATATCAACAGTTTTAATGACATTCTGATAGCTTTTTCTGGGAAGTATATTTAATCTTTCTTATTGTTTTATTAATTAAATATTTGAAATTATAGGTAAAATTGTGGTAAAATGCATATATCCATCAGAAATACCGCCAATCTGGTTAATGAATTGGAAGAATCTGTGACATTTAGAAACTTCCTCATACAATGAAAAATATATATAATTAGAATTATATGTGTGCAGAAAACATGTTAAATACAATAAAAAACAATATTTGAGTAAAGTTCTGTATTTTTTGTTATAAAACGACGGTTCGAAAGCGAAGTGCAATACAATACTTATATAGTCTAATATGGAAATGGCGAGAGGTCTTGTGCTGGCCATAACAGATTTTTATATTAGTAATTATTTGAAGAAATCAAGTATCAAGTTAACGATGCGCAGTCTCATAGAAAACTTTAAATAAATAAATATAAATATATCATCACGGCATATTACCCATTTCTGGGTGTGCCAGTATCTACAACACATGTAGACATCGGTAATGATGACGATATATTTTACCGTGTGGGTGCTTACCAGGCGTCACCTCACGGACACTCATAGCTGGTGTGGAGAGTGCACCACAGGGGTCACTTTTGTGCCTTTTAAAATTGGAAATATTTGGCGTCCGTCGGGATCGAACCCGGCTCCCCCGGGTTCGCGAGCAGACACTCAGGCACTCGGCCACGGGACCCCATATAGAAAACTTTAAATAATTAATATCGCAGATTTCTTTGGAAATTTTTGAATCGCACTTGTACTGTTTTTCATAGATTTTCATGCAATATTATATGCTGATGGACGTAAAGTCGAGAGTCTAGTCGAGACCCGAGACAAGACGAGACTGACTTCAAGTCTTGTGTCTCGTCTCGACAAGACCAATGTAGTCAAGACTTCAAAAACACCACAAGTCTTGTCTTGTGACAACACTATAGCCTGGACGGCGAACAGATTCGGTAATTAAATTAATGGGCAGGGCCTAACTAGCGCAGTACAGTGCACGCAGAAGTCAGCTTTACACGTTACAAATTAAGAAATATGAAACCATTCTGTTTTTATTTGAATTGAAGTTAATGTACAAATTAAATTATGGGAAGGCAGACTATTTATTCACAAAATTCAGAGATTTCACAGAGATAGGTTAGAACGCAAATACCAAACCAAACGTAATAGCGGACTTAGTACCAATTCAGCTATTACCGATCTCAGTATCTCAGTAGTCGTATTCATGCAGCTGTGTAAAAACGGGTTACCAATAGCAATGTTCCATTTTAATTTAGCGCTCGTTAGTGGGAGGAGTTTCTTCCGAATCTGTTCGCCGTCCAGACTATAGTATAGTATAGATTCGCCGCCCCAAGCTACATGCGTTTAATATAAACATTAGACATATAAATTTCTCTAAATCAACTCTTTAATATAGCAGTTTTAAAATCATTTTGGGCCGGTTTATAAAGAAATTTAATTTACACTTAAAATTTAGTTGTCAAGTAAATTTAATGAAATAAACAAATTCGAATCGGTTCCTCTGTTTTTATGACATTTAAATCATTGCAAAAAAAACGCGTTGCATTTTTTCATTTTATTAAATTTACTGTGGAAGTAAATTTAAAGTGAAGATTAAATTTCTTTATAAAACCGGCCCTTTATACCGGATGGTCGCGGTTAGGGATGAACATAAGAATTTAATAGGGGATATTAGTTTCATGCAATTTCGTGCTTCTCTATTCATTTTCCGGCAAAACTGTAGAGGGCAAAGTTGTGCAGAAAACTGTTCTTATATTTTTACCTCCCGCTACCCTAGGTAAGGGAGGTGTAGGGATCGTGCTAAAAATCGCATAGAGAGTTTAGTGAATAAGCACGTTTTGATGTCCCCTGGAATCAGATTATAACATTTTTACAATGATGTCTGCGGATATATGTGTGTGTGTGTGTGTGTGTGTGTGTGTGTGTGTGTTTGTGTGTGTGTGTGTGTGTGTTGGATCGTGTGGACACGATTACTCAAATACTATCAATCAGAAAATTTTGTATACCCATTCTGTACTAATGTGGAAAGAGCTCATTAGTTTTTAGTGTATATCGGATAACCGGAAGTATCACTTATAAAAGCTTTTAACAGTTTTCCTTATAAAAAATTCATTGAATATAATTTTTCAGTACATAACCTTTACTAATAAAAATTTAATATAATGGTACAATCTTCAATTTTACGATAGTTGCTGCAACAACGATAACTAGATTTGTCTGCCTGATTATTTTTCAATACATATATGCATCGATCTTTAAACTAATAGACGCAGCGTACGAGCAAAACGCTTGTCCCGCCATAACGGTGCAGACACAGTATCTCTGTCCTTCAACAGTACGGAAGTTAAGAAAACGCGGCAAAATAAAAAAAATGGATTTGTCCCTAACTTGTTATACTTGGTGCATAATCGCTAATAGCCCGATTCACAAAAAAGTTTAAGCTAATCTTCATTATTGAATTAGTAGAATTAGCGAATTCTACTCTAATTTTGACAGTTTATATCTTAAAATATAGTCTAACCTATTCCTAGTATCTACCTTTATTGATAATATCATGAAAATTAAATTTTAAATACCGGAATAGAATAGAATTGAATTCACTAATCCAAAAATGAGGATTAGCTTAAACTCTTTTGTGAATCGGGCTGTAAGAGTATAGATTTAATTTTTTTGTGCATAATTAGTTTTATTATATATTTTTAATACAATATATTATATACATATTATATTATAGGGAACAAGTAATAATTAATAAGAACTTACAAATGAAATGACACAGCTGAACCGCGTACGTACTGCTGACTGCACGAAATACACAGTTTCCCCATTATTTTGTCGCATACACACCTAACAACACATATACGTATGTATTGGCACAAATAATTGTAAATGTTATCCAAAAAAGTAAATAATACACAAACAGTCACGAAACGTCAAATGTAGTTTTTGACAACTATTTAGTGATAGAGAGCGATGTATAGAGGTTTACATATGACTGAAAAAGAAGTACAATGAGTACGAACGCATGCGCAGTATATTTTAACTGAGAACTTCCATACTGTTGAAGGACAGAATATATATTTCTATCCTTTTATGTTGGAGCATTATTCTAACAGACACTTGGTCCATTAATTTAAAGGTCGATGCATATATGTCAATAATATGTTATTATTTGACAGTTGTGGATAAAGTATAGTATTATGTTCGCATGCAATATCTATTACTCATTCGAATAATTATATCACTCGCCTTCCGGCTCGTGATGCAAACTTCATTCTCATGAGTATAATTATAATATACAATAATTGTTAAATGCATATGATATAAAATGTCCATTTTGCAAACAATTAATAAAAAATATATTTATCTAAATAAAACCATTACTAAAGAACTGTAAACAAATATAAAGGTCAATAAATTAAAATATTACTTTCAAAAATACTTGATCTTTTACGCATTTTCCTATCATTATAATATTTAAACAAACGTAATGAAAATATAAACTAATTTACAAATTAGAAAAAATAAATAAGTAAACAACGAATATTTGCACTCTCTTCTTACTATATCTAGAAAATTGAAATTAAATATAATCACGTTTGTTTGAAATTTTAAAATATCCTTATTATAATAAAAATGCAGCTTTTTGTTTACCATCATTTAAGTAGACAGCATTATAAATAAGTATAAGTGCAACGCAAAGAAAATTCTTTTTCCTACTTTCGATGCTTTCCTTCGATGGTATTCGATGACGAACGAATTTTAGTGATTTTATTTACATTGACAGAGAAATGCCTTGAAATTTGAATATATTTAAATGCAGTTGTTTTTTTGCCTATGATCCCAAGAAAACAACTCTTGTTTGTCGCTATTCAACTACTGAGTTGTTTCGCTAGTCAACTAATCGTATGATTATAATTTTACTCATGCATATTTGCGGAATCTATATGCATTAATTCGAAATTTTGGAATTTATTTTATACATACGAATATTTAATTTTTTCTACTCCCGTTGTTAAAACTGGTTGTCATAGCGCTAAACAACATCTTATTCAAATATACGAGCTGTATTGTCGATCATATTGGACACGGCGTAAAGCTAGCAATCACTAACAGCTGATTCATTAGGCACAGGCTGAAGTTAGCTTCACTATTGTATAGAATGCAGAAAGCAGCTGATAGCTGTTATTGTGTAAAAATTAATAACTTTAGGTAATCGTTTTTTTTTATATACTTGCCCATTTGTGTTAAAAAAAACCTCGTGAATAAAGACATTTATAAAACTTGTTGCATATTATCCAACAAACTTACAATTACATTTAAACCATTTAAAGAGAAGTTGAATATTTTTTTTTCTATTTCGTTGTTTTTATAAGCCTATAAAAGTACTGTTAAAAAGTCGTTCAGAAGATCTATGAATGCACTGTTTGATACAATATATTAACATAACAATAATAAAAAAAAATCACAATTCACAAGACACAAACTGTCAAAATATGAAATTTCAATCGTTAATGGGAAGCGCTACCAACATAACCGACAAAAAAACGCAGTCATACATTTGACAAGTCGTATTTTTAAAAAATTCCATTGTCAAATTACCTCAATAGAAAAAGTCTGATCACAAAACCTCCCGCTATTTAATTTTTATTAATTTATTTATTGCTTTATTTACTATTTTCTTTTTAAAATGTCACTATTATTAATTAGAAGTGATTAGTTTTTTGAAAGTGACATTTACCTGTCAGTTACATTCATTTGAAATATGAACTGTGAAATAAAGGAATTGTGCTTATCTTATGCTTCGGGATTTATAAAAAAGATTAATATTTAAATTTATATGTAAAATATGTAGAAAAAATATTAATGTATACCTGTAGAAAATTCAATAATCTTTACTTTTCATAATGACATAAAATGCGAAAAAATGACATTTAATGGTATTTTTTGAAGAAAAACCATTATGAGCTTCAAGTAAAGTGCTATTTCCGGTTATCCGATTTACACCAAAATCTAATGGCTTCTATTCCTATTAGAATAGGGTAAAAATACAAGGTTTCAGAATTTTCTGAATGATAATATTTGAGTTAGAGCGTGGACAAAATCCATACACACACGCACACACATCATCGTGAAAATGTTAAAATTGAATTCTAGGGACCTTAAAACGTGGTCATTTACTAAATTCTCGATATGTGACTCGAACATTAATAGATTACCTTATGATATTTGTTTTTTTAATATACTAGTATGGTACACATGTGTTAATTACATAAGTACCTAACAAAAGTACCCTAAACCTAAGAGCCCCTCGCTATAATAGTTCGTCTTCGTCCTAAGAGCAAAAATCCTTATTCATATTTAAATTAATTTATACAGTTAAAACTTAAAATTTGTTTTAATGTTGATATGTAAATGCAATATAAAATAATTACTTTACTATATTCAATAAAGAATTTGTTGAATATTAGACGTTAATGATACGTATTTTAATTTAAAACTTTTATTGCATAACTTATTTGGAATATAACACGCTCTTAAGTCTTATCATAAATAACTATTATGCACTGTATTATGTATTAAGTACCTATTAAAGACAATTATAATTTGTAGTAAAATATTATTTATTGCCCGTTTAAATTACGTGCTCTAGTATTATGAATATATCTTTTCATTGAAACTGAGATATTTATAATTTTTTATCAAGAGAAAAACAGTACTGTCATTTTTTAAAATGAAAAATGGACGTTTTCAAAAATATAATAAATTTTAAAGATATTTCAGCTATAAAAGAAACAAAAAACTATTTTTTTTCGTAGTTTAAAACTTTGTGTAAACAAATATTTTTAAAATGGAGCGTCCAAAATTCGGACATGGTCCGGTAAGTTTTTTTAACAAATATCAGAAAAATAAAATATACAGGGTGTGCAACTAAACGCGGAACATAGGAGTTTAATAAAGGATTATAAAAATGTGGAGAAAATGGAACATATCTGTAGCCCTAGATATTTAATAGCTATTTATGTATTAAGGGCGAAATGATGTAGATTTTGGCCCGCGGTGCAAGATTGAACCTATATTTCGCCCGTAATAAATACAATATTTTTTGCACATCCGGAGTAGTGTTACTTCATCACCGTGATCAAAGTAAAACGATGTTCAAATCAAATTTAGATCATAATAGTCTATTTGACATATATACGTTGTCACGGATAACAATGAAAATAAGCAAGTTAATGATAGATGTAATTATTTTAACTGGGCACGAAAAGCTCTAGGGCGAAATGACACTCTTTTTCGACCGAGCGCGAAAAAGTAGTCATAATGCTATTTGTCCGACTTTTACGCCCGGATGTGCAAAAAATACATTATTTACGTATAGAGGGTCGAAAGAAAAGGTTAACGTCTACGGAAGCGGAGGGCTTTTATTCGTCCAAGAGTGTAAACTTTTTTTAAAAAATAAGAGTGGTCATTATATTTCCGATTGTACTTGATGTTTTGTTTACCAGTTGCCGGGCTTAAAATGAAGCTGAGGGCGTAAAATTTTATAAATTAATTTATAGATTTACGAGTATATTAAAAATTAATAAAACGTATTAAAAGACGCCTTTGTATAAAAGTTGATAAATAAATTATTTGTAGACATAAAAAAGCATAATTTTATGGTATCATTAAATTTATGTGATACCTACGAAGATTATTTCATTTATTTATTTTCGCTGTACTTTACATGTACCTATTTGATGTAGTAATTATAATTAATGGAATAAAGTGATAGTAATACATTTTACACCCTGATAAGATAGTTTATTGTCGTTAATAGTACCAGCAATTTGCATTTAAAAATCAATTAAACAAATATTTTAATAAAATGTTTTTTAAATATATTGAAAAATTGATAAATGCAGTGGAATAATGATAAAATATTATTAACAATAAATTAGTAAATAATCCTTTATTACACAAGAAGGTACATGCTCGTACGCACCCATTTTTTGGTATACGTACAACTAAAAAATAATGTAGGTACGTTTGGGACAAATTTAATCCAAAAGCAATAATTGAATAATAACCGGTTGCACCAAAGGAACTTAAATATTAAACTTGGCTTAAACTGACAATATTGCATCGACATGAAGTGTCAAATGAATTATATTATTAGTGTTGCTGTCAAAATTTTGATTTGCATTTTTTTGTATAAGACTAGCTTAAAATTTAAGCCTTGTTGGTGTAACTGGGCATAAATATTAGTTATTTATGTATTAAGAGCGTAAGGAGGCTTTTATGGCCTGCGGCGGGATTTTGAGCTCGAGGCGTAAGCCGAGGGATAAAAACACGTCAAAGACCATAAAAGCAAGTTACGCTCGTGGTACATACAAAACTATGCACGGACGAAAATTTTCAAATTATGATTGTTAGAAAAATTGTACCGAAAAGAATTTGTCCTCGCACATCCAGTATCTAGTGTTGCTATGAAAGCGAAGAACAACAGTTTATTGTTTGTTTATTAGTTATGTCATTTGAGTTTTATTTTGTGTATCTCCGTGCTTTTCATATAAATATCACAAAACTCATTTTCATTTTTCATTAAAGAATATAAAAATTTTCGATTTGCAATAAAAACTTTTCATGTTGTCTGTTTAAATTGTTTATATTGTAGGTTATAATTTGGTTTGACGTTTCATGATACGTCCGTGCATAAATGGAATTATGACCTTTTCTCAGCAGAAGCGCTATATTCATAAATACTAAGAAGAGTTTCTATAGTTTTACAAAAAACAATTTTTAGCAATCAATCAGGAAGTGTTGCGAAAAATCTGAAAAATTTGTAAAATAATGTTCTTATTCTGAGGAATGTTAAGGGTTACCAAGATTTTTGTATAACGGCACTATGATTAGAAATATTTTACTTTGACTTGTTAAACGAAAAGTAATATTTTGTTGAACATCCCTTTATTTTTTATTTATTATTTTTAATCGATTGGTGCAGATTTAATTAAAGTAATTTTAGATTTGGATCATTCTTCCCTTAACACTTCTTCTAAATCTCCTTTTTTGATATATGATGTTTTCTAATTTCTTTAATTTTGACCATATATTTTCTATAATATTCAAGTCTGGGGACTGTGGAGGAGTTTTTATTACTTTCGGGCAATTATACGCTAACCACTAGACTTTATCGCAAAATAGTAAAATTGTATTCTAGAGATCCTAAAACCTGCTTATTCATAAAAAACTCAACCAAAGACAATACCTCCTTTACCTACTTATAGTGAGGGAGGTAAAAATTGTTCTCCTTCCACAACTTATCAGAGATTTTACAAAAAAATTCTTAATATCTTTTGTACCAAAATAATTTTATTATAATAATTTTTATTAATTTAAATACATACCTACATATTTACTAATCCTGCAAACTATGTAAGTTCCTTTGCATATATCTATTGCTTTATATGATCCATTTCGTTAATGTGTAGTTGTAAACTAATATTTGACACTTTCAAACATCTTCTTATTTATTCTTATGTATGATGGAAAATATATTATTATTACAAACCTTAATTTCATTAGAATCAATACAATCTCCTTAAGACGGTTTCATTATTAATTTTAATGTAATTACTTCCTTACAGTGACATTTGTTTAAATATGTCAAAATTGTTATTAAAATATTATGTTTTTGTTTACCGCATACGCAAGATGATTTACAAAAGTAAATTATTTTATAATTTTATATTTAAAGTTATCTAGTAAATGCTATTATCGTAGAATTAAAGATTGTACAATTAAATTCATTTTTTATTAGTTGCTGAAAAATTATATTGAATGAATTTTTTACAAGAAGAATTGTTAAAAGCTCGTATAAGTGATACTTCAGGTTATCCCATATACACTAAAAACTAATGAGATCCTCCCACATTAGTATAGAATTCACACAGGCATACACACACACACACACACACACACGCACGCACGCACGCACGCACACACACCCACAGACATCATTGTAAAAATATTAAAATTGTATTCTGGGGACATCAAAACGTGCTTATTCAATAAAATCTATATATGCGATTTTTAGCACTATCCCATCCTTCCTTACCTAGGGTAGCGGGAAGTAAAAATGATGCAACTATTTTCAAATTTGAGATTTGAGATCCGCGATCATCCAAAATTCTACAATTTCCCCTTCCTAACTCATCCAGCCTAATTTGAATAAAGATGTTTATCAACGCCTAAGGGGAAACAAGTTTAGCAAAAACACTATAACGCAAAATCTACACTTCAGTATCATAATAGCTTCGATCAGATATAGTGCGCATTAAAACCATAATTATCTTCACTAATATTTCGTCATTACTCCCTCTTCAGAACGCTATCGCAGACCTGTTGAAATTTTTGGGAAAAAGTGACGGAGGCAGAATGAATAACCACGACCTTAACCAAAATCAGGACACGAAGGGGTGGAAGGTCAGACCCAGTAAGATTGCCAGAACCACAAGGAATTATATCAGGGAAGTGGTTGAGAATCTCAATCTCACGCCCAACCCGGAGAAAGATGTTATTGCTTTAAGTATAGGTAAGATTTGTAGGATATAGTTCGTTAAAAGGATAGAAGTTGACATTTAAATTAATTGCTAATTGTGTTTTTTCCTTATTTTTATATTTTTCCTTAATTTTGCATATACCCGGTGGTGGCGGTTATGGGTGATGATAAGGATTTAACATCGGATTTTAGTTTTACGAAATTTCCTGCTCTCCTGTTCATTTTACAACAAAATCTGCAAGTACAAATTTGTACAGAATTAAAAGTTGTATACAAATCTTTTTTTACATTTTTGGTTTTCTCACAATTTAAACAGAAATTTCAAAAATAAGTAGCAATAGCCAATGACTTATGACATTGTAGAAAACATTATTAATATTCTGTTAAATTTATTTATTTTATTATTATAGTTATTTACGCATTAAGAGCGTAAGGAGGCTATTATGGCCTGCGGCGGGATTTTGAGCCCGAGGCGTAAGCCGAGGAATAAAAACACGTCAAAGGCAATAAAAGCAAGTTACGCTCGTGGTACATACTAGTTATTTATGTATTAAGAGCGTAAGGAGGCTTTTATGGCCTGCGGAGGGATATTGAGCCCGAGGCGTAAGCCGAGGGATAAAAACACGTCAAAGGCCATAAAAGCACGTTACGCTCGTGGTACATACAAAACTTTATGCACGGACGAAAATTTTAAAATTATGAGTGTTAGAAAAATTGTATCAAAAAGAATTTGTCCTCGTACATCCAGTATCTAGTTCTGCTATGAAAGCGGAAAACAACAGTTTATTGTTTGTTTATTAGTTATATCATTTGAGTTTTATTTTGTGTACCTCCGTGCTTTCCATATAAATATCACAAAATTAATTTTCATTTGTCATTAAAGAATATAAAAATTTTCGATTTGTAATAAAAACTTTTCAAATTGCCTGTTTCAATTGTTTATATTGTAGGTTATAATTTGGTTTGACGTTTCATTATAGCCCGGCGGGCTACAATGAGGCCCGCGGCCTATAATATGACCTTTATATCAAAGAAATTCGTGTATAATTGTCAAATTATGATACGTCCGTGCATAAAATAATTAATGCTTATTCGTATAAGTAATATCTTTATTATATAAAAAAAAATATTATGATGGAAATAGTTATCGAAGAAATACGGGCTTTATTTTCCATAAGTCAGATTGATGTTTGACGTTTATAAATAATTTCTGAAAACCGGAAAAAAGTAAACAAATACCACGGGTAAGGCTAAAGAAGTAACAGAAATAAAAAAAAATATTTTTGAAGAAACTAAAAATGTAATAATAAATCTGATGTAGCCAGCACATTACCTTCTGTCAATTCTATGTATTTTGTACAAATCCCATACCAAAAGTTCCTTGGAAAAGATTCTATATATCCAGTAAAATTGTAACAGGAACATATACTATTTTCTACAAATTCCTTACCGAAATATGTTTGGAAAAGATTCGATAATCCAATAAAATTGTAACACGAACATACACTATGTAAATTGCACTTGACACTGATGTTTGTCAATTAGAATTATTTGAATATATCAGCTGTTTATTATTATTATAGCAAAGCTGGATGATTTATGAAAGTAAATCTCTTGATAATTCTTTAACTCTATATCTATTGAATATGAAGGAAAATGTATAATCAAATCGTATAGACAATAAGATATTTTTTCATATTGATAATCACATAAAATATCAAAAAATGATATTTAACTGCGTTTTTCAAAAAAAAAAACTGTTAAGAACTTCGAATACACGAACTTCGGATGAGAAGAGGAATACGAAAGAATTATAATTTTTAGAATTTCTCGGACGATAACCTATAGTTATTGTCACACACAAACATACATACATACACACACACACACACACACATACACACACACACACACAAAGAGAGAGAGAGAAAGAGAGAGAGAGAGAGAGAGAGAGAAAGAGAGAGAGACATCTTCGCAAAACTAATAGTCATTCTAGGGACCCTAAAACGTGCTTATTCATTAAAAACTCACCACCGAGTTGTTACTAAAAACAATACCTTCCTTACCTAAGTTGACAGAAGTCAGATTGATGTCTGACTGTTAAAAATAATTTCTGCAAAACGGAAAAAAGAAAACAAATGCTATGGCTATTGCTACGAAATAAAAGAAATTTAAAAATTTCTGTTTAAAATTGTGAAGAAACAAAAAATGTAATAATAAATGGAAAAACAGTGTTATATGCAATTTTTAATTCTGGACAACTCTGCATTCTACAGGTTTTGCCGTGAAATGAATAGGAGAGCAAGAAATTGCGAAAACTAAAATCCCATGTTAAATCCCTATGATCACCCTTAACCGCTAGCACCTGTAAATACGAACTTGAAGAAAATAATTATAATCTTTATCAATTTTCTTGCAGAGGAATAAATTTGTAAAATTGTAAGCAACCTTAAAATTTGAATGTTTTTTTTAAGTACAAATCTCAATATTTAAAAAAAAAAATTTAGGTAGTCTTACATGAAGGGTCCCGCTAGAATTATTGAGAATAAAAAAAATAAGGTAGGCTGTGGTGGACAAAATTTTTAAATAGTTATTTCTTTAAATTGAAATTAATTTGCAAAAGTTTAGTTTGTCGAACTTAAGAGTGGATTACACGATGAAGTTTTCCTTTTCAAGTCCCTATAAGTTTGACTGCCAAGTAACTGTCAAGTGCCATTTGTATTTATGTTTTTAATGTATTCAATTAGTGTCATAAGAAGTGATGCAAATTCAATGACAATTTAATGTAAAATTTTGACACTTGGATATTTTAATTCACGCAAAACTTGATCGTGTAAATAAACTTGTAAGGTCACTTATAAAGACACTTTTTACGTCACTTGAAAATAAAAACTTCATGGTGTAATCCACGCTTTAGTTTTTTAAATATCGACGTGAGTGCAAATATGGAAGTAACTAGAGAGCGTGTCCTTTACATTTTTGGTCTTTCGTTTGATGAAGAGATTGATGATTATTTTGGAAGCATTCAACATATCAAAATAAAATTGGTTAGAAGCTTTCAAGAAATGGAATAAAAAAAATTGGGAAGTGTATTATTGTTAAAGGGTACTACTTCCAACATACCGTTCAAAATATAAATTATAGCTTTAAATGCGATTTTTTTATGTAAAACGTCTATTGGCGCGGATATACGAGGGTAAGAACGGCTTCTATGACACGACGCTACGTGCCATTCGGCCAGCCTCGTGACTGTCGGCCCTCTCCGTCTCGACTCGCAGAGTGATGTTCGTTTCGAGCGCGAGCTACATAATTTACATTGTCTACAAAATAAACTAAAAATTCATTTTATTTTGTAGACAATGCAAAATAATTTTGATGTTTCACATCAATATCCAAATTTATGACTAAAAATTACATCTATCAAATAAGATAAACAATAGTTTTCATTCTCTATACAGGGTGTTATGTAAGTAAGTGATCAACGCTTAACCCATGGTAGAACTGACCCCAAAGATAGTAAATCTGGCAATAATTTTTGTTTAACATACTTCCTACAAGAACTAGAGGCCTGACCAATCACGACATAGATCAAAACTTTATAGAAAAGTAAAAATCAATGTGATCTCTGGAAAAAATATTGATTGTCAATCTGACGTTAAATGTTTTTTTGCATACAATTTATATTATGTTTTTTTGATATTCTTAAAATGCCATTTACCTTCACCAACCAAGAGTATGCATTATGGTTTATGGCGAGACATTACAGAATAGTCGTGCTGCTGTAAGACGGTACAGAGAGTTATTTCCAAATAGACGTATACCGCATTACTCTGTTTTTATCCGAAACAGAATATAAATTGTACGTCTATGCAAAAAAACATTTAACGTCAGATTGACAATCAATATTTTTTCCAGAGAACACATTGATTTTTACTTTTTTATAAAGTTTTGAACTATGACGTGATTGGTCAGTTTGAAAGGCCTCTAGTTATTGTAGAAAGTATCTTAAACAAAAATTATTGCCAGATTTACTATCTTTGGGGTCAGTTCTACTATGGGTTAAGCGTTGATCACTTACTTACATAACACCCTGTATAAAATATTGTATTTACATATATGTACATACATATGTATGAAAATAAATATAATTATAATTTTAAGAAATTACTTGGGAAAATTTGTATATTGTACATTTTGAAGAACAAATAAATTCTCATTAATTTATAAAATAAAACAATGCACTTGACAAAAATTTACAAGACATTTTCATTTTCACTTAAAAAAAAAACTACAAGGACAATTAATATAATTTATTAAATATAAATAATAAATAACTATTACAAAAGTATATTACATCACGTGCGAAAGAACATTTTTATAATGCAATTCTGATCATTTCAAGTCTGCAAATAAATTGTAATAATTTTGATGCAATTATAAGTTATAAAATATTCGATATTAATAATAAGTAAAAAATTATTGTCAATTTCATATGTACAATAATGTGATTTCTGTTGGATTCCAATGTAAACAAATATTTCATCAGCCAAAATATCAAATTATAAATTAAAATTGTTTGCAAAAATTTATTGGCTAACAATTAAGAGTGGGGGAAATAAAAAAGGACGGAATATTTGGCACGTGGAAAGAACAATACTCTTCTAATCAACAAGAGGAAATGTTAAATACAATACTTATATAGCCTAATATGAAAATGGCGAGAGGTATTGTGCAGGCCACAACAGATTTTTATAGATTTACAGTACAGATCTGCAAAGCTTACAATTTTGTGCAGTATACGTCCACATATTTATTAGAATTAATGAATGTAGAAATAGTCGGATGATTCAGGAAGCAACGACAGCATCTTGAGCAAATAATTAAATATGTTAATTTATGTTGCTAAACTGGCTTGAATGTACAGAATACCTAGTTTATTTTCACGTTACCTAGGCAACGAATAGCGTTTTCTATGTCCTTCGAAAGAACCGGAACCCAACAATAAAAGTTCCTTATCAATAACAATTTCTGAATGGGGTATGAAAGTTTGTTTAATTTTGAAGCAATTTGTAGTATTAAAATGTATTAATTGTCTTTAGTTTAACTGCATTTGATTTATAATATCAATATGACGTCACGACGACACTCCTATCTTATTATCTCGCTCCGCAGCATACTTTATTGTACATTGCGAGAGAAAGATAGAAATAGTGTGACGTCACAGTGACACTGATAAAAAATTCCAAATATCTCAAACTAATTATTAAAAAATGTTTTTTTTAATGGCACAAAAGTGACCCCTGTGGTGCACTCTCCACACTAGCTATGAGTGCCCGTGAGGTGATGCCTGGCAAGCGCCCACACGGTAAAATATATCGTCATCATTACCCATGTCTACATATGTGTAGATAATGGCACACCCAGAAATTTTTTATTGGTACTAAGTAATAAGAGATAAATATTTTCTTACAAATCTTAGGAAGAAATGTTTTTATCACTTACAATTTCTGAATTATCAAATTATACTAATAATAATAACTATAAAATTTGCTTTATCATTTTTTATTGGTAATAAGTAAAAAAGATAAATATTTTCTTACAAAATTCAAAAAGTAATGCTTTTATCAATAACAATTTCTGAATTATCAAACTACACTAATAATAATAAAAAATGTAAATTAGCTATGCTACAAATTTAAGAATTTATCGATTATATTTCCGGAAGATAAATTCTTATCTTTCTAAAAATTATATTAATTTTCTTCATTTCGGTTAAATAGTCAAAGTAAGTATATTCCTTATATATTTTTATCAAACGTTAAGCTTTATTTATTTTGTTTTCCTTAAATGCAAATTGCAACAACTTTTTTTAATCAAAAATTGTCAAGTCATTTGAAACCACTAAAAATTCTTTGAAAAAATGGTACTATAATAAGATGAATAATAGTCAAAGAATAGAGATAACACTTGGAAACAGATTCAAATTAGTTGTTTGAACTTTTGCACTAAAGTTGAAACACTCATTTCGCAATCTATTACATACAAGATTTTTTATAATAATAGCGTTTTAAAACAGATCATTTATTTTCAAATGTTCCATGGGTGTGGTTCACGTAGAACATTTGTTCTTAGTTTTTTATAACAAAGTTTTATATAATTTATTCTTTTAACTTTTTGACGAAATCCATGTGCTTTATGTTGTACTTACTTTTTCATATATTTTGTTATGCCATGTATCTAATATCATAATTCTCATCTCCTGAGGAAGGCTCAGGTGGAGCTCGAAACCGGTCGACCCGAGAATTTAGCAAATAAAATTTGTGACTGCAATCTAGAAATAATTTATTACCTCATCAACATTTTGAATTTTTCAAAATTAAAAGTAGGCTAATGTCAGGTTCGTCTATTCGTTGCTAAATGAAATACTTTTAAGCACTTGTGCTTAAAAGTAACATTTTACGCACTACATTCACTTTTACATATAGAATTGTCACTTTTACGCATTAAACTGTCATTTTTAAGCACTAGTGCTTAAAAGTATTTCATTTAGCAACGAAAATGACAATCAAAAAGTTGTTATAAAACGCTAGTATAAAAAATATTTAAAATTTTGCCTAACATTAACGGTAATATGAGGTATTACCCACCGTCGTCTTGTATTTTTTTGTCTTCTCTTTTGCATCAGCCGTTATAGGTAGTTTTATTATTTGAAGCCATATTGCGATTAAATTAAAATAAATTGGAAAATGTATAATCCATAACCTCATTTAAAAGTAACAGTTCGCTACGCTAAGACACCTTAAGCCGCGTACAGACCAAGTTCGCGAATAGCTCGCGAACTTCAAAGAAAGTGTTAGCAAACAGCAGTTTTAGTGTGGACGTTCATGGGTGATGATCGATCTTAAAAATGTAGTTAGCTCTTTTAACAATGGAGTGGAGTGAAGAGAAAATTATGAATTTAATCGAACAATATAAAGTGCATCCTAATTTATGGAATCCAAAAAATCCCCATCACAAAAAGGGGAATATGAAGAAAGACTCGCTTCAAGAAATTAGTGCGGCTCTAAATAGCCACGGTTTGCAAATAAATTTTTTCTCCACCACCTTTTTTTACGGGTTCTTTCTGCTTTCTTCTTTTTCAATGCTGTTATAATTAAGAGACTTGTACAAGCAACAATATTTTCTTCCTCGCTTGATGACGTGGACATTGTTTCTATATATTTTAAAATAATGAAAATAGAGGACGCGTAGCTTTATAGCGAACTTCTGACGAACTGCCTTCAAACTAAATGACGAACTCGAGTCTCGATTCGAAAACAGTGGTGTGGACGTTGAGCTCTCGAACAGTTCGCGAGCAGCTCGCGAACTGTTCGTGAAAGCTGATTTTGGTCTGTACGCGGCTTTACGACTCTTGTGAGTTGCGACTATTATATAGAGGAATGTCGTGTGCCTCAAAAGTGTATTAGCAATAGAATTTTCATGCAATTATTTTTCGAGAAAAAGGCCATTTGAATGAATAATTTCTCGGTAAAAATTGAGGTTCTAGTTCGGCTCTGTCTCTCAGGAATCACAATTAACGCGGAAAATGTATCATATGAATAATTTTTGTGAACATTCCTTATTAACGATTTCGGCTCAGTGCATACGATTTTGAATTCTATTCTATTATCTTTATCTTCTTAGGCGATCCGTGCGTCTACGGCAACATCCGCTGCCCAGAAGAACTAACCTCCGCCATGGTGGACGTCGTGACTAGCGGATGCTACAACGGATACGCCGCCTCCAGCGGGCACATGGAAGCTAGGGAAGCATTGGCCGAGTATATGTCTCATGGCGGCGTCAAGTACGAACCCACAGACGTCATGTTGTACTCCGGGTGTTCCGGAGCTTTAGAGAATTGCATAGCAGTGTTGGCAGATGGAGAAGAGGGCCACAATATACTGATACCAAAACCGGGATTCGCGATTTATAGGACGCTGGCCGAAGGGATTGGGGTCAAGTGCAGGTTTTACAATTTACTGGTGAGAGGATTTACGTTTTTATAATCAATGCAAGTCAGAGAATATACAGAGTATTAAATTAATATTTTTAAAGTATATCAAACTTAGTATTTATATGAATACTAAGAGAGATGGTTGGTTGTCGCCAGGGTTAATGTAGCTCAGATGGGAGAGCACCAGGCTAGAGATGTGGTGGTCCCGGGTTCAAATCCCGGCGTCAACTGATTTTTCTCATATTTATAATATACAGAGTGTTTAAAAAATAGGTAGGGTAACCATACAAAGTTAAGAAATTTACCGCCAATTCGCGATGCAAGTTTAGACGTCAGCGCCGCTAGTGAACTTGTTTGGAGGGTATTGACATCTGTCAATCTCTTGTTTACTTTGTAATATTTTTGCGTAATTTCTTTTATATTTGTGTTATACAAATTTTGTATATAAGCATCGTTTTCATCTATCTAGTATTGATATTGAAACTTTTATGGTATGTAATAATTTCATTGTGATATTTTTATATCATTTCAGTTTCACTGAATATTTAATAACATCGTAGTTGTTATTATAAACCTATGTTTATATAAAAATTAAAAAATAAAGGGAAATTTACACAAAAATGTGACAAAGTAAACACGAAATTGACAGATCTCAATACCCACCAAGGAAGTTCAGTATTAGTCGCTAGCGGCGCTGACGTCTAAACTTGCATCGCGAATAGCTATAGTGAAAATTAAATGGCAGAAGACCTACGTCATAGATCTGAAAAAAACTTTATAAAATCAAATATAACTTGTAAAAATTATTTATTTTTAAATACAGAAGAAAGAAAAGTACTACAAGTATTTTTAAGTTAATCTCTTATTCTTTTACGCAATTTGAAATTATTTGAAATAATTGTAGTTCATTTATATACCGGTACGTTGGCATGACAATGTTTACATTAAATTTTATATCGATCGAATATCTGTCCTGTCACTATTGTTACTTGGTTGTCAGTTTACATTCATAATAATGCCTAAAGCTTAAAAAAGCTATTTCAGAAACTAACCTTGTCATGAACTATTTCGAATGGGAATTGTGGGCCATTAATTCCGTTGAAAGCCGTTCAAAAGGTATTTTTTTTTTCAAATATTTCTCTTGTTATCAATGTTTAAACTATGTATTTTTAGAGAGGAGTCAATGCCCTGCAAATAAGCAAATCTTGACATGCAGATATGGGCACCCGTTTCAGAATGACAGCTAGTAATCATGTACATAACTTACAAATGTCATAAATTTTAATTCAAAATATATATAACAGAAAATGACGCCAAATTACAAGGTTAATTTTTAACAAAATCGTATAACTGCGCAAACTCGAATCATTAGTAAGAAGATAAACCACCTGAAATTGGAAAATATCATGAAATTTGGAATGAAAAATGATGACATTTGTCATTTATATTACTAGCTGTCATTCTGTCACGAGTCCCCATATCTGCTTGTCAACACAGAACACTAACCTAAACTTGTCAAGAAAGACCAACAAAGTAACATGACTGCTCGCGCCTTATAAATTAGTATCCTATGTAAACTTAGTGGTATATGACGTCATTACTTTAGGGATATTTTTTGATGACGTAAGTCTTCTGCCATTTCATTTCTACCATATATACCACGCTATATATAGGAGCAGCTACTTTCAAGTCGGAAGCATACATGCTGAATTGCTGAGCGGTTGCAGAAAAATCTGCGTACGAAAATAAGAGTCGTAGTAATAATAAATTTATTGTAATTCTTTTATTTTTAGCCCCATAAAAATTGGCAAGTAGACATAGCCGATCTGGAGGCTCAAATCACTCCAGAAACCGCGGCCATCATTGTCAATAACCCGTCCAACCCCTGTGGGTCTGTGTATTCACCCGAGCACCTGCGGGCCATCCTCGAAGTGGCCAGCAGGTATCGAATTCCCGTCATTGCCGACGAAATCTACGAAAGGTTGGTGTTCCCTGGAAGGGTATTCACTTCTATGGCAGCTTTGGGAACCGATGTTCCTATGCTGATATGTGGGGGCTTAAGCAAGAGATTTCTCATACCCGGTAAGTAAAAAGTAGTATATTATACGCCAAGGTTGAGAAGATAATCATTATTGACCCAGCGCCAAGATTAAGATTGTAACTCGAGAGCGAAGACCGAGGGATACAACGCGCCTGGTCATTAATGATCTTCTCAAAGCTCAACCGTGGTTTACATACTATTTTTTTCACTACTAGCACATAAATCCTATTTGAATTTTCTTTTTGATAATAATCACTTTTACATGAATAATAGGGCTGTTGCAAGAATTTTTATATGACTTCTAAGTATTAAATTTTAAAAGATATTGTTCTTTAAAGAGCTTCAAATTTGAAAATATCACGAAATATTTTTTAGATATTTTACAATTAATTTTTGAAATTTGGATAAAATTTTGAATAAGTCACGTGATCTGAAACAGAATGTTACGTCAGAGTACATACATCTTCAGCGGTTCTAAGGTGTCAAGTGTATTGCCAAAATTGTCAAACAAGTGTCAAATTTTTAGATTGGTTCAAGATGTATAATATGTAGGTAATAATAAGTTCAAAATGAAATGAGTAATTTACGATATTGTATTGTGCCTTCTTACAAAAATACTGTTAGGAACAAACCTACTATAGAGTTTTTTGTCAGAAAAATCGTGTCTTCATGTTTGTGAAGATCATTTCAACTTTCATCCACCTTCACGATAACAGTGTATTTTTGTAGCTTCACTGTATGTTCAGGGCAATCTTTACATCTGACCATACAGATATTTTTTCTCGACATAGATCTACATGTTCTATAGCGTATTCAATGTAAGAATCACGACCAGAACTTTAAAGTAAAATATATTATCAATTTATATAGTAAATTCAGTTTTTATATTTTATTTTACCTCAACTCTTTAACACCCCTTATTTCGGTAGCAGTAAAACAATCGTTCTGATATAAATTCAGCCATCATCCAGCTATCGACCTTCGGTAAATTGTCCGACTTAGCTTGAGTGTAATTTGAATTAGCCATTATTACTTTATTATTCATTTACAATGAGCAATGTCAGCGTCAAATGTCAAGTTAAAAGATTTTGTTATTAACATGTGAGAAACTTTAGCCTACGTTTATTTATATAAATAATATGAATAAACGTAGGTGATGGAAAAAATGTGCTTCTACGTCACAGGAGTGGATGGTAGTTTTTCAAGACGCCAATCTTTTTATTTAATTATTTCCACAAATAACAACAAATTATTAAAATAAAAATTATTACTAAGAAAATCATTCCATAAACTTTCGTTTAAAATAGTTTTTGAAAAATGTGAAACAGGCTCATTATGTTACTTGCTTGTTAATATTCACAAAAACAAAGTAGGCTGCATTTGTTTTTGATTTAATTATTTAATAAAAACACTTTGTGCTGTTACAGTCAGCAGCGTAATTAGTTTATTATTATTTTTAAATAAATCTATTAAAATGTATGTACAAATAAAAAAAAATAGTGATTTATTCATTTCTACATCTACACATGTTTTACTTCTTCAACAGAACAGCACAGCGGCCAGGCGAGGCGACAGCGTAGGTCAATCTTTTCAAATTTAATAAGAGAATATAATGAATTTTTAAAAAAAAATCCCTTAGTAACGAAAATAAAAGCCGTAGACTTGGAAACCGATATTGGTTGTTTTTGCATTAAGCTGTAGATATAGTTATTTTCGTAACAAGTAATGAAAAATACCAAATATCATGCGAGTGTAAATTGACGAACGACGCGTAGCGGAGTGCAAGTCAATGCACACGAGCTAAGATATTTGTATTTCATACAAGTTATGAACATTATTTTTTAGACGAGCTTAAATAAATTTTACTTTTTTTACAAAACTGAAATTTAGGTTCAAACGTACGGACAGCTGACAAATGAATAATGTATGCATATAGCCAGAAAATAACGACATAGTAACCTAGCAACCTTGTCAACTATTACGATATGAAATATATCGTAACACTATCATAAGTTCAACTTTCAGTGTTACGATACTACGTTGATATGTCATACTTATCACAATGGTCGTTTAAAAAATAATATTTATAACGCATGAATTTTGATTGTTTTTCTTTCTAGGATGGCGAATGGGTTGGGTAGTAGTTCACGATCCTGTATGTGCCTTCGATTTCGGAATCCGTAAAGGTCTCCACGCATTAAGCACTAGAATATTAGGAAGCTGCACCCTAATTCAAGGCGCCATGGTTAAATTCCTCAACAATGTACCTCAGTCATATTATGATGACCTTATCAACACACTATTTGTAGGTACACAATGGTACTGAAAAGCTTTAAGAAATTAATTTGTGAATTTATAGGAAAATGCAAAAATATGTTACGATATAATAAAAGAAATACCGGGATTAAATCCTATAATGCCAGATGGAGCAATGTACATGATGGTAGAAATAGAAAAAGAACATTTTCCTGCTATACCAAATACCTCAGACTTCGTAGTTAAATTAATGGAAGAAGAATCAGTATTTTGTCTACCTGGGGAGGTACGTAACGTAAATATTCTCGAAATATATTTTAAAATTTTGTCATTTATTTTTTTCTGTTGAATTTGTTACTCAAAAGAAATTTTTCTATATACTCTTCCTTGTGGTAAATGTTGAATTAATAGACACTTACAAAATTGCAATTTGCACGAGCGCCTCTAACGGCGAAGCATAGAAATCAAGGTTGCTATGGTTACCCCGTACAAACAAAGACCTGTCATCAGCCGTAGACTTTACACTTTAGCCATCGTTTTAGTCAGGGTTTTAGTTGAATAATCGAATGATCTTCATTATTATCAAACAAAAAAGTTGCCCCAGACACATCTTCTGGTTTTAAACTCATTTTTATTAAACACAACGTACACATCACAATAAAGAATTAGGTTTAACACTGAATAACAGATGCGAATACAATGACAGATAGGAACAGGGAACGGGACGCAAGACAACGAGGAGAGGTTTGTTTGTATGCATGACCTTCTATATCTCTCTTGCATTGACGTCAATTTTGTAAGTGTCTATTACTGAAGAAGAATTTTCTTTATTTAAATATTTTCAACAGAAATATATAAAAATACATACATTTGAACCTGTAGTATATCGTGGGTGACCTGGTAATTTCTTCTATCTACGATGTTTAGCGAAAATAAGTTATTATTGCAATTTAAAAGTTCCTGTACTGGCAATATCTCCTGCCTTCTATTTCTAGCGAAAATGAGTTATTAGTAGGTCATGAATTCTGCATGTCTTTTTAAATGGCAACAATATTATTATATTATATATATATATATATTATTTAAATGTTCAGTATTAATAATATAATAATAAGTGTTCAGTAATATAATACTAGTTCAGTATTAAAAATAAATATTCAGTTAAAAAATATTTGTTCAGTATTATTAATAAATGTTCAGGAAGTTAATATATGTTTAGTATTTAAATTAAATGTTCAGTATTTTTCATAAATGTTTAGTATTAATAATAAATCAATTCTCAAAACCACTCATTGGGAATCAACTTCGACGGTTGTCGGAAGATACCGATGCTCAACGATGTCGCGGTGCCAGTCGACGTTTTTGAGTTTTCGTCTAATTTCAAAACCAAGTTTTGCAGGCACGAGTTTCCTGCGTCAGGTTAGATTATGGTTTGGTTTTTTACTGAACAAATATGAAAAAATACTGATCAAAAGATATTTTTTACTGATCAAATATATAAAAATACTGAACAAAAAATATTTTTTTAATGAACAATTATTATTTATACTGAACAAAACAAAATAAAATATTGAGCAAAACTGAATTAAATAATGAACGCTTAAATACAGCCATTTTAAATTGTAAATTAAAAGTCTCCTGTAAACTTTAGATAAATTCACATAATAGGTATCGCCAAGTCACTCGGGATATTTCATTGTTATATAAATAATGTAATGTATAACACGTATATTTGTTCTGTTTAGTGTTTCGAGATTCCCTTCTTTATGAGGCTAGTGATCACACCACCTGCAGAAATTTTGAAAGAAGCTTGCAAGAGAATGAGTGAATTTTGCGCTCGGTACTATACATGACGCTTGTGAAACTAAATATATTATATTTTAATGCAGGTGCATATGTTTAAGTCATATACAGTAAATGCGGGTGAAATTTTTAAAAAATATATAAATACCTCTGTAACATTAAGTACTATTGTGTTGTATCTATTTAAAAATGTTTAAATAAATTCATTATTGTATGAAAAATGATATTATTTATTATATTTAGGTGGGCCATAAAGATGAGCGGTTTTCAACAAAAAACCATAAATGTTATCGACTTTTTTAAAATTTATATTAAAGTAAACATTCGGGAAAATCATTTCTTATAAATAACATTAAAAATGACACAAAAGTGACCTCTGTGGTGCACTCTCCACGCCAGCAATGAGTGCCCGTGAGGTGACGCCTGGTAAGCGCCCGCACGGTACAAATATGTCATCATCATTACCGATATCTGCGATAAAGCAGATTGTGGCACACTCAGAAATAGGTAAAATGCCGTGATGATATATTTATTTATTTATAAATAACATTATCCTCAAATTTGAGAAAAGTCGCTGGCACATTGCGCGTGGAATACCAGCCATTCCTTCTCGAATATTCCCTTTCATTTGGATTGTCGTGGCTGATTTCGTGTTGTAAACCTGAGACTTTATGGGATGGAATATCAATATCCCCTCTTTGCGAAATGACCCTGTGTGAATCAGCATTTTTGTAAAACTGTTTTACACAGAACGCGCTTTGTGCTCCCGTGAAACGATCCATTGTGACTGAATTTCCAATGTCCTAACTTACTATCCCCACCAAGCGTGTACTCTTCCTGCTCGCCATTTACAAGCATTATTGATTTTAAAACATCTTATCTTTATGGCCCCCCTGTTACACTCCATACCTAAGTTCGGGCGTGTAGGGCATGACTGATGGCTTTAAAAAAACAAACCATAATCTTTGGGGATATGTGACCATAATCAAATTTCAATATGTCATAAAATATAAATACTAACCACTATAGCTTCTCATTATAATCATAAAAACTATACATTAGTTTGTAATAAGTTATTAGAAATTTAATGTTTTGGACGTTATCATGGTAGGGCCGTGGAATAAGACAGATAGACTGGGAGGGAAAGAGATAGTTATAGATCAGCGTCGCGATTATTTTGTGGTAGGTTATGGCATGGCAACACATATGCTGATTGGTCAAACGTAGAAGCAGTAACGCAGAAAGTTGAAAGTTGATCTTGGTCAACTTTAGCGTTGTGTTGCGTTACTTTTACGGTGAAACGGTATATTATGATATCCCGTACATTTATCTTTGCGTCACTTTACTGCAACCGTGTTATTTTTTGCGTTACTTCATTATAAATAGGCCTCAAATAATGTCCCCGCATATTATTAAAATTTGTTAAACTCATTATAAATTACTCTTTATATGTATCATAGATAAATTTGATCAAACTTGGCTATGATATTAAAATTTGCAATCTAAAAATTTCTCGTTACAATTTTCAAAATTAATATTTTCCAACATTTCAAAACATTAAAATCATTATATTCATAATGTCATAATTAAGATGTAATGCTATGTAGACTTTTTAAAATTGCGGTAAGAAATTCACAAATTCAGTTATATAAATTTAAAATTTGAGCCTATTTTAGTTCATTTTTGGAAGCGGTGTACTGACAGGAGTGTATCTTGCTGCTAAATATGATATAAGAAAATAAAGTTATTACAGTGAGTATTAAATGAATTCTGATTTTCGAAGTTTTCTGCTAAATCCCATTGTCGAGGATAAATTTGTCATAATGTCAGAAATGACATTTTAAAAATAGTTGGCTATGGAATCATAATTTTCATTGTCATTTTCATGCGTCTCAAAATTCATGTAAAAATTATAAAAAAAATATTTAAAATTCATTATTTAAATATATAATTGAACTGTATCTCATTGTATATACTTTTCTCCAATATAATGTTCATAACAAATTGTACTAAAATTTTCGTAAGGACTACTTTAAAGATAAAAATAGTAAAATATTAAATTATTCATATTTCAGATTTACTTCGCAGCTGGTCTTTATACTGGATTATATTTAGGAACGAATTTTGAAATAAGAAGGCTAGAATAATGTGATTTTGACTTCACAAATGCAGAATGGGCTATTGTAGACATTTGGTTTGTAGCTTTTTCTAAATATTATTTTAAATACAATAATCATTTTGTTTCCAGATTTCCTTTGCAGCTGGATTATATGTGGGATTATATTTGGGAACTAATTTTGAAATTAGACGAAAATAGCTTAAGTATTTGTTTTCAAAAATATGAAAAATACAGACAAAATTAACTGGTAAATTAATGTTTTTCAGGATTTGACTATTAACACGTCACCAATATACTGTTCCAGTAAATATGAAACTATTCTTTGAGTAATAATATATCAAATCAATGTACAGTAACAAATATCAATAAAATGCTAATGTTAAACGTAAAATGTGTAATAATAAATAATAAACATACCTTTCTAACCTATAAATACTGTTGATTTTGGAATATGTTTCATTAATTGTATAAAGTTTTAAATAAATTCACTATTATTTACCAAATGTCGCACTTAACTATTTAAGTCATCACTGAAGGTCCTATTTACGAACAAGTATAAAAATAAATCAAAATTTTTATTTGTCAACTGTCATTGTCCGGTGTCAGAACTGTCATGTAGTTTTCACGAATATCCACAGAGGTCACTGTTCACGGTCGAATGAAATAAAAAAATAATACCTAAATGTCATAAATTTCACGTGTTTTACAAAACACGTAAATCATTCCGTAAAATCAAAATTTGTAGTATTGTAGTGTTTTTTTCCACATTCATTTCACAAAGGCAGCTGTTTTGTGTGTAATCTATAAATAAACCCACACATTTGACATTGCTATCTTTATTTATTTATATTGTTAAGATTACATTATTTGGAACGTTCTAACAGTTAAAGGAGCACTTTAACTGTATCAAAAGCATCAATTCTTTACAAATATCATGATAAAATTTTTGGTAAGATACTTATTATTAATATTTCAATAAATATTAAATTTTATGTTATTACAGTTGTCGTTTGGAACTGGCGTTTATGCTGGAATATATTTAACACAAAATTATGAGGTAAAAACATGAAAATAAATAAAATATTTGTATAATAGTTTTATTTTGTACAACAGGTACCAAAAGTAGACGACCCACAAATTTTATTCGACAGAGTTCGAGAATACATCGATAGTCTATCTAAAAAGTAGCTGTATACATATTTAATATGTTGTCATGTACATAACATTACAATTTTTTTAGATTTCAGTAGAACATGAACAAAAATGTGTTTATAACAAACTTAACCCTCCTCCTGAATATTCTATCCTTGTTTGTGGTTCTACAAAAGCTAACCAGTCACTAGAATGCGTCGGTAATAATCCCATACTATGGCATTTATACAAAGCCAAACCTACATTAACCAAATTTCCAAAAATATAAACTAGTTTCTGCCCTGCCGCCCTAGATCCCTCGACCATTTTAAATGTACTTTGAGTAGCAAACAACAGTTTTAAAGGTCTAACGATTAGCATTCCCACCATCATTATTGGGAAGATGGAAATTGAGTTTCCGGCCATATACATGATAAATAAGTTCATTGGAACTTGCTTTAGGGGACCTAAAGCAAGATCCCAAGACTTTTTCATGATCAAGTGGCTGGTGTCTGAATTTTTGGTGTTTTCTGTGTGTCCGGAACTCATTGAAGTGCTGTATGCGGGAGGTGCTGCTAGAGACGATTCCGAACTCGGGCGATCTTTTACTCTATATTTGTATTAATGTTATTATTTTTATATTATTCGTAAATAAATATTAACAAACCTTTGGTCTAAACACCATTTTAAACGACGACCACTTGATTTTGACGTTCCAGACATTTTACCTTCAAATGATTTTTGAGGTTAAAAACAAAATTATTTGTTTTTTCAATAAAACGAACGTAAAAACTTTTATAAATATTTAACAAACAAAATATTAACTAGAGTTTAACGAAAATTAGAGTTGATAAAAGGCTAAAACCAAAATTTGGTTATTAATGGTCTTAGCACTTTTATTTTACCCTAATGGCTGTTTTACACTAGCATATTGGTTAGGGTAGAGTTTAAGGTTCAATTAAATAGGGTGTATACCATTTTTTTTTTTAAAGAACAGGATGAATTAATGCTCAGTTGCACCAACAAAATTTAAATTTTAATCTACGTTTAATCAAATAAATGCAAATCGAAATTTTGACAACGATGTATTATAATTCACTTGACATTTCATTTCGATGCAATATTGTCAGTTTAAACCATGTTCAATATTTAAGATACGTTGGTGCAATCGGCTATAAGAATTGTAGTACAAAACAAACGCAACTTAAAATTTTTAACAAGCGGGAAATGAATTTTTAATGTTCAGAATGGGGAAGTTTAGCATGGTAAAAATTCTACATAACATACTATTTTCTCACAAATATAACACAAATGACTGCTGAAATTGATATTAAAAATTAAAATTATTGCTCCATTTATTTATAATTAATATTTTTTGGATAAACTTTAAGTACGTCACAAGTACTTAAGTTATGCGCAAACTCAGACAGAACTGTGAAATCGAACCCCTTGAACTTAGGTCGTAACAAAACGCAAAAGCGCTTCACTGGTAACCGCAATCGCGTCCGTTAGTGTATAAATCGACATACGTTGCGCCAAGCCTCTACCGACGTCATCACAGCTTAAAATCGGCTTCTCCGGAAAATCTAGGCATTTTTGAAAAAAATAAAACATGTTACATCATTTTTCAAGTCGTTTCCCATGGAATAAATTTTTTTTAAAAAATCGCTAAACTTCCCCATTTGGCATGTGACGTAGCATGTCCTCACCAGTGGTCGACAAACTGTTAGTTCTAAAGAGTACAAATTCTTCATGTTTGCAGAGCTGAAATATTTTTATACGAACTTATACGTTATATTCATGAAAGAATTATTATTAAGCAAAAATAACACATAAAAAATGCAGTTTTTTCCTAATAAATTATAAAACATTGAAAAAGTTTGACCATTGTTTGACAATTTTATGACAATAAATTATGGCGGCGGATGACGCTAGTGTTTGTCCATTAATGGTTTCTCAATGAGCGGGCATACAAGATGCGCGATTCTCGCTTTTAAAATCAAGCAACCAATCAAATTGCTTAGTATATATGTTCCATTATACCAATTATTAATCGACTTCAATCGCTTGTAGTTTGCGAACTAATTAATATTTAAATAATTTTTTTCACTAATAAACCATATTACCGAATTTTGCGCCTCTAGTGGCAGTTTTATAAACTGTAAAATTAAGTGCCACGATAGCCAACTGTTTTTATTTTCTAAGTTTAAGTTGGCAATAAAAATTTGAAATATGACAAATGATTACTGCAGAGAGAAGCGAAAGAAGAGAAATAGGCAGTGGCGTTTACACAAATTTGAAAAGTATAATTTAAAAATCTGATGTGGCCAACACAAAACCTCTCGCTATTTAATTTTTATTAATTTAAATACATACCTACCTACTTATTGACTAACGCTGCAAACTGTTCCATTGCAGAAAACTATTGCTTTATTTATCTACTATTTTCTTTTGAAAATGTCACTATTATTAATTTGAAGTGATAAGTTTTCTGACAGTGACATTTACTGTCAGTTACATTCATTTAAAAAATGAACTGTGTAACAAAGAAATAGTTTTTATCTCAGGCTTCGCGATTAATAAAAAAAAATATTTTTAAATTTATCTGTAAAATATATAGAAAAAGTATTAATGTATTCCTGTAGAAAATTCAATAATCTTTAATTTTCATTAGACATAAAATTCGAAAAAATGACATTTAATGGTATTTTTTGAAGAAAAACCATTATGAGCTTCAAGTAAAGTACGATTTCCGTTTATCCGATTTACACCAAAATCTAATGGCTTCTATTCCTATTAGAATAGGGTAAAAATACAAGGTTTCAGAATTTTCTGAATGATAGTATTTGAGTTAGAGTGCAAACAAAATTCTTACACATGCACACATACACACACACACACACACACACACACACACACACACATACAGACATCATCGTCAAAATGTTAAAAATGGATTCTAAGGACCTTAAAACGTGGTCATTTACTAAAATCTCGATATGAGATTTTTAGCACGATCCCTATACCTCCCTTACCAAGGGTAGCGGGAGGTAAAAATGAGTATTATCAGTGTATTATTAAGTTTGAATATGGTGAATGTATGTATATATGTTCTCTGATTATAAACAGAACTGTTAAAGTTAGGTTACGGTTGTGCACATATGAGTAAAACTTGACGCGGTGGGCCACAATTTTTAAAAAGTCCGCCAAATATTTGTAAATGAAATTATTATTTACATATATTTACTTCAACGATTAAAGCAAAATAACGTCAGAAACAGTTAAAACATAATTAAATAGTGATTATTAAATTTATTTGGTAATTTGATCTTATTTTATAAAAAAGATATTTCATGTTGAAAATTGATTTTTTCTCATAAGATAGCATTCGCATCGAATTTAAGTACTTCCTAAATTTGATTCGTCCATTGTGAGCATGCGCAATTGAATTGGTAATATGGTCTATTACTTACGTATATCTTTACTTTCTTATCTAATATAGTTAAAATTTGACAATGGTAGAGTACCCTATAATTTCAAATATGTTTAGGACCGTTTTCATAATAAGGCTCTCTTTTATTAAGATATTTGTGACGGGTGATACTGCCGTTTTGTAAATGTTGCGAGGGACTCACCGGCATTATTAAAGGGCATTATGAGTTGTTGGTAAGGTAATGTTATCAAGAAATTGATACTGGCACTGTTGGCACTAAAAAAACAAGAAGCATTTATAGCCTATCTACTCAGTAATTCTATTAAAACTTTCTGATCCCTAATCCGTAGGATATTAAAAACAATAGTAAGATATTAAATAAACGTTGAAGGCACTACGAGAGTTAGAGCCGGTTTTATAAAGAAATTTAATCTTCACTTAAAATTTACTTCCAAAGGAAATTTAATGAAAAGAAAAGATGCAACGCGATTTTTTGACATTAATGATTTAAATGTCATAAGAACAGAGAAACTGATGTGAATTTATTTATTGCATTAAATTTACTTGACAACTAAATTTTAAGTGGATTAAATTTCTTTAAAACTTGCCATTAAACGGACAATAATGCCCTGGGTACCTTATTTACTATAATTAAGATTAATTTAAGACTTTTATTTTTATTTTAAAGTAATGCTACTTGTGCTCATTCAAGTGCTAAAATTATGTTAAGAAAACGAATACAACTTTAATTTAAAGTGAAGAAAAAGTTTATTATGAAAACGGCCCTTATATCTTGATAAATTTACAAATTATTACCATTTCTTTAGGTGAAATCAACAAATCCGATAGTAATAAAAATTCTTATACTCTTCGTTTTCTACCAATGAAAATAAGGTAACGCTACCATAAACTGTCAAAAATTGAGCGTTCAACCTGTCACATTTTAGATTACGTTGCATTGCGAGTTCTTTGGATAATATAAAAATATGACTTATCCAACTGATTGGAATGTTGAAAAATATTACGATGAAACAGAACCCGAGTTACACTGGGAATTACGAAAAGAATTTATAGAAAGAAATAAAGACAAATTTCCAGAAGACAGACTAGTGTCCCTCGCCCGAACTTTTTCGAACATGGAATTCATGGGTTGTGTGTAAGTAAAGAACATTTTTTTTAAAACAAGTTTAATTCGTTTAATTTACAGATATCATCCAGAAGTAATGGCAACAGTAAGTGCTATGTCCAAAGATGTCGTCAAAAAGTATCGCGAAGTTAAAAAGACAAAGTTGCAACGTACTTTTGTAACAGCTTCTAATGCAGCAGAAAACAAAGCTAAAAGAAAATCAGATCCCGGGAGTTACATCAGCTATTCAACAGAAAAGAAACCAAGAATATAATCAAACAACTAAACGGTAGGTGCAACAATACTTAAGTAATAGTTTTTAAATATCAATGGAGCCTCGTGATCAGAAATAAAATTCCTATCTGGTTTTAAGCTAGCGAAAGGATTAATTTTCGCTGCGTGAATAACATTTACTGATGCACTTTCTTGTACTCGTTTCAGATCAAGTGGAGCCTCATAAGACGTGTATGCAGTAAAAATAAACGGACAGGTATTCGACACCGCTGAGCGAATAGTTTGCGGCCATGTATCATTTTGATTGAATCCCGTAGAACGGTGTAAACCGGGATTAAATGCACATACTGAAATTTTAACTTTATAAAATGTATTCTACAGAATATTATATTGTTTATTACCTATATCTGGTTTTATGAAACTTTTACTTGTAGCATATTGGTGATATAATAAACCATCTTTATATTCAAATGATAGTGATTTATTTTTTACCTTGCATTCTTCACATAATCTAGAATTTAAAAGTTTATTTTTTTATAATATAGTTGAGTTATTAGTTAACAATGTAAAGGGTGTTATGTAAGTGATCAACGCTTAACCAATGGTAGAACTGACCCCAGAGATAGTAAATCTGGCAATAATTTTTATTTAACATACTTTCTACAAGAATTAGAGGCCTTTAAAACTGTTCCCTGGAAAAAATGTTGATTGTCAATTTGACGTTAAATGTTTTTTGCATAGACGTACAATTTTTATTCTGTTTCGGATAAAAATAGAGTAATGCGGTATACGTCTATTTGGAAATAATTCTCTGTGCAGTCTTACAAAAGCACGACTATTTTGTAATGTCTCGCCATAAACCATATGCATGTCTGCATACTCTTGGTTGGCGAAGGTAAATGGCATTTTGAGAATATCAAAAAAACTGAATATTAATTGTACGTCTATGCAAAAAAAAAACATTTAACGTCAGATTGACAATCAATATTTTTTCCAGAGAACACATTGATTTTTACTTTTCTATAAAGTTTTGAACTATGACGTGATTGGTCAGTTTTAAAGGCCTCTAGTTCTTGTAGAAAGTATGTTAAACAAAAATTATTGCCAGATTTACTATCTTTGGGGTCAGTTCTACCATGGGTTAAGCGTTGATCACTTACTTACATAACACCCTGTATAAAATCTTTATTGTATTGGATGTTGTATATTTCTAAAATAGTTATTTATATAATAAGTTGCGAAATGATAGTGTTTTAGGTACACCACGTCAAGTGCCTAAAACACTCATTTCGCAATGTATTACATACAAGATTTTTTATAATAGCGTTTTAAAACAGATTTATTCTCAAATATCAACATTTTGAATTTTTCAAAATTAAAAAGTAGGCAGATGTCAAGTTCATCTATTCGTTGTTAAATGAAATACTTTTAAACACTAGTCCTTAAAAGTAACATTTTACGCATTAAACTGTCATTTTGACGCATTAAACTGTCATTTTTAAGCACTAGTGCTTAAAAGTATTTCATTTAGCAACGAAAATGAAAATCAAAAACTTGTTATAAATCGCTAGTATAAAAAATAATTTAAAAACATTTCAGGCGTTCTTTATTCATTCTAAAAGTTACTTATAATTTCAAGATATGGGTAACCGCATTTTATTGAACATTACGAAGTAACCAGAATATTGAATTGTTTATATTTATTATTTCTTGTGTAATATTAAAATGGTCTACACTATTTTGAAAAAAACTTCACCAATAACAAGGCATATTTTATTCAAACCTACCATACCAAGCTATGGTTATCTAGCGTATCGGGTTACCCATAAGTAACCTGATTAGATGAATATAAAACGCCTTTAGTTAGTAAAAAATAAAAATTAAAAGTGATACAAATAATAAATCCCTTACTTTTTGATAAGCTTTTAACTTTACTAGTTTGTACTAAGGCCCAATTTTCAAATTCAATTTTCACCCATTTCCACAAATCCAATTGACTTGAAATTTTACATAGGTAGATACTTAGTTCTGAAAATATTTTTTTTTTATAGGATTTACTCATGTTGCTCATGTTGCATACACAATTATCATTTTTAGTATATATTAATAAAAGCTTGTTTTCTAACTATATCTTATTAAAGTTGTCAACCCATTATATGAGATGTTGAAAATGTGGTGTAGTCAAGTTTTTGTAAAATTTAAAATACCTAGGGCCGGTATTATAAACGTCCAGTTAAATTTAGTTTCATAGTAAATTTAATAAAATGAACAAATACGAATCAATTCCCATGTTCTTATGACATTTAAATTATTGCTGTCAAAAATTCGCGTTGCATTTGTTCGCTGAATTAAATTTACTAGGAAACTAAATTTAACTGGACGTTTATAATACCGGCCCCTAGTTTATGTATTAAAAGTAAAAAGTATAGTCTTATTTCACGAATAGGAAAGTCCTATGAATGGAATAAGACAGTTATACCCTAGTTGCATACAATTTTTTTACGTTCATTAATAAAAGTACACTTTTTTTTATTAAAATGGGTTTATAAATTACTTGTTTGCGTCTGTTAAAAAATTACACTTTTTTCATTAAAATGGGTTTATAAAGTATGTCTTTTTTAACACATAAAAGTGTGAAAAAGTGATCTCTTTTAACGCAAACGAATGAAATAATGAAATGTTATGACATTTTTTCACACTTTTATTGCAGACCTATAAAAAATTGTATGCAACTCGAGTAAAAAGTCAGAGGATTCGTTGAACTTTCCTATTCGTGAAATAAGACTATAATTTTTACTCTTGTTGCATAAATAACTATTTTTAAAGTCAATAAAAGCGTGAAAAAAGTTTAATTTTTTAACCCGTTTGCGTTAAAAAAGTGTAGTTTTTTCATGCTTTATTCTCTAAAAAAATATAGGCCCGTACCCGTATTACAAGCGCGATTTTATGGAGCACTCTTCTCATAAGAATGTAATGTAAAAACACGCTTTTATTGAAGTGTAACTTCTTTACGGAGGGTGTGCAAACTAAAGAATCGCGTTACGGAAGTTGAAACATGCGTTAGGAAAGTTGAAACACGCGTTACGGAAGTTGAAACACGCGTTATGGATGTTGGAACACTGCGGCAATGGGGTCATGCCACATTTTCTGTTTTATTTTTTTCCTGGAAGTCTACCGGTCACAGTATATGTAAATAATATTTTCACGCCATTTGTGTACATTGTTTTGTAGATATAATTTTAAAAAAATAGGGGTCAATTTCAAATCTCAATGAGGTCACGTGAGTGCATACGTCATGTATCTGAACGACTCCAGTTCACCCTGGCGGACAAAATGTAAATTAAGATTGCTTATAAATGGTTTTTTTGGGTTTTTTAAAAAATTGTTTCCACAAGTTAGAACTGCACAGTTCTTCTTCACCATGTTTTATCATTATTATCATTATAAATGTACAATTATTGCACTTTTATGTATTAAATTATATATCAAGCACACAAACCTGCAATTAAAAATATTTCTCTAATGAAATAATTAAATCTTTATGAAACAAAAAAGATTGAATAGAGCGCACTTTTCCTCTGACAGCTTTATAAATATTTGGTTAGTTTAACTTCGCGTTTGAAGTTTGACATTGTGACTTTCATGTACGTGTGACTAGTGTCGTTGTGTGAGTAGCCGATACATGATGTCACAGAAAATCGTAGCGCGAATATCTTTTAAGTAAATTATGAATGAAAAGTATTATATTTTGGGATGTTTTATGTTGCAATATGGATAATAAGTGTCATAGATTCTATTTTTATAAAAATATTAACAACATTTTTTTTTTGGCATGACCCCATTGAAGTGAAACTTTTTTACAGAGGGTATAAACTAAAAAATCGCGTTACGAAAGTTGAAACATTCTGAACGCTGGCGTCACGACTAAAGCATTATAGTGCGCGCGCACTTTTTCTCTCCGATAGTATAAGTTGAATAGTAAGCAAGCATGTTTGTGCTAGTGATGGGCAAGCAACAAAAATATTTTGTTAAATTATAACACAAAAATGTTTATAAAATATTAGGCAAACATAAAATTTCCTACCACTCTCCTTGGTACAATTTTGTCCCATATCCTTGCTGTCAAATGCAATAGTACCTTTAGATATCACAAAAATAACACAGTCAGTTCCATAGACCAGTTTGGACGTGTACACACATATAACAAAAATATATTCGTACATCGTACCTAATTGTTTCACATGTAGTACTTGCATTTAACTCTGGACCTACCATAATTATTTTCAAATTTGTTAATTCTGGCAAAAAGTGCATGAAAAATGTTTCCCAAGCTTGTAGAGTGCTGCCTTCATAATGCAGTTCAGCTCCTATTAAATGAATTGTTAAAGACTTTTTAACTTTGAAATTTGATATGCGAATTGAGTATAACATTGTTAATGGACCTGAAGATGCTTGGGATATCATTGCAATTTGACAATTATCTATTAAAATAAAAAAATATTACATCAAATTCATGTATTTGTTTAATTAATCCTTACCTAGTTCATCAGAATTTTTTACAATTTGTCTTATTGCCTTTTCAATACCATCATTCGTTTTTAATTCTATTGGTTCACTATTAATTTTCCCAAAATTCATATCATACATAAATAATTTCCTATATGCTTGCTTTTTAACTAACGTGACAAATAATTGTAATTTTTTACACCACTCATTATGATTTTTTGACATATGTCCAAGCATGTTTTTACAAAACCATACCTATGTAAATAAAAATATTAAAATATATTGTTGTTTAATTGTTGTAACATACCTGTCTGCAATTCTTGCAACAATCAAGTTTTTTACAATCAGTTTCATAACAATAACAACAATGTTTTGGAAATAACAATAGATCTCTTTCATATGGATCCAGATTTCTTTGTAGGAGAATTCTAACATTTTCTATTGTTTTGATTCGGGAATATCTCCATTCATCAGGATTGCATATTTTGCCATATAAAAAACCTTTAGAAAAAATTAATACCAAATTTACGAGCCAAAATTCATAATTCAACAAACAAATTGTAAAATCTAAGGAAATGGTGAGAAATTTCTATAAATTTCTTTCAACTAGTTTAAAATATAAATTGTAGTCACAACAGTGAATATGCTATTCAAGTATTTCACGATTTCATACATCGCCTTTATTTGAAATACCAGCTTTAATTCTATTAGGCATTGGATCTCTAAGCACTGACATTTTTCTGTGAGTATTGTCCCATATGTCTTTCAAGATTTTACTGTACGCAATGAGTTTTTACGAAGTTTCTTTTTTTGTTGGCCAAAAGTAAAGGTAGAAGCTAAATCTGGACTAGAAGATGACCCATAAAATGCCGGACGAACTATTATCACCAATCATTTGGCCCAGTTTTTTAAAGTTTTAAGTCTGCATTATAGTAGCTGATAGAATTTTGTAGAAATATGTTACCATTTGTGTAGATTTTATAATTTGTTGAAAATGTAAATCGGGCGAATTATTATGAATTTGGGTTCGTAAATTATATAAACATAAATATTACCTGTATTTCGTATTATTTTATGTATAGCTTCACACATTTTTTTATGTACGGTAAAATGGTTAGCCATATGCGATAGACAACAATATCCAACCATATGACAATCGGAGCAATAATATAAAGCATTTTGCCAACAAACTGCACAGAAACCGACTAAAGTAATATTAATTGCTTCATTTACAACTTTTTTAGAATTATTGTTATTATATATATTATTACTATTTAAATCTTTGTGATTATTATTTAAAACAATGTTATTATTTAAAACATTGTTATTAATCTCATTTTTTGTTTTCTTCTTTGAATTCTGTTTATGTTTCGACGGCATGTCGATACTGTAAGAACGACCGCAAAGTGCAACTAACAACTAACTTTTCGCACACAGAAATAGATTGTACTTATTCCGCTATTGAGCCACTATTGAATTCTTTTGGCAGCCGATATTTAAATGCTTAAGCTCTAATTATACATAAGGAAACTACGCTCGTGTATTCTAATAATAATTTCCTGGATTCATGATGTTTTATGATTCTGGACGATATGAAATATGTATATCTTTAAATAACCGGTAGTTAATAAATTTTTGCATCAGTTATCTTTAGGGAAACATGTAGGAACAATACAGTTCATATACTAATTTAAATTTAGTATATCTCACAGTTAATGAAAACTTTTTTAAAATTTGAAACATATTATTTAAAATTTCAGCTGTTCAGGCGTCTTAAAGTGTTGCCTGTGCTTGAATCGGGGGACTACAACAAATCAAGAATAAAAAACAAATTTTAACATTACAGCCCGATTCACAATAGTATATTAAAGAACAAGTTTTATAAGACATGTTTTTTTCGCACGCGTCAAAGTTTAGAAAACGAGCCTTGGCGAGTTTTCTAATTGACAAGTGCGAAAAAAAGTCTTATAAAATGAGTTCTTTATACTATTTTTTAGATTTTGCGCCTTTTACATACTAAAATATTGTTAAAAACTGCTAATATTAAACCGAGTCAATTTAAGGAAATTTGCAAGTGAAATGTTGTAGTTGGTATCACTGAACTGACCACATTCAATTATTATTTATTTGTCAATTATCAATTAACTAAAAATAAATTACGTAAAAAAGGGTTAAGTAAATGTCTCTAGTACCAACCTTCTAAAACAAAAAAATGCGTGTTGAAATGAAGGCCATTACGATACGCAATTGCGTATCGTAATGACTTCATTATGAACGCAAAATCTAAAAAAAGGTTTAAGCTAATCCTCATTTTTGGATTAGCGAATTCTACTCTAATTTTGACAGTTTATACCTTAAAATATAGTCTAATATATTCCTAGTATCTACCTTTATTGATAATATCATGAAAATTAAATTTTAAATACCGGAATAGAATAAAATTCACTAATCAAAAAATGAGGATTAGCTTAAACTTTTTTGTGAATCGGGCTGTTAAACTTTAATAAAAACGAATATTACAAAACAAAATATTTTCCACCCCCTGTTGCTACAAATATGGAAAATATCTTATTTTTTAATATTATTCGAAATATGAACACCCTGTAGCATATTTTCGTCTTAAACCTACAACAGCGTGAATAGAAGCTGTGACGTCTTCAGGATTCGCATCAGATTTGCCGCAACTTTTTCCCGGTGTACCTTCATGTTGAAACCAAAAATTTAATCTAGCTGTTAATGGAACTTCATCGATCAAAGGAAGACTTAAAATTTCATTTAAATATTGCAGAACGATTCATAAATTTTTAACATTGCCATAGCCACCTAATTTGTTTATTTCCCGGTGTACCATTATGTCGAAACCAAAAATTTAATCTAGCTGTTAATGGAACTTCATTGATTAAAGGAAATAGTAATATTTCATTTAAATATTGCAGAACGATTAATAAATTTTTAACATTGCCATAGCCACCTAATTTGTTTATGTACAACAAATTTTTACATTTTTCAATCTTAATTTTCGATTTGTTTTAACTCCCTGAATAAAATTCCAAAAGAATGGAGGTCACTTCTGAGACAACTGTATAGTTTTCATTACGTATTTCAGCGGCACGTGTAAAGGTAAATTATTTTTGGATGTGTTGAAGTAGTATATTATAAATATTCAATATCATAACGCTAGTTTAATATATAATAGTTATTTTCGTTAAGTATCAAATAGACATTAAAAATTGATAAAACCAATGTTTCGGCAACCAATCTGCCTTCTTCAGTTCAGTTTAATGTCACAATATTAATAAATGAATTTATGAATATAAAATGTAATAGACTCGGTTATAGAGATATAGGTTGGTACGTATTTTCTAAAATTTACAACAAATATGTAGTAACGTACAGTTAATAAAACTTGATATCAGAATAGCTTTTATCAACGTCATCATGTAGTATTGCCCTAATTTTTCTCAAGACTTAGTTCTCCGTTATTTTATCTTACAACTCTAGTCCAGTGCTTTCCAACCTTTTTAATAGCCCGACAACGCGTATGTCTGCTTAAAAAAAGTGAGAAAAAATTTATATACAAAAAGGGGATAATTTATCAGTAATAAAAAACGGACAATTCAATCAGTGGTTCTCAAACGGTATAACAATTTTTTTTTTTTTAAATGGTACCCTATATTATTTTGTAGGTCATTATTTCAGCGATATAAATATAGCATAGGGTTATATAACAAGTATTTCCAGAAAAAGGGAATTAAAATTTAGAAATAATGGTCGCGTTCAGCACCTCTCATCGCTGGCATCGCTGACCTCCGAAGTTTGACGAACACAATGAATGGACGAATGTAATTGGTCCAGCAATTGCATTCGGCAATCATCGGCACGCAGCGGTGCTCATCGCTGCCAGCGCTGCCGGGGTGCTGAACGCGCCCAATGTTACAATATTGAAATAGGCTTTGCAGTATTGATACGACTGTTGCCTAGGTTACATAAATAGTAAAGCCATTAGCCGCGTTCAGGACCTCTCATCGCTGACTTCCGATGTTTGACGAACATAATACACAATGAATGGACGAATGTAATTGGTCTAGCAATTGCATTCGGCAATCATCGGCACATAGCTGCCAGTGCTGCCGGGGTGCTGAACGCGCCCATATTTTTATTACATTATTTCTCATTTTTAATACTATTTTTCTCGAAATAATTGTTTTACAACCCTATGCAATATTTATATAGTTGAAATCAGAAAAAATGTCTCTCTAATGGATTAAAAATGATATAGGATACCATTTAAAAAAATATAATTTTGTTCTATCGTTTGTGAACCCCAGTTTGAATTGGTTGTTTTACATTTGTCAATTTTAAGAACTTGGCCAAGCTCAATAAATTGAACAATAAATTCACCAATTTCTAGTCAACTGTTTACATTTAATTATTTACTTATCATACTGAAATATTAAAATTAATTGAGATGTATCAGTTTTATAATTAAATTGATATATTGGTGTGTTGTTACAATTAGAAGAAAGCGCTAAATAATTGAGGGAAAATATACATGCTCAGTTTCTAACTTATTCAGCAGCTTAAAATTGATAAGTGTAATACAAATGTTATAAACTCAATTTGTGGAACTTTGCTAAGTTTTTAAAATTGACCTAGAAATTAACAGATGTAAGAGCCATTATGTAACTTAGGACCGGTTTTTCAATATCTGATTAAAAATTTAACTAAGAGTTTAATAAACAAAATTAAAACGAAGTGAACTGACAAATGAGATTTATCACTGCTGTCAACAAAACGCTGTAATATTGTTTACTTAACTAGAAGTTAAAATTTTAACCAGAGATTAAAAAACCGGCCTTCAGTGGTTCATTTTTAACAACTGGCTAATAAATTATCCAATAGATATTGATTTAACAACTAAAAATCCAATTTTTTGTTATATATCAACATACTTGATTACATAGTTGTTAAAAATTAACCACTGAGTTATAGAATAGGGCTGGTAAAACAGACTTGAGAGTGGTTAAGATTACTCAACATATAAACCATGCCAGAGGTCAATATCTGTTATTACTTGTGTTGAATAAAAGAAAAAAAATATATATGAATATAAACGAGCTAAGTAGAATGTTTGGATAACAAATATTGCTACAGGGAATGAAACATTTAACATTTTGATAATCGGTGTAATTTTTGTCTGTACGTATGATTCACATTTCAAATAATGTTATAAAGGTATCAATAAAACCCCTTCGTCTGTAATAAATTTACTGAAACATATATACATTTGTACGAAGAAAGAGAAACTTAAATGAAACGAACCTAAACCTCTACATCTTATGTCATGTTATTTATCACTAGAATGCAGCTTCTCTATGGAAAACGAGAGCTGCTCGAGGCGTTGCACCAGCTGCGCCATAGTGGTGTGCGAGTGCTTCAGCCCCTCGGCACTTAGCGGCGGGTCGGGCGTATTTATCGCGGCCCCCAAGTCGAAGTGCAAGCGCGCGAGGCGCTCTTGCTGTTCGCGGATATCGGTCATTTGCTCCATACTGCAGCCTTTGCCTAAGAAGACGACAATTAACACAAGAAAGAAAAGAAGAGGATAGAAAACAAACATTGCTAGGTGATTTCATCATTAGAATAAACAAACTCTCATGTCAAATGTGTCATCATCATTACCGATATCTGTGTACAGGTACATGTGTCTCATTTTTGATGTTGTTTTAAGATACTTCGGGTAAACCAATTTGCACCTTCCACTTTTTCGATCTTCAATTTTTTAAATGGGAACCTAGGTTGAAAGTAGTCCCATCCTTTTGCTTATTTCATAAGCTTTTTGACGATGTCTAAATTCTTTTGTTTCAAACATGAATAAAAGATAAATTATTAATTTTTGAAATTGAAAAATATTAAGAAACAAAAGATAAGAAAACAATTACCGTTCACCATTTGTTTATTTCTAATATTATTTGTTTCAGCTTTACTCATTTTTACCTCTCGCTAAGAGGTAGTGGATTCATGTTAAAAATCGCATATCCAAATTTTAGCACGTTTTAAGGTCACTAGAATACGATTTTAACATTTTTACAATGTCTCCCTCTCTCTCTGTGTGTGTGTGTGTGTGTGTGTGTGTGTGTGTGTGTGTGTGTGTGTGTGTGTGTGTGTGTGTGTGTGTGTGTGTGTAGATGTTGGGGGGACGGTTTCTCAAATTCTATAAAGACTAAAGACCAATTTAACTACGTATTCCTTAATTTGACATTAATGGGAAGAATTGGAAATTTATGTTATTACAAATATTAAACATTTTTATTATATCTTCTATAGAGATAGAGAATAATAAATACATAAAATAATTCGTTGTAATGAATCTCACAGCCCAAATAACTCCATGGAAACTAGTTGAAAAATTAAAATGTTTGTAATTGATAATCAATTTTTTCGAATTGTGTCAAAGCCAACTGTAAAGTCGAGATATAATAATTTAACTAACCCGAAAATATTTGGTTGAAATTTTGAAAACATAATTAATAAACACAGACTAAAAATAAACAAATGATGATTTTTAATAAATTTTTTCATTTGTTTCGTAACAATTTTCAATATTTTTACCTCAATAAATTAATAATTCATCTTTTATTCATGTTTAAAACCTTAGGATGTAAACTTGTTATACAGGGTGCTTGATTTTTCATTGTCCAGCTTATATCTTCTGAAATATTAAAGATATAAGAAAAAGAAATATAGAAAAGTTATTTGATACAACCTGGTCTATAATTTAGAATAAACAAGATTTTTCCAGGGCTTACCAATTTATCAGAAAAATATTTAACTTTGATTTTTTAAATGGAACAGCCTGTATATTTTTACGGAATAAAATTCTAAATAAATTTCTCTTTACAATGATGTATAATAAGTACGGGTTTACCTTTAAATTATGTCTAATAAAGCAAGTAGAAATACGATATTCTATTGTTTATACCAGTAACACCTGTCAAATAAAAGTATTAATAATTTTGTAAATCATCAATGCTAGTAATTCTATTACTTGCTTTATTAGATATTATTTTATTCAAAGGAAAACCCCTAAGTATTCTGTCAAAATATACAGGCTGTTCCATTTAAAAAATGAAAGTAAAACTTTTTTCCAAAAAATTGGTAGGCCTTGGAAAAAAATTGTTTATGCTTAATTATAGATCAGGTTGTATTAAACAACTTTTGTATTTAACTTTTTTTTGTATCTTTAATATTTCAGAAGATATAAGCTGGACAATGAAAAATCAACCACCCTGTATATCGTCGAAAAGCTTATAAAATATTTCAACATAGGTTCCCATTTAAAAAATCATAAGTTTGTGTTAAATAATGTCGAGAATTATTAAGTTATCAAAATAATCTAATTACTCCATTATATTCTACTAAAGAAACAAGGCCAAAATTTGTTAAACCAATTTTTCTCTATTTATCATAATAAATTTTTGTCCATAGCTCAGAAACAAAAGAAGATCGAAAATTCCTGTGGTGACTATTAAACTTTTCTCAAATGTCTAAGATTAAACAAGTTTTTCAGTAATGGAAATGAAGGACTCATATGAACGTTTAATAAAAATTATGGAATCATCCTAGCAATCTTCGTTGTCGATGGAATATATCTCACCAAAAGCTCTCAACTTGCCGGAGTGGAAATCATCGAGAAGGCCAATGAGGGCCCGTTCCATGTGCTTGACGTCAGGAACTTCAGACAGAAAGCAGTGATGTTGAACCTTCCGATCTACTACACGTCTCAACAGCAACACACATACCATACGGCAATACGGGAAAGGAAACAGCCACATAGGAGAAACCAAATCATAAAATAAATCAACCGAATCGAGAGCACCTATCAACCTAGCAGGGCTTAACTCTAGATGGGGGGTGGAGAACTCAGTGAACAACAAATAAACCTGTGCATGGTAAAGTCTAAACTCAAGCTTGCCTCAAACAAGCGGAAACACAGCTAAGAAAGAGAAAGAATATAAAATACAATTCAAATTCCTAGCAGTTCTCGAATTGCCAGCGAACAATATTCGTTATATGAATTACTGTAAAGATTCATGTATAAAATTTCCAATTCGAGCTCTGTTTTACTATAAAAAGAATGAGGTAGTAATCTAGAAAATTTAAATTACCTTTATGTGCATTTCTAGGCCTGGCAGTTGCTGTTTTATTTGAATCTCGACCTAATCTTTTTTCGTTTATATAAGTGACCCTTGCTGATCCTGCACCTGTAGATGTATTGCCTAATAAATAAAAAAAAAAATGTTATTAGGTTCATATTGTACATATTAAAAAATATAATTTTCATGAACAAAAAAAAAGATCCCTAATATAACTTTGTTTTCATTTTTATCTCCCGCCAACCTACATACATAGATAAGGGAGGCAATGTTTTCAGTCTGAAAATTCTATAGTGATTTTTTAGTGCATAAGCACAAAATAGGGTCCCCACAACACGTTTTACTATTTTTACAATGATGTCTGTCTGTGTTTGACGATTTTTTCATCCAAAAATTACTATTTTCCATATTTAAGATTTCTGCATTCATATAACGAGTTGATTAGATTTTGGGTACAATGAGACAACCGGAAGTGGTATTTTACTTAAAGCCCATAACAGTTTTTAATGGAAAAACTATATTAAATATAATTCAAAACTTTTCAAATTTGGTATGTAAGACTTTTATATTAATGAGAACAATAGATTTTTGCTAAAATTTAGTACTTTACTTGAAACTCTGAACAGATTTTCTTGAAAAAATATATTAAAATATGATCCAAAACTTCTAAAATTTGGTATTTCAAACTCTTATATGATTGGCAACAATATTTTGACTATATGATAAATCGGATGTGGTATCCAACTTGGCGCTCTAAACAGATTTTCGAGGAAAAACATATAATAAATATATCATCACAGCATGTTACCCATTTCTGGGTATACCAATCTGCTTTTTACAGAAAACGGTAATGAGAAACATAATTCAAAATTTCGTATTATAGACGTTTCTATTCATTGGAACAACAAATTGGATTTTGTTTACAATGTACTTAAAGCTCATTGTTATTTTAAACATAGAATTGGCGGAAGGTCATGTGGTGGCCACATCAGATTATTTATTTGTACTATCAAAAAGAAAATGATAACGATTGTTATATAGGTTTTGACAAATGAATAAATATAAAATGAGATTAACTTATAGTTTTGTGTCATTATTGAGTGATTCGAAGTCGGTTAAATTGTTTATCCGGAAAAATAAATAAAAATGTATGTCACTTAGATATACCCATAAATGTACTTATTTACCAATTCCTAAAAATCCTTTCCCCACTGATCTGGTCATAGAACTTTGGCTAGTTTCTCCACTGGAAACCTACAAGTTAAACCTTCAGAACTATTTTAACCTACAATATTCATTTCTAACCTTGTTGCTCCTAACTGGAGAAACGATTTTTTCATCTCTAGACACGGTGTAACTATCTTGAGTTGTGTCTTCACCCTCACCTTCTACATCACTCGAAACTAATTGTTGTAACTCATTAGTTTCGTCTCTCGATTCCATTGCGAAAGAAATGATTGTTCTATAATGTATACATTATTAACGGTAGGATTATTCTAATACTGTACTAATTTTTATCACTGAACTATTAATATATAATAAGCGTATAATGTAGGAAGATAAAATTTTTTCAACTCATGTTTAATAATAAACGTCACAACGTCACTTTGACATTTTTATAGAGGGCGTAAAACAGGGTGGGATTTTGTTACAGATCGACAAAACAAAACACATTCGATAGAGTAAATCCCTTTTAGCGCCAAGATTTAGTTCAAGCATGCAATACTAGAGGTCACTACCCAACTCGTTTTTTCTTTTGTTTACATATTTTTGTTTATATTTAATAAAATAATACATTAATTTTGTCTCATATTTTTATTAATTGTTGTTATATACATTACAATTTAAAATGTATCATAAAAATTATTAATCAGACAAAAATAAAAATAAAATATGGCCAGGTGCAAAAGTTCCCGCAATAAAACTTAAACCTCGGTACTATGATTTTAAAGCACGTATTTTTATTGCTTCACAGATATCTGCTTTATATTTATGTGCTCAAATATGTTACACAAAATGAACATAAAAAGAGTATTATTTTTCCACCCTCTGATTTGAGAAATTCACAATTTTGTAGGTATATTTTATATGTAATATTATGTATTAAAATTGAACAGAAACTGATAAAAATAGTAATCAAACAAAATTTCATAAGAAACATTGTTTCAATAGTTAAAAATTATTTGGAAAATAAATGTGTCAAGGTCACCACATTTTACTTAGTACATGTTTTTTTTAAAGAACAAAAGCACATCTAAGATGACTTCTCAAAGATAAACAAAAATCAAAACCGAATGTAAAAGTTGTAAAATACATTTGCGCTTTGGGCATTCTAAAATAAATCTGCCACGATAATAATAAAATTTAGTCTATAAAATACAAGCTACATTGATTTTTCTTTATTAAATATCTGATGTGGACAACACATGACTTCCTTGTACGCCTGTTACACTATACATATTTTGTTAATAATTAAAATATGTATTATAACAGACCCAATCATAAAATTGCACGTATTTGACATAATTTGATATTGACATTAAATTCTTTATTTTTTTATTATTTCTTACCCTAATTCATAGCAAACTTAATTACAGAAACCAAAAAGTACATAATGTTTAAATTTACATATCTCGCTTATACAAAAAACTAATTTAATCATACTTGAAGTTTTCGACGCAAAATTCAATTCTCTAAAACTTTTATTTGAAGCATTTATTGTTAAATTCAAAATAACACCATTTTTTTCAAGAAAAACTGATAATCGCTTCAAGTAAAGTATCACTTCCGGTTTGTCTATTTTAACCAAAGTCTATTATGTTACATCCATTGATATAGAAGTATTATATACCAAATTTGAAAAGTTTTGGATTATATTTTAATATAGTTTTCCATTAAAATCTATTATAGGTTTCAAGTAAAGTACCACTTCCGGGTATACCATTTAAACTAAAATCTATTATGTTATTTTCATTGATATAAAAGTATTATATACCAAATTTGAAAAGTTTTGGATTATATTTTAATATAGTTTTCCATTAAAATCTATTATAGGTTTCAAGTAAAGTACCACTTCCGGGTATACCATTTTAACTAAAATCTATTATGTTATTTTCATTGATATAAAAGAATTATATACCAAATTTGAAAAGTTTTGGATTATATTTTAATATAGTTTTCCATTAAAATCTATTATAGGTTTCAAGTAAAGTACCACTTCCATGTATACCATTTTAACTAAAATCTATTATGTTATTTTCATTGATATAAAAGTATTATATACCAAATTTGAAAAGTTTTGGATTATATTTTAATATAGTTTTTTATTAAAATTTACTATAGGCTTCAAGTAAAGTACCACTTCCGGGTAGACCATTTTTACTAAAATCTATTATGTTATTCCCATTGATATAAAAGTCTTATATACTAAATTTGAAAAGTTTTGGATTCTATTTTAATATAGTTTTCCATTAAAATCAAATATGGGCTTCAAGTAAAGTACCACTTCTGAAAGTTATGCAAGGACCAAAAAGGGAGGTGCACAACTAGATGTTATAACAGTCCTAAATACAAAATTTTAACTTTCTACGGCTTCCCGTTTTTCAGTTATGCGAGATACGTACATACGTACGTACGTACGTACGTACGTACATACGTACGTACGTACAGACGTCACGACGAAATTAGTCAAAATGGATTCAGGGATGCTCAAAATGGATATTTCCGTTGAAATCTGGAAACCGAATTTTTTCGCGATTACAATACTTCCTTTACTTCGTACAAGGAAGTAAAAAATAAACAAATAGGAGTAAATTAATAAAATTCTTTCAGTTGCCAATCTGGTAACCCGAGTTCGATCCCGGCCAGTGCAGACTTTTAATCGCACAAAAGTGATCCCTGTGGTGCACTCTCCACATCAGCGATGAGTGCCCGTGAGGTGACGCCTGGTAAACGTGAAGTAGATACTGGCACACCCAGTCATGGGTAATATGCCGTGATGATATATATTTTTATTCAATTTTGACGTTTTAAACTGTCATTATTAACTCCATAGCAATAACAACTATAAGTAATATTTTATTCACAAGTGAATTAAAATTTTTTAAATCACTCTCATAATTTTTTTTAACTCACTCTGCAACAAATAATGCATTTAAAATAACATCAGGCACGAAAATAACACTCACCACAGTATTTGTTAGATATTATCAACCATTTTCATTCTTTTTCGCAACATAAATGACAGACAATAATGTTTTTTAAATAGATGATAGATGATTTGATGTCTGTCATCGACGATTGTCATGCACAGCCTACTAACTGATTAGTTTTTTTTTTTTATTTTGCCAAAATTAAATATTATAATAGTTTTTTTTATTATTTCGTCAAAATTGAATAAAATATTGTACAAACCACGTAAGCTAAGAATGTTTATTCACTCGAAGAATTTAACTCACTCGCCCTTACGGGCTTGTGAGCTAAACTTTCTTCTCATGAATAAACATTATCTTAGCTCACTTGGTGTATAAATATCTATTATTTAATTTACTTATTTCTAGTAAAACAAATGGTCATTACCCACTTATTTTTATGTTCGCTTTAAAATAAAGATTTTGAATTATAATGATGTATTTTTTTAAATAACAGTGCTCGTACAAAAAATATTGTACAAACCACTTGCGTGAAGACGTCTTCCATGCATTCTCGCAATGGGGTATTCCACTCAATTTTTTTTATCATTTTAAATAAAACTTCAATCAGTTTTGAAGCAATTCATAGTATTAAAAAATCTTAATTGTTCCTAGTTTAACAGTATTTTATTTTCGAGAAATCAGTGTAACGTCACATTTCCCCTATACTTGTCTTTCTCACACACACTGCTCTGAATACGATGCGAGAGAAAGATAACAACTGTATGACGTCAATTTTCCCTTTTAGCAAATGTGAAATATCTTGTAAAGTAATTATTTAAAAAATGTTTTCAATGTTTTAACTATTATTTACTGATCCATATTTTATATTAAATTGAAATTTTTTAATTTTTTTGTTATGGTGGAATACCCCATTGAAGGCATTCGCTCCTTATAGACTCTTGTGCCTCAAAAATGCTCTCAGGCGGGAGCTGGAACATAGTCTTCTCACACTTACTTTGTAAATAACTATTACATTTAATTACAATAATTACAATTAATATTATTCCAGTAATCCGGATCCGGATTAGTGATGCTTTACTGTATATTACTCTGAAAAAGTGTATTTATATAAATTTGAATTCCATCCGAAGTTATTTATCCCCTATGTGAGTTTCATCTGTAATCAATCCACCAACTGGCAGTTTCACACGGAAAAACTTTAGTTTTTCTCGGAAGTCCGATGGAAACATTCCAGAGTGCGGATTTTCCCGTGGAAATCTGTTGAGCGGGAAAACAGGAAACGAGCGAATCACTGACTAGAGTCCGGAACATAAATCACTTCCGGGGCCGACATCCGACGTGGACGAGTGAACGATGTTCTGCGATGGGAACCGACAGGTGCTGCCCGAAACCGGGCCCCAATAGGCGTAGCGCCCACAGAAGGGAGATTGTTTAAATAAATGTATTGGAGTTATAGCAAGTTAAGTTGAGGAGATTATATGGAGGGTATAATAATAGTTTAGAGAGTTTATGTCATGGAATCTTGGGTTGAATATCGCAATTCGTAATACGCACTACACTCAAAATTATCTAAACTGATACATATTGAAACAATATTACATTCAAAAGGATCTACGTGCCAAATATTTATTATATCTTTCTTCTTTTCCTTATACCCAAGGTGGGTGTCGGATTAGACGTAATTCTTCTACCTCGTCATTTTCACTATACTCGTTTCGTGACCGATAGTTGGTGTTCTTAGTTCATGCGACTTCTGCGACAACTACTGATTGCTATGCAACCAGTGCGGCAGCGGAAATAATCCTTCTACAGCTAGCACATACATGTTTCCCATGGACAACTGGTCAGATCGTCGCATACAAGTGCGATTAATGCCTGATATGGTGACATTTTACCAACTACGCATTTAGCCGGCCGGCAGATTCGAATTGGCTATCGTAAACTACTCAGTTTTAAAAAGCCTTAAAATAAATGAAAAAATCTGTTGTGGCCAGCACAAAACCTTCCGTCAATTCGATGTATTTTGTACATATCCTATACCAAAAGTTCCTAGAAAAAGATTCTATATATCCTGTATAATTGTAACAAGAACGCACTATTTTTTACATATCCATACTGTAAGTTCCTTTGAAAAGATTCTAAAATCTAATAAAATTTGAATACGACTACGAACGTACATTATGTATTGCACTTAACACTTCCTCCTGCTTCAACTTTTCCCTATTTTATTAGAAGTCGCTGTTTCTTACTCTTCTCTTACTCACTCCTGTCCAAAGCACCTTCGTGACACAGTTCTTCCTCTCTCAAATCTTCTGCTATACAGTCCTTCCATCTTCTCTTTTGCCTTTCTCGTACTTCTGGCATTATAAGTTCCTATCTTGAGGCGAGGCCGCAAATGCAAGTCACTGGCGAGGGACACTCTGTCACTTATATCACTTTCAGATCATATACTTTCCACTTTGGTTTTGCACTTGCCACTGACATCTGTCAATTAGATTTTTTTTGAATATATCTGTTGTTTTCATAATTTTTGCAAAGCTGACTGATTTTCGATAGTTAATCTCTCTTAATCTCTCTATAACTCTATATCTATTGAATATGAAGGAAAATGTATAATCGAACCGTATAGAGAATAAGATATTCTTTCTATTGATAATCACATAAAATGTCGAAAATGATATTTGTCTGCGATTTTTCAAGAAAAACTGTTAAGAACTTCAAATAAGGGTACTTCCGGTTGACCAATTATAACCAAAATCTAATCAGCTATTCATAGGGTTGTAAGGAAGAGGAATACGAAAGAATAATAATTTTTAGAATTGTAGTTCTGGAGTTATCGTCAGAGAAAAATTTGTCACACACATACACACATACACGGACACACATACACACACACACACATACAGACATCATCGTAAAACCAGTAAAATGGTATTGTAGGGACCTTAAAACGTACTTATTCATTAAAAACTCACCACCGAATTTTTTGACCAAAGACAATACCTCAATATAAAAATTTTATAAAACATGAAGAAACAACAAAATACAAATACAAAAAATAATATTTTTTCTTCTAAAACAATGATACACAAAACTGTGTAATTTGTACCGAAAAATTTCTTGTCCGTGTCATCTCTTCCGATTTAGTGGGTGAGATGACACGCTTTCAAATTTCGCAGCGAAAGTGCAAAAACAGCTGATAATCCACAAATGTAACCCTTATTCATATAACAAAATAAGAATCTTGTTATAAAAACTAGGTAAATCTAAGTTACAACCAAATATATGACATACTCAAAGAACTTTCGCACCATACAAATAAAACAAATTATGATACCTTCCCTACGAGAATCTTTATCGAGAAAATTTCAAAAATATGATTCAGTGACACTTATGCACTATAATATACTACAACCTCGGTATCAACTAATACGCGTAGAAGATAAATTGAATTAACCATTTAACTTTCCAAAAAGCACAAAACTGATCTCTATGATTTGGTGGTAAAATTTTATAAATTTATTCTTAGATGTAAAGTAAATCGAATTTTTCGATTTCTTGAATATTTGCATGTATTGCTTGTTCTTTGCAGAGAATATTCTCTGGCTAGAGATTTGCCTGGGAGAAGAATGATTCGTCGTGGAATTGTAAAAACAAAATCCACCGTAACAAATCGAAATTTCCATTTGAGCAATCCTTTATTTTCGTCTTTATTTATTTACCCGGTTGTCCGCAGCGGCGCTCGCATCGCTTCTTTGTGACGGCCGGAGGGCTTTTTAAATTCAAATTAGCGCTCATTTAAAAGTTTTTGTTTTCTTAAGCGCAGCAGCGCCGCCTATCTGCATAAAACCTTTTGAAGTCGTAGACGGGCGCGTACCTTCGCATGCCTCCGGGCTCCGGCACTGGAAAGGGATGAGAAGAGTTTGCAACTGCCGCCATCTTGGAACGCAACGGGGATGAAGAGGATGAAGCTGTTTCACTATTTTGACAGGCCACATGACTTAGAACAGCTTATTTTATTTGACGAAATTAGGTTACAGTATAATCGGAAATTTATTTTTTCTACGATCGATAAGAAAAGGAAGCTTTTTGCACGTCATTTGGTTACAGAAAATGAATAAATGTAGATCTATTAATTTGCTATTAATAGTAGGTAGTATGCAGACCACACATTCAAAATTTTATAGATAGGTAGGGGAGACCGGAGTTGGTTGTCACAATTTTTGCTTTTTAATTTTTTAAGAGGCAGGGTTTACAGTTACCCTTTTTATTATTAGCCTATCCATTAGTGTGTACCCGTAGCTCTACTTTCCTGCAGTTTTGAGACCATAGTTTTAAGGGGTTATTAAAATATTTTTTTACCTGAGCTAATTTTTGTGAAAATCTGCCCTCTCTGACATTTAGGAACTTCCTCATACAATGAAAAAAAATCTGATGTGGCTAACACAAAACCTCCCGCAATTTAATTTTTATTAATTAAAATACATACCTACGTATTTATTAATGCTGCAGACTGTTCCATTGCATATAACTATTGCTCTGTTTACTATTTTCTTTTTAAAATGTCACTATTATTAATTTGAAGTGATTAGTTTTTTGACAGTGACTTAATTTTTATTAATTTAAATACATACCTACATATTTACTAATGCTGCAAACTATATAAGTTCCTTTGCATATAACATATAACTATTGCTTTATTTACTATTTTCTTTTTAAAATGTCATCATTACCAATTTCAAATGATAGGTTCTTTGACAGTGATATTTACCTGCTTGTCAGTTACAGGTTACATTCATTTGAAATATGAACTGTGAAACAAAGGAATTGTGTTTATCTTAGGCATAGGGATTTAAAAGAAAAGTTGATTTTTAAATTTATCTGTAAAATATATAGAAAAAGTATTAATGTATACCTGTAGAATATTCAATAATATTTAATTGTCATAATGACAAAATGCGAAAAAATGGCATTTAATGGTATTTTTTGAGGAAAAACCATTATGAGCTTCAGATAAGGTGCCATTTCCGGTTATCCAATTTACACCAAAATGTAATGGTATCTTTTCATATTAGAATAGGGTAGAAATACAATACATACACACATACACACATACATACATACATATATACATACACACACACATACAGACATCATCGTGAAAATGTTAAAATTGGATTCTAGGGACCTTAAACGTGGTCATTTCCTAAAATCTCGATATGTGATTTTTAGCACGATCCCTATACCTCCCTTACCAAGGGTAGCGGGAGGTAATAGATATAATTAGAATTATATGTGTGCAGAAGACATGTTAAATATAATAAAAAAACAATATTTGGGTAAAGTTCTGTATTTTTTTTTGTTATAAAACGACGGTTCGATAGCGAAGTGCAATGCAATACGTATATAACAGAAAATGGAAATGGCGAGAGATATTGTGCTGGCCATAACAGATTTTTTTGTAATTGTTATTCTGTCTATTCTCTATTAACAATTATTACTTAAATGATTGTAACTTGTAAACAAACAAATGAAATCGTAGGTTTAGATGTTTAGAATGGCAGTAGGTCATGTCATAGTGAACGTTGGTTAGATGTGTATAATTCTTCATGCGATGTGCTAAATGACTATTAATTAGAACAAATTAGCATTCCACTAAGCTACAATCAGATGAACGGATCGCGTTAACGAGTTTACATCCGATACTAACATCTGGCTCTCCGGACGTTCAGTGCCGTACGTTTCGTGGGGTAGAATATATAGCAACAATATGCCCATAAACCATAACAAAAAATAATAAAATGTACACTTTATCCTTAAAGTACTACACAATAAATAAGATTAAGATAAAAAGAACATTTTTTTAATAATTACTTTGCGAGATATTTGAATTTATTTCCAGGGGTGCAGATGACGTCATACTATTGGTATCTTTCTCGCGCAGCCTACTACAGAAACTGGTGTGAGAAAGATAGCAATAGGTTTCTTTAAAAATCAAATGCAGCTATACAAAAAACAATTATGACTTTTTGATACCACGAATTGCTTCAAAATTAAACGAACTTTCATTTAAAATTATTTTAAAAAATTGGTTTATGGGCCTATTCAAGGGAAAAGGGAATACAAAAATTGTTACTTAACGTACGTGGGTTTTACGTTAATTTGATAAGTTGTCACTTTTAGAACTATACGACCCTATACATCCATTACTGAGTTTATCAATTTGTTTTTAGAAGAAATTATAGAATTAGCTTACTTTTTAAAAGAATTAATATTTACTTTTCTATTTCGATGTCTTTATGAGTCTATAAACCCAGTGAAAACCAAGGCCGCTGAGAGAAATTTCGGGCCCCGGTACTCTGACTTTTATGGGCCCCTACCCAGCACTCCACAACAGATGGCACTGTGTAAAATGTAACAAAAATGTTACTAAGTTACCGGGATATTTAAATTATAAATTTTAGTTTGTTTACTAAGTATTTAATCTATTCAATAATGACAAAAATTATGAGGTAAATATTATACGGAGAAAGTATTTATTTTAAAAATATTAGTAAAATATTTTATTTTATTATAAAAAATAATATTTTTTTTTTGCTCAGGGCCCCTTGATAGAGGCCGGGCCTCGGGTAATTTACACCCCCTGCATCCGGCTCTCGTCAGCCCTGCTGAAAACACTTCGTTAAAGCCTATGGCACACTTATCGATGAGCATCAGAGAGCATCGATGAGTTCATTGATGAAACAACAGTACGCATCCGTCATCGATAATTTTGTGTTTCATCAATGACAAATACATATTTTTTTTCTCTGACGAAAAACTGAAAAGTTGGTAATATTACCAGTGAAATGTTCCTATACCGTCGGTTTTTAAATTAATATTTCCCTAGTTTATTGTTGTTTGACACAAGTCAAAGTGACGTGAGGCACAAAAGATACGTGTGAAATGAGATACATTCGTTTCATTGATGATCTTCGATGAAAATAGCAGCGCCGCTATTTTTCGTCGATGACGGGTGCGTTCTGTTGTTTCATCAATGAGCTCATCAGCTCATCGATGCTCTCTGATGCTCATCGATAAGTGTGCCATAGGCTTAAGACGTTCTATAATCGCTCTTTTCGTTTTCTAGAGGTGATATGACTGTTTCCAAAACTGACAGATGGCATATAACCTCAAATTGTTGTGTGTCAACAATGAATTTTCATCTGTGAAGCTAAAATTTTTAGCGGGAAGCGTTACTAAACTGATAAAAAACACCAAGTCATATTTTTGACGTCACAGTTTTTAAAAATCTAATAAAATTATAAAATTTCCTCAATAAATAGAATTTTTATCTCGTTTTTTTCACTCGCACTCGACCAAAAAAGTACTTCCTTGTTACTCGAGTTGTATAAATTTTTTTTACGTCTGTTTAAAAAATGACACCTTATTCCTTAAAATAGGTTTATAACCTATTTTAATGCAAACGGGTGAAAGAATGAAATGCGATGGCACTTTTCACACTTTTATTGTAGAAGTAAAAAAAGGTGTATGCAACTAGAGTAAAAAGTGTCTTATTTTAGTTACGAAGCATAAATATTTTTTTTTGGATTAACAGAACTAAAAACAAATGTGAAAAGGTATCTATAACGGCAGCCGGCCGTTAAGGTTTATAACGGACGCCAGCATTGTCTATAACGGCCGTTGGCCGTTAAGGTTTATAAAGGACGCCAGCAATAAAAGATCAAGTTAATCTAAAAAATGACAGTTTCATGAAAAGCTGTTGTCAGAGAAAGAAGAATTTTTAGAAAATATGTGTAAATTTTATGTTATTATGAAATGAATTTCAGATCAATATTTTAATTTAATATTTATCAGTCTACTCGTATATTCCAAAGAAATATTTACGTATTACTGGAAATAAAAACCAGTAAACAACACAATGACGCATCTTGTCCGTAATTCTTTGCATATCTGCGTTTAGCAGAAGTCATTCAATTAAAAAATTAAATTTCTGTGAAAATATAAACACGGTGTGGTATTATCCGGAGTGTACTCCGTATGATTCGGTCATTTCTGTATATGTGTGATGGTCTTGTGCAAACAGAAGCCCACTCCAATGATTACAACTTCATTTCCACAGAAGGTATTAAAACTGGTAATACTGTAACTGGATAAATATTAGTAGATGCACGTGATATTTGTTTTAGTAATGTACATTTCAAATGAGTTAGTGTAATTTACATTCGTCATATCACGAGAAGAATAATTTGTTTTTTTATTAACTTAATATTTCACCCTGGAATAAGTACAGTCTGTTTGTATTTTGATATTAACTGCTTGAATAAATTATATTTTTGCACATATCAAAATTAATCTCGTATATAATTCATTCTTCTAATGAATTAAAAATGATACTGTATACTTTTAACAAAAGTTATATATAAAATAAATTTTAAGAGTCATATTTGAATGTAATTTTTCGTTGTTGTATAAATATGGACTGATGCTCAATTTTTTCCCTTCTCCCACCCTGTCCCTTGCCCTGCAGTGTTGCCGCTTCCTCATAACTTAGCATTATCAATTATGACCAATAGAACTGACAACAGTGTAGAAATCTCCAGTCCATATTTATTTGACGGCAAGTATAATACTTATCAAATGTGTTATTATTAACACACGGCTTATTTACAATATTTTTTCGTTCATCATATCAAATTGAAGAAAATCTAATTTTATTTCAAAACAAAAATTTTAAAGTTACAAAATTTGACTCGGAATGGGGAAGTTTAGCATGGTAAAAATTCTACATAACATACTATTTTCTCACAAATATAACACAAATGACTGCTTAAATTGAAATTAAAAATTAAAATTATTGCTCCATTTATTTATAATTAATATTTTTTGGGTAAATTCTAAGTACGTCACAAGTCAGTTATGCGCAAACTCAGACAGAACGGTGAAAGCGAACCACTTGAACGTAGGTTGAACAACACCTCAGTGTGACTGGTAACCGCAACCGCGTGCGTCAGTGTATAAGCGACATACGTTGTACCAAGCCTCTACCGACGTCATCACAGCTTAAAATCGGCTTTTCCGGAAAATCTGGGCATTTTTGAAAAAAATAAAACATGTTACATCATTTTTCAAGTCATTTCCCATGGAGTAAAAGAATAAAAAAAAATCGCTAAACTTCCCCATTGGTGGATCCAAAAGACCATCCGCTCACAAGTATTTCAGCGAATACGGATCGGAGTTGATTCTTCACCCATAAGACCCGTAAGATCATAAAAATCGAAAGACCTATAAGAACCGTATGACCCGAAAGAATTATTTGATTTGTAAGACACCATTATGAATAATTTAAATGTGTATATAATGCAATAATGAGATATGTTCTCGGTGCGGCAAAGAATGCCCCTTAATGCACGCAATCATCGCTTCACATAACGGTAAGTGCGAGGTCTTAAGGGTCATACGATTCTTGTATTCCATTTGGTCCTTGTGGGTAGGTTATGTTTTTGCTTTCTACGCCATATTAAATAGTTATTTACATACCAAATGCAGGAACGTCTGGTTCCCGAATGAGTGTTGCGAGCGAGCCCTGCCATAGAACGATTCCGGGAACCAGGTTCACGCAAGGTTTGTACAATATTTTTCGAACGAATTTATAAAACTAATAATTAGTTATTTTTGTACAAATAATATCATTTATTAAAACAAATTATACACATACATTGGGCGCGTTTAGCGAACGCAACAGTTGTCAAAGCGGAAACTGATTTTTCGCTGAACGTTACCGCTGAGTAAGCGCTGACTCTCAGCTGTTTGTCAGCATTGTAAGCGGTGAATTTTTACGCTATACCGTGAGTATTTTTTAACGTGAAACATTGGGTTTGTCATATCCATAGTTACGATTCGACTTTTGATTGACAGCAATGTATTTGCGTGTCCCATTTAAAATGAAACATAGGGAACAAATTTGACAGATGTATTATAATTTAAATATTGTAAGAAATTTACCCAAGTCAGAAAACCACTCAAGAGCACTAAACATATTTCGGGCACAAGATGCATACAATATTTTTTCTACTACTAAATTTAATTTTTAGAAAACAGGTATAATTATTTAATCAAAATTAACCTCTAATGACATCGTGTCAATATGACAGATAACCGCTATAAGTTACGACTTGACATTTGATTGACAGCTATGAATTTAACTGTCTCATTTATAACATAGGGAATGAATTTGACAGAAGTATTATATTTAAGTATTGTCAGAAAATCACTCGGGAACAAGGTGCACACAATATTTTTTTCTACAACTAAATTTAATTTAGAAAGCAGGTAGAATTATTTAAACAAAATTAACCTCTACTGACGTCTTATCAAATGTCAAATTCGTTCCCTATGTTTCATTTTAAGTGGGACACGCAAATACATTGCTGTCAATAAAATGTCGAATCGTAACCATGGATATGGCAAACCCAATGTTTCACGTTAAAAAATACTCACGGTATACAGTCAGCGTAATATTAATAACGTAAAAAGTTTGACGATAACAGCTTAAATACGTGGAATAACTCAAACATAAACATCGCTTATCTAGTGGAGACCTGGGAAATTGACGTTTCGGATGTTGCTTCGGCGACGCGAAACAACACATTTCAATGCATGAGTACGAAATAGTTATTTTCGTAACAAGTTATGAAAAATACCAAATATCATGCGAGTGTAAATTGGCGCACGACGCGTAGCGGAGTGCAAGTCAATACAAACGAGCTAAGATATTTGTATTTCATACAAGTTATGAACATTATTTTTTAGACGAGCTTAAATAAATTTTACTTTTTTTACAAAACTGAAATTTAGGTTCAAACGTACGGACAGCTGACAAATGAATAATGTATACATATAGCCACAAAATAATGACATAGTAACCTAGCAACAGTGTCAACTATTACACACTAATGTCATATGTTCAACTTTCAGTGTTAGGATACTACGTTGATATGTCATACTTATCACAATGGTCGTCTAAAAAAGAAATTTCGGTTTATTAATAGCAACAGCCATGTAACTTGTTTTCTAGTTTTCATAAATTATGTATAAACGTCAAACATCAATTTGACTCATGGAAAATAAATTCCGTATTCTTTTGTAACTATTTCCATAATAATATTCTTTTACAATATACACACGTTTCTCATTTTAATAAATATTCATTATTTAATTTATTTCTTGTCCATTTGTTAAATTGACATTTGATGTATGAAATCTACAGAAAAGAAAACAAATTTCATGATCATTGCTATTAATAATCCAAAATTTTGGAATTTCTTTTTAACAATGCGGATAAACTAAAAACAGAATAAAACATGTAAAAACAGTTTTATAATAACTTTTAATTGTGTACAACTTTGTACTCTACAGTTTTTGCCATTCATAAAACTAAAATCCCATGTTAAATCCCTATGTTCACTCAACCGCTACCACCCTGCATTTACATTAATTTAGGTTAACAATAATTAGAAACCCGCTGATTTATTTTTAAATGATTACTCTCAATATTTTAAATATATTTCAAATTGGATAGAAATGCTAGACTGGAAATAATTGCTGTATGAATAATTTGGGGATATACGAAACCATTACTTAAATTGTATGTAGTTTCTATATATCTCTGTGTTGGTTGTGTGTACATATTTGCAATAGATTTCCCATAATCCATTTAGACATGTTGACAAACTGTTTCTTTATCGCTAAGCTAGCTACCCTTGTCCTCTCTGCAGGAAATAATTACCCTTGCTATTATTATTATTGCCTGCTCTCATATTTATAGCCAATATCCGGACTTCACTAGGGTGAAAGTAGAGGTTACAGTGGCGTGCGTGGTTACGCTAGTAGGGGTATGAAATTCGATAGTTTCTAAATTTAAAAATCCATAAAGAAATAGTACATTTTATTATAATAAAAAAAACCTTTTATTTCAATACTTACTTTCTTGTAAACTTGTTTTACCATTTATCATCAAAATGTAAATAACAAATAGTTTTTTTCTTCAACCGTATTAAAAGGCTATGCTTTTAATACTGTTTTTTGTTTTAAAAGTTAATCTTTTTGTTACTAGTATAAAAATGTAACTGTTGCTAGGTAACACTTTTACTTACATGTATTAAAAATATACCAGCATAGTAATTTCAGAATAAATCACTGCATGAAACGATCATATGCGCACTCGTAAACTTCACGCGATTTTGATGGCAATAAATTTACCACAATTTCTTTTGCACTTTCTTCAATATCAAATGGTAAATCAGATTCTTCAAATCCAGATATTTTAAATCAAAATTTAAATGCAAATATGAATATTTATACAATTTTGCTACTTGACAGCACAGAATAAACAAATATGTAAACAAAACAAAAGTCATGGCTAACTACCCGCTGAGCTTTACATTTCGAAAATTTGTCTTCATCGTATTTAGATGTATGTATTCATCATATTTATTTCGGTTGAAGAAAAAATAGTATATGTTATTCTGATTAAAAGTGTCTTTGTTTGATTCGCAATTTTTGTTTCGCTCGGCTTCGCTGCGCTTCGCCTCGCAAATGCAAACTAGTTGCTCATCAAACAAAGTCTCACTCTTAATCCTAATAACACAATCTACTATTTTCTACTCGAAACATTTGTAAATTTTTCTTCTTGTAAAAAAATTATACTTTATTTACGTGTGACATAAATAACTATTAAAAATAGATCTGTTAGGTAAAGGTCACACTGCATCGATCAATATCCATCAATCCACGCGCATCAACTACAACCAACCCTTTTTTCTTGTAAGTGGTTACACTACTGCGTCGAGTGGTAAAAAGTAAAATGTCATTTTTAAAATTTATTAATTGATTAATCTCGTTGACAGTCTACTTCTCTGTCAGTTTCGCTTTTGGCAATGAAAATAAACAACTCAACAGTTTAGAATTTGACAGAATATTCCCTCAAAGAGCACTGCGCATGTCTGTTTCCATCGAGCAACATCGAGCGCCGTACGAAAATAAAACAGGTTTGAAATATCAAATACCAGTGGAAAATTCAATAATCTTTAATTCTTATAACATAAATCGCGAAAAATGACATTTAAAGGTATTTTTATTCTTATGTTGCATAAATAACTATTTTGAGCATCTAGTAAAGTGCCAAAATCGAATGGCTTCTTTTCATATTTCAGTTAGAGCGTTATCAAAATCCTTACACACACACACACACATACATCTTCGTGAAAATGTTAAAATCGGATTCTTGGGTGGTCATTTACAAAAATCTCGACATGCGATTCCTATAGGGCACCTGCACCTACGTCACAACATGGCGGATGATCAGCTGATCTCGGGCAACCAAGCTTCAGTTTAACACTACGTCTTATGCAGCGAATGTGTTTTCTGTACAAGAAATTCAGTTTTTCCTAAATTTATACATGCTATTTTAAAATGTAATTAGCCATAATTAAAGATAAGTGTATGAATTATTTACTAGTAAAACAAAGCAGTGCTATGTTTAATATATTTTAAAAATATTAAATTGAAATAAGTAGCTTGTAGCATCAGGTTGTATTATATTCATTTGAGTTTGTATAAGTTTTTTTTATGTGTATTTTTAAATGAAAACATGAATATTGAAATTAAAATAAATTGAATTATTAGATTTTTTTAATTTATAAAGAAAATTAAATTTGAGATATATATATATCTTCGAGTTCATTTTTCTTATTGTCATATTGTATATTTTTATTGTATATAAATGAGCTTAATGAGTTTATACGTTAAAAATTTATCTTTGGAAGCCAAAGTACGTTAAATCGATAAATTTAAGTGAATACATAATGTAGATCCTTATACATTGACATTTTTTTGACGAGAATTATAAATGCCTTTTAAAAATCAATATGAAATCAATAATAACCTATCTAATTTTTAAACCTTTGTGAGAAACAGACACAAATATATATATTTTTTCTGTTACTAAAAAAAACTTCATTCAAAATTTGTAATTCTGTCGTTTAAAAAATATTTTTTCATGTTTTTACCTCCCGCTACCCTTGGTAAGGGAGGTATAGGGATCGTGCTAAAAATCTCATATCGAGATTTTAGTAAATGACCACGTTTTAAGGTCCTTAGAATCCATTTTTAACATTTTCACGATGATGTCTGTATGTGTGTATGTGTGTGTGTGTGTGTATGTGTGTATGTGTGTATGTGTAAGAATTTTGTTTGCACTCTAACTCAAATACTATCATTCAGAAAATTCTGAAACTTTGTATTTTTACCCTATTCTAATAGGAATAGAAGCCATTAGATTTTGGTGTAAATCGGATAAACGGAAATCGTACTTTACTTGAAGCTCATAATGGTTTTTCTTCAAAAAATACCATTAAATGTCATTTTTTCGAATTTTATGTCTAATGAAAATTAAAGATTATTGAATTTTCTACAGGAATACATTAATACTTTTTCTATATATTTTACAGATAAATTTAAAAATAATTTTTTTTGTTAGTCGCGAAGCCTAAGATAAAAACTATTTCTTTGTTACACAGTTCATTTTTTAAATGAATGTAACTGACAGTAAATGTCACTGTCAGAAAACTTATCACTTCAAATTAATAATAGTGACATTTTCAAAAGAAAATAGTAAATAAAGCAATAGTTTTCTGCAATGGAACAGTTTGCAGCGTTAGTCAATAAGTAGGTAGGTATGTATTTAAATTAATAAAAATTAAATAGCGGGAGGTTTTGTGTTGGACACATCAGATTTTTTATATATATTATTAAAGAAAATTACATATATTTAAACATTCATACAATATGTTCCTATCCGATTGTTTAAATTATTTTATATGCAATAAAAGTATACACAAAAAATAGGATTGGGTTAGTTTAATTTAATAACCTGGAACTCATTAAATAATAAGAATGTCCTGACTAATTTTTTACGGAAAACACTCATATACTCACTTTTACACACTCTAATCAGTTTTTCCCAAATAAAACAATAAGTGTAGTAAAAAACACAATAAAAGCTTACGGCACGATATTTCTCCGCAAGACACAATGCAAACTGAAGGTTTGGTTGTCAAAGATCAGCTGGTGGCCGCCATGTTGAAACGTCACGTGCAGATGCCCTATTTCTCTCTTATCAACAGGTTATTAACCCCATTGCAAAAGTAATTTATTATCAACAAACTAAATTATTTCGTCCATATACATTATTAAAAATGATGAATGATTGCATTTCATTTTTAGAGTCCATAAAGTGAATCTGCGGGCAGAGTAAAAGAAATCTTAGGTATTTACCCCCATAATCGAAAATTAGACATCTGTAAATAAATCGGACCCGCACGATATTTTTCACTTTAGAATTTTTGTCAATTAACATGGAATTAATTGTGACAGCCGAGCCGGCTCTCAGTATAGCTAATTACTTAATTGAAACCGTAGACGATCTGATGATAAAAATACACAGTTGCACATATGTGAACACCATAAAACTGAAATTGATTCGCCCGTATCTTAACCGATTCCCAAATTTGATAACATCGGAGAGAGAATTTCATTTTATATTCTTATAAATAAATATTTTACGTTATTTATTTTTTGAAAATTTAAATTATTTTTGTCTAATATCCTGCTATAACAATCATTTTTAAAATTCTAAATTGTCGAATTAATTCGCGCGGTGATATTTTAAATTTGTCTTGAGCCCTTGAATGAGTCTGCTGGTAAATTAATATATACTATAGTACAAGTCACCAGAATTCGAGGGATCGTAATAAACCATTTAAACACCTCTCAATTACGTTTATAAAGAAACCTTAAATTCTATGTGCCATAAATAAAATTGTTAACATTGCCGCTGGATTCCCAAGTATTGAACAGAGTTGGACTCTGTCCTAAGAAATATGATTAAAAATTTTGATAATTCTAAAGTAACACTTCTGATTCAAATAGACTTTTCTAAAGCTTTTGATATGGTAGATCATAATTTGTTATTAGCTGGAGCGTGTTACAGTGGTGTTCGAGTTATTTAGTAAATAGAAATTTTAAAATTGAAATGAATTCAAATACACAATCAGTTTATTCAAGAGTTTTCCCATCAACTCGAGGAGTTCCACAAGGATCTATTTTAGGTCCACTGCTTTATTTATTGTACGTCACCGATTTACCAAACTCATTAAAAACCTGCTCTGCACATTCATATGCAGATGACACTCAGATTATAGCGACAATAAATACAAATGAAATTCATAATAATTTGAAGCTTGTAAACGATGACCTTGAAAACTTTTCCACTTGGGTCAAAAATAACGGGCTGTTAATTAATGCAAGTAAATCTTCACTACTAGTATATGGCACAAATGAAACACCTACAGTTATTCTTAATGGTACAACGTTACCACGGAGTAATGTGGTCAAGAGTTTGGGTATGCATTTTGATCAGAATCTCACGTTTCGAGAACACTTATCAAAAAAATTAATTTCTGCTAAACTAAAGCGCAAAATGTTATACCAATACCGTAATTTACTTTCATCAGAGATAAAACTTCGTCTTGTTAACTCGTTGATATTTCCTGTATTAGAATATTGTGCTTGTGTTTATATACCTAACTTGAGTCAAAGTGATAAGCGCAAAATAAACCTTTTTCAAAATAGCTGTTTAAGATATGTATTCGGCGTTCGGAAATTTGAGCATATCTCTCAGTACCGTGTTGCAGCTAATTTAAATGTAATTGAAGATCGTTTAAAAATTATTTTTCTCTGTCTAATACATAAAATAAAAACTACGGGATGTCCAAAATATTTGTGTGACAAGTTCGTATCAAAAGAAAATAATTACAACTTACGTGGCAATGATTTGTATTCAATACCATTATTTAATAAAACGAAATTTAAAAGTTCATTTTCTTATTTAGCTCCTACATTGTATAACAGTATTTCTAGTAATTTAAAATCTCTAAATTATAGTGCTTTCAAAAAACATATACAAATTTATTACAAACCTTAATTATGAAAATATTTGCTTATAAAATGAATGTTCTCTTATTGTAATTTCAATTATTATAAATCAAAACTATTTCTACATTTTTCTGTTTTCTTTTCTTTTCTCCGTTTTTCGGAGTGATTTTTGTATTACATAAGAGTACAATTGGTGTGAGACTAATTTTCGTAGTTTTTAATTTAATTTCGGATTTAGTATAGTGTTTTTTTGTTAATTTCGGTAGAATTGAGTTTGATCTTTCTTGTAGTAACAATTTAGTGATAGTTTTAATAATATTTTAGTTAATAGGGTTAATTTTAGTAAGTATTTGTAGGTTAAGAGTATTTTAGTCATATTTTAATTAACAGTATATTAGTTTTTTTTAATAAAAAAACATTTGATTTCCTTTATTTAGATTGTATTTCATTGCCGTAGTTGTACATATATTAATTTCTATCTACATAGCTTTACTTTTATTTAATTGTTTTTCTTTCATAATGAACAATTTTCTTTGCTTAGATTTAGATACTATTTGTATAGATTTGGGAATTGTAGTGTATCATCTAGAAATATGGTGGAAGGCCAGCAAGTAATAAATAGTGGCCACATAATATTATGTGGTAAATATTTTCGGAGAAAACTCCATCGTAACTTTAACCTATAAATTGCATATCTCCTAATTTCTTCATTAATTTTTTAAAAATCAAAAACTTACCTGTTATATTAGCAATAATTCAGATCCTACTAAGAATAAAACAATAATAGTCGAAGATAAAAGCGTATTAAAATTCGTATACAAGTAAATACGATCCCTGAATAAAACAACTTCCTTTGTACATGTACACTTCACTCAGTTCAGAAATCTGCCACCAGTGGCGCATTGTAATTTTGAAAGTTCAATAGGGAATGCGGCGTCTAATTTATATTTGGTTTGAGCATGTCCCCCTATTTTAGAGACACCTGTATGAAATCTGTCTTTGCACATACTGGTTTTCTTTCTTCCATAAAAAAAAATCAGCACCCAGTGCAGATCGAGAGAATTCGCGGACTGCTAGCTGAGCATCGCTCCCTGTGAGAAGAATCGATGTAGGTGCAGATGTTAAGGTCATCCATCGTGCGTTCTCGTGACACGAGGATTATCCCGGCCGTCTTGATCCGTCCAGATTACCACAAGATGGTGTGTGGGATACAAGCACAAACCCTAACCTCAACATACCCAGATTACCACGAGATTCGAGTCTGATTTTCTTTTGTTCCAACTGGGAAATAGATGACGCGGGTGTTGAGATGTTTTTCATTTAACTGGTTTTGTTCGTAAACAACAAATGAAATCAGGGAAGATAAAACAGAGTCTCATTTATAATTTTATTAAGGGGTGAATTACAACAGGTCTTCATTATTTTAAAATAGAAACATTTTAATTAAAAAATATGATTTATAATTTTAAAAATCTGAATTTTTTTCTAGGATAATGTTTCATTTATCGTATTTGAAACTGGAAAATTCAACGCGAAAAATTAATTGCGGTAAAAATTTGTTGCTGGGAAATTTACAGCTGGAAAATTTATCGAGAATAGATCACAAGAAAATAGATCGTATTAAAATAGGGCTGTTGCTGTAACAAGGCGAAATCCAGTGGCATTATTTTATTGGATTTTTAAGTTTTAAATGTTTCTACGTGACAATCGACAAAGATGTTCGAAATTCCATTTGGCCATAAATCTGAAGAGAAACCCTTTTCTAAATTTTGTTTTTGTCAAAAAATCTAAGAAATTATTCTACCGTAATTTTGTTAAAACAGTTGTCACTAGAAATTTTTGGGAGTTCAAGTTTAGAAAGTCAAGTTCAAGATGTAATAGAGATAATATGTAAGTTAAAAATCTTTAATTAATAAGAAATGTAACAATTAAAACTAAAATGAAGTCTTAAAGTTAAATTATAATGAAATAAGAAAAATCCCTTAACCTTAACAATAATTTTTAAAAAATTATATACGTATTTCGAGATCTACGTTGTCATTATCAGTAGAAACTACAAAATAGTAAGACAGAGAAGTTAAAATTACTCAGCATTCAAACCATGCCAGATGTCAAAACAGCTCCGTTTAAAAACTATTTTTTTTTTGCTTTTCAGCAAAATCACTCAAGCAAAAAATTCGTGCAAAATAAAAATTTGTCGATAAAATCAGGAGGTCTTGTGATATTACTTCTCAGAATGTAATTCATTAATCACGTGACATGTTTTCTGCCAATCAGCATTCAGAATCTCCCTAGTTACATGTCTATCATAGCGATGATAAAAAATAAAGAAATTATTACCTTATTTATATTCGTCACTAAGGGATTTTTACAACATTGACAGTCAATTTTAACGAAAATTCATTATATTCTTTAATTAAATATAATATTATAATATTTCCAATTTTAAATGGCACAAAAGTGACCCCTGTGGTGCACTCTACACACCAGCTATGAGTGCCCGTGAGATGACGCCTGGTAAGCGCCCACACGGTAAAATATATCATCATCATTACCGATGTCTACATGTGTTGTAGATACTGGCACACCCAGAAATGGGTAATATGCCGTGATGATATATTTATTTATTAAATATAAGCTCGTGATATGATTAATAATCGAGGATATTGCTCGTGAAACCGAAGCAGCATATTTCGTCACTTGTGAAATCTTCAGTTCGGTTCCACCCGAAAATATCATCGTTAGTAATCATATCACTTGTTATATTACGTATGAAAATAACACGAAATAAGCTTCATTCGTTTTCGATGTTGGGGCTACAGTAGTCAGTATTTCCTAGTGGTCGCCTATCTAAGAAGTAACGATCAATTTATTGATTATTAAATTTCATGGAAGAAATTTTCTGGCGACCAATTTTCCCTGCGTTCAATGTTTCAGCGACCAATGTTCCTGGTGATCAATTTATACGTGATAAACTTTCCGGATCGTATTTATATCACGTATTAGAAAAAACAAGGTTTTTGAGTGTTAATTATCGGGTGAGAGGCGTAAGGATTGGCGGTATTAGCGTGGGCAGTCGCAGTGGGTATCGTGGGAACCGGCGCGAACAGATTCTCTCTCGCCTCATCCTCAATCGCGGAAAACTCTGTGTCATTCCGCCTCCACCCGCTAGTGCAATTATACCAGACCAGACCAGAGCAGAGCAACACTTGCAGCTCTTAAATCACCCAATTTACAACTACTAACTCACTGATTCTTAAGGTCACTTCACATTTACAAGATTTCGACGTTTTCTAAAGTACCAAACAGCTTTTGCAGATTAGATCAGTAATAAAAGTGTTTGAATGAAATGTATGGACAAACATTTTTATTTAATTTTACGACCGAGTAATCACAGTGACGATCACATGCAGACTACTAATGATACAAGCTTTGATAAAAAAAATAAAAAGAATTTTTGAATTTTGATTGTATTCATTTCATTTTTTTCTGTCACATTTATTTACCATATATCAGACTACAATTCCGTAAACCATTCTGGAATGAACTTTTTAATGCATCTTTCTACACTTCTGATTAATTAAAAATTTCTTGGCAGAAAACCGATATTTCAAATAAAAATTTAATTTTTGATCCGTGAGAACCCGAACCCCGAACCTCCACATATCTATCTTCTTAATCGTTAAGGCCATTTCTATGTTTATAAATTATAGAGTTTAAGTAAGTCAGTATAGTCTAAGGCTATGTCCGATGTCGCATTTTGGCATTTAGTATTTAGGATTTAGGTCTTCTTCACATAAATACAACTCCGAATGGTACTCTAGTGATATCCATTGGTTTGTATGGCTCCACTTTAGAACAGCAAAAATGTATTATACAATTCGATTCAATCTGATGCTTGATAGTAAATGTTAATATTATATTTTATAAATAGAAGCTAAAAAGCTATTCTTTGACAGTAAATTTGACGTTTTGTACAAATTACAGCAACGAACATGATTTGTTTAATTAGTGCGCGTCAACTGCAAAACCCTAAAATCTAATTCCTAAAATCCTAAATAATCACTAGATTTAGGGCACATATATTTAGGATTTAGATATTAGGGTGATAAAAGTGCAACATCGGACACAGCTTCAGTCTGTAGTATGAACAGTTAGTTCGCATAGTCAATAAACATCACAAAACTACAAATCAGTGTTTAATTTTCGTAAACATACGGTGGTCCTCAGTGGCTGCTTAAGGCGTGAGCCACTTAGGCACTGGCTTAGGGCGCCTGGTTTTTTGGGGTGCCCAAAAAATATAAAAACTAAAGACAAATATATAAATAAAAAAAAACAATGTATGGAATATATACCTGTCCTGTATTATTAAATTTTGGAGCCTCTCAAAGTTAGTTTTGTGTAAATAAATTGTGTAATTTATTGAACATGCCATTGCGAAATAATCAAGTCAGGAAGAAATGATACATAAATTTCCGATAGTGAAGGCACGGAAATGTACCATATAATTTAATCATTCTTGGATTTTCGTTAGTTGTAAATTCCGATAGGTTTTTTACCTTCCATCACCTTTAGGTAAGGAAGGTATTGTTGTTCAAATACTCTAAAAATGCGTATACTTACGTAACATTTTCTTTACAATTAAATAATACTACTATCAAGTTTATATCTCTACCAATTGTTGAATTATTGCCCCAAAAGTCAATATAGCGCACTTTTAGATAAAAACTTCAAAATTTTCAAAAATCTATTTATCTAGATACTTCTCAATGCGCTGATTCCAAATTTTGAAACCGCAGGTCGATATCTCGTTTCGTTCTCGAGATATTTAGATTCAAAGTTTTGTTCAAAACTGTCCATTTTTGGATAATAACCCAAAAATGGGTCAAGATATGAATTTGGCGACAACACCATTCGATTCTACAGACATAAATACATAAGTATAGCATAATTTTTACCCAACCGGTTCATTTTTTATTAATATAAGCTTGAAAACCCTGAAAATGATCAAAATCTGAAAAAATCGTAAGATTTTTGCGATTTTTGTCCATTTTCACTTATTTTGCTTTAGAGATTGTATGCGATGTTCAAAAATTTTGAAAATTGGTGTACTTAAGTAATTTTTCCCGTAGAATCGAATGGTGTTGTCGCCAAATTCATATCTCGACCCATTTTTGGGTTATTACCAAAAAATGGGCAGTTTTGAGTAAAACATTGAATCTAAATATCTCGAGAACGAAAAGAGATATCGACCTGCGGTTTCAAAATTTGGAATTAGCGCATTGAGAAGTATCTAGATACATAAAAATTAGATTTCTGAAAATTTAGAAGTTTTTATTTAAATGTGGGGTATTGACTTTTGGCTCAGGGCGCCTATATTATATCTTGAGCCGGCCCTGGTGGTCCTTCGAGTTTGTCTCGGTTATTGTTCCCTGGATCCATAACATGTTCGAGTTCTTCGAACGGGACGCATCTACATTTTTTCGGTCTTACAAACCGGACGCAACAGATTGTAAACTAGAAAACATCGAATATTTGTTCACAGGGCAATTTTTCTTTTAAATTCTACTTTTCATTGTCTAAGTTTGTTACGAAGCATCACCCTGTAGAATTAAAGTACAAATAAAGATGACATTTGATACCTCTTTTTGTGCTGATGCGTATTGTGTTCAATTTTAAGCTATTCTCATAAAATTGCATCATTTTGTTTTTATTTGTGGAAGTATTCATCCACACCAGCAGATTTGAAGCCCTGACGCTGGGTGTACATGTGTGTGAGACGGAAGTAGCAATATCAATTAATTCATTTGACTCTGGTGGGCTATTGGGCGCTAGAGCGGTACCTACATAAGCGGACGCGATGATAAATCAAGCTGGTAAACAACACACATGATAAAAACAATTCAGCGTTTCAATTGTTGTGGCGCCCGGCTGTCTCACGGCTTGTCCCCTTTCCCCTTGCACGCAACTATGAATGGGACAATATCACACAAGATAAGTGTCAATGAAAATGTTACAAATATTTCTCTCACAGCAGAAAATGAATATTATTAAGAGTCAACCCTACAATCCTCAGTTAAAATTTTAAATTCCAGATAAATAAATAATATTAATCGGATTACTGACAGCAATTTTCACCTTCCGTTACCTTTGGTAAGGAAGACATTGTCTTTGGGCAAAAAAATCAGTGGTGAGTTTTAATGATTAAGCAAGTTTTAGGGTTCCTAGAATATGATTTTGCTAGTTTTACGATGACAAATTTTTCTCCAACGATAACTCCGATACTACAATTCTAAAAATTATAATTCTTTCGTATTCCTCTTTTTTACCTCTCGCTAAGAGTGAGGTATTGGATTCATGCTAAAATTCGCATGTCCAGGTTTTATTGAATAAGCACGATTTAAGGGCCCTAGAATCCGATTATAACATTTTTAAAATGATGTCTGTGTGTGTGTGTGTATGTGTGTATATGTATGGATGTTGGAGGGACGATTCCTCAAAAACTATAAGACTTAAAAAATATTTAACTGCAGTTTCCTCAATCTGACATTCCTGGGAAGAGCTGAAAAGGTTTTGGTAACAATTGAACAACCGAAAGTAGTAATTTCTTAGAAAAATTCTTCTAAATATAATTTTTTGGGAGTTTTTTTTATTAAATATTGAAGAACATAAAATTCTCCATCTAATACACTTAGAATTTTTATTACATCTACATCAACAGTTTTAGTGACATTCTATATTTAATCTTTCTTATTGTTTTATTAATTAAATATTTGAAATTATAGGTAAAATTGTGGTAAAATGCATATATCCATCTGAAATACCGCCAATCTGGTTAATGAATTGGAAGAATCTCTGACTTTTAGAAACTTCCTCATACAATGAAAAATAGATATAATTATAATTATATGTGTGCAGAAGACATGTTGAATACAATAAAAAAAAATAATTTTTATTAAATATTGAAGAACATAAAATTCTCCATCTAATACACTTAAAATTTTTATTATATCTTGCATAGATTTAGAGATAAAGACACTATAATTTATAGAGTACACTAATCGCAGAGGCTAAGGCACTAAGGAAACCAGTTGACAAATTCCAATGTTTATAACATGACACATATTGTCAAATATCAACAGTTTTAGTGACATTCTGATAGCTTTTTCTGGGAAGTATTTTTAATTTTTCTTATTGTTTTATTAATTAAATATTTGAAATTATAGGTAAAATTGTGGTAAAATGCATATATCCATCAGAAATACCGCCAATCTGGTTAACGAATTGGAACAATCTCTGACATTTAGAAACTTCCTCATACAATGAAAAATATATATAATTAGAATTATATGTGTGCAGAAGACATGTTGAATACAATAAAAAAAATTATTTGGGTAAAGTTCTGTAATATTTTGTTATAAAACGACGGTTCGGAAGCGAAGTGCAATACAATACTTATATAGCCTAATATGAAAATGGCGAGAGGTATTGTGCTGGCCACAAAAGATTTTTTTTACATCCATATGAAGAGTTGATTAGATTTTGGTTATAATTGGTCAAGTTTGGAGTTCTTAACAGTTTTTTTGAAAAAACGTAGTAAAAATTGATGCGTTTGGCTTTAACGTAAACCTTAAGACGTGCAGGCTATCGTATCTATTGGTAGTTCCTTCACTGTGAAGGTGTACCAAAAGAACATTCTAGAAGCTGTACCCATGAGCAACATACTCTTTCCTAGCAAACACTGGATCTTCTTGCAGGATTCAGCCCCGGCACACAAAGCCAGAAGGACGAGCCAAGCCTGGCTGCTAGCGGCCGAAGAATGGCCCTCTGGATGTCCATACCTCAACCCTTTGGACTAAAAATTGTGGTCTGTGTTAGGAGAGAAGGCATGTGCTAAACCCCACGGAAACTTGGCCCAGCAATACAAAACGTATTATTATTTTTACAAATTTTTAGCAGCCTATACACCATGTGACAGTAGGGCGAGTTTCTTTATTCAACAATTATTCATGCGCTGAATATCATCAGCAATTGAAAATGAAGTCAAAATTAATAGCAGATGGATCCGATGGATAGCCGCTGTGATCGAATAAAGAAACGGGTTGCTGAAAAGTGCGATGAATCTCCTAACCTTAAATATCAAATGACAGTTAACCAGCAGTTAACAGATATGTAAAGTTTTATAGTTAAAAGAACTGTCGCTCTATTGCAATCAACAGATTCTTCATCGAACAATGAAGAATTTGATATGGAAGTCATACTGATAATAAAAATCATCTACATCTGACCATCTCCTTTTCGTAGTGAACGAGATATAATGTTTTTTTTTACTTCTCGCTAAGAGAGGTATTGGATTCATGCTAAAAATCACATATCCAGATTTTAGTGGATAAGCACGTTTTAAGGTCCCTAGAATCCAATTAAAACATTTTTACGATGATGTCCGTATGTGTGTGTACGTGTGTGGATGTTGGAGCCACGATTTCTCGAATACTATATGACTTCAAAAATATTTAATTGCAGTTTCCTCAATCTGACATTCCTGGGAAGAGCTGATTAGATTTTGGTAATAATTGGACAACCGGAAGTAATAGTTTAATAAGAAAAATCTTCTAAATATTATTTTTTGAAAATTTATAATATAAAATATTAAAGAATATAAAATTCTCTATCCAATACATTAAACATTTTCATTTTGTCTTCTATAAATTTAGAGATAGATTGAATTATAAATACAGGGTGTCTCTTAAATAGGGGGACATGGCTTAACCACAGATTCCTGAGGATAAAATAAGACGATTTAACCAAACTTGCTTCTACCGGAAAGTGTACCATTTAGCCAGAATTCTGCTTCAAAGTTCTTCGAAAAAAAAATAATTTTTCTTATAACAATCGGACGCTTTATTCGATTTGGATGAAATTTGGTGTGACAATTTATATGGTTATAAGTAAGCTTTTAAGGTGATACTTGTTATTATTAGTGAACCACTTGTGTATGAAACTTAGTTGTTCCAGCATTAATTAGACCACAACTTTTTAATGGCAATGCCGAAAACGTGAAATTATTTTTCTTCAGAAAGATACATTCAATAGTAAACTTTTCTCTCTCTGTGTAATTTGTGATATCTGTTACGGTTCACACAGAAAAAATAAAATATGAGTGTCTGCACTGCTAAATATTCAAAATAAATTTAATCGAGTAGTCTATCCAAATGTCAAACAAGTAATTTTTAATGACAGTAACAATTGTTTTACGGGTTGTCAAAAATTTTCTTCGCAATATTCTAAAATTAGTACATCCGTTTGTTCGGCCTAAAAATATTTTACTACCATTATTATAAATAAGACGATTACATATCTCAGCTTACTCCTAAACAAGTTGTGAAGATTGACAACTCGTTACTCTCATTAAAAATTACTTGTTTGACATTTGGATAGACCGCTAGATTAAATTTATTTTAAAAATTTAGCAGTGCAGACACTCAGATTTTATTTTTTTCTGTGTGAACCGTAACAGATATCACAAATTACACAGAGAGAGAAAAGTTTACTATTGAATGTATCTTTCTGAGAAAAAATAATTTTACGTTATAGGCGTTGCCATTAAAAACTTACGGTCTAATTAATGTTGGGACACCTAAGTTTCATACACTAGTGGTTCTCTAATAATAAGTATCACCTTAAAAGATGACTTATAACCATATAAACTGTCATACCAAATTTCAACCAAATCGAATAAAGCGTCCGATTATTATAAGCAAAATGAATTTTTTTTCAAAGAACTTTGAAGCAGAATTCTGGTTTAATGGTACACTTTCCGGTAGAAGCAAGTTTGGTTAAATCGTCTTATTTTAGCCTCAGGAATCTGTGGTTAAGCCATGTCCCCCTATTTAAGAGACACCCTGTATATAAAATAATCCATTCTACATATAATGAATCAATTAGCCTATGGAAACCAGTTGAAAAATTAAAATGTTTATCATTGTCATAAATGTCAATGTCAAAAATCCAGACTGAAGACTTTTTCTGGGAAGTACTTTTAATTTTTCTTATTTTATCATTAATTAAATATTTAAAATTATGGTTAGATATAGAATTCGTACAAGGACAAGTGGAAATTTAATAGAAATATAATATGCTGTTGTTATAACGACGAATAGATTCCGCCAACATCTAAAATTGATATAAAAAGAAAGGGGATTAATTTATAAGCCAAAGTATGTAGTATCAGTGTCAACTAAATACGCGCTTACAATACATATGTCATCATATACCCTTCCGAAATACCATCAATTTCGTCAATGAATTGGAAGAATCTCGAACATTTAGAAGAGTAGGAGGAAACATGTTCATAGAATGACTTGAAAAATAAAGAATAAAGTAAGTAGAATTTTTTGTGTGTACCAGATATGTTAAATACAACAGATTTTTTGTTATTTGAATCGTGCATTTGTTTTTCGTTGCATAAACTTACACCAATTTCCTGTTACACCACACAAATGTCAAAAATATAACCTAAAAACATTTCGTTAAACCCCCCACTATTGATCCAGCGGAAATCGTAAAATCTATCGGTAGTCAAAGCCGATGCATGCGATGAATTAACGATGGATAGTGCGCGGTAATTAGAAACGGTATGTTGAATTTCATCTGCAATTCAACAGTGAATAAAGAAACGATGTGATGAATTTACGATTCACGAGCTCTACTCATCGGTGAAAAAAAAAAAAAAATCGCCTGTATTTATGAAGATTACCTGATGAAGTGTTGCTATTTGTAATATTAAATTAACTTATATTTGTGTTTGTAACATTGAAATTTCCTTTTTGTATGAAATTAAAAGCCACAAACCGCAGTCCTTATTTGTTAATCACATGCAGACCGCTCTGTCGTTCCTTATACATAACACAACATGGAACTGCGTATCCTAACAATCAAGCAGCGAGTGCATTCGTTAGCTTGTGACTCGTGACTCACTCATCTTGATAATGAAGGAGAGTAAGTGATGTAATACCGGACCAAGGATTATGTCATCATAGTCCAAGTCCTTACACGGGGTCAACAATTTGGATCATGTTTTGACAATGAAAACAAATAATAAGACTATAAAAAATCAGAACAGTTATAGAATATTTAGAAACATCTATTATATAAACAAAGCTCTCTTTTAGTTTCATAGGGCCAGTTTTACAATCTCCGGTTACAATTTTACATAACTCTGAGTTAAATAAACAATATTGAATCGGATTATTGACAGCAATAATCAATTTGTCATTTGACAGCGCATTTCGTGTCAATTTTGTTTATTTAACTGACAGTTAAAATTTTAACCAAGGATTGTAAAAAAAAAATCAATCATTCTCAAGCAAGGATGGGGAATTTTAGAAATATACTACAAGATTAAATGTTCCCATGAAACAAGTTTATTCTACGTTAATAGTATATTACGTTCCAAGTTAAGAAAGTTTACCATACCAGTAATTACTTTTCTGACGCAGTGCGTACACTATTTTTTCGTATTTTATATTAGTACTAGCTGACCCGCCCCGGCTTTGCACGTGTAAAGCTAGAATAACGATTAGCTACACGTCTTCCAGTAATTTTTCACATTTACTTCGGAGATATGCGCCGCGTAGGGAGCCGGAAACCTGCCTCGCATCGTACATGTAACAGAGACTACGCCCACTGCCCAACCGATCCCCGCACCGCACCTAACAGTGCCATATCTAAACATGTCACGGGTACTTTTACTCATGTACATATGATGCAAGCTATCTCTCCGACAAATATCAAAAATCTGTCAACAGTTAAAAGATAAAAAAAATAATTGAAATCATCCCCTATTGTACCGCCTTGACGGATGATTTTTCAAAAACGCTAAAACACTCTTTATTTCTTACCAAAAGTATAAATAAGAATTTTTATATCTCTAACTTGAGAAATGATGGGTTCTCCATACAAACTTTCATCCCCTATTTCACCCCTTCAGGTTTTATTTTTGCGACAAAGGTAGCCTATGTGCTTCTCCAAGGTCCAATCTATCTCTATACCATAATTCATCAAAATTGGTTCAGCGGGAAAAATGATAGATTCTCCATACAAATTTTCATCCCCTATTTCACCCCCTTCAAGTTTTATTTTCGCGACAAAAGGTAGCCTATGTCTTTCTCCAAGATCCAATCTATCTCTGTACCAAAATTCATCAAAATTGGTTCAGGGAACAAATTATGGGTTCTTCATATAAACTTTCATCCCCTAATTCACCCCTTCGAGTTTTATTTTCGCGATCAAAAGTAGCCTATGTCCTTCTCCAAAGTCCAATCTATCTCTATACCAAAATTGATAAAAATTGGTTTCAGCGGTTTAGGCGTGAAAACGTAACAGACAGATAGACAGACAGAGTTACTTTCGCATTTGTTATATTAGTACGGATTAAAATTAGATTTTTTTGCGGCATAATATTCTGAGTTAAAAAGATCTCAAAAAAGCATAGTAGTCTGATTCTCAGTAACAAAGTAACTCGACAGTTTTTGTTTTTTGTACCTTACAACCTCCAAACAAATTAATTTTTGAAGATCGATTTGCAAAACGATGGATCTAGATCTAGATGATGAAAAGAACATTGAAAACGATTTAAAAGATAAACAATAAAAAATAAAAATAAACAATTCCTCGTGTGAAAATGTATTTTATTGCTTAATGATTCAGCTGCAGAATTTTATTCTCTATATTTAAGGGTAAAGCATATTAGTATATTATACGCCAAGGTTGCGAAGATAATCATTATTGACCCAGCGCCTATTGTAACCCGAGGGCGAAGCCCGAGGAATATAAGGCGCCTGGTCAATAATGATCTTCTCAACCGTGGTTTATATACTATTTTTTTCACTACTAGCACATAAATTCTCTTTAAATTTTTTTTTATTGATAATAATTTTGCCATGAATAATATCGTTACTTATTTGTTAATATTCACAAAAACAAAGTAGGCTGCATTTGTTTTTATCTGACGTTTTGCACATTTCGCTGGTTTGATAACCTCACTTATGGGCCTTGATTTGTATTTGATTTAATTATTTAATAAAAACACTTTGTGCTGTTACAGTCAGCAGCCTTACTAGTTTATTATTATTTTTAAATAAATCTATTGAAATGTATTTACCTACAAATATAAAAAAAATAGTGATTTGTTTAATCCTACATCTACAAATATTTCACATTTCCACCAAAACAGCACAGTGGCCAGGCGAGGCGGCAGCGTAGGTCAATTTAAAATTATAGTGGCAAATTTAAATTATATACTTAACACCTTTCTTGAGTTTAATGAGTTAAATAATATTTGGATTTGGAGGCTTGAGTTTGATTGAAAAGTGACAGTTTGTATTATAGACCAAGGTTAATAATAAATTATTATTGACCTAGGTTACCATGGTTACAAGCAAGCGGTAGTGAAAAACAATTTCTCATGTCAAATAAAGGTAAATAATAGTGGGTTCCTAGGCTAGTAGTGAAAAAAAATATTACGTTGCCTTTGTAATTAATATTTTTTTATTGTATTCTAAATTTATGTCAAATAATAATAAATAAATATGTATATATTTCCCATTATTATTAATAATAAATGTTGTAATATTTTGTGAATAATTTTCAAAGTTGCAACATTCATTGCGGTCGTGTTCGTCTCTATTCACACATTTCCACAAAGTGATGCTACTAACAAACTGTCGTCATGCAGCTAATAAATTAATTTATGTGTGAAATCTAGGAGGCCGAGTCACGAGATTCGCACGCCCTCTACAGTGACGCCATGACGTCACCGTCCGCTTGTCCGCCTGTCCGTTGTTTCGCTGGACGGATATTGTTTTAATTGTTAATATCTTCCTGCCAGCAGCAGCGGTCAGCGCTAGCGAATGTTTGCAGCGATAGCGATACGAGCGACTGTCACTTGTCGCACAGTAGGCTGCGATGTTGGTGACGAATAGTAAACAATTTCATTGACAGTGACTTGCTGGTTGATGGGGATTTCGGACATTGGCGTACGACAAAGACAATAATGTCATTAATGTCACAGTATATAAAAATGTAATTGATTTAGATTTATTGATCGATATGTGTGTTTCTATCTATCGCAAAACCAGATAATAATACGTAAATATAATTATTAGTGTTCATCAAAGAAAAGATAACTATTGCCTTTCTAGCAGGTCAAGAAATCAAAGAAAAATGGCGGCTACTAGTTTTTTAAAACTTTTATTATATTAACCTGTTAATAAAATCATATGTGAAACAAAAACTTCTTATTTCTTGTAGGCTCGTTACAAAAAAAATGTACTTACAACTGCATTAAAATTGTTCATAAAGTAGCACAAGCGGGCGATAAAGTATAATACATGCAGGGCGGTAAAGTAAAAGCCAGGCGACTGGTAAACAAAATGTCAAAAATACAATTGGAAATATAATTAACAATTTATTTTTAAAAGATGATATCATTATGTTAAAGCTTCACTAGCTTTTATTAGAATTATTAACAGATTTTTTTCAGAAATTGCCTTCAAACTCCAAGTTTGACATTAAAAAAATCACAACTGAATACTTATTAATGCAACGATTATTGTTTTGTGGCATGGCAACCTGGCCACGTAATATTTTTACATAGCAACAAGCATTAATAGTTATTTATGATATAAGAGTTAAAAGTGACATTTTATGAGTGAGTGGGGAAGTTTGTGAAACGAGGCGAAGCCGAGTAAAAAAAAACCCACGAAAGAAATAAAATCACTTTTAACACGAATATCATACACTATTTTTCCTACGACCCTAGTTATGTATTAGTAAAAACTAAAAATTATAGAATGACATTTATGACAGGTCATGGTGTATTTGCTATGAACAACTGAAAATTGTTTATTCTAACCTCTACTTCCAACAATATTGTTTTAAATTCCAATTCTTCAAGAGCCTTGCAAGGAATTACTATAAACAATTGTGATAATTGTACTATAACAATAAACGTTTCAAAATAATGTGTACTTCTGATAAAATACCTATATAAATAATTTCAGTGCAAAAATAAATATAAAATGAAACTACATATATTTACTTATGAACACTAAATGTAACTAAATTTAGTTCTTTTTTAACACTAGTGTTAAAAGTAAATTTGTTTTTTACTTTTAATCCGTTGTCAATGACAACGATTTAAAAGTATTCACTGTGTTATAAATTGTTATTTTTAACTTGCTACCGTTAAAAAGACTACTTTTAACAGTGGTCGTAGGAAAAAGTATTTAAAACAATTTATAAACATTTCATTTCATACCTTAGACCAAAGGAAGTTTAAGACTGGTTTATGTAAACTGTAAATTTAAGTACTTACCTTAGCATTAGCATTATTTTAACTTTGCATTAATAATTCAAGTATAGACAAATTCGTGCTGCGGTGCATGTAGTTATAACCTTAACCTTAGCATTATGTCGTAACCCTAGAATATGACAATTTCTGAATTTTATGTATTAATGCTAATGCCGACCAATAAGAAGAGTTCGAGGACGACAGCGTCATTCTGGAGATATTCCCGACTGTTAATTTGACATTTGTCATCATTGTTATTTTTGAATATTTCTGTCACATTGTATTGACTAAAAATGAGTGTCAGTAAAAAAGATGTCCAAATAATACAGTTAATTAAACAATGTAGATATATTTATGACATAAAAAACCTGTCGATTTTACAAACAATATGACATTATCGGTCTGCTCTTATTGGTTTGCCCTAAGAAGTACATGAATCGGACAACGTAATGTAAAGTTTAATGCAAAGTTTAATGCTAATGCTAAGGTAAATTCATAAGTTTATAGCTTACCTAAACCAGCCTTTGCAGTCGGGCTTCAAATTTCGTCCGCTGGCGTAAACCTTTTCCTTCGACCCTTTATACGTAAATAACTATTTGATTCATTTTAGTGCAAAAAGAATTTGTTTTTTATTACAGTTATTAGAGATGCACTCGATTTCGAGCTTTGGCCCGGCCGGCCCGAAGCCCGCCTCGATTTCGAATCGATCATCGAGCCGGGCCGAAGATATTTTTTATCGGGCTGAATCGGGCTAATCATTTTCAAAAATCGAGGCGAGTCGGACTTTTGATTTTGGCCCGGCCCGAAAATCCGAGCTTTTCGGGCCGGCCCGAAAAATCTTATAGTTCAATGAAATACACAGTTTCCTTACTATTTTAATGAAAATGGATGAAGTTAAAAAGGATCAAAATGATTTAATAACAACACACTTTACATAATAATAAATAAAAATGCATTATTGTACTTCAAGAATTCAAGTTTATTCATTAAAGCATAATAATTATATTGTGATGTTGCTATTATTATTGTTATTACTCGTATACTTAAATAAAAGTGATTTTTGTTCCTACCATAATGATTTCTTGTCCTATTTTTGAGCAGAAACAAAGTTAGATAAAAAATACTTATGTAAATTAAATTATATTTTCTTATTTAAGATTTGTGAAAAACTTGTTTAAATTCTTTTGTAAACAAAGTGTTAAATTCTCGTAGGTCTGTAATTTTTATAACAAACACACTAGATGGGTCTCTTTTTTTTAACTACTTATGTTAACTAATGTTGAAAGTTATAAGAATGTAGAGGTATTTTATAAGTTTGACACGAAAAAAGTTAAACATTTCGCCTTAACATAAAAATCAACATTAGGAATGCCGGATTCACCCAATTTCGAGATTTGGCCCGGCCCGGCTTGAAACCCGGCCCGATTTCGAGTCAATTTTCGAGCCGGGCTAGCTAATTTTTTTGTCGAGTCGATCTTCAAGTCGGGCCGGTAATTTTTATTTTCGAGCCTAGTCGATCCAAACCTCAAAGCCCGACCCGGGTCGGCCCGAATGCATCTCTAACAGTTACAGATGAAAAAAGTGCAATTTTTTTCTTCGTTTTAGTAATAATTAAAAAAAAAGTTTTAATTTGTTTCGGTGAATAGTTACTGGTTTCTTGGTATCGGTTTCGGATTTCGGTTAGACATTCCGTGTTTCGACTTAAAATACCGGATAACCGGTTTTAAATCGGTTTCTGATTTTCAGTAATAATTACGGGATAAGCAATAAAATAAATTCCCACAGCTGAAAAATTGGTTTAATTTTTGTAGTACTTTTTCCAGTTAAACTGTGCTCATTTCCACGGAACATTCAATTTCGTCTTGAACTCGTAAAACCATCGTTTTGATTTATGTGTCCGAAAGTTTGATTGTGTAGTCTGCGCCCACATTTCTCATTTTACGACCGTCTATATTCTTTCGGCTGGGTTTAATTAATAAAATACAGATTACAAATTCCATCCATTTAAATCTCTCTGTCGAAACCATCAGAGCTGGGCTACCGCTTCTAAACAGTGCGCTGTGCAATTTACAGCGAAACAAAAAATTTAATAAAATTGACCTCAGTTGCGCGATAACCATTAGCGCAATTAACGTCCCTGCTACAAGTCACGGCGTTAATTATGAATTAGTTAGTTAATAAACGCGGCATCAGCGTGAGAATCTTGAGCGACGCGCTGCCAACCGACCAATCACGTCACTTGACGCTAAGGAGCATCGTCACGCGATCTATGTTGAAAAATCTCAGAGATGGGAGACGAGAGATGAAAATTTCCCAGAAATGACAAACATATGCGGGCTGTTAATAATTGAAAGAAATAAACTGTTAATAAATCCTACCTTAAGATGGTTTCAATCGCTGAAAGTTTCGGAAAGATGAAGGATGCTGAAGTTATGGTCCTGAAAAAATAACCTATTATTAGTTACAATTTGTCATTCTCTAGGAACACTCAATAGGTACGTTTAAAACCCTAAGCTCAGCAAAAAAAAGCAACCGGAAGTAAAATTTGTTGAACGACTTTGCTAATCTAGCATAATACAATGGCATGAAATACAAATTATACAAGATACATGAAGTTAACATGTATTGTTTCTATTTCTTTATATGGTGTTTTGTTATTCACATATGAAAAAGACTTTGAGAGTATTGTGCGATGGGTGTTAATTCGCCTATACGGCTTGTTCGGTCAAACTTTCCTATTCGTGAAATAAGACTCTTTTTTGTGTTAAAAATCTGTTGTAACCAGCACAAGACATCTCGCCATTTCCATTTTATATTATTTAAGTTTTGAATTGCACAAAAAAATTACAGAACTTTACCAAATATTGTTTTTTATTGTATGTAACATGTCTTCTGCATACATACAATTCTAATTAGATCTATTTTTCATTGTATGAGGAAGTTACAAAATATCATAGTTTCTTTCAATTCATTAACAAGATTGGCGGTATTTCTGATGGATATATGTATTTTACCTACAATTTTAAATATTTAATTCCCCGAAAAAGCTTTCAGAATGTCACTGTAACTGTTGATTTTTGACACTGACATCTGTCATATACAAACTATGTCATAAACATTTGAATTTGTCAACTGTTTTCCTTAGTGCCGCAGCCTATGCGATTAGATTATTCTATATATTACAGTGCCTTTATCTCTAAATCTATACAAGATATAATAAAGTTTTTAAATGTATCAGATGTAGAATTTTATGTTCTTCGATAATAGTAATAAAATTTTTTTTTTTTAAATAATATTTAGAAGATTTTTTTTTAGAAACTACTACTTCCGGTTGTGCAGTTGTTACCAAAATCTTTTCAGCTCTTCCCATGAATGCCAGATTGGGGAATTCATAGTTAAACTGGTCTTATGTCATAGTAATCGCTCCTCCAACATCCACACATACACACATATGTACACACATACATACATACACACATCCACACACACACACACACACACACACACACACACACACACACACACACACAGACATAATCATAAAAATGTTAAAATCTGTTTATATGGACCTTAAATCGTGCTTATTCACTTAAATCTGGATATGTGTTTTTTAGCATCAATCCAATACCTCTCTTAGCGAGAAAAAAACTGCACTTTTTCGCACTTTTATTGTGTTAAAAAACAAAAAAAATATAGTTTATAAAGCCATTTTAATGAAAAAAGTGTAGTACTTTTTAACTGACGGAAAAAAAGTTATTTATGCAACAAGTGTAAAAAGTATAGTCTTATTTCACGAATAGGAAAGTTTTAGCGAACAAGCAGCAGGCGAGTTCGTCAGATCCTATAAGCGAAATAAGATACTTTTTCCTTGAGTTGCATACAATTTTTTTTTACGTTTGCAATAAAAATGTGAAAAAAGTGCCCGTTTCATTATTTCACACTTTAATTGTGTTAAAACAGTTATACTTCATAAACCCATTTTAATGAACAGAAGTGTTCTTTTTTTAACAGATGTAAACAAATAATATTATTTCTGTTATTTGAAGTTATGTATTTTCAGTTTACATCTTTCTGTTTATTGTCACAATGTAATTCCTTTACCAAATTAATTTCTCTTCAATTTACAGCATCCATTTTACAGATTTTGAGGTGGTAGTAAAGATTTGGCGTGTAAAAGCCACGTTGTATCAGCTGCGCTGTATTCTGCTCTATACGGCATGTGTGTGTACGTGTGCTGTGCACATGCTGCACCGGACTCCACTCCGGGTAAAAGCTCCGGCCCGGAAACCACCTGCGCCCGACGATAAAAGCCCGGAATCTGGCCCCCATGTTATACAATTACCGAAGACGTTTACACAGAGACTGACTCTACTGTCTACTGTTTTTATTTTTATGCTGAAATCCTTTTCAATCTCGAGAAAACTACATTGTAACGAAATTTCTTTACTTTATGATGAATGAATATTGTAAGAGCATTGCCGTAAAAATCCAGCGTATTCAATCATCAATAATATTTATGCAGGTGGGGAATAATTCTGGAACAAAACTGTTAAGCCAAAAACCTCGGAGAAGATGTTATAATTTATAAGAGTTGAAATCAGTCGGTAAGTTTCATAAGTATAGAAAATACCCTTTATTGCAATTTCGGCTTACCAAACTATCATCAGAAGGTACTATACAGAGTGTCTCTCAAATGGCTTAATCACAGATTCCTGAGGCTAAAATAAGACGATTTAACTAAACTTGCTTCTACCGGAAAGTGTACCATTTAGCCAGAATTCTGCTTCAAAGTTCTACGAAAAATTTTACTTATAATAACAGAACGCTTTATTCGATTGGGATGAAATTTAGTATGACAGTTCATATGGTTATAAGTCATCTTTTAAGATGAAACTTGTTGTTATTAGTGAACCACTAGTGTTTGAAACTTTGGTGTGCCAACATTGATTATACCGTAACTTTTTAATGGCCACGCCGATAGCGTAAAATATCTTTTTTCAGAAAGATACATTCAATATTAAATTTTTCTTATAACCATATGAACTGTCACACCAAATTTCATCGAAATCGAATAAAGCGTTCTGTTATTATAAGCAAAATTAATTTTTTTTCGAAGAATTTTGAAGCCGAATACTGGGGCTAAATAGTACACTTTCCGGTAGAAGCAAGTTTAGTTAAATCGTCTTATTTTAGCCTCAGGAATGTGTGGTTAAGCCATGTCCCCCTATTTGAGAGACACCCTGTATATTTACAGAAGATTGAATCTACTTGTATATAATCTGGTTTACAAGTGGGGATGATTTTTCAAAATTCCGATATTAATTTTTCTAGAAACGGTGCTTCTATTAAGTCCACCTGGTTATTCATTAGGGGGTTGGCTCTTTTTAATGACCTTCTTTATTTCATATACTTCTATGAATATTAATCTCCGGGTTTTTCTTTCATTGTCAATAATTGTTTCAACTACCCTAACCCCAGAGTTTAAAAAACTTTACAATTTTTATACCCGAGACACACTACAAAAATTAGTTATAGTATGCTCACGCAAAGTTGAGACTGATGACAAATGCCAAAATTGCGTCTATTAGCAAACCAGAAAATATTGACTGTAGTAAGCACGTACTACTTATAGTTTTGTACTATACGAGTACAATACAATTAGTAGCACGTGCTTACTACATTCAATATTATCTGGTTTGTTAAAAGACGCAATTTTGACATGTCATCAGTCTCAACTTTACTTGAGCATACTATAACTAACCGTTAATGATAATTAATTTTTGTTGTGTATCTCGAATATTATACTTTAAAAAATTGTTTAATAAATAATAAAATTGTTAATGGAGAACCCTGTAACAATAGGCTATTCCACCGTAATCAAAAATAGCAAAAGTTTATTGACAATGTGAATGATAATAGTTAAAGGATAAGGAAAATTATATTTCTTTTATTATAAATTATTCCTTCTAGGAAACACGGGGAGTTTTGCTTTTGATGATGTAGGACATGTGCATGAGTGTTTGAGCAAATAGGATCCAAGTATGAACTCTGACTTTGAGAAGCTTCTTCGGGTCTGTCGGATCTGTTCGGTTGCTGTTCGGGTGACGTTCTAATTTCTTTGTTTTTATAAAATGAGAAAAAAAAAATGAAATAAATTAAATATAATAATTTATTTTATGTCTCTAATAATGAATTATAAGTATTACAATTTAAATATACATTATTTTGTAATTTGTTTAACATTTTTTCATGGCTTGTGAACCACTGTTTGTTTACTTCTGGTACATCCACATTATCTACATCACAAAGTACATGTAAAATTCGGACTCGCTTATTTGGAGAAATTTTTAACTCGAACTTTCACATATTTTTATGTACTTCAAGAAAAAAATTTTAAAAAAATGTCATGGAATAGCCTATTCAGGTATTTATAAAATCTCGTCAAAATTGTAACTATAAATATGTAGGTCAAACAAAAAGAAATGTTGCTGTACGTTATAACGAACATAGATCTAGTTTTAAAAATTGTAAACTCAATTCAAATGTAGCAAAACATATGCTGGAAAATAATCACACTTTCAACAAATGAAATATGGAAATTATTTACAATGAAAGAAAAACCCGGATATTAATATTCCTAGAAGCATAAGAAATAAAGAAGGCCATTAAAGAGAACCAACCCCTAATGAGAGACTAGCTGGACCACTCTGTTTCTAGAAAATTTAATTACAGAATTTAAAAAAAAAAACATTTTCTATACTTGTGAAACTTAGCGAGTGTTCTTACCTTCTTATTAGTTAAAAATGTTTCACTGAGAACAAATAGCATATTTTATCAATGGGGTATTCCACTCAATTTTTTTTATTATTTTAAATAAAACTTCATTCAGTTTTAAAGCAATTCATAGTATTAAAAAATTTTAATTGTTCCTAGTTTCAGAGTATTTTATTTTCGAGAAATCAGTGTAACGTCACATTTCCTCTATACTTGTCTTTCTCACACACACTGCTCTGAGTACGCTGCGAGAGAAGGATAACAATTGTATGACGTCAATTTTCCCTTTTAGCAAATGTGAAATATCTCGTAAAGTAATTATTTAAAAAATGTTTTCATTGTTTTAATTATTATTTATTGAGCCATACTTTATGTAAAATTGAAATTTTCTTAATTTTGTTGTTATGGTGGAATACCCCATTATATGTGATAAGTTATTTATACAAGTAGAGCTATTAACTATTACTTCTAAATTTTTTTAGTAAAGAATTAACTATAAAGCTATTTGAAGAAAAACCTTTATTTTTTTCCCCCACCCAGGATAAAATAAACGTCTTCGTTCGTTGGAACTACTTTTCAATACATAACAAAAATTTCTATTTTGGAATTTTTCGTATCAGCTTTGTAAAAATCAGCAACTTTTCATTTTCAAAGATCCAAACACTTGATTTGAAAATAAAATTGTAACAAAATCTGAACTGATAATTGGTGAAACGTCAAATGACAAGCAGTGACAAGTCACGTGTTGGATACTGACTGGTCAGATTCAGAATTTCAAAAGCGAACATAAACCAGAGAGAAAGTTGTAAATTTTAAATCGAAATTTCTAAATGTAAATTTAAACATTAAATTCATCATATACCAGCCCTTACTCTCTACTACTAAAATCTTTTAGGTCAGCCCTCGTATTTGTTTTGCTTTAAAATAAACAATATACATTTTAAGGTAGTATGATCATTAGAGCAATGTATGGATGCTGAAATTTTAATATGTTAAGCCTATGGCACACTTATCGATAAGCATCAGAGAGCATCGATGAGTTCATTGATGAAATAACAGTACGCATCCGTCATCGATAATTTTGTGTTTCATCAATGACAAATACATAAATTTTTTTCTTTGACGAAAAACATAAAAGTTGGTAATATTAACAGTGAAATGTTCCTACAACGTCGGTTTTTAAATTGATATTTCCCTAGTTTATTGTTGTTTGACACAAGTCAAAGTGACGTGAGGCACAAAAGATACGTGTGAAATGAGATACGTACGTTTCATTGATGATCTTCGATGAAAATAGCAGCGCCGCTATTTTTCGTCGATGACGGGTGCGTTCTGTTGTTTCATCAATGAGCTCATCGATGCTCTCTGATGCTCATCGACAAGTGTGCCATAGGCTTTAGAAACCAATAGTATTTACATAAAAATTAATTTTTTGAGAGAGATCTGACGTAGTTTTTGAGTAATTAATTTTTGAAAATTAGATATTTAACTTGTAGTCAGTAGGGAATCTCGTGTCAGACGCACATTTTTTATATAATTTAACTACAACTGCTATAAAGATACAAAAAACTGTATTTTGTATTAATCAACTATCATAGATTATGTAAAAATTACAACAGAGTATTCTGACGTGCAGTTCTGAAGATATTTGAATATAAGTAACTGAAAATTCATTAAAATATCTGTCATCCACACTGACAAATAAATGACATCCGACTAGTGAACGTTTGGCAACGTCGGATGAAAAAACATTAACACAATAACTATCTGAGGGGTTTTTAACACATACAAGAACTACAAAAGACGATAAACTCAGAAAACATAAACTCAATAATTGTCTGAATGGTCTAAACCGTTCCAATCAGATTCCAATTGAAAATGACAAATAATGCCAAAATTCGCGCCAACTACGCTAACAAGTGCTAGTATCCGCCATTTGCGATGCGTTGTTGCCAGATCCACGCTAGATTTATTTACGCAAATAAATACTCTAGTCAAATGACATTATTTTTTATTGTTAATAAATAAATAATTAAGTAAATCCGATTATAAGTGGTCTTAAGTAACATCTAAATTTAAGTTATTAATTTACATGTTAATATTATTATTTTATTTTAGTTAAAATAAATATACATTTTATTATGACTTGCAGAATACTTATCGTACTACCTTAAATCATAGAATCGTTGAACATTTGTATCCCGAATTCTAAATCTATTTAACAAAATTAAGATTAAAGACAGAGCAAAGAAAATAATAAAATGAAAATTCATTTCGTTCGTAAGTAATAAATCGGCAGTGAATTCATATAATATAATAAAAGTAGTAATACTCAGAATAATTTCAACAATGCATCAACTCTTTACGAATCTTCATGAAAGTACTCTCGCCAACTCTTCAAATCAAAAAACTCAATCATAAAGAACACAATTACATATTCAATAAAATAAGTTATAAAATATCTCGTCTTTGAAATTTCCATTACAGAGTTATCATCACAAATACAAGTGAAAAAAAAATTAGTAAAAATTTTACAGCTTTGTTTGCATCGTCTGGAGTTTTACTGCGTGCCCATAAACGAATCCTGTGATACGGGCCTGCATGAACCATTCTGCTCTCGTAAAGTTAAGAAGTCAATGGTCCGCGGCCATTACACAGATTAAAAATATATGGCACCGTGATACAGATTTTCCTAATAATTGCCACTTCACTAGATTGCGAACAAACTCGTAATTTGCTACCCGACAGATACATGGGATTGCCCACCAAGAATTTATTTGCTGTTAACGAAGTAAGAGAAAATAGAAAAGAAAATAGGAAAGGAAAAATACTACTCAAATTTATTTTGTATCTTTTTATAAAAAAAACATCTGTTGTAGCCAGCACAAGATCTCTCGCCATTTCCGTTTTGTTACATAAGTATCGAATTTAAGATTTCTTACACACATATAATTCTAATTATATCTATTCTTTCATTCTATAAGAAATCTTGTCCTACCCTTCTAAAATGTTCATGATGGTTCTAATTCATTGACGGGATTGGCGGTATTTCTTAAGGATATATTATGTACCTACTATAACTATTAATATACATATCTACCTACAATTTTAAATATTTAATTAATAATTCAATAAGAAATATTAAATGTACTTCCCAGAAAAACCTTTCAGGAATGTCAGTAAAACTGTTGAATTTTTGACCCTGACATTTATCTGTCAATTACAAACATTTGAATTTGACAATTGGTTTCTCTGGTGTAGTCTGAATTGTGCGATTTATTGCAACAGAATATTCTATATAGGTATTGTATTTTCTTTATCTCTAAATCTATAAAAAAAAATATATTTTTTTAAAGTGTATTAGATGGATAATTTTATGTTCTTCAATATTTGTAATATTTTTTTTTTCAAAAAATAATATTTAGAAGAATTTTTTAAGAAACTCCTTACAACTTCCGGTTGTCCATTTGTCATCAAAACCTTTTCAACTTTTCCTATTAATATCAGATTGATGATTGAGGAATACGCAGTTAAACAGATCTTAAGTATTATAGTTTTTGAGGAACCGTCCTTCCAACATCCAGACACACACTCACACACACACACTCACACACAAACACACACATCATCGCAAAAATGTTACAATCGGATTCTAGGGACCTTAAAACGTGCTTATTCACTATAATAATAATTTATAATTTTGATTTTAAAATATAAACTCACTTAAAACGATTATGATGGTTTATGAACGATTTACAAATTTAGGAATTTGAAATTTAGATTTGGAATATAATTATATTTTATATTTCCAAACGTAAATTTCAAATTCGACCAATTACAAGAGAAAACTATTAAACATGGCGATAAGGTATAACTTTGCTTCACCAGTCAGCTGTCTTTTCTGTTTGTGAGTTGTTGACATTTTTAAAATGGATTCACAAGAACAAATTATTTTTTATTTTGTTTTTTGGTAACAAGCAATATTGGTGAACATTGTAATTTGTACGACGAAGTAACTGAATTGCACAAAAATAAAAACGTTTGCGTAATTTCAATGAAACGAAGGATAGCAAGGAATTAAATACATACATGCACACTCATACGAGTATATTTGAAGAATTCTTCAAGATCTTTCACTTTGAGAAACAAACTATGATACTGCCCGTTGACAAATCAATAGAGAATAGACCTAACTACGGCCTGAGAGATCATCTACGTTTTTTAAGTTTGTTTGTTTTATTTCTTTATTATACAAATCAACAATAGCAAAAAACATTCTCGATATTACTAAAAATCATCTTGTTCACTAGCGTCTAAGAAATTCATGGCTATGAAAATAAATTTAACCTAAAATCTAAGCTGATAATTGGTGAAACGTTAAATGACAAGCAGGGACATGCCACTTGATAGATTCTGATTGGTCAGATCTAGAATTTCAAAATCGAACATAAACCACAGAGAAAATTGTAAATTTTAAATCAAAATTTCTAAATGTAAATTTATAAATTAAATTCGTCATAAACAAGCCCTAAATCTAAAGCATATTTTTCTCCAATACCCTGGCAATAGAGCCATTGAGTTTTTTCATCATCCACAATGGGCAATAACGAAAGATCTGCATCTGCATTTCATATGCGGTGGAAACCTTGTGAAATTTCAATCTCCCGTTCTGTGCTGTATGAAAGATTTCAATTGACTTAACGGGCGGATTCCGCTTCAGCACGACGAGTACGTAATGTGATCACCTGGAGGGGCATTAGTTAACACAGAACGGAGAGGAACTCACTTTCGAAGGGGTTACACAGTTTTGTTTTAAATAGGGTTACAGCACAGCAAAAGGTGGGTAATTCAACATCAATTTGGGAGCTAGCAATGTTCGTTTTAATGTGGATGGCATTAGAGAGTCTGAATAGGAATAGAATACTAAATAAAAATAGAAAATGCTATACCAAACGTCAGATAAGAAATACAGTGGTTTAAAAAATGTTTAAGAATGAAGTTAAAATTACGAAATATAGTGGCCTATTCAGAGAGAAACACAGTCATAACGGTTGTTACGGATATAAAGATTCTTATCATAAAGACATTTGTAACAATCTTTATGAATTTGTCAATTCAGAACCTACGTCGGTATTATTGACAATCTTTATAAAATAATACTTGTGAATGAACCAGATTATTTGACAATAGCTAACTTCATTATGTATATATGAACTTAACCTAACCTTTTATGTCAACGTTTTATTCTTTTAATAATGTGTTGCCAATTATATTTAAAATGCAAACATTCTGCCAAAACAACTAAAGAAGAATATGACATTTGTGTCATATTTTAAAACTTCTAAATTATTTAGAACGGGTATGTTAATTCCTACCGCTGATCCCAACGTGACTGAAAAGTTAGGGAAAGATTTTTTTAAATTTTGATTGAAGAAAAAGCACACATTAGCACCAAAAAAATAACAAGGTTTCCACGAATACCTACCACAGAATATAATATTTTCAAAGAAATATGTATTTACGTCAAAAGTAACTTTCGTCCACGACGGTTTTTATCGTTCTTACTATCATTATTTAAGTCGAAGCAGAATTCATGCGAATAATCAACTGCATCCTGCTAATATTTAGCAAAAAGGCCATTATTAATAATATTTGATTGATGTAATAATTTGTCACATGTCAGATATTAGAAATAACAACGTGATAACAACCATAAATACATAGTTTTAGCAGTCGTTAGGATAAAGACTGTCAAAACACATAACAATTGTTGACGGTAACCACCTTCAATACTGAGAATACCAAATTTGATTTTAACAATCTTTACAGTACATAACAACCATAAAGACCATAACGACAACACAAATATTGAGTTCTGAATAGACCCCATAATTTTGTGTTGATTACGAAGAAGACACAAAAAGAGAAAATGCTACATCAAACAACAATAGAAATGAAATATAGTTTTAGTTGTTTAAGGGTAAGGTTAGGATTAATTGTGTATTGTGTATATTTCCGTGGTGATTGTTGTAGTGATATGTGCTTTTGCATTTCCTCCGTCCATGTTCATGTGTGAATATGAGTTGGCTTGGTTCAGGCAGGTATAGGTAGCAATGGCGGTGGTTATACGGTGCTGTAGGGAAATTCCCTCAATCTAAACCCGGAAACCGATTCTGGGGTCCCGAGGGCGTCGTGCAGGCTGGAGCGCGCGCGCCGGAATTTTATTTGCTCGCATGTCGGCCGCCGAATTGCACCGCACTTTGCAATGCAAATTAAAAGCAAAGGATCTCGCAAATCGACAATACGCGAAAACCCGACCAATTCCCATACAAATTGCCAACCTCTACCTCTATCTACTGAAGCTGGCGCTCGAGAGTAGGTAGATCCAGTTAGTTTTATCACCAAGGAGATTGCTATGAATAAAAACATAACCAAACCACCGCACAATAAAAACAATTCATTCTTTTTTTTAACACACACGCTCATAAACAGGGAAAATCTCACTGGCTTTTTTATCAGATTAATAGTGGGATTCTAGAAATTTTTGTAATATCTTATCTTTAAACGTTTATATATAAAAAAGTACAGACTTTATTGAAAAGATGCAATTTTTACCGAGTCTGTAAAATATAGAATTCTTTAATAATCTGGAGATATTTTTAGCGTTACCATATTGTTACAACTTATAGCAAAGTTGGTGTTTTTGTCTTTTTACCTTCTGTCATCTTTAAGTAAGGAAGGTATTGTCTTTGGTCAAAAAAATCGCTGGTGAGATTTTAATTAATAAGCATGGTTTAGAGTCCCAACTACAAGAATTTACTATTTTTAAGATGATGGATCGTGCTAAAAATCACATATCGAATTTTAGTAAATGACCACGTTTTAATGTCCCTAGAATCCAATTTAAACATTTTCACGATGATGTCTATATGTATGTATGTGTGTATGTATGTATGTGTGTGTGTGTGTGTGTGTGTGTGTGTATGAGTGTATGTGTACGAATTTTGTTTGCACTCTAACTCAAATACTATCATTCAGAAAATTCTGAAACCTTGATTTCTACCCTATTCTAATAGGAATAGAAGCCATTAGATTTTGGTGTAAATCGGATAAACAAATGGACAATCAAAAGTAGTAGTTTCTTAAAAAATCTTCTAAATTTTATTTTTTGGAAATTTATGTTAATACACATATTAAAGAATATAATATTCTCTATTAGAGAAAAACCTAAAATTCATACTTGGACAAGTTGAGATGTAACAGTAATTATAACAGGCTATTGGATAACGAGGAAAAGACTCCGTCAATATCTAAAATTGGTATAAAAAGAAAGGGAAATCATTTATAAGCCAAAATATGTACAGTATCAGTGTCAACTAAACAAGCACTTGCTATACATACATACATACATACATACATACATACATACATACATACATACATACATACATATATATATATATATATATATATATATATATATATATATATATATATATATATATATACCCTTCAGAAATACCGCCAATCTCGTCCATAAATTGGAAGAATCTCGAATATTTAAAAGAGTAGGACAAAAATGTAGATATAATTAGAATTATTTATGTGTACAAGAAATGTTAAATTCGATACTTATGCAGGGGTCTTAGCAACAAATTTAATAATTTATTTAGGAATTTAGGACATTTTATCAACAAAAATTATGACAAATTTAGGACTTTTATGTTTATTAAACAAAATAAAAAATACCCTTACATAATAGATATTTACACACCAAGTGAGCTAAGGTAATGTTTATTCACGAGAAGAAAGTTGAGCTCAGGAGCATGTAAGAGCGAGTGAGTTAATTTCTTCGAGTAAATAAGCATTCTTAGCTGACGTGGTTTGTACAATATTTTATTGAATTTTGACGAAATAGTAATAACAACCATTATAATATTTAATTTTGACAAAACAAAAAAACTAATCGGTTAGTAGTCTATTTAAAAAGCTTTATTGTCTGTCATACGTGCTAAGAAAAATAATGAAAATGGCTGATAATATCTAATAAATACTATGGTAAGTATTAATTTCGTGCCTGATGTTATTTTAAATGCATTATTTGTTGCACAGTGAATTAAAAAAAATGTGAGAGTGATTTAAAAAAATTTAATTCACTTGTGAAAAAAGCATTACTTATAGTTGTTGGTATGGAGTTAATAATGACAGTTCAAAACGTCGAAATTGAATAAAATATATAAAATTATTTGTACATATAAGATGTCAATTTGCATTAGTTATTCGAATTTGTTAGTAGAATTTATGATTTTTTATGACATACTTTTTAATTTATGACAATTTTAGGATTTTTGGGTGAATTTATGAATTTTTAGGAATTTATGGCAACTAAGACCCCTGCTTATGACACAAAACGGAAATAGCGAGAGGTATTGTGCTGGCCACAACAGATTTTTTTTATCTTCATATATTAAAATTTTATAAGATTTATAAACTACGACATTTTTTCTGGAAAGTCCTCTTGAGTAAAGACTTTGCACAAATACATGCACATAAACATTTAGTTACAATTTGAAATCCTCAATTCCCATTTCCCTTTATTTAATTATGTATATATTTTCGAATAAACAAACAATAAGTAATGAAATAAACTGAAAAAGTAAGACTACTTGATGTATTTAGAATCTATTTTTATAGTCTGTGTGATTCTTCCCTTTAGCGAACGGGTGGACCGGTGAAGTTGTCGAGCTTTGGCGTTTGTCTGTTCTATTCGAGTGTGTGTGTGTGTATGTGAGGTTGTTATGTAAATATTGTATCGTGTTCAGGTTCCGGTTCGGATGTAAACCTTCACGCGGTTTGAAACACCGGAGCCCCGAATGGTCGCCCGGTGATTGCTTTCGGCTCGCTTCACTCACAGAATAGGATTTCACTAGTTTATATTCTTCACCATATAGATATCCACATATCAGATACAATTATCATAAGCCATTATCGTTTTCTACTTCTGTATTACATCAACAAATAAAGAAAAATCAGTTGTGGCCAGCACAATACCTCTCGCCATTTGCATTTTAAGTTATATAAGTATTGTATTGCATTCGCTACTGAACAGTCGTTTTATAACAAAATTTTTATTGTATTTAACATGTCTTCTGCACATATACAATTCTAATTATATCTATTTTTAATTGTATGTGGAAGTTCCTAAATGTCAGAGATTCTTCCAATTCATTAACAAGATTGGCGGTATTTCTAATAGAATTATGCATGTTACCTATATATTACAGTGCCTTTATCTCTAAATCTAAATACAATAAAATTTTTAAATGTATCAGATGTAGAATTTTAGGTTCTTCAATAATAGTAAGAACAGAAAATTTCAAAAAATAATATTTAGAAGATTTTTATAAAAAAAAAAACTATTGCTTCCGGTTGTCCAATTGTTACCAAAATCTAATCAGCTCTTCCCAGGAATGTCATATTGAAGAAACTGCAGTTACTCTTGTACTAGCCCTGCGCCAAAAGAATTCGCCCACTTCTATTTATTATAATTTTTCATATAAAAGGAAATTGTTTACACTTATTCAATTATTATTCCTAAACTTACTTTTATGTTATTAGAGTTAATTTATTGCTTACATAAAATGCGTTATCATAACTAATAAATGTGTAGCTAGCTTGTAAAGAGAATGGATGTAGGCGAATTCTTTTGGCACAGGACTCGTAGTATCTGAGAGACCGTGGTTCCAACATCCACACATCCACACAAACACACACACACACACACACACACACACACACACGTACATCATCATAAAAATGTTATAATCGGATTATAGGGACCTTAAAACGTGCTTATCCACTAAAATCTGGATAAGCGAATTTTAGCATGATTCCAATACCTCTCGTAGCCAGAGGTAAAAATTAAGTCGCACTCTGGCATTTAGTATTTAGGATTTGGGTCTTTTTCATATAAATACAACTCCGAATGGACACTAATGACATCCACTGATTTGTATGGCAACACTTTACTTTAAAACAACACAACTGAATTATACAACCCAATGCTTCAGATTAAATGTTACTATTATATTTCATAAATTAAAAGGTAAGAAGCTATTCTTTGACAGTAAATTTAACGTTTTGTGCAAATTATAGCAACGAACCTAATTTGCTGAATTAGTGCGCGTCAACTTCAAGGCATATTGTGCTCTTGCAAAACCCTAAAATCAAATTCCTAACATCCTAAATAATAGCATTATTTAGGGTATATAAATTTAGGATTTATATATTAGGGTGATAAAATTGCAATATCAGACACAACCTAAAACTACACTGGCTTCCAAAAAAATCGCGTACACCTCAAAAATCAAGTAAATGAGGTTTTAACTGATTATTTTTGAAATATATTTTTCGGTAACTAAGCATACCATTGTAACTTTTCTTCCACATTTTTATAATATAATTAAATCCGTAATTAGAGTTAATAAATGTTAATTCGATAACAATAATGGGTTCAAATAACAGATAGTTAAAATTACAAATCCGTTTCCTCACCATATTTCTTTCTTCCAGTTAGAATTTTGTCATTCTAGACCCGTGAAATAACTATACAGACTATCTATTACTACAGAAGTTACAAAAAATATATTTAAAAAAAAACATTGGAATTTGTCAACTGGTTTCCTTAGTGCCTTGGTCTCTGCGATTAGTTTACTCTATAAATTATAGTGTCTTTATCTCTAAATCTATACAAGATACAATAAAATTTTTAAGTGTATTAGATAGAGAATTTTATGTTCTTCAATATTTAATAAAAAAAACTCCCAAAATATTATATTTAGAAGATTTTTATTAAGAAACTACTACTTCCGGTTGTTCAATTGTTACCAAAACCTTTTCAGCTCTTCCCAGGAATGTCAGATTGAAGAAACTGTAGTTAAATATTTTTTAAGTCTTATAGTTTTTGTGGAATCGTCCCTCCAACATCCATACATACACACACACATACACACATTCACACACACACACACACACACACACACAGACATCATTTTAAAAAGTTATAATCGGATTCTAGGGACCTTAAATCGTGCTTATTCAATAAAATCTGGATATGCGAATTTTAGCATGAATCCAATACCCCTCTTAGCGAGAGGTAAAAAATAATTGTATATGACACCATTTTATGCATTTGCTTGTTCAGTTAAAAGAGATTGTTATCACTAGAATGGTTTTATTTCTTTCCTTCTCTATATTCTATACGAACAGACTTGAAACAATAGTCAATCTCAAAATTTCCAATCTAATATTGACTCCTTTGTGGTCGGAGAAAAATCTTTAAAGAGTTATGAATACTTTGCGAACGGAGCAGTTGCAGATGTAATTATCGTTGATCTCATACATAACAAAATCGGTATCGAAGTCGCCTAGGGCCTACAGGGTCGGCTAAGGGGGAGAAAACGCTTTGTCCGCATCAAAGAGAATTTAAATCAGTTAGGGTTAGCCTCCGTCAACCGCGAATCCAAACTGAAACCTTCCACGAAGAGGAAGTCCTGCGTCCCGGTTCGGATAATGAAATAAAAACGTAGCTCGGACGCCAATTATCCCAGTGGTAATTTGTTTGGTTTTTTCCCGTAATCGACTGATATATTAGAGAGGCAAACTTTAATTCAATGTTAGATTGCCAGTTGTAAATTAACCGGCCGACGTGATTAATGAGTTTAATAGGCTAATAATTGCTTTCAGAAACACGAACTTTTTATTTATTTAGTTGTTTAATGTCTGAATTGAAACAGAACACGTCAACTCAAAGCTTAAATTAAATTATTGTTAATCAATACCGACTCTAATAAGTAAATATTTTCCCTGAACTATTTACCACGCTTTATTGAGACGTCTCAATGTCGAGTTGGTAACATTTTATAATCAATAATTGTATTTGTTATCGGCCAGAGCCAAAACCAATTTCAGCATAAACTAGTTTGGGCTAAGCTAAATTAAATATCTGATGAAGGAAGCACATTACCGTTTGTCAATTCCATGTCTTTTGTACAAATCCCATACCGAAAGTTCCTTAGAAAAGATTCTATATTCCATAAAATTATAACACGAACATACATTATGTAAATTAAACATCTGACAATTAGAATAATTTTAATCTATTAGCAGTTTCCATGGTTATAGCATAGCTAACCGATTTATGAAAGTTAATCTTTTTATAATTCGTGAACTCTATATCTATTGAATATGAAGGAAAATGTGTAATCAAACCGTATAGATAAAATATTATTCTTTCATATTTATAATAACATAAAATGTCAGAAATTGCTATTTAACTGCGTTTTTTCAAGAAAAACTTTTAAGAACTTGAAATAAGGGTACTTCCGGTTGATCAACTATAACCAAAATCTGATCAGTTCTTCATATGGATATAAAGAAGAGGAATAAAATAAATAAATAAATATATCATCACGGCATATTACCCATTTCTGGGTGTGCCAGTATCTACAACACATGTAGACATCGGTAATGATGACGATATATTTTACCGTGTGGGCGCTTACCAGGCGTCACCTCACGGGCTCTCAGAGCTGGTGTGGAGAGTGCACCACAGGGGTCACTTTTGTGCCATTTAAAATTGGAAATATTTGGCGCCGGTCGGGATCGAACCCGGTTTCCCCAAGTTCGCGGCCAGACACTCAGGCACGCGGCCACGGGAAAAGAAGAGGAATAAGAAAGAATTATAATTTTTAGAACGTAGTGTTGGAGTTATAGTCGGAGAAATTTTTGTTACAACACACACACACACACACACACACACACACACACACACACACACACATACACACACATACATACATTCATACATACATACATACATACATACATACATACATACATACATACATACATACATACATACATACATACATACATACATACATACATACATACATACATACATACATACATACATACATACATACATACATACATACATACATACATACATACAGACAGACATCATAAAAATATTAAAATCGCATTCTAGGGATCCTAAAGCGTGCTTAATCAATAAAAACTCACTACCGAATTTTTTGGCCAAAGACCAATACCTTCCTAGGCCAAACTAGTACCTCGGGATTCATCAGTCACTAGTTTTGTGCATTAAGTACGGTTTTGTTAAGGTATGCTTAAAAACTAAGTAACATACTTACTCATAATTGCTTTAATTTTAAATTAAATATAACACAATAAACCTCTTATCTAAAGCACAAAACTTATGACTGATTTAATCTATTAGTTACTAGTTTGGGCTAGGTAAAACTAGTTTATGCTGAAATCGGATTTGTCCGGTAACAGATATAAACATTTCACAGTTTTTACATTCACACGGTCTTTTAGTTTATTAGCAGATTTTTTTGAAAGGTTAAAAATTAACTGCCAATAACATTGTATGTGATTTATGAAATCAAGCAAAGGCAAGTACCGTCAACAATGGGATGGGTGACAGTATGGGAATTTCGAATATATTGTGTAGAACTGTACATCTTGTGAGACATGCATGTAATATGAATATTGTAAAATTTCTAAGACAGAATGGATTGTATACGTAAATAAATACAAGTATTAAAATATTTTGACATGTGTTGAACAGGAAGTTGCAGGTATTATTAATAAAAACACCTGAATCATGTATAATATGCTTTTTTTTACTGTAACTTCTTGAAAATATTTTGGAAATTCTTGTAATTCGTATTCCTCTCTCGAATTTAGCTAACGAAGTGATTTCTTTTTTCGTTTGGCAAACATCGCCTAGTGATTTTGCTTGATCGCTGCGCGTTTCTCCTGATTCGAACTTGATTGTTTTGGTAACCTGGCGACCGTGGCGTCTTTCATCTGTCCTAGCAGCGCTTCTTCATCTTCTTCCCTCCTGTAATTTACATATCATTACGCGATGCGCCCTCTTTTGTCTAGCGCCAACCCTTGTAATCCGATGAGAACTAATTTTACTTTAAATAAAGCCGTTGTCATGGGGAAGAGTTAGAAAATTTGAACAAGTTTTTTTTGCGAAGAGGAGAAGGCGGTTTTATAAATGATTTTCAAAAGAGAAAGTGAAAATAGTTATATTTAGAAAAAATCTGTTGTGGTCAGCTCAAGATCTTCCGTCAATTCGATGTGTTTTGTACAAATCCTATGTAATTATATTCATAATTACAATACCGGGCAAAATTCACTGATCCGTAAGCCATCACACAGACATGCCAAATTTAAATCTAATCCAAACTACGTATCTATCACTTTGTGTAACAAGTTACCTGAAAATATAAAAAACATATTAGATTTTAAATTATTTTTAATGGAAAATATATTCTACTCGGTAAATGAATATCTTAATATAATATGATATAGTTACGATATATTATATTGTTTTTTCCTATTGTACACATTTCTTGTAATGACTTTTCCTATACTGTATAGTCTAAAGGAACAATAAATTATTATTATTATTATTATTATTATTATTATTATTATTATATCAAAAGTTCCTTGGAAAAGATTATATATATCATGTAAAATTGTAATACGCTTTCCCCTATTTTATTAGGGGTCGCTGTTTCTTACTCTTCTCATCCACTCATTCCTGTCCAATGCATCTTCTTCACACAGTCCTTCCTCTCTCGTCTTCTGGGATACAGTCTTTCCATCTTCTCTTTGGCCTGTCTCCTGGCATTGAAATTTTTAATCCTGGGGCGAGGCTACAACTGCATGTCACTTGCGGGGAACATTATGACATACCACTTTTGCACTTAACACTGACATCTGTCAATTCTAATTTTTCGAATATATCAGCTGTTTCCATGATAAATAGCAAAGCTGACTGATTTTTGAAAGTTGATCTCTTTATAATGTATAACTCTATATCTACTGAATATAGAAGAAAAATGTATAATCAAACCGTATAGAGAAGAGCATTTGCTTTAATATTTAAAATAATAAAAAACGTCAAAAAAATAATATTTAACTGCGTTTTTTTAAGAAAAACTGTTAAAAACTTCAAATTTGGATACTTCCGGTGGATCAATTATAACCAAAATCTAATCAGCTCTTCATATGGATGTGAACAAGAGAAATACGAAGGAATTATCATTTTTAGAATGAGGTCATGCACGACCTTTTTTATATAATTTTAATCGATAGAGTAGTGAAAAATAATAGACCCGTATTTCTTATTTTTCCTCAAATCGATCTTTAATCATGAAAAAATTGTAATTGAAAATGACATTCTTTAAAATGAGGCTGCTAGACCCCCGCTTCGTCCCTTGTTCCATGATGTCACAGGGTGAAAGGCACGACCATTTTGATTTTCACATTGTCTTAACTTAACCGTCAAAGTGACATTTAAAGATAACCTAAAATTTATGAATGTAAACATGTCGCTGGAACGTTGTTTCGTGCCAAAATAGAGAATAAAATAATATTCTGCAATATATTTAATGTCTCACATGCGTTTATAACCTTCTACCGTCTAATTCAAAGATACAAAATTGAAAGAAACATCTGATGTAACGTAGATAATTTCACGCCAAATGAAAATTATATTTATAAAAATAAATAGAACGATATTATATTAATATATTATAGCATATTCAAATATGTAATCCTCAGTTTACAGTTCATATATATTTTTCTTTTAGAAATTATGTGTCCATACAAAATGTCTGTTTGAAATGAGTCTGAACTTGGTTCGTAACGGTGTGACGACAAAACATGGCTGGTTTTTGCAACTTTTTAAAAATATCAAAATTTAAAACGATTTTATACAACAAAAAATATAAATAAAACCTAATTTAATCATACTGATCTATGAATTAGACTATCCTTTTTCGATTTAAACAGAAAAAAGGTACAATTATTTTTTTGCATGACCTCATTGTAATATTGGAGTTATCGTCGGAGAAATTTTTGTCACACACACAGGGACAGACGGACACACAGATACTCACCACGATTTTTTGACCAAAGACAATACCTTCCTTATCTAAAGGTGACGGAAAGTAAAAACATGGAAAATGAGGCGCCTGTACATAGTATACAAAGCACATTGGCACACCCAGCAATGGGTGTTATGGTGTGGTGATATATTTATTTAAAACTTCTTTATGCATATATTCGCAATATTAAATATTCTAAAGCTAAAGGCTTCTTGATGAATGTGTGGAAATCTTCCAATTAAGAAGTCCTCACTTTAAATAACACATTCATCCATCCCTTGTTAAATTAGCAGCATGTCTCTTTGGTAGAATTGAAGGGCAGTTTCGGTTTCTGTTTCTAGGGTCAGGTCGGAGTATAGAGAGAGCTTGCTTGCTAGCTGTGGGGCTTTCCGCGACATTAACCTGTTGTCGCTTCGCATGGGATTAATTTCCCAGTCAGTCCGAGACGATTATCGTTAAATATGTTCCAATTTTCTTTGCAACCTTAATTAAAGCTTTCGCTACATGCGTCACTTCCGCTTCGCTGTCCCTCACATCCGCTTTGTCGGCCAAAGGTACACGATCAAAGTTCGTCACCCGAAGAATTACGAACGGACATTTGTTAACAGAAATGGACCAATGTTTTCTTGGGACAACCACTACTTCTAATTAATTAATTGTCCAAAAAACCAAATAAACGAAATTTATTTTCAATTTGCTTCTTGTGTTTTAATCAGAATTATTTAATATTAACGAATATGCTTTCTTCTTTAAATTAAAAATTTAAGGATGTTATTTTTAAGAAAAAAAAAATTGTGTGTGCTTAAGAGCGCACGTCCAAAGTGAAAACTTAAATGGTTGACATTTGGATCGTACAGCAATGCCATCTCTTGTCTGCTCCCGGAAACTTAATAAACTTAAATGTTTAAGTGTGCTGGGCTTACATTCATATTTTTTGATAAGGTGTCATAATCCTGTGAGCATTTTAACTAAATTCTAACAAAATTTCAAGAAAGAATTTTAATTTTCTTGGGAGGAGGCTGTCAGTTTAGAATCTGGCCAAAAATCCCAAAAACAGTTTTGAAACCGGTGATGAGTATACGCGATTTATTGTCGTTGTCATTTAAATGCCATTCTAAGAGTTTCAAAATAACTATTTATGTAATTAGTTGCGAAATGAATGTTTTAGGCAAGCGACGTGAAATTTGTACGCACGAGAATAAGCGAGTGATACAACACGTCAAGTACCTAAAACACTCATTTCGCAATGTATTACATACAAGATTTTTTATAATAGCATTTTAAAACAGATCATTTATTCTCAAATATAAACATTTTAAATTTTTCAAAATTAAAAAGTAGGCAGAGGTCAGGTTCTTCTATTCGTTGCTATACCCAAATCATTCAAGCAGCCAATGCACGTCATTACTCAGTGTAAAAACCTTAATGCATTAAAATAGTGAAAAATGAAATAAAATTTCAATTATTTTTAACCATCAAAAAGTGTATAGCCTTATATAATTATTATTAAGATGAATAGTAGAGTTCATTACTTATCGTATATGACATGAATAATATATAAATAATGTACATCAACGTCATATTATTCGTTTAATTGTTGCTATAGTTGGCAACATTGATAATTTGCATGTTTATACTGTCAAAGTTATTATTTGACAATTTGAAAAATATTTGTATCGTGTTTGAAACATTTTTGTGCGTTGTAAAGGCCTATTTATAATAAAGTAATGGTAAACGCAACGCAACGACGCAACTTGACCGTTAAAGCACAAACACAAAATCTGTGAATCTCCCAAAGGTAGCACTTCTAATCAATCAGAAGAATTCGGTATATTTCTTTGAAATTCGGCATTTATTGCCTTTATATGGCATACATAAGTATAAATAAGGTTAGTATTATAAAATAATTTAAATAGAAATGGACAGTGACTAAAATAATATTTATTTTGTAGACGTGACAGTTCATTAGCATGTCGATAATACAGATTGCAATCTGTATAACTCCTTTCATAAAGATTCTAAAACTTCTGCAAATTCAATTTTTATTAATGACATGCATTGGCTGCTTGAATGCTTTGGGTATAAATGAAATATTTTTAAGCACTACTGCTTAAAAGTTACATTTTACGCATTAAACTGTCACTTTTACGCATTAATCTGTCACTTTTACGCATTAAACTGTCATTTTTAAGCACTAGTGCTTAAAATGTTACATAAAACCCTTTAATTCCCAGAATCGTTCTATAGAATTAAGAAATTATTACAGTAGTTCACGTCGAATATTGTCTTTGGAGAAAAAGCTGATATTTTTCGGGTAACTTATTCTGTTGTCAACGTCCTTCATGTATGTTGCAAACCCATATTTTAAAATCTTTCCGACATCATGCTGCGCACTTCCTCTTCTATTTCATTTCCGCGATAGCATCTATCACGTGTTATTAATTTCTAAAAACGATATCTGTGTTCGCGTGATTCTACTCGTAGCACAGTGGGATAGAGAGTGTATAGAGTCCAGTGCAAATATGATTAGGCGATAGGCCGATGATGTACAGAGGGCAGCACGCGAGCGCGGGATTATGGCCGTCAAGGGGTTAAGCAGATTTCATCAGCCCCGATATTCATTATCTGTAATGGATTCACCTCTATTACGCATGCATCACAGGCATAACATAGTACCAGTAGTGCGTAGAAACATTAAATTTAATCATTTAAAAAATATTGTGAAGTAAACAACATGAATATAAACAAACAAGTTTAATGCCCGGTTTCTCCAGAGCAACTTAATACTTAAATCGTTTTTTATTCCTAAGTTCCACCTTAAACCGTTGCACCACGCAAAAATGTCAAAATGTGAGACGTAAGTAGCACTTAAATATAAGTCGAAAAAATCTGTTGTGACCAGCACAAAACCTTCCGTCAATTCGATGTATTCTATACATATCCCATATCAAAAGTTCCTTGAAAAAGATTCTGTATATCCTGTAAAATTGTAACACGAACACACTATTTTTTACAAATTCCATACCGAAAGTTCCTTTCCCTATTTTATTAGGGGTCGCTGTTTCTTACTCTTCTCTTTTACTCATTCCTGTCCAACGCATCTTCCATCTTCTCTTTTTCCTTTCTCATATTTCCGGCATTGAAAATTCCAATCTTGAGGCAAGGTTGCAACTGTAAGTCACTTACGAGGGACACTCTATCACATTCACATATAATTTTCTGACCCTATACTTTAAACTTTGGTTTTGCATTTGACACTGATATCTGTCAATTAATTTTTTTTGAATATATCTGCTGTTTCCAGAATTTTAGCAAAGCTGACTAATTTTTGAAAGTTAATCTCTCTTAATGTCTCTATAACTCTATATTTATTGAATATGAAGGAAAATGTATAATGAAACCGTATAAAGAATAAGATATTCTTTCATATTGATAATCACAAAATGTCGAAAAATGATATTTAACTGCATTTTTTCTAGAAAAACTGTTAAAAACTACAAATACTTCCGGTGGATCCATTGTAACCAAAATCTAATCAGCTCTTCATATGGATGTAAAGAAGAGGAATACGAAAGAATTATAATTTTTAGAATTGAAGTATTGGAGTTATCGCCGGAGAAAAATTTGTCACACACGGACACACACACACATACAGACATCATCTTAAAAATAGTAAATTCGTATTCTAGGGACCCTAAAACGTGCTTATTCATTAAAAACCAACGAATTTTTTGACCAAAGACAATACCTTCCTTACCTAAAGGTGACGGAAGGTAAAAACGGTGACTTATGTGGTTGTGTCATATGTCAGTTGACATATCGGTAAGTTGCGGTAAATTTATTTCGTTTTGAGATGTTACGGCGTGAAAATTAAATAATATTAAGAAGAAACGAATAAATTATAGCAAAGAAGAAGAAAATTGGTCTGTGAGATTGTAGAAATAAAGATTTAAAGAGAATATTGAAAATAAATAAATCATTGCGGTGTCCATGTCCAATATTCAAAAAGATAACACCTGGAAATTAATTGCCGCAGCATTGGCAATAAAATGTGTGCAAATATGAAAACTGATGCAAGGAAGACGACATCGAAGAAAAAGGTTTCCGTTTGTAGGACTGGCGGTGGTCCACAGAAAAATATTAAAAATAAATAATATAATATATTTGGAACAAATCAATTTTGTTACTTATTTGTCGCGGAGTTCTACCATTTTCGAGAATATCGACTTCCTTCACAGTATCCACGACGTTAACGTCGTCAAAATTAGGGACCCCCCTGTAAATTCATGTCGAATATTTCCATACGAAGAGGTTTTTGGATGAATGCTTAATTTATTTGAACATAGACAAAATTTACAAATTTCACAACTGCGACGTTTCGGTTCTGTTTAGAACCATTTTCAAGCTAACAATTTTTTTTTTGTTAAATACATGTAAATTATAATGTACAATTGTCAAAGTTACCAATAAATAAATTATTAAAACATTTGAAAATATTACATTTTAATTATAAACGATTTTGTAAAAAAAAACCAATGAGTTTAAAGACTACATGGTTAAAAGTCAAATAAATAAAAAATTTTAACAATTCGTCTTATAAGTGAAATAAAATTTTTATTTTTAGGGTTTTTAATGTTTTTTGTCATTCATTCTTGCATCTTTCTATAGATGTCATTCTTTGTTAAGGTTGTTGATTTTGGGGGTCACTTATAAGACGAATTGTTAAAAAAATTTATTTAGTTAACTTTTAACCATGTAGTCTTTAAACTCATTGTTTTTTTTTTACAAAATCGTTTATAATTAAAATTTAATATTTTCAAATGTTTTAATAATTTATTTATTGGTAAGTTTGACAATTGTACATTATAATTTACATGTATTTAACAAATAAATATTTTATTGTTAGCTTGAAAATGGTTCTAAACAGAACCGAAACGTCGCAGTTGTGAAATTTGTAAATTTTGACTATGTTGAAATAAATGAAGCATTCATCCAAAAACCTCTTCGTATAGAAAATTTTTTAATTGCTTCCAAAAACTGAATCACATGTCGAATATTGTTGAATGAATACAAACAAAACCCTGATAAACACAATATCAGCTTTGACGTTTGACAGCCGGTATTTTATTTTGAATCACTAAATTTCAAATTGATCAATCATAGAGCAGCATTACACTGTTGCCAATGTAATTTGTGACATAAGTTAAGTTCGCATTTAAATTTGCTGGTGCAACGCAATTGGGATATAAGGTAAAAACAGATAAATAACTGTTTAAAATGCAAATTTTGTTCTCAACGACCTTCCACATTATTATTATTATTATTTTATATTTAAATAATTTTAGCGTGTCTAAACGTAATTTCTATTTACAATAATTTTACAAAGTTTTTAGAGTGGGTACTCATATAAAGTTTGTTTTGTGTTGGTCTTACGATTACAACTTCTTTATTTCGTGTATTAGGAATATGTGACTAGTGACTAGGAATAAATTGTAGTGTATGTGTATTTTAAAATAACGTCAACTTTTTTCTGCTTCTTGCACGGAATTCTATATGACGTCAATTCTGACAAGTGGTCAAATGTTTGCAGGGAAATGTCGCCTTCATTGTCGGTGGTATATTCGTTGTGGGCATTGGCACAACATATCTTTATTTTAGTTGTTGTCTGAAAAACTTCAGCGGACGATGCATCTTCATCAGTGTCCCGGAGTGAAAGACAGTAGGGGCAATACACGCTGAACTTCCCTATATTCACCAGGATGCGCACTTTTAAAGCATGCTCTCCTAATATTTAGCACAGAGGATGTACGTGAAAGTAATTTTTTTTTTTTTTTTTTGGAAATAGGTCATTTTCATAGAATATCTATTTGTAATTTTTTTTTTATTAATTTATCAATTTCTGCTTTTACCAACTCTCAAAATAGGCCCATAAACCATAAAAAAAAATAATAAAATATACACTTTATATAGATATTTGCATTTATTTCTACGGCCACAGATGACGTCACACTATTGGTATCTTTCTCGCGCAGCCTGCTACAAAAACTGGTGTGAGAAAGATAGCTATAGGTTTCTTTAAAAATCAATTGCAGATATACAAAAAACAATTATGACTCTTTGATACCACGAATTGCTTCAAAATTAAACGAACTTTCATTTAAAAATATTTAAAAAAATTGCTGAAAGATATTTCAGAATCTGAGTTTCCTGTAAAACGACAAATTTTTAAAAGTAACATCCGGTTTTACATTAAACCTAGATATCTATTTATTTATAAGTAAAGAATATAATACAATTTTATTGTCAATCATTTGGTAATTTTAATTGTATTTCACTGGTAGAAGATGTTATTCCAAAAAATTTATTCGATATAATAAAAGTTGTCGGCGGCATTGAAAGCAAGACTTTATAGCCTAGTAACTGTTATTAAAAAAAATATTGCCAATCGGCAAAAAAGTAAATTTGCTGGTGACTAATAAAATTTCTTCATTGTAACGAGCCTTCATGTTTCTAAGGTAACGGTCACACTCGATCGTCCTCAATCGATTTTGATCGTTCAGTGTGACCACGGTCTAACGTATAATACACTTAGGGCCGGTTTTTCAATATCTGTTTAAAATTTTAACTAAGAGTTAAATAAACAAAATTAAAACGAAATGAACTATCAAATAACAGATTCATCAGTGCTGTCAACAAAACGATGCAATATTGTTTACTTAACTAGAAGTTAAAATTGTAACCAGAGATTGAAAAACTGGCCCTTATGGTTTCGGTATACACTTGAACTAAATCATGTACCTACACATATATGTACATACATTCGTTTAAACATTTACGCACATCTGCTTTAAAATTGTTTGTTTACATCGTGGTTACCATGGCGGAAACTGAAAGATTACACCCTGCGGGCGGTAAAGTAGCATATGCGGGCGGTAAAGTATCATATGCGGGCGGTAAAATACAGAAAGAGACCGCTTACTGGTAAACAAAACATCAAAAATACAATTGGAAATGTAATCAAGGCTCTTATTTTTAAAAAATTATATTAGTTCTGCTAAATTTTCACTAGATTTTATTAGAATTGCTTAAGGAATTACTTCAGAAATTGTCTCAAATCTCCAAGTTTGACATTTAAAAAAATATTCTTACTTACTTAATCCTCCTTAGACCTCTTCTTGCGCTGCCTCCTTTACTTCTTCCAGCCACGTTCTTCTTGGTCGTCCTCGTAGTTTCTTTCTTCCAATTTTTGCTTCAAACAAAAAATATTCATATAACCAAATAGTTAGCAATGCAACGCATCGCCTTATTGTTTTGTGACATGGCCATCTGGCCACGTAATATTTTTATATAGCAACAAGCTTTAAATGTATTTAAAAAATAATTTAAAATGATTTCATTTGATTGCAGTTGTGCGTAAAACGTTGTACATACCTCGGGCCGAAAGAAGTTTACACCCTTGGACGAATAAAAGACCTCCGCTACGCGTCGGGCTTCAAATTTCGTCCACAGGCGTAAACATTTTCTTTCGACCCTCTATATGTAAATAACTATTACTGCCCGATTCACAAAAAAGTTTAATCTAATCCTCATTTTTGGATTAGCGAATTCTACTGTAATTTTGACAGTTTATATCTCAAAATATAGTCTAACCCAGTCCTAGTATCTATCTTTATTGATAATAACATGAAAATTAAATTTTAAATACCGGAATAGAATAGAATTCAGTATAGAATTAGTGAATTCAATTCACTAATCCAAAGATGAGGATTCGCTTAAACTTTTTTGTGAATCGGGCTGTTAGTTTTTCAAATGTTGTACAATAATTTGCAAAAACTACATCTATATCTTCGCTCTCAAAATTGACAAGAGAATGCCTAACATGATGAAAAACTGTAATAAATATTTCAATGCCTACCGATTCAATACGGAAAGTATGACTTCAGTTCCTTATCAAATTATGTAGTAATGTGTGAATGTAAATAGGAGTTGTGTTTATGCATCCCGGCGTTGTTAGTATCTTCAGATGATAAGTATTTATATGGTTTAATGGTTAAATTGGTTGTGGACGCCTTGTTCTCCCCACTTCGTTATTTATTTAATTTTCCTGGTTAGCTTCATGTCGTCGTATATTTTCTAGAAAATTTATTTGATTGCGTTGTTCGTTGCTACAATTGTGTGTTTCAGATACTTGATTTTTATTTGTTTCCAGCTGGTGACGGATTAAATTTGTTTTAAATTTAGATTTACTCAGCTCTACTTCTCGTATATTTTAATTGGGTAATTTTCCACTGGAATACCACAAGCCACCAGAACATAAAATGAAGATAAAAAAATTACACTTAGTAACTAAACAAAAATACGTGTACCCAGTATACGAATGGTTCGGAATTTATTGTAAACTTTATATCAAATCATGAATACTTAAACTAAAGTTTAGGCATTGAAATAGTTATATTATGCCCTAAAGCGTGGATTAAACGATTAAGTTTTTTTTTTCAACTAACATAACAAAAAAGTAACTTTATAAGTGACCTTATAAGTTTGTATATACGATCAAGTTTTGCGTGAATTAAAATATCCAGGTGTCAAAATTCTGCATTAAATTGTCATTGAATTATCATCAGTTGAATTTTTCGTATATAGCCATTAAGATTTCAATTACTTATCTACCCCATTTTGTCATTTTTCAGTTTAAAATTGATCACTTGCAACACTACTTGTTACACTAAAAATATAAACACAAATGATATTTTTGACATTTACTTGGTAGTCAAACTTATAGGGACTTTTAAGAAAAAGTAGCGCATGTTCTAGTTTTTCCTTAAAAGATTTTCGTGAAAAGTCTATTCAATTGTCTCTCTTGCACTTGTCATTGTGCGAAAGAGAAAACTTTTCAAGTCACCTGAAAAGAAAAACTTCATAGTGTAATTACCTTAAAGGGAGCAGAGGACATCAAGTTTAATATAAATATCATCAACATGAGATGGTTTTGATACAAAACAATAGTTATGGTTATGATTTACCTATCAAATTCGAAAAATTTAATAATTTTTCGGTAAAAAATAACAATTATTTTATTTGTCACAAACTTGTGGAATAAAATATCATATTTATTTTTGTTTCACCACCGCCATCGTCAGTTATTACCTAACTATTAATTAAATATTTAAATTTGTAGATAGGTATTAACAGTAATAGTACATATATCCTTAAGATAATAAATAATAATAATAATAGGACAATAGTGAACTCCAGATGAAACAATATTTAATAAAATATTGTATTTAATAAAATTTTAAGAAAACACTCGCCATGTTTCACAAGATTTTAGCGTCTGAATCAACCTTTCGGCCATCATCAGACACCGGCCATGCTCAGCTAGTAACCATAGACGCGTTTCGCTCTTGTTAGAGCTCATCAGCATGGTATAACTGCCGTCTCTTTGCAGAGACAATTCCCAACTGAGCATGGCGAACGATATAAACATCTCATAAAAGATAGTTGACTTAAGAGGGAAATGTAACCACATGCAGAGCCATCTATTGAAGAATCGCCAAAAAGTACTGAAATCTTGTGAAACATGGCGAGTGTTTTCTTAATATTTTATTAAATATAATATTTTAATAAATAATAATAAATTGGAACCATCTCGAACGTTTTAGAAGAGTAGGACAAGATATAATTAGAAAACGGAAATGGCGAGAGGTATTGTGCTAGTCACATCAGATTTTTTCCCCAGTAGTGGCGAATTTACAATAAAACAACATACCATTTAAATTTTAAATAAAATTTCATGAAATCATTTACCCCATTTTGAAATCAATTTCCGCTGTCCTTGGTTAGAATCCTTATCCGATGAGTGTTAATAACCAGGGGCGGGTCGCATACGATACTCCTGGGGGCAGCCACAGCCACCCCAGAGACCGGCCCTGCCTGTGCCCTGATGCCTCACACAGATAACCCGCACTCAATCCTGCCCTGATCGAAACAAAGATACGCAACGCATTGTTTACTGCCATACAATACAATACAGGAAAGTTCTACGAAACTATTACTAGTAATTAGATATGATTTGTAGTTTCAACGGGTACTAAATGTAATAGGACAGGGTGTTTTATTATAGGGTATTAACACTTTTATTACAAAAAATGTTCAGCTTGAAATAAAGGGAATAAAAAGATTATTCATGATGACTTTTTTCCCATTTGTACCTCTAAGAGAGGTATTGGATTCATGCTAAAAATCGTATATCCAGATTTTAGTGAATAACACAATTTAAGGTCACTAGAATTCGATTTTAATATTTTTTAACGCTAGGAAGGAGAAGAAGAAAAAAACGAAGAAGAATATTTTTACAATGATGTCTAAGTGTGTGTGTATGTGTGTGTGTGTGTCTGTGTGTGTGGATATTAGATGGACAGTTTCCCAAATTATATACGATTAAAGACCAATTTAACTTCGTATTTCTTAATCTGACATTAATTTATTGATTAATTAATGAGAAGTGATACTTTACTTAAAGCTCATTGCTATTTTACACATGGAATCAGTAATCTGTTAGAATTCGAATCAGGAGTGGGATCACGTAACTGTGAAAACGATATTGCGACTGTCGACAAGTGAAAATGCGATCACGTAAATAGTGAAAACCGAAAACGATATCGTTTTAGACTGAAAAAAATTTGAATTCTAGTCGACACTCTCAATGCATGTGAAAACGATAGTCGTTTCTTACGTCTCTTTTTATTTTATACATTTGTGTATAGGTATATCCTTTTCTTATTTACTTGCACTTAGGTAAAAGAATGTAGTGAGCAGTGAGTTGAATTTGACGTTTTGGAAAGAATGAAAGAAATGTCATTATAAATGATTTAAAAATAAATTAATATTTTAAATTTGAAAGGTATATTTTATTATTTTATTTAGTAAGGCGAAAATGAAATAATTGTGATAAAATACGATAATTATAAAATGAAAATTGATTACAAGAATGAATCTAAGAAAAAAATCATGAATATTTTAATAAGCATGTTGCGAAGAACTAAATGCTTATGATTTACTATATATTTTTACTCTTTTGAAATCTATGATAGAAAATTGAAATCTTGGTGATTAGATATTTTCTTATTTCTACTGAAATTTCCCTGATTTACTATTAAAATTTAGTGAAAGAACTACCCAAAAGAAATATTTTCGGGCAATATTGATATTCCAATAACTATAAAAGTGTTGATTACAACAAAGCATATTTTGATTGATTACAAGAATAAATCCAAGAAAGAAAATTTTATTAATATTTTAATAATATTGTATTCTGCGAAACATCAAATATAACGATTCTAGCTTGTGTTTTGTGATTAATATTTTGTAGTTTTTACATAAAATTAAAATTTGTGAATTGATCATTTTCTGCAGTCCGTCGAAAGTTGTGCGCCGTTATTTAAATGTGGCCCATACTTTATTTACTTCAAATACAAAACTTAATAAAAACTAGATTACTTTAAAATAACAATCTTGTATACTTGCAATCTTAAAAGGTCTCTTGAAGTTTTAATTTTATATTTAGAAATATTTTTGTTTACTTCATAAATTTTTCTTCTGTAATATCAAAAGGAATAAAATTAGATGATAGATGGCATCTGTAACTAATTAATAATTTAACTTGTATCCTTCTTCAATTCTTACAGCATTGCTATTATGAACGAAATAAAAACGAAGGGCGAAAATAATACTTTTTGACATTAGATTAAAAATTTTAATGACATTCATATAAATTATCTGTCAAAACTACTAATTAATACAAAAACATTAGTCTGTAAACGATATCGTTTTCACAAAACGTAGTCACTTTACGGAAATAACCGAAGTTGAAAACGTAGTGAGTGACTAATTTTACGTGATCGCTAAGGAAACGAATGTTGTTTTCACTTCTCGATAATCGCAATATCGTTTTCACTTTTACGTGATCCCACTCCAGCACATATTTTTGTTGATATTTATACTTCTGGAGCAAATAAATACATTTTTAATATAATTTTAATCTTTTTACCTTCCGTCATCTGTAGGTAAGGAAGGTATTGTCTTTGGTCAAAAAATTCGGTGGTGTTTTTAATGAATAAGCACGTTTTAGGGTCCCTACTATACGAATTTACTATTTTTAAGATGATGTCTGTATGTGTGTCCGTGTGTCCGTGTGTGTGTGTGTGTGTGTGTGTGTGTGTGTGTGTGTGTGTGTGTGTGTGTGTGTGTGTGTGTCTCCGTGTGTGTGTCTGTGTGTGTGTGTGTGTCTCCGTGTGTGTGTCTGTGTGTGTGTCCGTGTGTCTGTGTGTGACAAATTTTTCTCCGACGATAACTCCAATACTACAATTCTAAAAATTATAATTCTTTCGTATTCCTCTTCTTTACGAAGAGGTGATTAGATTTTGGTTACAACTGTTCCGCCGGAAGTACCTTTATTTGAAGTTCTTAACAGTTTTTCTTAAAAAAACGCAGTTAAATAGTATTTTTTCACATTTTATTTTTTTATATATTAAAGGAAATGCTCTTCTCTAAACGGTTTGCTTATATATTTTCATTCATATTCAATAGATATAATGTTAAAGAATTATAAAGATATTAACTTTCAAAAATTAGTCAGCTTTGCTTTTTATCATGGAAACAGTGATATATTCAAAAAATTCTAATTGACAGATGTCAGTGTCAAGTAAAACCAAAGATTGAAAGTGTAAGATCAGGATGTGGTATGTCATAGTGTTCCTCGCAAGTGACATGCAGTTGCAGCCATGTCTTATGATTGGAACTTCCAATGCGGGGAGCACGAGGAAGGCCAAAGAGATGGAAGGATTGTATCGTAGAAGACTTGAGAGAGGAAGAACTGTGTGAAGAAGATGCGTTGGACAGGAATGAATGGAACAGAAGAGTAAGAAACAGCGACCCCTAATAAAATAAGGAAAGCTGAACAAGAAAGAGGAAGTGTCAAGTGTATTTACATAGTGTATGTTCATTCATTATAATTTTATTGGATTTATAGAATCTTTTCAAATAAACTTTTGGTAAGGAATTTGCAAAAAATAGTATGTGATCGTGTTACAATTTTACGTGAAATATACAGAATCTTTTCCAAGGAAATTTTGGTATGGGATTTGTACAAAATAAATCGAATTGACGGAAGGTCTTGTGCTGGCCACAACAGATTTTTTTTTCATGTTTGATAAATTTTTATTAAAAAATTAATTGATTTAAATATTTTAAATCATACCAACCCTGGTTTAAAATCAAGTAAACACCTTATTAAGACTGCGCCCCGACTATTTTCTCATTCCTTCATAAATTGTAGTAACTAAATTATTATTATTTCCGGTTTTCAAGTACATGATAGAAAATTTTAATTTTCTAATGAACATCCTATATTCAAACTTAAAAAGTTAACAAAATTTGCTTTGCAACAACAATAATATGTATATAATATTATTAAAAAATAAAATGTGTTTAATGTATTATATTTTTATTTAATGCAGGAGGTTGTCAATACGAGTATAATTTTTTAAATAAAACATGTTTTAATAATATTCTTGTACATACATTTAATATACAGAAGTACAAACATTTCCTGTATTTAAGATAATAATATTTCTAAATTTACCACACACATTCTAAAAATATATGTTATCTTTAATATAATGTATTTTACGCTGACAAAAAGATAATTTTATCAGTATATCCATAAATACCAAATAGATACTTGTACAAAACAATAAGAAAAATATAATATGTATGTACATTGTACACCTAATAAAATTTATCTTATTTTATGCGTATCAAATTAGATTTTACTAAATTTCATAATTCTTCTATTACATACATTAACATTATCTGTATACAAAAATACCACAAGAATATCGGATGTAAGATATTACATGAGATTAGACGTTTTTTACATTTTGCGGTTTTTCAAATAATATAAATAACCATTTTCATTCTTTTGCCACAGTTCTTATTCTGTTCTTACAAGACATAGTCTAACAATGAAGTCAAACTTAATATATTTCATTGTATACTTATTTTCTTATTTACAAATTTGCCCAGCATTAGAACATGCTACATCTACAAAACTTGAAGCAGGACACCAAAGAGAAAAAAGATTTTTTCCAGCTCTCGCCATCGCTATAGGCGCTATTTTTGCAGGAGCCGCAACTGCAAAAGTTGTAACCAATGTCGTAAGAGACAGATATGCAAAAAGAAGCCTGAATGAAGATAACCTATACAGAAGAAACATCAACTTCAATTCCGACGAAGTAGAAGTCTTCAATGAAGTAAATTCTAACATTGACCATCTTGAAAAACGCCAACTTCTTGCTAATGAAGATCAACGCATTAAGATGATCAATAAAATGATCAACCAGAACTATGACAATGCAATGAAGTTGAAGATGGAACTAATGAAGATGGATCCAAATGTTGGACGAAAGATAATGGTCAGTAAAGAAGGTTTCCAATGCGATGAGAAGTTTTGCGATGGAAAAGTAGGCTTTTATGGGATGGGATTGTGTACGAAATATGTCTGTTTATGTGATAATGGAATAGGGAAGGAAAGAATATGTAGAGGAGACAGGATTTTTGATCCTAGTAATGGGAATTGTAACTATCCTAAGAATTTATATGTTTGTGGCTACGAATAATATAAAATCATATTTGTCACAACATTCGCAATCAATAATTTTGATAACAATTTACGATAATAGGCTTTATATTCATTATAAGGTACCTCATTTACTTTAGTTATTCCTTTATGTTTTTAGATATTGTCTGTTAAATGTGTAAAAAGTTCTTTCAATAATATTTTTACTAGTATGCAATATTTGAACAATAAAATATAGATAAAAAATAACTTTTTCATTTCTATGTTTTTTCATTTTTTGTTCCAGTGACACAAAGGTAAGTATTAAATATAATAGATAAATATATGTTGCTTATAAGGCAAGAACAGCCAAAATTTTGTAATTTTAAGAATGACTGAATTACAATCACCAAGAAACTTCAGTAACGAGAATAACTTTCTCTGAAATTTTACATTCTGTATTATGTGTTAATGGCATGTACAAATGTCAGTAATTCTGTGTTTTAAACTATCAATTGTCTACACTGATTAATATTGCAATATTTTTTTGTTTTACGACATTACATTTTTATTGTTTTCCGCTTGATCTGGAATATAAAACTACATCTTGTTTTAGCTGAACGACGAATGTCACTGTCAAATGTAAGTATATTTACATACAAAGTATGTTCATGAAATAATTATATAATAGAAATATTTGAAAAGTACGTGATTTAAGCCTCAGGCACACTAATCGATGAGCATCAGAGAGCATGTGCTCTTCGATGAAACAACAGAACGGTCTCATCATCGATGATTTTATGTTTCATCAATGACAAACACATAATTTTTTTCTGTGACAAAAAAAAGTGAAGTTGGTTATATTACCAGTGAAATGTTCCTACGCCGTCGGTTTTTAAATTGATATTTCCCTAGTTTATTGTTCTTTGGCGATTGTTTTCAATTTCAAAACTTTGTTTTGTGATTGAAGAAAATATAAATGAATGAAAATATACTAAATACGCGAAAATAACAAATTGACACAAGCCAAACCAATATATATATACATATCCGCGCAGACGTTAAGTGAGATATAAGACAAAAGATAATTATGAAATGAGATACATTCGTTTCATTGATGAAAATAGCGGAGCCGCTATTTTTTGTCGATGACGGGTGTGTTCTGTTGTTTCATCGAAGAGCTCATCGATGCTCTCAGATGCTCGTTGATCAGTGTACCATAGGCTTTAGTAATTTCATATTACATTGCTTATAAAAATTGGGAAACAGAATCGTATTCCAATTAAATAATTAAATACTTGTACTTAACTAGTTAAATTTAATTCTTTTATTTTTTTTTTATTAATCTTATTCTTACAAGTCGATGTCGCTAGTAAGACAATTTCCTGCTGAGATGGAGTCGACCGCAATATCAGTGAAGTCAAATTCAGTATAAATAAAATATTTTGATTTTTGACTCATACGTCGACGTAGAAAATGCAGATTTTATTATTTATTATATCTTTTTAAAAATAACTTTAAATCATAAAAATGCCAGTTGGATATCTTTGCATTTAAATGCTTCAATTAAACTTTTATCTTTCTAAACTTAAATATTACAAAATCTGATGTGGTCCACACAAAACCTCCCGCTATTTAATTTTTATTAATTTAAATACATATACTCATATACACCGACTTTTCATACTTGACCGCTGCGTCATTAATTGCTGAACAGCAAAATAACAAGTAATTGTATGTTTATCTCTGTCTTGCTTATGGTTTCCTACATTCTGTCTTCGATACGTATATCTAATATACGAACATCAAACTATGACATAACGGTCAAGTGTGAAAAATCGGTGTTTACCTACATATTTACTAATGCTGCAAACCATGTATATAAAGTTCCTTTGCTATTTACTAAGTGATTAGTTTTTTGACAGAGACATTTCTCTGTCAGTTACATATATTTGTAATTTGAACTGTGTAACAAAGGAATCTTTAAATAATAGGCTCTGAGATTTATAAAAAAAATATTTTTTAAATAAACATATAGAAAAAGTATTAATATATACCTAATAACATTTAATGGTATTTTTTGAAGAAAAACAATTTTGCTTCAAGTTATAAAGTGCTATTTCCGGTTAACCGATTTACACTAAAATCTAATGGTATTTTCCATATTAGAATAGGGTCGAAATACAAGGTTTCAGAGTTTTCTGAATGATAGTATTTGAGTTACAACGGAGGCAAAATCCATACACACACACACACATACACGCACACACACACACACACACTATGAGCACAAATACACATACAGACATCATAGTGAAAATGTTAAAATTGTATTCTAGAGACCTAAAAACGATCCCTATACCTCCCTTACCAAGGGTACCGGGAGGTAAAAAGTGCACTAAACATACACACATAAATTACAAACAAGTATTTTAAAAGTGCTCCGATCTCGAAGATTAGAATGAATACCCTGTTTAGAATAGGGTAAATTCTATCTAACCTCTACTGTAGGGTAGTGGTCATATCAGTCATGTTTGCAGTTCTGTGTTTACATGTCCCCTTCAAATGTTTACATTATGTTACATTACGTGTCACGCTATACACACAAAGTTACGTTACGTACGTTCCGTGTATGTTGTCATGCTGTGTTGCAACCTTCACGGAAATGCAACAGCAGCACTGTGTCGCAACTTTCCGGCAGAAGACTTCAAAGTTAAAATTAATATTTCACTACAATTCAGGTCAAGTTTAAGTTGAAATAGAATAATATTAATATCTTAATTATGCAAAGTAAAAAATATGATGTGGCCAACACAAAACCTCCCGCTATTTATTTTTTATTGATTTAATTACATACCTACGTATTTACTAACGCTGCAAACTATATTATGTTCCGTTGCATATAACTATTGCTTTATTTACCATTTTCTTTTTAAAATGTCACTATTATTAATTTGAAGTGATTAGTTTTTTGACAGTGACATTTACCTGTCAGTTACATTCATTTAAAATATGTGTGTAACAAAGGAATTGTGTTTATCTTAGGCTTCAGGATTTATATAAAAAAAAAATTAAAATTTATCTGTAAAATATTCAGCAGTAATTAATGTATACCTGTAGAAAATTCAATAATCTTTAATTTTCTTATTCATAAAATACGAAAAAAATGGCATTTAATGGTATTTTTTGAAGAAAAACCATTATGAGCTTCAAGTAAAGTGCCATTTCTGGTTACCCGATTAACAACAAAATCTAAAAGTTTTTTTCCATATTAGAATAGGGTAGAAATACAAGATGTCAGAATTTTCTGAATGAGATTTGAGTATTTGAGATAGAGCGAAGACAAAAAATCCATATACAGAGAATTTATTTTAAAATGTAACATTATGGTTCATCACATCCATGGTTACTCACTATTGTCAAAAAATTACAGCAATGTAATACTTGTCCATTTTAAAATGCAACATTATAAATAGTATTGCAGCACAGGAGATACATCCAGAACACGTCACAAATGGTGTCAATTCTTATTACGACCGACTAGAATATTGCCTTAGTGTGAATGGGAGTATTTTTTAACATTTATTACGTGAAAGATGATTTTTTGTAAGCTAAAGTTTGTTAAGATGTGCAACATTCATATTTTGATTTTTTTGTTCATCGTATGTAGGCTAATTTATTGGAAATTAGTTTTGATAATACAAAACTACAAATTTTGTATGTTGCATTTTAAAATGGACAAATATTACATTGCTGTCATTTTTTGACAATAGCGAGTAACCATGGAAGTGATTGACCATATGTTGCATGTTAAAATAAATTCCCTGTATATATTTGATATGAACAACTGAAAATTGTTTATTCTAACCTCTACTTCCAACAATACTGTTTTAAATTCCAATTCTTCAAGCGCCTTGTAAGGAATTACTATAAACAATTGTAATAATTGTACTATAACAATAAACTTTCCAAAATAATGTGTACTTCTAATCAAATACCTATATAAATAATTTCAGTACAAAAATAAATATGAAATGAAACTACATTTACTTATGAACACTAAATGTAACTAGATTTAGTTATATTTTTAACACTAAATGTAACTAGATTTAGTTCTTTTTTAACACTAGTGTTAAAAGTAAATTTGTTCTTTACTTTTAATCCGTTGTCAATGACAACGATTTAAAAGTATTCACTATGTTATAAACTGTTATTTTTAACTCGCTAAGCAACCGTTAAAAATACTACTTTTAACAGTGGTCGTAGGAAAAATATTTTTAATAAAGTAATACATATATTTAAATAAAATAACTTATAGGACATGTAAATTTTGTAGGTACTTCCAAATAAATAATTTCTAACATTGAAAGTTTCTGGTTGATTTTAAATTAAGTACTCATTCCAAAAAGTAGAAAAATATTGACATTGGTTGTTCTTGCAATAATTCACATAATAGTATTATTAAAATTTAGTTGTTTGTTGAATGATAAAATAGCTGATATGATATATATTTCAATATAATTCAGGTTACACAATAACAAACATTACTTAATATTAATAATAAAATATAAACAGTTTATTATAAAACGACTAGGAGTCAATATTAAATGTTAGTACTTATTGTAATGATTGTATGGTCAATATGAAGTTGATTTTTGTGATATTAAGTTTCGTTTTGTTAAGTTCGTCATCTATAGTCAAAAAAGATCACACTAACCACGAAAATGAAATACCACATCATCTAGTGAATTTAGTTCAAAGATGTGCCAACAATTGTAAAGCGAAAACCCATGTCATACCAGAGGAAGTCGCTTGTCTAAAAGAAAACAAAATACCAGAATCGAAAACTGCATTATGTTTTTTACAATGCATTATGGAAAAATTAGGCTTCATCGTTAAGAATAAATTTTTGAAGAACGCTCTCGTAACTACTTTTAATCCCATTGTGAAGAATAACCCAGAGAAGAAAGCTCTTCTGAAACAAGTGAGTGAAGAGTGCGCCGAAGATTCGAAGAACTGGGAGATCCACGAATGCGGTGACATGGCCTATAATGTCCTCAAATGTTTCGAGAAACATAAGGGTGCATTTAACTTCAGTGTCCCTTTGTCGCAAATAAAAATTTAAATTTTATATTGTTTATTTATTTATGGATGAAATAAATTTATACTGGTTATTGTAGTTTTGTGTTTTTATTTCTAGTTTTTATCGGATGCATTGTTTTCACGGTTCGAGTAAATATAAAAATGGTGAAGCTTATTGTAAAATTGCATGCGAGGCATATGTTTGTTTAAGATTACGTGTGATTTATTTGGTAGGTATTTAAACTGAATATTTAAGTTTTTATGTACGTTTTGCATAAAGAATATTAAGGTGAGGACATACATTGTTATCATGATACAGAATGAAATAGATATTATGCAAATAATACTAAAGTTTTGTCATAATATTTTATTCTCAATATTATTAAAAAAAGTTATTAGCAGGTAATGCTAAAATTAACTATTAATAAATATAGGATGTAAAGCGTCCTAAAAGGCTTTTTTTGCAAAAATTTAATCCTTTTTTTTTTGAATAAACGAGGGTTACGGTAGAGTTAGACACACTGTTGATAGTTTTTAGAATTTTATTTTAAAAATATTCATATATTATACAAGACGATTGAAAATACACGAAAATACGAAACGTGTTGCCTGGAAAGTGGTATTTCTAAAAGGCAATTCGTTGAGTTTGTCGAGAATTTTATATTGTCGAGTTGTATACAGATAGTCTACAGGGTGTCCCAGATTTAAACGTCATAACTTGAACAATGGATTAAACACGTAAAAATAAGGTGACAAGTTCATTTGAGCAAATGTCTTTATTTCAGAGATATTCATATTTTTAATTGGAGCAGCGCTACCTTAAAAATCAACTTTAGAACGAGATATCATATATCTTATTAAGTTATGACAACAATGGGGTATTCCACCATAACAAAAAAAATTTAAAAAAATTCAATTTAACATAAAGTATGGCTCAATAAATAATAGTTAAAACAATGAAAACATTTTTTAAATAATTACTTTACGAGATATTTCACATTTGCTAAAAGGGAAAATTAACGACATACAATTGTTATCTTTCTCTCGCAGCGTACTCAGAGCAGTGTGTGTGAGAAAGACAAGTATAGGGGAAATATGACGATACACTGATTTCTCGAAAATAAAATACTGTTAAACTAGGAACAATAGGCTATTCCACAGTAATCAAAAATAGTAAAAGTTTATTGAAAATATGAACGATAATAGTTAAAGGATAAGGAAAACCATATTTCTTTTACTATAATTTATTTCTTCTAGAAGACACGGGGAGTTTTGCTTTTGATGATGCAGGACATGTGCACGAGTGTTTGAACAAATAGGATCCAAGTATGACTCCGGTTTTGAGAAGCCCCGCCCTAACTAAGAATATACTTCTTCGGGTGTGTCGGATCTGTTCGGTTGCTGTTCGGGTGACGTTCTAATTTCTTCGTTTTTATAAAATGAGAAAAAAAGGTGAAATAAAAATTAAGTATAATAATTTATTTTATGTCTCTAATAATGAATTATAATATTACAATTTAAATATACATTTGTTGGTTTACTTCTGGTATATCCACATTACCTACGTTACAAAGGTAATTTAAAATTCGGACCTTAATATCTCGCTTATTTGGAGGAATTTTTAACTCGGACTTTCACATGTGGTCTTAAATTTTTATGTACCTACTTCAAGAAAAAAATTTAAAAAAAATGTCGTGGAATAGCCTATTAAGATTTTTTAATACCATGAATTGCTTCAAAACTGAATGAAGTTTTATTTAAAATAATAAAAAAAATTGAGTGGAATACCCCATTACCATACCAAAATTAATTACATGTAAATGATTTGGCTATTACCTAATTTCAATACAAAATTTAGTTTGCCTGCCTAAAGTCAGGGCAAAAATGAAAATTATCAATGAATTCAAACAAATTTATTATTTATGTACAATAAAATAACGATTTTTTACAACATTTGTTCAAAATGTTCACCTGTAGGGTAGCAAGCAAACAAGCACGACAAAGTAGTTCCAACATCCCCACACACACACACACACACACACGGACATCATCGTAAAAATGTTATAATCGGATTCTAAGAACCTTGAAACGTGCTTATCCACTAAAATCTGGTTATGTGATTTTAAGCATGTGTCCAATATTTCTCTTAGCGAGAGGTAAAAATAAAAAGTAAAGAATATTTGAACAGGAAATTTAATTTTAATTAAAAAAAAAATACACAAAATGGATGATACTATCTTAGACGGGAAATTATAAATAACATATACTCAATTTTGTTATAAATATAATGGTCATTTAATAATATAACATTACACACAACAATGTATGAGATATAAAATTTTACTCGATAAATATTAATGTAAACTACAAAATTCTAATGTCATATAAATAACTAAAATTATTTCCCCTGATGATCCTTGGAAATATAGATAAAAGATTAATATTTTAAGATAAACACTAAATTCTATTTGTCTCGTTTGTAACAAAGTCAATGCCAACTACAACAATAATAATTATTGTCATTTATAAATTTATACCTTCTTTTGTTGTATGTGTTTTTGTATAATGATTCTGTAATCCAGTAATCTATTAGAAACATCTGATTAAAACAAATTTAGAAATAATCGTTTTTGTTGCTATATAAAACAGAGCTAGTGTCAGAGAAAAGCAGTGTTAGAAAATTCGTTCATCACTAAACAAGAATTAATAAATAAGAATAAAAATGGCTTTTACTCATTATTTACTTGTAGCTGTACTAATGGTAAGTTTAAATTTGAAGTAGAATATAATTTTTATTTTCATGATTTTGGGTGACATTTAGATATTTTTTTTTTTTGTGAAGGTCCAATATATTAAAAGACGGGTAATGTTAGTATTATATAATATACGTTTAACATACTATCACCAAATTTATTGACGATTTCGATATTCCGAATTCGTCATATTGTAGTATTATGGAATGTCAATCTTCATACATTGTTGTTTTTTGACATAATAAATTTACATAAAATATAATATATAACAATAATGGCCCAGTGGGTTGAAGCAGCTTGCCTCTGGAGGCGCTCAAAGCGACCTTCACCGCTCGGACCTTTTGGTCATGGGTTCGATTTCGATTCTTACCAGGGGCTTGGATGTTTGTGTTTATCTCCAAAATACTTTATAATATATGAAATGTAAAAATTGTAAATTTAAATGTAAAAATAAAAAGTATTTGGGCTAACACACAGAAAAAACAAACCTTCTAAATTGTAGTTAAATTAACTAAATAAATCTGTGATTTTCAGCCTTCTAATATGTTTTCATTAAATTGTCTAAGTTGATTTAGTTAAATTTTCTAAATTTGTAATAACAAATTATAGTAAAATTAAATAGAAAATTAGATTAAATGACTACATTTAATATTGAACTAAACATAAATAAAGAAATTAACTAAATATATATTTAAATTTTCTATTTACTTACCTAATTCATTAGATAAATCACCGAAAATTGAAAGACAAAAATAATGAAGCCAAAATATAGTAAAATTAAATAAAATAAGTAATTAAAATAACTCTTTACATATTTAAATTAACGGTTTTTTTTACAAAATATTTATTATCTATTTCGGGTTAGTTAAAGTGCTAAATTAAGATTTGTAAATTTTACTAAATTATTAGACATATTGCCTAATAAAATAATATCTAATTATAATTAGACAAAATTTCAAATCTTTTTTTTCTGTGCAGTATAGTTGAAAGCCGACAAAAGAAATATAATATAAATTTATCTAATCTATTTTTGATTTCATGTGAATCATTTTGATTTTGAAATTTTAAAAATTGTCAAATGTCAATCCAAATTTTTTTTTAACTATAAAACCAAACAGGGGCTAAACGGTACTTTCGCATATAAGTAAATTTTTTAGTAGAACCGTTAGTCTGTGGTTAAGCTAAGTAGGTACACGCATTTTAGAGACACCTAAATTTAAAGTGACATTTTACTTTTGCCACTAATTTTTATCTATTTGTATGCGTTGAAAACAAACATTGAACATATTATTGGTTTTTAGTAGAAAATATTAAAATAGCACATTAAATTTTTATTAAATTTAATAAAATAAAATGGGGTCCTGTGGCCGCATGCCTGAGTGTCTGGTCACAAACCTGGGGGCACCGGGTTCGATCCCGACAGTCGCCAAATATTTCCAATTTTAAATGGCACAAAAGTGACCCCTGTGGTGCACTCTCCACGCCAGCTATGAGTGCCCGTGAGGTGACGCCTGGTAAGCGTCCACACGGTAAAATATATCGTCATCATTACCGATGTTTACATGTGTTGTAGATACTGGCACACCCAGAAATGGGTAATATGCCGTGATGATATATTTATTTATTAAATTTTTAGCATATGCCCTCAATTTTTGTAAGCCTAAACACCTAGGCTCTGTTCTTTTTCTGGTTTTCCTATTGCCTGTAAAACCTTTTCATGGTCTGTGCAATTTTGTAATTTATTTGAAAAGTAAAATAATTTTATATTTTGGATGTTTAATATGTACTTTATGAAATTTATTTGGATGTCATATAGTACTTCTTAAAAGAACTCAGGTCTAATTTGTGTTAGGTTGGTAACTAAATTTCTATACCAATAAGAGCAGGTCGGTAATGTCACTTTTTATAAAATCGACACGTCTTTTTTATCATAAATATATCTACATTGTTCAATTAACTGTATTAGTTGGACATCGTTTTCAATGACACTCATTTTTAGACAAGACAATGTGGCAGAAATATTCAAAAATAAATTATCCAAAAAACAAGAACAAACTGCTTCTATCTTCCCACTCCATTCTTATCTGAAATAGAGAATAAACAATTGTTACTTTAAATTTAAAGTAAATATTAATTTTAGAAAACCTACTGTTGAAATAAATGTCAATCACTGTTACCAAAAATCAAATAAAAATTTAGATGATTAGAAAATGAAATAAAGAATATTTTTAAATATTTTTTGACAAAAGAACTAAAATAGAAAAAATATTATTAAAAAAAAAAAACGTGTTATAAGACCTTTTAGTAGGGCACAGCGCACTTGTCTCTTAGAAAAAACGTGCGCTAAAATCGTGTCTTATGAAACTTGTATTTTGTACTAATTAGCTCTACGTAACATTATTCAGAATAAGGTGTTTCCTTGCGTTAATCCCGCGACGATGCAGGGTTCGCTTGCTTGCAACTTAGGTTGTGTCCGATGTTGCACTTTTACCACCCTAATATCTAAATCCTAAATTTATATACCCTAATTCTAGTGATTATTTAGGATTTTAGGTATTAGATTTTAGGGTTTTGCAGGAGCACACTATGCCTTGAAGTTGAGGCGCACTAATTAAACAAATCGTTCGTTGTTATATTTTGTCCAAAACGTCAAATTATGAAATATAATATTAACATTTGCTCTCAAGCATCAAATTGAATCGAATTGTATAATTCATTTTTGTTTTTCTAAAGTGTTGCCATACAAACCAATGGATATCACTAGTGTGCCATTCGGAGTTGTATTTATGCGAAGAAGACCTAAATCTTTTATTCTAAACGGGTAGATTCACTATCTATATATATTTCTATATTGAATTCATCAAGACGATCGGGGAAATTTTATTCGCCTGTACAGACTAAACGGTAAGAGCGATTTTAATGAAAATTTTTCCAAGATGTAGAGAATAATTCAACTTGATTTCCTGGTAATAGGTCATTTTTCTGTACGGTGCATAGTTTTTGTGTAAAAAATTTTTAAAGGTCGTATTTTAGCTTTTTGAAACAATTTGAAATCAAAAATTTAGTCTTCTTTGAAAAATTTAAGACGAAGAACGTTTCTTTGACATGTCAATCAAAACATTTAAATGGCATTATTTATAAAATAAGGACATTTTGAAAAAATTTAAATTCATAAATACACATTATGGCAATGGGCGGTTATTCCATAGTAGTTTAAAAGACCTAAAACATTATATTTAAAAATTAAATTTTTTGAAGGTTCATTTCCGTGATTCATGTACATTTCCAAAGTGTTGCCAAACATCCCATAAATAACTAAGTAAAAAACAAATATTCCAATGTCAGGAATTTCAAAGCCCCATCGTCTTTTGTTTTTTTGTTTAAAGTTGTCAGAACCAAGTCGTGTTTGGTATCAAATGAAAGGTAACATCAAGGGCTGTCATGCAGAAATATCAAAAATTTGACAGCTCGATCGGCTTTTGTTTTTTGCTTAAAGTTGTCAGAACCATGTCGTGTTTGGTATCAAATCAAAGGTAACGTCAAGGGCTGTCATGCAGAAATGTCAAAAATTTGACAGCTCGATCGGCATTTGTTTTTTGCTTAAAGTTGTTAGAACCATGTCGTGTTTGATATCAAATGAGAGGGTTCGTCAAGGGCTGCTATGCAGAAATGTCAAAAATTTGACAGCTCCATCGGCTTTTGTTTTTTGCTATAAAGTTGTCAGAACCATATCGTGTTTGGTATCAAATGAAAGGTAACGTCACGGGCTGTCATGCAAAAATGTCAAAAATTTGACAGCTCGATCGGCTTTTGTTTTTTGCTTAAAGTTGTCAGAACCATGTCGTGTTTGGTATCAAATGAGAGTGTTCGTCAAGGGCTGCCATGCAGAAATGTCAAAAATTTGACAGCTCGATTAGATTTTGTTTTTTGCTTAAAGTTGTCAGAACTATGTCGTGTTTGGTATCAAATGAGAGGTATCGACAAGGGCTGCCATGCAGAAATGTAAATAAATTGACAGCTCGATCGGCTTTTGTTTTTTGCTTAAAGTTGTCAGAACCATGTCGTGTTTGGTATCAAATGAGAGTGTTCGTCAAGGGCTGCCATGCAGAAATGTCAAAAATTTGACAGCTCGATTGGCTTTTGTTTTTTCCTTAAAGTTGTCAGAATTATGTCGTGTTTGGTATCAAATGAAAGGTAACGTCAAGAGCTGCCATGCAGAAATGTCAAAAATTTGACAGCTCGATTGGCTTTTGTTTTTTACTTTAAGTTGTCAGAAACATGTCGTGTTTGGTATCAAATGAAAGGTAACAATAAGGGCTGTCATGCAGAAATGTCAAAATTTTGACAGCTCGATCGGCTTTTGTTTTTTGTTTAAAGTTGTCAGAATTATGTCGTGTTTAGTATCAAATGAAAGGTAAGCAGGTTGAGTGGGCATTTTGGGTGGGCAGGTTGCGTGGGCAGTTTGAGTGGGCAGGTTGGGTGGGCAGGTTGCGTGGGCACTTTGGGTGGGCAGATTGCGTGGGCAGTTTGGGTGGACAGGTTGCGTGGGCTGTTTGGGTGGGCGGGAAAAAAATATTTTGAAAAACTCTTAGCGGTAGCACTTTGCATTTAAATTGTTCCTAGACGGATTGGACATACGTACAACTATTATAAAACACTATCGGCGGAGCCCTAGGGAATACTCGGCGTAGCCGAGTTTTCGCTAGTCTTTTATTCTAAACAGGTAGATTCACTATCTATATATATTTCTATATTGAATTCATCAAGACGATCGGGGAAATTTTATTCGCCTGTACAAACTAAACGGTAAGAGCGATTTTAATGAAAATTTTTCCAAGGTGTAGAGAATAACTCAACTTGATTTCCTGGTAATAGGTCAATTTTCTATACGGTGCATAGTTTTTGTGTAAAAAATTTTTAAAGGTCGTATTTTGGCTTTTTGAAACAATTTGAAATCAAAAATTTAGTCTTCTTTGAAAAATTTAAGACGAAGAACGTTTCTTTGACATGTCAGAACATTTAAATGGAATTATTTATAAAATAAGGCCATTTTGAAAGAAGTTAAATTAATAAAAATACATAATGGCAATGGGCGGTTATTCCATAGTAGTTTAAAAGGCCTAAAACATTATATTTAAAAATTTAAATTTTTGGAGGTGCATGTCCGTGATTCATGTACATTTTTAAAGTGTTGCTAAACATCCCATAAATAACTAAGTAAAAAACAAATATTCCAATGTCAAGAATTTGCCAGCTCGATCGGCTTTTGTTTTTTGCTTAAAGTTGTCAGAAACATGTCGTGTTTGGTATCAAATGAAAGGTACCGTCAAGGGCTGTCATGCAGAAATGTTAAAAAATTGACAGCTCGATCGGCTTTTGTTTTTTGCTTAAAGTTGTCAGAACCATGTCGTGTTTGGTATCAAATGAGAGGGTTCGTCAAGGGCTGCCATGCAGAAATGTCAAAATTTTGAAAGCTCGATCGGCTTTTGTTTTTTGCATAAAGTTGTCAGAACCATGTCGTGTTTGGTATCAAATGAAAGGTAACGTCAAGGGCTGTCATGCAGAAATGTCAAAAATTTGACAGCTTGCTCGGCTTTTGTTTTTTGCATAAAGTTGTTACAACCATGTCGTGTTTGGTATCAAATGAGAGGGTTCGTCCAGGGCTGCAATGCAGAAATGTCAAAAATTTGACAGCTCCATCGGCTTTTGTTTTTTGCTTTAAAGTTGTTAGAATCATGTCGAGTTTGGTATCAAATGAGAGGTATCGTCAAGGGCTGTCATGCAGAAATGTCAAATATTTGATAGCTCGATCGGCTTTTGTTTTTTGCTTAAAGTTGTCAGAATCATGTCGTGTTTGGTATCAAATGAGAGGGTTCGTCAAGGGCTGCCATGCAGGAATGTTAAAAATTTGCCAGCTCGATCGGCTTTTGTTTTTTGCTTAAAGTTGTCAGAAACATGTCGTGTTTGGTATCAAATGAAAGGTACCGTCAAGGGCTGTCATGCAGAAATGTTAAAAAATTGACAGCTCGATCGGCTTTTGTTTTTTGCTTAAAGTTGTCAGAACCATGTCGTGTTTGGTATCAAATGAGAGGGTTCGTCAAGGGCTGCCATGCAGAAATGTCAAAATTTGGAAGCTCGATCGGCTTTTGTTTTTTGCATAAAGTTGTCAGAACCATGTCCTGTTTTTTATCAAATGGGAGGTATCGTCGAGGGCTTCCATGCAGAAATGTCAAAATCAGTTTAGGGAGACATGTTGGGTGGGCAAGTTGAGTCGGCAGATTAAGTGGGCAGGTTGCGTGGGCAAATTGCTTGGGCAGATTGGGTGGGCAGGTTGCGTTTACAAATTGCTTGGGCAGATTGGGTGGGCAGGTTGCGTGCGGCAGTTTGGGTTGGCATTTTGGGTGGGCAGGTTGCGTGGGCAGGTTGCGTGAGCAGTTTGGATGGGCAGTTTGCGTGGGCTGTTTGGGTGGGCGAGAAAAAAATATTTTGAAAGACTCTTAGCGTTAGCACTTTGCGTTTAAATTGTTCCTAGACGGATTGGACGTACGTAAAACTATTATAAAACACTATCGGCGGAGCCCTAGGGTATACTCGGCGTAGCCGAGTTTACGCTAGTCCTAAATACTAAATGCCAAAATGCGACATCGGACACAGCCTTAGGCTTTGCTTGATTGATGCGATGTAAAAATTACTCCAACCAATATGTCGCTTCACCTTTCGCTGGAGTCCTCCACTATTAGGATAGAATTAAAAGTTCGTTTTTGAATGTCCACATTATATTTAAATTTGACAGGTCTCACTTATAACCTTCAAATAATTCCACACAGAATAAAATCATAGTCAAACAGCATAATTCTTCTGTTTACAACAGTCGATAAATTTTCTACATTATTCATAATAATTACTTTTAAGGATTTTAGGTTATTCAGGGTCATTTTCATTTTCCTTGCCACCCCCATACTAACAATATAGTCAGTTCTCTGTGCAGGCCGCGGTCACCAACACCAACTCCCAGGAAGGCAGCCACGACCTAAAGGAGGCCATGGCCGAGATGGTCAAAATGTGCAAGGAAGAAACCGGCGCTTCGGACGCCGACATCAAGGCCCTCCGCGAACAGAAATCCCCTGAAACCAAAGAGGGCGTCTGCATGTTCAAATGCTTCTTCGAGCAATCCAACGTCATGAAGGAAGGAAAGTACAACCCCGAAGGCCTAGTGGCTGCTCTCACCCCAATGGTGGTTGGAGACGCGGCCAAGATTGCCGGTGTCAAAAAGATGTCTGAAGAATGCGGAGAAGAATTGAAGAAGGCTACTGGAACTGAATGTGAAATCGCGCAGAAGTTGATGAAATGCACGGTGGAAAAAGGGAAGACCTTTGGATTTGAGTATCCCAATGAATTCTAAGATTTAATATGTGATATGTTAAGCGTTATTGTTTTCATGTTAAGCAATGTTCTATGTTAGTTTAAAGCAGGCAAAATAAAAGTTATGTTCTTCAAGTCTTTGTTTATTTATTGGTAATACAGAGTGATCAAGAATAACTCATTCAGTTGGCAATACTTAAAAAATACTTAAAAATTTGAAAGATTGATACATAATTTATTTCCTTTTTTTTGACACTGTTGATAGTGACATTTGAAAATTCAAATTTGGGTATATTTACAATTTTTTATTAAATTGGTTGTTGTTTCCCCTTAGCCACGTACTTTTATTTCTATCATTACCCATATAGCAATAATCTAAAGCATTTCAATCACTCAAAATCCTACTAGCTGTCAGGCTCCAGCTCAGACATAACCTATTTGTATTTATTGCCAAAATGACATGTCAAATAGTATTTCCGCATTCACCTGGTGTTGTGCAAACTGTAGAATAAAAAGATTCCCAGAAATGTATTGCCAACTGCATCATTTCTTTTTGATCGCTCTATTATAGTGTTTTCCGCTTACCAAAATTTAGTGCGCACTGGAACGGACTCAGTGCAATGTATGACGTCATGCACTGTTTTGGTTTTGTGAACGATGCGCACCCATTCAGTGACAAGTGGAAAATACGTTCATATTTCAGTTCACATTTGTTTGTGCAAAAGTTGGGGTTAAGTTTGGGGATTGAAAGTTTTATTGACATAATAGACAATAAATATAAAATATGATGATGGTGTCATTTATAATAACTTTTAATTCTGAAGGATTCTTGAAACTTGATAAAATTTAAGTTTTTTAATTGTGCAAAACAATATATGTAATTATTACCTGTTTGTCAAAATATTAATGTACTACACTAGATATGAAATTAATTATTTTGGGTTGGTCGGGTTTATTTAAATAGTCTAGAGCCGTTTCTGTTATATGATGATGAAGATGAAGATAAAAGTCCTTCAATAGTAGATACCGCTACGGCATTTTTGAAATCATCCGCCGCCATATTTGCACTCATATAGCGTTTTCCACTTACACATTCAGTGCGTACTGAGTGCAAATATAGCTGCACTGAGTGTGAGTGGCGTTTTTCACTTGCCTTTTCAGTGCGCACTGTTCCGGATTTTTATTTTCCACTTACTACGAAATCGCACTCAGGGCAATATCAACTCGCACCCAGTGCGCATTTTGTTGCACCGACTACTATAGCAAGTGCGACAATTTGAGTGCAAATATGGCGGCGGAAGATTTCAAAAATGCCGTAGTGGTATCTACTATTGAAGGACTTTTATCTTCATCTTCGTCATCTGATGATATAACAGAAACGGCTCTAGACTATTTAAATAAATCAGTCCGACCCAAAATAATTAATTTCATATCTAGTGTAGTACATAAATATTCTGACAAACAGGTAAAATTATAAACCTTGAAGTGTCATAATTAATTCTTATAATTTTTTCCAACTTTCCGCAATCGATAAAACCGTTTCTGACAAGTTCTTTTATGTAGTAAGTAGCAAAGTAATTGTCACCTGAAATAAAAATGTATAGGTCCGTATAAATATATAGTATTTTGGTGAGTTTTAAAATTTCACCTATTAGTTTCAAATAAAGTTCATTGTCAGGTGCTTCAATTGTAGTTATTATATAATTTATTATAAATGACACCGTCGTCATATTTTATATTTATTGTCTTTTATGTCAATACATCTTTCAATCCCCGAACTTAACTTCAACTTTTACACAAACAAATGTGAACTGAAATAGGAACGTATTTTCCACTTGTCACTGGATGGGTGCGCACCGTTTACAAAACCAAAACGGTGCATGGCGTCATACATTGCACTGAGTGCGTACCAGTGCGCACTAAATTTTGGTAAGCGGAAAACGCTAATATTGTCGCACTTGCTATAGTAGTCGGTGCAACAAAATGCGCACTGAGTGCGAGTTGATGTTGCCCTGAGTGCAATTTCGTAGTAAGTGGAAAATAAAAATCCGGAACAGTGCGCACTGAAAAGGAAAGTGGAAAACGCCACTCACACTCAGTGCAGCTAAATTTGCACTCAGTGTGCACTGAATGTGTAAGTGGAAAACGCTATTAGATAGTCATTAACCCATATTCGCAGACTACACTTTGTTTGAAATAACCAGAGAATTTTGACAGACAGATTCTTGTTATTCTAATGGTTGCTATTCTCAACTGAAATGACCGATAGAGGCGCTGCAAGCACTTTCAATATGGTGGATGCATGACGGTAGGTGTACAATCTGTCACTGTCATATGATACAATTTTGCTTGTGTTTCTTCAAAATGAATCTAAGTATTGTTTAGATATTTGACTTTCTAAATGCTACTCATCATTCTAGGATTATTGTTGAAGTTGAAGGTATGATTGTATATAATGTTCATTTACTACTTTATTTAAAATATTAATCTTGTAAACAGGCGAAGAAGGTCTGAATGCGAATCACATTATATTATGTGGAATTACCGATAGTTATCGAGAAATTATAAATGTAACATCACTCTGTCTTCAAAAAAGTGCTCTGTCGTCACAAAGATGGTACAGCACTTTTTTTTTAATTTCTCCGTTGAGAAGGAATTTATAAAAATTTAAATAATCATAAACATGTTTCAAATATAATTATTAATAATATTACCTGGAAGAATAAAGTCACTGTCTTATTGAACATACTCTCATATACTTGGAAATTTGTTTTCCAGAACGTAAAACATACTTCCAAGCTCCAATGTTTGTTAAATACCTGCATTTGTGGTTATACTCACTTTATTTTTACCTATTTTTGGAAAAATGTGGAAACTTAAATGAGTTTCCCTACTTATAAGCGAATGACACCCGTATACACAACACATAATATTGCTTTTACGGTGTTTTACACTAGTTCAAAATTTAGTCACCAGATGTCATATCGATGCTCTACAGTTGTCAATGCCATGTAGTCAAGCGTAGTTTATACAAACAATTCAAATAATTATGTCAAATATGATTTCATTCTTTGTACTTGCAGTGCGTGATTTGTTGTTGTGTTGTCATTTTTTAAGTTTTATTTCTTTATATTAATCTCTTACAGTTTTGTGCAACTGGCGCTTTTTTTTAAACATTGAAAATATTTCGGTGTAAAACAGGCTCCTAACCCACAGCTCAATTATCTGTCAAAATTCTTTCCATATTTCAATTAGAGTATACCATTTTTTCTTCAGTTTCTTAACTTCCTTCATAAACCTAAAAACCTACATTCAACAAATGATGGTCTTTAAAAACGTGTCAAAGTATTTATAAATACTAACTTTAAAATAGGGTTTAGATCCACAAAGTGTATAAATTAAATAGGTACGCAAATTCATCAGAAATATGACGTTTACGAAGTTAGTATCCGCTAGGTGTCTTAGCCTCAGCGAATAAGGTAAGAAATGTTCCCGGCACATAACTGATATTTGAAATTGAATTGAAATATTGAATCATCCAATTTTATTTACCGTTTTAAAAGTATTGGTAAGCCATTTTCATCATTGTAATCAAATTTTCTTGAATTTTTTTTTGTTTTAATCAAAAATCTTTCTTAGAAAACTACAGGGATATATTCAGATAGATATTCATTAAATTACTTGCTGCTTTGAAGCAAAATATGTAGTATATGCACATGCTCGAATTAGAATAAAAACATATATCAACAATTATGTAATCAATTTTTGTGTGCAATTAACTATTTTTACGTCATACATAATCAAGAATCTTGTTTACTAATGGCCGGTTGCAACAACGAAATTTAAATTTTAAACTTGGCTTAAATTGATAATATTGCATCGAAATAAAATCTTAAATGAATTATATATTGCTGTCAAAAAGTTTCTGAGCCTGGAACCTAAAACTCTCAGCTTCTTTCATAAGCTCGAAGGGATTCGTCTTTCGGATATTTTGTACAAACATTTTCGATCAAACATTATAAACTACATACCGTGAGTATTTTTTAACGTGAAACATTGGGTTTGTCATGTCCATAGTTACGATTTGACATTTGATTGACAGCAATGTATTTGCGTGTCCCATTTAAAATGAAACATGCGGAACGAATTTGACAGATGTATTATATTATGTAAGAAATTTAGCCAAGTCAGAAAACCACTCGAGAGCACTAAACATATTTCGGGCACAAGATGCACACAATATTTTTTCTGAAACTAAATTTAATTTTTAGAAAACTGGTATAATTATTTAAACAAAATTAACCTCTAATGACGTCTTGTCAATATGACAGATAATCGCTGAATTTTCCTATAAGTTACGACTTGACATTTGATTGACAGTAATGTATTTGCCAGTCTCATTTAAAACAAAGGGAATGAATTTGAAAGAGTATTATATTTAAATATTGTAAGAAATTTGGCCAAGTCAGAAAATCATTCGAGCACAAGGTACACTAAATTTAATTTAGAAAGCAGGTATAATTATTTAAACAAAATTAACCTCTACTGACGTCTTATCAAATGTCAAATTCGTTTCCTATGTTTCATTTTAAATGGGACACGCAAATACATTGCTGTCAATCAAATGCCGAATCGTAACCATGGATATGACAAACCCAATGTTTCACGTTAAAAAATACTCACGGTATACAAAAATAATGTATTATGATTGAAGGTGTTGCTTTTGCGCCGCATTTCCATACGAGTCTTGTTTTAACGTAGCGCCTGCGCCGTACCGTATTTTGATTATTCCAGGGTTGTTGATTGGGCCAAATTTGTATTATGTGATAACTAGCATTATTTTGGGTTATTTTTGACTAATTTTAATTTATTATTTTGAATATGTTGATTAATGATAATTAATTCTCTACTTTTAAATCCATTTTTCTTTTTTTTAATAGCAGGTTTTTCTCCTACTCTCATATTGTGCCCCTTGTCGTTAGCGCTCCTAGGCGGTTGCCTTATCTGCCTAATGTTAGTTACGGCTCTGGTCACAGAAATTTTAAATCTATTACTATTTATCAAATTTTAAAAAAATGCATTTATAATAATGATAACTCTATAATTAAATGGATTTAAGAAAAATATTAGTCAGATACACCATAGTAACAGAAGACAAACTGAGAAAATGACAGAAGACATGTAGTTGGAAGAAGTATGAACATGGCGTTGAAATTAAATAAATGCAAGGGGCTATTTTTCGCGTAGGAGAACAGTAGTGGTAGCACGCACTTTAGAATAGGGCTGTTGCAAGAATTTTTATATGACTTCTAAGTATTAAATTTTAAAAGATATTGTTCTTTAAAGAGCTTCAAATTTGAAAATATCTCGAAATATCCATTAGATATTTTACAATTAATTTTTGAAATTTGGATAAAATTTTGAATAAGTCACGTGATCTGAAACAGAATGTGACGTCAGAGTACATACATCTTCAGCGGTTCTAAAGTGTCAAGTGTATTGTCAAAGTTGTCAAACAAGTATCAAATTTTTAGATTGGTTCAAGTTGTATAATATGTAGGTAATAAAAAGTTCAAAATGAAATGAGTAATTTACGATATTGTATTGTGCCTTCTTCCAAAAATACTGTTAGGAACAAACCTACATTAGAGTTTATAAATTTTACAAAAGATGCGAAGAAAAGAAAATTGTGGCTAGAAGCAGTAGGTCGAAGAGCTGATAATTTGTCAGAAAAATCGTGTCTTCATGTTTTTAACTTTCATCCACCTTCACGATAACAGTGTATTTTTGTAGCTTCACTTTATGTTCATACAAATATTTTTTCTCGACATAGATCTACATGTCCTATAGCAGATTCAATGTAAGAATTACGACCAGAACTTTAAAGTAAAATATATTATCAATTTATATAGTAAATTCAGTTTTTATATTTTATTTTACCTCAACTCTTTAACACCCCTTATTTCGGTAGCAGTAAAACAATCGTTCTGATATAAATTCAGCCATCATCCAGCTATCGACCTTCGGTAAATTGTCCGACTTAGCTTGAGTGTAATTTGAATTATACTTGCCGCCAAATAATTATGGACTGGACATTTCTACACTGTGGCCAATTCAGGGGCAATGTTGAAAATGCTAAGCTATGAAGAAGCGGCTACACCGCTGGGCAAGAGACAGGGTGCGGAGAAGGGAAAAAATTGAACATCAGTCCATAATCATTTGACGGCGAGTATAGCCATTATTACTTTATTATTCATTTACAATGAGCAATGTCAACATCAAATGTCAAATTAAAAGATTTTGTTATTAACATGTGACAAACTTTAGCCTACGTTTATTTATATAAATAATATGAATAAACGTAGGTGATGGAAAAACTATTTTCCTATTGGCTATTAATGATGTAATGTATGTGCTTCTACGTCACAGGAGTAGGGGTAGTTTTTCAGAACGCCAATCTTTTTATTTAATTATTTCCACAAATAACAACAAATTATTAAAATAAAAATTATTACTAAGAAAATCATTCCATAAACTTTCATTTAAAATAGTTTTTGAAAAATGTGAAACAGGCTCATTCTATCATAGAAAGCAGGCGAATGCGATTTTACTTTTACGAATCTTAGTGGCATGTAATTTAGAATTCTATATTTGCTTTTTATTCCGGATTTTTTTTTTGGATTTTATACTATTAAAATAAAAAATATTATGACAGTTGTATAAAATAAATGTATAAAATAATGACGTTACTTTGACACTTTCGCCTCGAGTCGTACGCTTACAGGCGAATATTTTGAGACACGCATGCTACCAAGTTTTCGCTTCGTGGCGAAATGCGAAAACATATGCCTCATTTTTGATAGAATTCTAAAGTGCGTGCTGTCACTACTGCTCCGTATTAAGCATTATCTAATGTAATAATAGTGTTGTTTCTCTACGATCCCTATTTCGTGGAACAAACAAAATAGAAACAAACAAAAACAAATGTTGTACAATACAAAGCACACTGTAGGAAGGATAACAATGCAGACAACAGTGTACTGTTTGAATAAATACGAGGAAAAGCATCTAATCGTGGAAATCAAAGGCGGCGTTTGTTGGTTTTTGACGATCGGGCGGGTGTCTGCTTTGTGGCGGGAATGCAAATTTGCTTAGAATAACTACAGTGCGAGTGCGAAGAGATACAGAACACACAATTCATTTAGATCATTACCTTGCAGAAGCAAATAAAGTAATTACGCACGGTTGACGCATGAGAAAACCAGGGAAATAGGAGACTATACTATAACAAATTAAAAAGACCCTAAAACTGTATGATAGGCGCCCAGTTGCACCAAGGCATAGATTTTGAGCGACAAAAAAATGAAAATTAAAATGCATTATAATTCCTTAGACATTTCTTTCCAAACAATATTAATTGTCTATTTAAGGAATGTTTACGTTAGTGATTGCGGGCTACAGTCTATCGAATTCACCAATAGGGTAGTTGCGAAAAAATAAATGTTATTTTTTCCTATTAATTATGAAATATAAAGTAATTCTAAACATATTAATGTAATTTCTTTTAGAAAATATAAATCTTTTCATTCATAATTTCCACAAATAAAGTTCGCGGTGGAATTCTTGTGACGTAGACTATTAATAATTATATAGTTCGACCAAGACTGTATGACTCATACAAGCTTTTTGGAATACTACTACAAAGCGAAGATGTTGAATTGTTTTAATTATCATACAAATATTTACAGTATAATTCTAAAGTAAAATAACAGATACAAAAGTATTATTTAACAGTACGTATACTTTCAAATTATTTACTTGAATACCAGATATTTTGAAGATGCTTAATTTTTATATATACAAATTCATAATTTTGCCACCAGATGGCTACACACTCTACTGAATGTACATGTCATTTTTAGTGACATATAACGTATGTTTTACGTGTTAAAATCATATTTTATTTTTCTTTTCCATATCAGCAAATTTAAGACAAGGTAATGAAACTAATGAATTGGTATAAAAATTAATTCTTTTGAAATAGTGCTTCTTTCAATCATATAAATCTTTTCAGATAAAAATGGTAGTATTGTGTACAGAGTGTACTAACGAGAGTGTACCGCTAGGGCAAGAAAGACTGTGATTGGTATTAATAGAACACGTCACCACGGGAAAATTTGAAATAAGAATATTTTTATAAAAAATTATATTTTGAAAAATATACAGTTGCCAGATGTAAAACATGTATTAAAGTGAGTAATTTGAACGATTCTTTCAACAAAAAAATTAATTGGAAAATGCGCAACTACCCTATTATTACATTATTATATTCTATAAATTCAATAAAATTATAACACGAATGTTAATTGCAGTTGACACTGATATCTGTCAATTAGAATTATCTGAATACATCAGCAGTTTCCGTGATTATAACAAAGCTGACTGATTTATGAAAGTTAATTTCTTTATATTTCTTTTAGTCCAGTGAATGAAGCATTTTACCCTACAAAAGGTCGGGTAGTTCTGAATTTTTGATATGTTGTATAGGGTGGTTGGTTAGTCAAAAATCCAAATTTCCACAATCCCCCCTCCGCCGCTTCCTCCGTCATCTTGTAAAAACCACCGAAAATCGGCACTTTTTTCAGTTTATTGCCTATAACTTCTTTCTGGTGCATTTTAGCACAACAAAAGTTATTTGCCAACTTGTAGAGGACAAAATTTCCTGCAAATTATTTATGGAAAGTTATTTTTTACGATTAATAGCAACGGAGTTATGATGCTGACAAAAAAGGTTAAAATTGCGTACTTAGCAAAATTTTGAGTTTCTTTCCACTTTACATCGCAATAGCTCCGTAACACATTATTTTAGCGTAAAAGCCTCATAGTCAATCTTGTAGAGAATTTAATTACCTACATATTCCAATTATTTTTTACGATCAATGCAACAGAGTGGGGGTCAATTTACAAAAAACGATAAAAATATTTTTTTCTAGTTTAGTGCAGCAACACTTTTTGGTTTATTATTTCTAATTATAAAAGTATTATTCAAACAAAATAATCTGTATAGATACAAAATGAACGTAATTATGTGTTGGCAAACGTCAATGAGTCTCATGGGACTATTAGAATTTTTTTTAAAAAAAAACAGCACTTCCTTCTTGTATTTGTCTGCGACTTCTTTCTACTGCTCTTCAGCTCAGAATTATGTTCGTGGAATCTGTATTATGTTAATTCCGTATCATAAAATCAAGTATAGTGACAAAAATTGGAGGGACAACGGTGCTGCACTAAACTTGAAAAAAATCACTTTTTCGTATTTTTTTTTTTAAGTTACCCTCACTACGTTACATTGGTCATAAAAAAAAAAATTGATACATGTATTTTGCAGGCAAGTGAGCTCTCAAGATTTATCATAAGTACTTTTATGCTAAAATGAAGCGTTACGGAGTTATTGCGAAATGTAAATTGGAAAGAAACTCGAAATTTAACTAAGTACGCAATTTTGTCCTTTTTTGGAGCTTTGTAGCTCCGTTGTCATTATTCTTACAGAACACTTCGTGGACCAAATATACAGGAAATTTTATCCTCTACAAGTCGTCAAATAACTTTTTTTGCGTTAAAATGTAACAGAAAGAAGTTATAAGCAAAAAATTGAAAAATTGCCGATTTTCGGTGATTAAAATGTTAATAAAGCAATTTTTAAAAATGAATGTTTCGCGGTAATCCGTGTATTCTATATTTTATCCATTTCGTATCTGTAGGACCTGGGTACAACATCTAAAAGAATACAATGAAATTTGTTGATAATTATTTACTTATAGCTACGAAAAGTTATAAAAAACTCAATATTTTTCTAAGATCGCTACTTTCACCATATTGGGAGCGGCTTGGCTCCACCGCTATTGGTTTCACAAAAGACATAATACGCCAAAGTCTTAGAAAATTGAGTTTCAGAATATATACAATACTTGGCAAATAACTCATTCTGAGCTGAAGAGCAGTAGAAAGAAGTCGCAGACAAATGAAAGAAGGAAGTGCTGTTTTAAAAAATAAATTTTCTAATAGTTCCATGACACTCATTGACGTTTGCCAACACATAATTACGTTCATTTTGTATCTATACAGATTATTTTGTTTGAATAATACTTTTATAATTAGAAATAATAAACCAAAAAGTGTTGCTGCACTTAACTAGAAAAAAATATTTTTATCGTTTTTTGTAAATTGACCCCACTCTGTTGCATTGATCGTAAAAAAATAATTGGAATATGTAGGTAATTAAATTCTCTACAAGATTGACTATGAGGCTTTTACGCTAAAATGATGTGTTACGGAGCTATTGCGATGTAAAGTGGAAAGAAACTCAAAATTTTGCTAAGTACGCAATTTTAACCTTTTTTGTCAGCATCATAACTCCGTTGCTATTAATCGTAAAAAATAACTTTCCATAAATAATTTGCAGGAAATTTTGTCCTCTACAAGTTGGCAAATAACTTTTGTTGTGCTAAAATGCACCAGAAAGAAGTTATAGGCACTAAACTGAAAAAAGTGCCGATTTTCGGTGGTTTTTACAAGATGGCGGAGGAAGCGGCGGAGGGGGGATTGTGGAAATTTGGATTTTTGACTAACCAACCATCCTATACAACATATCAAAAATTCAGAACTACCCGACCTTTTGTAGGATACCCCTCTTTTTCAACCTCCGTTTACTGGACTATTTTACTTTACTGAATATGAAGGAAAATGTATAATCAAACCATATAGACAATAAGACATTCTTTCATACTGATAATCGCATGTGTTGTAGATACTGGCACACCCAGAAATGGGTAATATGCCGTGATGATATATTTATTTATTTATTTATAAAATATTAAAAAATGATATTCAACTGCGTTATTCAAGAAAAACTGTTAAGAACTTCAAATAAGGGACCTCCCGGTTGACCAATTATAACTCAGGAATACGAAAGAATTATAATTTTTAGAATTGTAGTATTGGAGTCATCGTCGGAGAAATTTTTGACACACACAGACACACATAGTCATCATCGTAAAATTAGTAAAATCGTATACTAGGGACCCTAAAACTTGCTTATTCATTAAAAACTCACCGCCGAATTTTTTGACCAAAGACAATACCTTCCTTACCTAAAGGTGACGGAAGGTGAAAAAAATCTTTGCGGCTTAACAAATAGCAATGAAAATTTTCTAGAATTACAGATAGCTTTCCATTTGAATGAAGTTTCATAAAAAAAATTCAATATAAAATAAAACTGACACTGTCCTTGAGGAATCTCCGGTTAAAATTTTAACTGCTAGTTAAATAAACATAATTGAAACGAAATGAACAATCCAATGACAAATTTATATATATATATATATATATATATATATATATATATATATATATATATATATATATATATATATAATCCGATATTATTTAATTAACTATGGCTTTCCAACGTCAATTTCAGAAAATGTAACTTCAATTTCAGAAAAAGTAAATTCAATTTCGGAAAAGGTAAATTGATATTTTCATATAATTTTTATTTATTTACTTTTTCCAAAATTGAATTTACTTTTTCTGAAACTGAAGTTATTTTTTCTGAAATTGAAATTGAAAAAATATAGAAATTAAAATTTTAACTGGGAATTGTAAGAAATTTATCTTTGTGACGTGCATTGATGCTATTTAAATTTTATTTATGTAGAATGTTTTGTAACTAATGAACTGTCATTGTCCAAACTTTTTCTTGTAAAAGAAATGTAAAATTAGATCCTTAACAAAAAGCAATGAATATTTTAAGCCCCATTAACTCCATACTAAGCATGTGTTACCCATTGACGTCAGAACACTTTATGACTTATTTTTAAGAAAAAGCCGAATTAGCTTCTTGAGTGTATATATTTAGCTCTTCGAGTTCAAGTTCAAAAGTTGGAGATTAATTGGTTTTAGGATAATTCGCGCCCTTTAATTTTCCATTCCACGTTCCGTTTGAAATGAAAGGATTTGAAAGTATTTAGGATCGAGTGAGCGACGTCTGGATTACAACTCTTGTCATGTTAATTCTTTTGTAGGGCAACCCCTTCATAGCAGACGATTTGTGATTGATTTCTGAATATTTGTAAGTGAACCTTACACCGAGAACGTATTCAGGGAGGTTTTTAACGAAAATATGTTTTTCAAGAGGTTTATAAATTAAAATTTCTTATTTTAATAACTAAATATTATTATTGCATTTTTACCTCCCGCTACCCTAGGTAAGGGAAGTATAGGGATCGTGCTAAAAATTACATATAAATATTTTAGTGAATAAGCACGTTTTGATGTTCCCAGAATCCGATTTTAACATTTTTACAATGATGTCTATGGGTATGTATGTGTGTGTGTATGTGTGTGTTTGCGGATGTGTGGATCCTGTGGACACGATTACTCAAATACTATCAATCAGAAAAATTTGAAATTTTGTATATCAATTCTATGCTAATATGGGAAGAGCTCATTAGTTTTTAGTGTATATCAGATAACCGGAAGTATCACTTATACAAGCTTTTAACAGTTTTTCTTGAACAAAATACATTGAATATAATTTTTAGCAACTTTTAATAATAAAAATTGAACATAATGGTACAATCTTCAATTTTTCTATAATAGTACCTATTTAGTAAATAGCTTTAAATAAATTAAAATATGAATTTATAGAATAATTTATTTTTATATATCATCATGCCTATGCGTCAAACAAAAACAATAATTTAATAACAATTTTGACATATTTTAACAAATGCCACTGTCAGGAAGCAATTACATTAAAATTAATGAATTTTTTTTATAATCGAGCGTGAAGCTGTCAAAATTGAAAAACATATTTTGAGCGATTTCCCTGTGAATGTTTTTCAATATTAAAATTAATAATGAAACCGTCTTAACGAGAATATAATAGAAAATATTTAATTCTAATGAAATTAAGGTTTGTAAAAATAATATATTTTCCATCATACATAACAATAGATGTACAGGATGATCTGATTTAATTTTTCTATGATTGCAGCACTAAAAATCAATATTAATTTACAACTACACATTTACGAAATGGATCATGTACGGTACGACGAAGAATTTACAAAGATTACGTTTTAGAGCACCTGGAAATTGATGCTGTGTGTGTGACGATTTTTCCTTAAAATCTATTAAAATATGATCCAAAACTTCTCAAATTTGGTATTAAAAACTCATATATAATTTGAAACAACATATTAGATTTTAACCATATGATAAATCGGATGTAGTACTTAATTTGGAGCTCTAACAGATTTTTGACGAAAAACAATAAAACATAATCCAAAATTTCGTATTGTAGACTTTTCTATTTATTGGACAACAAATTAGTTTTTATTCACAAGCGATTAACCGGAAGTGATACTTTACTTAAAGCTCAGTGCTATTTTAAACATGGAATTGGCGGGAGGTCATGTGCTGGCCACATCAGATTTTTTATTATATAAATTTAGGAAGCTTCACTTCACATAATCTAACCACAAATGTTTTATGATTGTAACGAACAAGGCAAATAAGTTTAGTATATACATATGTATCTTATAGCATTCAATAAGATTGGAGAAAACCTAATAAAGAATTAAAAGTAGAAAAGTTGAAAGTAACGGTTAAATACGGCGGTGCAGCATTATGTTTTGTGGTATATGTAGTCAAAACGAATAGCAAAACTTGATTTAATTGGAAAAATGATGAATATCAAACAACTGCGTTATTTCTTTTGATCATTCTGTAATTTATATCAATACATATTTATATGAATAACCAATGGTCTAAATAAACCATACAAAGAAAAAAAAAACATCTAAATTGTAGTAATTAAACAAATCTTTAATTTTCAGCCTTCTAATATGTTTTCATTAAATTGTCTAAGTTAATTTAGTTAAATTATCTAAATTTGTAGTAACAAATTATAGTAAAATTAAATACAAAATTAGATTAAATGACTACAATATATATTTAAATTTTCTATTTACTTACCTAATTCATTAGATAAATCACCGAAAATTATAGAACAAAAATAATGAAGCCAAAAGATAGTAAAATTAAATAAAATTAGTACTTAAAATAACTATTTGCATATTTAAATTAAAGATTTTTTACAAAATATTTATTATCTATTTCGGATTAGTTAAAACGCTAAATTAAGATTTGCAAATTATACGAATTTATTAGATATATTGCCAAATAAAATAATATCTAATTATAATTAGACAAAATTTATTTATTTATTTATTTATTTATTTATAATAAATCATTCCTACAGGATAGTAATATCCCAATTACAGGAAGATTATATAGAGAAAATACAAAAGATATATGCGTAAACATTAGGTAAATAACAATAAGAAACAATATTACAAAGATGAATTACTTAATGAGTGATATTTCGAAACGATATGAAAGTTTTAAATTTAAATAATGAGTCTGCAAATATGTCAATATCTGACCTGAAACTGTTAAAAATTGAACATAGTTGCCGTAAAGGTGATTTTAACTCATAATTAGTTCTGGCAGTTTTACAGCTAAATGTTAATTTATAACGAGAAGATAGTCGAGGAACATTAATTGAAATACGCTTCAAAATATTTGGATCATCAAAGATACAATTCATTAGTTTATAGAGAAACAAGCATGACATCATTTTTCTTCTTTGTTCAAGAGATGTAACATTAAACTGAAGAAGAAGATTGATATAGTCATAATCATAACTAGGGTATTGTCTATGGACTTTGAAATAGCAATATTTAATAAATCTTTTTTGGACAGATTCTATGGTCTTCACGTATTTAGTATAGATAGGATTCCAAATTTGTAAACAATACTCAAGTTTTGACCTAACAAAAGCATAGTAGAGGCATTTTAAGGTAGACATTTTATGAAAATTCTGAGTATTTCTCATTACAAATCCAAGATTTTTGTATGAAGCTTTAACAGTATTATTGATGTGAGCGTTAAAAGTCAATTTAGGGTCAAAAAATACTCCAAGGTCTTTGAACAGATATACTCTATCGAGAATGGTTTGGTCTAGTTTATAAGTATGAGTGTATACAGTCTTTTTTACAAAATAACTCATTATTTTGCATTTGCTATAATTAAAAAATAGTTTAGAGGATAAAGACCAAGCTAATAAGTTATCAATATCATTCTGAAAATTGAGAGCATCTTGAACAGAGTTAATGGTTTTAAATATTTTCATGTCATCGGCATATAGTAAAATTTCAGAATATTTAACAGATTCAACAACGTCATTTATAAACATATTAAATAATAAAGGTCCGAGATTTGATCCTTGGGGCACACCGGAAGTGGCCAAATAGGGAGTCGATAGAAAGTTATTGAAGAAAACAGACATTTTGCGTTCACGTAGATAAGAGGACAGGAATTGAATGAGATCATAAGAAAAGTTAAAATTCAAATCAAGTTTTCGAAGAAGGATATCGTGGTTAATAGTATCAAATGCTTTTGAAAAATCTGTGTATAAAACATCAACTTGATTGTTATCATATAAAGCATTTAACGTAAACTCAGTAAAGTTCATGAGATTTGTTGCGGTTGATCTTCCTTTCATGAAACCGTGTTGATTTGTAGATATCAAATTTTTTATAGAACTGTATATATATTTATAAAGGATGGATTCAAAGATTTTGGAAATATTAGATAGAATAGCAATTGGTCGGTAATTTGAGATATCAGTATTGTCACCTGTTTTGAAAATAGGAGTAATGAATGAGGTTTTTAGAGATGAAGGAAAGAATTTTTTTGACAATGCGAGGTTAAAGAGAAAATGAAGAGGTTTAAGGAACAAATGACTACATCCTTTTAATATATATGCAGGTAGGTTGTCAGGACCTGGATTTCGAGTAGGCTTCAAACTATTAATCGCTAGAAGAATGTCGTCTTCAGAGACAGTGGGAATAGGTACTAAATTATTATGGCAGCTGGTAGGTTCATGGTTATTAGTACAGACGGTAGTATTTGGAGAATAAACTTTTGAAAAATAATCTGCAAATCCCTCAACAATTTCCTCAGTGTTATTAAATGTTTGATCCTGAAAATGCATAGTTCCCGGTATACGTGAAACGCGTTTTTTATTGTTAATGAAAGACCAAAATTTGGAGGGATCATTAGAAATGGAGGCCTCAGTGTTAGCTATATATTTGGAGTATTCAGTTTTAATTTCACTTTTTACTGACTTTCTTAAGCGTTTGAATTCCTCATTGTAATAATCACTCTTATGTATTTTGTATAAGTTACGGTACATTTCTTTTAATTTTATGTTCTCAATAATATTTTTATTAAACCAGGGAGGGTATTTAGATGATTTTCGCATAGTCTGTGGGACACATTTAACAATAATGTCGTGTAGTGTTTTATAAAATTTATCGAAGGCAGCATCCACTGTATTATACATTGACAGGCACTCCCAATCAACTTTAGATAATAACTCATAAAACAATTGAAAATTAGCCAAGCGGAAGTTATAAGAAGTGGAATGATTACAACTTGAGTTCCTAGCTTTATTTAAATTTACGAAGTTTAGCGATATACGTAATGCAGGGTGATGAAGATCTTCGTTAACAATAGCGTCCAAGCAATGAGAAACTGTGCACTCTCTATTAGAAATTACAACATCCAGTAATCTACCAGTTGAATTAAGAATAGTATTAAATTGCGAAGCAGTCAGAAAAGAAAGCATATTGTTAAAGCCATCAATAATACAATTACTGTACCCATTATTAATATGATCAATAAGTTTAGTAATATTGAGATCACCAATGATGATGAAATTATGATTTAGTATTGGAGGAAAAGATTCAAAGAATTCAAAAATATAGTTTTGTTGTTCCAAAGAAATAGGAGATGGAGAGTATAAAACAAATATATAGAAAGGAGTAATGGAATTGAGAATGACTTTAACACATATGATATCCGAAGTTGAGTTAGGATGAAGGTTAATTTGAACAAGATTAGATTTAAATGAATTGTGAATAGCACATAAAACACCACCGCCCCGTTTTTTACCACCGGCGGATGAATCTCTGTCCTTCCTATACACATTATAGGAGTCTGTGAATAATTCTGAATTATATACCGAGTTATTAAGCCATGTTTCGCTTAAAGCAACTATTGGAAAATTTAGAGCAGCGTGATTATTAAAAAAAGTGTCTAGTTTAGTATTTAGTCCTCTAACATTCTGATAGTAAATGCTCATTGAGTATATTAAATATTGTAAAATGTAAATTCGGTAGTTAAATATAAACGTTGTAGAATATTCAATTAAAATATCTTACAAAAATTGTGAAGGTTAGAGAAATACTCAGTAAGAACAGCTGAATACAAACTTAAGTATGTAATTAAATTAATTTGTACAATGCAAATACACGTTTGAGAACAGAAACAAAATTTATTTTGAGACAAATCAGATGTTTGTAAAAATATATATATCGTTTAGCGAGATTAAAGAAATGAATTATCAAAGTAATGATATATGAAAATATTAGAAATCAAACAGTTACAAAAATAATGAAAAAGTTGTCATCCGTGAATAAGCAGTAGAGACTTAGTTTTGAACAGTAGCAACATCAGCATGTGTAATCTTTTTTATTGAACCACTAATTTTTGTAAAAATTACACCATCACTAGACCACACGTTTCTAAAACCGAACTTTCTAGAAGCTGCATTTAATAGTTCAAGTCTATTTCTAGTTAAGTCCTCTTTAATCGATATATTTGTGCCTCTGAGCTCTTTCCTATTGCGAAGCACTAAAGACCTATTCTTATAAGAAATAAACTTGACGATAATAGGACGGGGTTTAGAGGGTGATGAAGTAGATGAAGATGAAGGCTTCTTTTTACCTGTTCGGTGACAGCGGTCAATCGAATCGGCTTCAATGTTGACAGATAGTTTGTCTTTAAATATTTTGCAAACAACATCTTCAGTGTTCTCAGTTGCAAGTTCGGGAACTCCAAAAACACGAATGCAATTACGACGAGAATATTGCTCCTGCTGGTCAAGTTTCTCCTCAAGGTCTGCAATAATGGCCTTGTAGAAGGACGCCTGTTCTTCTAGGCGCTGATTGATTCGGAGGGTCATACCATCAACGATTGACGTGATAAACTTATCATCGTTGAGGATGGACGCGACTACTTCCTTTACTATGGCGTTCATACTCCTCGTCTGAGCACTCATAATTGCACACAAAACTGCACTTTAAGTCGAATACTGCACTTAACAAAAGTAACTCACGGAGCGACAGCAAAGCACGTCTAGTCTTGGCTACGCATAAATAACAATATTTCAATTCTTTTTGTGTATTTACTTTTACTCCAATCTTTGATATCATGCGAATCTACACGACAATATTAAATAAATTATAATATTCATCTTTCTGTGTACTTTTTCATTGTTACCCGACAACAATACCCTTGTAGACAAACCCATACAGCATACAGTGTAGTCCGCACCTGTATATAATCCTCACATACAATCGCACTTGTTAACCGGGCTGTATTGTCCCGGATGGAGCCGCGCGTCACTTGCGGATCAGCCTAATCCCCCTGCAGGAGGATCACTTTATCATTAACCCTATCCCTATCCCGCAGATCCGACCTCAACCCCCTTTTCATAATGCCCTCATCACCAACCCATTTCCGAACCCTGCACGTGGGTTTGCGAATGGAGAACGAGAAATTTAGATTTAGGCCAATAGGTCATATTTTAGTGTAAACAATGACAAATATTACTTTTGAACATAAGAAATAATTTAAAATTATTCTTATCAACTCTCTGAAATATTGGTGATTAGAAGCAGGAGGAAATTTGCAATAACATAATATTGGAACAGTTTGAAATTGACGTTTGCACCAATCGCAAGCCAGGAAATGTTGTCCCTATACCATGTTACACTGCTTTCTTGCAATCCAAGCAGAGTATAATAATATGCCAATATGTTCTAACTTCCCTTTTTAGCGAAAATTAGGTATTATACTTGCCGTCAAATAATTATGGACTGGAGATTTCTACTGATGCCAAATTTTTTAAGTGTATCTGTAATCTGTCAATGTCATTTTATATTCTGACCACGATTTAAAATATACTGGTTATGCCACTTTTCATGTTTTTCATTGTTTCTGATGTCCGCTTGATACGTGTTTCCTTGAATAATCCGCTAGATGCGCTACGTGAGAACGACCCTACCACAGCAAACTATTTTTACATAAAATATAAAAAATGAAATGGATAATGAATTTATTTTTAATATAAATTTAAAAAATAATTGTTAGAATTTAAAATTGGAAAAACTAAATAAATTGATAGAACCGTACGCTTCCAGATTTCCATTCGGTAATAATATCTTCTTCCCGAAAATGTTTTCAACGAACAACATCATTCAATCTTAATTCGCGATCATCTCTACTAATTGCACATTGCCATTTTTTAAAAAGTGATATATCGAGTGGAGCAACAAACAGAGATTCTTCTTCAGTGGATTTCTTGTAACCGGTTTCACATCCAGGAATGAAACATTTTCTATTTAATTTTCTTTTTATTTTGCATTAATTGCAATATCTTTCAACAAAATATTTATATTACATTATATTTAATACGAATATATACTTCAAAACCTGTTTTATTTACCTTTCTATAAGATATAACATGTAATATTTTCAAAATGACATGCAAATGACAGGCGTCAGTTGGGTCGTTTTCACGTTGCGCCTCTAGCGGAAAAAACGAGGAAACACGTATCGCTTTGGACCCTCGTTTTGTGCAAAGTGGCACAACCAGTATATTTTAAATCGTGATTCTGACATTTTCGTTAGTACTTGCGTGCGGTTTTTATTTCCAATCCTATAAATTGCATTATATTTAAACTTTTGATAAGAAAATGAGTGAAACTCATAAATTAAATAGTCTTGGTTCTTACAAAAAACGTTTAGGAAAACAAGTTTTAAATGGGCAGGCAAAAACAATTATCACCAATGTACACAATTTTTTCAAAAAATTGGCGTTACATCCTAAAAAATTTTTTAATTTATTAAATAACAAGAAAACTTTGGATTTGACTGCAGAAGCATGTTGTGTTTGGCAGATCTACTGTTTACCTAATAATCAATTATTCTTTCCTTTTATTTAGATTTCACCGGTTATCGTATTTTAACGCAAACGCGACCTTAGCTTGATGTGCGAAAAATTTGGTCAAAATATAAATTTTCCACAGAGACAATTTTTATATTTTATATTACGTATTACTGTCTTACCTTACTTATTTGTTATATTTTCTTCATAAAAAAATTTAATTAGTTTTAAATGTATTATATGACATATGCATTCATTTCTGGTCATGTCAAGTTACAAGCGACAAAACCGCTGGGCAAGGGACAGGGTGCGGAAAGGGATAAAAGTTGAACATCAGTACATAATCATTTGACGGCGAGTATAATAGATTTGGATTTTTCGTCTTTTTAAATCGTAATTTAAAAGTTTACTGCAAAATTTAACTGAAATCACATAAGAGCTATTGCCAGGTCACCGCGATATACTCTTAAAGAATACAGAAGTTTTATTACACTCTAATTCAATTTATTTAAATTCTCTTGTATTACGAGAACAAAGGCGTATATAAAAAAGTTATAAGGAAGAAATTTTCAAAAGAGAAAGGAGGACCTCAAAAATGATTAGTCTTTCCGAAATAAAAACTTCAGAACGGTTGAATATTATTATATACACAGTATCTTAGAATAGCTATTTACGTATTATACGTATTATTACGTATTATTTACATATTTATAGCGCAAAATGGGATATTCAGCCCGATTCTGTAAAAAGTATCTAACATTGTTACTTGTTAGCAACGTTACTATGAAGTTACTCTGATAGCAACTATCCTAGTAACTGAATACATATTTCGTATTTTGTAATTATATGTTTAGGAATGTTACTCCCAGAGTAACTAAACAAACTTAGTTACTAAGATAGCAGTCAAATGAGGAACACGAATTGTGGTGCGCATGCGTATTTCTTCATCTGCGTGTGTTCTAATCTGACAAGTGACATTTATTAGTGTTTATAAGTAACCAAGTGTTATATCTGTTTGCATCATGGTATATAACAAGCCTAGGGGTTCAAGAACAACCAACGAACAGTTGTAAATATTAATAGCTTATTTAAAAAACCACAAAATAATGCTCGAAATAAAAACACATCTTCTGAAAACTAATGAGCTTTAATTGTCATGGGAAGAAATTACAAATATTTTGAATAATACAAAGAAAGGAGCCAAGAAAAATGTACAGATTACTTTTAAATGAATAGGTACGCCTGTTGATCTTGTTGAAGGTGTAATGGTACACAATTTTTAAAATTTTATATCCGGAATTAAGAAAGGATTACTCTCGTCTCTTACCAATCTATTTTCTAACCTATTTCTTCTTCTGTGAAATAAAAATATAAATTTATCAAATAAATTTTCCAATTTCATAAATAAACGTTACCGAAAATTATTTACAGTTACTTTTTTATACATACCGATTTTCCAAAGCTGCCAGTGCTCTATTAAATTCAAAATTCATCCAAATTCCAACCATTCTGAAAGGTTACTACACCTTAAATACTACGTTTGGCTAGTCTCTAGCGTAATAACTTGTTTAACAACTAAGTATCTAAAACTGTAATGACTCTGTGCTTATAGAATACAAAAAATAACAAGTTACTGTAGTTGTAACTGACCTTCGTTTTAAAGACTATTTTAGTAACTTTATTCTAGTAACTCTTCTTACAGAATCGGGCCGATTGTCAATTGAGAGGTTGTTTTCTTGAAATCGACAATGTCCATCTGCGCTCGAAAGTCACACAAGATTTTTTCTACAGCCGCCACAATGGGGTTCTCCATCATAACAAAAAATAATAAAATGTACACTTTGTAGTTACAGTACTACTCAATAAATAAAGATTATATTTTCTTTTTAATTTATCGTCATTTTCCATTGTTCTTGAGCTATTGCTTCAATTTAATCTACGCATTTTTTACTTTCGTTTTTGTATATGAATGCCCTATTTTGTTTCTATATTCCTGTACACAGAGTTACGGCATTTTGTTTGGTTATGTAATATTCCGACAGATTGACTTGTGGAGGTGTCACAGCGTCATTAGTTCCTGATAGGGATGGGCGATATACATCGATGTTTCAAAAACATCGATGTTCTATTTCCGATGTTCGATGTTTGAACATCGATAGTGATCCTTTTTAAACATCGATGTTTTTATCGATGTTACAAAAAAATCATCGATGTATTTGAATTATAAATAATATAAAATTTATATAGGTCAAAATTAGATTTTTTACAAAATTGCCATGAAGGGAATTTTTACTTCCAACTGCGTACTCAAAATTTAGGGATTTTACGTATTCGATAGTTTTCGAAAGTACCTTATGTAGACACACAACGTCTTACTGTCAGTGTTGCCAGAAGTGGTACAATTGTACCAGATGTAGTATTTTTCTATGTTGGTACTACGCTTGCTGTTCTTGTACATTTTCACATTTTTTGTTTATAATACTTTCTTTTTTTACTCAAATAACCTAATAAATGCAAAAATTTGACATATTAGAAGGGAAATGGTAAAAACATCGATGATTTTAATACATCGATGTTTTGTGTTCGATATTTTGTTTGCATCGATGTCTTCCACCGATGTTGACATCGATGTTCAACATCGATATTTTTGTTTCGATGTCCCATGCCTAGTTCCTGACTAAACATTCCCATTAAGAATGTAGGCAAGTGACATTTCTCAATATTTTATAGTTAGAAATTGGGACAGCGAGCGTTTTTTCTATTTTGTCGCGCATGAGCAAGTAGCCCCCCTAAATTTTGAAATTCAAATATTTGAATTTTTAATTATTTAATAAATATTAAAAAATGTACTCCTACAACCCTACAATTTCGTATAACTGTTAATTACCTATATGTATAAATATAATAATATGCCTGCATGTTGGTGTATGTAAGTCGCATGAATCATTGTTTGCTTAGCGCCGTAGGTTCAGATGCAATTCAAATGCAAATCAAGTACGTCGTCTCCAGTCAGTAGAACTATATAAAATGATGTCTTAAATAGGTATTATACAAAAAACTAAAAGAATGCTAGTAAATAATATTTGAGTTTTTAATTTTTATATTGTTTTTTCTTGACTGCTTGTATATATTTATAGAAATGTTCTTATAGTTTTTTACCTTCCGTCCTTTAGGTAAGGAAGGTATTGTCTTTGGTTAAAAAATCAGTAGTGAGTTTTTAATGAATAAACACGTTTGATGGTCCCTAGAATACGAATTTACTATTTTTAAGATGATGTCTTTATGTATGTGTGTGTGTATGTGTATGTATGTGTTTGTGTGTGTGTATGTGTGTCCGTGTATGACATATTTTTCTCCGGTAATAACTCCAATACTACAATTCTAAAAATTATAATTCTTTCGTATTCCTCTTCTTTACATCCTTATGAAGAGCTGATTAAATTTTGGTTATAATTGAACCACCGGAAGTACCCTTATTTCAAGTTTCTAACAGTTTATCTAAAAAAAAAAACGCAGTTAAATATTATTTTTTGACATTTTATGTTTTATAAACATTAAAGAAAATGCTCTTCTCTATATGGTTTGATCATACATTTTCCTTCATATTCAATAGATATAGAGTCAAAAAATTATAAGGAGATTAATTTTCAAAAATCAATTAGCTTTGCTATTTATCATGGAAACATCTGATATATGCAAAAAATTCAGATGTCAGTACCAAGTGCAAAATCAAATATGGCAATTTTTGAATTATTGCCCCAAAAGTCAATATACCCCACATTTAGATAAAACTTCAAAATTTTCAAAATTTTTATGTATCTAAAATAGATTTGATGTAATATTGACTGAACCTCAGTTATGCAATTTTCTGTAGGTTTAAGATAATTTATTGATAAGAAATACATTTCTGACAATGCAGTTATAGTGGATTAGTATTTTATTTATCTTAATTGCAATTGCAGCAAATTTGATAGTGACAAATAAATATTTTTTTTTCTACAGTGTATATACAAAGTAGGCATTTGAGTTCGCTTTTGTCTGATGAGGTGCCAGTGGCGTAGCCAGAAAATTTTCGAAGGGGGTGCACAATTTTCATTAATAGTAATAATAATAATAATAATAATAAAAACTTTATTCCGAAAAAATAATAAAAAAAATCTGTTGTGGCCATTACAAGACCTTCCTTTAATTTGATGTATTTTGTACAAATCCCATACCAAAAGTTCATTGGAAAAGATTCTATATATCCACTAAAATTGTAACACGAACATAATACAATTTTTTACAAATTCATTACAGAAAGTTCATTGGGAAATATTCTATAAATCCATTAAAATTATCACATGAATATACATTATGTATACTCATATATAAATACTCTAAAAATGCGTACCTACACTTACGTAACATTCTTTTTACAATCAAATAATATTACTACCAAGTGTATATCTCTACCCATTTTTGAATTATTGTCCCAAAAGTCAATATACCCCCACATTTAGACAAAACTTCAAAATTTTCAAAAATCTAATTTTTATGTATCTAGATACTTCTGAATTCGCTGATTCCAAATTTTGAAACCACAGTTCGATATCTCGTTTCGTTCTCGAGATATTTAGATTTAAAGTTCTGTGGGTTAATACCCAAAAATGGGCAGAAATATGAATTTCGCGACATCACCATTCGATTCTACGGACAAAAATACATACGTGTAGCGATTTTCATAATTTTTGTCCAACCGGCACATTTTTTATGAATAAAAGCTTGAAAACCCCTAAAAATGGCCAAAATCTGAAAAAATCGTAAGGGGTACACCTTAGATTTTTGCGATTTTTGGCCATTTTCAGTTAATTTGTTTTAGAGATGGTATGCGGTGTTCAAAAATTTTGAAAATTGGTGTACTTATGTAATTTTTCCCGTAGAATCGAATGGTGATGTCGCCAAATTCATATCTCAACCCATTTTTGGGTTAATACCCAAAAATGGGCAGTTTTGAGCAAAACTTTAAATCTAAATATCTCGAGAACAAAACAAGATATCGACCTGCGATTTCAAAATTTGAAATCAGCGCATTAAGAAGTATCTAGATACATAAAAATTAGATTTTTGAAAATTTTGTAGTTTTTATCTAAATGTGGGATATATTGACTTCGTAAATTTTCTGACAACGCCACAGGCACCTCATCAGACAAAAGCGAACGCAAATGCTTACTTTGTATATAGACTGTAGAAAAAAAAATATTTATTTGTCACTATCAAATTTGCTGCAATTGCAATTAAGATAAATAAAATACTAATCCACTATAACTGCATTGTCAGAAATGTATTTCTTATCAATAAATTATCTTAAACCTACAGAAAATTGCATAACTGAGGTTCAGTCAATATTACATCAAATCTATTTTATTATTTACTCGCTTATTCAGCGTAAAATCTGAGCCGTAGAACAAAACAACATCGTAGTTCAAAGGGGGTGTCTCCAATGACGTTTAGTTTTCTTTATAATGATTTATATCCAACACCCAACCCTTTGTGAGTGGCGCATTCCCTTGGTCGGGTTTAAAACAGTAATAATATCAATTTTCAGCATTCGCGTGTTTTGTTCTGTGGGTAGTTAGTGCGTATTGTTGCCGCTAGAGCCCTGTGGGAACCGCAGGGTGTTCCACACTTCACCCCCACCCTCGCACCCAGCCAACTCGGATGTTATTACGTTGACATCTAATTGTAACACACTTGATACTTATTATTATTATTGTGTTCGCGGGGAAAAACTCCCTATACAAAGCGAGATATTTTTCTACCGATATTTATATAACGATGTTAATGTCAGGAACGCAGCACGAATGAAGGCGAGCGGGATTATGTTCTGGAAATAATGTATTCATTGCTTTTCGTATTTCTTCCTCTTTAATGCTAACTGTTTTTTGTTGCCATGCCATGCCAGTTGTTTTTATATTATGCGGAATTATTGTAAATGAATGACGCTGTATTTTCACATCATAACTGAATTTTTATTCCGGAAATTATTTTTCCTTCTTTTCAAACAACAGAAAATTCAAATAATGGAAAATAATAAGTAAGAAACTGAAATGTATTACCTTAAAAACGATTGCTGATATGAATTTGACATATGACAAAATCGGGACTTACCTGAAAAAGAGATATAATAATTAGAATTTGTTAAATAAGTAAAGAAATAGCTATTTGTGTATTAAGAGCGCAAAATGCGACATTGTCGATTGAGAAGTTGTTCTCTCGAAATCGACAATGTCCATTTGCGCTCGAAACACACACAAGATTTTTTTCTATAGTTGCCACAATGGGGTCCTCCACCATAACAAAAAATAATAAAATGTACACTTTATACTTACAGTACTGCTCAATAAATAACGATTGGCTAATACAAAAGATACGGTTTAAACTTAAAAAGGCTTTTAAATGATTATATCGTTACATTAGCCATGTATTTCATAAAAAAACCAAAATTAGAGCGTGGAAGCAAGGATTTGTGATGATTTGATGAGTTTTTGTAGCAAAATGTGTGGTTAGTTGTCACGCCTGTCACACTGAAAAAATTAACAAATATTTCAAGGAATTTGTGATTATATAGACATGTATGTGCACTGACTGATTTCTCGCAATTATTTAAGTAACGAAATAACTAATAACTTTATTGTAATCAAAATAAATAGTTAACTAGAGATCTGATGTCAGTACGACTCGCAACTATCCTACCGCCATCTGTGTACAATCATTCCTATTATTAAACATAACTTCACACAATTTATTTTATATTTAATTTTATTTTATCGTTATTTTCCATTCTTCTTGAGTTTTTATTCAATCTAATCTAAGCATTTTATACTTTCGTTTTTGTAAATGAATGCCCTATTTCATTTTCACAGCAGTGTGGCATTTTGTTAGGTTATGTTAAATACCGAGAGAACATATGTCAAATTGACTTGTGAACGTGATATATGTGTAACTACAGTGCCATTAGTTCCTAACTAAACATTTTCATTAAGAATGTAGACAAGTGACATTTCTCAACATTGTATACTTACTACTTTGTCGCGCATAAGCGGCAAAGTGACATTTTGCGTTGACAAAGGAGAGCGCAAATGGCTACTTTCTATAGTGACTGTAGAAAAAATCTTTTTCCAAATATCAATGAGAATTATATACAATAATAAACCTTTCTTCACAAATTATATTATATTTTCAAAATGTACATTTCGGTTGCATTGCAATCATCATCAGTTGTAGTACAATAATTTTGACATATTTATAAATATTATGTTTATTCTATTATTGTACTACAACTGATGATGATTGCAATGCAATCGAAATGTATATTTGAAAATATAATATAATTTGTGAAGAAAGGTTTATTATTGTATATAATTTAAGTTATATCTTCACGTTTACTCAAATAATTTATTAAGTATCAATGAGAAATTCTCATTTTTACTTTCTGGTCCATTCTACAGGGATATCAGGACTAGTGTGGATAGGAATGTGTGGCGAAGGACGATTGTTGCATAACTATTATTGTGGTCCAGATGCGGTTATTCGCTACCGAAAATCGGTCATTAATATGTTCTTTGTATGAATGTTATGATGATTTTGGACAAGACGAAAGAAGAATGTTTTTAAAGAGTTAAGTGATTCAGTGGGGCTCATACTTTCATCCCTTTTCTTATTATTTTCGGGTTTTTGCTAACCCACTAAGTGGGAAACGCGTGATTTTATGTATGTATGTATGTATGTGTAAATAATAACGTATTGCTGAAATCATTTTAAGTAAAAATTGTTATAAGAAGGAATCTCCGGAACCTTTTCGTTGTTAGAGCCCTTTAAAAGAGCACCTCATCAGGCGCATTTTTACCTTCCGTCACCTTTGGGCTTAAGTATTGCGTCTTTGGTCAAAAATTTCGGTGGTGAGTTTTTAAGAACGTTTTAGGTAGAATACGAATTTACTAGTTTTACGATGATGTGTGTGTGTGTGTGTGTGTGTGTGTGTGTGTGTGTGTGTGTGCGCGCGCGCGCCAAAAATTTCTCCAACGATAATTTTAATACTCCAATTCCAAAAAATATAATTCTTTCGTATTCCTCTTCGTTACATCCGTATGAAAAGCTAATTAGATTTTGGTTATAATTGGTCAACCGGAAGTTCCCTTATTTGAAGTTCTTAACAGTTTTCTTGAAAAAACGCAGTTATATACCATTTTTTTTATATTTTAAGTGATTATCAATATGAAAGAATATCATATTGTCTATAAAGTTTGATTGTACATTTACTTTCATATTCAATAGATATAGAGTTAAAGAATTATAAAGATTAACTTTCATAAATCAGCCAGCTTTGCTACAATCATATAAACAGCTGATATATTCAAATAATTCTATTTGACAGATGTCAAGTGCAATTCACATAATGTATGTTCGTGTTATAAGTTTATGGGATTTATAGAATCATCTTTTCCAAGGAACTTTCGGTATGGAATTTGTAGAAAATGGTATATGTTTGTGTTACAGTTTTGCTGGATATATAGAATCTTTTCCAATGAACTTTTTGTATAGGATTTGTACAAAATACATAGAATTGATGAAAGGTAATGTGCTGGCCACATCAGATTTTCTCATTCTTATTTATAATATACCGTGAGTATTTTTTAACGTGAAACATTGGGTTTGTCATATCCATGGTTACGACTTCATATTTGATTGACAGCAATGTATTTGCCTGTTCCATTTAAAATGAAACATAGGGGACAAATTTGACAGAACTATTGTATTTAAATATTGTAAGAAATTTAGCGGAGTCAGAAAACCACTCGAGAGAACTAAATATATTTCGTGCACAAGGTGCACACAGTATTTTTTCTACATCTAAATTTAGTTTTTAGAAAACAGATATAATTATTTAACCTCTAATGATATCTTGTCAATATGACAGATAACCGTTGAATTTTCCTATAAGTTACGATTTGATATTTGATTGACAGCAATGTATTTGTCTGTCTCATTTAAAATGACACATGGGGAATGAATTTGACAGAAGTATTATATTTAAATATTGTAAGAAATTTAGCCGAGTCAGAAAACCACTCGGGCATAAGGTGCACACTATATTTTTTCTACAACTAATTTTGATTTAGAATGCAGGTATAATTATTTAACCAATATTAATCTCTATTGACGTCTTATCAAATGTAAAATTCGTTCCCTATGTTTCATTTTAAATGGAACGGGCAAATACATTGCTGTCAATCAAATGTCAAGTCGTAACCATGGATATGACAAACCCAATGTTTCACATTAAAAAATACTCACGGTATTACATACAACGCAAAGATACACAAAAATGGTACTTTTGGTAAAATATGATAAATGTAGTAGTTTCAAGATATTTTAATTCTTAGAAAAAATGAAATCCAAAAAAATTAGGTAACGTTTGGTGCATAAATTGTAAAACACCCCGTATAATATACAAATATAAATTTATACATAAAGATAGGTACAAGTATATGATTTTTTTTATTGTTTGTTACATAAATTAAATAAATATTGAATTGGGGTAATAAGCCTTCAAATTTAATCTAGTAGAAATTTATGATTGCTATAATTTTATTACTTTGTTATTATTTTATCTGTCCCGTAAATTTTCATTATTGTACGAGATTTAGTTATTGATTTCTGTCTGTTAATATTTACAAATTGAATGAATAATTTTATCATGTTAACACCTTTAGAGATTTGGAAACATGCGTTAACATCGTAGATAAGATATGGCGTGTGAAATATAAAAGGATCCGACCACTTACTTTCCGTAAAAGTAAATAAATCACGGATTAGTATTTCCCTGATAACGCGCTGATAACAAACATCTAACAGCAAATATATAACCGAACAAGCAATACTTTTATTTATTACTCTGTATCTTGTGTTTATTAATTGATAAACCATCGAAAATAGACTACAAATCGTTGATTGCTTTATTGCACTCTTGCACAACGACAGAGGAGATAAAATTTAATTTTTATTTTTAATTTAAAATTGTTTGGTGTACAGTATGAACACCTGAATGAGGGATACATGATTTATGATCTTCATTTTCTGAACCAACATTGAACATACCTTTTTCTCAATTGTTTATTAAAATATATGTTATAGAAAAGTCAAACATATTGGTCATTTCATGAAGATGTAAAATATAAGTATACTATCTGCTCATTTGCTCATGGAAATAATAAAATAACACATAGTTTATAAGTAATTAAATTTTATGCTATTCTTAATTAAAATTACAAATTGAAATTTTGAATTTTCATTATAAATTTTTATCTCTAAGTACATTGAATAAGAAAAAAAAAATGCAATGAAATCGTATAAAAAATAAAATATTCTTTTATACAGGGTGTTAAAAAATAAGTGTCACAAATTATGAGAGCATATAGTACTGACAAAAATGAGTAAAAAAAGCCTAATCAACATGGGCCCAATCTTCAATAGTTTCCGAGATATAAGGCAGTGAAAAATAAGTTTTTTCGGGGCTTACCTCTGCTATCTCGAAAACTGTAAGAGTTACGATTTTGATTAAATGAGACTTTTTGTTTACCTTTCAAAGGTCATCTTAGATGTGTTTTTGTTTTTCAAAAAAAAAAAAAAATCGAATAATTGTACCAAGACAAATGTGACGTTCTTGGCCAATATTTAGTTTTCAAATAACTTCGTAACTCAGTCACTATCTTTGTCTGCTTTTCTTCGATTCTAATACAAAATGGCTTCTTTCTCAAAAACAGTTGAAGATCGGACTAATGTTGATTAAGCTTTTTTTACTCATTTTGGTCAGTACTGCATGCCCTCATAATTTGTGTCACTTAGTTTTTAACACCACCCTGTGTTTACAATATTGTAAAATATCAAAATTAGTTATTTATGCAATAAGTGTGTATAGTAGTAATTTTTTGGTCAAGTGCGAATAAGGCGCAGTGCGTAAATTATAGCACGAGATAATAAACACTATTTTGTACAAGTGTTGCATACAAGTTTTGCTAAAACTAAAATGTTAGTGCTGTTTCTCATAATACTCAGTTCATAGTAGACTCAAAGATATAAGAGCTAGGGGCATGGAAGCTACTAATAGCAGTTAAGCCCAGATCTGCACGGGGTCTTCTTACCTATCGCACTGGCCTGTATTTAACACAAATCTCGATAGGTATTTCAGTTAAATATAAATTAAATTTGAACTCAAGCTTATTTTCTTTTATTTACTACCTATTTATATCAAAAGGATATACGACAGTAATTTTCAATAACAATGAATTTTCTGTAAATGAAGTGATATAAAACTGAATACATCCCTGTTTTTATACCTGCACATTGCACATTTTATTCCTTTGGTTGGTTAACTTTTCGGTTCTGACTCACTGCACTACACGCAGCATGAGGAAACTCTTGTAATACATGCATCTACTATATCTACAGGTATCTTCAAATATTCGTAGTTATAATACTGTGCAAAGTTCAAAACGTAACTTAAACATTCGAAATAATCTCAAGACAGGCGGAATAATCTTCTAGAATTGTACAAATTGTACATTTAATATTAATATTAAAAATTAAGTTAGGCTAGGTTAGGTTATGTCATAAAAATGTTACAGCGGTAATAATAAACAAATTCCTATTTCTAGATTTCGAGAATATTACGAGAATATCGTTTAACCTGTGTTAACATACCTAACACTTATGGAGAGTTTATACTCAAGTTGTCTTATTCCATGTTTATTACTAAACAATCGTGGGTTAAGCTTGCGATAAACTACTCCTGTGTTTTAAGGAAGTTATTCCGAATTTAACCCTGCCTGCCGCTGTTAATGTTCTTAAGTATTAGGTTAGTACTCAATCTGTTAATAAAAATTATTACAGTTGTTTCATTTGCAGTGTACAAAAATTATTATTTCTTAATAAATTTTATTACTTTCATTCTTATTCACTACGTAATTATATACTTGACAGTGAAATTAACCGAATGTGCATGTTGTCTAGCAACGCCAATTTACTTTTCACGCACTAATGCTTGTGAAGCAACTCTTTACACACTGTAAAAAGTGCGTATATGTACTTTATAGGAAAAAGTCAATTTTATAATTGTAGTAGGTACCTTATTCTATTGGAGCAAATGTAATACCTTCCTTACTTATTGGTCACGGAAGGTAAGATGCTATCTTTTAATTGTTGTCGGGAGAGTGACTAACAATACAATTCTGTAAATTCTCAAAATTTATTTTATTGAAGTTCCTGAGAATTAACATAAATTTGTTTTTATGTATAATTCCGTCTCTCATCCATGTTTTCACTTGAAATCTTTATGACATTTAATTGCTATTTAAATTTACTTTTATTTGGTGTAGGCGGCTCAATTATGGATCATATTTCACACTTGGAAATCGTTGAAAATTGCATGGCCAAAGTCTAAAATTATTTGCCACTTATTTCATTACTTGTAAATCTAACATACACAGTTTCAATCAACACGGATATAGTTGTGAAAATGAAATTTTTCATTAAATATTATATCTTTCAATGGATTCACGTAACTCCCCTTTTCCAAGTGGGTATGTTTTTATCTTTATTTTTTATCGTGGTATTAAATTCGTTAGCCAATAAAAATATTTTGAGAAATGTAATTTTAGTTTTAAAATATTTCCAACAAATATTACTATTGACTAATTTAGAACAGTACCTATAGGTAAATAACGAAAACAAAATACAGTGGTACGTACAATACGAACAATAATTTAAAGTGGAATATGAACTTCCTATTACAAATTAAAATATGGGTAATTTTAATATTAAATTAGGTTCTATAGGTTTTCGTATTGTTCATTGTACTTTTATTTATAAAGCATTACATTAAAAATAATGGGAGGTAGTATGAATTAGGATTGGGAGACAACTAGGGAGGATATTACTAGCAGTGTTTTAAATCTGTCAATCGTTTATAGTTTATTGAAAAAAAAAAACTTGAAATAAAAGTTTCTCTGTAACTGTTAGGGATTCACCAAGCCAAGCTACTTGGCTTGAAATAAATAAACTTGGCTTGGCTTGGCTTTGAACTTCAAGCTCTTTTTAATGTTAAGCTTGACTTGGCTTGGGCATGAAAGAGAAGCTTGGCATGGTTTGAAATATCAAGCATTTTGAATGGAAGGTTTGGCTTGATATTTTAAGCTTTTTCAAGCCAAGCCAAGCTATCAAGCTTCAAGCCAAGCCCGTGAATCTCTAGTAACTGTTATTTGAAGTTTTTTTTTTCTAAAATAAACCATAAACGATTGACAGAGTTAAAACATTGCTACTCATCTCCTCCATAATTATCTCCTAATCACCATTCTTGCTACCACCTAATATTTTTATTTAGACTTAAGGCATAAGGTAAACTGCATCTATAGGTATATGGGGATATAAACTCTTGTTTGAAAGATAACAACTCACAGAGTTAGAAATCATTAAAAAGGTATCTCCTTTGTGAAGAACACAGACTGTAATTACGTACAAAAGAAAAATCATTTTCACTCAGGGATTTCCCGAGCGCGAATCAAATGCGCGAATCCCGTCATCTCCTCAAAGCTCTCATCCTGAGCTTAACACCTCCAGATCTCACGACGCCGTTTTTTCCAGCAGGACTTTAAGCTCCAAACGTGATAATTTCCAGCGAAGCTTTGTGCTTTTCGGAGGAAGCGCTTTGATCTTGCTTTACAATTAAAAAAAGATTTCGGACGAATCCTCTGTGAAGATGAATATTTTAGCGATGTACAGCTTTTATTTTCCTTGTTACGAATTTATAAAGGAGAAATTGCCGACAGACATAAAGAAATGCGAATATTATCACGCCTTTTATAAGAAATGTATTTAGCTGTAGACCTGTAGCTCATGAAAAGAGCTGAAATGGTTTAATGGTTTTCGTAACGATTAGTATCTTTAAAAAAAAATCTTCTATATATTATTTTTTGAAAATTTGTGTCATTACACTCATACTGAAGAACATAAAATTCTACAACTTTAAAAAAAAATATTTGCTTCTATAAATTCAGAGATAAAGACACTATATATAGAATAATCGGATGTAATAATTGTAAATGTAATGTAAATAATTGTACAACTACACCAAGGAAACCAGTTGACAAATTCAAATGTAATTTAGTTTATAATGACAGGTAAATATCCTTGTCAAAAATCACCAGTTTTAGTGACATTCTCAAAGTTTTTTTTTGAGAAATACTTTTAATCTTTCTTATTGCCTAGTAATTAAATATTTAAAATTATAGATAAAATGCATAAGAAAAAACTCCAATCTTGTTAATAAATTGGAAGAATCTCTTAACATTTAGGAACTACCTCGTACAGTATACAGTGAAAAAATACATACATTTTAAATACAATAAAACAATATTTGGGTAAAGTTCTGTAATTTTTTTACCTCTCGCTAAGAGAGGTATTGGATTCATGTTAAAATTCTCATATCCAGATTTTATTAAATAAGCAAGATTTAAGGTACCTAGAATCCGATTATTACATTTTTAAAATGATGTCTGTGTGTATGTGTGGAGAGTGGAGGTGTGTATGTATGTGTGTCTGGATGTTGGAGGGACGATTCCTCAAAAACTATAAGACTTAAAAAATAATTAACTGCAGTTTCCTCAATCTGACATTCCTGGGAAGAGCTGCAAAGGTTTTGGTAACAATTGAACAACCGGAAGTAGTAGTTTCTTAAAAAAATTCTTCTAAATATAATTTTTTGGGAGTTTTTTTTTATTAAATGTTGTATAGATTTAGAGATAAAGACACTAAAATTTATAGAGTATTCTAATCGCAGAGGCTAAGGCACTAAGGAAACCAGTTGACAAATTCCAATGTTTATAACATAGTTTGTAAATGACACACGTCATTGTCAAATATCAAGCATATTTAATTTTTCTTATTGTTTTATTAATTAAATATTTGAAATTATAGGTAGAATTGTGGTAAAATGCATATATCCATCAGAAATACCACCAATCTGGTTAAATTGGAAGAATCTCTGACATTTAGAAACTTCCTCATACAATGAAAAATAGATATAATTAGAATTATATGTGTGCAGAAGACATGTTAAATACAATAAAAAACAATATTTGGGTAAAGTTCTGTAATATTTTGTTATAGAACGACGGTTCGAAAGCGAAGTGCATTACAATACTTATAAAGCCTAATATGAAAATGGCGAGATGTCTTGTGCTGGCCACAACAGATTTATTTATTACAAAATGATGTTTCGACAGTGACGTGCAATACAATACTCATATAACATAAAATGGAAATAGCTAGAGTTATTGTGCTAGCCCCAACAGATTTTTTTATTTTTGCGAATATCTTCCACATGTGGAATAATGCTGGATTTTGGTTTGCACATTTAATAGAAAAATTGACAATGAATGTAAAACTATTTAATAAGAAATATTACTTATTAAATGGTAAAACTGGTTTTAGTAGGTAACGATTTCTCAAATCCCTTTCTTTAAAAAATATCTTGTGCAATATGGTTTCATAGTATAGTATTCTTTATTCGCAGATGAAAAACGTTTGCAATTACTCTAATCTCCCTGATGAGGGGTTGATAAACGTATGGTCATCGTCCAAATTCACTAACGCTCACTAAATGACAAATACGTATATTAGCACACACATGTTCTCGTCGTATGTCGTGTATAGTGTACAGAACAGGGTTTGTGATATGAGTAATGTGTGTCGTTCCTATGACGTACTCCAGAACAAAATTTAGTGTTTTTTTGTCCAATTCCATGACACATCTAATTTGGGGTAATTAGTTATCCAGTAAAGAGAGAAATCTAAAAATGTTTTTCTATTTTTTGTGCAGCCTTTTAGGTTATATGGGTTTGTTTGTAACACTGTAATTTATTAAAGCTTAAGTGGTTATTTTTTATAGTTATGATTAACTTTTTGTTAGTTAATAGGAAATATTAATTTGAAGAAGAAAATAAGTAATTTCATTACTTTTGAAATGAGTAAAAAAGTATTGAATCAGTTTTGTTCAATGTTGTAAAGTACGCGTGCACACGTTTTAAATAGAATTTAAACAATAAATAGTGGATTTACGAAAATAAACAACATTTTAATTTCGTTTTAAATCTTTACAGTTTACATTTATTTAACTACCAGGTTAAATAAAATGAATGCCAATAGTTTTGCACCATAAATAATAATTCATAATTTCTTTCTTGTGCTTGTGCGTACCTATACGTTAAATCTAAGCAGAATTTAAGAAAAATATATTAGGTGATTTGATGCAACATTTTGTTTTTGTACTTCGTTCGTTCGGCAATTTTCACATCTGTTCATCTATAGTGCAAAAAACACCATAATTTTGCAACTAAACACATAAATATATACTTTATGGTATTGACGGGTTAATTAATGAAATTTAATTTCTTTATAATTTTTACCTTCCGTCACCTTTAGGTAAGGAAGGTATTGTCAAAATATTCGGTGGTGACTTTTTAATGAATAAGCACGTCTTAGGGTCCCTAGAATAATTTTACTAGTTTTATGATGATGTCTCTATGTGTAAATCGTTGTGTGTGTGACAGAAATTTCTACGACCATAACTACAAATTATAATTCTTTCATACTTCTCTTTTTTATATTCCTATGAAGAGCTGATTAGATTTTGGTTATAATTGGTCAACCGAAAGTAACAATTTTTCTTGAAAAAAAAAAAATGCTGTTAAATATCATTTTTTGACATTTTATGTTATCAATAAAAAAGAATATCTTATTGTCTATACGGCTTAATTATACATTTTCCTTCATATTCAATAGATATAGAGTTAAAGAATAATAAAGATTAAAATTCATAAATCAGACAGCTATGCTGCTGATATATTCAAATAATTCTAAAAGACAGATGTTAGTGCAAGTGCAATTTAAATAGTATATGTCCGTGTTATAATTTTATTGGATATATAGAACCTTTTCCAGGTAATTATCGGTATGGAATTTGTAGAAAATAAATACAATTGACGGAAGTAATGTACTGGCCACATCAGATTTTTTATATCTAACGATGCGATTCTGTAATTATACCTATACTATACCACTATAGAACTATAACCCTCAACAAAAGCGCATCATTTTTTAATGTTAAACGATAATAAATGTATTAGTAAATAAAAATTGTAGCAATTTTGTTCACTTTTACATTTCTATAGCGTTATAGAAAATTACAGAATCGCACTATAAATTTATAATATATGAAGAAAAATGTAATCAAAACCTACAGAGATTGGATTATTTTTTTAATATTTATATGTAACAAGAAAAATGCCAAAAATTATATTTAACTGTTTTTTTTTTTAAGAATTATTTTTAAGAGTATCAAATAAAGAGATATATACAGAACCAATTATAATCTAATTACCTAGCTAATTGTAATTTATGGAAAATATATTCATAGTATTGGGAGTAATTGTCGATGGAATACACCCAAAAATTCTCTAAAAAAAGAAGTAAAATCATGAATAAACATGTTTTAGGATAGCTATTCTATTAAAAACTCATCAACTCAATTTTTAACAGGAGACAATACTTCCCGTACTTACAGGATGTTTAAAACTGTAATAGTTATTTAACTATTAAGAGTAACTGCTTTCTATAGGTTAAGAATGATTTTGGAAATCGAGACGAATTCGAGATCTCCAATACATTCGATACCGATATCGGTAGAAGAGCACTTACTGCCCGCAATACTTATTATTTTTTTGCACGATCGACGCACAAAACTTAAAAAAATCAGATTTGAAAATTATTATTACTAAAAGAAAATTTAGTTATTATTTTTAAAGTAAGCTTTGATCGTTGTTTTTATTTACTTACTGCCTCTCCTGGTCGCTAAGCAATTACCTACAATCACTTACCAATCAGTAATTTGTAAATAAAACCTAGTGCTTTGGAAACCCTATCGGTAAACATAAAGAAAACCCGATCGTGCAAAAATATAAATGAAATATTGTAGAAGAGAAATATTGTTAAATTATTTTTTTCTACGATAAAAATAATAATTTCTGAATAAGTATAATTTTCGAAATGAACTATGTATACAACGATTTTATTATATCTCTCTATAAATGATATTAATAAAATATGGTTGAGTAGGTATATTCAATAATTAATTTAGGTACATTAAGAATTTTTTTAATTAATTCCTTGCCTTATCAAAATTTCTCTTTAAATTAAAATTAAAACTCGGTTAATCTGTATAAAATTCTCTGAAATTCTTCCCAAAAAATTCTAAAGTTGCAATAAGTTAGCTCTTGTGTTTGCTTTACCGCCAGAGCTTTCTGTTGGTGGGGACATAGAGGCGGCGTTAAAGCTCTATCTCAGCCAATCAGAATCAAGCCCCTCCCACTACAATCCCTACATCTCTCACCAATAGAACTCACAGCAATTGTGCGAGTTTAATCAAATACCAATCAATTTCTGTGATATGCCCTTTACATAAATTCAAATTGATGCCCGGAAAGATGATATAGATACGAAACAGCAAATTAGATGCAAAATGGATTATGGTAATGAAGATAATGATATTAACATGGAAATATTAATCAAAATTAAATTAAAAAATATAATAATGCACCTTAACACCCAATTTTTGGAGTGCAACAGTATTTTTAAAAATAATTATAATTTAGTAACAAATACGAGTATGTGCATATTCAATATGATTTATAAATATTTGGTATTTCAAATAAATTCATATTAGAAATATAAATAATATTTTATACAAATTAATATATTTTCGTAATTTATATATTTTTACTATTAGTAATATTTATTTTTATTCAAAAATAATAAATGTAAAGAGTAAATAAAATTAAATATTAATAATAAATGTTTATTTGTAGTGAATATAAATATATCACATTTTTAATTTTTACTTCAGTAGCTCACTTATTTTATTATTCTTATTATTTTTTTTGCTATAGTCTTCCACTTATACTATTATAATTTTTTTTTATAAATAATAAATAAATATATCATCACGGCATATTACCTACTGATGATGATACATTTATACCGTGAAGGCGTTTAGCAGGCGTCATCTTACGGGCACTCATTGCTGGCGTGGAGAGTGCACCACATGCCACAGGGGTAAATTTTGAGCCATTTAAAATTCGAAATAATTTATTGGCGTCGACCGGGATCGAACCCGGGTCCCCAGATTCGCAACTAGATACGAAAATACACTGCCACGAGACCCCATATATTTTTTTTTTACCAAAAAATAATTTTCAATCTTAATTTTTATAATTGCCCATTGAAATGATCTAAATCTTAGCCTAAATGACTCCATATCTGGCTTAAGACAACTTGTCACCGTTTAGGGGCGTGGTCAATCTTTGTTAAGCCCCTCCCCTTTTATATCCTTATATCCCAGTCCTTAAAGCTCAGTTTGGCTTGCGTAAATCAACGATATTTGAGTGCGGGTGTGTTCACAATCTAGTCCGATCTCTGAGCTTCGGACAGCAGAGTGAACAGTTTCCCGGCGAGTTATCACGCGGACGCACGGGAGTGAGCGTGAACGTGATCAAAAATCACGCGAAGATTACAAAAATAGTGAAAAGAAAACATGGACTTAGTGTGCGTTGAAATAATCACAAAATAACAATTGTTAACTTGTCAAACTATAAAATTGTAAGTGACGATTTGTTGGCGCCAAATTTAAACTATCTTAATTTTCTTTTCGATGTTTACACCGGTGTAATTGTCTATTTGTGGGGATTCCATGACGATGGAATTGGGTACGGTTGCGGGGCCGATGCCGCTGGATTTCAGCGTAGCGGTTCGCGCGCGGCCGTCGGAAAATGAGGCGTCAGGTACTGAAAGTCCGACGCCCGGAGAGCCGATGCCCGGAAGAGCATCACCGCTACCCGGACCGGCGAATGTTGGAGAGAGCGGAACGTCGGCGTTCCGGGTTGTCACACCGAAAGGAAGGCTTGAAGGTAAAAATAATTATGAAGTTTTGTATGTTTTGTGCAGAAAAACACAGGAGTTTTATTCGTTTATTGACAAAATTTTATTGGTACAACTTTTGGAAGGATTTATATTTACAGAGAGTTTATTGGTAAACAATCGAATGCTGCATAATTTTTAGGTAATAATTGTTGTTATAAGCATGCAAGTACATGCAATCTGCTATTGTTCATACTTATTATACGTATTAGAAATTAAGAAACATAAGGTCCAGTATTTCAATCTCCTAACAGAAGTTCCTTATTTAAAATCTGTCTAATAAACTAAAAACTGAATATAGAAATTATTATTTAAATTGCAATATTGAAATAATTTCACTGTATGTCATTTTTCGATGCGATATTTTTTTATTTACTAGGAGATTAAAATAACGGGTCTTAAACTATTAAATTATCTGTCTTATTTTTAAGCTCGGTGCATCATTTAAATTTACGAATTTTTAATTGATCAAAGTATATGGATTACGGTTTATTTCTTCTTAAACTCAAAATATTATTTGCTATAGCAGAAAGCTTGTAAGTAGGTAGAATTTGAAACAGGGTAGATGTGTAACGTAGATGTTAAGGCATTAAAAACTCGAATATTTAAAAATAATATTTTTTTCTAAACTTTGATACTTCCTATCATACAGTATACAGTTTTCAGATGTAATTTTAATATAAATGACCCATGATTTAATTTGTTACTACGGTGGAGAACAGGAGGTCCCCCATTATGTTTACAAAGATACCCAAAATATTATTCGCAATACATAAATAAAAAATCTGATGTGGCCAACACAAAACCTCCAGCTATTTAATTTTTATTAATTTAAATACATACCTACGTATTTAGAAATGCTTCAAACTATATTATGTTTTATTGCATATAACTATTGCTTTATTTACGATTTTTTTTTATTATTTAATATGTCACTATTATTAATTTGAAGTGATTACTATTTTGACAAAGACGTTTACCTCTCAGTTACATTCCTTTGAAAAATAAACTGTGTAACAAAGGAATTGTGTTTATCTTAGGCTTCGGGATTAAAAAAAGAAAAATGATTTTTAAATTTATCTGTAAAATATATAGAAAAAGTATTAATGTATACCTGTACAAAATTCAATAATCTATAATTTTCCAATGACATTAAATGCGAAAAAATGGTATTTTTTGAAGAAAAACCATTAGGAGCTTCAAGTAAAGTACCATTTCCGTTTATTCAATTTACACCAAAATCTAATGGCTTCTATTCCTATTAGAATAGGGTAGAAATACAAGGTTTCAGAATTTTCTGAATGATAGTATTTGAGTTAGAGTGCAAACAAAATTCGTACACATACACACATACACACATACACACATACACACACATACACACATACAGACATCATCGTGAAAATGTTAAAATTGGATTCTAGGGACCTTAAAACGTGGTCATTTACTAAAATCTCGATATGTGATTTTTAACACGATCCCTATACCTCCCTTACCAAGGGTAGCGGGAGGTAAAAATGTAAATACGATCACTGGTTTCACAAGATTGTATAGGTATAAAGAAAAAAAAATCTGTTGTGGCCAGCACTATACCTCCCGCCAGTAATTCTGATCATGCCGCAACTGGCGAAATTGTACAATAAAGTAAAAATACACTTTTCTCGTGAAACTAAAGCGAATGTTATTACTTTTTTTAAAACTTTGATTAATTTAAATATTTACTTATTGACACTGGAAACTATATTATGTTATATAATATAGGATATAGCTATTGTTTTATTTACTATTACAATTTTCTTTTTAAAACGTTACCATTACTTAATAATTTGAAATGATATATTCTTTGACAATGACATTTATTTGTCAGTTACATACATTTGAAATCTGAACTGTGTAACTAAGGAATTGTGTTTATCTTTAAAACATAGGTTCCGGAATTTATAAAATAGATTATTTTATATTTTTATCTGTAAAATATATAGAAAAAGTATGAATGTATACCTGTAAAAAATTTAATAATCTTTAATTCTTATAATAACATAAATCGCGAAAAATTATATTTAAAGGTATTTTACGAAGGAAAACTATTTTAAGCTTCAAGTAAAGTGCCATTTCCGGTTACCTGATTTACACTAAAATCTAATGGCTTTTTTCCATATTAGAAAAAGGTAGAAATACAAGGTTTTAGAATTTTCTAAATGATAGTATATGAGTTAGAGCGTTGACAAAATCTATACATACACACACATGTACACACATGCAGACATCAACATGAAAATGTTAAAATCGGATTCTAGGGACCTTAAAACGTCGTCGTTTACCAAAATCTCGTCATACAATTTTTAACACGATCCTATACCTCCCTTACCAAGTGTAGCGGGAGGTAAAAAAATCTGATGTGGCCAACACAAAACCTCCCGCTATTTAATTTTTATTAATTTAAATACATACCTACATATTTACTAACGCTGCAAACTGTTCCATTGCAGAAAACTATTGCTTTATTTATTATTTTCTTTTTAAAATGTTTAATTTTTTTTAAAATTATTAATTTGAAGTGATTAGTTTTTTGACAGTGACATTTACTGTCAGTTACATTCATTTCAAATATGAACTGTGTAACAAAGGAATTGTGTTTATCTTAGGCTTCGCGACTAATAAAAAAAATTATTTTTAAATTTATCTTTAAAACATATAGAAAAAATATTAATGTATTCCTGTAGAAAATTCAATAATCTTTAATTTTCATAAGACATAAAATGCGAAAAAATGGCATTTAATCGTATTTTTTGAAGAAAAACCATTATGAGCTTCAGGTAAAGTGCCATTTCCGGTTATCCGATTTACACCAAAATCTAATGGCTTCTTTTCATATTAGAATAGGATGAAAATACAAGGTTTCAAAATTTTCTGAATGATAATATTTGAGTTAGAGTGAAGACAAAATTCCTACACATACACACACACACATACACACACCCACACACATATACACACATACACACAGACAGATATCATCGTGAAAATGTTAAAATTGGATTCTAGGGACCTTAAAACGTGGTCATTTACTAAAATCTCGATATGTGATTTTTAGCACGATCCCTATACCTCCCTTACCAAGGGTAGCGGGAGGTAAAAAAGAACTCAAGACCAGTAAGTTTGATATACAAATTTTTTTTAAGCTGACATCTTCCTTAGACGGACAAAGTATTGATGCCAGAGTCCGCTCAAGACAGCTTTATTGTATGTTATAGGTCTATTACCTATTTTTGTGTATGCCAATAACAATGGCCTGTATTACGAACTTACTTTTGTAGGTGTCTTATGTTACAAGTGACGTTTCAACATATAAAAATATAATGTAAAAACGCGTTTCATAATAGCACTATTATATACATATCTGTACCTTACCATAGAAGGGCGTTTATAAAAAAAACTAGACATCACCTGACAGACCCTCAAAAGCCATCGTGGAGAGGGCATAGAAGGGATCACACTGTGGTGCTATTTGAAAATTGGAAATAATTTCCAAGTTTTCATTTCGACGTTGATTGGAATCGAACCTAGACATTCCGAATTACAACTAGGTGATGCCATAATAATAGAATTTTCAAAATAGATATTGTATTTCAAGTTATTTGCCTGAATTTCCAACAATAATCTGACCGAAAAATGTTTAGTTAAATATGTATTATTAATAATGGATAAATACATTTAAAAATATTCAAAATCTAAAATGAAATTAATCAGTTTATATCTATGATTTTTTAAAGATAATTCACAGTATGACTTGTACTTTAAACGCAATACATAAAAGTAGTTTTACCTTGTATTTGCTTCAAATTTTATTTAAGATTCCAAACATGATAACCTAAACATAATGGCACGATTTAGATGTAAATAATCCTTGATTTAGCTGTGTATCTCGACATTAAAATAAAAAGTGGCTACTTATGTACTATCACATCTCAAGTTTTTTACACTTAAATCTACAGTGATTTATAACGATTTATTGTAATTGAAATTTGGCCAGCAAACTTGATTATCAGCAAGATAATTTTTTAAAAAGTTTGTATACCTATTGATCAATTAGATTGTATTATTTATCTGCGAATTTTTAAATATTTAGTTAAATGCAGGGTCGGATTGATCTTTCGCGAGACCATGTGCAGGATTTTACCTCGGGACCACGTGCGAGACTGTTTCACGGGGTTTTTGAAAATAAAGTAAATATAGGCATTACATTACTTACATACATACATAATTTTTATAAATTTTGTATTTTGAATATTGCAAGAATCAGTTAATTAACTTATCGTAATGTAGACTACTACAAAGCAGATTACTACACCCAGTAATGGGTAATATGTCGTGATGGTATATTTATTTTATATTTATATTTTGTAGACGAGTTTGGCACAAAAACTCGTTAATAATATTTTTAAGTAGTTATTTATTTATAGGAATGATTTAGAGGTAGGGAATTAAAAAAGAAGTTCAGATATTATTTACTTTAATGCCCAATCGATATATTATTATTATCATAATAACCCTGCTTCCAGGGTATAAAAAATAATGCCCAAGGGCATTATGAGTTGTTGCTATTTGTCAAGATATTGATATTGACACTAGAATGAAGCCTAAAAAACATAAACAAGCATTCATAGCCTACCTATTTCGTAAAATTTATTAAAACTTTCTGATCTGTAATCCGTAGAACATTAAAAAATAGTAAAACATGAAACATTGAAGGCACCACGGGAGTTACACGAAAAATAATTCCCTTGGTTTCTTTATTACTATAGCATCGCCGAAAGACATTAGGTCCTTTACCGCATTCAATAGATGTAATGTTTTATTAATGTTTTTATTAAGTAGTAACACTTCTTCTCTTAAAAGCAAAATATTTTTCTTATGTTTACTCATTTCACAAACAAGTGACGATAAGAGCATCCAATACCAATTGAATTGGTTCCAAGGACTAATCGTCTTTATATACTCGTATGACTTACATTATTTTTAATAAGCGCCAAACAGTCAAAGTGAGCTTCAAATAGTATATTAAAAAATCTGTTGTGGCCAGCACAAAACCTTCCGTCAATTCAATGTATTTTGTGTATATCCCATACTAAAAGTTCCTTGAAAAAGATTCTGTATATCCTATAAAATTGTAACACGAACACACTATTTTTTACAAATTCTATACCGAAAGTTCCTTTCCCTATTTTATTAGGGGTCGCTGTTTCTTACTCTTCTCTTTTAATCATTCCTGTCCAACGCATCTTCTTCACACAATTCTTCCTCTCTCAAATCTTCTGCTACACAGTCCTTCCATCTTCTTCTCTTTGGAGAGACACTCTATCACATTCACACATAACTTTCTGACCCTATACTTTCAACTTTGGTTTTGCATTTACAACTGACATCTGTCAATTAAATTTTTCTGTTGTTTCCATAATTTTAACAAAGCTGACTAATTTTTGAAAGTTAATCTCTCTTAATGTCTCTATAACTCTATATCTATTGAATATGAACGAAACTGTATAATCAAACCGTATAGAGAATAAGATATTCTTTCATATTGATAATCACAAAATGTCGAAAAATAATATTTAACTGCGTTTTTTTAAGAAAAACTGTTAAAAACTTCAAATAAGGGTACTTCCGGTGGATCAATTATAACCAAAATCTAATCAGCTCTTCATATGGATGTAAAGAAGAGGAATACGAAAGAATTATAATTTTTAGAATTGTAGTATTGGAGTTATCGTCGGAGAAAAATTTGTCACACACGGACACACACACGGACACACACACACACACACACACACATACATACAGACATCATCTTAAAAATAGTAAATTCGTATTCTAGGGGCCCTAAAATGTGCTTATTCATTAAAAACTTACCAACGAATTTTTTGACCAAAGACAATACCTTCCTTTTACGGAAGGTAAAAACAAGTTTCATACGGCAATCTGTTAACACACGTTTCACGAGTCCAAGTTGGAAAACGAGCCGCTTAGGGGCGAGTTAAATGTGACAATAGACCTTATTCAACATGTTTTTATACTATTTTTTCTGTTGAGGTTATTTTATAATTTTTTAAAAACACGACTTACTAGTAATGTTGATTCTTGCTAACTTCACTTCAATTTGAGGTTATATATGTCATTTATCTGTCACTTTTGAAAGCAGTCATTCTACCTCTAGAAAACAAAAAGCGCTCAAAACAGTGCGTTTATAGATCTTCTTAACGACGTGCTTTTACTGCGTTTTAAAGGCTCATTCACAGCTACGAAAATAAGAAATATAAATAAAATTATAAATTAGACTTCATGGTTGACGTTCACAGCTTCGAAAATAAAACTTAAATTAACATCAACTGTCATTTAATATATTCATAACTAAAAAGCAATAATGACAACTTCATACCTTTTAAAGCACTGTACGCAATACATGCGAACCTTCGCCGTAAAACAGCTTTTTAAGATTACATTTAAATTGAAATCTTTTTGCCAGAAGGTAAATTGACAGCTCAGATGACAGTTGTTATGTATGTACTTATTTTTGTGTAAAATATTTAATATTTGCAAATCCTTGTGTTTATGTCTTATGTTTAATTTTATTATCGAGAGCTGTGAACACTTTCATAAGAATCTATTGTTTATATCGTTATTTTTATTTTTATGTATAATTTTATTTTTATTTTCGGAGCTGTGAATGAGGCTTCAGACTCATAAGAACAACGAAATAAAAAACAAAGTTTTCATTTTAATAAGCTTCAAAATGCTGTCTTTACTATGACCACAATTATAGTTTCCGTAAATTCAAAAATAGATGTTAACTTTTGTAGTTCTATGGGAGAAAACGTCACCTAGAAGCAATGAACGAATTAATTTAGCAAGTCGGATGGTCACCGTGTAAGTGTAGGCCTGAATCTTCTAGAAACGAAAAGTGTCTGTATGTAATATTACAGAAGAATTGTTTATAAATTTCTTCAATCCAGCCCTGGTTAATTGCATTAAAAATTGCAATAATATCTACATGTTCCTAAGATTTAAAATATGATTGATTAGAGGATTATTTGGTTTTAAACATTGCAAAAAACCGATATTTTTAAAAGATAATACTAAGAACAAAAACAGAGTGATATTTTAATCCCTTTTTCGATAATCCAAAAATCAACAAATCATCATAACTTAAAACCCCATTAAAACCATCTGGGCTTAATGCCATCATCACCTAATCCCCATCTCATCACTTTCCATCCTTTTCTGCCATCCTACCCTCACTATCTTCCATCCTTTGTCCTCTGGCGCGCCTCAGTACTTTAAAACAGAAGCCTAAGCAACATCAAGCCCTCTGTCTCTTTCTATCAAACGGGCGGTGAATATGGCTGTTTCTGTTTCGAGACGTGGTGACGTCATGTCAATTACGCGGGTATGGTAGGGGTCGCTGTCATAACATCCCCATAAACGTGTAAATGAGGCTGACGGGCTGTAATCTGCACCAGAAGGAAATCTTACACTATGTAAGATGGAAGCCTCGAGAGGATAAGTTTGAATGATGTAGTTGTAAAAGAAAAAGTTTGTGATCCTTTGATTCAGTGCTTTTTACCTATCTTCTAGAAATCTAGAATACAGTGCACGATTTAAAATGGTAAAATAGATAACTTATTTTACCTGCTCCAAAAATTATTAACCTGTTTACTTTTTAAAATTTTATATTTTACTGATGAAAATGCAGTTCAAAGAAATTTTTGTATCCATTGGATTAATCATTAGTTCTTTGGTATTATTATCATACGTGATATGATTATCATCGATGATATTTTCGAGTGAAACCAAGTTGCAGATATGCTGCTTTGGTTTTACGAGCAATATCTTCGATTATTAATCATATCACGAGCTTATATTTAATAAATAAATAAATATATCATCACGGCATATTACCCATTTCTGGGTGTGCTAGTATCTACAACACATGTAGACATCGGTAATGATGACGATATATTTTACCGTGTGGGCGCTTACCAGGCGTCACCTCACGGGCACTCATAGCTGGTGTGGAGAGTGCACCACAGGGGTCTCTTTTGTGCCATTTAAAATTGGAAATATTTGGCGTCGGTCGGGATCGAACCCGGTTCCCCGGTTTAATGAGAGAATATAATGAATTTTTGTTAAAATTAACTGTCAATGTTGTAAAAATCCCTTAGTAACGAATGTAAATAAGGTGATAATTTCTTTGTTTTTTATAATCGCTGTGATAGACACGTAACTAGGGAAATTCTGAATGTTGATTGGCGGAAAACATGTCACGTGACTAATGAATTATATTCTCATATATATTCTCCTTTTATTTGAAGAGCTAATGTTTTTTTTTTCTTTTCGCATCAAAACAAAATACACTTATACTCGTAGTTGTACAAAGCGATCTAAGGAACTGACTTATGCAGGGTTTACAATCTTTTATAGAAGGTTGGGTAGCTTAGCGGTCAGGATTCATAAATTACTCGAACTTGAAGGCTTGTCTTGAAGGCTAAGAAAAGGGCGTTATTAAAAAAATCATACTGAATTTTTCTATAAATTTTGTAAACAAAATATTAAGAAATGAGACACAGTAAATACAAAATTTTAGTATTGCAATATATATTACAAATACCAGTGGAGTTAGATTTAGGAAAAATATTTACATGTATCATAGAAACAACACATTTTAATAAAATAGAGATTTAGTAGATACAGTACATAGCAGAATGCAGTCAGATTTGAAAAAAAAATATTTTTTTCGCGCCCAGAAAATGAGCTCTTTCTGATCACTATTTAGACCGGAAAGTCCTTTGCTGAGCTAGCTCGCAAAGTTTTCTATAAGGGATCGGAAAGTATTTTACCGATCCCGGGACCGGTAAAGCTAAATCTTTCCATGGAGATCAGTTGTTTATTTATTTCTTATTTGCTCGCAGTAAAAAATAAAATAATACTTTTTTATTCTTTTTTCAGGATCGCAAAAAAATATTGTACCCAACATGATCTGAAAGCTTCCAAAGCTCGCCTACGGCTCGCTCTGGAATATGCTTGCTCACCCAGTAAAGTATCACTTTCAGGTCTTGTTACGTAAATTACTAATAACTGAACTGTACCTTTAAAACATATCATTATTATATAATAACGGTTTGTAATTAAAGTTTTTGTTTGAATATATTGTAATTCCTATAACATTTTAATCTCTTTTCACGAAGAAGTACATTTACAACACATTACTATTGGAATTCTATCCAGATTTAAAAGTAATATAATTAAGAAAAAAGTGTGAAAAAAGTGCCGTTACGTATTTTTATTCCACGCGTTTGCGTTAAAAAATGTAAAAATAATAACATTGTAATAAATAAAGAGAAAATAATTGGTAATAATAATCAAAATATTGATATAATAGCAATGCATTGTATTTTATTTTCATATTAATAAAAATAATTTGTATTATATTTTTACAGTATTTATAAAAATATATTGTTTATTAATATCAAAAGAAAATAAAATGCATTGTTATTATATTAAAATTTTGATTATTGTAATAAATTATTTTCTCTTTATTTATTATAATGCTATTATTTTTAAATGGCTGTAATACGAAATATGACAGATTTTTCAAAGTTCTACAATTTTTATGTAAAAAATAAAATAATTACCATAAACGGAAAATGAACCCCAATCTAAAATTTCAGAGGCAGCTGTGCTAACCAATGCGCGGTGCTAACATTTAAAAATCTTTTCATATTGCATAACAAAAAAATATGTTGTGGCCAGCACAATACCTCTCGCCATTTTCATATTAGGCTATATAAATATTGTATTTAACCTTTTTGGTACGCACAAAAAATTATAATTGCATCTATTCTTTATTTTTAAATTTATTCTATGAACAAAACAAGTTTCCTCATACTCTTCTAAATGTTGGAGATTCTTCCAATTCATTGCCGAGCTTGGTGGTATTTCTGAAGGGTATATGATGAATTATATGTAGAGTAAGCGCGTGTTTAGTTGACACTGATAACTGTATACATACTTTCGCTTAAAATTGAATCCCCTTTCTTTTTATACCAATTTTAGATGTTGACAGAGTCTTTTACTCGTTATAACAACAGCATATTATTACCACACTACATTTCGACTTGCCCATGTACGAATTCTATATCTATCTATAATTTTAAATATTTAATTAATGACAAAATAAGATATATTAAACATACTACCCAGAAAAAGTCTTCAGTAATATTTGGATTTTTGACACTGACATTTATGTCAATTACAAACATTTTAGTTTTGAAACTGGTTTCCATAGGCTGATTAATTCATTATACAGTGGATTATTTTATATATTTATAATTCAGTCTATCTTTAAATCTATAGAAAATATAATAAAAATGTTCAATGTATTAGATAGAGAATTTTATATTCTTTAATATTTGTAATAACATAAATTTCAAAAAAAATATATTTAAAATATTTTTTTTTAAGAAACTACTACTTCCGGTTGTCCATTTGTTACCAAAACCTTTTCAGCTCTTCCCATTAATGTCAGATTAAGGAATACGTAGTTAAATTGGTTTTTAGTCTTATAGAATTTGAGAAACCGTGTCTGCAACATTCACACATACACGCACATACACACACACACACACACATCCACAAACACACACACACACACACACACACACACACACAGACAGACAGACAGACTGACAGACTGACAGCATTGTAAAAATGTTAAAATTGGATTCTAGTGACCTTAAAATGTGCTTATTCACTAAAATCTGGATGTGCGATTTTTAGCATGATTCCAATACCTCTCTTAGCGAGAGGTAAAAAATGGAACAATTATTTATTTAATTTTTTTATAATTTATTGCAGTTTATGCAATAATATTAAAGTACTTAATATTAAATAATGTACAAGATGTAATGTACTATTAACATGTTCCATATCATGGCGTAATTTTTTATTTACAAAAAACTTTTTTCCCATGTTAAACGCCTATGTCAAGGTTTCCTTGGGACAGCCGGTATATATGTATTTCAAAAATTAATATCATCCATGTACTACTAATCACGAAGTCAAATTGATACAATTTTGTTATACCGCTAATATTTTTATTAATATTCCGAATAGATTTCCCCGTAGGAATCCACTTGAGTTAATCTTTGATTGTAATAAAAATTGGAGAGTGTATTGTCGGGTGATATTGAAGTGAAGCAGATGAGCAGAGCTATCTTGACGGATTGTAGGGCCCCAGATGGTTGAATGTCGGCCACTTCACTCAATTCCACCAATCACATCGGCTGATAAGGGAATGTCGCTCGCCTGATAACCTAGGTAAACACGCACCCAACGACTTATGGCCGACCAGCTGATAAAGAAATGCTTTTTGCCTATAAATCACCTACAGAAGACTATACTATATGCAAACAAATAAGTACAAGGAATATAAATCATCTCGTTTCCTTCGAAAATAGAAAGTTTACTTACAAATTTAAAGAAATGAAGATATGTCGATAGAACACCAATAAAATTCACGAAGAAAAAGAAGGAATGTGCAAAAGTAGTACATGGATAAAAATAAAAGTTCGATTTGCAATTATTTTGTTTGACCTTATAGCTTAAAATATGTCAGCGGTGCAACTGGGCATTATTGCAACAGATTTTACTATATATTATACTTTTTTTATTTCTAAATTTAAAGAAGATATAATAAAAAATTTAAGTGTATTAGATGGAGAATTTTATGTTCTTCAATATTTATAATGACAAAATTTTTCAAAAACTAATATTCAGAAGAATTTTTTTAAGAAACTTCCGGTTGTCCAGTTGTTAACAAAACATTTTCATCTCTTCCCATTAATGTCAGATTGAGATAAACGTAATTAAACAGGTCTTAAGTATTATATTTCATCATATCCAGACACACACATCCATATACACACACACACAGTCACACAGACACACATCATTGTAAAAATGTTAAAATCGGATTCTAAGGACATTAAAACGTGCTTATTCACTAAAATCTGGATATCCGATTTTTAGCATGAATCCAATACCTCTCTTCTATAATGTTTTCTATATCAGAATCCATCCTACCGTCTGACTTTAAATTAATAACTTTTTGACGTTTCTGTCAGTTAAGCCGTTACTGGTCACTTCAAGTGGCAAGTAAAATAACTGTCTGGCAAGTAAATTTATGTTGCTGGGAAACCTTACTTGTCGATTGAAATACCCAAAATTTACTTACCAGACAGATTAAATTTACTTGACACGTTACCAGGAGATTGAAATACCGGACCTTAGCGTGAGATAAAAAGAATTTTTTTTTGTAATTATAAGTACCTACATACATATTATTTTTTTAGGAGAATAATTTTCGAAACTTAATATTTTAACTAATCTAAAAAAAGGCAATAAATCTTTTGCAAAAAATCATTAATTTAAATATGCAAATGATTACTTTAACTACTTATTTTATTTAATTTTACTATATTTCAATATATATCACGATGTAAATGTAGACATTTCATCTAATTCTGTATTTATTTTATTATATTTTGCTATTACAAATTATAAAATTTAACTAAATCAATTTGGTTCATTTAATCAATCGTATTAGTAGACTGAAAAATAAAGAATTTGTTTAGATAATTTGACTAAAATTTACTTAGTCTGTGTCCGATGTCGCATTTTGGCATTTAGTTCTTAGGATTTAGGCTCATTTTCATAATAAACTTCATGTTCACTTTAATACTTTAAAATCAAATTAAAATTCTATTCGGTTTCGTAATATAACTTTAGCTCTTTAGCTAACACTCAAGCATTACTTTTAATTAAAGATAAAGTCCTGAAGTAATTTTAATTAAAGTCTTAAAGTGAACCTGTTTATGAAAACGGCCCTTAGGTATTCTTCACATAAATATAACTCCGAATGGCATACTAATGACATCCGTTGATTTGTATGATCACACTTTAGAATAACAAAAATGAATTATACAATTCGATTTAATTTGATACTTCAGGTTAAATGTTAATATTGTATTTCATAAAATAGATGTTAAGAAGCTATTCTTTGACAGTAAATTTGACGTTTTGAATAATTATTGCAACGAACATGATTTGTTTAAATAGTGCGCGTCAACTTCAAGGCATAGTATGCTCCTGCAAAACTCTAAAAACTAATTCCTAAAATCCTAAGGCTGTGTTCGATGTCGCATTTTGGCAATTAGTATTTAGGATTTAGGTCTTCTACATATAAATACAACTCCGAATGGCACACTAGTGATATCTATTGGTTAGTATGGCAACACTTTAGAACAACAAAAATGAATTATACAATTCGATTTAATTTGATGCTTCAAATTAAATGATAAGATTATATTTCATAAAATAGAAGCTAAGAAGCTATTCTTTGACAGTAAATTTGACGTTTTGTACAAATTATAGCAACGAACCTAAATTGTTTAATTAGTGCGCATCACCTTCAAAACCTTAAAATCTTATTCCTAAAATCCTAAGTAGTCACTAGATTTAGGGCATATAAATTTAGGATTTAGATATTAGGGTGTTAAAAGTGCAACATCGGACACAGGCTAAATAATCACTAGATTTAGGGCATATAAATTTAGGATTTAGATATTAGGACGATGAAAGTGCAACATCGGACACAGCCTTAGTATATCTAATTTATTTTTTTCTGTGTTCTTTTCGAATTTCAAATTTCTAAATATGCACTCATCTTCGGCAAAATATTCCCTATTTCTTTTCCTAGCATAATTTCCATTGCTTCTTGGATTTCTCCTCCATATTCAGTATTTAGATCCTCTCCATTCTCTCGGTTGGCTGTCGGCGGTCAGGGCTTCATTAGTAAGCGTCACCGGCAATCTGTGTGCGGCGGCGACGAAGTGGTGGTGTAACAGGCGCTGATTGACCCCGGGGCGGTCACCCACCACACCCCCACCAGAGCTACCCATGTTTATACATGACAAACGTAAACACGGATTGCTGCAAGGATAGCATCTTACAAGAAAACGGACGACCAAGTGGTTTGTAGATGAGGACAAGGATTATAATTTGTGGGTTGTAATCTACGTAAGTTTGTACTCGTATAGTCTAGGACGCGAAAGATGAACTATGGAAAATAATGTTAGCACAAATCACTGTTTAATATATGCGCTCCGTTTAAATCCACATGAAATACAAATAATTTACTTTCCGTACACCTAATATAACACATAACAGTTGCCCAAATAAGTTTAAAAGCCTTTCTTATACTGGCAGTTGATTGCTTTTCGTATCAGTTCCTGTTTTGTTTACGCTCGGATCAAAAGCGTACTCAAATTAGTTAGAAGCACAGTTACTGTAATAATTATTATTTGACGGCGTTTATGGAATATTACGTTATGAGCATTTCTTTCCCTTACCCCTCAGCTCAAGATTGGTGGCCCGCACTATAGTTGATCTTAAGATGATCCTATAGCAGTCCTAAGTGTCTGGTCGCGAACCTGAGGGAACCGGGTTCGATTTCGACAGATGCGAAATATTTCCAATTTTAAATAGCACAAAAGTGACCCCTGTGGTGCACTCTCCACACCAGCTATGAGTGCCCGTGAGGTGACGCCTGGTAAGCGCCCACACGGTAAAATATATCGTCATCATTACCGATATCTACATGTGTTGTAGATACTGGCACACCCAGAAATGGGTAATATGCCGTGATGATATATTTATTTTATTTATTTAAAATGATGTAAAACATGAGATTCGCGCGATACGTTACAGCTCGCTCTATTGAACTATTCATTACAAACCATGCATATTATGAAACAAGAAAGTATGATCTACAAATTAACCATACACTTTTTGAATTTTTGTTTTGGGGCCAGCTATCATCAGTCCTTTACAAAATTTTAAAATTTCTGCCGCAATTCTGAACAAATCTGTAAGTCTTACAGATTTGTAAATCTGTAAAAAATGAACAAAATCGCAACGAAAGCTGCAACTCTTATGTATAACTTTATATTTATCAACAAAAATAGATGCGTTATTGTCAGTTTTTTACAGATTTACAGATCTGTAAGAGTTACAGATTTGGTCAGAATTGCGGCATTCTTTTGGAACATATTGTTAATTGGATTTATGTTAATAACATACTAAAAATTTATGCTGAAATTACTAGAAATAGAGGCTGAGGAGTTTCGGGCCATAAACACTATTTTCTAGAATTCTTATTAATTTGCGTTCATAGTTCAGTAGTACAATCTTAGTTACGCATTACCTTCACTTCGTTCCGTTTCTCTACCTCAGATATATAGTAGGGGACGTATCAATACTGTGTCTTCTGGGCTTCAGTTGAATCATCTGCATATTTTTGAATTTTGAGCGAAGCAATTGCCTTGTCGCTTCGTTGCTATAGAATAGTCTTAAAGTGAATCCGTTTCTAAATTGATAATAGAGGAATATACTAAGTGTAATAAAAAATCTTACAATGAATATTTGACGTCAAACTTGAAATTTGAAAATTATTTGTAATATTTAAACTGCACAAAAGTAACTCCTGTGATGCTCTCCATGGCACCTTTGAGAGCCCATGAGATGACGTCTGTTAAACGAAATAAAAGATACAGATGCATTGCCATTGTTGAAATGTGCGAATAACATGTGTGTGGACGTTGCTGTGGTTTAATAAAAGTATATTGAATCTGCTTATCACTGCAACAATTAACATAACTTAAGCTTTAACATTCATATTTAATATAGAACTGGTGGCTCGTTTTCTTCTATACGACGAAGAGCCTTTGGAGTTTTAAAATTTATTTGCGTACCTTTGAAAAATCCTTCAACTTAATTGTTTTCATTTTGAGGCCCTTTAGTTTGTTGAATATCTTTCTTGTAAGTAACGCCCAAAAAGTTTCAATATAAAATTTAAAGTGAAAGCAAACTCCTGAAATAAAATAATGGTGTAGGTATCTTCAGAGAGTGACAGTATGTTGGACGTGTTAGGTTTTACACAAAATTGCCTGCCGAAGTTAAATGATTTCATCAATTTATAACATTTAAACGAAGTTATTAAGTTTTGGTTTAACCCAGCCCTCGAAAACAATTTTCGTAATAAACCCATGCGAGACCTTTTGAAACTTTTTAGGCGTTAAGCTGGATTTACATGTACTGTTAACACCGTCAAATTGCTCACCGTTTACACCATTCTGTGCTGTGATTGGTTGAAATCATACGGTACGAACGGTCTCGACGCTACGAACATCGGCGGCGGATATTGTAATATTTCTATTTGACCGGCGTTGACAGGCCGGTACCACCGTAAATTTGCGCATGATCAGATCAGACATTTCAATAATACCAACCATACCAACTCAAACCAGTTTGACATAAAATCAATTGTATTTCTTTATGCTTCTTCTAGAGTGTAATGAAAGTAAAATAATTACTTTATATGTTCATTGAAACAGGCGAAACACAACTTATTACAGGTTATGTCAACCGACAATGACACTGAGGTCAAAACATATGTTTTGGTAATATTTCGCTTTTAAAATTTGGAACTGTGCGCATTGGTATTTATGACGGAGCATGTAAACGGAGAAGTTGTTATAGTGGCCACTTCAGCCGCAAAAATAAGATTGTAACGTTCCATGCGAATCTAGCTTTACTTACAAGAAATACTGGATATCAAGTGATGAGAGGAGTTGCAGGCTATGCGGGAGAGAAAAGAAAACTATCAGGCATTTAAAGATTTCGTGCAGGGAAGTTACAACAGAAGGAAGAAAAGAAACGGTTCTGTTAGACAATATAGGGTCGGGACAAGATTGGATGAAGGAAGTCATCGAGAAACGGGGGGGTTAATTTATGATGTAGTACCACAATTTATTGTAAAATATATATAATATGTTGATTCTAAGCCGGTTAGGCAAGAATAAATATAATAATAAATAATAATACAAGAAAGGTGTACGCCAAAGTGTAGGAGCGCCAAAATGAAAACAGTCCCACTAAATTCAATGAGTTATTTCTCTTCTTCACAGTACAATTACGTGAAAACCAACCGAGATTTCAGTTTAACGCCCTCATCATCCACGCATTCCCTTGAAATCTGATACGCATCCTGTATCAAAAAGAACAAATGCGAGACAATCGTCCCACGGGCTGAAAAACCCCGGCAAAAACATTAAAAATAAATCTGTGTGTCTGTCTCCACACATGCGACGGAGTGGTTTTTGCGCTCAAGACGTCATCAGCCAATTACAGGTCGCGAACCCGGGTCGTATAGAACATGTGTGCCCACAAATGTACCGGATATGAATAGGATTAGATTGAGAAGTTTTTTAAAAAGTTTTGTTTAGGATGTGTTTTTTACAGGTTATATTAATTAGGGTTAGATGGATGAAACTATATCATAACATGGGTCAATAAACTTTTGACAGACATGCATGTTGAATCAAAGGAAAGTACCAAACTTTGGTACTGAAAAAAAAAAATTGTAATTGTTAAAAAATAACCTTTCATTCATTTTGATTATTTAATAAAATCACGGAAATCTTGTTTAATACTTACAAAGGGCTCCTCCACCATAGTAACAAATTAAAACATGGATCATTTATATTAAAACTATAAACTTTAGAGTCTATCAAAGTTTAACAATCACATAATGATTTCTATTATTAGCGAATTCCATTGTTTGAGAAAAAATGAGAACAAATATGTCATATGGCCGGTTGCACTAACGTAACTTAAATATTGGCTTATATTGGCAATATGGCATCGAAATGAAATGTCAAATGCATTATAATATATTTCGACTCGCCGACAAATAAATATGGACTGATGCTCTATTTTTTCTCTTCTTCCTACCCTGTCTGTTGCGCTGCGGTGTTGTCGCTTCTTCATAACTTAGCATTTTCAACATGGCCAGTGGAATTGGCAACAGTGTAGAAATCTACAGTCCATATTTATTTGACGGCAAGTAAAGTCGGCTCAATGGTTAGAGTAACGCCTCTTAGTCATGAGTGTGCCCGGGGTTCTGGGTTCGAATCCCACTAAGGCATGGATGTTTGTGTATGTGAACCTACTCAGTAATTGAGATTTTATCCTGTTGAAAGGTTCTTTTTTTTAAATTAAGCCATTTTGGTGCAATTGAGGAACTGGGCAATGGAATATAAAAAAATTACTACGAAAATTTTTTGGTTAAAAAAATATCAAATTGAATCCCTTTATTTCTGATCATGTGTGCGAAAGTAACCAATCAAAACAAACTTACACTGATATATTATTATGTCATTAAGTTGCTAAGTAACAAACACTTTTTGACAGATAATTAAAGTTAACTGTTTTAATTTGAAAGTGACGTTTTGACAGTATGGTTGTAAAAATAACACTTCAATTAATAAAATACACACTCACGCTCACAATAAAACACTCTATTATAAATAAAAAATTAGAAAATATCATGCTATTATTATTACTATTAAATGTTTGTATAATAAAACTGAATTGTGTCTCGGCATCTTATAGTGTCAGTGTCAATCTTATTATCGTTACACACTTCACGCTGAACTATATTCATAGCTACTACTGACATCTATTGGGTGGTTTTATAATTATAAAAATTCTGCTAAATACAAATTCTTCATAAATTTAATTAAAATTGCAAAAAAAATTCTCACCGAATACACCTCGATCATTGATAAATAGGTACTTATAATTTTATCACAACTTCCTCAAGCTCGTTGCTTTTAGGTAACACCACCTCCGTCTTCGGCGTCGGGCTGTTACCAAGCAACGCGCTTTTGGTAACTGTCATAAAATTATTTCGTAAATATCAATGTCCTCGGGATATTATAGCTGAAAAACAACTAAGGCTTTCTAAAAGTACATTGCTTTTTCGTTTTCACTTTAGATGAAGTTTTTAAATTTAAAAATGTCTCAATTATTTCATAGTCGGGCGCGACGATTAGACTAGGTGTTCGTCTTAAAATACTGGCTGATTTATATGTAAATCAAAAACTGATTATGCCATTGATGAATGACTCTTTAGAATCATTATTAAAAATCTGCTACCCCTTTGTAAAATCCGCCGTACGCCTCTGTTCCTCCAGAGGCCAGCATCGATAACTTGACGGCAAATCATAATTACATCCATCCCGGCGAGTATTGCGAATTACTCTTGCTGGCGTCTTTGTCTTCCGTTCTTCCTATTCTGCCCGTGCGTTAGAAAGAGACGGCACGATGCGTAGGAGGGTGGAAGTACCACTTACACTTAGACGTCATTGCTTCCAATCACTTGCATGAGCCTAAGACATAAATCGTACACATCGGATATCTGTTGTTTGCCATCATTATGAGATGAGGTTAATGACGGATAATGAAATGATTTTGGACATAAATTATGCAGCAAATCATTTTTCCGATTGCAAGCGAATCGCTTGCAATCTGGGTTAATTCAAAGAGAGAATAACTAAACTCAAAAGATTACACTTCATATTAAATTGATTGAAATTTGTTTCTAATGTCTAAGCCTAATTGTACACATTGTCCTAATGCGTAGGAGCTATAATTAATAATTAAGCGCAATGCGTAAAAATATTTATCATATGACAACTTTTACAGCCATTTCCAGCTTTGCATAAGGAATAATGATTAAGAATTAAGAGTAATGCGTAAGAACAAAAGATTGCAAATTTATAACAGTCAAATATCAGTCTTTTTCATAATTATTAAATTTTTCAATTTTCGGTATTCGGAAAATTATGTATTTAACATAAAGAAGAATTGCTGCTACAATGATAGTCTGCTAAAGAACAAGTATAAGTGAAAAAAAATTCTGTTGGTTTAGTCACTAAACAAAGTAGCTGGAATCCTAGTAAACTGTCATAATGCATTAAGCTTTATATCGTCAGTATTTTTTAACGTGAAACATTGGGTTTGTCATATCCATAGTTACGATTCGACATTTGATTGACAGCAATGTATTTGCGTGTGCCATTTAAAATGAAACATAGGGAACGAATTTGACATTTGATAAGACGTCAGTAGAGGTTAATTTTGTTTAAATAATTATACCTGCTTTCCAAATTAAATTTAGTGTACCTTATGCTCGAGTGATTTTCTAACTTGGCCAAATTTCTTACAATATTTAAATATAATACTCTGTAAAAGTCATTCCCTATGTTTTCAATGACACAGGCAAATATATTACTGTCAATCAAATGTCAAGTCGTAACTTATAGGAAAATTCAGTGGTTATCTGTCATATTGACAAGACGTCAATAGAGGTTAATTTTGTTTAAATAATTATACCTTTTTCTAAAAATTAAATTTAGTTGCAAAAAAATATTGTGTGCCCGAAATATGTTTAATGCTCTCGAGTGGTTTTCTGACTTAGCTAACATCTGTTAAATTCGTTCCTTAGTTTCATTTTAAATGGGACACGCAAATACATTGCTGTCAATCAAATGTCAAATCGTAACCATGAACATGAAAACCCAATGTTTCACGTTAAAAAATACTCACGGTAATGTATTAAGCATTAAAATATTCGGTGCAAATGATGCTTAACATATCCAAAATTCAAATTGTAAAATCCGTCTATTTATAAAGTTCCTAGTCGCTTTCAAAATAAATAGGCCAATTTCGAATTAAATATATGGACATTTTCTCCAGTAAAATTGTAATGCGAACATATGCTATTTTCTACAAATTCCATACCGAAAGTTCTTTGGAAAAGATTGTATAATTCCAATAAAATTATAATACGAACATACACTATGTAAATTGCTGTTTCCATGATTGTAACAATGCTGGCGGTAAAGGGTCTATCAGGGTTCACCAATTATTAGGGATAAAATGAGATTAAAATCTACCTATCACAGAATATAAAAAATCTGATGTGGCCAGCACATTATCTTCCGTGAATTCTATGTATGCCCTACAAATTCCATACCGAAATTTCCTTGAAAAAGATTCCATAAGTCCAATAAAATTATAACACGAACATACACTATATAAATTGACACTGACAGAATTATATGAATATATCAGCTGTTTCCATGATTATAGCAAAGCTGGCTGATTAATTCTTTAACTCTATATCTATTGAATATGAAGGAAAATATAGGTATAATCAAACCGTATAGACAATAAGATATTCTTTCATATTGATAATTACATATAATGTAAAACTGATATTTAACTGCGTTTTTTTCAAGAACAACTGGTAAAAACTTTAAATAAGAGAACTAACAGTTGACCATTTATAACCAAAATTTAAGCTCTTCATATGGATGTAAAGAAGAGGAATACGAAATAATTATAATTTTTAGAATTATAGATTATATTTAGTATTGGAGTTATAGTCGGAGAAATTTTTATCACACACACACATACACACACACACAGACATCATCGTAAAACTAGTAAAATCTTATTTTAGGGACCCTAAAATATGCTTATTCATTAAAAACTCACCACCGAATTTTTTGACAAAGAAATGTACCATAGTGATTTAAATATAAAAAAATAAACACGTCTTAAGACAAGACTCTAAGGAAGCCCATTAAATGAAATTATTTATCCTATATTTTTGTCTTATAGACTGCAGAAGAAATAGGAAATGACCTGATCTGTCAATAACCTAGTGCGAAAGCTGAATCATTCGACTTCTAATAATAACACTAACAGCCGTTGACAAAAATAAATTGATCAATGAATGTGACTCACTTCTACTATCAATTTGTATCAATCAGTCATGACTGCAATCGGGTTAAATTGATACCACAGTCAAATGAAGGTTATATATTAATCATGCACTTTATGAATGAAAAATCTTTAAAAAGTTGTTATATAATTTTTATTTCAAGTTACAGTGATATATATATATATATATATATATATATATACCGTGAGTATTTTTTAACGTGAAACATTGGGTTTGCCATATCCATGGTTACGACTTGATATTTGATTGACAGCAATGTATTTACCCGTTCCACTTAAAATGAAATATAGGGAACGAATCTGACAGAAGCATTATATTTAAGTATTGTAAGAAATTTAGGGGAGTCAGAAAACCACTCGAGAGCACTAAACATATTTTTGACACAAGGTGCACACAGTATTTTTTCTACATCTAAATTTAATTTTTAGAAAACAGGTATAATAATTTAAACAAAATTAACCTCTAATGACATCTTGTCAATAGACAGATAACCGTTGAATTTTCCTATAAGTTATGATTTGACATTTGATTGACAGCAATGTATTTGTCTGTCTCATTTAAAATGACACATGGGGAATGAATTTGACAGAAGTATTATGTTTAAATATTGTAAGAAATTTAGCCGAGTCAGAAAACCACTCGGCATAAGATGCACACTATATTTTTTCTACAACTAATTTTAATTTAGAATGCAAGTATAATTATTTAAACAAAATTAAACTCTATTGACGTCTTATCAAATGTCAAATTCATTCCCTATGTTTCATTTTAAATGGAACGGGCAAATACATTGCTGTCAATCAAATGTTAAGTCGTAACCATGGATATGGCAAACCCAATGTTTCACGTTAAAAAATACTCACGGTATATTAATCTACCTACAATAAATTGTCGAATACGTATCCATGGATATTTAGATATTTTACATTTCGATGTTCCTTTATGTGAACCATAACAATCAAGATACAGAAAATTGGCACTTTTCAAGCAGCTCCACAAACAAAGCTCCTATGGAGCGAGTTGATACGTCCAATTTATTATCATTTTTAAATGTCTAGCTTCCCTAAATTTTAGTATGACAGTGATTCTTTTGAATGTACAAAATAATAATCAGAAGTTTTTGTTTTTTGAAAAAATAATTTATCACAAACAATAGCATATAACAAAATTAATAAAAACAAAATCGTTTTATTTGAATGAATGACGGCAAACAGAAAATTGCCAAAATAATAAATAAAATTTTGGGTATATTCAACAATATAATCGCACAAGATAATAATTGAATTTTATATTTTATATTGGAAATAGATTAAATTTTTAATTACTTTCGAAAAATGATTAAAAACTTATATTGACAGCGTTGTATAAAATTTTTTTACACACATATTTTTTATTTGCTATACATGTTTATTTTGAACTATGAAAACTTATTAGGCTTGGTATTTCAATATCCCATCAAAGTTCCCTATAATTATCTGTCCAATAAATTAAAAACTGCGCATTGAAATTATTATTCAAATTGCAATAATTTCTAGTTATGTCATTTTCGATGTGATTTTTTCTGTTTGTTCGGAAGTTAAATTTATCTACTACTTTGTCAAGAGATTGAAAAACCGGGCCTTATAAGATATCATCTTTATCTTTGCAAGTAGATAATTTTTTTACCTACGCTAACGTTGTTACTATATGTATACTTCATATATTACAAATCTAGTAAGCGTTCTTAATCGAAGAAAGAATTAACACAAATAATTAATGTGGATAATCGCTCCTGTTACGTACATTTATGCCAGATCTTCCTTTGGGAATAGCCGAGGGAAATCTATATAGATTGGATTTATTATAAAGAGATTTCCAGCAACTTGCGCTGTGACACAAATCAAAAATATCAGTTTGACAGCGATTCTTTAATTTTTAATATCAGATTGTTTTCCACGTTCAGATCAGAAAGATTTAATATAATAAGAGCATGTATTAACGTTGTTATTTAGTGTAATTAGAACTAAGAATAGACAATTTTGGGTAGTAAATTTATAGATATTATTTTAATAACATTAGTAAGTGAAGGAAATTAACCCTATTTAATATTTTAAGCGCAAAATTATTTCTATAAAAATCTGATGTGGCCAACACAAAACCTCCCGCTCTTTAATTTTTATTAATTTAAATACATACCTACCTACGTATCTACTAACGCTGCAAATTGTTCCATTGCAGAAAACTATTGCTTTATTTACTATTTTCTTTTTAAAATGTCACTATTATTAATTTGAAGTGATAAGTTTTCTGACAGTGACATTTACTGTCAGTTACATTCATTTGAAAAATGAACTGCGTAACAAAGGAATAGTTTTTATCTTAGGCTTCGCGACAAATAAAAAAAATTATTTTAAAATTTATCTGTAAAATATATAGAAAAAGTTTTAATGTATTCCTGAAGAAAATTCAATAATCTTTAATTTTCATAAGACATAAAATTCGAAAAAATGGCAAAATGACATTAAATGCGAATAAATGGCATTTAATGGTATTTTTTGAAGAAAAACCATTATGAGCTTCAAGTAAAGTACCATTTCCGTTTATCCGATTTACACCCAAATCTAATGGCTTCTATTCCTATTAGAATAGGGTAAAAATACAAGGTTTCAGAATTTTCTGAATGATAGTATTTGAATTAGAGTGCAAACAAAATTCGTACACATACACACATACACACACATACACACACACACACACATATATATATATATACACACATACAGACATCATCGTGAAAATGTTAAAATGGATTCTAGGGACCTTAAAACGTGGTCATTTACTAAAATCTCGATATGAGATTTTTAGCACGTTCCCTATACCTCCCTTACCAAGGGTAGCGGGAGGTAAAAATAGAGTGCACAGGTTTTAAAATTAAAGGCATAATAGAAAAAGGTTCAGAAATAAAATAGTCTATTTAATAACAAGTTTTATAAGACATGTCTTATAAAAATAAAATGAGTTCTTTATACTATCCAACTTCACATGCGCATACTATATCTAATTAATAAATAAATAAATAAATATATCATCACGGCATATTACCCATTTCTGGGTGTGCCAGAATCTACAACACATTTAGACATCGGTAATGATGACGATATATTTTACCGTGTGGGCGCTTACCAGGCGTCACCTCACGGGCACTCATAGCTGCTGTGGAGAGTGCACCACATGGATCACTTTTGTGCCATTTAAAATTGGAAATATTAATATTAATCATTAATGATAATTAATTTTTGTAGTGTGTCTCGGTCTCGGGTATTATTCTTAAGATCACACGAGTCTTTGTATGCACTTGGACAAGAGCATTATTAATTTGTCATATTTTTTGTGCAATTATTCATCTAATAAAAATCTGCTTCTTTCCAGTAATTCATGCATCATAATAAACCCATTAGACATTAACCAACCATCAGTTAAACTTAAGCCACAACCACGTCTTGAAAGTAAACAACTTCATTCAAATCACATCTCCTTAGTCGAGATTGTATGACCTGCTGTTGGCGGGTCGTCGGAAAGAATGACGTCACGCACACGCACACATGTAAACATAGAGGACATTTGGGAGTGCAGGGTGCCCACTATGATAGTGTGAGTGTTTAGTTGAGTCAGCAATTGTCCGGCGACAGCAGCGCTCGTGTGGACGGCGCAGACTACTGGCGCCGGATGTGGATGAGTTAAATTTAAATTGGTTTTTAATTCATTAGAAAGAGCCGCTATGCAGATGATGTGATGTGTTAATCAAAGGGTCACTGATTTAATACGTTTTTTAGGACCAACTACATCCTTATAAAAATATTATCATTTAGGTTATAATTATTTATATACACACTTCTTCTTTAGCTACATAGTTTGAATATTTCTCTAATGGTCGGTTGGACCAACAACTTAAATATTAAAAAATCTTTTTTGGCCAGCACAAGACCGTATTTTTTACAAATTCCATACCAAAAGGGCCTTGGAACAGATTCTATATAATATCATGTAAAATCCAACACGAACACATACTATTTTTTACAAATTTCATACCAAAAGTTCATTTGAAAAGGTTCTATAAATCCAATAAAATTACAACATAAATATACACCAAGTAAAATGCAGTTGACACTTCCTTCTTTCTTCTTCAGCTTTCCCCTATTTTATTAGGAGTCGTTATTTCCTCTTCTCTTCCACTCATTCCTGTCCAACGCATATTCTTCACACAGTATTTCCTTCTCTTTGGCCTTTCTCTGCATGTCACTTGCAAGGAACACTATGACATACCAATTTTTGATCCTATACTTTCCATATTTGGTTTTGCACTTGCAACTGACATCTGTCAATTAGAATTTTTTGAATATATCAGCTGTTTCCATGATAAATAGCAAAGCTGACTAATTTTTGAAAATTAATTTCTTTATAATGCTTTAAATCTACAGCTATTGAATATGAAGGAAAATGTATAATCAAACCGTATAGAGAAGAGTATTTTCTTTAATATATATAATAACAAAAATGTCAAAAAGTAATATTTAATTTCGTTTTTTTAAGAAAAACTGTTAAAAACTTCAAATTAGGATACTTCCGGTGGATCAATTATGACCAAAATCTAATCAACTCTTCCTATGGATGTAAAGAAGAGGAATACGAAATAGTAAATTCGTATTGTAGGGACCCTAAAACGTGCTTATTCATTAAAAACTCACCACCGAATATTTTGACCAAAGACAATACCTTCCTTACCTAAAGGTGACGGAAGGTAAAAAAAAAATATTAAACTTGGCTTAAATTAACAATATTGTATCGAAATGAAATGTCAAATGAATTATAATATATTGCTGTCAAAATTTTCATTTGCACTTTTTTGTTTAAGCCTAGCTTAAAATTTAAGCCTTGTTGGTGCAACTGGATATAAAAGCAACAACAATACTTTACGCACAAAACGCGGGTCGAGTTTTCCAAGCGTGTCTTTTGTGCTTTAGGTTATTGTAGTTGTTTTTAGAGAAATATACAAACTAAATAAAGTGTAAGGGCTGGTTTATGATAAATTTAGTTTATAAATTCACATTTAGAAATTTTGATTTAAAATTTACAATTTTCTCTCTGTTGAAATTCTGGCTCAGACAAATCAGTATCTATCATGTGACTTATCACTGCTTGACATTTAACGTTTCACCGTTATCAGTTCAAATTTTGGGTTACAGTTTTATTTTCAGTCATGAATTTGTTTTGGGGAATGTTTTTTATTATTGTTGATATGTATAATAAAGATAAAAAATAAATACAAACTTAAACAACGTAGATGGTCTGTTAGGCCGTGGTTAGGCCTATGCACACATTGATTTGTTAACGGTTAGTATCATAGTTTATCAAAATGCTCAGTATAAACAACTTTATGAATGATTTACAGTTGTTACTAATTGACAAGTAAAATCCTTGAAAAGAGAGACGACTTAAGTTGAGTAGAATTGATACATAAAAAGTATAAAATAGAAGAAAACTCACTCAAGTAGATTCAGACGACACAAACAATAACACCATCAGAAAAGGAACACTTTACAATATCTAAAGATACCAAGAACTAGTATCTACCTTCAAGAAAAACCAGCAAAAAATTTAAAAATCAGGAGGAGCAAAAAACATGTGCGACAACAACTGTAAAAAGTATTGCATTTACGTAGATTTCGGTATTAATGGTGACATATTTGTACCGTGCGGCGTTTACCAGGCGTCACCTGACGGGCTCTCATTGTTGGCGTGGAGAGTGCACCACAGGGGTCACTTTTGTACAATTTAAAATATTTCTTTTTTGCGTTGGTTGGGATCGAATCAGGTTCCACAGATACGCGACCAGTCACTCAGGTATGCGACACGAGACCTCATTATTATTTTTTAAACAAATGAAAATTCTCGTTATTTTTTATCAAACCTCGTAAACATATTTAGTATTAGTAATCCTATATTATATCAATGCTAAATATAGACAGTAAATTCACCTCATTCGAAATCACATTTAAAATGTCCATCGTGTAATCTTTATGTAAGGTTTTCGTTTTCGTACGTCGATGATAGAACTTTGCCGCAGCAAAACCGATTTGGAACTATCAATACAGCAGCGCGTAACACGTTGACGTCTCCGAATCTTAGGGATTTGGCTCCTGTTTTCGGATTTCAAATCCTCTTACGCTGTACGAGATGATGTCCCAGGCTTACGATTGTCAACGTCATGTTAACAAGATATGGACCAACTGCCAACTTCACCAAATAAAAAAGTATATAAGTAGAGAGCATTACCTGCGTATTCCACTAGAATTTTAACACTAAATTATTTATCAAAGAAGATAAAATATTGTTGATAAATAGTACTGTAGCTCACATAGCGTTCAAGGTGTTAATAGAATAAACAACTTTTTAGTTATAGTTCTGTGTTATATTTATTACAAACCAAAGTTTGGGCAACATAAACAGCATCCTAGAAATAGGAATATCATATGAAAACAAATATATTACACGAGCATTACATTATTATACATATATTATATTATTGATTATATTTTCTGTAGATATAGATAAAAAGAATAATCTGATGTAATAAATCGCACAGTCCAATATACATCAAGGAAATAAGTTGACAAGTTCAAATGTTTATAACATAGTTTGTAATTGACAAATAAATGTTAGAATGTCAGTATCAAAAATCAATAGTAACAATGAAAGCTTTTCCTAGGAAATACGTTTAATCTTCTTTATTTTTTTAATAATTAAATATTTAAAAATATAGGTAAAATGCATATATCCATAAGAAATACCGGCAATCTAGTTAATGAATTGGAAGAATTTCTGACATTTAGGAACACATAGAGTAAAAGAATTAGAATTTCTTTTTTTTTACTTTAAAACAACTTTTCGACAGCAAAGTGCAACACAATACACGAGAGGTATTGTGCTGGCCACAACAGACTTTTGCCTCTCGCTAAGAGAGGTATTGGAATCATGCTAAAAATCGCATATCCAGATTTTATAGTGGATAAACACGTTTTAAGGTCTCTAGAATTTGGATTCGAATTCGGGTATAACATTTTTAAGATGATATCCGTATGTGTATGTGTGTGTGGATGTTGGAACTACGGTTTCCCAAATGCTATAAGACTTAAGTCATGTTTAACTGCGGTTTCCTCAATCTGACATTACTGGGAAGAGCTGATTAGATTTTGGTAACAATTGGACAACCGGAAGTACTAGTTTCTTAAAAATAATTCAAAATATTTTTTTTTAAAATAGATGTTTTTACAAATATTAAAGAATATAAAAATCTCTGTCTGATACAATTAAAAATTTTGTTATATCTTATAAAGGCTTAGAGATAGATAAATATAAATATATAAAATAATATGCTACTGAAATGGAAATCAATTGCAAAATTAAAATGTTTGTAATTGACAGATACCTAAATGTCATTACTGAAGGTTTTTTTCTGGGAAGTACAGTTAACATTTTTTATTTTATTATTAATTAAATATTTATAATTATATACTTATACTCTTCAAAAATATCGCCAATCTCATCAAGCAATTGGAAGAATCTTGAGCATTTAGAAGAATAAGAGGAACTTGTTCATAGAATGAATTAAATACTATAAAAATATATAAAGAAGATATGTGTTTTTGTGGGTACCAGACAAGTTAAATATGTACAGTACTTCCATATATAGCATAAAATGGAAATGGCGAGAGGCATTGTGCTGGCCACAACAGATTTTTTATGTTGGTATAGTGGTCCTTTTAAGTGTAATGCAGTGATGAAGGGTCTGTTCAGTGTGTGATGAGGGCAATGCGCTAGTCGCCGGCGCCCGAGATGATGTCACACTTAATGGAACCAAATCATCCTCAGCAACTGAACGCAATTACACATTAACTTGTTATTTCCGATCCGTGTGTCCCTATGTTAATACACTACAACACACACATTGGGTCGGGTCCCTCATTCACTGCTCTACGTTCGTTAATAGCACGTGTCACTTAAATACAGATTTAAAGAATTGACATTTAAATTTGGAGACACACATAGAATAAGAATGAAATGGCTATTAGTCGCAACGTAAACCAAAGCACAATTGTTATAATAATGTAAAGTTTCTATTTATTTCTCGAGAAGTTACAAATTTAGAATCAAGTGTTTATTTGCTCAACATATTTAAACAAATACGATTTACATATTTACAATAATGAAGATAACAACAATAACAAATAATACTCGTGCTCAATATTTGTAACATCTGACTATTACCAATTCTAACTTAATACATGCACTCGTTTCTCAACTTATATACTCGTAGCTAGTCAATCAAATTCTCGAACGTTCTTTAGTTTTCCATATTTTTCACTACTATTTTTTAAAATCTTTTTAAAGGTGGAACAAAAGGCATAAATGGTGCACGTGTATTGTAGAATTCTTTATTACGGACGTTTCAGGCTTAGGGCAAGTCCATCTTCAGCAATCGTTGAATATACAGTAATTATTATATTTATTTTATTTTATTTTAAAATTATATTAGACACGATGATCTATATCTATATGAACTACGTCGATTACAATTTTAAATACAGCATTTCAACAAGCTTCCATATCAATTCGGAGTTGGTGAAATACTATGTGTCTCTAAGCCCGAAACGTCCGTATTAAAGAATTTTACAATACACGAGGACCATTTTTGCCTTTTGTTCCACCTTTAAACCAATCAACGGTTGGTCCTTCCACCCCTTCTACAATAAATTCTTTTTATGCAACTTTATTCAAATCGAAAACGATGTGTAGTTCTAGAGAGTCGTAATTGTTATTCATTTAGCCGAAATAATATTTTAAATATTCTATGACGTGGGTAAATGTTTATTTTATTTTGTATATAAATAACAAAGTTATCAATAATTGGAGTGACATACATTTATTTATTTAAACAATTATAAAAGTATACAAATATGTTTAAGATGAATTTTGTGGTCAATAATTGGAAATATGCATGATAATAAAAAATTTAATGAAATATTTATTAAAAAACTAAATATACTGCAGTCCAAGATTTCTTTGCCTGTCATTCGTCATTCAACATAATTTTTATTTTTGTATAAACGCATGTGGTTTCTGAATAGACAAGTAGTGTTATATTAAATAGGTACAAAAATATTATTTAATATTACAAATATTATAATAATACTACTTGAATTGTTACTTAATGATGGGCGGATTCAGCCCGAAACGTCCAATGTAATTACTATTATTATTATACAATAATAAATTTATAGAACTTCAAGGCCTAAAGTTATTAAATTTCAAAACTTAATCTATCTTTCCCAAGATTCACCGATATTATTTTAGCTGTTTAGTAGAAAATGTACTCTGTACTTCAAAGGACGATAGTATAAGGTTGAAGATTTTAAGGTCATTAAAACCCAGAATATTTTAAAAATTATAATTTTTTTTAAACTTTAATAAGTTCTCATTATAATTTTAAGGTCTAGTTTTAATATAAATAACAGATCACTAGCATTTCTATTGCAGTCGCTCGGCTATTTCCGCCCCCTTCGTTTTGATTCGGGTTTGTCCACATCCTGTGCATATTCTGGTAAAATTTGATGGTAAAATTTGATGGTAGAATTTGCTAGAAAATTTTACTCCCGTACCAATACCAATTTTTTTATATTTTTTAATATGAGTAGAACCAGTATTTGGTATGTTATTACAAAATTTGTTATTTTCTAATTTCCTATGTAAAACCCAGTGCGTTAAATACCCCATTTGAAGTTCAACGCCAATAAAGTTAAAATATACATATTTTTATTTTGTACTAATAAATACTTTTTTCTTTTTAGGGGCAGAAAGGCCATCGTCGCCAATGCAATTCCCCTCAGGGGCTGGTTTCGCAACCTACTGCAGAACCTTATGGGGAGGCCCCTTATTAGCAGCTAGTTCACCTGCCAGATACCTGGGGGTCGGTGTCAACAACGTCAATCTAACAGCACCTGGACAAGCATCCCCTGGGCAGGAAAACACTACGTCCCATGCAGACAAAACAACAGGTTAGAAATAAAACTATTATACTTAACAAGAAAAATGTCTCAACCATAAAAATATTCTCGCAATTTTAATTACAATCTTTATTTCTTGTTGATGAAAATTGATGTTGTGAATAAAATCTAATGGCACTAAGAAGCATAGTTTAATGGTGTAACTAAGTTGGACAATAGTAAAATTACTAATGTAGTAATTGTAATGATGAATATTAACCGCTATTAAGAGGGACGGATGTGACACAGCGGATCAGATCGGCTTGTGTGGTCCGCGACAAACGCACCGCCAATCTCCCACAATTGTCAATCACTTACAATCTCATACCAGGGGATTAGCCAGATACGATGAATCTTACATTATTCTCTTCCCCAAATGTCTATTTGGTAAATACAATTCACTATTTATAAGTAATGATGATAGAAAAACCGGACTACCAAATCCTGGAATTCAGTTATTTTTAATAAAATCCGTTAAAACGTAAAAGTTTTAAAAAAAAATTTACGCTTCAAATTTTATTGTAGATAAAAATACATACCTAATAGTTGTTTTATAATATATCACGCCAGAAAAAATAAAAAAACTGAAAAATGTTATACAAACTTAAAAAAATTATCTAAAGGTTAGCTGGACAGATAGCCAAAACGTTAAAAATTTGATGTGACCAACACAAAACCTCCCGCTATTCAATTTTTATTAATTTAAATTCATACCTACGTATTTACTAACGCTACAAACTGTTCCGTTGCATAAAACTATTAATTTATTTACTATTTTCTTTTTAAAATGTCACTATTATTAATTTGAAATGATTAGTTTTTTAACAGTGACATTTACTGTCAGTTACATTTATTTGAAATATGAACTGTGTAACAAAGGAATTGTGTTTATCTTAGGCTTCGGGATTTACAAAAAAAAAATATTTTAAATCAAATCAGCAGACTCATTCACCGTGCTCAAGACAAAGTTAGAACGTTGTCGCGCAAATTAATTCGACAATTTAGAATTTTAAAGATGATTATTAGCTGAATTTTGGTCAGAAATAAAGGAAATTTTCAAAAAAGAAATAATGTAACCAAAAAGACTGTGCCCAACTTAAGCAAATCTTCATATGTCGCAAAACCAACATTTTATTGAAAACAGAGAGGGAGAGAGGGTAAACCTCCAAATGTTTCTCAGGCGCGACTGATTAAAGACTTTTGGGTATTTCTTAGTAGAAAAGTATACAATACTGGCTGGGAATTCCAAAACGAACAACAGTTACATATAAGAATATATCTGAATATCTGGGAAGTACATCCAGATATCAATGTTGCAAAATTAAGGTAGACAACAACAACCTCTTATGAAACGTATCAATAAAAAAATTATTTCTATTTGATGTTTTTTTTTACATACAACTACGTAATTAAAAAAAAAATGTCCCCTACATATTTTTGTACCTACTTGCAAATTAGTAAAGTTAATTTGCATGGGGTCCCTTGGCCGCGTGCCTGAGTGTCTGGTCACGAACCTGGGGAGCCGGGTTCGATCCCGACCGACGCCAAATATTTAGAATTTTGAAAGGCACAAAGTGACTCCTGTGGTGCACTCTCCGCGCCAGCAATGAGTGCCCGTGAGGTGACGCCTGACCCAGATGTGGGTAATATGCCGTGATGATATAATTATTTATTTATTTATTTGTAATTAAGAAATTTTGTGCGTGATTCAAGTTATTAATCAATATAAAAATATACATAAATATAACTACTTTTCAATATACCCTAGTAATTTTGTATATTTTTACCTTCCTCCACCTTTATTTATGGAAAGTATTGTCTTAGTCAAAAAATTCGGTGGTTAGTTTTTATTGAATAAGCACGTTTTACGGTCCCTAAAATATGATTTTATTAATTTTACGATGATGTCTGTATGTGTGTATGACAAAAATTTCTCCGACGATAAAAAAAAGTTTAAGCTAATCCTCATTTTTGGATTAGTGAATTCTATTCTATCCCGGTATTTAAAATTTAATTTTCATGATATCTCAATAAAGGTAGATACTAGGAATAAATTAGACTATATTTTAAGTTATAAACTGTCAAAATTAGAGTAGAATTCGCTAATCCAAAAATGAGGATTAGCTTAAACCTTTTTGTGAATCGGGCTGTACAATTCTAAAAATTATTCATATTTCTCTTCTTTACATCTATATGAAGAGCTGATTAGATTTTGGTTATAATTAAATAACCGGATAACCGGAAGAACCTTTATTTGAAGTTCTTAACAGTTTTTATTGAAAAAACGCAGTTAAATATCAGTTTTTGACATTTTTTATTATTATAAATATGAAAGAATATTTTATTGTCTATACGGTTTGATTACACATTTTCCTTCATATTCAGTAGATATAGAGTTAAATAAATTTAAAGAGATTAACTTTCATAAATTTGCCAGCTATGCTATAATCATGGAAACTGGTGATATATTCCAATTGACAGAAATCAGTGTCAAGTGCAATTACATAGTATATGTTCGTGTTAAAACTTTATTGGATATACAAGGTAATGTGCTGGCCACAACAGATTTTTTAAAAATAATTTTCTTTTTCTTGCACACATTTGTAATTTAGTGACTGAAAATCTTTATTATCAATTTCCCAAAGAAAACTTGTTTTTCCATCAATTAAACACATTGTTTCAAACAAGTTACCATCGAAACAACCGTCTATCGGATTTCCATCCGCCATGTTGCCTGCTATAAAGGCAGGAATCGCGCCGAGAGCACAATAAAACCTAACATCTTACCGAGACAGTATCCCGTTAACCGTAGCAGGATAAAGCAGGGCTGAGATTCCTTTGCTGTTTGGTCTACTTCACGGTAGCGCCCAAGAAGATGTATAAGGGAATGCTAGAGGAAAGTGAACAGGGAGATTTGACAAACTCAGATTCCGAAACGAGAGTGGAATGGAACATTCGGCGAGCGTCTATCACAGCGTTTATTGGAGCGTCGTTAGAGAAATATTAAAATCGGATTTGCAGGGTTATGGAATTCTACAATAAGATAGGAATGTAGAGATATCTAATTTTAAAATGCTGGTTTATGATAAATTTAATTTACAAATTTACAATTTATAATTTAAATTTTAAAATACAAAGTCATTTAAAACGCAAACGATGGTTTATGATCGATTTACAAATCTGTACGTGTTTAATAGTCAAGTATTTAGCGAGGTCGGCACTTTCACATGAGCAGCAAAATATCACTTTAGCTACATATATACTACTTTATTACTAATATATAAAATATTTGATGCTCAAAATAATACAAGCCACAAAGAGATGTGTCAATCTGAGGAAGGATGAACATCGCAGATAAAAACACAATAACACGGCATACAATGGGCTACTTGCGTACCTTTTTTTTATTTAATATTTTTGAAGAGCAGGTAAAAACTTGCTACCCATATTTTTTCTTTTGACAAAATATTGATTAATTAACCAGAAAAATATAATGAAATTTGATTATTTGAATTCCCGCCATGTATGACGTAGAATTACGCTGCACCAATGAATGGTCGTAAAGCCATAGAGTTTGTTGGTACGGGTAATGTAGATCTCCTGTTTGACGTTTCAAAAATAGTTTGGAGGTTAGTATTTTAGTATGTCTTCGTGGTATCGTTATTTTAAATTACATGTAACTACCTATATGTTTATTTGTGAAGTAATTAATATACTTGAGAGCCCAGCGAGAGAGAAAAATGAACTAGTGTCAAATTCAAATTAAAAGTTTCTCGCTCGCCATGCCATCTATACGTTACATTTTTAAACATAGTTTCCAGGATGGTTTCCTTCTCCAGTTCTATATAATGACGTCACAGAAAATTTTCTTTCTTAATTTACTAAAAAACAAATATTTTTTTTAAAATAAAATTTATATTTTTATATATGTTTTCAACATAACATTACGTATATAGTGATAGAAATCGGATTTTCAGTACCATGCAAGTAGCCCATTGTGTTCTAGCTGAATATTCCATTCCAATAGGTACACACTAAATAGTTTTGATGTGCAAAATTTTAAGATTACAGAAATACAAATTTTCTCATAGAGTATGTTTATTGAAACGTAACATATTAGGAATGAACGCAAAAACAGCAACGCAAAAACTGATATACAAAGCTTAAATGGCGTATACTTTGGTGAATTGGAAAAAGTTGAAAAGAAAAAATCTGATGTGGCACACACAAAACCTCCCGCAATTTAATTTTTATTAATTAAAATACATACCTACGTATTTATTAATGCTGCAGACTGCTCCATTGCATATAACTATTGCTTTATTTACTATTTTCTTTTTAAAATGTCACTATGAAGTGATTCGTTTTTTGACAGTGACTTAATTTTTATTAATTTAAATACATACCTACATATTTACTAATGCTGCATATAATATAAGTTCCTTTGCATATAACATAAAACTATTGCTTTATTTACGATTTTCTTTATTATTTAATGTCACTATTATTATTTTGAAGTGATTCGTTTTTTAACAATGACGTTTACCTGTCAGTTACATTCATTTGAAAAATGAATTGTGTAACAAAGGAATTGTATTTATCTTAGGCTTCAGGATTAAAAGAAAAAAATGATTTTTAAATTTATCTGTAAAATATATAGAAAAGTATTAATGTATACTTGTCGAAAATTCAATATTCTTTAATTTTCATAATGATAAAATGCGAAAAAAATGGCATTTAATATTATTTTTTGAAGAAAAACCATTATGAGCTTCAAGTAAAGTGCCATTTCCGCTTGTCCAATTTACACCAAAATCTAATGGCTTCTTTTTATATTAGAATAGGGTAGCAATACAAAGTTTCAGAATTTGCTGAATGATAGTATTTGAGTTAGAGCGAAGACAAAATTCATACACATACACACATACATACACACATACACACACACATACACACACACACATACAGATATCATCGTGAAAATGTTAAAATTGGATTCTAGAGACCTTAAATCGTGGTCATTTACTAAAATCTCGATTTATGATTTTTAGCACGATCCCTATACCTCCCTTACCAAGGGTAGCGGGAAGTAAAAAGTAAATTTCAGGCCAAATTAAAAGTTACTTGTACTTGCTTTAAATTCCTATAGCAATACTATATAATCATTAGTTTATTGTCTCGATGATAGAAAACCTTCCACATGATATTTCTGGCTGATTTCCGAATGATTCTGTTGTCGAATTTGGGGACAAACTGCAAAAAAATGTGTAAGTGCTTTTTAAAGTTTTTATTCGTTGTTTAAAATCTGAATGTTGAAAAGAATGTATGTATATAGGGTGTTTCAAAGAAAGTGTAAAATTTTTTAAGGACATATAGCACTGATCAAAAAGAGCAAAAAAAGCTTAATCAACATAGGTCCGATCTTCAATAGTTATGAGGCAGTGAAAAATGTGTTTTTACGGGGTTTATCTCTGCTATTTTGAAAACTATAAGAGTTACGACTTTAATTAAATAAGACTTTTTGTTTACCTTTCAGAATTTCAGAAGTCATCTTAGATGTGCTTTTGTTTTATTAAAAAAATCAAATATTTGTACTAAGTTAAATGTTGTGGCGACCTTGACCAATATTTAGTATTATTTTTTATAGTCCATTTACTGACATAAACAAAATTTTGTTCGATCGCTATCATTGTCAGTTTTTCTTCCATTTTTCATCTATCTCAGAAACAGTTGAAGATCAGACCTATGTTGATTAAGCTTTTTTACTCATTTTTATCAGTACTATATGTCCTCAATTTTTTTACACTTTCTTTGAAACAGCCTGTACGTACGAGCCCTGCGCCATAAGAGGCCTACATCCCTTTTCTTTAAAAGGCAACTATACATTCATTAATTATGATATAGCATTTTATTTGAACAATAAATTAAATCTAATAACACAAAAGAAAGTTTAGGAATAATAATGGGGTCATGCCACATTTTCTGTTTTATTTTTTTCCTGGAAGTCTACCGGTCACAGTATATGTAAATAATATTTTCACGTCATTTGTGTGCATTGTTTTGTAGATATAATTTTTTAAAAATAGGGGTCAATTTCAAATCTCAATGACACGTGAGCGCATACGTCATGTATCTGAACGATTCCAGTTCACCCTGGCGGACAAAATGTAAATTAAGATTGTTTATAAATAGTTTTTTTGGTTTTTTTTAATAAATTGTTTCCACATGTTGGAACTGCACAGTTCTTCTTCACCATGTTTTATCATTATTATCATTATAAATATACAATTATTGCACATTTATGTATTAAATTATATATCAAGCACACAAACCTACAATTAAAAATAATATTTCTCTAATGAAATAAATAAATCTTTATGAAACAAAAAAGATTGAATAGAGCGCACTTTTCCTCCGACAGCTTTATAAATATTTGGTTAGTTTACACTGATCTTACGTTTAATTTCGCGTTTGAAGTTTGTGACATTGTGACCTTCATGTACGTGTGACTAGTGTCGTTGTGTGAGTAGCCGATACATGACGTCACAGAAAATCGTAGCGCGAATATCTTTTAAGTAAATTATGAATGAAAAGTATTATATTTTGGGATGTTCTATGTTGCAATATGGATAATAAGTGTCATAGATTCTATTTTTATAAAAATATTAGCAACATTTTTTTTTTTGGCATGACCCCATTGAATAAGTGTAAACAATTTTCTTTTATACGAAAAATTATAGGCCTTCTACTTGTCGCCTTTCTAAACAGCGTCCTTCCCTTTTCAATTAACCCTCTCTTCTTTAAGGATAGTTTCCTTTAAGCCCCTAATGGCTATGTAAATATACATCATAGGGTGGTTGCTACATGTGGCTACTACTTACAAGGGTGGCTGGAGCTCAATACGCCGTTTAGCTGACATATGCCCTGCACAAGGGTGCGTCTTTCCTACAGGGGTAGTTTAGTAATTTTTGCGGAAAAGAGTTATAATTATTGTCTTACCGCGGGAAAAATGACTAAGTAGGGATTATTATTCAAATTTAAGTGCGGCTTAGACAAAAATTATTCTGAAGCTTTTAAAGGGTTGTAATTTGGAAGGGTTTCTTTTTATTATGATAAAAGGGCATAAAGTAATTTTAAATTTTGGAAAATTTGGACATCTGTGAGTGTGAGGCTACTATTACTTATTATTTCATTAGGTTCGCCATTGAAATTTTGTGATATTTTCTATAATCCAATACGCATGTGCATAAAAAGGGCGTGCCCTCGATAACACTATCGCAAAATAACCCTTTGAATAATAAAAAGCAAATAGATTTCATCTTTGTATCTACTCAACATATAACATATTTTCGTGTATTATATTTGCAGATGTATTCGGTTCCATGAAAGAATGTCTATATTCGTACTGAAATCAAGTCTAATTTAACATTCTATTATCTAATACCAGTTTGTAATCATTGTGTTATGAATGTGAAAATCTAACACATTTAAATTTTCAAATCCAATTAAATTTGTGAGTGTAACTTTTATGCGCGAACTAGAAACAACACATTTATTGTACATTTTTACCTCTCGCTAAGAGAGGTATTGGATTCATACTAAAATTCGCATATCCAGATTTTAGTGAATAAGCACGATTTAAGGTCCCTAGAATCCGATTATAACATTTTTAAAATGATGTGTGTGTGTGTGTGTGTGTGTGTGTGGATGTGTGCATGTGTGCATGTGTTTGCGTGTGTGTGTGTGTATGTCTGGATGTTGTAGGGACGATTCCTCAAAAACTATAAGACTTAAGAACTGTTTAACTATGGATTCCTCAATCTGACATTCCTGGGAAGAGCTGAAAAGGTTTTGGTAATAATTGAACAACCGGAAGTAGTAGTTTCTAAGAAAAATTCTTCTAAATATATTTTTTTTGGATATTTTTGTTATTAAATATTGAAGAACATTAAATTCTCCATCTAATACACTTAAAAATGTTATTATATCTTGTATAGATTTAGTGATAAAGACACTATAATATATAGAGTAATCTAATCGTAGAGGCTAAGGCACTAAGGAAACCAGTTGACAAATTCCAATGTTTATAACATAGTTTGTAAATGACACATGTCAAAAATCAACAGTTTTAGTGACATTCTGATAGCTTTTTCTGGGAAGTATATTTAATCTTTCTTATTGTTTTATTAATGAAATATTTGAAATTATACGTAAAATGCATATATCCATCAGAAATACCGCCAATCTGGTTAATGAATTGGAAGAATCTCTCACATTTAGTAACTTCCTCACAAAAAGAAATATAGATATAATTAGAATTATATGAGTGCAGAAGACATGTTAAATACAATAAAATACAGTATTTGGATAAAGTTTTGTAATTTTTTGTTATAAAACGACGGTTAGAAACCGAAGTGCAATACAATACTTATACAGCCTAATATGGAAATGGCGATAGGTCTTGTGCTGGCCATAACAGATTTTTTTAATGAGAAATTGCCACTATACCGGTCTAGTTTTTCTATACTTAATTAATGACGACTTCATAAATTTCTAAAAGAGTACCCTTAACCTAATCATTATTTCATTATTTGAGCTAACAAAAAGTGAGTGATTACTTTTCCAAAGTAAACCATCACTTGTAAAACAAATATCATTTATAACAGATTAATAACTCCGGCAGCAATTTACTCGGTAACAATTAATTAACAAAATTACAGAATCAATAATAAAACGTCGCCCCGTACCTGAGGTTCATTTATCACGGCGTTGCCTTTATTAAGACTTCAAATATTAACGCTTACACCTTGTAATACGTGGGATAATTGCCTAATTACAAACATTGTTTTATTTTCCAATGCTTCAACTTTCATATTTGATTATGACGTGGACTTTAAGATGGATTGTTCGGGAAGTTAATGATATTTAACGGGGTCGTTAGAATTTTTTTAGATTTATAGAGAATAAGAAACAGAGTTTATATTTTTTAGAACTTCTTTTTAAATATGTAGTTCTCTTTAACAATAATACACATCATCATTTTCATTGTACATCTTACAAGCCTCTAATCAATCGTCAATTCTAAATACAAAATCAGTAATTTAAAATGAATATTATAGTCCTTGTTCCTAACGATTTTTCTGTTTGCAGTTTGAATAATAAATAACCCATAACGTCCATAAATCAGAATATCATGAAACTCCGTATCTAAGTATATCACGTAAACTAGCTGGAAAAAGTATAAAAAATCAGATATTCCAACTCCTCGATGAATATTTTGTAATGTTTACCAAACAATGTAAACTCATACGTCCGCACAACAATCAAATATGGTCAGTAACAGTTTATTTTCTGTTTGAAGTGAAAATGCGTGTCCGATGAAACAAAAGATGAATGAAATATTTACTATATTTTACGTATTCGTTTCGTGTTACCAGTGAAAAGTAAACATAATCCTGGGCATACTGTCCACCGCATAGAAACGCACGCAGGAACGAACATAGGCGTAGAAGGCAATCGGAATATATGGAGGACCATAGCTATTAGCTTAGTATTAGTATTTAATTAAAATGAATGTAATTAAACTATTCAATATTTTTCATAGTAATAAAATAATAATTTGTTGTTATTTTCGTAAATAATTAAATAAAAAGTTTGGAGCCAGAAATAGTCATGAAAAACAATCCCCCACTACTATGAGGCCGACATCAAATTACATACAGCACACCAATCCTAGCCAATAAAAATTCAGTTTTCTATCACATACTTTATTTATATAAATAAATGTGGGCGATAATTTGTCACATATCCAGCTGTATGATTTGATGTCACATTTTGTTTCACATCACGTAACTTTTTATAAATATTACATAAATTTCAATAATTAAATGTAAAATATCTAACTTTCAAATTTTTAGCTATTCAAAGAAAAATATACAGACATAAAAAATATTGCTACAGTTCTATGGTAATTCCAAACATTCACTTTCAATCGTTTTTACATGTTCAAAAACCTCATTTATAAAATGCATTTCATATATGTAGATTAAATGATAGTATTGCTTGTACTTATCGAGTAATGGAAAGTTTTGATGCCTTAATTTCTTAGTTTGATACATATAATACAATTTTTCGTATTTCACTTCAAATGTTAGTTTGTACATTATCATTTAATACACAGAAATATAACAACAAACTACTATACTTTAAGATTTTTAACTTGTTTTATTAGGAACTCGACAGCACTAATCATAGTGTAGAATGAAATGAAATATTTCTATAAATTACGTTATTTAACACTGGTCAATTTTTACAATATATTCAATTTCCAAATTTTACAAAAGTTAGTGTTATTTTTTATATAAATATATTTCACCACTTACCCCACCAATTTTACCCGGCTAAAATTTCTCAAATATCGTAGTTTTTAATTCGTCTAATAATTTTTAATGGGGGTGACTAAATTTTGATTTTTACATGTATGATACTAGACCAAAAAATTAAATACCCGTATTTTTTTAAATTGATTAGTTATTTGTAGTTTACGAGAAAATAATTATTAAAACTTTGGAGAAGGTATCTGTGCCGTCAGTAGGGTAGAATGATAGAAGAAGACAGTTAGACTGAAATAGATATATTGTGGTAGGCGAAAAAGACACCAGCTGTCACTTTCGCCATTCCATAACCTATCACATCATATCTATCTCAGTCTAACTGTCTTCTTCTACCATTCTACCCTACTGACGTCACTGATCCCTTCTCCAAAACATTAAATTGGTAATAACAATATTATTACAAACTAATGTTTAGTTTTTATTATTATAATGAGAAGCTATAGAGGTTTGGTTTTATATATTATGACTTATATATTGAAATTCGATTATGGTCACATACCCCATTATATGGGATAATAAAAATATGTTTAAAATATTTGTAAATTATAAATGACGTTCGAATAGCGTAATTTTATATATGTGGCTGCAGGCATTGTTAAATGCGATATGATTATATTATTCTGTTATTATGTTTTGGGTCAGTTTCTCCATGTACGCCACTGAATAATTGTGGGGTCCGTAGTATATTTGGCCGACCGTGTTTGTGTGCGCAAATCCATAATTTGTCGTTGTTTACACTAAGTCTGGTCACTATAATAACGCATGATATTTGCACAAGGGCTTGGCAATACACATATTTACTAGAATGCATTCATGCATTCACTGTGTATATTAAAAACATTGTTCATAAACAGAATTGTGGTTTGTCCAAATTGAGTTTGCTATGCAAAATACACACATACATACACCAAATGATTATATTCATATTTTTATAATTTTTCAAACAGTTTTTGCTTTGTTTTTATATGTAGAATATATATTTTATTTTTGTACATTTTTCAGAATATTGTTTTATATTTCTATTTATCTTTCTGTAATTTTCGATATTAACTATTTATTGTATCAACAAGGGACCACAAAATCATAAATATCAGCAATTTTCTAAGAAATCATGAAAAAGAAATCTTGACATTTCTGAACAAATAAAATTATGTTTTTAAAAATGTACGAGTCTTTGTCTATTCGCTTTCCTTTTCTAATTGTGATTTGAATACAGAAACAGATATTAATAAGTGACTCACCGTTTCATGTGATCCACTAAATTTGGCGGCTCTCAACTTCCTGCACTATGTCTGCATCTGGAATTAAAAACAAAAATTAGACACATTCATAAAAGACGCCGATGTGGTGGTTAAGTGCGTTAGAATGTTAGTATTCATCAGTAATTTTTTAAATGTCTAAAACTTGGTTGCTATTTAATAAAACAACTAAAATTGGAATATGATATATTATTCTGGTGCTGCACCTACAAAACCAATATAAAATGTGATGGGCAAAGGAAAACTACTGGAATTTAGTCGTCTGGCCTGTATACTGCGCTGGACAGTCACGTATTTTGTATATTACGTGTGTCCTATTATCATTATTAATATCTGCTTTAAGTTTACTGAATAAGATTCCAACCAGTTTAGTTTAGCCCAAATTAATGTTAACGGTGTTTGAGAACAGAGTTTTCAACTGCATGTATGTCATCGAATTTTGTAGCTCCCGAAGAAAGCACATGTGGCCGAAAATATATTTTACGCACGTCTGCTTTAAAATTGTTTATTTACATAGTGGTTACCATGGCGGAAACTGAAAGATTACACCCTGCGGGCGGTAAAGTAGCATATGCGGGCCGTAAAATACAGAAAGAGCCCGCTTACTGGTAAACAAAACATCAAAAATTCAATTGGAAATATAATCAAGACTTTTATTTTTAAAAATCGATATTAGTTCCGCTAAATTTTCACTAGATTTTATTAGAATTGCCTAAGGAATTACTTCAGAAATTGTCTCAAATCTCCAAGCTTGACATTTAAAAAATATTCATATAACCAAATAGTTAGCAATGCAACGCATCGCCTTATTGTTTTGAGACATGGCCACCTGGCCACGTAATATTTTTATATAGCAACAAGCATTAAATGTATTTAAAAAATAATTTAAAAACATTTCATTTGATAGCAGTTGTGCGTAAAACGTTGTACATACCTCGGGCCGAAAGAAGTTTACACCCTTGGACGAAAAAAATTTCGTCTGCAGGCGTAAACCTTTTTTTTCGACCCTCTATATGTTAATAACTATTTTTAACTATGACAACAAACGCTACGGATCATACTGTTATCTTGTTGGCTTGTACCCGTTGACGTCAGTAGTTAGTTTTCTATCAAATAATGCAAAAAAAATAATAGTGCAATACCCCATTACGAAAAGTAGATTTAAACATATGTACAAGAAAGTTGCAAATGTAGCTTAAATAGAGCTTGTATTTGTTCAGTCCGTGAGATGACGCTCTTACCGATTCAGAAATATCATTACCGAAGCCTGCAAATAAAATGTAGATTTCCAGAAATGGGTAATAGGCTTGTAAGATATATTTATTTACTTAGATATATGATTAATCGAATATGTTATTACTCTACTACTGCAAAACAAAGCTAATTTTGGTTCATTTAAATAATTTAATCAAATTAATACAAGCATTACAATTGTGCAATAATATTCAAATAATTTGTAATAAAAAAGCATGAATTTTTACCAAATTAAATGCAAAATTTCAAATCTGCATAATTCACCATTCATTTGTATGACAAATTATTAAAAAAGATTACCAAAATTTTGCAACAAAACAAAATATTATTGCTAATAATACAAAATCAATTCATAAGCTAACATGATTCTGCAAACTCATCAGCAAATACAAAATTACGAATTAATCCCTTGATTTGCGGTTTTTCCCCTTCGCCCGTCACCGGTCAAAACTCCAGGCAGGTAAATAGGTATGGCGGATGGTCGCCATATTGAAATATTTATCGGAAGCGCTTGAAATGAAGGATGACATGTTTAATCTAATTTGGGATTCCCGTCCGCTCAGTGCTGTTTAATAACGCACGTTAATTCGCCGAGCTTTTGTGCTTTTGTTTTGCGTTTTGAAAGGGTAACTGTAATTTTAATTTTCTGCTGGATTCATTTGTTTCCCCCGATTGCCGGAATGCAAACAGTGGAAGGCTGGGAATGAAATGATTTTGTTTTAATGGACGCTGCTGTTTTATGTTACATTTGAACATAAAATATTACGCTCTCCATGATTCATTTGCAATCCTGATGGATTTTTTGTACCACATCAGTTAAATTATTTTGTAATGAAGTTTGCTAATAATGCGAACCTACATTAAAACTACAATTTATGTTAAATTTTGTTGCATTTAATATACACTTGATGGGCAACAGCACAAAATTAATTGGATTCTTTTATATTTTATAAACTCACATTGAAATTTTAATTTTGCCAGGCAACTAAATTATTCAAAAACTGTTCGACTTAACTTTTATTTTTATTCTTGTATACTGAACTGGTAGCAACTGCTACTCTACTAGATAAGCAACGCATCGTGTTAGAGATTGGGAACAGGGCATCGAACACAACCCTGAACCGAACCAAACCGGAACCACAACGCAACATTTTATCGGACCCAAGCCCAGAACCAAACCTCAGATATATTTTTCAATTGAAATATTAAAATTCGGGTTCAGTGTCCAGTTTCAGTTCAGGTTCATTTTCAGTTCGAAACGTAAATCGTAATACAGCCGATCGTCGACGCGTTCTGCATTTACGTTGTTGCCTATGTTGACTGTTCGTGAAAATGTTCTTGTCTTATGTTGCATCATGAATTGGGACTCGCGTTTTAATTATTTCTTTATAAAGATTCAATAATTATTAGGTTGAACCGATCCCGGAACAAAACCACAAATTAATCCTTGAATCAGAACCGCACAAAAAACAAATTAGCCTAAACCTAAACCGAACCCAGTTTTAGACGGGTTCGATGCTCTGATTGGGACATTTTAACGCGATCGCTATGCTCACGCTTTAATTGTTGAGATCATTCATCGCCAGTTAACACATGTGTTAGTTATAATATTCTTCCGTTAACCGTATCTTACTAAGGGCCAGTTGTACAATCTCCGGTTAGAATTTTAACTGGAAGTTAAGTAAACAATATTGAATCGGGTTATTGACAGCAATGATCAATTTGTCATTTGACAGCTCATTTCGTTTCAATTTTGTTTATTTAACCGACAGTTAAAATTCTAACCGGAGATTGTACAACTGGCCCTAAATTGAAAACTCGATTTTTTTTAGGTTAGTAATATTTCGACAATAATTGATCAATAATGATATGTGATATCGATGGTTACTCACTAAAATTGTTTTGTACTAAAAATCATACATTAATAGGTGACCATTAATGAATAATTTTCTATACATTAACATAACCTATTAATAAACCGTCAACGGAAAAATAAGACAATCTTATAGAAGACGAAAGGGGACATCCGAATAGAGAAGATAATAATAACCAGTGCTTCTGGAAGTTACAACACAAAGTTTATTTTTTTTTAATGGGATGGTATTTATTTTTTGGGCCCATTCAATAGAGTATTCAACCAAGTTATCATTTTATATCCTAATATGATTTACTGATTCCGGTAGTGTAGTAGCAAGGTAACCCAAGAGTTCTGGGTTCAAATCCCATGGATGTGTATGTTGTGTCTTTTCTTAATCTCATCTCCATTAATGCAACGTGTTTCAAGGAAATATTATAAAAAAAATAAGGAAAAAATGGAATCACCCTCGATTGGGTTTATTTGGTTTCAATAATGATATTATTATTTTTTTTAAAAACTACTTAGCTGATCGATTGTTATTAGTTTCTTACAATGGTTTTATTAGTCAGGCTTTTCCTGCTACTTCCGGGGTACCTCAAGGGTCAAAACTTGGTCCGCTTTTCTTCATACTTTTTATTAACGATGTTTGTTCCTCTATAAACTGTGACATACTTTTGTACGCGGATGATATAAAAATATTTAGAGAAATTAATTCTTTACAAGATTGCATTGACTTGCAGAATAATATTAATACCTTTCACGAGTGGTGTAAAATTAACAATTTACCTTTAAATATTAGTAAATGCAAAATTATGTCTTACACACGTATAAGGAATCCATTGCATTTTACGTACTGTATTGAAAATGTGCCCTTATCCCGTACATCTTCCGTGAAAGATTTAGGCATCGTATTTGATTCTGAATTAAAATTTCTTGAGCATATTTTTGAATTAGTTTGTTCACTTAACAGATTACTCGGTTTTATTGTCAGAAATAGCAGACAATTTTACAATGATAATACATTTAAAATATTATTCTTGACTTACATTCGCTCTAAACTTGAGTATGGATGTTTAATCTGGTACCCTCTTCAAATCAGTTATAAATATTTACTTGAAAGTGTTCAACGTAAATTTCTTAAGTTCATGTGGTATAAAAAATTCCATGTTTACCCTGCTCAAGGAATAGGACATAATATTCTTTTACAAGAATTTAACTTTGAATCCGTTGAAGAGCGTCATAAGCTTATAGCACTTAATACAATTTCTAGCATTTTAAATAATAATATTGATGCTCCAAGTTTATTATATAAACTGCCATTTCATGTACCTTCAACATCATCGCGGAATTACCGTTTGTTTTATCTACCATCTTGCAAGACGAATACTTTGCTTAAATCTCCGATCGTTGTTATGTGCAACGCTTATAATGAATTTAATTAAATTTTGTTTTCCGTATAGTTTGTATTTTTTTGTAATACTTTATGTACATTTTCTTGTTTTGGGTTCGCCTGTTAAGAAATAAAACATTATTATTATTATTATTATTATTATTATTATAATGTTCTATTTGATTTCCATTCTAATAAATAATACAAATTGACAAAAATAGCAGTTTTTGTTTTTCATACATAACCTACTATATTATAAAACTATAAAAATGAATTTATTTAAATTTCACTTCTCGATATTTTTTTATGTTAGGAGTTAGGTTAAAAAGTGATTACATGGTTGAACTCAGAAATAAATATTCTGTTGAATATATCTAAAAATAAATACTATCCCATTTAAAAGAAATATAACTGTGTTATATTTATTTTGCATAGCGCAAATCAAATTATTTTTATTATTCTCATATTACACCATCATTTTCACAAATTGGTGGACTCAAACCAAGGAAACGCCCAAATAAAAATTGCACGTACCTTCTAAAAAACTTTTAATCCGCAATAAACGGCAAACAAAGAAGGCAATAAAGTAGTAATCTTTTGGAAATGAAAAATGCGAATTCTCGTTGCGTCAAGACTCGGATTTAAGGTGTTTTAATCAAAATTTAATCCCAGATTGCAATAAATCAAACGTTATCGTTAATCCCCGCCGATAACACGGACGGAATTGGAACGATTTTAATAAAGCAGGCGATGACGACTCCGCCGCCTTTGATATGCCAGTTATTTTTGTTTCGCGGCAATAAAAGGCATTAAATTTGAATGATTATTTGTATGCAGAGAGCAGTGGCGTGCCAGAGTTACCTACCAAAGGATTAGGGGCCTCTTTATGATTTATTATTTTTATTACGAGCAGCCTGGTTTCATTGAAAGGATTTGGAGATATTTGACAATGGATGTTACTGAATTTTAATTGTTTTTTAGATAAATTGAGATTAGGGTCATAAAATTTTTATTCTAGCTGTGATAAGTTGAAAATCAATTATGACAGGTTCACTATATGGTATTCTGTTACAATATTTTTATTTTTTAAATAAATACTAATCGACAATAAACAATAGAATTTGTCTATTATTATCAGTTTATTGTTGTGCATATTATACCACAGGAACAATAACCACGTTTTTATATGCCTAATCTTATAATTCCTATACTCGTATAACCCAAATTATCATTATTACAAATAAAATAAAAAATCATATATGTATGTATCACCCTTTATGTTCGTGAATTTTAAAATCATTTTACAGGATACATAGGCCGTTAGTGTCAACACCTGATTGGGTAATTAGCGAGCAGTTGACTAGCACTGTTTTTCCCCTGTCAATCTTCTATAGATTATGTAACTCTTAAATAAGGTGGAAAATTATACGATTGCTAAAATATAGTTTATTAATATTTATATTAAAAATTAATTAAAATAATATTATCTAAAAAAAAGAATTGAATAAAAGTCCTTTTATAATGCTTCATATGATTTAGAGTATATATATCCTCTTCTCTGACATTCAAAACATGTATTTGTTTACACAAATTTAAAGTTACAATGTTAGCAACTAAATAACGACAAGAAAAGGCGCTAAATTTTAAATTTACAATTATTTTAGAGAAAAATACTTCAAATAAAATATGTACGCTATTATTAATTTAATTAATTAATTTATGGGGTCACGTGGCCGCGTGCCTGAGTGTCTAGTCGTGAACCTGGGGAAACCGGGTTCGATTCCGACCGGCGCCAAATATTTCGAATTTTAGATGGTACAAAAGTGACCCCTGTGGTGCACTCTCCACGCCAGCAATGAGTGCCCGTGAGGCGACGCTTGGTAAACGCCCGCACGGTACAAATATGTCATCATCATTACCGATATCTGCGATAAAGCAGATTGGCACACCTAGAAATAGGTAATATGCCGTGATGATAGATTTATTTATATTTTATTAATTAATTAATTAATTTGGTGCGCATGCGCAGATTGACTTCAAATGTCAGTTGGTAAGTTTCGCACTATTACAATTTTCCTGTTTTTTTTTTCACTTTATCATTAATAATTTTTTTTTGTTGAATTGAAACAGCTGTTCAGTAAATATAAAAAATTTGTTTGGTTAAATAAAACCATCAAATTTAGAAAATTGTTAATTTGTGACATTTTTGAGGTTACAATTACAATTCATCATGGCGAGATTTTGACAATATCAGTATGACGATTATTACCGAATACTTACGATCATGTTCTCAAATGATCATCATGACATAATGATCATTACAATTGAAATTACATTTATAATTACCATTAATTTAATTTAAATACGACATACGAAGTGGAAGTTTAGCGATTTTTTTTATTTTTTTTTATTCCATGGGAAATGACTTGAAAAATGATGTAACATGTTTTATTTTTTTCAAAAATGCCCAGATTTTCCGAAAAAGCCGATTTTAAGCTGTAATGATGTCGGCAAAGGCTTGGCGCAACGTATGTCGATTTATATACTTACGCACGCGGTTGCGGTTACCAGTCACTTGAGACTGAGGTATTGTTACGACCTACGTTCAAGTGGTTCGATTTCCCCGTTCTGTCTGAGTTTGCGCATAACTGACGTGTGACGTACTTGCAGTTTTCCCAAAAAAATATTACATAATTATAAATAAATGGAGCAATAATTTTAATTTTTAATTTCAATTTCAGCAGTCATTTGTGTTATATTTGTGAGAAAATAGTATGTTATGTAGAATTTTTACCATGCTAAACTTCCCCATTATAGTTTAGTTTACTAATCGTCGTCTGTTTCGGCTATAACGGTTATAACACTTTGAAAAACACTTTATTGTGGGATTTATATAAAATAGAACTAATAGGAGGTAATATGCTGCCCAGATCAATTAGATTTGATAAATTTGGAGCTAAAGTATAATATATTAAACTTAATATATATAATAATAAATGATAAAGTATAATATATTAATAATAATCATGTATGTATTCTCCTTAACAGTAAGTATATCTGCTTTGTATACAGTGATAATTAAAGCTTTATTTACTTAGATCGAATCAGTGATGATTATGAAGAATTTACAGTTTTCGTCATTTATTGCAGATTAAATATCGTAAAACTTTTCCCAATCACTAGAAAAACTTTGATCAAAGTATTATAACTTTTTTCCTATTGCACTATCATTACTATCAATGGCTTATTTGTATTTGATAACAAATCCGTTTATTCTGGTTCATAAAATTTTGTTGATAAATTTAGATTAAATATTTGGTTAAATGGTAAATAATTATTTTATGATTGCTCGGAATTAAAATTGTCCTTGGTTTGTTTTAATGAAATCGTAAATTTTGTTTTTTTATTAGATAATGACAAATTTTCTAATAAAACAGGATTTGGAAATATTAATTAGAAAAAAATCAAATAAAAAGATAATATTTTTTCACCTTTTTTATAAAAATAGACCTTAATAGCTGAGACAGATGGCAAAAATTAATGATCATTAACGGTTAGTTTATAGTATGCGTACCTTAAGGTGAGACTGTTGACAGATGTCAAAATTGCGTCTATTAACAATCCAGAAAATAAAGACTGTAGTAAGCACGCACTACTTATTGTTTTGTACTGTACGAGTACAATACAATAAGTAGTACGTGTTTACTGCATTTAATATTTTTTGGTGTGTTACTTAATAGACCCAATTTTAACATCTGACAACAGTCTCAACTTCAGGTGCGCATACTATATATAACTCTTAATGATCATTAATTTTTGTCGTCTGTCTCGGCAATAAAACCGAATGGAATACATATTAAATATTGTTAATTAATTACTAAAAGTAAAGTGTATTACTTATTTGTTTTTTATAAATAATTTGTATTTAATAAATTTTAATTCTGAAAAATTAATTTTCTGCACAAAATTCTTTGGTCCAATAATTATGAGACAGGGCTCGTATGTAATTTATTATTTATTAAATAACTTATTACAATATAATTCATATTTCCAATTTTTGACTTAAAAAAGGTTATTTTAAACTGATGAATTTATTTATTTTTATTTTTTGTAATAGATCAATTTATGTGTGTCCAGTTATTCGTGAACTCTACTGTTTGGGAACAAAATGAACTTGGCATGTAAGACATAAAATATTAAAATAAATATTACAGAACAACAATGATAGTGGGAGATCCCTTTGAACATAATAATAATAGAATTAATAAAAGAAGTTACAGCTATCGTTATTGTTTTTTGTAAAACACTTTTTATTGATAACTTTAAAATATAAAAGTGGCACGTTGAAATATTTCAATTATTAAATAGTTTGTTAAGAAATCTGTTGTGTCAATCACCATATCTCCCGCCAGTTCTTCTGAATATGCCGCAACTGGCGTAATTGTACAATAAAGTAAAAATATACTTTTCTTGTTTGTTACTATTTTTTTTTTAACTTTTATTAATTTAAATACACACCTACATATGTATTGATGCTGGAAACTATATAATGTTGCTTTGCATTCTCATAATATAATTATTGTTTATTTATTTATTTAGCTTATGGCATGTAAAGTATTATTTTATTTACTATTACAATTTTCTTTTTAAAATGTTACTGCCAATAATTTGAAATGATAGGTTTTTTGACAGTGACATTTATCTGTCAGTTACTTACATTTGAAATATGAACTGTGTAACTAAGGAAATGTGTTTATCTTCAAACATATGCTTCGGGATTTATAAAATAGATTATTTTATATATTTATCTATAAAAAATGTAGAAAAATTTTGAATGCATACCTGTAGACTTAACTTTTAGGCTTAAACGAAAAACGGTAAATCGAAATTTTGACAGCAATATATTATAATTCATTTGACATTTTATTTCGATGCAATATTGTTAATTTAAGTCAAGTTTAATATGTAAGTTACGTTGGTGCAATCGGCCATTAATAATCTTTAATTTTTATAATAACATAAATCACAAAATAATTATATATACATTTTTTAAAAAACTATATTGAGCTTCAAGTAAAGTGCCATTTCCGGTTACCTGATTTATGTCAAAATCTAATGGCTTCTTTCCATATTAGAATAAGGTAGAAATACAAGGTTCCATAATTTTTTAAATAATAGTATTTGAGTTAGAGCGTTGACAAAATCCATACACATACGCACACACTCACTCATTCACTCACTCACTCACTCACTCACACACGCACGAGTTTAAGTTTTATAAAGGACGAGTGCATTAACAAGCCTATTACTTCGTTTATACTCATAAAGATCCCGAAATAGAAAAAAATATATTGAAAAACAATTGTCAAAATACCTTTTCATTTCAATTCAACCACCACCCTTTATTAAAGTGAATTTTATCTATGTGCGAATAATAGAATTCCAAGTAGCTAATATGTTAGTGTCAGATGACAAAATGAACATCAGACTCCATGAAAGTCCGAACAGATGTCACATTTTGTAACTCTTGAATTATTCATTAGCTCGTTGGGGTACGCACCCCTGCCGACTTCAATATCACCCTTAAATTTTTCTCCAAATTCTTCATGAATATTTTTCGCTTAAAAATGATTCTACCAAGTCATCCACAGAAGAAAAATCCAGAGAAGAATTTAGATCATTGTATAAGTAGATACAATAATCCATAAATAAATTTATATTACTTGTTGCTATTTCTAAAGATTATGACACGCCCTAATGAAAACAATAAAGCAAATAAATAAGAAAAGATAAAATTCTTATCGTTTTATGGAGTATCATTAATCATTAATTCCATATTTGATTGGCATCGATTTATAATAATAATAAATAAAGTAAATAACTCATTTTTATGATTTTTAAAGACTTAAAACTGGAATTTACAGCTCGTTAATCTGTCATAAAATACATAAAAGTACGAACAATAATTTATTTTACAATTTTCTATATCTGACTGATTTGTATTTTTTTTTAAATTCTTATCTCTAAGAAACTTCTAAATTGAAATCGATCTGTAATTCTTTAAACTGTAATATATTTTTTTAATATTCTATGGTGATGTAGATGTTAAATTTAATTTTTATATACTGCGTTCGTAATGAAGTCATTGTGAAACCAATTGTGTATCGAAAGAGCCTTCATTTCGATACGCAATTTTTGTTTCAGAAGGTTGGTACTAAATGAAATTTACTTCAATATTTAAAAGTCATAAATCAGAATTGACATGAACTTCCAAATAATTGTATGTGTCAATCCAATGTTACCAACTACAACATTACACATAAATTTCCCTAAATGAACTCGGTTTAATGTAGCAGTTTTTATAAAAATATTTTAGTATTTAAAAAAAGCAACATATAAAAAATCTGTTGTAGATAGCACTGTACCACCCGCCAGTATTTCTGATCATGCTGCAAATGGCGAAATTGTACAATGAAGTAAAATAAACTTCTCTTGTGAAACTAAACCGAGTGTTATTTTTTTTAACTATTAATTTAATAAATTAAAATAAATACCTCCGTATTTATTTATTTATGCTGGAAACTATATAAAACTAGGGCTTTATTTAGCATTACAATATTTCTTTTTAAAACGTTACCATTAATAATTTGAAATGATAGGTTCTTTGACAGTTACATTTATCTGTCAGTTACATACATTTGAAATTTGAACTGTGTAACTAAGAAATTGTGTTTATCTTTAAAACATAGGCATTTTATTTATCTATAAAATATACAGAAGAAGTATGAATGCATGCCTGTAGAAAATTTAATAATATTTAACTCATATAAGGCGTGTTTCTTCGGACTGTGATTCGTGATAAAATTGAATAAAGTGTTCAAAAAGAAAATTGTTTCATTGTTTCTTCGTTCGTTATTCGTTATCCCCACTCTTTCACTTTGTGATCACAACACGCCATCCCCCTTTCCCTTCTGAATCAGTCTTTAGAAATGATCACTGTGATTAAAATAACAAAAGATTTGAAAATGGCGAAAAAAGCAAGCAATGAAATATTGAAATGTGCAAATTTATGTCTACATCAGAATCAATCGAACTACTAGAGCTGTTTTTTGGCGATACACTGGTTCAAAAACGGTTTGAACCGAAACGTCATCAATTTTGAACCAGTTGCATAAATGACGTCATAAGTCCGTACTACACTAAAATGAAATGTTTTGAACCACGGACATTTGTCATTTTAAGTTTCTAACCTTAAAAATTAAAATGAACTGCTGTAATAGTAACATCCGAGTAAGTATGTTTTATTTTATTTGTATTTAACGGCAAATTATTTTCCATTTCAACATTTACTAGTTTATTCGGTTTATTAATGATCATTTTGGTACCTTAAATAATATTAACCTAAAAACAAACTGGTTTGATCCGGCTGACAAAACGGTTTGAACACGGTTTAACCGCTTGCGTCAGTGACGTCACCGTTGCAACGGTAAAATGTAATGGTTTGAACCGGGTTAAACCGTTTTTGAACCAGTGTATCGCCAAAAAACACCTTAGAACTTGAGTCAATAGATTCAACATTCATAAATGGTTTCGATTTTTCTAATATTAGATCCTGCAGGTACAAAAAATGAGTTAAAAAACTTGTTTTCATATTTTACTTCACATTCCATACCAAAAATATTATTTCTGTTTCAGCACAATTCATCTTTAAACTATTTTCGATTTGGGTATTACTTCAATCAAAACAGCTAATTTATCATGTGACGTTTTCCGCTAGTTCGTTCGACGTTATGTGTATTTCGCGTCGATCGACTTAATTTTGATGTTTCTTTGGAATTAAATTTAATCATGATTCGAAGGAATCATTATTGAACAAATCATTATTTAGAAAATCATAATCACAGTCCGAAGAAACACGCCTATAATAATATAAATCGCGAAAAAATTGTAATTAAAGGTACTTTTCGAAGAAACACCATTTTGAGCTTCAAGTAAAGAGCTATTCCCAGTTACCTGATTTTTACCAAAATCTAATGGCTTCTTTGCATATTAGAACAAGTGAGCTTCAGTTATAATTGGAGTCACATAGATTGATCTATTTAAACTCTTATATATAAAAGTATATTTAAAATAACATTCCTTTTTTTGAGAAAACCCAGTTTTTTTGTGGATGCGAAAGTGTCAGATGTCAGATGTGAGCGAATTATTTGTGGTGAATGCGCAATGAGCCGTATCATGTTGTGTAAAGTGTAAATTGACCGGGGAGACGCACCCCTCTTTCCTACCCTCTGCTCTGCCACTGTTCAACCCCCTCAATTAACCCCGTATGGAACTCACTTCACGCGTAGCTCTAACAAACATTCAATCTTACACACCCGATTTTTTGCCCACCAGTGCAGTGCGCGAAAAAATAGATTTCACTTTGAAAATAAAAAAGCATTAAGACATTTGCTTTTAGTAATGGAAATATTTCCATAATCAAATGATTTGGAAAACTCAAATATCTTTGAATCTTTTTTACCTCTCGCTAAGAGAGGTATTGGATTCATGTTAAAATTCGCATATCCAGATTTCATTGAATAAGCACGATTTAAGGTCTCTAGATTCCGATTATAACATTTTTAAAATGATCTCTCTCTCTCTCTCTCTCTCTCTCTGTGTGTGTGTGTGTGTGTGTGTGTGTGTATGTGTGTGCGCGTGTGTGTGTGGATGTGTGTATGTCTGGATGTTGTAGACACGATTCCACAAAAACCATAAGACTTAAGATGTGTTTAACTATGGATTCCTCAATCTGACATTCCTGGGAAGAGCTGAAAAGGTTTTGGTAACAATTGAACAACCGGAAGTAGTAGTTTCTGAGAAAAAATCTTCTAAATATCATTTTTTGGAAATATTTGTTATTAAATATTGAAGAACATAAAATTCTCCATCTAATACACTTAAATTTTTTATTATATCTGCATAGATTTAGAGATAAAGATACTATAATATATAGAGTAATTTAATCGTAGTTTTTAAATGACACATGTCAGTGTCAAAAATCAACAGTTTTAGTGACATTCTGATGGCTTTTTCTGGGAAGTATATTTAATCTTTCTTATTGTTTTATTAATTAAATATTTGAAATTATAGGTAAAAGGCTTATATCCATCAGAAATACCGCCAATCTGGTTAATGAATTGGAAGAATCTCTGACATTTAGAAACTTATATGTGTGCAGAAGACGTGTTAAATACAATAAAAAACAGTATTTGGGTAAATTTCTGTATTTTTTTGTTGTAAAACGACGGTTCGAAAGGGAAGTGAAATTCAATACTTATATAGCCTAATATGGAAATGGCGAGAGGTCTTGTGCTGGCCACAACAAATTTTTTATCAAAAAAATTAAATGTTATATCCTTTCTTATCGCACATGCTTCTACTCATTGCAAATGAGAGACATAAATGTATACAAATTTATTAATTCGTTCATGATATAGATGACTTCTTTAAAAGTTATACTGTACATATTTTTTTTTCTCTGTACCTTTTCTTTTTGTCGTCCTACGCCACTGCATCCCTCGTATCATACAACCCCACCGTTTTGCAAGTATCATTACATCGACACAAAACAAATGACACAGGGCAGCATGGGCGTGCTACAGGGGTAGGGGGATACGGTGTCGGAGTTTAACACGAGGGGAACACAGCACGCCCTGTGAATAACAATCGCCTGTCGCGAAAAACACACATTCACGCTTTTCCTATCAATATGTGACAAGGATATCTTAATTCGAACCGCATTCAATTTTAACTGGAACGAATCTTTGAATGGGAAACATGAAAAGAACAAATCGCGACATTTTAGGGGGAGCGAATGATTTGTTATTATCATTATCATTATTATTAATAAGTTAATTATCAGGGACTTTAATACATAATTAATGGAAATAAAGTGACAGATTTAGAACAAGATAAAATAAACGCTTTTAAATGTTACACTTTTAGCTCTGTATTTTCTAATATTAGAAATAATAAGAAACAGTAATATTCTTATTATTTGTAGTAAGGAAAATATAATAGATTATTTTTGACATTTTTTAAAATTAATGAAATGTTTCATTACCTGTCACGTGTCAGCATTTTAACCAATCCTGGCATTATTATAGTTAGACTAAAATTCCCGGGAATAATCTCCGTAGCTTTTGTTTTGTCAGATAGTTATCAAGACATAAATAAAATGAACGAAAAACACCAATTTAGAGATGTTTCTGATCATGAAATAAATAAAAAAAAATCTGTTGTGGCTAGCACAAGACTTCTCGCCATTTCCATATTAGGCTATATAAGTATTGTATTGCACTTCGATTTCGAACCAATTACAGAACTTTCACACAAAATGTTTTTTATTGTATTTAACATGTCTTCTGCACACATATAATTCTAATTATATCTATTTTTCATTGTATGAGGAAGTTCCTAAATGTGCGAGATTCTTCCAATTCATTAACCAGATTAGCGGTATTTCTGATGGATTTATGCATTTTACCTATAATTTCAAATATTTAATTAATAAAACAATAAGAAAGATTAAATATACTTCCCAGAAAAAGCTATCAGAATGTCTTTATCCTAAATCTATACAAGATATAATAAAATTTTTATGTGTATTAGATGGAGAATTTTATGTTCTTTAATATTTATTAACAAAAATTTCTAAAAAATTATATTTAGAAGAATTTTTCTAAGAAACTACTACTTCCGGTTGTTCAATTGTTACCAAAACCTTTTCAGCTCTTCCCAAGAATGTCAGATTGAGGAATCCATAGTTAAACAGTTCTTAAGTCTTAAGCCTCATTTCCATCGATTGTCCTAATGCGTAAGAGCAATAATAAATAACTAAGCGCAATGCGTAAAAATGTTTATCATATGACAACGTTTACTACCATTTCCAGCTTTGCATAAGGCTTAATGCTTAAGAACTAAGAGCAATGCGTAAAAACAAATGATTGAAAAATTCTAACCTGAACTGTCAACTGTCAGTCTATTTTATATTTATTAACTTTTAATTAATTTTTCGGTATCGATATAAATACAGAAAATTGTGTATAGGTATAATATATTAAAAAAAGAAGAATTGCTGCTGCAATGGCAGTCTACTAAACAACAAGTAATTCGGAAAAAAGATATGACATTTCTGTTGAATTGTCACTAAACAAAATAGCTGGAAATGGTATCCTAGTAAATTGTTATAATTCATTAAGCCTTATGTATTAAGCATTAAGACATTCGGTGGAAATGAGGCTTTATAGTTTTTGATGAATCGTCCCTACAACATCCAGACATACACACACACACACACACACACACACACACACACACACACACATATATATAAACATACATACACACACACACACACACACACACACAGAGTTGCCAACTGCACCATGTAAATGAATGATATGAAGCTAGTTAATTACGACAGTAGAGGGCTACACAAAAGCAAGACTGTGGCTTTCCGTTGTTTGAAACAAATTTGTAAATCAAAAAATAATGTAATTAAATATAATTCGAGAGTTCGATAAATTAGAAATTAATTCTCACTGTCCGAATTTCTAACTATAAAATATTGAGAAATGTCATTTGTCTACATTCACAATGGGAATGTTTAATCAGGACCTAATGGCGCTGTAGTTATTTACACATTTTACCACCTCCACAAGTCAATCTGACATGACTGCTCGGTCGGTATATTACATACCCAAACAAAATGCCGTACTCCTGTTTAAAGGAATATAGAAATAAAATAGGACATGCATTTACAGAAACGAAAGTAAAAAGGCTTAGATTAGATTGAAGGAATAGCTCAAGAAAAATGGAAGATAACGATAAATTAAAATTAAAAAATATAAAATACATTGTGTGAACAGTTGTGCTGTCATCTGCAAAAGTTTTTTATTGAGTGGTAGGTACTGTAAGAATAAAGTGTACATTTTATTATTTTTTATTTTGGTGGAAAACCCTATTGTGGCGATTGTAGAAAAAATCTTGTGTGTGTTTCGAGCGCAAATGGACATTGTCGACAATATCCCATTTTGCGCTCTTAATACACAAATAGCTATTCTCTTCAATAATAGTTATTTTAAACTGATACAAAATCTCTGTGGAATGTTTCTCATTCATATGTATCATATTCCTTGCAAAAACAAAAGTTCAACTATTTGTCATTGCTCTGATTCATAATACAAAAACTACTATAGTCCTAGTCCCATCTCTCGTCTGTGTTTATGGTTTGGGGTAACTATTCAATAAACAAGCGAGGGTTTGTGGTAAGGGTGCGTTCTTTCCAGTCAAGGGATGAAATTTATTCGCCTTTATAATCTGGACGATAAAAGTGAATTAAAGCGTAAATTTCAAAATCCCAAAAGGGCACTAACTCTTATAGAACTTTTTTCTACTACCGACTTCGCAAGTGATCCTTGCTAGCAACGTTTAAATAATACATAAACAGATATACCAGTATCGTAATTATTTATAACTTGGTTTTTTTGGACATTTTACTTGTTAATCCACTTTTGTTAATTTATATGCGTTATTAGCTGAAAATGGGCTTGCCTTAAGCTCAAAACGTCCGTAATAAAGAATTTCACAATACACGTGGACCATTTATGCCCTTTGTTTCACCTTTAAATTATTCTATTATTATTACTTTTAAACGTTTATATAATAAAACTGAACGTGTCTTGTTTTCTCGTGTCAATGTCAATCTTATTATCTTTACACTCTTCACGCTGAACATATTCATAGCTACACTGACATTTATTGCGTGTTTTTATAATAAGCTACTTGCGTACCTTTTTTTATTTAATATTTTTGAGGAGAAGGTAAAAACTTGCTACCCATATTTTTTCTTTTGACAAAATTTTCATTAATTAGCTAGAAAAAAAAAATAATGAAATTTGATTATTTGAATTCCCGCCATGTATGACGTAGAATTACGCCGCACCAATGAATAGTCGCAAATCCAAGCATGGTTCTGTTTATAGTAATGGTATGTTTGTGCGGGTAATGTAGATCACCTGTTTGACGTTTCAACAATAGTTTGGAGGTTAGTATTTTACTTTATCTTTTTGGTATCGATATTTTAAATTACAGGTAATTACCTATGTGTTTATTTATAAAGTAATTAATGTATTTGAGAGACCAGAGAGAGAGAAAAAAATGAACTAATGTCAAATTCAAATTAAAACTTTCTCGCACGCCATGCCATCTATTGATAACATTCTTAAACATGCTTCCCCTCCCCGGTTCAATGTAAAGACGTCACAGAAAAATTTCTTTCTTAATTTAGTAAAAAACAAATAATTATTTTAAAATAAAATTTATATTTTTATGTATGTTTTCAATATAACATTACGTATATAGTGACAGAAATCGGATTTTCAGTACCACGCAAGTAGCCCATTATAAAAATTCTGCTGAATACAAATTCTTCGTAAAATTAATTAAAATTGCAAAAAAAATCTCACCGAATACCCCTCGATCATTGATACATAATTATAATTTTATCACAACTTCCTCAATCACGTAAAAATGGAAAATAATCAGACATGCAGTCGTTTGTAAATTATTTATTTCCTGGCCGACGTTTCGACTTTAACAAAAGTCTTCTTCAGGGCTCTGGTGGATGATGTTGTCCATGATGTTTTTTGTGTAGGGGTGGGGAACTTAATATCCGATGTCCTAGGTGATGTTAATGGTTGATTACGATGATCGACTGATTTTAGAATGTAAAAATGGAAAATAATCAGATATGCAGTCGTTTGTAAATTATTTATTTCCTGGCCGACGTTTCGACTTTAACAAAAGTCTTCTTCAGGGCTCTGGTGGATGATGTTGTCCATGATGTTTTTTGTGTAGGGGTGGGGAACTTAATATCCGATGTCCTAGGTGATGTTAATGGTTGATTACGATGATCGACTGATTTTAGAATGTAAAAATGGAAAATAATCAGATATGCAGTCGTTTGTAAATTATTTATTTCCTGGCCGACGTTTCGACTTTAACAAAAGTCTTCTTCAGGGCTCTGGTGGATGATGTTGTCCATGATGTTTTTTGTGTAGGGGTGGGGAACTTAATATCCGATGTCCTAGGTGATGTTAATGGTTGATTACGATGATCGACTGATTTTAGAATGTAAAAATGGAAAATAATCAGATATGCATTCGTTTGTAAATTATTTATTTCCTGGCCGACGTTTCGACTTTAACAAAAGTCTTTTTCAGGGCATTCTGAAATCAGTCGATCATCGTAATCAACCATTAACATCACCTAGGACATCGGACATTAAGTTCCCCACCCCTACACAAAAAACATCATGGACAACATCATCCACCAGAGCCCTGAAGAAGACTTTTGTTAAAGTCGAAACGTCGGCCAGGAAATAAATAATTTACAAACGACTGCATGTCTGATTATTTTCCATTTTTACATTCTGAAATCAGTCGATCATCGTAATCAACCATTCCTCAATCACGTTGCTTTTAAGGAACAACCCTCCGCCTTCGGCGTCGGGTGGTTGCCTAGCAGTGCACTTACGCTAACTGTCATAAAATTATTTCGTAATTATTAATGGGCGCGTTCAGCACCCCGGCAGCGCTGGCAGCGATGAGCGCCGCTGCGTGCCGATGATTGCCGAATGCAATTGCTGGACCAATTACATTCGTCCATTCATTGTGTTCGTCAAACTTCGGAGGTCAGCGATGCCAGCGATGAGAGTTGCTGAACGCGATCAATGTCATCGGAATATTATAGCTGATAATATATTTCTGATTTTTTTGTTACAGACCACATCAAATTTGGAATCAGCCGGTTGATGGCCACAAAATCAGTAGAAGATGAACACTACAACAACAATAATAACATCGAAGATACAAAATGTAATACTAGTCAAGAAACAGAAGCAAATACGAGTTGTTATAGCGGAGACGAACATCACACAGAAAACTATTCCCCCAATAGATCACCCTGTTCTTCCCCCGAGTTAGAAGTAGACAGTCCTCCAGTTTCCAGAGCAAACACACCATCACCTAGACCTCCCTCAATCACAGAAATAGGTTCAGCGACACCTCCCGCCCCAATAAAACGATCAGAAACGTTTTCAGTCTCAGCTTTGCTGAGACCAGATCATCCAAAGAGCAAAACTAGTCCAAGTTTTACAGAAACGATATCAGTAACAAGATCATTTTTGTATCCCAATATACCTTTCGCAGATTTATTGCGAGATGCGCAGTTGAAGCAAGACTACAATAATCAATTTCTCCCGAGAGGGTTCGTCCATCCGGGATTTTTTCCTTCAGGGATGTACCCTCCAAAAGAGGGCGAAGAAGGAAGGAATTTCCTTACTGCGCCATTTTATTTCAGCGCTGTGCAAGCTGCGGCGGCAGCCATGCAAGCAAACACATCCCAAAACGGACAACAGACTCAATATCCCCCCGTGCATTCAGCGGATGATTTCTTCAGGTTAAGGCATCATTTCATGGCGAATTCTGCAAATGTACATCCTCATCATCATCATCTACTGATGAGGCCAGGAGTTGTACCATTAGGGGATGTCTATTCTTGTATAAAGTGTGAGAAGATGTTTTCAACTCCTCATGGATTGGAGGTACATGCAAGAAGGTCACATAATGGCAAGAGGCCTTTCGCGTGCGAGCTGTGCAATAAGACTTTCGGGCATGAGATCAGCTTAAGTCAACACAGGTAAGAAAGTTTTCTTTATTTGTAAAATATAGACCGCTTTTATGCTAATAAGAGTAAATTTAGCTTTTACCTTGCGTCACCTTTAGGTAAGGTAGGTGTCTTTGCTCAAAAAATGATGAGTTTTTGATGAATAAGCACGTTTCACGGTCCCTGGAATATGATTTTACTATTTTTACAATGGTGTCTGTGTGTATGTGACGATCGCTTAGGATCGCGTAACTCCAATACCACAATTTCAAAAATTATAATAATTAATAAATAAAATAATACGCCGAAGGGTATGTGTTGGCTATATCAGATCTCTGAGAGATATGTTGAGTACTTCTAATTATTTCTCTTTTTCGTAAAACGGTTTCTCGTCTATTTTATTACTGAAGATGAGAACATAATTTTATGGTTAGCAGTCGTTTTTAGTTTTACGCACAACTGCATTTAAATTGTTTGTTTATATCTTTGTTACCATGGCGGAGACTGAAAAATTACATCCTACGGCCGGTAAAATAGCATATGTAGGCAGTACAGCAAAATCCCGACAACCCGACTTGTAAACAAAATGTGAAAAATGCTATTGGAAATATAATGAACACTCTTATTTTTAAATAATGTCAGTTTCGTTAAGGCTTCAACTAACTTTGATTAGAATTGCTTGAGGAATTTTAATTTCTACAGAAATTGCCTCCAAGCTCCACATTTAAAAAAAATCTGTTGTGGCCAGCACAAGACCTTTCGTTAATTTGATGTATTTTGTACAAATCCCATACCAAAAGTTCATTGGAAAAGATTCTATATATCCAGTAAAATTGTAACACGAACATAATACAATTTTTTACAGATTCTACAAATCCAATAAATTATAACATGAATATACATTACGTAACATTCTCTTTACAATCAAATAATATTACTACCAAGTTTATATTTCTACCCATTTTTGAATTATTGCCCCAAAAGTCAATATACCCCACATTTAGATAAAAACTTCAAAATTTTCAATAATCTAATTTTTATGTATCTAAATACTTCTCAATGTGCTGATTCTAAATTTGGAAACCGCAGGTCGATATCTCTTATCGTTTTCGAGATATTTAGATTCAAAGTTTTGCTCAAAACTACCCATTTTTGGGTAATAACCCAAAAATGGGTCGAGACATGAATTTGACGACAACACCAATTGATTTTACGGGCAAAATTACATAAGTACACCAATTTTCAGAATTTTTGAACACTGCATACAATCTCTAAAGCAAAATAACTAAAAATGGCCAAAAATCGAAAAAATCTAAGGTGTACCCCTTACGATTTTTTCAGATTTTGGCCATTTTCAGGGGTTTTCAAACTTTTATTCATAAAAAATGAACCGGTTGGACAAAAATCATGAAAATTGGTATACTTATGTATTTTTGTCCGTAGAATCGAATGGTGTTGTTACCGAAGTCATATTTCGACCCATTTTTGCGTTAATACCGAAAAATGGGCAGTTTTGAGAAAAATTTTAAATCTAAATATCTCGAGAACGAAACGAGATATCGACCTGCGGTTTCCAAATTTGGAATCAGCGCATTGAAAAGTATTTAGAAACATACAAAATTAGATTTTTGAAAATTTTGAAGTTTTTATCTAAATGTAGGGTATATTGACTTTTGGGGCAATAATTCAAAAATGGATAGAGATATAAACTTGTTAGTTACATTATTTGATTGTAAAGAGAATGTTACGTAAGCGTACGTATTTTTAGAGTATTTGAACAACTGTGTAAATTTTTAGAAATAAAAGTATTAAAATAAAAATCTATAAATCCTATAAAAAAGTTCCTTGGAAAAGATTCTATAAATCCAATAAAATTATAACACGAACACGTACTATTTTTTACAAATTCCATACAAAAAGTTCCTATGAAAAGATTCTATAAACCCAATAAAATTATCGCATCTTCTTCCCTCAGTTCTTCCTCTCTCAAGTCTACTGCGATACAGTCCTTCCATCTTCTCTTTTGCCTTTCTCGTGCTCCCGGCATTCGGATAATATACTTGCCATATTTGATTTTGCACTTGACACTGACATTTGTCAATTAGATTTTTTTGCAAATATCAGATGTTTCCACGATAAATAGCAAAGCTGACTGATTTTTGAAAGTTAATCATTTTATAATGCTTTGACTCTATATCTATTGAATATGAAGGAAAATGTATAGTCAAACCGTATAGAGAAGAGCATTTTCTTTAATATTTATAAAACATAAAATGTCAAAAAATAATATTTAACTGCGTTTTTTTTAAGAAAAACTGTTAAAAACTTCAAATAAAGGTGCTTCCGGTGGATGAATTATAACCAAAAGTTAATCAGCTCTTCATATGGATGTAAAGAAGAGGAATACGAAAGAATTATAATTTTTAGAGTCGTAGTATTAGAGTTATCGTCGGAGAAAAATTTGTCATACACGAATACACACACACACGGAATACGAAAGAATTATAATTTTTAGAGTCGTAGTATTAGAGTTATCGTCGGAGAAAAATTTGTCATACACGAATACACACACACACGGATACACATACACACACATACATACAGACATCATCTTAAAAATAGTAAATTCGTATTCTAGGAACCCTCAAATGTGCTTATTCATTAAAAACTCACCAACGATTTTTTTGACCAAAGACAATACCTTCCTTACCTAAAGGTAACGGAAGGTAAAAAATCACATATATAAATATTTAGCAATGCAACGCAACGCTTTTGTTTTGTGGCACGAAAAATTTTTACATAACAACAAGCTTTAAATGTATTTAAAAACATTTCATTTGATTGCAAGAAAGAAAAGGTTTACACAAATAGATGAAAAAAGCCCTCCGCTACACGTCGGTCTTCAAATTTCGTCCGCAGGCGTAAACCTTTTCTTTCGACCCTACATAAATAACTACATATTATTTTAAAGTAATTTCACGACGATTGTATGTTTTATGTTATTTATTATTGTCTTATATATGTATCCATGTTTTACAATCTACAAATTTTCACCTCCTGAAGAAGACACATGATGTGTCGAAACCGGTAGAGGCGGAAAATATATTTAATATTGACTGAAATCCAGTAATTTTTCTTTCCTTCTTCACAGATGATATTTCGATTATTTTGCGGAAAAACTGTAAATCTTTTCCTTTTCTATTTCCAGAGCTGTCCACAACGTAGAAAAGGTCTTCGAATGTAAGCAATGCGGCAAATCTTTCAAGAGATCATCCACATTATCAACGCATCTTCTTATTCATTCAGATACCCGACCATACCCCTGCCAATTCTGCGGGAAACGGTTCCACCAAAAATCAGACATGAAGAAGCACACCTACATTCACACAGGTAGGATTTGTAAACTATAACTATACAGTAGTGATTCAACAATAGTCGTAGGTAGCTTTTTAATTAATATTCAAAATTATTAATGATTAGTTTGACAATTATTTATGAATAGGTGATTAATATTTTCACAATTGATTGCGGAAAAATTGTTACGAACAACTAGTATTAGCATTGTCAACGCGAAATTAATAATTAATTGATGTAATATTTTGATCCCGGTAATTCTGGAAACTATTTAATAGTAAAAATACTCTAAAATATAATTATGTACTGTTGTACTGTATGATATTTTTGAATCACCAATCATGGATTTATGTACACAATTACGGAAAATTATTATTATTAATAATAATAGAGATATCAATTAAATGTAAATTTGTATTTGTTGAAGCTTATTTATTTTAATAATATTGATTTGGAAGATCAGTTCACATGAAAAACAATAGTTCTTGGAACTGGAAATTTTCGTACCGCACTGATCTGTATTTTTTCATATTTTATTGGATCTAGAGTCAATATTGAGTTATTTATTATATTTATCATATATTAACTAAGCTGAAAGATAGCCGGAAATACGGTAGTGATAACTGCGGCTCGGTGAGTCTGGTTAGAAAGGGTAAGAGGTGATAGCTGTTTACAAGCTCTAAGTAGATAGAGGCGTGGCAATAAAATAACGAGATTCTTTTTGACATCCCTGTAAATTTGCAACATTGCAGGGTGTCATATTAATTTGTCATCTTCCCTTCATCCATGGTTATAATTAGGCAAACCGTTCGGCAGTAGCCCTTGATTGATCACTTTCTTTTACTCCATCGGAATCATGTTAGCGTCATTATGAATTTCTGTGTGAAACTTGAGAAATCCGCTACAGAAACGTACGATTTCTTGAAGAAAGTTTATGGTGATTAGTGACTCAAGAATTCGAGAAGATTAGAAGGCTTAAACAGGAAAAAAAGAGTTCGGAGACAATTAGTGTCTCCGTCGTGCAGGAACATCGTTTTTTCGAAATCCGAATGACTGGTCACTTGGATTGGGTGCCTGAGAGGTGTTTTGTTAACCAAATATACTACAAGGAGGTTTTGATAACCTTCATTCACGGGTGAGCAGAAAAACGTCTGAAATGTGAAAAATCGGCTGATGGATTCTCTAGGAAGACAAAGCGCCGAAACACAACGCCCTGTCTATCAAGAAATTTTTGATGAAACACAAAATCACCCTATTTATACATCAACTGTGCTTACCTGACCTAGTAACTTTATTCCCAAAATTAAAGGGAACCAAATGAGCCGGTTTCACATTTTTTTAAATGTATTTTAAATGAAATTTTACACAATATTTACAGTAATAAGAAACATAATAATAACTTATTATTTTAGTAAATATTTAAATAAAAAGATCGGCGCCAGAAATAGACATGAAAACCAACCCCGCCATTTCTGTGACGTCAGAGTACATACAGTACGTCATTCATAGTCAATAGGCTCAACTTGTCGCCCTAGGGCCAACATGTCTTTTTCTTCTATCAAAGACTTTTTGTTATAATTCTGGACAAGATTTGGGCATTCACAAAAATGTGTAACTAATATTAAAGAAATTTATACACCGTTTAATCAAATTTTATGTAACTGCTGAAGATGAACAAATAAATATCCGAAACGTCCTATTTTTTTAAATAAAGATATTTATGACTGTTAGTCATAATTATTGGAACCTGTTGTTTCTTTTATTGAAACTTTTACAATTTTCCCGAATCATCCATTTCTACCCAATAGGAAAACAGTTTACGTTATTTATATAAATAAAAGTAGGTGATAGTTTGTCACATGTTAAGCTGTATATACTTTGACGTCAAATTCTGTTTCAAATTTCGTTACTTTTTCAAAATATTACACATATTTCAATATTTAATTATAAAATATCTAATGGATATTTCGTGATATTTTCAAATTTGAGGCTCTACAATATTTTTTTTTTAAAATAGTGCTTAGGCTGTGTCCGATATTGGACTTTTATCACCCTAATATATAAATCCTAAATTTATATGCCCTAAATCTAGTGATTATTTAGGATTTTAGGTATTAGATTTTAGGGTTTTGCAGGAGTACACTATGCCTTCAAGTTGACGCGCACTAATTAAACAAATCATGTTCGTTGCTATAATTTGAACAAAACGTCAAATTTACTGTCAAAGAATAGCTTCTTAGCTTCTATTGTATGAAATATAATATTAACATTTACTCTCAAGCATCAAATTTTTGTTGTTCTAAAGTGTTGCCATACAAATCAATGGATATCACTAGTGTGCCATTCGGAGTTGTATTTATGTGAAGAAGACCTAAATCCTAAATTCTAATGCCCGGTTTCTCCACAGCAACTTAAGTTGTTGATTATTAAAGTGCTACTTAATTGTAAGTAGGCCTTATATCGCAATTGCGTTGCACCAGCAAATTTAAATGCGAACTTAACTTATGTCACAAATTACATTGGCAACAGTGTAATGCTGCTCTATGATTGGTCAATTTCAAATTTAGTGATTTAAAATAAAACATCATCTGTCAAACATCAAAGCTGTCATTGTGTTTTTCAGGATTTATGTTTGTATTCATTCAACAATATTCGATATGGATTTACAGGATTTCCCTAATTTTGACGACGTTAACGTCGTGGATACTATGAAGGAAATTGATATTGTCTAAAATGGTAGAACTCCGCGACAAATAAGTAACAGAATTGTTTTGTTCTAAATATATTATATATTACATTTTTAATATTTTTATGTGGACCACCACCAGTCGTATAAACGGAAGCCTTTTTCTTCGATGTCGTCTTCCTTTTATCAGTCTTCCTATTTGCACACATTTTATTGCCAATGCTGCGGCAATTAATTTCCAGGTGTTATCACTTTGGACATAGACATCGCAATGATGTTTTTTATTTTCAATATTCTCTTTAAATCTTTGTTACTACAATCTCACAGAGAAATTTTCTTCTTCTTTGCTATAATTTATTCGTTTCTTCTTCATATATGTCAACTGACATATGACACATAACCACTTAAGTCACCGTTTTTTTCGACTTACATATAAGTGCTACTTACGTCTCACACTTTGACATTTTTGCATGGTGCAACGGTTTAAGGTGAAACTTAGGAATAAGTAACGACTTAAGTCCTAAATTGCTCTGGAGAAACCGGGCATTACTGCCAAAATGCGACATCGGACACAGCCTAAGAAGTCATTTAAAAATTCATGCAACCGTCCTATTATGCTCACCTGATTTAGTGACTTTTTCCCGAAATTTAAATCTGCATTAAAGGGAACCAAATTCCAGTCCGAGTTGCAGTTATAGAAAAACCGACAGAGCGTGTGAGCAACCTAACAAAAAGGTCTGCATGCATTGCTTCTAACAATGGAATATTTGCATGGAGCGGGGTAGGGTTCGAAGAGGACCTACATATGGTAATAATTGTTTGACGTATTTTTTTTTGGATAGTCAATATTCTAAGATCAATCCACACATCGTATGAACTCAGTGAAACGAAATATATTCGGGTAGGCCCACTGTATCGATTTTGGATCTTCGATTACATTTAATAATTTATTTACGCATTAATTAATTATCAAATTCCTCTAACTATGTCGTGATCAGATGCCCTATCTCCTTTATTTTAGCACCGGCGCAATTCTTAAATAAATAATTCGTTCTCCCTTGATTCTAGTGTTTGTAAGGTACAGTACAATGAACTAGCGGCTCAGCTATATAGCAGAGCAGTTGTTGGGCTCGAGGTAGGGTTTTAAACGGCCCGTCTCATAGACGTATATGAATTTATGATCGCATTAAAGTCTTGAGGTATTACAGTGTGAAGTTATTAATTGTCGGAACTGAGTGCCAAGTGAATTATTCACTAATTAGTGTGAAGTTGCCGAGAGGGAAGACGGAGGGTTAATGTTACACTGTACGGGGATTACAGACCGCAAAGATGGGAACAGACAACAGACAATACCGACACAATCTTACATGGAATTATTCAGTTAATAAATATATACCGTCTTTTACCCATAGCTACATTTTTTATGTATGGTACAATATTGAATTTGTAGTTATTTTTCATTCACTCTTCCTACACTCTTGTATATCAGTAGTGATAGCACGCACTTTAGAATTCTATCATAGAAAGCAGGCAAATACGATTTTACTTTTACGAATCGTGGTAGTATGCACTTTAGAATTCTATATTCGATTTTTGATTCGGAAATTTTTGGATTTCTTACTATTAAAATAAAAAATATTATGACAGTTATATATAATAAATGTATAAATTATATGTAAATTGGCTTTGAATAGAATTGTAGCAAAATAATGACATTACTTTGACACTTTCGCCTCGAGTCGTACGCTTGCAGGCGAATATTTTGATATACGCATGCTACCAAATTTTCGCTTCGTGGCGAAAAGTGAAAACAAATGTCTCTTTTGACAGTGCGTGCTACCACTACAGGTATGATTGGACATACTAGAATTAGACCGTGCGTTTCTGTGAATTTTCCATTTTGACAGTCCTAAAGAAAAACCTGAAACACTTGGTTATTTGTTTATTTAACAAGGCAAAAAAGTAGCGTTTTAAGGACGAAGCGAAGCCGAATCTTTGAATTTAGTCTAGGCCCTATGCAGCGAATCTGTATTCACTGATTGTGTAAAATTATTAATATTAATTTTATAATTATTTTAAATGTTATTTCTATCAGATCTGTCATCATTTGGTATAGGGTGGTATGTAAAAACAAATTTTAATGATTTTATTGACAGTGAAATACTTTATTCACGAGTTGCATAAATAATTTTTTTATGTCCGCAAATTAAATTGAAATATTAATGAATGGCACAAAAATATGTTTTATTTTAAAGTAACATTACAAGTATATATTTTGCAACAATAGTATTAAATGTTAAATGCATTATGAGAATTTGAAAAGAAGATAGACTATTACTTGAACTTTCTTCAAAGCGAATGGTTGAAGAATGAAAGTTATGATACGTTTTTCACGCTTATTGTAAAAAAATCTTTCCGTCAACTCTATGTATTTTGTATAAATCCCATACGAAAAGTTCCTTGGGAAAGATTCTATAAATCCAATAAAATCATAACATGAACATACACTATGCAAATTGCACCTGACACTGACATCTGTCAATTAGAATTATTTGAATATATCAGCTGTTCCCATGATTATAGCAAAGCTGGCTGATTTATGAAAGTTAATCTCTTTATAACTCTTTAACTCTATATCTATTGAATATGAAGGAAAATGTATAATCAAACCGTATAAACAATAAGATATTCTTTCATACATGTCAAAAAAGGCATTTAACTACGTTTTTTCAAGAAAAACTGATAAGAACTTTAAATAAGGGAACTTCCGATTGACCAATTATAACCAAAATCTAATTAGCTCTTCATATGGATGTAAAGAATAGTAACACGAAAGAATTATAATTTTTACACACACACACACACACACACACACACACACACACACACACACACACACACACAGATGCACTCACACACATACAGACATAATAGTAAAATTAGTAAAATCGTATTCTAGGGACTCTAAAACGTGTTTATTCATTAAAAATTCACCATCAAATTTTTTGACCAAAGACAATACATTCCTTATCTAAGGGTGACTGCACATTTTTGCGTTTCAACAATGGCTGCTTGTTTTAGAAAATTATAACAAAAATTGAAAAACAAAATTTCAAAAATCATGGGGTCCCGTGGCCGCGTGCCTGAGTGTCCGGTCGCGAACCTGGGGGAACCGGGTTCGATCCTGACCGACGCCAAATATTTCCAATTTTAAATGGCACAATGGCCAGCAATGAGTGCCCGTGAGGTGACGCCTGGTAAGCGCTCGCACGGTACAAATATGTCATCATCATTACCGATGTCTGCGATAAAGCAGATTGTGGCACACTCAGAAATGGGTAATATGCCGTGATGATATATTTTATTTATTTATTTAAAAACATTTTTATTGAAGGTATATATTTCCTACTTCCATCCATGGTTATAATTTTTCGTGGAAAAATGTGACAACTGGCATATTTAGAACAGGGATGTGTTAGTCTTTATTATAATTTGGCTTTCGTATACATATAATTATCCTATTTCGACCCTCATCTTGACTTACAACCCTCAAAGCCACATGATGTAAGAACACTCCTGGAATATATAAGATTCCAACCATAATCCCTTGATGGCAGTGAAGCAGTGCATAACTACGACGCCAGAACACAGTTTATAGCCAGTGCTCGGCAGATAAAGAAGATTTCTACATAAACTGTGACTCGTACTCATCAAAAGTAATGACACTACAGTGCTTTTAAACATTTTCGACATCGCCATTACTATAATTCCCTATATAATTTCAAGATTTTTTATATTATCCAAACTAGTTAATAAGTATGTATAGTAGAGTCCAATATAAATGTTAAAAAAAGTAAAAAAGGGAGAATACAACTTGTTGTAGCGTGTGAGTATGGGTGTACATAGGTGAAACAAAAGTTGAGATTCTACGAGCTTTGCTTTACGACTCTTGTGTCATCCACAAGGCCAAAGTTGGGCTTTAGTGCTTTCATAATGTCGGAATGAATATTTCAAGAAAGCTCTACCGCCGCACGGGTATTTCAGAAAGCTTTTTTACGGAGACAATGATTTTTTACTCCAATCTTACTCATAGATTAATAATTTATCGACGGAATGAATATATTATACCGCTTTTTAGCCGACATGTCTGCAGTACTTGACGTGTAGTTATTTTCATATGAATTTTTACCACTGCGGTTATCAGGGCATTTTTTGCAAACTGAATCTTTTAAAGTTAGTAAATTATACACAAACGAATTATAAAAAAAATTGTAAAAGGAAGCTTAACTTGATTTAACTAATTATCAGAAGTAATATCACAAGACCTGATTTTATCGATAAATTTTTATTTTGCACGATTTTTTTTTGCTTAGCAACAAACACGAAAGCAAACTGCATGGTAAATCCCGACTCCGAAGGAGGAGTGGTTTTACGTGATGTCAGTTTGCTTGAGTGATTTTGCTTAAAAGCAAAAAAAATGAGTACTTAAAAATAAAAGTTTATCTGAGAAAATCTGAGAGGTCGTGTGGTATTTGGTGAGATAAATTCCAAAAACTTGACACATTAATTGTCACACTGACAGTTATAAACAATATCGGTATAATACTGTTCCCATTGGTTGAATTTTTAAGTGTTTTGCATCATGATTGGTTAAAAACTAGTCGTTGGAATTTATCCGCCTAATACCAGTTTAGGAATAGAATTTTTCATAGGAATTTTTTACATGTTTAATACAATCAGTAACTGTAAAAGTTTACAATATTTTTTTAAAAAATGATACAAAGCTTTTCACAATAAATGATGTTTATAATATTTATGAAAAATAAAATAAAATTGGCGAGAGGTTTTGTGCTGGATACAACAGATCTTTACCTCTTGCTCCAGATCAAGTATACGTTAGCATATATAATCAATGCTTTCGTTAAGAGGTATTGGATTCATGCTAAAAATCGCATATCCAGATTGTAGTGAATAAGCACGTTTTAAGGATACTAGAATCCGATTTTAACATTTTTACAATAATGTGTGTGTGTGTGTGTGTGTTTGTGTGTGTATGTGTGTGTGTATGTGGATGTTGGAGGGACCAATTTAACTACGTATTCCTTAATCTTACATTAATGAGCTGCAATGGTTTTGGTAACAATTGGACTACTTGGCATCTTAAAACAAATTACTAAATATTATTTTTGGAAATTTATGTTATTACAAATATTAAATAATATAAAATTCTCTATCCGATACATTTAACATTTTTATTATATCTTCTATAGATTTAGAGATAGAGAATTATAAATATATAAAATAATTCGTTGTAGTCAGTCATTAAAAATTACTTGTTTGACATTTGGATAGACTGCTAGATTAAATTTATTTTAAAAATTTAACAGTGCAGACACTAAGATTTTATTTTTTTCTGTGTAAACCGTAACAGATATCACAAATTACACAGAGAGACAAAAGTTTACTATTGAATGTATCTTTCTGAAGAAAAATAATTTCACGTTTTCGGCATTGCCACTAAAAAGTTACGGTCTAATTAATGTTGGGAGACCTAAGTTTCATACACTAGTGGTTCACTAATAATAACAAGTATTACCTTAAAAGATGACCTATAACCATATAAACTGTCATACCAAATTTCATCCAAATCGAATAAAGCGTCCGATTATTATAAGCAAAATAAATTTTTTTTCGAAGAACTTTGAAGCAGATTTCTTGCTAAACGGTACACTTTCCGGTAGAAGCAAGTTTGGTTAAATCGTCTTATTTTAGCCTCAGGAATCTGTGGTTAAGCCATGTCCCCCTATTTAAGAGACACCTGTATATATGTACTTTTCTCAAGATTTTATTCTGTTAAGACTTATGGCAAACGTAGTGTGTTTTGCTGCAATTATCAGAAAGTGTCATTTATGTGATTAGGCGTGAATCAGAGGACACGAGAGCGGGGGAGAGTTTCCTCTTCCTCTCATACGCTGTGAATTTCAATGGCAATGGCAGTGCGTTATTGTGTTAAACAATTAACACAAACTGTGTAATAGTCCGGTTTACTCTAACTATGTGTCGTCAACATCAACGCCCATTTTACGCGCTTTGTATGGTTTGGTTAATAAGTCGAGTGGGTGCCCAGTCGCCAGCCACTGTTTTTGGTAATGGTTATTGCTCCAGAACACCAAGAGGGTTTAAATTGTTTAATTATGGAAGCAGACAAAGGCAGGAACATTGATTTTCAATCTAGGATAATCACAACGGCAACAAAAAAGTAACAACATAAGGATAACACATACTTGCAGAAGGTATTGCCATTGTACTTCAGAAGTAATTTCTTTTTGTGTTTCTGATACTGTAAAGCTGTATTCTCTTTGGTTAAAATATCAGTTCGTCTCAGTTCATTTCAGATAAACTCAGTATAAAAATTTTTCTAAATAATTTTATTTTAAATTTATGTTATTACAAATATTAAAGAATATAAAATTCTCGATCCGATACATTTAAAAATTTTATTATATCTTCTATAGATATGTCCATATTCATAAACACTTGTAAACGGTTCGTTATAATTTTTGACAATTAGAATCAAACTTGACAAATAAAATTTCGTTTTTTCTTTCAATGTCGACTGTTTTTATTGGATAAAAATGGGGTCATGCCACATTTTCTGTTTATTTTTTTCCTGGAAGTCTACCGGTCACAGTATATGTAAATAATATTTTCACGCCATTTGTGTGCATTGTTTTGTAGATATAATTTTTTTTAAATGAGGTCAATTTCAAATCTCATTGAGGTCACGTGAGCACATACGTCATGTATCTGAACGATTCCAGTTCACCCTGGCGGATAAAATGTAAATTAAGATTGTTTATAAAGTTTTTTTGGGTTTTTTTAATAAATTGTTTCCACTAGTTGTAACTGCACAGTTCTTCTTCACCATGTTTTATCATTATTATCATTATAAATATACAATTATTGCACATTTATGTATTAAATTATATATCAAGTACACAAACCTGCATTTAAAAATATTAATTCTCTAATGAAATAAATAAACCTTTATGAAACAAAAAAGATTGAATAGAGCGCACTTTTCCTCTGACAGCTTTATAAATATTTGGTTAGTTTACTCTGATCTTACGTTTAATTTCGCCTTTGAAGTTTGTGACATTGTGACCTTCATGTACGTGTGACTGGTGTCGTTGTGTGAGTAGCCGATACATGACGTCACAGAAAATCGTAGCGCGAATATCTTTTAAGTAAATTATGACTGAAAAGTATTATATTTTGGGATGTTCTATGTTGCAATATGGATAATAAATGTCATAGATTCTATTTTTATAAAAATATTAGCAACATTTTTTTTTTGGCATGACCCCATTATAACGACCCGTTTAAAATTTTTACGAGTGTTTATGAATGCGGGCATTAGAGGTAGAGAAATATAAGAATATAAAATAATCTGTTGTAATGAATCTCACAGCCCAAAAGCTTCATGGAAACCAGTTGCAAAATTAAAATGTTTGTAATTGACAGATAAATGACAGTGTCAACATTTAATAACTGAATGATTTTTCTGGGAAGTACATTTAATATTTCTTATTTTATCATTAATTAAATATTTAATATTATAAATATAGCTGCCGCACTTTAAGTTGACAGTGTCACTGACCTTAAAAACAGAGAACCTAAAATTCGTACCTGGAAAAGTCGAAATGTAGTAGTAACTATAATATGATATTGTTAGACAGACGACGCACATCATTAACCTGAAAAAACCTTATAAAATGAAATATAACTTGTAGAAATTATTGGCCGTTATTTATTTTTAAAAGAAAGAATAGAAAAAAATACTATTATCAAGGTAACGTATTTATTAATGAAATTTAGAATTATTTCTGCCAATCCCTATTCTTTTTACGAAATATAAAATTATTTGAAATAATTATAGTTGATCTTCATACCAAACGTTGGAATGGCCGTATTTTGCTCATTTTGAATTTTATATCGATCGAATATCGATCCTGTCACTTGATTGTCAGTTTTATCTGCGTTAAGTATTTGTGACTTATATTTACTTGTTTGTTTTAATAAGGAATATACTACAATACATCCATACTCATGCTTAAAGCTTTAACAAAGAAATATCAGAAGGTAACTATGAATGTTGTAAACTATTTCGAACGGGAATTGGCCAACGGTGGGTCACTGATTATGTTGAAAGCCATGCGAGAGGTAATTTTTCTCAAATATTTCTTTTCTTATCAAACTTTAGTTGAATTATGTATTTTTAGAGATAGTGATTCTGTCGAGACGAGACAGAAATGTAAAATATATTTTACGAGATGAGATATACTTGCCGAGATCTCAATGCTCGAAGTTATATTTGCAAACTTGTGAAATTTAACATATTTTTAGTAATATCTGTCTCTATTTACCTATGGCATTTTTGAACAAAAGATAATAAAATATTTGACATTTTATCTGTCAGAATTTCTTAAGCGTGCATTACACGATGAAGTTTTTCTTTTCAAGTGACTTGAAGAGTTTTCTCTCTCGCACAATGACATGAGTGCAAGAGATACAAATGAATATACTTTTAACGAAAAACTTTTAAAGAAAAACTGGAACATGCGCTACTTTTTCTTAAAAGTCCCTACAAATTTTAACTGTCAAATGTCATTTGGGTTCATATTTTTGATGTATACAAGTAGTGTTATAAGTGATCGCTATTAAATTGAAAAATAGCAAAATGGGATAGAGAAGTAATTGAAATCTTAATGTAAATATAACTTCAATTTTGACACTTGGATATTTTAATTCACGCAAAACTTGCCCGTATAAATATACTTGTAGTTGTAAGGTCATTTATAAAGAAACTTTTCAAGTCACTTGAAAATAAAAACTTCATAGTGTAATCTAGGCTTTAGCTAAGATTTTTAGCGTTATTTTCTTTTTAATGTTTTATAACAGATTAGAAAATGCTACATAAATATTAAATTAATAAAATTATAAAATAATAAAATTTGCACAAATTTAAAATTATATCTCATTTTGATAGATAAAACGATAAATATTTATTTTTTTGTTCAAATTACTATTAATACAAAATTGTATAAATTTAATAATTAGTTTATGGGACCAAAATATACATATTAAATTTCCGTCGAGAAATCTCGGCCGAGACGAGACTCTATTAAACGAAACGAGACATAATTTTATGAATTTGAAACGAGTCCAGACTAGACAATGAATTTCTCGTCTTGTCTCGTCTCGTCTCGACCGAATCACTATTTAGAGAGCAGAAGATGCCCTGCAAATAAGTAAATCAGTTGTAAAGTAGTATACAGGCCGTATCCCACGATGAAAAATACAAGCAACTTGAGTTGCCGATATCGGCAATATGACGATTATTCTATTCCACGGAATATGTGTTCCCTTAAAATCTAGGGAAATACTTTGCTTAAAGTTTGTACCAGATATAAGGAAATTTTGTTATTTGATCTTTAACATCCCATAAAACTGGGCAATTTTTCATGAGGTTGATCAGTTCCTCTTCCACATGTTTATTATTTAAAATATCAGTCTTCATTGTATGTACTTAATATGCGAGCACACATATTGTTGACAAATAAAAGTATGATTTTGACAAGAATGACGCCTGCGTGATCATACGATGCTTCAAATATAAGTTATTTTTGGTCTCTGCATGCTGCATCTGTGATCTAGCGCATGCGCTCAAGCGAGTTGCTCCTAGAAAGTTGCCGTTATCGAAAAAGTTTAGCTGCATACATCTAAACTAATTGCAGCTTAAAAGTTGCCTAGCACACGGCGTTTTGTCACACATACGAGCAACTGTTGCCGTTAACTGCAATAAATTGCCGATAAGTTGTATCGTGGGATACAGGCTTTAGACATCTTTATTTTAGTCATCTTTACTATAATGTTACAGTTGAAAATAATCTCATTTGGCTTTTCGTCTACTGGTTAATAATTAAATACCTTACTTTTGTTCAAAAATATAATTAAGTAAAAACCATCTAGAAAAAAATTCCGTTGTTTAAACCCCCCGTTTCATGGCGGATTGTCACCGATTCGCGTTTTGGGGCATCCTCCCGTCCCCGGTCCCAATTACCAAACGTCGCGCTGTAGTTTCATTTCGCCCGCTTCCCGTAGGATTTTTATAAGGTTAATTACTGGAGCTGGCGGGCACGTACGCCCTCTCCCTGCTTCCCCCCACCCCACCCTGCAGAGCGTGATGTTCTTTTTGCCTGCTGTTGTTTTTTCTCGCGTCTTTTTGCCTTCTCTCTCAGCAATTCCACTGAGATGTTAAACGTCACATGGCGAGATTGTCTCAGTGCGTGATGAGGAAGAATTTTAGGGGAATTAGGGAATATTACCCCAAAGTCATGAGCGATATATGAAAGAAGATTTTGGTGGATATGATTTTCGCTCTGTTTTAGACGCATTGCACAATATGTCCCAGAGATTAGGGAAAAAATTACTCGAGCTTTGGCCCGGCCCGGCCCGAAGCCCGCCTCGATTTCGAGTCGATCATCGAGTCGGGTCGAAGATATTTTTTATCGGGACGAATCGGGCTAATCATTTGCAAAAGTTGAGGCAAGTCGGATTTTTGATTTTGACTTGACCCAAAAATTCAAGCTTTTCGGGCCGGCCCGAAAAAACTCATAGTTCAATCAAATGCACAGTTTCCTTAATATTTTAATGAAAATGGATGAAGTTGAAAAGGGTCAAAATGATTTAATAACAACATACTTCACATCTTAATCATAAAAATGTTATTTTACTTCAATAATTCAAGGTTATTCATTATAAAGCATAATAATGCTATTGTCACGTTGTTATTATTACTATTGTTACTATTCGTATACTTAAATAAAAGTGATTTTTATTTCTACTATAATGATTTCTTGTCTTACTTTTGAGTAGAAATAAAGTTAGATAAAAATCCTTATGTAAATGATATCTTTTTGTATAAGATTTGTGAAACAGTTTAAATATTCGAGCGCCTTTAGGAAATAAAGTGTTAAATACTCGTAAGTCTGTAATTTTTATAGCAAACTTACACTAGAAGTGTCTCTTTTTTTAACAACTTATGTTAACTAATGTCGAAAGTTATAAGGATGTATATGAATGTTTTATAAATTTGGCACGAAAAAAGTTAAACATTTCGCCTCACATAAAAATCAAAATTAGGAATGTCGGATGCACCCAATTTCGAGCTTTGGCCCGGCCCGGCCCGATTTCGAGTCAATTTTCGAGCTGGGCCAGCTAATTTTTTGTCGAGTCGATCTTCGAATCGGGCCGGCAATTTTTATTTTCGGGCTGAGTCGATCCAAACCTCAAAGCCCGGTCCGGCCCGGCCTGAATGCATCTCTACCCATTACTGGGTGTGCCAGTATCTACACCTGTAGACATCGGTAATGATGACGATATATTTTACCGTGTGGGCGCTTACCAAGGCGTCACCTCACGAGCACTCATAGCTGGGGTGGAGAGTGCACCACAGGGATCACTTTTGTGCGTATAAAGTCTGCACAGGCCGGGATCGAACCCGGATCACCAGATTGGCATCCGGACACTATACAATTGAACACGATTTGGAACCGAACCGGGCAATAAAATTCGGGTTCAGGGTTCAGCTCCGGTTCAGGTTTATTTTCAGTTCGAAGCGTCGACGTCTTCGGCATCTACGTTGCTGCCTGTGTTGACCGTTCGTAAAAATATGTCTTGCTTTGCACCATAAATTTCGAATCGCATTTTAATTATTTATGTATAACGACTGTTATTCAAAAAACATTAATACAATTTTCATTAGGTCGATCCGAACCTAAACCCAGTACCTGAACCCGGGACAAAACCGCAAAATTATTAATATTTGAACCAGAACATCACGCGAACCCATCTCTCAGAAAACAAATTAACCTGAAACTAAACCGAACCCAGATTTGGCGGTTCGATGCCCTGATTCAAACATTTATTAGACAGTCAACAACAAGTCTTCTTTTTAACCACTTCTCTTAAAATAAACAACCACAAAATCCATTGTATGATCCACTCATCCATTTGTTCATTTCTGCAACCTGCTACTATGTATTATCATCATACACCACACCATAAGATGAAGTGGTAGAGCATATGAAATAACATCCACACTATAATGCACTTGCACTTGATGCCTGGTGTGTGCAGAGTGAAAGTGCAAGTGTGGGACAGTGCAGCACATGTGGGGCACGGAGCAGCATGTGTCCTGGGGCTGTAATGCAATTACGCCTGCAAGTGGCCAGCAGCGTACGTCAAAGGGGCGCGAGGGATTCACTGTGCAAAGCGTGAGAAAGTGAGAGGGATAGAATATGAATCCTTTAGGAAAAAGAACAAATTATGACAGTTTGAGGTAAAGAGTTTTTAAAAAATGTAGGTAATTGCCTTTACTACATACAAGTGGCAATGAAAACGGGACACTCAAAATAACTTTTATTTTTTATTATTTTTTAATTTTCTTGATAAATAAATAAATATATCACAACGGCATATTATCCATTTCTGAGGGCCGGTTTTTCAATATCTGGTTAAAATATTAACTAAGAGTTAAATAAACAAAATGAACTGTCAAATGACATATTTATCATTGCTGTCAACAAAACGACGCAATATTCTTTACTTAACTAGTAGTTAAAATTTTAACCAGAGATTGAAAAACCGGCCCTGAGTGTGCCACAATATGCTTTATCACAGATATCGGTAATGATGATGAGATATTTGTACCGTGCGGGCGCTTATCAGGCGTCACCTCACGGGCACTCATTGCTGGCGTGGAGAGTGCTTAGTGGCTCATAAGCCACGGTATTTGGCATGATGGTAGCCTTTCCGGTTTAATCGGAAGTAACATTAACTTTCATATTTCATATGGGACACCCTATATATATTTTTAAATATTTGAAATTTAGGTATAACTATGAATTCAACGATTTGCTTGAATTGAATTTTTATTGAAGAAATAAACTACAAAAACGTAAGAGAAAATTATGAATAATTAACCTGCTAAGCCTATCAGGGAGGGTGTGAAAAAAGTTGAAATAATATTGAATTGTTTAAATAGTAAGTTATTTTTGTAAGATTCTATATTTTGTTACGCCCGGCAGTGCTTCTGATGATTTAGTAACTAAAATACATACCTACACATTTATTTATTGGTATTTTCTTTTTACGTTACTATTATTAATTTGAAATGACATTTATCTGTCAGTTATATACATTTGATACCTGAACTGTATAACTAAGGAATAGGGTCCTCCACTATATATTTTTTTATATTTTTTTACAAAACTTCATCTAAACTGTAAACTGAAAGTGACATGTAATTTTAGAAAGTCTTTATTGTTATTCGTTAAGCCGTAATAATTTTTTTAATTTTCTGTGACATAGATATAGAGATGATTTTGTTCTCAAACAGTGGATTTCGCTAATAATTGAAATCACATAAATTTATTGTTTTCAGCACTTATAAAATGTATAAATATGTTAAAATAACCCTTGTGAGCAATAATTGAAAATATGGGTGGACAATAAGTAATTTAATGTTATAATTAATAAAAATATTACGTATTTATTATAGTCCAGGATTTGATTACCACTGATAGCCTATGTTATTCAAAATATCTTTTACTTTCATACCAACGCTTGTAATCTGTCATGGCATCATTAATTTAAACTAGTATTATTTGGTTTATTTTTGTTGTTTTATTGTTGTTATTTTCTGCATTTATATACTTGCAAATGGATTCCGTATATAAAAAGGCGATAGCAGAAGGTTTGAAAATAGTAAGAATTTGGAATAGAATAAATGTGACGTAGATATAGAGATGAGGAAATGGTAACAAAAACTCGATTATTTTAGAAATTAATAACTACTTTTAAACTTTGTTAGTCCTTAATATACAGTTTTAAGGTCTAGTTTTAATATAACTGATCCTTGTTCTAATTTTTTACTACGGTGGAGGACCATATTGTGTTTATCTTTAAATTTTGGGATCCGGGATTTATAAAATACATTATTTTATATATTTATCTATGAAATATATAGAAAAAGTATGATGACGTACCTGTAGAAAATTTAATAATCTTTAATTTGTATGATAATATAAATCGCGAAAAATTACAATTAAAGGTATTTTTTGAAGAAAAACTATTCTGAGCTTCAAGTAAAGTACCATTTCCGGTTACCGGATTTACACCAAAATCTAATGGCTTCTTTCCGTATTAGATTAAATTAGAAATACAAGGTTTCAGAATTTTCTGAATGATAGTATTTGAGTTAGGGCGTTGAGAAATTCCATTCACACACACACACACACACACACACACACACACACACACATACACACACACCACACACATAATAATAATAATAATAATAATAATAATAATAATAATATTTATTTGCCCAACAGTATAACCATTAAGAGGACAAAACATTGACAAATATATTAGACGCATTTTATAATTAACAAATATTAAAAATATAATATAAATACAAGAAATAATAGTACATAGAAAATAATTTGATATTTTGGAAAAAGGTACCAATTTTAAGCAATAACAAAGTATTAAAGTGATACAGAATATACATCTATTTCTCTTGAAATATTGTTTGCATTCTTGCACATTATATAAACAGGTGATTTTAACATTAAATTAGTTCTTGTGAAAGGACAGTAGAAATCATTGTTGTTTATCGAAGCAATACGTGGTACAATTATGTTTACATATGCTAATAATTCTGAGCAGTCAATTTTATATTGCAATATCATCGTGAAAATGTTAAAATGCGATTCTAGAGACCTTAGAACGTGGTCATTTACCAAAATCTCGACATGCGATTATTATCCCTATGGACAGCGGGCGATAAAATAATCAACCTACATGATATAAGTTCCTCATTTTTTACTCGTTAAATAACGGTACTCGCATGTTTTCTATATCTACTTACAACTAACATATAAGCTGATATCTGATACCTGAGGAACCGAATGTTATTATTATTGATATTCTTGAATTGAAAATACAAGATATAAGCTTCAAAAAAAGTAAAATTGTGATTAGACGTAATTACATTTTCTGAAGCACAAATTCCAAAAAAAAAAAAAATTTAATATAAACTGACAGGAAATTTACAGTCCTTGTCCATGGAAAACAACAAAGCATCTGAGATATTAAACAAGAAGAATTCCTGTAATGACTTGGCATAAAACTGTCCATCACAAAACAATTAAACGTGACAAACAAGCAGGCGAATTAGAAAAATCATTCCGGAAAGAAAAAACAAATGAAAGTATAAAGCCAGACCAGGAGAGGGGTGTGACCCTCTGGAGGCAGAAATTATGCGTCCCGGCCGTTTGGAAAGGCACCTCATAATTATACTCCCAGGCAATTAAGAAAAACTCCAATTTTTCTAATTGCCAGTTTGCTTTCATGAAAAATTCACTAACGCCCTGATGTCGCCCTCTGAATGCGAATAACTGGATTTTGGCAACGTCAAAAACAAGATTTCCGAATGAAAAAACGCTTAGGGGCTGCTCATCAAATTAGAAAAAAAAGTAAAGATTACTATTCATTTAGCCACAAAATGGGTGGTAGGTATAGAATTATTGTAACTGATAATTTTAAGGCTGTATCCGATGTTGCACTTTTATCACCCTAATATCTAAATCCTACATTTATCTACCCTAAATCTTGTGATTATTTAGTATTTTAGGAATTAGGTTTTAGGGTTTTGCAGGAGCACACTATGCCTTGAAGTTGACGCACACTAATTAAACAAATCATGTTCGTTGCTATAATTTGTACAAAACGTCAAATTTACTGTCAAAGAATAGCTTCTATTTTATGATATATAATATTACCATTTACTCTCAAGCACCAAATTGAATCGAATTGTATAATTCATTTTTACTGTTCTAAAGCCTTGCCATACAAACCAATGGATACCACTAGTGTGCCATTCGAAGTTGTATTTATGTGAAGAAGATCTAAATCCTAAATACTAAATGCTAAAATGCGACATCGGACACAGCCTTAGTGTCTCTAATTTGGATAAACATGTAAGACGAACAGAAATTTTTGAAGGGTAAAAAAACAAATAAATTCTTTATTTTAATCTAACACTGACTACTGTATATGTCATTAATTAATGTAATAACCATACGGCGCTAAAGCCTTAATAGTGAAAATTGAAATAACATTTTAGACCATATAGAATTATTAATATTCACATTAATGGCCGTGTTCTGTACAAAACTGTAAATCTTACAAATCTGTAAAACCCTGGTTTTATTAAGGACAGGACAGGAAAACAGAATGTTCATCACATATGTTATTTATCGTGAGTATTTTTTAAACATTGGGTTTGTCATATCCATGGTTACGACTTGATATTTGATTGACAGCAATATATTTGCCAGATCCATTTAAAATGAAACATAGGGAACGAATTTGACATTTGATAAGAAGTCAATAGAAGTAATTTTGTTTAAATAATTATACCTTCATTCTAAATTAAAATTAGTTGTAGAAAAAATATAGTATGCACCTTATGCCCGAGTGGTTTTCTGACTCGGCTACTTACAATATTTAAATATAATACTTCTGTCAAATTCATTCCCCATGTGTCATTTTAAATGAGACAGACAAATACATTGCTGTCAATCAAATGTCAAATCAAAACTTATAGGAAAATTCAACGGTTATCTGTCATATTGACAAGATGTCATTAGAGGTTAATTATGTTTAAATAATTATACCTGTTTTCTAAAAATTAAATTTAGATGTAGAAAAAATACTGTGTGCATCTTGTGCCCGAAATATGTTTAGTGCTCTCGAGTGGTTTTCTGACTGCGCTAAATTTCTAACAATATTTAAATATAATACTTCTGTCAGATTCGTTCCCTATGTTTCATTTTAAATGGAACGGGCAAATGCATTGCTGTCAATCAAATATCAAGTCGTAACCTTGGATATGACAAACGCAATGTTTCAAGTGAAAAAATACTCACGGTATATAAATAAAGGAAGTCGAAAGTTTGTAACATGTTAAGCTGTATTCTGTTTGAGATAACGTGCCATTTCCAAATATAACACAAATTGCAATAACAAGATAAAATAAGAATTATAGTGCAAACGCGACTTAAAAATTTTACGTAATAAGCGAGATATGAATTTATAAAGTTTAAGGATTTGTGCGTGACGTAGCAGGTACTAACAAGTGATCGACAAACAATGGGACAAACTGTTAGTTATAGAGGGAACAATTTTTTTCATGTTTGCAATAGCTGAAATGTTTGTATATAAAAACTTATACGTTATATTCACGAAGAAATTATTATTAAGTACAAATAACGTAAATAATAAGCATTTTTTTCCTAATAAATTATAGAACATTGAAACAGTTTGATAATATTATTACACAAAGTATGACGACGGATGGCGCTAGTGCTGGCTGTTTTGAAGTTTCAATATTAATTTAATTAATATTATTATTAATTTAATTAATGTTACAAATTTATTTAATTATAAATATATTATTATTGTTAATATTACTAGATGTTATAATTAAACAAATTCATCAAACACAAAATTGTTAAATGTTTTGTTAGGTTATAGAATAACATGACATTTCATATTCTTTAAAGGTGACTCAAAGATGACCGCTGCAGACGCGCGAATCTCATTTTTAAAATCAGGCGACCAATCAAATTCTTAGTACCTAACGCGTCATACCCAATTAGTAATCAGCTTCAATCGCTTATAGTTTGTGACCTAGTCAATATTTAAAGAAATTTTTTTCACTAATACTCATTAATTTATGTATATTTTCGTCTTCTTATTTAAGATAGTTAAAATATGACTATGGTATAGGACCCCATTGTCGTGATATTTTCAAATTTGAAGCTATTTAAAAATTAAAATTAAAATAGTACAATCGGTGGAAATGAGGCTTAAGTTTATCGTTTAAATTCACCCCATCTAGTTAAAAAAATTAATAAAAATCGAGTATAGAAGTTTAAATATAGACAATAGTTAATGCTTTTTTTGAGTGATGGAATAACTTTATAATATTCACCGTCGTTGCTTGCTTGGTTGAGGTAAATTTTTGCTCGGTGGTGTGTGTAGGCTGTTTGATTTAATTTGATGTTGTGGAAGTGTTGTATCACAGTTGGCGGGTGAATTTTCCGAAGCGATCGAGTGTTTTCACCCCAGTCGACGTATAAAGTAAGCTCGATCTAGAAGGCAGGGAATGAGCGATGTGTTCTCTGTAAACTTTAATCCCGTGAGGTTAGCAAAGAAAATATTTAGCCAGAGGCCAATCTAAATTCAATGTTGCCGTGTGCACAAGTGCTTCTACAGATCCGGACACACCACAGATTTCACTAAGCAATAGGTATCCATATGACATGGAATTAGTTTATCTCTAAATGGAAAAAAATCTAATCATACAAATATTTTTATGAAATATATTACTCTTGATACTAAAATCAAAAATTACCGGTTACCTTAAAATTAAACAAAAATAAAAACTACTATATGCGAGATTACGTGGTTAAGTGCCAGGGGTCTTAACTACTTTCTTACGAGATTTTTATTCTATGTTTCTTGATTGAATTTTTTTTTTTAGAATATAACCTGATATTTATTATATCCTCAGTACACAAATACATAGAAAAATATATGTATATAGTTCCTTTTTACAAATTTTTAATGGGGTATTCCACTCAATTTTTGTTATTATTTTAAATAAAACTTCATTTAGTTTTCAAGCAATTTATACTCGTAGTATTAATAGATATTTACACACCAAGTAAGCTAAGGTAATGTTTATTCATGAGAAGAAAAAGGGCGAGTGAGTTAAATTCTTCGAGTGAATGAACATTCTTAGCTCACGTGGTTTGTACAATATTTTATTCAATTTTGACGAAATACTAATAAAAACCATTATAATATTTAATTTTGACAAAACTGATCAGTTAGTAGGCTGAGCATATGACCAGCATATGGCAATCGTCGCTGATAGACGTCAAGTCATGTATTTAAAATGCTTTATTGCATGTCATTTGTGCCGTGAAAAATAATGAAAATGGCTGATAATGTCTGCTAAATATTATAATGAGTGTTATTTTCGTAGCTGATGTTATTTTAAATGCATTATTTGTTGCAGAGTTAGTTAAAATTTTGTGAGTGATTTAAATTTTTTTTTTAATTCACATGTGAAAAAAGGTTACTTATAGTTGTTGCTATGGAGTTAATAATGACAGTTTAAAACGTCAAAATTGAATAAAAAATCTAAATTGTTCCTAGTTTAACAGTATTTTATTTTCAAAAAATCAGTGTAACGTCACATTCCCCCTATACTTGTCTTTCTCACACATACTGCACTGAGTACGGTACGAGAGAAAGCTAACAATTATGACGTCAATTTCCCCTTTTAGCAAATGTGAAATATCTCGTAAAGTAACCATTTAAAAAATGTTTTCATTGTTTTAATTATTATTTATTGAGCCATACTTGTTAAATTGATTTTTTTTTAACTTTTTATGGTGGAATACCCCATTAACTTCATGTGTATGTTAGTTATCTAGCTAGCAGTAAGAATCAAATCTTATAACTTCATTTTGTCCCACATATCTGATCGTTTTAAACTTTTCACAACTACAAAGTGTTCATGACAATACAATATTTTCTTAAAAAGTTTGTTCTTAAAAACTTTTTTTTAACAAAGTAACTTTTTTCTCCAACCGAATTGAATCGATAAATACTCAAAAGCTGCATTAACAATTGCTTGGGGCTTCCATTTTAGAAAAATACGACATAGAACTCAAATCATAGAAATGATATTTAAGAAAATACTCAATTTTTAAAGTCTACTAATTTCTTAAATTTATTGAATTGTCAAAGACGTAATAATTGGGACTTCAAATTTTGTCCACATATTCTCGGGTTATTCTAGTACATATTTCGATATTGAGTGGATATTTTAAACCTCCTATTGCATTGGAAAAAAATAAAGTTCGAAAATGTATCAACAAAAGCCAATCTAAATGGAAAAAATCAAGTGCATTTAGGCATGGTCAAATATTAATCATTGCCGATATATGTATTTTTACCTCTCGCTAAGAGAGGTATTGGATTCATGCCAAATTTTAGCAAATAAGTACATTTTAAGGTCACTAGAATCCGATTTTAACATTTTTACAATGATGTCTGTGTGTGTGTGTGTGTGTATGTGTCCATGTGCGTGAGTGTGTTTGGATAGAGGAACTTTTTCTCAAATTCTTTAAGACTAAAGACCAATTTCACTACATAGTCCTTAGCCTGACATTAATGGGAAGAGATGAAAATCTTTTGGTAACAATTAGATAACCGGAACTAGTAGTAAAAAAAAATCTTCTAAATATTATTTTTTGGAAATTTATGTTCTAACAAATATTAAAGAATATAAAATTCGCTATCCGATACATTGAACATTTTTGTTATATCTTCTTTAGATTTAGAGATAGAGAATTATAAATATATAAAATAATCCGTTGGAATGAATCTTACAGCTCAAATAACTCCATGGAAACAAATTGTAAAATTAAAATATTTGTAATTGACAGAAAAATGCCTATCAAAAATCCAGCTATATAAATGAAGGCTTTTTCTGGGATATACGTTTAATATTTCTTATTTTATTAATAATTAAATATTTAAAATTATAAATACATATATTACATTGACACATCAGAAATACCGCCAATCTCATCAATGAATTTGAAGAATCTCGAACATTTAGAAGAGCAGGAGGAAACTTATTTATAGATTGAATTAAAAAATATAAAAATATATTAATAATAGATAGAATTTGAATTTTTTCCGACGACCACTACGAAAAGTACATAAATTCACTCGTTAAACTATTACTGAAATTTGGTCATTGCACATCACTACCAAAGCTGTGTGAAATGAAAGCTCGTTAGCCAATCAGATGCGTCCGCAATTGTGTGATATGACTTTATCACACGCTGCGCTAACTGAGCGAATTAACCTAAAAATTTGTATGTAAAAATTTGACAGTTGCAAATAATTTGCTAAATTTACACGGATTAAGAAGGCTGGACCCTGATTTATCATATTTTAACATAATTTTTGGTGAATTCTGATAGCAATGATGTAAACATTATGTTTTAATATTTTTAGGAATCTTTTATATTGTTTTATTTTTTGTGGTCGTCTGAAAAATATCGTGTACAACACGTGCTGAAAGGGTATTTCACACTCACGTGATTAAACCACTCGCCTTCGGCTCGTGGCTCAAACTTCGCGTTCGTGTGAAATATTCAACTTTCAGCACTAGTTATACAATATATTATTATATGTGTGTACCAGAAATGTTAAATACAATATGTACTTATTTATACAGGGTGTTATGTAAGTAAGTGTACAACGCTTAACACATGGTAGAACTGACCCCATAGGTAGTAAATCTGGCAATAATTTTTGTTTACCATGTTTTCTACAAGAACTAGAGGCCTTTAAAACTGACCAATCACGTCATAGTTCAAAATTTTGTAAAAAAATTAAATTTCCTGTATAATTAATATCTTCTAAAATGATATTCCTTGTGTTTGTCCCCCTGATTTCATCCCTGGCTTGAGTCTGAGTTCTCATGAGTGCTTGCACAACCTCGGGCCCGCTCGCACGGCGTCAAGTATTTTCCTTAACCGGATTGCAATTGGCAGGCGCCCCTTTTGCCTCCCCGCAACGGACGTCACTGACGCCCGATTCGCTGTTTGAAATTACTGGATTGTTAGATTGGTTTTCAATCCTCGCCGGCTCTTTTAGCATCGCTGTTTTTCTACTCGCTTCTGTTTCAACGAGGACTTCAATAAGAGATGATTTCATTGGTGGTTGGTGGTTCAACTATTGATTTGTGGGGACAGATTTATTGGAATATTGCACAAAACTAACAACGGAACGAACAAGATTCATCTACTGATTTCAAAAATTTTCACGTAGGTCTTGTACCAAATTTAAAGACCAATAGGTACGTGGAAAAAGTAACTGATTAAAATAATAAATTATACGGTATGTACAGGCCCTAGAATTATTGTATTTCTTCTATTCATTTTTACCTCCCGCTACCCTTGGTAAGGGAGGTATAGGGATCGTGCTAAAAATCTCATATCGGGATTTTAGTAAATGACCACGTTTTAAGGTCCCTAGAATCCATTTTTAACATTTTCACGATGATGTCTGTATGTGTGTATGTGTGTGTGTGTGTGTGTGTGTGTGTGTATGTGTGTATGTGTCTATGTGTACGAATTTTGTTTCCACTCTAACTCAAATAATATCATTCAGAAAATTCTGAAACCTTGTATTTTTACCCTATTCTAATAGGAATAGAAGCCATTAGATTTTGGTGTAAATCGGATGAACGGAAATCGTACTTTACTTGAAGCTCATAATGGTTTTTCTTCAAAAAATACCATTAAAAGCCATTTTTTCGAATTTTATGTCTTATGAAAATTAAAGATTATTGAATTTTCTACAGGAATACATTAATACTTTTTCTATATATTTTACAGATAAATTTAAAAATAATTTTTTTTATTAGTCGCGAAGCCTAAGATAAAAACTTTTCCTTTGTTACACAGTTCATTTTTCAAATGAATGTAACTGACAGTAAATGTCACTGTCAAAAAACTAATCACTTCAAATTAATAATAGTGACATTTTAAAAAGAAAATAGTAATTAAAGCAATAGTTTTCTGCAATGGAACAGTTTGCAGCGTTAGTAAATACGTAGGTAGGTATGTATTTAAATTAATAATAATTAAATAGCGGGAGGTTTTGTGTTGGCCACATCAGATTTTTTTTATTATTCTCTACTTCAAAAATATTGCTTTCAATTTTTTTTTTCAATTTTATTTACATTTACCATTTTTTTACCTCTCGCTAAGAGAGGTATTGGATTCATGCTAAAATTCGCATATCCAGATTTTATTGAATAAGCACGATTTAAGGTCCCTAGAATCCGATTATAACATTTTTAAAATGATGTCTGTGTGTGTGTATATCTGGATCTTGTAGACACGATTCCTCAAAAACTATAAGACTTAAAAATATTTAACTGCAGTTTCCTCAATCTTTCATTCCTGGGAAGAGCTGAAAAGGTTTTGGTAACAATTGAACAACCGGAAGTAGTAGTTTTATTAGAAAAATTCTTCTAAATATATTTTTTGGATAGTTTTGTTATTAAATATTGAAGAACATAAAATTCTCCATCTGATACACTTAAAATTTGTTATTATATCTTGTATAGATTTAGAGATAAAGACACTATAATTTATAGAGTACACTAATCGCAGAGGCTAAGGCACTAAGGAAACCAGTTGACAAATTCCAATGTTTATAACATGACACATGTCATTGTCAAATATCAACAGTTTTAGTTACATTCTGATAGCTTTTTCTGGGAAGCATATTTAATTTTTCTTATTGTTTTATTAATTAAATATTTGAAATTATAGGTAAAATTGTGGTAAAATGCATATATCCATCAGAAATACCGCCAATCTGGTTAATGAATTGGAACAATCTCTGACATTTAGAAACGTCATCATACAATGAAATATATATATATATATATATATATATATATATATATATATATAATTAGAATTATGTGTGTTAAATACAATAAAAAACAATATTTGGGTAAAGTTCTGTAATATTTTGTTATAAAACGACGGTTCGAAAGCGAAGTGCAGTACAATACTTATATAGCCTAATATGGAAATGGCGAGAGGTCTTGTGCTGGCCACAACAGATTTTTTTCCTTTATATTTTCTATTTACAACCATAACCAAACAAAATGCGGTACCTCTGTGCAAAAGGAATACAGAAATAAAATAGGGCATTCATCTACAAAAACGAAAGTAAACAATTCTTAGATTAGATTGAGCAATAGCGCAAGAAAAATTAAAAATATAATCGTTATTTATTGAGTAGTACTCTATCTCTTATTATTTTTTGTTATGGTGGAGGACCCCATTGTAGAGACTGTAGAAAAAATCTTGTGTGTGTTTCGAGCGCAAATGGACATTGTCGATTTCGAGAGAATGCAATATCCTATTTTGCGTTCTTAATACACAAATAGATATTTATCGTATTAATAATATACTACTAGTATAACACTTCGTCCTATTTAGAAAAAGTAAAATCGTGTACTATTCAATTATTTTCTAAATACCATTCCTCCCTTTCCTATAAATGATGGGAGGTAAAAAAGCGGTTGAATACTCTTTCGTTCAATTCTTAGTCTCAGAGATTCTGTGGAAAATCTAAAGAAGATTTATCCTCTTGGTAATCAAATCCTGGACAGAAGAAATCATAATTAACTTAAGTTTCTCACGACAAAAAAGCTTCTGCAGGCTTCGTACCCCACCAATGTATCAAATCTGACACGTGGGCCATTCTCTCTTTATTATTATTGCTCATCTTCGAGCCTGGTGCCGACTGAATTCCCTGGGGTGCTGCGACAAGTCCCGGCGACCAATCCAGCTAATAGACGTTGGGATTTTTACCGTTACGGCCCATGTAGCAGAGCATACGTCAGTGGCAAGCACAAGACTCATCTCACTCAGCAGATGCGAACGGGTAATCCAATTAGAATCTGAGTACAGATAATTGTTTGATGGTTTGAAGCCCGAGATCTGGTTACGCTGAAATTTATTTTTAATATGATTGGGGAGAAACCCAATACTGTGATGAGAGCCAATTCCATCAATTTACAATTTATCTTAACAATGGCAAAAATTTGCAAATGGACACTTACAGAATTTACGTCACATGCAAGACAAAGATAGAATATATAACTCGTTACAAATAAACCCCTTCCCGTTGTCTTTGTACTGTGAATGGCTGATGACAGCTTTGTTTGTATTGTCGTAACCTAGCAACCATTACTTCTAAGCAGTGCCGCTAGATGTACTATGTGCAAATGGGCCCATAAACCATAACTAAAAATAATAAAATGTACACTTTACCCTTAAAGTACTGCTCAATAAATAACGATTAAGATAAAAAAAAACATTTTTTTAATAGTTACTTTACGAGGTATTTGAATATATTTCCAGGGTCACAGATAACGTCACACTGTTGGTATCTTTCTCGCGCAGCCTACTACAGAAACTGGTGTGAGGAAGATAGCTATAGATTTAAAAATCAAATGCAGTTATACAAAAAAACAATTATGACTTTTTGATACCACGAATTGCTTCAAAATTGAACCAACTTTCATTTAAAAAAATTTTATTCAATTTTTACGTTTTAAACTGTCATTATTAACTCCATAGCAACAACTATAATTAACACTTTTTTCACAAGTGATTTAAAATTTTTTAAATCACTTTCACATTTTTTTTAATTCACTCTACTCCAAATAATACATTTAAAACAACATCAGGCACGAAATTAACACTCACCATAGTATTTATCAGACATTATCAGCCATTTTCATTATTTTTCACGGCACAAATGACAGGCAATAAAGCTTTTTAAAAAGATGACTTGACATCTACCATCGACGATTGTCATGCACAGTCTACTAACTTATCAGTTTTTTATTTTGTCAAAATTGAAGAAAGTATTGTACAAACTACGTGAGTTAAGAATGTTTATTCACTCGAAGAAATTAACTAACTCGCCCTTACGGGCTCGTGAGCTAAACTTTCTTCTCATGAATAAACATTACCTTAGCTCACTTGGTGTGTAAATATATATTAAAAAATTGGCTTATGAGCCCATTGCACTTCTGTAAGCGTCCATTTCGAGACATACAGGTTTCGAAGTTTGTTGTATAAAATTGTTTTAAAGTATAATATTTTTAAAAAGTTACAAAAATCAGCCATATTGTGACGTCAGTGTTTCAAACTGCAAGTTCAGACTAATTTCATAGAGACTTATTATACAAACAGAGAGGCTGATAGCACAAGAATTGTATTAACAAAAACACTGTTTTAAAATAAGCCAAATTTCATTATTTAATAATAAAAATAATTAATATTAAATTTATCAAAATATGATTTTAAAGCAGAACATAGTTTGTATTCAAACAAATATTTTTAAAAACATCTTTCTTTAAACATAAGGGTGAAATTAAATATTGAAATTTGAATTTGACATTTTTTAAAACAGCTTCTTAGTTAAAACAAGGCTTGTGCTACCAGCCATTATTTCTAAAAGAAATAAAAATATATATACTATAAATTGAGAATTACGTATTTAAATATTTGAAAGAATGTTATAAATATATCAACATATCATTCTATTCATTTTTATAGATATAATTTTCAGTTGGCCTGAAGTTATCTACGAGTCATATGAGTAAGCTGTGTACTTTGTATCTTTGTAAAGATTTGAGATTAGACACTAGACTAGAAGTTTGTATAGCTGTAGAAACGCATGTACTTTCTTACTATTTTCTCTATACTTGCCGTCAAATAAATAATATAGACTGAAGACACTTTTGCCAGTTCCGGTAGTCATGCTGAAAATGCCAAGTTATGAAGAAGTGGCAACCCGCTAGGCAAGGGACAGGGTGGAGGGAAGGGAAAAAATTGAGTTTCAGTCCATTTTAACTTGACGGCGAGTTTAGTATTTTGGTACTATGGCACAAAACAACGTAGTCAGCGTTTCACTGACATGTTTACCTTCGTAAATTTCAGGTTATCTTTAAATGTCACTTTGACGTTTAGAAGCTAATGGTCGTTGATGGACCATATAGAGGAGGAGGGGCGGACAGCATACGTCACAAGGCGAGGGACGAGGCGGGGAAAATCAGCCGCGTTTTGAACAATGTTATTTTCATTTGTTATTTTTTTATTATTAAATATCGATTTGAGGAAAAATAAGAAAATAGTGCATGACTTCATTCGATTCTTCATATTCAAATCATTATAAATTTCCTTATTGCAAATACATATTCTCTTCCCATCATAGATAGTCCTCCCTGTCATCCCTTAATGCGTGCGAGTTTAAGGGATGTGCATGGCGTGATACCCACGCCGTACCCCGGGGGTGTCAGGTTACACCGTGCACCCCTCCAAAGGATTAGGGAAACCAATAATGATAATTATATTAGTATTGAATGGTAATCCTGCTAATGTAACACACGATCCTCTCGCCTTTCTATTTGGTCCCTCTATTCTGACGACACGTGACTTGCAAAGTGGGGGTTGATTTGCTACTTTCAATATCGGAAGTGATTTCAATTCGCAAAAATTCGGTTCAATGTTAAGGGAATTTGATTGATTAGTTTTCTTAATTCCATGACCGTGATTTAGTTTTACCTGATAACAATTTTACCACTTGCAATTCATGGTACCCACTCTGAACTCAGATAGAAAAATATAGAGTGAATATGTATAATCTGAGCACGTTTGCAAATTTACACTGACATTAGAGTTAGGAAAGTGACGTAATCATTGGAGTTAAGTTAGAGAAAGAACATGAACTACGAGTATTTCGATATTAAGCTCATTTTGTTTTCATACTACGAAAACGTAGAAGGGCCATACACGATTTTTTTTTAAAACTTGAAATTTCACCTCTTCAACTTGAAATTTCTTTTCAAAACTTGAAATTTTAATTGGAAAAATACTACCTTTTTTTAGTTTATGTTCTGTATTTATTAATTTAAACCCAACGTTAATAATTTGAAATTTTAACTTTTTGAAATTATGAGTTGCCAGTTAGATTACGTTGCAGTTTGGATTTTTTAAATCCAAATGTACGAATATATAATGATTACCACTGGAAGCCTATGTCATTCATCATATCTTTCACTTTAATACAATCGCACGCTTGTTCTATCTAGGACGGCATTATACTTATTGAATATAGATTAAAAAAAAAAAAAAAAAAATACGAGAAAGCTTGAAAACAGTAAGAATTTGCAATAGAGAAGGTGTGTGACCTAGATGCTAACGGCATTAAAATTCGAATTCTTTAAAACTTTGATATTCTCTTCTTACAATTTTCAGGTCTAGTTTTAATATAAAATAAATTACTAATTTTCTAATTGTGAAATAAAAAATCTGTTGTGGCCAGCACAAAACCTTCCGTCAATTCGATGTATTTTGTACAAATACCAAAAGGTCCTTGGAACAGATTCTATATAATATCATGTAAAATCAAACACGAACACATACTATTTCTATTCTATAAATCCACTAAAATTATAACATAAACATACACTAAGTAAAATGCACTTGACACTTCTTCTTATTCTTCAGCTTCCCCTATTTTATTAGAGGTAGCTGTTTCCTCTTTTCTTCCACTCATTCCTGTCCAACAAATCTTCTTGACACAGGCATTCCTTTGAGTCTTCTGCTCTTCTGCGATACAGTCCTTCCATCTTCTCTTTGGCCTTTCTCTGCGTGTCACTTGCGAGGAGCACTATGACATACCAATTTTGTGATCCTGACTAATTTTTGAAAATTAATTTCTTTATAATGCTTTAAATCTACATCTATTGAATATGAAGGAAAACTGTATAGAGAAGAATATTTTCTTTAATATCTATAATAACAAAATGTCAAAAAACAATATTTAACTGCGTTTTTTTAAGAAAAACTGTTAAAAACTTCAAATAAGGGTACTTCCAGTGGATCAATTATAACCAAAATGTAATCAACTCTTCATATGGATGTACACACACACACATACATACACACATACAGACATCATCTTAAAAATAGTAAATTCGTATTGTAGGGACCCTAAAACGTGCTTATTCATTAAAAACTCACCACCGACTTTTTTGACCAAAGACAATACCTTCCTTACCTAAAGGTGACGGAAGGTAAAAACACAATCTGGGGAACCGGGTTCGATCCCGATCGACGCAAAATATTTCCAATTTTAAATGGCACAAAAGTGACCCCCTGTGGTGCACTCTCCACGCCAGCAATGAGTGCCCGTGAGGTGACGCCTGGTAAGCGCCCGCACGGTACAAATATGTCATCATCATTACCGATATCTGCGATAAAGCAGATTGTGGCACACTCATAAATGGGTAATATACCGTGATGATATATTTATTTATTATATATGTATATTTATTTTCTAATTGTTAATATTGTGGAGGACCGTATTACACTACGTAATGAATAGGTATAGTTTGGTTCACTAAAGATATCTATTCAAGGTTTAAAAAATATATGTATGAGCCAAGCATCTTCTGTCCACTTTGTCTGTAGAAAAATCCTCGTTTGCCCTTGAGAATCAGTTCAGGGTCCATTTCCTCATAGCAGACATGCCATGCCATTCCGGGGCGGCTGTTCGGGCCTCGATGCGTTGCGCGCACACTGATTGCTCCGGATTCGCGCGAGATGTTCGTGTACCGCTCGGGCAGGAATCCCGGCTATGCGGGTCTAGATATTGCGCAGGAATGGCTATGGCACAGCAGGATTGCAGCCTAGGACAATCTCTGAAGGAATCCAGGACTCTAAAACTGTAAGATGCTGGATATGTGTCAAGGAGGACGTGGAATAAAGGAAAAGGATTGTGGAGTGCGCCACTTCATCAGGACATCTTAATAATATTTAGTAGTTGCTTGCCTAACGGATTATAGTGTATTCATCCATACTAATATAATAAATGCGAAAGTAACTCTGTCTGTCTGTCTGTTACGTTTTCACGCTTGAACTGCTGAACCAATTTTGATGAATTTTGGTATACAGACAGTTTGGATTTTGGAAAAGAACATAGGCTACCTTTTGTCGCAAAAATGAAACTTGAAGGGGGTGAAATAGGGGATGAAAAATTGTATGGAAAACCCATCATTTCTCCCGCTGAACCAATTTTGATGAATTTTGGTATAGAGATAGATTTTAAAAAATCATCCCTCAAGGCGGTCCAATAAAGGATGATTTCAATTATTTTTTTATCTTTATATCTATTAGGAATGACGATGGGTACCCGGGTACTCGGAACCTACCCGAAAATAATGTACCCGGGTATAAAATTTCTTACCCGCTGCCCGTTAATTACCCAATACCCTTTAATTACCCGAACAGTTTTCAGCTGCCGGAAAGATTGTATCTAAAAGAAGAGCTTTTTATTACCATACCATAGGTAATTAATATAATTTATGTTAAGTTTTTTATAGGGATATAGTATATTATTTATTTTTATTTAATAAATATGTGTAAACAATAATTATGAATTTTATTAAAAAGTAAACTGCTAATATAAAGGTAACTGGTAATTAACAAATTAATGAATTGTGTATATTTATTTAAAGGATAACGGGTAATTAACGGGTATCGGGTAATTAACGGGCAAAGAGTACTATCCGGGTAGTTGTTTCGGGAGATAGCTTGCTTCATATGTACATAAGTAAAAGTATCCGTGACATGTTTAATAAAGGGTGTTGTTAGATACGGTGCGGGGATCGGGAGGGCAGTGGGCGAAGCCTATTACATGTACGATGCGAGGCAGGTTGAAATATGTGAAAAATTATTAGCTTTACCCGTGCGAAGCCGTGGCGGGTCAGCTAATAGTGTATAAATTCCAAAAATGTAATTTTATTGATATATTGGTGTCATCGATAAGTAGATCGTAATTATCACTTTATATGTAGCACGATAAAACGTTCTGAAACTAACATGACGAGATAACAAGTTAACTGTCATTGTTTAATCCTGGTATAGAGGTGTCTCAAAAACATAAACGACGCCTGATCCATCTGATTTTAGTTATTTTTGGTTACTTCTGTGATTTAGCGTCTACCATATGAGCTCAAACAAGTTGTTCGAAGAAAATCGAAAAAGTTTTATCACAAACGGACAACTTTTGCAGTTAACTGCAACAAATGGGGTCCTCCACTCTTTTTTATATTATTCTAAATTAAAGTTTTTTTTTAATTTTGAAGCAATTCGTAGTATTAAAGTCATAATTATTTTTAGTTTAACTGCATTTAATTGTTAGCGAAACCATTGATATCTTTCTCGTACTAGTTTTTGTAGTAGGCTGCGAAACTACTACTTTCGGTTGTCCAATAGGGCTGTTGAGAATTTTTATATGACTTCTAAGTATTAAATTTTAAAAGATATTATTCTTTAAAGAGCCTCAAATTTGAAAATATCACGAAATATCCTTTAGATATTTTACAATTAATTTTTGAAATTTGGATAAAATTTTGAATAAGTCACGTGATCTGAAACAGAATGTGACGTCAGAGTACATACATCTTCAGCGGTTCTAAGGTGTCAAGTGTATTGTCAAAGTTGTCAAACAAGTGTCAAATTTTTAGATTGGTTCAAGTTGTATAATATGTAGGTAATAAAAACTTCAAAATAAAATGAGTAATTTACAATAATTATTGTGCCTTCTTACAAAAATACTGTTAGGAACAAACCTACTATAGCGTCTATAAATTTGTCAAAAGATGCGAAGAAAAGAAAATTGTGGCTAGAAGCAGTAGGTCGAAGAGCTGATAATTTGTCAGAAAAATCGTGTCTTCATGTTTGTGAAGATCATTTCAACTTTCATCCACCTTCACGATAACAGTATATTTTTGTTGCTTCACTTTATGATAGATCTACACGTCCTATAGCAGATTCAATGTAAGAATCACGATTTATATAGTAAATTCAGTTTTTATATTTTATTTTACCTCAACTCTTTAACACCCCTTATTTCGGTAGCAGTAAAACAATCGTTCTGATATAAATTCAGCCATCATCCAGCTATCGACCTTCGGTAAATTGTCCGACTTAGCTTGAGTGTAATTTGAATTAGTCATTATTACTTTATTATTCAATTACAATAAGCAATGTCAGCGTCAAATGTCAAATTAAAAGATTTTTCATTAACATGTGACAAACTTTAGCCTACGTTTATTTATATAAATAATATGAATAAACGTAGGTGATGGAAAAACTGTTTTCCTATTGGCTATTAATGATGTAATGTATGTGCTTCTACGTCACAGGGGTGGGGGGTAGTTTTTCAGGACGCCAATCTTTTTATTTAATTATTTCCATAAATAACAACAAATTATTAAAATAAAAATTATTACTAAGAAAATCATTGCATAAACTTTCATTTAAAATCGTTTTTGAAAAATGTGAAACAGGGTCATTGATACCAAAACCTTTCAGCTCTTCCCATGGTTGTCAGATTGGAGAATTCATAGTTAAACAGGTCTTAAGTCTTATAGTTTTTGAGGAATCGTCCCTTTAACATACATACACACATACACACACACACACACACACAAAATTGTAGGCACCTTAAAACGTGCTAATTCACTAAAATTTGGATATGCTATTTTTAGCATGAATCCGATACCTCTCTCAGCAGAGGTAAAAATAAGAGTGTTGATTACTTTGCAATTATTTTTGAAGTTTTGTTCATCAGTCGTCGGACTTTTGCTTTACTTTACCGCCCGCATATTCTATTTTATCGCCAGCAGTATGTAATCTTTCAATTTCCGCAGTTTCTGATGTAAACAAACAATTTTAATGCAGTTGAGCGTAAAGTATTTTAGAAAAAAAAAAACCAGAAATTCTAAATCTATGAAATCCTTAATTTTTCTCTCCTGCGGGCAAAATTTTGAGAACTTCTCTTCGTGTTGGAGGGGCCAGCGATTATTAACACCGATATTGAGGGGCGGTCCCGCGCGTAGAACGGAATTTCAATTACTCCTCGCCCCGACATAGCGTTGTTGTGACTCTGCTCCGGACTCGGGCTCGTACCGGAGTTCCGGAGGCTCCGAAGCAGGGCGGCGTCTCTTGCCAAATCATGGCTGCGCCACTGTTTTAATGACGGGGTGATTTATAACCACGCCGGAGACTTTATTAAAGATTGTTCCTGGTGATTTATAATGGGCACCAGTTAGGTATGTAAAAGGGAGAGTGAATCATTCACTGGATAATAACATACTGACAAATTATTATTTATTGCTTTCGATATTGGCAGAGAGCACATTAGTCGGTTAATAAATGCTCAGCCGCATATAATAAAAGTAATATTTGATGGGTCATAAATATCTATACTTGTTAACAAACAGTACTAAGTGTTAAACCGAGTGTTAAACTATTTTAATTTGTAAAGAGATTTTTAGAACACCCTGTTGTTTTACTACTAACTGTAGTACCCATTGGTTTGTAATAATAATAATTAATGTATGTAATGTATGTATTTAGTTGCTTGAATTTAGCTTTACAATTACAATATTTGTGACTCTGATTTATCAAAAATTGAATTTCGAATCGAAGTAAAAAAAAATCTGATGTGGCCAGCCCATAACCTCCCGCTGGGTATTTAACACAAATATTGACAAAACTAATAGAAAAAATTAACAAAAATTCAAAATAGTACTCGTATCTTTACAGAAAGTCTTTTCAGAACCGTACCCTGGAAGTCAATGAAGCAAATCAATAGTACATACAATATTTATGTATGATAGAAAATGTATTATTTTTACAAATCTTAATTTCATTAGGTTCAAATATATTACTACTTTATTCTCCTTAACACGGTTTCATTATTAATTTTAATGTAATTGCTTCCTCACAATGACTTTTGTATAAATATGTTAAAATTGTTATTAAAGTATTGTTTTTGTTTGACGCATACGCAAGATGATGTATAAAAATAAATTATTTTATAAATTTCTATTTAAAGTTATTTGCTAAATATTATTATCGTAAAATTGAAGACTGTACCATTAAATATATTCAATGTATTTTTTTCAAGAAAAACTATTAAAAGCTTGTATAAGTGATACTTCCGGTTATCCGATATACACTAAAAACTAATGAGCCCTTGCAATATTAGTATAGAATGTTGTACTTTCCATTCCAATAAAAAATAAAACAAAAACATATTTAACTCTCAAAATATAAAACAACCAAAAAAGTATGAGTAAGTCGGGTCTGCCATCTCCGAAGGATTAAAAAAAAAACGATTATTTTCAAAATATTAATTTAAAGCAGAATATAATTTGTATTTAAATAAATATTTTGAAAAATAAACATTCTTTAAACATGAGGGTGAAATTAAATATTGGAATTTGACATTTTCAAAACAGCGTTTTTTCTTTGAACATCTGTGGGTTGAAATAAAGAGACAAGTTATCAAAAGCATATCAACCAATGTTAATTTGCAGTTGTTAATTTTACAAATCTTTTGGAATTCGTTTTCTAGTAATATTTCACAAAAACTATTACAAATGTGTAATGATTAAAAGTTTGTCAATATCAAGTCATTTTCAAAGCCAGAGGATGTTTCTTTGAAGAATATTAAAAAAAAATTACCATTAGAAAAAGTGCAATTTTTTTATTAAAATGGATTAATAAAGTATGTATTTTAATGAAAAATAGTACACTCATAGTACTTTCCTATTCGTGAAATAAGAGCAGGTATACTTTTTACTTATGTTGCGTAAATAACTATTCATTTCTCGATTAATTTGTTGCTATGCTAATGTAAAATTCTTGGACGAATACAATGAATATATTATTTGTAACTCAAATAAAAACACTATGGTCATTCAAAACAGTTGTGAAGAGTACACCACAAGGGATATATAACATATTCTTTAATAGTGTTAACACTGTTAACTTGAAAAGAAACATTGGTGTGGAATTTGCTACAAATATAATTTCAAAGAATATAAATTTTACCTATGCATTTTTTAAAATCTGTTTCTTTTTGTCAAAGGCTGATGTACAAGTACCCTTTATTAATTGATTATTTTTAAAAAGAGCAGCATTTTGTTTGACTACAACCAACCTTATAATATGCAATATAAATTATCTTATAATCAGCAAATCAACTGAATTTTGTTCTGTTCTACAATTCTACATAACCTTAACTTATAGCCCATAAGTTTAAATAAATATTAAAGGAATTGAAATAATGTGCATTTTTAGAGAATAACAAATAAATAAAATTTCCTTGACCACAATACTATTAATTATTAATAATATGTATTTTGAACATAACATGTCAGATATGCATATGAGTATTGTTATCGTATTCGTATAAACATTAAGAACTAAGAAACAATGAAACAAATTAACAAAAGTACTTACTTTGACGTCCACGCATAAAACGAAAGCCTCCCGTCTCTAATACTAATTAATAGTCATTGTACTATTTAATAAACACTATAAACAATATAAAAATTCACCTAAAACAATAAACATTGAGCACTCATTTTGCACCAAAGAATAAATAAATGACAGGTTCTACCAGGGTTCCGATTGAGCAGTTGCAAATCGTACCAACATTTTAAAGCAAAACGTACTAAAATTTCATAAAAAGTACTATACATTTTAAAACTTCAAATCACACATTTAAACATGAGAAAAGCTGTTTTCTAATTATCATATTAAAAATTTCAAAACATGTAATAATAAAATGTTATTAATCTATGACAACAAATAACTGAAAAATAATAATTTGATTCTTTAAATAAATTGTACTTAATACTAATTGAAGCCCATAACAAACAAAAAAACAAAAAGTAAAAGGTAGATATTTTGAATTGTAGTTGTAAGGATTTTTTTTATTATCTACAGAAAAACACAAACCGTACTAAATTGTTTAAAGTGGTACTAGGGTACGACCTTTTTGTAAAAAGTACTGACAATAGTACAATTGTACTGACAATCGCAACGCTGGGTTCTACGAAAAGTTCCGATTAGGAACGAACTATTCCGAACAACAATACCCATTACGTTACGCGGCATTTTGAAAAAAATAATGAGTTGATAGTTCAAATTATTACTTCAATAATTCAATTAATATTATTTATTGGGGTAATATATTAAAAGTTTTTGATCAAAATATTTGTAAATTATACTGTCGCATCTACAAACAAATAAATGAGTGTCATAACATATTTATTTGTCTTATTAATTTTATACTATTGCTATTTAATATAGTAGTTATATGGAAAAATTTATTCTATTTTATTTTGGTGAGAAGTTCAAAATGAAAGAGAAATTAATCGCGTTTTATTTCATGGCAGATTCAGATCAGGTTTATTGCCAGAAAATAAAAGAAGTAAATGTAGCAATTTGGGAAAATCTGCCCTGCTGACGTAGCCGGGAAATAAAAAAAATCATGGCGGTATATTTCGAGAGCCTAAATCACAAAAAACAGATAAAACTCTCGTAACATAAATAAAGCAAAACGAACATAAAAATACAAAATAAATGACGTCATTCCCCCACCAATAAATCTCAAATCACCCGCCCATATAAATCTCGAAAAAAACGAAGAGTAGTCTGTGGAAAAACAAGAGGCAAACAAAACAAAATCAGGCTTGGGAGTGCGTTAGTGCAGCCGTAACTAGCAATCATTTGTGAAAAACGAGCAAAACATCTGAATAATTCAATATGGCGGCGAGGAGATCGCAGATGGCTGGATGGGAATGGCTGCAGATTTCGCGCTGTGCTTATGTTTTAATAGAATTTACGATTATTACCGTTGGTGGGTGCGCGAACCCGACTCGAGACTAATAGCAGATTTCCCCAGAACGAAATGATGAGATACCAGCCACGTACACAGCCAGTGCCGTACGGAGCACGATTCTATACACAATATTTCCTCTTCTCTTTTGATAAAACAGAAATACATACAAACACTGCTCTATTTCTCCCTTATACAGAGTGATCGAAAATGGTTGAAGGTCACGAGACCACTTTCGCTCCAAAATAATATCAGAATCATATTTCAATATTCCATAATTCATCAAGACTATATTCCACATATGACAGATGTAAACAGGTGCATGACAATTGATTTATATCATTGCCGTACGTTAATTCTTTTGATATTTGACAGATTTCTTCTTGAAGCATATTTTCGATGTAATTATTCTAATGACAGCTGGCAAAATTCGAAAGGTACGCCCATGAAAATATTAATGCTGTCAGATTATTAAGAAGCAAATGTCGGAGACGTATGGAATGGTATACTTCAGCCATTTTCGATCACTCTGTATATAAAAGATGTAATTTTACTTACTATTATTAGTGCAAGGGTTTTTATATTATAGTTATATTTTTAAATTTTATTTTAAATATGTTCAAAGCAGTTAACTTTAACACTCTTTCCTTTTTATTTCCACTTCTTAAAAGCTTCCAACAAATATTCTCTTGGAATACTTTCAAACTAATTTCTGGGAGACTTAAAAAACTACCTAAACCCTCAAAATAATAACTATGGGGTCTTAGAAATTATTTATTTTATATTCAAAGACATCTACTTTCAAGGATAACTATCACTTTGGAAAAACTGTTTCTCTCAAAAAGTATTTTAATTAGAAGTTATTACATTGCAAAGTTTCAGTGTTTCTACAAAAACAACCATAGTCCCATAGAGGTTTTGCAAAATCAACCTTAATCCCGATGCATTGATTGATTTTGAAGGACACGTGTAGGATAATCTTGTATAATAATTGTATATTATATGCCAAGGTTGAGAAGATAATCATTATTGACCCAGTGCCTATTGTAACCCGAGGGCGAAGCCCGAGAAATATAAGGCGCCTGGTCAATAATGATCTTCTCAACCGTGGTTTATATACTATTTTTATCACTACTAGCACATAAATTCTCTTTGAATTTTTTTTTTATTGATAATAACAATAATTTTGACATGAATAATAACGTTACTTATTTGTTAATATTCACAAAAACAAAGTAGGCTGCAATTGTTTTTATTTGACGTTTTGCTCATTTCGCTGGTTTGATAACCTCACTTATGGACCTTGATTTGTATTTGATTTAATTATTTAATAAAAACACTTTGTGCTGTTACAGTCAGCAGCCTTATTAGTTTATTATTATTTTTTTTTTAAATAAATCTATTGAAATGTACTTACCTACAAATACAAAAAAAAATAGTGATTTGTTCAATCCTACATCTACAAATATTTCACATTTTCACCAAAACAGCACAGTGGCCAGGCGAGGCGGCAGCGTAGGTCAATTTAAAATTATAGTGGCAAATTTAAATTATATACTTAACACCTTTCTTGAGTTTAATGAGTTAAATAATATTTGGATTTGGAGGCTTGAGTTTGATTGAAAAGTGACAGTTTGCATTATAGACCAAAGTTAATAATAAATTATTATTGACCTAGGTTACCATGGTTACAAGCAAGCGGTAGTGAAAAACAATTTCTCATGTCAAATAAAGGTAAATAATAGTGGGTTCCTAGGCTAGTAGTGAAAAAAATGTATTTTTTTGACCAGGAAGAACTGCTTCCCGATCGACTCGAATGTAAAAGTTGCAAAAAACATTGGCCCTTTGGGCCATTCTAAAATAAATAGGCTTTAATGATATTAAAATTTAATTTATAAAACACAATTTACATGAATTTTTCTTTATTAAAAGTTAAACAAATAGGAGTAAATTAATAAAATTTTTCCAATAAATACAAATGTCAAATGAAACAAATATTTCTAGTAAAATAATTGGTCATTGCCTACTTATTTTTATGTTCGCTTTAAAATAAAGATTTTGAATTAATGACGTATTTTTTTAAATACCAGTGCTCGTATAAAAATCTGTTGTGGCCAGCACAAGACCTTCCGTCAAGTCGATGTATTCTGTACAAATCCCATACCAAAAGTTCATTTGAAAAGGTTCTAGGTATCCAATAAAATTATAACATAAACATACACTAAGTAAAATGCACTTGACACTTCCTTCTTACTTCTTCAGTTTTTCCCTATTTTATTAGGGATCGCTGTTTCCTCTTCTGTTCCACTCATTCCTGTCCAACGCATCTTCTTCACACAGTCCTTCCTTTCTCAAGTATTCTGCGATACAGTCCTTCCATCTTCTCTTTGGCCGTTCTCTGCATGTCACTTGCAAGGAACACTATGCCATACCAATTTTAGATCCTATACTTTTGCATTTTTGCACTTTTGCGTTTTGCACTTGCAACTGACATCTATCAATTAATTTTTTTTTAATATATCAGCTGTTTCCATGATAAATAGCAAAGCTGACTAATTTTTGGAAAATTAATTTCTTTATAAATCTACATCTATTGAATATAGTGAGAAATGTATAGTCAAACCGTATAGAGAAAAGTATTTTCTTTAATATATATATAAAAACAAAATGTCAAAAAATAATATTTAACTGTGTTTTTTTAAGAAAAACTGTTAAAAACTTCAAAAAAGAGTACTTCCGGTGGACCAATTTTAACCAAAATCTAATCAACTCTTCATATGGATGTACAGAAGAGAAATACGAAAGAATTATAATTTTTAAAATTATAGTATTGGAGTTATCGTCGGACAAAAATTTGTCACACACGGACACACATACACACACACACGGACACATACACACACTGACACACACGCGCACACACACATACATACATCATCTTAAAAATAGTAAATTCGTATTGTAGGGACCCTAAAACGTGCTTATTCATTAAAAACTCACCACCGAATTTTTTGACCAAAGACAATACCTTCCTTATCTAAAGGTGACGGAAGGTAAAAAAAACACCAATAAATAGGTTGCTCCCCATTATTTCATTTCTTCTACTTAACAATTACAAAAATCTTTAACGGCAAGAAAGATAAAAGGTTGTTTTTTAATTATCTTACATTCAAAATAGTGGTCATACCAGAAGTTCTTGAATTATTCTGCAGTAACGTTGACATGTATCTTATTTTCTATTTTTCTGTAAATCAAGGTAAATTATGCTGCTAAAGAAATCCCCACGTAATTTTTATAAATCTTGGCAAAAATGAAATCTGCAAAATGAAAAATAAACCCAGCACAAACAAGCAACAAAAAATTGAAATAACTAGGTCCCCTGGAGGTTAGCGGTTGACAGTGCGAAACAAAATCAAGTAAGTGATAATCCTACAATCTTTCCGGGGGCTACATCCGGAATTCTCGGCGCGCTTCTGGCTTGATTGCTCCGTGCCTGGAGCGCACCGGCTCCGGGTCAAGTAGAAATGTCAAATCAGCCATAAATTTTATTTACCCGATGGGAGAAACCTGGGCTCGCGATTTTTGGCTTATGGCCGCTGTGCGCCACTGCACAGATTACATGTGACGTCAGCACCAGAATCACAAGTGGCCACCGAACTGGACTCCTGGCTCCGGAACCCGGAGGAGGTTTCACGATCACTCGAGTTTACCTGCTGGTGCCGTTAACAGAATGGCCGGGCTCTAGGGACGGACGGGTTTCATATTATACAGAACAGATTTATTCATAGATTTCTTTACTCCAGTCTTTTCACCATCTTTCTTATATATTTTATTAACGGAGCATTGTATAATAATTAGACAAATATTATAGACATAATTTAAATATGGTCACATCTATAATAGCACATTAGTTTCTCCAAATATATTAAAGTGATATTTTGCACGATCGATTTTTTTACCTTCCGACACCTTTAGGTAAGGAAGGTATTTTCAAAAAATTTGGTGGTGATTTTTTAATGAATAAGCACGTTTTAGGGTAGATAGAATACGATTTTATTATTATTATATATTGAAATACTTATTTTATTAGTTTTACGATGATGTCTGTTGTGTGTGTGTGTGTGTGTGTGTGTGTGTGTGTGTGTGTGTGTGTGTGTGTGTGTCCGTGTCTGACGATAACTCCAATACTACAATAATTTAAAAAAAATCTAATTGTATCATAATTCTTCTTCTTTAATAATAATAAAATGAGTCTAAGGTTAAATTATAAATAACACTAATAAAATTAAATAAATACGTATTTCGAGAACTAAGTTGTCATCATCAGTAGTACAACAAGGAAAATTAAACAGAATAGCCAAGATAACTCAACATGTCAACCATGCCAGAGGTCAAGACAACACGTATTTAGTTTTATTAAAATTAAATTTTAAGGTTAAGGGGTAATTTTATTAGTGTTATTCCTTCTTTTTTATATCCACATAAAGAGCTGATTTTGGTTATAATTGGTCAGCCGGTTCCCTCATTTGAAGTTCTTAACAGTTTTTCTTGAAAAACGCAGTTAAATATTATTTTTTGAGATTTTATGTGATTATCAATCTGAAAGAATATCTTATTCTTTATACGGTTTGGTTATATATTTTCCTTCCTATTCAATAGATATAAAGTCAAAGAATTATGAAGAGATTAATTTTCATAAATCAGCCAGGTTTGCTATAATCATGGAAACAGCTGATATATTCAAATAATACTCTAATGTCATTTGCAATTTACATAGTGTATGTTCGTGTTATAATTTTATTGGATTTATAAAATCTTTTGCAAGGAACTTTCGGTATGGAATTTGTAGATAATAGAATATGTTCGTATTACAATTTTACTGGGTATATAGAATATTTTCTAAGGACCTTTGTGTATGGAATTTGTACAAAATAGAATTGACGGAAGGTATTGTGCTGGCCAAATCAGATATATCATAGTTTTATTTAGACACAAATTACATAATAACGAAAACGAACTAAAATATATTAATTTGCCCGTGCTCTTTTCATATTTGCAGCTGTCTAAAGAGTTATCCAACCTTGACCGGGTAAATTATTTTGAAATTTATGAACATTACGACTTACGACCTTCGTAATGTTCAATTTTCAGAGCAACTTTAATGGTTTTGATAGGATAATCTGTAATTTCTTGCACCTAATTTTCTTTTATATTGTCGGCTCATTTTACCTGTAAAAAACATTACTATTTCTAATATTATAGGAATCAAATATGAGTAATATAAGATGTAATTGATTGACCAAATTCATCCCACGTCCGTGTTCGATCTGAACCCACGTAAGATTTTCAGTTCAAACTATATTTAAATTCGAAGAGCCAAAGAATATCACCCGACTTTACGATGTGTTTAACACAGCAAATAATATGAGTAGCATGGTCACAATACTAACCAAGCTGAGCATTGACATTCACTTATCAAGTGGCGGCGCGCATGTATCGTTTTGTTAACAAATGTTGGTGCTAATTTAGAAAGTATCAAAATTAGATATGATTATCCAAGTCGCCCGCGAAGCTTAATTACACACCATTTTACGGTACAAATATTGATTATTTTTTTTTACAGAAAGTACATAAAATTGGAAATGGCGTCCTCCACTCTTATGTTTTTTATTATTTTAAATGAAAGTTCGTTTAATTTTGAAGCAATTCGTAGTTTTAAACATTTTTAATTGTCTTTGTATTTGATTTTTAAAGTCAATATGACGTCACGGCGACACTTCTATCACTATCTCGCTCCGCCTAGAACCTAAACTCTATAGTAGGCTACGAAAGAATGATATCAGTAGTGTAACGTCACAGTGACACTGACAACAAATATGAAATATCTCCTGAAGTATAAATATCACGGCATATTACCCATTTCTGAGTGTGACACAATCTGCTTTATCGCAGATATCAGTAATGATGATGACATATTTGTACCGTTCGGGCGCTTACCTCACGGGCATTCATTGCTGGCGTGGAGAGTAAAGTAATTATTAATAAAGTATTTTTTTTTTATCTTAATCGTTATTTATTTACTTTAAATACAAAGAGTCCTTTTATTATTTTTTTGTTAGGGTGGAGGACCCAATGGGCTACTTGCGTACGTTTTTTATTTCATATTTTTGAAGAGCAGGTAAAAACTTGCTACCCTTATTTTTTCTTTTGACAAAATTTTTATTAATTAGCCAGAAAAAAAATAATGAAATTTGATTATTTGAATTACCGCCATGTATGACGTAGAATTACGTCGAACCAATGAGTGATCGTAAAGCTATAGCGTTTGTTTGTACGGGTAATGTAGATCTCCTGTTTGACGTTCCAACAATAGTTTGGAGGTTAGTATTTTAGTTTGTCTTTTTCGTATCGATATTTTAAATTACATGTAACTACCTATGTGTTTATTTGTGAAGTAATTAATATATTTGAGAGCCCAGAGAGAGCAAAATGTCAAATTCAAATTAAAACTTTCTCGCACGCAATGCCATCTATAAGTTACATTCTTCAACATGCTTCTCTTCCTCAGTTCAATATAATGACGTCACAGAAAATTTTCTTTATTAATTTACTAAAAAACAAACAACTTTTTTAAAATAAAATTTATATTTTTATATATGTTTTTAACATAACATTACGTATATAGTGATAGAAATCGGATTTTCAGTGCCATGCAAGTAGCCCATTGTAATAGCATCAACAATATGGAAGGACATCAGTAATACTTCAGAAGCCACAAAAAATGCAAAAAAGAATAAGATCAGCAATTCTAAAATAAAACCAAATAGACCATTTTTCATCCACACCAAAAGAAAACTTCAGAAATTCTCATCCAACATCCAAGATATATAATTCATTTAGATCCCTTTTAAACTAGACTCCACATTTAAACACAATTGGAATACCCTAGTCTAGGAAGAGTAATGAAAACATCTTCACCGAATCCAAATAAATTTGTGGTAGAATTCCACGTTAATAAAAAAAAAATCTGTTGTGGCCAGCACAAGACCTTCCGTCAATTCCATGTATTTTGTACAAATCCCATACTAAAAGGTCCTTAGAACAGATTCTATATAATATCATGTAAAAACACATACTATTTTTTACAAATTCCATACCAAAAGTTCATTTGAAAAGGTTCTATAAATCCAATAAAATTATAACATAAACTACACCAAGTAATGTCCTTCCATCTTCTCTTTGGCCTTTCTCTGCGTGTCACTTGCGAGCAACACTATGACATATCAATTTTAGATCCTATACTTTTTTCCATATTTGGTTTTGCACTTGCAACTGACATCTGTCAATTAAATTTTTTTGAATAATTATGTCAGCTGTTTCCCTGATAAATAGCGAAGCTGACTAATTTTTGAAAATTAATTTCTTTATAATGCTTTAAATTTACATCTATTGAATATGAAGGAAAATGTATAATCAAACTGTATAGAGAAGAGTATTTTCTTTAATATATATAATAACAAAATGTCAAAAAAAAAATATTTAACTGCGTTTTTTTAAGAAATACTGTTAAAAACTTCAAATAAGGGTACTTCCGGTGGATCAATTATAACCAAAATCTAATCAACTCTTCATATGGATGTACAGAAGAGGAATACGAAAGAATTATAATTTTTAGAATTGTAGTATTGGAGTTATCGTCGGAGAAAAATTTGTCACACACACACACACACACACACACACACACACACACACACACACACACACACATATATATATATATATATATATATATATATATATATATATATATACAGACATCATCTTAGAAATGGTATATTCGTATTGTAGGGACCCTAAAACGTACTTATTCATTAAAAACTCACCACCGAATTTTTTGACCAAAGACAATACCTTCCTTACCTAAAGGTGACGGAAGGTAAAAATAATATGTGAGCTGCTGAAAGGCTAGAGGTCTGCTTGTCGGCTGATATAAAATCTGTAACTGAAATATTGAAATCCAAGAAAAAGTTGTGACTGAAATTCCTGAAACTAGTTGAACCTCTGCTCTTTTCTCTGTGACGGCCTCAAGGGCCTCTGTTTTGCCTTATCTGTTCCCTACCCTATTTCGGCGGCACTGGGTTATCGATTACGTCGCTAGGGTTTCGCGGCTCGCGAACCTATCTTGCTTTGCTGCAACCTCTGCGCTGCGTGTGCGCTGTGTGTGTGTGCGAGTGTGTGTGTAGGCGGTGCCGTGATTCGTGCCCTACGTGGCCCCGCCCCCCGCACCAACACGTCGCCATGGTTACACACGCCGGATCCGGAGACGACTGAATGGACGTGGAGGATCAGTGTAAACGAATAGTTTGAGGTTAAGTCGTACCCAACGACTACTCACATACGAGTATTACAGGCTCTATTACATTACCATGTAGCCAAAATACTGATATATATATATATATATATATATATATATATATATATATATATATATATATATATATATATATATATACAGTGTATTAAATTAAAAACCTGGTCATAGGCGTTTAACATGGGAAAACAGGTTGTCTTTGCTCAAAAGTCCCCAATTAATTTTAGACAAAATGTTTCAAATAAATGTTGTAGATAATTATATTCTGCGCCTAAATCAGTAAACAGTTTTAATTTTGCACGTTTGGTAAGTTTTAAAATCTAATTTGATATTGTATAAAAATATTGCTCATGTCCAGCGATACCCATGATATTGAAACAAAGTTAGAAAGAAATGCGTATCGTTTGAACTGTCAGAAATTCAATTTTCAATTAAAAGTTGCAGATAATTCAATTCTGCACCTAAATTACTACACAGGTATTATTTTTAAAATTTAACACTTAAATTACTTTTAATATTATTAGTTTTCCACATTCTGTAATATATAACATTAAATTTCTGACAGTTCAAGATATGAATTTCTTTGTAATTTTATTTCAATTTCATGGGTATCGCTACAAATGAGCAATATTTGTACAATTTCAAGTTAGATTTTACAAGTTACTAAACGTGCAAAAATTAAATCTGTTTAGTGATTTAGGCGTAGTATATTAATATCTACAAGATCTATTTGAAACATTTTTGTACTTACAGTATAAAACTATCATTACGCTTAATTTCAGAATTGCTCAGTGTGAGTCCAAGAAATCGATGTAAATGTTGTCCAAAACTCAGTGCTACGGGTCCGTAGAAAGTTGCGCCTTGTGAAAGAACATGCCCATCTTTATTTTAGTTCCCAATTTTGTTGCTTTTCAAACAGTTCATTGTTATGTATTAGAAAACTTTAAGTAAAACCACTAATGGTATGGAATTACCAATTAGAAAATTGTTTTTATATTAAGTCGAATAATTTTGAGTTTGGTACAGGACCGAAATCTGCGTTCATCAAATTATATTTAAACTTATTTATTAATTATTAAACTTTCGTAAGCATATACATATCTATCATTATTAATATGTTTTAATAGTTTAATATTAGAATTGTTAATTTTGTAATTATTAATGAACATGTGTTGAGCAGAGCTGCGCTAGATTTTTCTGATGTACCGCTTTTTAAATGATAAAAATGTTTTTTTAATCCGAGTGTTTATTTGTCTTTTAGTTTGACCGATGTAAACTTAGTCGCAATCATTACAACTAATTTTATAAATACCGGATCTTTGTTATTATCTATTTTATCCCTAGGGTTACCTAATAAAGATTTAATAGTATAACTTGATTTGTAAGTTACAGTTAAATTTTGATAAAAAAAAATGTTTAAACTTTTGGAACCGTTATCGTACGGTATTGTTATTAATTTATTATTATTACTTTTATTATTAAAGGTGTTAACGTTATATATTTAAAAATGGCTTGGCGATTTTTAAATTTATGGACTAATTTATCGACAGTTTTAATCGGGAAACTGTTATACTTAGCTATTTCTTTAATATAGTATAGTTCATTTATAAATCGTTTTTTATTTGACGGAATTTTGTTAGTCTGTTTATTTATTTTTATTTTTTAATTTGTTATTATTGTTTTTATTATTAAAGGTGTTAACGTTGTATATTTAGAAAAGGATTGGCGTGGACTAATATCGATAGTTTTAACCGGGAAGCCGTTATATTTAGCTATTTCTTTAATATAGTTTAGTTCATTTATAAATCGTTTTTGTTTGACGGAATTTTGTTAGTCTGTTTATTAAAAAAATTAATAATAATAATAATAATAAATTTATTTATACTGACAAGCAACAGATACAATTCCATTTACAGCATATCAATGATTAATATACCTAAAAGAGAAATATTATTCATCATCAATATTAATATAATGTGCAAGTGTTTTTAAAGATATATTAAATATATCAATTGTATCGCATTTCGATAGTAACTCATTTTCATAACTTAAGGCTTTATTTAAAGTTATAAAAGAAAAATTACCCAGGAGTTGCATATATCTAGACCTTAATCTAATATCAGGTACAAAAATGTTTATTTTATTTAATAAATCAGGTAAATCTACTTCACTCTGTACGATTTTCGGTACAAGAATAACCAATGAGTGCTTTCGCCTATCCTTTAAAGTATGCATATTAAATACTTCCAATTGTGAAGAGTAAGAAGCTCTATTGATGTAGTTAGGATATATATTATAGGTTCGACAGTATATATTTCTTAGGAATAGTTTTTGTACTTTTTCTAACATTTCTGTATGTTTTTGAGAGGTTGGATACCAAACAACAGATGCATATTCTAACCTAGATCTCACAAAAGAATAATATAATATTTTTACAGTTCGCATATTAGTAAAGTTCTTAATATTTCTTAACACAAAACCCATTTGTTTATATCCCACCTTAGAGAGGTATTCTATATGGTAATTAAATTGAAAATTGGTAGTAAAATAGACTCCAAGATCCTTAAATAGGTTCACTCTTTCAATTTCATTGTCATTTATTTTGTATTTTCAAATGTGAATTGTTTTTGATTTTAATATTGTCATCATTTTGCAATATTAAGCACCAACGAATTTTTAGCACACCACACTGTTATATTGTTTAAATCAGATTGTAAATGTATTAAGTCACTTTTTGTAGACACTTAACGAAGCTAATTTATGTTGCCAAAAATCGTTGGAGTCGCAAGTTGTAAATCTGTTAGTATTAGTAGTAGATTTTCTGTTGAGTAATCTTGGTTACTCAGTTTAATTTTTTAATGTTGTACTACTGATGATGAGAACTTAATTCTCGAAATACGTATTTTGTTTAACTAAATTAAATTTTAAGGTTAAGGGATAATTTTGTTAGTGTTAGTTAAATCCATGTAAATTTATAACAAAAATGTGTTTAATTCTTATTATCCCAACAAATTAATATATCTTCTTGTTTCTTTCTAGGAGAGAAGCCCCACAAATGCCAAGTCTGCGGTAAAGCTTTCTCCCAGTCCTCCAACCTCATCACGCACTCTCGGAAGCACACCGGCTTCAAACCATTCGCTTGCGACCTCTGCGGTCGTGCTTTCCAACGCAAGGTCGACCTTCGTCGTCACAAGGAAACTCAACACACCGAGCTCCGGCCTATGGTGGCCACCTAGTGCGAGGCCCCTGGGGCAGCGCATCCCCAGCAAGCACCGGCCCCTGTCCAAGGTCACGGGCAGTATGTGCCGCAGTATAGTTACCCCCAAACATAGGGAGAATTGTGTAAAGATATAGGTTAGAGGACTTTTCTGTTTTTCCAGAAAATGCAGTGGATTATGAAGATGTTATTGACCCTTTTGCTTTTTATTCTAAAAAGAATAAAGAGGACTATGCAAGTATAGGACTATATAGTCCAAATGTAGATTATTTATGAAGTATCAACGAAAATACTGAAGACAAAAAGTGTGATTTGGACTATAATGTGGTTTTAAAACCCATTGCTATTTATTGAATTATGATAGACTGTTATAATGCACCGTGAAAACAGATTTATTGGTTTGAACTAGGTATGGGCGATACAGTTTAAAAAAATCGATCGTTTGAATCGATTCAAAATCAAGAACTGGTTAATCAATCTAAGTATGCTAATAAATTGTTTTAGTTTTCTTTTTCTAAAGATCAAATTTACAATCTCCAGTTAAAATTTTAAATTCCAGATAAATAATCAATATTAAATCTGATTATTGAAGTGATAAATTTGTTATTTGACAATTCATTTTGTTTCAGTTTTGTTTATTTAATAGGGTAGTTAAAATTTTAACCGGATGGGTAGTACAAATTAAAAAATCTGGACTTATAAATTAAATTATTTTATAAATTTATATAAAAAAATATATGAGGAGCCGACATTCAAAACGCAGTTTGGCACAAAAGTAAAAAAATGCAATATAGATGGCATCATATTCTTTGTCATGAATTACAATGTTTGAAGACATATTGACTATCTAAATAATAATAATAATAATAATAATAATAATAATAATAATAATGATTTATTTGCCCAACAGTTTACACCATTAACAGGACAATTTATAGAAACATTAACGTGTACATAATACATAAAAAAAGATCAAATTATATATTTACAAAACAATAAAAGTACCAAAGCAAGAAAATAACATATTTTCAGAATATTAGTTATTACCTATAATTAGCAAATATCTTAAACTATTATATGTGACATTGAAAAAGTCAAGTAAAAGTTGTTTGTCCCATATCTACCTAATATAAAATTGTGAGCAGACAGAAGTCGGGCTTCGATGGACTGCCATTTGAATGTCTGCTCCTTATATATAGAAAATGTGTGAATGCGTATCTGTAGAAAATTTAATAATTTTTATAACATAAATTGCGAAAAAATGACATTTAAATGTATTTTTCTCAAAAAGAAAAACATTTTGAGCTTCAAGGAAAGTGTTATTTCCGATTATCCTATTTATACCAAAATCTAATAGTTTCTTTCCATATAATAGAATAGGGATGAAATACAAGGTTTCAATTTTTTTCGATTGATAGTATTAGAATTACAGCGTTAACACACACACACACACACACACTGCCAGCAACATGAAAATGTTAAAATTAGATTCTAGGCATCTTAAAACGTGATCATTTATTAAAATCTCGATATGCGAATTTTGGAACGATCCCTATACCACCCTTACTAAGGGTAGCGGGAGGTAATAATGTTAAAATATTTCCACATGAAGAATAAATAAATCTAGAAATATATTCCATGTACAAATTAATCCATTTTTCAAAGTTGTGAATGTGAGTCCTTGCAAAAAATTTATTTACGTATTGAAAAAGATTGATTTTCTGCAAAATCGATTATAAATCGTTCATCCCTAGTTTAAACTAATCGAATGTATCGTATATGGAACCAACTGTTGTATATAAATGAAATTTGAAGTATAAAAAAATGAATAGCATTCCAGAATTGTACATTAAATAATGTCGATATATTTTTGTTTATTGTTTAAATTTAACATTATTTAATGTATTAGAGATTGCTACTTAATTTAAGAACATACATAAGTAACGTGCAAAACTTATTCAAATACCTACAGAAAAATATGTATAAATTTTCACTTATATTTTCATAATCAAAGCATACGACGGGCTAGTCTTAAAACTAAAAAAAAATATTAATGCTGTCAATAACCGAAGATTCGGAACCAAGTACCTATCCGAAAACCCGTAAGCAGAAAAAAAATCAGCCTTCGGATTCGGATAGTAAAACAAATTTTCAGAACCGGGTAATGGAATCGATTGTCAGAGCCGGGTTGTAGAACCTATCTTCGGCACCATTGCACACTTTCAATTTTTGACCTAAGGCTGTATCCGATGTTGCATTTTGACATTTGGATTTTAGGATTTAGGTCTTCTTCACATAAATACATCTCCGAATGGCACACTAATGACATTTATTGGTTTGTATGGCAACACTTTAGAATAACAAAAATGAATTATGCAAATCAATTTAATTTGATACTTCAGATTAAATGTTAATATTTTCATAAAATATAAGCTAACAAGTTATTCTTTGACAGTGAATGTGACGTTTTGCATAAATTACAGCAATGAACATGATTTGTTTAATAAGTGCGCGTTAACTTCAAGGCATAGTGTGCTCTTGCAAAACCCTAAAATCTAATTCCTAAAATCCTAAATAATCACTACATTTAGGGCATATAAATTTAAGATTTAGATATTAGAGTGATAAAAATGCAACATCGGACACAGCCTAAGTAACATTCTTAAATAAAAATATTTTTTTATTTTTAATATTCTTCACGGATTGTAATTATTAAATATCAAATGACGAAGATCTGACAACCTGAAAAGTTTCAGTTCCAGAATCGCTATTCATATATTATCTGTTCCAGAGTCGAGATTTGGTCTGTTTCGGTCCCAGAACAAAGAACCGGTTAATTTCAGTTTTAATATCGAGTTTTTGGTTAATTATGTATAAATATAAAAAACTGATAATCGCATATTTAGTAGGATACTCAGAATATCAGTTATTATGTTTAAAAAATAACTTTCATCTAAATTTTTATCAATACCTATATCAATTAAAAATGGCCCGTATGCTAAAATCGCTTTTATTATAAAAGCGGTAAATAAAACGTACTATTAAATTATATTATTATCGCAAATTCAGCAAAAGGGAACATGAATTAAATTTTCATTTACCCTTTTATTGATTACTTATTGTTTAAAATTTTGCATGGTGCTTATTTATTGATCTTCCTGATATTAACCCTGAGTGAGTGCTGCAAATAAACAACGAAACTCATCGAGTACCCTTTCACAAAAAAGACATTCAGTATTAGTGCAATTAACACTCCATCTCGATTATGACAGTAGTGCAATGATTAGTGCAATGTTTTTATATTGTCAGTATTGTTTAGACCAAAGGTTAAAAGGTTAGGAAAGACATATCAGTGTAAGGAAACGCAACAAAACAAAAGCTGGTGCGAATCTCACAAGCGACTGAGATCTCAGATCCATATCCTCGCGTGAAACCGGAAACGGAATGTGTTGGTATTCCTGGCAGGATTTCATATTTCGGGGACTTGATTGTCCCCGGAGGCTGAAGCTCAAGGCTTTGCAAAACTTCGGAAGGCTTCCCAATAGTGCAAAAGGATTTTCAAAAAAAAAAAAAAAACTAATAATTTTATATAAATTACATTATATACTATCAAATCTTGGCAGTTTTAAACATATTTTATTTTTATCAGATAGTAGAGCTATTTTTATAGTATGTATTTATTTAACAAATTCATAATCGAGACATATTATTTATTAATCTTTGATTAACATAACAACATTTTTCACTGGATTATATGTATACCTTATTAATTTGAAGAAAATCTAATTTATTTCTTGCCGTAAAAAATTGCATTACTTAATTGATTAGCAGTAGAATCCATGGATACTTATAATTTGTTGATAGAAAATCAAAATCGTTTATTGGTGTGGATCATTAATATCCTCATATTAATAAACCTAATTATTATTAATATTATGAGGTCCCGTGGCCGTGTGTCTGGTCGCGAATCTGGGGAACCGTGTTCGATCCCGACCGTCGCCAAATATTTCGAATTTTAAATGATGCTAAAGTAATCCCTATGGTGCACTCTACACGCAAGCAATGAGTGCCCGTGAGGTGAGGTCTGGTACAAATATGTCATCATCATTACCGGCATCTGTGTATAACGCAAATTGGCACACTCAGAAATGAGTAATATGCCAATATGCCATGATGATATATTTTTTTTTAAATTTTTTTATTTAAATTATTAAACGATTAACGGAAACACATTTGCTACATCATAAATGTTTAAGAACATTCCATTAATTGTAACGAACAAAGCAATGGCCAGCTAGGAATTACTTACATAGGCACGGAAATATAGTTTTTTTTGCGATATTATATTTGCACATTAAAATAAATGACTAATTTTTTTTTTTGACATTTGTCAATTTTATTGTCAATATTGGCATAGGAAATTATGTGGAATTATTATTAATAATACGTTGAGGTATACAAATTAATTAAATCTTTTAAAATTAGTATTACAAAAATGGAAAATATAAGTGAAACAAAGATGAAAATGAGCAAGAAGATAAAATATGCCAATATATAGAATGAACAACAGAAACTGAATCTTTAGTTTTCAAATAAAAATTTAAAATTAGACAACCAAACCGCATAAGAACTTGGCTATTTGGCATTTTGTAAAATCATTTTTCGTTACAGAATTTAAAATAATTTGTTTTTTCATTTTTATCTTCTGCAGGTCTACGGTTTCGCGAGTGGCGGATATACTATTCCATACGAGTTTTATACTGTACACTATTTTAAAAAAATTTTTCGTTATCACTCGAAATTTTTGCAAAATAATTTGTTTGTAAAAAAAACATCAAAAGCGTAAAACAAGTCGTATAATTAGTTTTTGTAAAAATATCTTTTCTAATGTGACAGTTGAGGCAGCTGAGGTGACAAAATTAAAGAAACAATGCACCAAGGAAAGCCATCTTGAGTTTGAAAACAATTGGTTTTCCCATTTGATTGCCAGTTAGAGAACAATATTCTGTAGCAATATAACAAAATGTTCTTCTTCGGTAAGAGTTTTAGATACAAAATGTGACTTGTATTGTTAGAGAAAACTGATTCCTAGCTAAGTAATTCCTAAATCAAGATAGGCGATGTTTAGCGGTTGGTGAAAACGAAATTTTGCTAGGTAAAACATTTGTGTGGTACACATCGGGTACATTATAGGCATTACTTAAATTTTAGGAACAAAAATTTTTTTAAATGTTGTCTATTCCGCAAACTTTGTACGATAATAAGTACATATTTTAGTTCTGGGTTTTCTTCTTTTCTGTTGATAAAGAACACGAAAAACTAAACCGTTGTATTTCATGGCGTGTAGTAGAGTAGTTTCCCTTTTCCGTGGCTGTTGTACGTCACTGGCAGTCCGTTCCTTTGCTATATCTTTATTTATCACGGCGCGTGAACGCGACCTGAATAGCAATTTGGTGGAGGCGCACCCGGCCGTCTTGATTGAGAGGCTTGATTTTTAAAGCACGGGACCCAGCTCAGTTCATCACGTCACGAACAAAGAAAGAAATCTTACTCTAACAAGACAGCAAAGGTAGAACAAAAGTTTAAATCAAACGCTTCCTTCCAGCTAAGATATTTTACAGTTTTGGTATATTATTGTTATAAATAAAGTAGCAACAGTAATTTGTTCAAACGGTTTTTTTTTACAATAATATTGTGCACCAAAAATACCGTCATTAGAAAAATTGTTTTTTTTATGTTGGTTAATGACATATATATATATATACAACCATTTTAGTGCCTGGATAATTTTAATTGTGGTACTTTCTCTACATTTGCTTTGAGGGCCCGCGAGGTGACATCGCATAAGCCGCTTCAGCATTACAAATATAGCATATGTAACAAAAGTTTTGAGAATAAAATAAAATAGGTATATAAATATATCATCACGGCATATTACCCATTTCTGAGTGTCCCAATTTGTGTTGTTTGTACACAGATATCGGTAATGATGATGACATATTTGTACCGTGCGGGCGTTTACCAGGCGTCACCTCACGGGCACTCATTGCTGGCGTGGAGAGTGCACCACAGGAGTCACTTTTGTGCCATTTAAAATTGGAAATTTTTGGCGTCGGTCGGGATCGAACGCGGTTCCCCAGGTTCGCGACCAGACACTCCGGCGTAATTCTTTTAAAAATTCTTGTTACATACGTAATCATCATTATAAGTTCAACCTGCAGTTGACGAAAAGTAAAAACACTGAGCTACGTATAACCAAAATAGGATGATATATTTTGTACATTAGTTCTTTCTCAAATTACATTCTTTTTCTGTCGGAATCTGAATTTGATTTTCTTATGAAACATAATCCTGGCAAAGATATTGTTCTAAAGATTCAATGAACTAATACAATAACAAAGTGTGTTAGACAGCACTGGGCGGCACGTAAGGGGTGGGAATAGAGGGTTTCTACCCCTGTGAAACTCTACCCGATGAGAGAATCTAGCGCCGATCTTTTCTCTACGAGGATATTCAGTTACCACGTCGCAAACTTTGAACAAGTGTGAGAAATTATTGAAAAGTTATTATCCACCACTGATTTTTAATGTTAAGTTGCGTTTTCTTACAAGAGGTTTGCAATTTTGTACCGCTTATTTCACAAATTACAAAAAAAAAATATTTATTCAGACCATGTATGTTGCAATTATTGTATGATTCCATATTTCACAAAATGAGTGATATATAACAATTAACAATTAGTAGTACAATATATCCAAGGTGGGATATGTTTCATTACAGCCGATGGTTTATGTATTTTACCGAGAGGCGAACCCTCGCCTGAGGCTGTGATGAAACTGACACCGAGGTATGTGTACTATTTTATTCACAATCACCCTTTTCCAAAATTATTATTAAAATAAATGGGTAAGTATACAAATTCATAATGTAAAGTCTGTTCGCTCCTAGCTGAAACAAGCCGATAATTTATTACCCCAATAGTTATTACCACAAACCATAAACCACTTTCTTGAGCCTTTGTTCATCAAACGGCGGTCAGTTGTAAATGGAGTGTTGAACAAGGATTGTATTCAGTTCGTTTAGATATATGCGTTTGTAAATTTTTAAGAGAATTTTTTGAAATTATTTTGAAATGTATTTACAGCTAGGTATTATCATTGAATAGGTATAATTAAGAATTACCTGGAAAGACGTTTTCGGCTAATGACATTGTTTTCGGGTTTGGCCATCATCATAATTTCTAGGAATTATTTAGTCTACTATTCATTTAAGTCACCCTTGATTGAATTTCGTTCCTTTATAATCCCGGTTTTCTTTCGTCTTAACTCAGTTTACATGTAACATTAGTTAGCAGCGGTTGTAAGTGAAATTTTAAATATGAAAATGTGGAGGCCCTGGGATGTCGACAATGCTTCTGCCAGAGTTAGTGACGAAGTCAATACCTGTGACACCGATGCCGACGTTGTGCAAAGTGATGAAGACACAAATTGTTTTAAATATTTCATCAACGAACAAACGCAGCAAGTTATATTAAATGTGTATTATTTGATTATTTTATGACGAGTATAACTGTATACTTGTAATAATGACATTTTCCCTTACTTATGCAGATTTCGAATACGTCCCTGTTCCACACTACCTGAGGATTTTCTATTTGTTTGTGGTAATATCTATTGGGGTAATAAAATATCGGCTTGTTTCAGCTAGGAGCGAACAGACTATACGCCCTGCACATGCATTGCCTTGTACATAGTAAATAAAAATACTACCATAACTCTACCTACGACTCTACCTATTCCGATTCAATTTGTACTCCGGAGTGTACTTTTTAAATTGAGAGGGCGCGAAGTTGGACTCGCGCCAACTTCATGGACAACATTTATGCCTTATGAAAATGTACAAGACAAGGCATATACAGGGCGATCTACATTATGAAACAATGTATGTTCCCAAATAAGTAATTGAGTTATAACCTTCAATTTTCTTAATATTTTATGACAACCTTTTTATAATTGTTTAATCTACATTAATACAGAGATCTACAACAAAGTCACTAGGAAACTCTAGCTTGATCAGTAATTTTCCACTCATGTGATTGTCATTGCAGTTATAAAGTATTTCCCAACATTTAAAATGATTGTAAATATTTTTTTTCTGCAAGAACAGAGTAAACTCAAATTTTAGTGTAAACGATTTTTAAAAATTTCGTGTAATAAGCAAGATGAAATTTTGGCGGATGACGTAATATGCCCACACCAGTGATCGAGCACGCGTCTCGCTGTTAATGTCAGGCGACCATTCAAAATTTTCATTTACAATCTAAAAAAGTTAAATTTTGACTACAGTGTCCTATTTGACTTGTTAAAAGCCTATTGTATTTTAGCGGTTGACAAGTAACCGGTATTCCGGTATTTTTTAGCTAACTTGAAAGTGATGTAGACAATGATTTATTTCCCAAATGTTTTGAAGGTTAGGAACTCACATATTACAAACCAATTGTGAATAAAACTTATACATCGCCCATTTTGTATTGATATACTTTGTGACGTAAGCTGCACAATTTTGTGATTTTACTGTACCATATCATGGTTTACCATGTCGACTATAAGTTGACAAAAACAAAGAAACTAGCATTCCACCTAGCTATCTACAAATAAAAGATCTCTTATTGTTTATTTATATTTTATATTTTTATTGCAATTGTAAATAAGTATTACTGTAAATTGTACACTCCATGTTAAGCCAAAGCATTAACTGTACCTAATTTATAATATTGACTGTACATTTACCCAGTTTGATATTAAAATGTAATAAAACCAAAGTAAATGTGATTGTAAAGTAATGATAACATATTATGTATTATTGGATTGTATAAACGAAAAGTATTATTGAATGTATTTACTGTTTGTAAATGATGTACCTACAATGAAATGAGATTCACATTTCTGTACATATTAGCTTTATATTATATTACGTATGCACTGTGTGTGTCTTGCACTGGATTTTCATTCCATCTTGCAATTATTTCAAATTTAAATAAAAATGTTAAACATTTTCAATGTTGTCTTACTATTATGCGTCTACCCAATCTCCTACGCAAGTCCAGTGAGCAACAATTAATATTCCAATTCGTCAATTCTTGTTTTACTTGTATTTTAACATTGTAGATTGTCACTCTACAGCCTTTTTTTAGAAAACCTACAATTTTTATCATTAAGTCCAAGTAAAGATTAACATTTTCAAAGTTTAAAATTGCAAATCAACCTAATATTAAGTCTCATCAAGCCTAACGTTTTTATTAGCTTGAAATAAGTACCTCAAAAGTAAAATAGTTATTTATGCAATAATTGTGTAGTACTTTTTTGGTCGAGTGCATACAAAATTTTTCCTACAACCGAAATGTTAGTGCTATTCCCCATAATATTGTGTGTGAGTGTACAGGTATCTTTAAATATTGTTGAGCTCTTTCTCATAATATTCCACAAAATGTAACTTAAACATTTGAAATTGAAAGAATCTCAGACAGGTGGGTGAATTAATCTTCTAGAATTATGTCAAAAAAATCTGTTTTGCCCAGCACAAAACCTTCCGTCAATTCGATATATTTTGTACAAATTTCATACCAAAAGTTCCTTGGAAAAGATTCTATATATATAATGTAAAATCGTAACACGAACACATTCTATTTTTTACATATTCCATGCCAAAAGTTCCTTTGAAAATATTCTATAAATCCAATAATATTCTTCAGCTTTCTCCAACAGCACAGTGGCTAGGCGAGGCGAGGTGGTAACGTAGGTTAATTTAAAATTAAGCGGCCTATTTAAATTATATACTTAACACCTTTCTTGAATTTAATGAGTTAAATAATATTTGGATTTGGAGGTTTGATTTTAATTGAAAAGTGACAGCATTATAGCCCTAGGTTAATAATAAATTAATATTGACCTAGGTTACCATGGTTACAAGCAAGCGGTAGTGAAAAACAATTTCTCATGTCAAATAAAGGTAAATAATAGTGGGTTCCTAGGCTAGTAGTGAAAAAAAAAATATATTATATATAGAATTTATTGCAATAAATCGCATAGTCCAGACTACACCAAGAACACCAGTTGTTAAATTCAAATGTTTGTAACTGACAGATAAATGTCAGTGTCAAAAATCAACAGTTTTACTGACATTTCTGAAACATTTTTCTTGGAAATACATTTAATATTTCTTATTGAATTATTTATTAAAAATTAAAAATTGTAGTGATAATACCACCAATCCCGTCAATGACTTGGAACCATCTTGAACATTTTAGAGGAGTAGGACAAGATTCCTTATAAATAAAAGAATAGATATAATTAGAATTATTTGTGTGTACAAGAAATGTTAAATTCTTATGTATCAAAAGAAAATGGCGAGAGGTATTGTGCTGGCCACAACAGATTTTTTTTAACATAAATAGGTGAAAAAGTGAAACTCTGTGGCACAAAATTGTATGAAACTAGAGCAAAAATTGTTTTGTTCTTTTTTTTCACTCATAAGATTTGACGAATCTTAGTGAAATAAGATTACACGTTTACTCATGTTACACAATATGCAATAATTAACAGTAACATCATCTTTCATATTTATTGCACAAGTAGCTATTGCAATGCAAAAAATAAAGCATCTAGTTTTGTAATTTTTTGGATAAAAACTTCAAATATTAATAATAATAGAATTTTAGTTTATTATTCTGTAAAAAAAAATATTATTTCCAGCGTTTCGGCATCATTAACTGGTGTCTTCTTCAAGGAAAAATGACAAATATGTTACAAAGAGACAAAAAGAAAAGCAAATTCAAGTCTCATTGTAAGATATTTGTTATTTTTTCACTGAAGAAGGCACAAAAACAAACTAAAAAGGTTGTATTATTCCTAGTGAATTATGTGTTCTGAAATATTTTTTAATAATTTCAAGTATTAAATATGCAAAACAATATTTATTTTGCAAATCGTTGAAAACTAATAATAAAACATCTTCCAGGAAAATATTCCGTGGAAAAATTCCTTGATTCTTTCCAGGAACAACCTCCATCTTCATCCTCATTACCACTCCATATACTTCTCTGTCTGCTATTGCCATCCCTTTATCCTTATCCGTAGCTATCCAGGAATCCAGAATCCAGAGACAATGAAACCGAAGCCGCGTCATTAATCTTTCAAGTGAGACTTCCTCTTCTCTTCCAGAAGGAGCCGTGTTCCAGGACGAAGGGAGCACCACGGGAGGTCATTAGTGTTCGCACCTTGTCGGCAACAATTTGAAACCGAGCTAGATTGGATTAAGATCATTCTCCCGTGGTGACAGTGCCGTCCTACTGGGGTTGAGAAGGGTTACAGAACGAACATGATGAAATGATACTGAATGCTAATGAAATATGAGGAAAGTGTAACGTATAAATTAAATCATTTATAATTTGGAAGAAATAAATAAAAATATATCAGGGTCACGTAGAATTTTTGAGACTAACGAAATCATTTTAAAAAGTCACAATAAGCAATGAAGAGTTATTTATCTATCAGTAATTAACTTTGTTAATCAATTTTTTAAATTGATGTTTTGAGTGAAAATATGGAATTAAATCAACCAGAGAGCATTTTTAATACATGATTTATAATTTGACAGCTCTGAAAATTTTTAAGTCCACATAAATAAACATACTTAAGCCTATGTCTCACCGATATGATGTATAGAACGATGTGCGATGGAAAAGAAGAAGTAACACTTTGTCATATACAGGGTTAGTTAAAAGTATGGAGACGGCGATTTATTGTCGTTAATATTCATTTTAGGAAATTATGTTCAATACAAAAGTTTTTTAAGAAATTTTGATCTACATTTGAGAATACTTAAATTTTATTTTTCTTCAATTGTTTTTGAGTTTCGCTTGTCCGCGTAATTTTTTTAAATGAGAACCTATTAATTTTACTCTACCATTCGATAGAGTGTTTTTTTCTCTTTACAACAGTACGATTGTATTTTTGTTTTTCAATTTATTTTAATAACATTTTTACAAGGAAAAACACCGGTTCAAGTATTTACGAATAGTAGGTACATCTAAGATAGACAAAAGCGAAGCGATGAACAAACTCGAGCGATGTAATTTAATTAGTTATTAATTTGTTTTTAATGATAAAATTGTGTCCGACAACTTTATTGGAAATAATTACAAATGAATGTGAAAAACAGTTCCTTTGAAACAAAAAAACAACAAACACATAAATTTATAAATTCTGATTTCTGCTCAAATTATCATGGGTTTTTGATAGTAATACCACTAGAGGTTTGATTTGGCCCGATATTTATTTATTTGTATGAACACTAGGTTGCTTGGCAATTTGTTGAAAAGATTTGTCCGGCAAAATCTTTGAAACAAATTACCATCAAGAAACCAAGTGTGAATATTTATAAATAAAAAAATATTCCGTGCTAAAAATCAAACCTGGAGTGGTATTTGTCAAGATAATTCCACGAGTAAATATCATTTGTACGTCATTTGTTATAGGTAATTATTTTTTTTAAAGAATTCAGTGTAGAGAAAAGGAAGGATTTGTATTGTTGTAATCAACATAAAATCAATGAAATCATATATGCTTTAAATATGTCCAAATCGAGAATTCATTTCTTCCTCACGTAATAAACAGAAAAGAAAATAAATTTATTTATTTGACATATCAAAAAACGTTGAAAACAATGCGTCACCATGGAGAAGGTAAATAAAAAAATATCTAATTTATCCACTTGCATTTTATCTTCCTTCATATTTTATCGATAGCAAACTGTGATTTTGACGTTTTTGAATGTCTTTTTTTATACAGTAGTGGAATTATCGGTAATATATGTTCGTCACAGCACTCTAACATCTGAATCCATATTCACTTGTTTCGTCCAAGGACTGCCTACTTATTTTAATGAAATAAAACAAATATAAATCTAAACATGCATTTTTCTGAAAAAAAAAAAAAAATGTTATCTAAGGATATGCACTTATTATATCACTGAATTCAATATCTAATAAGTAAATAAAAAATATACTCGTATGGTCCCATTTAAAATAACAAAGTTCGTCCCATCAATTTGAAAACCACTGGTTGAAAAATTTAATTCCTTTTTTTCGAGATAACAATAGTAGACAAAATAAAGTGAACATATGTTACATTACTTACTAATATTTATGAACCACATTTAAATATGACGCAGTGTTTTGATCTGCAAAACTAATAATTAGCTCTTTAAACGAAATAAAATTTAGAATCTTCCTTGACGCCACTGGCGAAAACTTTGGTTGTTGAAGGTGTATAGTGCCAGTGTCTTTAGAACAGGGAGTATGTATGCAAATGTTGCTAAATTTGATTGCGAAATTTCTTGAACCCTAGCGCTGAGAGGTAGCAATGAACTTTTCGATTAAATTGTATTGGAATGGCAAATTTCTAGCGCAGATATCACGCTGCTACCTCCACGATTCTAATAAGCACAGAATATGCAAATTTCAATCACTATTGCCCAACGAGAATTAACATCTACAGCGCTTACAACTTCTTGAATTTCAATCACTTTCTTACAATATACTTGTAATTTTATGGCAAGATGGTTTTTCTATAATATGTTAATTTTAATATCTTACTGCACGTAATAAAAAGTAAAACTCAAGATATCCATTTTTTTACCTCCCGCTACCCTTGGTAAGGGAGGTATAGGGATCGTGATAAAAATCACATATCGAGATTTTAGTAAATAACCACGTTTTAAGGTCCCTAGAATCCAATTTTAACATTTTCACAATGATGTCTGTATGTGTGTATGTGTGTGTGTATGTGTATCGATTTTGTCTTCGCTCTAACTCAAATACTATCATTTATAAAATTCTGAAACCTTGTATTTCTTCCCTATTCTAATATGAAAAGAAGCCATTAGATTTTGGTGTAAATCGGAAAACCGGAAATGGCACTTTACCTGAAGCTCATAATGGTTTTTCTTCAAAAAATACCATTAAATGCCATTTTTTCGCATTTTGTCATTATGAAAATTAAAGATTATTGAATTTTCTACAGGAATACATTAATACTTTTTCTATATATTTTACAGATAAATTTAAAAAAATTTTTTTTATAAGTCCCGAAGCCTAAGATAAACAAAATTCCTTTGTTACACTGTTCATATTTCAAATGAATGTAACTGACAGTAAATGTCACTGTCAAAAAACTAATCACTTTAAATTAATAATAGTGATATTTTAAAAAGAAAATAGTAAATAAAGCAATAGTTTTATGCAATGGAACAGTTTGCAGCGATAGTAAATACGTAGGTATGTATTTAAATTAATAAAAATTAAATAGCGGGAGGTTTTGTGTTAGCCACATCAGATTTTTTTTCTTAATTCTTTATTAGATTTTCTACTAAAATAAGGTTAATACATTCAGAGATTAGACAGAATGCAAAAAATTTGGAGAAAATCTAAAAGTAATACACTGAGGTAGCTGCATTATAGTTCATCGTCCAAGGGCCCAATTCTCAATTTTCACTGAAGTGATAAATTTTTCGCTTTATCACTTGGAGCTATTTTCAATTGCAAATTGATCTGATATAAATGAGTGAGAAAGTCTGATATTGTTGGTATTTACCGTAGATTGACAATATTGCTTGCGCATAACATGAAAATATGAATTTGGTACATGTGTTTTTGACATTTGTCAAATAATATCATGACACTGACAAGTGATATGATATAGTTATTTTCGTAACAAGTTATGAAAAATGTCAAATATCATGCGAGTGTAAATTGACGCACGACGCGTAGCGGAGTGCAAGTCAATACACACGAGCTAAGATATTTGTATTTCATACAAGTTATGAACATTATTTTTTAGACGACCTTAAATAAATTTTATTTTTTTTACAAACTGAAATTTAGCTTCAAACGTACGGACAGCTGACAAATGAATAATGTATACATATAGCCAGAAAATAATGACATAGTAACCTGGCAACCGTGTCAACTATTACGATATGAAATGTACCTATCGTAACACTAATGTCATAAGTTCAACTTTCAGTGTTAGGATACTACGTTGATATGTCATACTTATCATAATGGTCGTCTAAAAAAAACTTATCATTTCATATCATATTACAATGGCGAAAATTGAGAATTGGGCCCCAAATCTAACGTAAATTCACATGAAGTCCATAATATTATTTTAGTTTGGACAACTATAGCTTTTAGGCTTGTTGTTTTTTATTAGAATATGATAATTATCTAACATGTGATTTTAACAGCTGATTTTAAAGAAATTGCTTCTGCGCATATGCTCAACATGAATATCAATTCAAAATGTAGTACCAACACACCAAAGTTCTTGGTTAGCAATTTTTGGTTAAGTTAACCTGGATTTAGATACTGAAATACGAATGGCGGGTTAAAATGTCGGTGACAAGTTAAACAAGATCAGGGAACCAAGGTTTTAATCCCGTACTGAAATACCGGGCCTATATAATGTAGAATAACAATGATCATGTGATGATCCTTTCAAATAAGAGTATTTAAATTCACTGATATGTTACATATCACCATTTAGAACAAATAAAATTGATAGATAGAACTGATCGGCTGACGCAAGGGTAAAAATATCACCACAATGACTAATAATGTATGATATATCAATATTATCCGTCCGTATTTTAACTAATATCTACTATCTGCTATCAGTTCCATTCTCTTTCATCGGGTGTTCGAATCGATGGTAACGCAATCCTCTCATTCGCAATTTCCCTTTCATCTAAATCACTTTTCACCAGCTTCGGGAGCAGAGCAAAAAGAGAAATAATGGTCTATCGTGAAATGAACGCGTGCTGGAAAACAAAATAGGATTTACCAGCGAGGTGGAGTGGCCGTCCAGCAGGCCTTGATTGAGTTACCGACCGGTCACTCACAGACGGGAACAATTGCATTTTCATTTCAATATGAAGGATAGAAAGGACTCGTGGGACGATGATGCTGATGCTGGACCAATCTCTACCAATCAGAGAGAAGAATTTGCTGAAGGGAGATTCAGAAAAGATGTAATTTCTTTTGAAGATGGTAGTTTTGTTTATAGCAATTGTGACAGCTAAGATATTAGAGAGCAGGGCAAATCTGTTTCAAGTACAAGACGATGTCTTTCTATTATTATTTTTTATATAGACTAATTCGCCTTTACTTGTCTAAAGTATATACAGGTTATCTCATTTTCGATGTTTTTTTAGAGTATCTCGGGAAATAGTACTGATAGAGCAAAATCGTTTGCACATTCTAGGGTCAACTTTTTGAGAACAGTTTAATAGTCACCACAGGAATTTTCGATCTTTTGTTTCTAAGCTACAGGCAAAAACTTGTTTTTTGTTCATTTCGAAAATATCTTATAACTTATTTATTATGGTAAGTAGAAAAAATTGTTTATACCAATTTTGTACCGTTTTATAGGTAAAATAAAATGGCGTAATTATATTTTTTGAAAACTTCATAATTCTTGAGATATAACACAACTTATGATTTTTTAAATGGTAACCTATGTTGAAAATAGTCTCATCTTATTTTATAAGCTTTTGAACAATATACTGGGTGTCCCATATAACATTACGTTCTTGAATATCTCGAAAACAATGCATCGTAACAAAAAGTGTGCCGAATCAAAACCTTCATAGTTTTTGGGGGGAGATCAGATTCTGACAAAATGGGGTCAACTTAAAAATCTTAAATGGGACCCCCTATTTTTTATTGCAGATTCGGAATGAGCGTAAAAAATATGTTGGTTTTATACGGAAACTATTTTTGTACTCTACAGGTGGCGCTGCAATCGTAAAAATGTAGAATTAATTTTTGATGAAATCGAGTTATCCATAGTCAGTTTTTAAAAAGTTTCTTTCTTTTAATACCCCTCAGTGTTGAGGAGTAATATTTCTACAATTTTGTGTATTTATTGAAACAAAAACCGTAATTTTTTTTTATCAAATTATTAATAAAATACTAATCGGTTAATTTTTTTCTAGCAAATTTACATTTTTACGATTACAGCGTACAAAAAAGTTTCTGAATAAAACCAACATATTTTTTTACGCTCTTTCCGAATCTGCAATAAAAAATAGGGGGTCCCATTTAAGATTTTTAAGTTGACCCCTTTTTCCGCCTCCCCTGGGGGGGGGGGTCGGGGGGCCATTTTGTCAGAATCTGATGTCCCCCCAAAAACTATGAAGGTTTTGATTCGGCACACTTTTTGTTACGATGCATTGTTTTCAAGATATTCAAGAACGTAATGTTATATGGGCCACCCTATAATAAGTCTACATTCTTTTGTTTTACACATGAATAAAAGATGAATTATTAATTTTTTGGGGTGAAAATTGAAAACTATTGAGAAACAAATGAAAAAACTATAAGAATTCAGCATTTGTTTATTAGATTCCATATCTATTAATTATGTTCTCAAAAAAATTAATTTATTTAATTACGTATTCCTTAATCTGATATTAATGGGAAGAGCGGAAAAGGTTTTGGTAATAATTGGACAACCGGAAGTAGTAGTTCCTTAAAAAGAATATAAACATGATTTTTTGGAAATTTATGTTATTACAAATATTAAAGAATATAAAATTATCAGCTATAATATCCCGAGGACATTGATAATTACGAAATAATTTTGACAGTTACCGGAAATATATAAAATAATACGTTAAAATGAATCTCACAGCCCAAATATCGCCATGAAAACCAGTTGAAAAATTAAATAGTGATTCTTTTTATATAGTATGCGTATGTAACATTTGTGTATAGCATTTAATTAATTTTCCTTTTTTATCAAACCTCTTGTATCGAGAAACAGAATTGAGAAACATTCCTGAATACGTCTTGGTCTCCTAAGTACAGTCTCCAAGTCCCAAACTCCCTGGACTCATTGGCAAACTGTTTTATATTATCCGGCCTTATCTAACATTAATTGATCCTGGGTAAGCTAAGTAGTTACCTACCTACCTGTAGGTTGGCAACATTTTAATCGCATTCATCAAAGTGCCGTCTCCAGGGCCGTACTGCATGGATTATTCAGCGGGCCGCCGTAACACACGAGTGTTAATCGAACCCCGGCCCATTATATTGCATTTTTATTATCCGGCCGATCGTGTGGCAGAAATTAAAGACAGGAGATGAACTGCATCAGTGAAATACAGCTGAAATTGATGGTTTAAATTTGTTGACTGTTTTATAACCAGCACTTGGTTAAAAAGTTAACTGAATTTTGGAACACGCTTTACACCCACATACATAAAGATCTGACTAGAAGAGTTTTGTCCAAAGTAAGTTCATCCAATACAGGAAATATTAATATGTTAAATATGAATTAAATAAATAAAAATTTGGTATAAATTTTAAACTTCTTTAAATAAATAAAAACTTTACAATTATTTACCGCAGGTAATTTATAAATTTGAAAGTTAACTTAATTTATAAATAACGTATGTTCCATAAGTTTTGGCACAAATTTCAATTTTTTTTTGCAATAAAAAATGCATTTACTTAAGGCCTATTTGTTATAATGTACAATAGAAGAAAAAAATTAGCCGTCTACAAAAGTTTTGGCAGATGATTTAAATATTAGCAAAACTTCTGTGTTTAAATTATTAAAAGAGGACAAATTTCATTCTTGTCATTTTGAAAATCACCACTTATTACTTTCTTATGCTATTTATAAAACAGTATTTATATATATATATATATATATATACAGGGTGTCTCAATAAACTTGCTCACTAATGGTAACTTTTTTATTTGAAGAGATACGAGGTTGGTTAAATGAGTAAAATTGTGCCATTTTATAACTTAAAAATCTTAAATGGGACCCCCTATTTTTTATTGCAGATTCGGAAAGAGCGTAAAAAAATATGTTTGTTTTATTCGGAAACTTTTTTGTACTCCCAACAGGTGGCGCTGCAATCGTAAAAATGTAGAATTAATTTCTGATGAAATCGAGTTGTTCATAGTCAGTTTTTAAAAACTTTCTTTCTTTTAATTCCCCCTGACTGTTGAGGAGTAATATTTCTACAGTTCTGTGTATTTATTGAAACAAAAAACGTCATTTTTTATCAAATTATTAATAAAATATTAATCGGTTAATTTTTTTCTAGCAAATTTACATTGCCACCTGGGGGACCATTTTGTCAGAAACTGATGTCCCCCTAAAAACTATGAAGGTTTTGATTCGGCACACTTTTTGTTACGATGCATTGTTTTCGAGATATTCAAGAACGTAATGTTATATGGGACACCCGGTATACATTAATAACAGAACAATAAATATTGCATCTTAGCTGAAACTCACGGTATATGTATATTGAGACCAAGCCCATTGTATGTACTGTATCTAACTTGAAATTTATATAAAAGCATGGTGGAAGAATCTAAATTAACAGAAATTACAACTTGGTTCGTTGAAAAACAATTATAGGAAAAACAACTCATCAATTCTAGATGCGGTGCAAACTGCATCAGACGTCCAGACATACGACTCCATCCCGTAACGGCGGAATAGCCACTGGACACGAACTCTGTAGATATCCACACATATACAAGGCATCTCTTGGCTCGTATATCAGCACTACACAAACACAGGCATAGACACAGTGTGCACTGTGAGACAACAACTTCGGGATAAAATATTCATGGCGCACTGTGATTGTGACTTATGTTAAGGGATAAGCGACGCTAAGTGCTAGTACGAGCCGCCGCCGCAACAGGACAAAGTGGCGCTAGGCACGCACGCATCATTCAGTGGAATGGAATCTCTGGGAAAACAAATGCACACAGCTAAATACGTCACTGGCTTTTGTTTTCTTATACACAACAACGGTATTACACCACATTTTATACTATATCAGCTTGTTTTTGTTTTTCATTTTAATTGTTGCTGTTCTCTTTATTCGTAATTATATTTGTATATTGTTATAGCTTTGTATCAACTACTAGGTAAAGCCTCATTCACAGCTCCGAAAATAAAATAAAATTATACATAAAAATAAAACTAACTATAACGATATAAAACAATAGATTCTTATGAAAGTGTTCACAGCTCTCGAAAATAAAATTAAACATAAGGCATAAACACAAGGAATTGCAAATGTTGAATATTTTACACAAAAATAAGCACATATATCACAACTATCATTTGAGCTGTCAATTTGCGTTCTGGCAATAGGATTTCAATTTTAAAATAATTTTAAAAAGCTGTCTTTAGACAAAGGTTTGCATATATGATTGCGTACGGTGCTTTGTGCTTGTTAATTAGGAATGTATTAACTGACAGTTGATGTTAATTTACATTTTATTTTCGAACTTGTGAACACGAACCATAAATTCTTATTTATAATTTTATTTATATTGCTTAATTTTCTATCTTTGAATGAGCCTTAACTTTAAAACATTAAATTCAAATGATATATTTGCAATTTAAATATTATTTCCAATTTTTAAATATCACAAAAATAACCTCTTGCTCTGTGGTGCTTTTTTCTCGATAGCATTTATGAGTTTCTGAGGTGACGCCTGGTAAGCGCTCACAACGGTACAGATATGTAATCATCAGAAACTGTAAATAAAAATGACAACATATTTATTTAATAGTAAATATAAATAAATATGAGGTAAAACTTATCTTTTACATAAATAAATAAAAATATACGAAAATTAACACAAAAAATAAACCGGTCCGATTTGAAGGTTAACTAGAAATCGGCATTCTTAATCATGATTTCGAAATAAGGCGAAATGTTTCAATGTAAACTTCGTACGCTATTAATGTAAATGCTTCTCGAATTATTCAGAAACTGATAAAAAACTTAATCCCTTAGAGGCCTAGACTAAAGAGTAAAATTAGCAGAAAATATTTCCTTATACAAAAATTATGAACCTATAAGTAGTGATGATTCTTTCAGTTACGATTTGCGGGAAGGAATTTTGTTACGTATTTTCCCGGATTTTTTTTTTTTTTGGAAAAATAGGCGAAGGCCTACCCATTCCGAAATGGACTATAATATGCGTACAGTACCTACTGATTCTGATGTCTAATTACATATTTGTTTACATTTTAAATTACTATTTGTTTTTGTATTACTAATGTACACTTTTTCGATATTAATAAATTTCCCCTGGGAAATTCCCAAGAATTTTCTCAAAAAAAATCCGGAGAAAGTCTTAGGAATTTTCCCGTAACTTTAAATTTCGGGAATTGACCCATCTCTTCCTACAAGTAGTACTAAATACCTTGATTAATGTTTACTGAAAAAGTTCGAAATTTCATATAAATTTTTAAACAAATTTTGTATTATCTTGTACGTAAAGGCTTATTTTATCTATAATCTTAACTTTCTGTGAAGAAAAATAAAATGATACTTTATTTTTACTGGGATGTAAACGACGTTGCTATTAAATCATTTTGATCCTGTGTCCATTTTCATTTATATAAGGGAAACAGGACAATCTATTTAGTTATAATCTTTTATTTTTTATTTTCAGGCCGGCCGGAGAAATTTTGTTGGCTTACCCGAAAAAATAGTTCGTTCAGACATAATGATCAGCTGGAAATCAGGCCGGGTTGGATATAAACTAGAGATCGATTGTATCCCCAATACTTTGTATAATATAACTTCTTCCGTTAACAACAATTAGGTTAACGTAACATTTTCGAGAAACGCACTCCTATCATTTATACAATTATTACTTTTTGGCCGGTTGCATATCAATTCCTTGTTCACTTAGCCGACTATCAAAATGAACCAATTCGTATCAGTTTCCTACAGCGCATCGAACCCGAACGTGAACCGAACCAAAACCGAAACCAATCCATAACATTTAAGCGAACCCAAACCCCGAACCGAATCTCAGATATATTTTTCAAGAGAACCCAAGTCGGAACCGAACCGGGTTTAAAATTCGGGTTCAGGGTTCAACTCCGGTTCAGGTTCATTTTCAATTCGAAACTCAAGCGTAGCCAGCCGATCTGCGTTGCTACCTGCGTCGAAATTGTGTTGTATTATTAATTCAGGCTCGCATTTTAAATTATTTCCTTGTAAAGACTGTTATTAAAAAAACATTAATTCATATTTCATTAGGTCGAACCGAACCTGAACGAAACCGCAAATTTTATTAATGCTTAAACCAGCCGTACACGAACGCATCTCTCAAAAAACAAATTAACCTGATCCTGAACCGAACCAAGTTTTTGGAGGGTTCGATGCTCTGGTTTCCTTGTTCTTAAGACATTTAAATATTTTCTGTGAAAAAATCGGGTGATAGATGAAGGAATAAGTGATAAACGTTTCTGCAACCGGGCATTACAGAATCTTATCACATTTAGAAATGAATACAACAAAATTATCATTTCAACAAAAGTAAGTATCCTCTTCTACTCTATTGGTATGGTGTAGTAGTTGGGATCACGTGATCCGGGTCCGGAGTAATTATCACCGGAGTCGAGAGCGCGGACGGCGTTATCGCCCCCGGAGGAATCCGGTAGGCCCGGAGAGACGGAACGCTGCATCGGCACGCGATATCTACCGCCGATACTACGGTATTAGTGAGGATTAATAAATGAAGAGGTAAAGATAGCATGTGATATACATACATGCAAATGGAAATTATAAAGAGAAAAACTTAATGCAACAATAAATAGAAGAATAAACGTAAATTTACTTATCAACACACCACGCCTTCTGTGATTATTCATTTTTTATTAATTTCACTATATAGTTTTGCTCATCGATAAATTTGGAATAGAATGATAATACTATCGTGTTCCTAATGAAACAAGTTAAAACTCGGAAGCAACTAGTTTGTTGTGATATTTTGTAGTGGATGGACGTATAATAGGGTATGTGACCATAATCGAATTTCAATATATGTCATAATATATAAAAACAAACCTCTATAGCTTCTGATTATAATAATAAAAACTAAACATTAGTTTGTAATAATATTGTTATTAGCAATTTAATGTTTTGGAGAAGGGATCTGTGACGTCAGTAGGGTAGAATGCTAGAAGAAGACAGTTAGACTGAGATAGATATAATTTAAATCAAATATAATAATAAAATACCTTTCTTCACAAATTATTTTTTATTTTCAATATGTACATTTCGATTGCAATGCAATCATCGTCAGTTGTACTTCAATAATATAATTATTATATTATTGAAGTACAACTGACGATGATTGCATTGCAATCGAAATGTACATATTGAAAATAAAAAATAATTTGTGAAGAAAGGTATTTTATTATTATATTTGATTTAAATTATATATCTTCACGTATACTCAAATAATTATGAGATAGATATGTTGTGATAGGTTATGGAATGGCGAACGTGAAAAGCGCCTTCGCCTACCACAATATATCTATTTCAGTCTAACTGTCTTCTTCTATCATTCTACCCTACTGACGTCACAGATCACTTCTCCAAAGTTTTAATAATAGGGTAGTTGCGAAAAAAATATGTTATTTTTTCCTACTAATTATGAAATATAAACTAATTCTAAACATATTAATGTGAAAATTATTAGAAAATATAAAACTTTTCATTCATAATTTCCATAAATAAAGTTCGCGGTGGAATTCTTGTAACGTAGACTTTTAATAATTATATAGTTCGACCAAGTCTGTATGACTCATACAAGCTTGTTAGAATACCACGACAAAGCGAAGATGTTGAATTATATTTGATTGTATCATACAAATATTTACTGTATAATTCTAAAAGAAAAATAACAGATACAAAAGTATTGTTTAATAGTACGTATATTTTATAATTATTTACTTGAATACCAGATATTTTCAAGATATTTAATTCTTATATAGACAACTTCATAATTTTTCCATCCGGTGGCTGCACACTCCAGTGAATGTACATGTCATTTTTAGTGGCATAACCTATGTTTTACGTGTTAAAATCATATTTTATTTTTCTTTTCTATATCAGCAGATTTAAAACAAGGTAATAAAACTAATGAATTTGTGTGAAAATGAATAATTTCTTTTGAAATAGTACTTCTCTCAAACATATAAATCGTTTCAAATAAAAATGGTAGTTTTGTGTACAGAGTGTACAACCGAGAGTGTACCACTACAGCAAGAAAGACTGTGATAGGTATTAATAAAAAACGTCACCATGGGAAAATTTGAAATAAGATTTAAAAAAAAAAATTATATTTTGAAAAATATACAGTTGTCAGACATAAAATATGTATTAAAGTGAATAACTTGAACAATTCTTTCAGAAAAAAAAATAAATTGGAAAATGCGCAACCACCCTATTATTTTCTCGTAAACTACGAATAATTAATCAATTTAAAAAAATACGGGTATTTTATTTTTTGGTCTGGTATCATATATGTAAAAATCAAAATTTAGTCACATGCCCTATTCTGAGTATTAAAATTCCAAATCGTGATATCCAGGATACGAATTGGGCACACCAAGAATACACACGATCATATACTGAAAAAATCTGATGTGGCCAGCCCAAAACCTCCCGCTGGGTAAATACCCGTGGTTAAATAACCACGCAGTATTAATGAAGCAATCATTATGTTCAAATATTTTTACATTCACTCTCTAAATTTAACATTTAACAAATATATCATAAACAAAATAAACTTCACAATTATTGACAAAACTAACAGAAAAACTTAACAAAAATCAAAATAGTACCTACCCTGGAAGACAATGAAACAAATCAATAGTACTTTTAATATTTATGTATGATGGAAAATATATTAGTTTTACAAACCTTAATTTCATTAGAATCAAATATATTTCTACTATATTCTCCTTAACACTATTTCATTATTAATTTAAATGTAATTGCTTCCTGATAGTGACATTTGTTTAAATTTGTTAAAATTGTCATTAAAGTATTATGTTTTTGTTTGACTCACAGACAAGATGATGTATACAAATAAATTATTTTTAAAATTTATATTTCAAATTATTTACTAAATGCTATTATCGTAAAATAGGCTATTCCACGATATTTTAAAATTTTTTTTTTCTTGAAGTACATAAAAATATAAGACCACATGTGAAAGTCCGAGTTAAAAATTCCTCCAAATAAGCGAGATATTAAGGTCCGAATTTTGAATTACCTTTGTGACGTACGTAATGTGGATATACCAGAAGTAAACAAACAGTGGTTCACAAGCTACGAAAAAATGTTAAACAAATTACAAGATAATGTATATTTAAATTGTAATATTATAATTCATTATTAGAGACATAAAATAAATTATTATACTTAATTTTTATTTCACCTTTTTTTCTCATTTTATAAAACAAAGAAATTAGAACGTCACCCGAACAGCAACCGAACAGATCCGACACACCCGAAGAAGTATATTCTTAGTTAGGGCGGGGCTTCTCAAAACTGGAGGTCATACTTGGATCCTATTTGTTCAAACACTCGTGCACATGTCCTGCATCATCAAAAGCAAAACTCCCCGTGTCTTCTAGAAGAAATAATTTATAATAAAAGAAATATGGTTTTCCTTATCCTTTAACTATTATCGTTCATATTTTCAATAAACTTTTACTATTTTTGATTACTGTGGAATAGCCTATTGAAGATTGTACCATTATATTCAATTTTTATTGGTTAGTAAAAGCTGAAATATTATAAATATTTAATGTTTTTTTTTTTTTCAAAAAAAAAAAACTATTGAAAGCTTTTATCAGTGATACTTCGGTTATCCGATATACACTAAAAACTAATGAGCTCTTCCCACATTAGTATAGAATAGATATACATAATTTCAAAATTTTCTGATTGACGGTATTTGAGTAATCGTGTCCACACGATCTTAGTGTACATGTATGTCGTAGACGTCAGGGTTCTCGAATGTATTAAAAAACTAACCAATTTTTAAACCTTTAAGGCCCTATTATTTTCTTTCATGGGTATGTAGATAACATTCAAAATCACCCTCGTATCAATTGATTGCGGTAATCATCTTTCACTTCATCACTTACAGCAGATAGACACCAATATTGCCACTTGAATATTCAAAAAGCAAATAACTTGTTTCGTGTCTGAAGTCTGTAGGAGATAGCCAAGCTGCTGAATGTAAGCCAGCGTCGTCGTCGCATCGCTTTCAAATTGAATATAGTCCCCGAGCATAAACTGTTACCAAGTTAAATTCCTCAACGTAGCCGATGAATATTGATCTAAGAGGGCGGGGGTGATCTAATACCGTTTTATTCACGGCTGTTTTATGCGACAGCACAGGGATGAAGATGAAGATACAAGTTTGGTCTGTCTCCCTTTACGAAGAGATACACGACAAGTAATATACATATATGTATAGGAGTATTGCAAACTTGCAATGGTATTTTGTGCACAATTTATAGGTACAATGTTACATTTTATGAAGCATGAGATAACTTTGTTTAAACGCAGATCTAGATAAAAAGCTTATTTTAATATTGTAATTTCTAAGATTATCTTTTTTTTTGAAAGTACCGAGTGCTTCATTAGCCACGAGTATCAAGTTGGGACAATGAGTTGTTGCACAATTTTTTCTTTGCTTTAATCGAAAAAAAGAGAAAAAAATATTTTACCCGTATTTTTAAATTTTTTCATAACATTCTATATTTTTAAAATTGCCGCTTCTCCTTTCGCCTGATGACGTACGTAAATTATTCACCACTAAGGGTGTAGCTTACTTTGACAGTCGTGACAACAAACTATGTTTAAGCAGGGCATCGAACCCTAACCTGAACCGAACCAAAACCGGAACCTAACCGTACCATTATACCGAACCCAAACTCAGAACCGAACCTCAGATATATTTTTCAATTGAATCCGAGTTGAAACCGAACCGGATATTAAAATTCGAAAATTGCGGCTTTCATTTTAAATTATTTTTATTTGTTTATCATTCAAAAAAACTTTAATTCAATTTTTATTAAGTCAAACCGAACCTGAACCCCGAACAATACTGCAAATTTTATTAATGCTTAAACCAGAACCGCACCCGAACCCATTTCGCAAAAAACAAATTAACTTGAACCTAAAACGAACCCAATTTTTGGTGGGTTCGATGCCCTGGTTTATAATTTTACTAATAATAATAATAATACTTTCAATAACTCTACAAGTAAATAAAATAATTGTATGTTTGTCTCTTTTTATGTTTAATAAGCCAAATATTGGTTTTAGTTCTGAATTAAAACAAAATATATTATATTATAGGCTCTCCAAACATTCATTAAACTATTATCGTATACCTACTGATACGTATTTTTGTGTCAATATAACCTAACCTAACCTTTTGTTACATTAAAAATATATAAATTTCAATGAAATAAGCTATGGAAATATTGTTATTTTTATGAAAACATTTATAATACACAAATTTTAAAACAAAATACAAAATCTAACCTTTACGAAGTCTGCCTTTGCTTCTTTCCTTGGACTGCAAGCTACGGATCACGGATCATGACCACATTTCACTATTAAATAAACAAATATAGTATAAATAACACATAAAACACTTGATAAAGTTTATAATAATAAATAAAACGTTCAAATTGTTCGTAAATAGCAACAAAAACACTCATTTCACGTCACAAAAACATTGAGAACTGAGGACTGACGCTACAACGCGTACGAATACATTAATGCAAGAATAAACCAGAGAAACAAATGAATGAACAGACGACAGAATTAATCTTTAAATAAAATAACAATATTGAACTGTTTTTATCGCGGTAAATTTGAAGGTTTGAATATATAAAAAAATATTAAAAATATTTTTTCATTTTAAATTATTTTTGTTTGTCATTAAAAAAAACTTTAATTCAATTTTAATTAAGTGGAACCGAACCTGAACCCCGAACAAAACCGCAAATTTTATTAATGCTTGAACCAGAACTGTACCCGAACCAATTCCCAAAAAACAAATTAACTTACTATTATAGTTCTATCTATAGTGACTGTATATACATAGTGTGGCCAATAGGGGGATCGATTTTGATTGGTCGGCGCGAATTTGCCTAAATATGGCGGATATTATGCCGACAAAGTGACATTTTCAGATTTGTTACGTGAATTGAAAGTAATTATATTATATTTATATTTTAGATAGTGCAAATAATTAAATTACACGTGTATTTGTATAATTATAACTCAAAGTAATATATACATATTTTTTAACATCACATCTTTTTTAGGTTAACTGTCAAAATTACTAAAAATGTCTAACATTAAGGTATATATTTTAGATGCCTGTTTGCGTGGCGGTTGATTGTGAAAATAGTTCTTTGAAAGGATTTAAAATGAAAATAAATATTTTGTTTCCATTTAATATGCTCTTTCATTAATTGTTTATCGAATTTTGTTTAGTTATCACATCATATGAATTCAAATTTCCCGCGCATTTTGCCTAAATATGGCGGCGTTTGGTCACACTATGTATATACAGTCACTATAGTTCTATCCATGTTACTGATTTTTACTTCCTTGTACGAAATAAAGGAAGTATCGTAACCGCGAAAAATTTCGGTTTCCAGATTTCAACGGAAATATCCATTTTCACCATCCCTGAATCCATTTTGGCCAATTTCGTCGTGACGTTTTTATGTACGTATGTACGTATCTCGCATAACTGAAAAACGGTAAGCCGTAGAAAGTTAAAATTATGTATTTAGGACTGTTGTGCACCGCCCCTCCCTTTTTGGTCATTACATAACTTGCGGAAGTGATACTTTACTTGAAATGTATAATAGATTTTAATGAAAAACTATATTAAAATATAATCCAAAACTTTTCAAATTTGGTATATAATTCTTTTATATCAATTGGAATAGATTTTGGTTAAAATGTTTTAACCGGAAGTAATTCTTTACCTGAAGCTGTTATCAGTTTCATGTAAATTAGTTGAATAGATTTCCCACCCGCCTGACATAAACGTCGTATAAACGTCAGAATCAATATATTATCGTTGCATACAGGTATAATATAAGTTAAAAAGTTTTAAGAAATGTTTTTTTTTTTTTTTTAATAAATAGAACTAATAACAAACTGACTTGCGTTCTTGGGAATAACATTAGTAGTAAAGTTAATATCACAAATGTAAAATGAAAATCAATATTAATGAACAGACATACATTTTTGTGTTCATAGCCTACTCCAAATTAGGTTTTTTCTGGACATACTGTATTACAATTAAATGCTTGTCAATAATCCACGCCCTATTAACTAAATTTTCCTTGAAAATCTATTAAATTATTATAAAATTTAACATTCTTATTGTTATTTTTACTGCTCGTAGCATAAAATTAACAATTCATTAATCTATTTCTTCCTGTTAACATCTACTTCGACCCTTTTAAATATTAACCCTACCCAATTAATCCCCATCCTATCATTGCATCAAGCTATCATCCTGTCGTATCCCTTGTCAAGGTACAAGACATTGGGAACGAAGATGGAGTCAAGCACTAAGCAAGGTGCTAGGCAGCTAAGCTATCCAGCATCCAACACAAGCACGAGAGATGCTAATACAGAGGCATAGGGGTGGCGCTCCTATAGCGGACCCTCGGAGTCTCAGGGGTAGGGATCTCTTGAGTCACATGATCGTTCAAATGATATTACCGCAACTCGATCGAGATGCCATTGGCGGAGGAGACGGATTTCACTTTGGAATTCATTCATTTATCAGTTGTTGGATGTCGATATTTTATTAAAATGGAACAACAAAGAACTAATTGCTATGGGTTCATAAACCATTTTTTTTAAAATATTTTTAAATGAAAGTTTGTTTAATGTTGAAGCAATTCGTGATATCAAAAAGTCATAACTTTTTTTGTATAACTGGATTTGATTTTTAAAGAAACCTATAGATATCTTTCTCACACAAGTTTCTGTAGTAGACTGCGCGAGAAAGATATCAATAGTGTGACGTCATCTGTGGCCCTGGAAATAGTTCAAATAATTCGCAAAGTAATTATTAAAAAAATGTTTTTTTTATCTTAATCGGTATTTAATGAGTAGTACTTTAAAGATAATGGGTGCGATTCAGTGGGTTATATTAAAGTCTGTACTAACACTTGTATTAACTAAAACACTGTATTAGCTTAAAACACATTTTAAAACAAAGGTGATTCAGTGGTCTGTATTAAGCTGTTTTAGTAAAAACACAAAATTACACTTGGCAACACTGTAATAACTGTCAAAGTACGAAATTGGCGGCATTTGAAACGTCAATATTTTGTATTTGTGTTGTTTTAGGTTATATTACACTACTTTATGACCTATATTTTAAATTTTAGGATATTAAAATGTCAGGAAAAATAATTACAGAACCGTTTGGTTTAATGAAGAAAAGATTATTTTAATAAGAGGCAATTACTAAACGGAACGGTATTATTGAAAATAAGGGAAATAACATTAAAATAATGAAAAATAAAAAGCTGCATCATTTTGAAGTGGTAAATTGGAATGTCCAAAGAAATAAAAGTGATGTTTGTGCTGATTGATATTTTTTATTATTGTAATCAAGTTTCCGTTATTGTAAATAAGCATTTCTTTGTTGTAATCAAAATTTCTTTAAGGATTTCTTTGTTTGTAATAAAAAAAAATCAAAATCAAATCAATATTATTTTAATTCAATGTAGCGGGGCCTTTAAAATGTGAGGGGCCCATAGGCAATTACCTACTCTGCCTAATGGGTAATCCGGCACTGATTGAAATGCAATTCAAAGAGTGAAATTGTGCATTATTTAAAAGAAAAACTAAAACTGGAGGAGGTACATCACTGCCAAACCCAGATAAGTCAATTCGAATCAAATTTATTACATGCTGAAATACATTTTTTGATAACCGGTATCACTTTCGGAGAGAGTATTGTCACAGTTTTTCGTCTTCTGTATATCCTTCTTCGTCTTCTACAATCAACAACACACCAAACATGCTCAATTCTTTCAACAGTACGTATTGTGTCACCTACTTTACTTAAACAAACTCAGAAAATAAACAACATATAAATAATTGTTGTAACTTGCCTGAATTTATTCATATTAACCTCAATTTTTTAAATTATTTATTTTCTCTTTTATTACATCATTTTAAGTTCAATATTTGCTTTAGTATACTTTATGAAGAGTCAACTATATAATTTTACTTCAATATTTCATATTTGACATTATGAATTAAGGTTAATACAATACTTAAAACAGATATAACCCATTTTAAGAAGTGTTTTAATTTCCTAGGCAACTAATACACATGTATTAAAGTAAACACTCTAAAACAGTCTAATACAAGCCACTGAATCAGGTTTTTTAATACAACTCTTAATACAGATCTTAAAACAGCCTAATACAACCCACTGAATCGCACCCAAAGTGTACATTATTTTTTGATATGGTTTATGGGCCCTTTGTAGATTTTACTAAAATATACTCCCTCTTTTTCAAATTATAGTATACAACACACAAAACTTGAAACTAAATTGAAAATAGAATGGACACTTACAGAATTGACGTCACATGCAAGAGAGAGATAGAAGATCACGATTCCAACAAACCTCCCCTCGTTGTCTTACTTCCCGCTCCCTGATCCTATCTGTCATTATGTTTGCATCTATCATTCAGTGTTAATTCTTTATTGTGATTTGTTTGTTGTTTAAAACCAGAAAATGTGCCTGGAGCAAATTTTATTTGATAATAATGAAGATCATTCGATTATTCAACTAAAACTGGCTGGAGTGTGGAGGTCTACGGCTGATGACAGGTCTCTTTTTGTAAGTGGTAACCATAGCAACGTTTAGTTCCATGCTTATAAAATATCAAAAAATGATGTTTAATTGCGTTTTTTTCAAGAAAACTGTTAATAACTTCAAATAAAAGAACTTCCGGTTGACCGATTATAACCAAAATCTAATCAGCTTTTCAGAAAGATTTTAAAAAGAGGAATACGAAAAAATTATAATTTTTATAATTGTAGTATTGGAGTTATCGTCGGAGAAATTTTTGTCACATACACACTTACACGCGCGCGCACACGTACGCACACACACACACACACACACACACACACACACACAGAGAGAGAGAGAGATACACACACATACAGACATCATCGTAAAACTATAAAATCGTATTCTAGGGACTCTAAAACGTGCTGCTTCCTTAAAAACTCATCACCGAATTTTTTGACCAAAGACAATACCTTCCTTGCCTAAAAGTGACGGAAAGTAAAAGTGGGATTTTAAATTGTCAAATTCATTAAATAAAGCACTTTATTAAAGGATGTATCCCAATGTTTACATGTTGAGTAATCTTAACTACTTTCTTAGAAAAGGGCTGTGAGGACTTCTGACACGGTTGACATGTTGAGTAATCCTAATTTACTCTTTGCTCTTTACATTTTCACGTAAAATTTACTACTAAAAATCATGGTTCTAGAAATACGTATTTAATTTTTATTTTTACTTAATTTTAACATTAGGGGTAATTTTTAATTTTATTATAAATTACGGTTACACAAATTTAACTTAAATTTTAGGCCTTTCTTAAATTAACAATATTACATCGAATATTTCAAATGAATGATTTCTATTGCATTTTTAGGTTACTAAGAACAGTGCCCCCAACAAATAACGGGCGCTACTGAATGAAAAACTATGCAGTTTGAGTTTCCCGTGACGAAGTGCTTCCAGAAGTTGGACGTGCACGTATTGTGAAATAAATAAGTTGCCGATACCCGTTACATTTAACATATTTGCATAATAGCGTCTTCGAACTCGATATTCTAATGTCCTCGAATCGTGCGACGAATCAAGGATTACTTCCGAAACAGATACGCGAAAAGAGAAATAAAAGTCGCCATTTAAAAAAAAAATGTTTGTGGTACATTCAGTTGTCATTGTATATTTTTTAGTTATATTAAATATAAATGTTTAGATATAAAAAATTGTAAAGAAATTATTGCCCAGTTGCATCATGAAGGTTTAAATTTTAAACTTTGTTAGTTTAAACAAAAAAATGCACATCGAAATTTTGACAGCAACCGAATAATTTTACAGCAAATATATAATCTTTTGCAAGAATTTAAATAAAGTAGCGGGAGGTAAATAATTGTGATATTTTTACCTCCTGCTACCCTAGGTAAGGGAGGTATAGGTATCGTGCTAAAAATCGCATATAGAGATTTTAGTGAATAAGCACCTTTTGATGTCCACATAATCCGATTTTAACATTTTTACAATAATGTCTATGGGTGTGTGCGTGTGTGTGTGTATGTATGTAAGGATCCTGTGGACACGATTACTCAAATACCATCAATCAGAAAATTATGAAATTATGTATACCCATTCTATACTAATGTGAGAAGAGCTCATTAGTTTTCAGCGTATATCGCATAACTGGAAGTATCACTTATACAAGATTTTAACAGTTTCTCTTAAAATATATATATATATATATATATATATATATATATATATATATATATATATATATATATAATATTGAATATATTTTTTCAGTAACTTTTACTAATAAAAATTGTACAATGATACAATCTTCAATTCTACGATAATAAAATTTAGTAAATAACTTTAAATATAAATTTATAAAATAATTTATTTGTATACATCATTTTGCCTATGCGTCAAGCAAAACAATAACTTAATAACAATGTTGACATATTTAAACAAATGTCACTGTCACGAAGCAATTAGATTAAAATTAATAATGAAACCGTGTTAAGGAGAATTTAGTAGTAAATATTTGATTCTCAAGAAAGAAAGGTTTGTAAAAATAATATATTTTCCATCATACATAAATATTAGATGTACAGATTAATCCGACTTAAGTTTGCTATGTTTGCAGCTCCATAAATCAATATTAGATTACAACTACACATTTACGAAGTGGAAGTTGATGCTTATTTTTACAATAATGTGTGTGTGACGATTTTTCCTAATAATCTATTAAAATATGATCCAAAACTTATCAAATTTGGTATTTAAAACTCGTATATAATTTGAAACAACATATTAAATTTTGGCTATATATGATAAACCGGATGTAGTACCTACTTAATTTGGAGCTCCAACAGAGTTTTGAGGAAAAACATAATAAAATCAAATCCAAAATTTCGTATTACAGACTTTTCTATTTATTGGAACAACAAATTAGATTTTGTTTACAAAACGATCAACCGGAAATAATACTTTACTTAAACCTCATTGCTATTTTAAACATGGAATTGGAGGGAGATCATGTACTGGCCACATCAGATTTTTATTTGTCATTTGAAAATAATTTTGCAATATATTTTCCCTGAATCCGATAGGTTAGTGTATGAGAGTAAACAATTTTTCCGCCGCCCACTGAGTGCGCAGTACACTATCCGATTGCAAACATGGAAATGGAAATAATTTCTGTTGCACGGTAATCTCATTACGATGAGTGACAACTCATTTGGATCGCGAATTGTTCATCAACGCATCACAAGAAAACCAAAAACAAATTATAATTTGGGTGCGCTGTGTCACGCCAAACATTTTCAATCCAACGAACTTCAAATGATGGAAACAAATTACCAACTCATCATCCGGGCTAATTAAGCCTTCAAAGCGAACATAATGATTGGGATCACACAGGGCTGAAATCATATTTTGACAAGCCACCACCCCCCTAACTAATAATTTCCAAAATGCGACATGTCAACGTTATTCAATGCACCCGAACTCTAATTACTGTATGTCAAAATACTATCAACGCTCTAGCCCGGTATTAAAGCACTAATCATCCGCTTTTTCTTTTACTTCATATGGCGCATGAATTTTAATAGCCAATAAAATACAGGGTATTCGAATCATATCAGAGGAAAGGGTGCTATTAGTTTGTAAGGGGAGGAAGATTAGTGATTTTTATTTGGATAAATCATAAATTAGTTATGACATTTTATATAACAGTTTTTAAATCATTGTTGTTATGCATTTAAAGTGCAATTTTTGTTTTAAATTCAACAAAAAGTGTTTTGCACGAAATAATAACGATAGCTGCAAATTATTTCTCGAAAATAAAGGAAATAATATTTAAAAGAAAAACAAATGCTGTATAGGAATACTATTTAAAAAGAAAAAAATGATTTGATAAAAAAATATGCGATATGTAAAATGGATAAACGCTATATGTACATATAAAAAAAATAAACACTGTAGGTATAGAAAAAATAAAAACTTCTATACAGAAAAAATCTGATGTGGCCAACACAAAACCTCCCGCTAGTTAATTTTTATTAATTTAAATACATACCTACGTATTTACTAATGCTGCAATAGTTATTTACATATAGAGGGTCGAAAGAAAAGGTTTACGCCTGCGGACGAAATTTGAAGCCCGACGCGTGGCGGAGGTCTTTTATTCGTCCAAGGGTGTAAACTTTTTTCGACCCGAGGTAAGTACAATGATTTACGCACAACTGCAATGTTTTTAAATTATTTTTTAAATACATTTAAAGCTTGTTGCTATATAAAAATATTACGTGGCCAGGTGCTCATGTCACAAAACAATAAGGCGATGCGTTGCATTGCTAACTCTTTGGTTATATGAATATTTTTTTAAATGTCAAACTTGGAGATTTGAGACTATTTCTGAAGTAATTTCTTAAGAAATTGTAATAAAATCTAGTGAAAATTTAGCGGAACTGATATCATTTTTTAAAAATAAGAGACTTGGTTATATTTCCAATTGTATTTTTGACGTTTTGTTTACCAGTAGGCGGGCTTTTGCTGTATTTTGCCGTCCGCATATGCTACTTTACCGCCTGCAGGGTGTAATCTTTCAGTTTCCGCCATGGTAACTAAGATGTAAATAAACAATATTGATGCAGTTGGGCGTAAACTATATTATATTCCATTGCATTAACAATAACAATTGCTTTATTTACTATTTTCTTTTTAAAATGTCACCATTATTAATTTGAAGTTTTTTAATAATGACATTTACCTGTCAGTTCATACATTTGAAATATGAACTGTGTAACAAAGGAATTGTGTTTATCTTAGGCTTCGGGATTTATAAAAAAGATTATTTTTAAAAGTTATCTGTAAATTATATAGAAACAGTATTAATGTGTACCTGTAGAAAATTCAATAATGTTTAATTTTAACAATGACAAAAAAAGAAAAAATGGCATTTAATGGTATTTTTTGAAGAAAAATCATTATAAACTTCAAGTGAAGTGCCATTTCCGAAACCCTATTTACACCAAAATCTAATGGTTTCTTTCCATATTAGAATAGTGTCGAAATACAAAGTTTCAGAATTTTCTGAATGATAGTATTTGAGTTAGAGGGGGGACAAAATTCATACACATATAAAAATGTTAAAATTGGATTCTAGGGACCTGAAATCGTGGTCTTTTACTAAAATCTCGATATGTGATTTTTAGCACGATCTCTACGTCTACACCTTCCTGATTGATTGATTATTGAATAGTAATGTACTTAAAATATATATTTAACATCTACTAAATTTGAATGTAGTTATTAAAGTTATTTGAAGTGTGAATCTGTCTATTAGAATTATTTGAATATATCAGCTATTTCCATAATAATAGCAAAGCTGCCTGATTTACGAAAGTTAATCTCTTTATAATTCTATGCCACTGAATATGAAGGAAAATGTATAATCAAACCGTATAGACAATAAGATATTCTATCGTACTGAAAGTCACATAAAATGTCAAAAAAATTATATTTAGTTGCATTTTTCAAGAAAAACTTAAGAACTTGAAATAAGGCAACTCCAGGTTGACCAATTATAATCAAAATCTAATCAGCTTTTCATACGGATGTAAGGAAGAGGAATACGAAAGAATTATTAAAAGTTTTTAATTTGTAATATTGGAGTTATCGTCGGAGAAATTTTTGTCACGCATACACACACACACACACACACACACACACACACACAGAGAGAGAGAGAGAGATATCATTGTAAAACTAGTTAAAACTCACCACCGATTTTTTTGACCAAAGACAATACCTTCCTTATCTAAAGATGACGGAAGGTAAAAATATTGGAGGATGCATTATAAATTCTTTGGAAAAGTTTCGCGTAAGGACTTATTTATAAAAATACACTTTACATTAAAAAATAATCCCTACTATAAAGAAAGGTTACCGTTATTGACTGAGAATGAATTTATTTTGGATACCATCAGCAGTACAATCAATCTTAACAGATAGGCAGACACGGTGGCCGTGTAAAAACCTCTGACTGTTTGCAGCCGTCAAAGAGGAAGAGAAACAAACCATCTCAATGCCTCCCTAGAGCCCGGGTTCAAACGCCCGGGTGTCCAATTATCCTGGACTGAAAAGATCAAGCGCGAGATCCTTTGTCTGCATAAAGGCCTCCTACACTGATATATAAATATATAAAATTTCCATTTAGAAAATAGCTGTTCATAATAAATTCATTCCGTGCGACTGGCCGCTTGCATATCCACCACGAGAAGGAAGTTGCTAAGTCCAGTTGTCTGCCGCTAGAGGGATAAGGCTCGCTGGACGTGCCAAAATCTCCGCAGGGAATCCTCCAACATGGAAATGCTGTGAATTGTTTTTTTCTGGAAGGGTCTGTCTTTTACCTTGATGGATACTTGAATGGAACGTAAAAACTGCTGTAATAGTCTTTAAATGAAATGACGAGAACGTTACAACGACCGCAAAATATCACAAAGGCTAACATTACACTTTTTCCATTTTATAATTGCTCATTTATATTCCACCGAGTATAAATTAATTAAGAATGTATTACAGTTTTGTTTTTATAGAAAAATATATAATTCTGTGGTAGGTTTTATTATACCGGCTGGTTATTAGAAAACAAATCCTATTTGAAATTCCATAACTCCGGAATGCATTGAGATTTGGATTTTCAAGTATTTCTACCAAATTTCAAACATTTATAGAAAAACAAGTGAATAACGATTTTCTAAATTTGCCATTCAAATCTACTATTACACCACAGAATAGATATTCATACAGAAGCGACAGTCAGAGAGAGAAACGAAAATTAGAGAGAGAAAGAGTATGCCAACAAATTTAAAGGGATAATCGGATAAAATCGGATTGTTTCGGCATATCTCCATATCTTACGATTCTTTGTTCTTTTCATTAGCTCGACGAGAATATTTTCTGTTGGGGTCAATAATAAAAATATATTGGGAAACACAAATTAATTTCTAATAAGAACAAACATGTTATTTTTTCAACAAACGATAGGAAAAATCTTTATCATAAAGAAAATCATTATATTTCACATATTCTGGAGGAACTGTTGTCTCAGCTTGTCACACCCATGTATTTTAGGGTTATGGCTAATTCAAACAAACCAAACAGGTCTTCTCACTTTTGACACATGTCATTTTGTGAACCGTATGTGAATTTTAGAAGTGGTGTTAGTTTCTAATAAAATGGAAAAAACGAAGAAGGTAGTACTTGTTTGTTCATATAAAAACTATATAAGGAGATTTAAAAAATGGAGAAAGCGAAATGTAAGTTTTTTTCGTTTCCGAAAGATCCATAAATGTAAGTAATGCAAAACGACTTCTATATCATGCAAAATGTATATTCACTTAATAAATATAGGTGTAAAATATGGCTCAAGGCCTGAGGATGAGAAGATTTGATGGAGAAGGATATTTGGGACATATTCATTGAATCTAACGTTTGTGTTTCCCACGTCAAAGATATAGAAAATTCTGCATTGTATTGAATTTGTAAAATTCACGTATTTGTTCAATAAAAACATAATTATGTGATTTCTTGTTAATTCGTTAATAAAATTAAAATTTTAATACTTTTGTGTTCTAATTTTTCTTTTACCATATAAAACAATTTAAATTTCGCGCGTAAATTTGCCAACAAATTTAAAGTTCAAGGTCATAAACATCAAATCGCAACAACAATGGTGTAAACAAGGAGTGTCGCTTCTGTATATGTCTATTCTGTGACTATACGTTGATAATTTTACAATCAGCTTAAAACGAATTAGGCTATTGTTGAAACAAATGTAATTGATAGTGACATTTCAAGTTCATTGTAACATTCGCCCCAATTCTGTAAGAAAGTTGTTCAGTCTTAACAACATTGCTATAGAAATAACCAATAATAATTGCGAACACTGAATAAAACATGAAAATGACAGGCTTTACATTTGTTTCTATTGGTTTTATTTTTTAGCAACGTTGCTAAGACTTAACAACTTCCTTACAGAATTGGGGTGATTGTCTCAAATTTGCTCTAAGTTTTGTCCAATCATGTCGAGATTTCTTCTAATAATGGCGTAAATATAACAGAGATCCATGGTATCAAGTAGAAAACTGGCGTGGCAAAATATGCGGAAGAATTTCCAAGGAAGAGATGGCCACTTTCTAACGTAAATCGTGCTATTAAACGACTGAGAAAATGTGCAATAAACCTGAAAATGTAAGGTCGGTAACTGTTACAAATGATGAAAATTCAGAATTGGTTGGTACATGAAGTGTCCCTGGATTTTCTGAAAATTGATCCAGCTTGTTTCAGTCACCTAATAGCGCGATTTATGCCAGAAAATGGCCATCTCTTCACATGAAATTCTTCCGCACTTTTTTGCCACGCCAATTTTTCCTTGATAACAAGTTGCAATGATCTCTAAGTTAAATTTACTTATGCCCGTATTCACCAACATCAAATAAATCTTCGAATAGCTTATTCATTGAATAAGAGAAAAATATCGCATCAAATTATGACAGCTAGAATAAATACCTTCATTTGAGTTATGATATCGATGCGATATTTTTCTCTTATTCAATAAATAAGCTATTCGAAGATTTCTTTGATGTTGGTGAATACGGGCATTAGTGAGGGGCCATTTTTAGAAGAAATCTCGAAATATTGGAAAATCCAATTTATTAAAATGTTACAACTAATTTCAAATGTCACTTAAAGGTTTATTTGTTTTAAACTGATTATAAAATTACCAACGTGTAAAAGTAGATTTGAATGTCAAATTTAGAAAATCGCTATTCACATGTTTTTCAATATAAATGTTTGAAATTTGGTAGAAATACTTTTCAACCCTTTGTCTGTAAAAGATAAAAATTTGAAATCGATACCTCAATGTTATAGAATTTTAAACAGGATTCGTTTTTTTTAATGGCCACCTGGTATTTTTTATTATTTTTTTGTAAAATATACTTACAGGCCTATTCTGTAAAACATTCGCTTAACGAATCGTTATCATAACGATAATCGTTGTTATGAAAATCGTTATTTGTATTTTACGAAAATCGTTATTTTTGTATTCTGTAAGATCGATCGTTAAAACATTATCGTTGAATTTCATTGATAACGAAATCATTATAATTTTTTTGCGATTGGTACTATTGTTTACTCAATTCACTATTAAAACTGACATTTAAATTTCATTTTGAAAATTGTTGGTGAAGATTTATATTATTATTTCATTTTATTAATGGCTATTTATTATTATTCTCTATTATATCAGATATGGATAAGTAAACGAGGGCCTCAAAAACTACAAAAGAACAATATGCTATTATGTAGACTTTCTTGCAAGTAATGTCGCTCTGAGAACAAATAAATATTATCCAGAGAATCCAAATCAGATTGAAGAAGCATATGCTGAATTGGCTAGGGGATTAAATGCACTCAGTAAAATAAAGCATATGTAAAAGTATGATTAATATAGAGCACTTTTAGAAGATAGTAAAAGGATCATTTTTATCTCTTAAAGCCCTATGAATTTTTCGAAGATTTATCCTGTTAAATATATTTAGTAAAATTGGAATATAATCTGACATATTTCTAAAATATATAATTACCTTTCATTATTTTTTTCGAAAAAGTGAATAAATAATAATAATTTGGGATCACCATTCATTATAATGGCAATTAATATTTCAAGAATATTGAAATGTGATTGAAATGCAACAAATCGTTAACACAACGATCAGTTTTTTCTTGTCGTTAAAAAATAACGATTTTACGAAAATTGTTATCATCTTGTCGTTATGAACAATTGAATTTTTGCTTACAGAATACCACTTTTTTAACGATATAACGATTCGATATGTCATAACGATCGCTTACAGAATAGCCCTGTTAGTTTGGTTAAAATGATACGAAAATGTTCCAATTTATGTGATATCGTAAGTGGTAAATTTTGGCTGGAAAATTTTTCAGATTGTGATAGCGTTTACTTGGGATCCCTATTCAAAATTGGCAATATGCGACATTTGGTTATATATGGACTTATTTAAAATTTACGGGTAGAAGATTTTTATCTGAAGAAAAGTGTACAAATCACGATTGAGTAGAGATATATTTAAAAATGGATGAATACGGATAACGAAATTAGAACACGCTACTTATTGCTAAATAAGAGTGTTATAAAAAAATGATTTTGTTTTAGTCGTATCCTCATTTCGAATATGAATAATCCTAAATAAATCCATATTATGTTGTTTTCTCCCTTAATGCGTAGCCTGAATTTTTAATGCTGGTGTAGTGTTGGTTATGATTTATTGGTGGTAAGAATTGTTCGGATGGGGTGACATTTACAGCTGAAGTTAGTGGAGATTTTATCGCGTCGCTGTACGTAAATTCGCTTGGAGCGCGCGAGTCGACGTGGAACGCCGCATCGCCGGCCGCCTTCATAAAATCCAATCTAAACTTCACCCGGTGAAATACAGCCCGTGTTGCGGCTACGCGCCAAGGATTATGCCCGCCCTATATCATCCAAAGGATACAGAAGAATGCACGAGGAAGACACTATGGAGGAAATGGAGATATGGAGATTCAAATGCAATTATTTATTGCAAGCAAGCAATGAGACGCTATCCAATCAAAAGCTTATGTAGGCAGTACTCACAAACACACTGAAAACGGTTTACGCGCAACATTGATAAAAAGAAACATTGTTCATATTTTTTAGAATTTTATTTTAAAATTGAGCCGGTGTAGTGGCCGTGAGCATTAAGGCGCTATGTTCAGATCGAATCTGAGGTTTCTCGGTTCGAATCTACCGGCCGGCTATGTGCTTAGTCGTCACAGCAGGAATTAATCGCACGCGACGACCTGACCAGTTGTCCATGTGTTTAACATGGATGGTGCTAGCTGTAGAAGGAGTATTTCCGAAGCCGCATTGGTTGCATAGCAATCAGTGGTTGTAGCACGGACTAAGTTTACCAACTGTTCTTAGTATAGGTACATCAGTCACGAAACGAGTATAGTGAAAATGAATGGGCAGAATACTTGTTTAATCCGACACCCAGCTTGGGTATAAGGAAAAGAAGAAAAGAAGAAAAAGAAGTTTTAAAATTGTTCAAACTAATTTCCTTCAACAATAATATATTTCATTATTTTTTCCTTCCACTTCTCAAAAGCTGGTAATAAAACTTCATTTATAGAAAGCATATATCTGTATAAATATTCCTATGCTCAATAACTATCTACTTAGTACTCCTATTTATAATTTTTGGTATTTTACGGTAATGCATACTTTAAAACATAAAATGTACAAACTTTCCTTCGTCAAGTGCGAGAGCACTATTTTTGTATTATAAAATTTATTATTTAAATATAATAAAATAAAATTTCTGCAGCAGGTTTATATAAACCAAAGATCTATTTTTAGAATGCTGTTTGTTGTTTCTATTTGAATATCGAAATTAATTTGCTTCATTTAGCTTGAAAAAATATATATATTTCTAAGCAGTAGGTAAACGAGATTTATCGAGAATTTCAAACAATTGTTGAATATAACATGTGACTATCTACTCGTACTCTCAATTATTTCTAGCTAAATTCAAAAACAACCAACGCAATTATATCTTGCTAAATTCAAGAACAATCAATGTCAATTCTTGACCAATGAGATTGATTCTGTAATCGTTTAAGAAAAGATATTTTTTTATATACAAGAACAACGAAAGTCTAAATGTAAAGGAACCATCACTTATTAAATCAATATCATGTCATAAAACAAAAAAATCTGATGTGGCAAACACAAAACCTTCCGCTATTTAATTTTTATTAATTTAAATACATACCTACGTATTTACTAACGCTGCAAACTGTTCCATTGCATAAAACTGTTGCTTTATTTACTATTTTCTTTTTAAATTGTCACTACTATTAATTTGAAGAGATTAGTTTTTTGACAGTGACATTTACTGTCAGTTACATTCATTTGAAATATGAACTGTGTAACAAAGGAATTGTGTTTATCTTAGGCTTCGGGACTAATAAAAAAAATTATTTTTAAATTTATCTGTAAAATATATAGAAAAAGTATTAATGTATTCATGTACAAAATTCAATAAACTTTAATTTTCATAAGATATAAAATGCGAAAAAATGGCATTCAAAGGTATTTTTTGAAGAAAAACCAGTATGAGCTTCAGGTAAAGCGCCATTTCCGGTTATCCGATTTACACCAAAAATGGCTTCTTTTCATTTTAGAATAGGATAGAAATACAAGGTTTCAGAATTTTCTGAATGATAGTATTTGAGTTAGAGCGAAGACAAAATCCATACACATACACACACACACACATACATACATACATACACACATCATCGAGAAAAATGTTAAAATTGGATTCTAGGGACCTTAAAACGTGGTCATTTACTAAAATCTTGATATGTGATTTTTAGCACGATCCCTATACCTCCCTTACCAAGGGTAGCTGGAGGTAAAAAAATTACTTCTTACAATAATAACCGATTTAACATCTCAGTAAAAGCTTGAAGGGCATTATTAGTAGACAGACACTAATATCCGAGACACACTACACTAATTAATGATCATTAACCGTTAGTTATAGTATTCTCAAATAAAGTTGAGATTGATGACAGATGTCAAAATTGCGTCTGGTAAGAAACCAAAAAATATTAACTTGTAGTAAGCACGTGCTACTTATTGTTCGTACAGTACAAAACAATAAGTAGCACGTGCTTACTATAGTCCATATTTTCTGGTTTGTTAATAGACGCAATTTTGACATGTCATCAGTCTTAATTTCACGTGAGTATACTATAACTAACCGTTAATGATCATTAATTTTTGTAGTGTGTCTCGGGTATGTCATATAATTAATAACATTTGTAATTAACATAAATATTGCAGATTGTTAAGTTTAATTTTCATAAAATTTTAAATCCCTTATTTCAAAAAATTACATGTGATATTAGCTATTCTTGAACTGAACCACAGATCTATTAAGGGTCAATTTTATAATTCCCAGTTAAAATTAAATCAGATTATTGCAACAATGATAAATTTTTTTTTTGATAGTTCATTTCGTTTCAGTTTTGTTTATTTAACTGGCAGATAAAATTATAACCAGAAAATTGGCTCCAAATGATATATGCATAAATATAACTGAGATATATCTAAAAGGATAACAAAAAATCATGGCAACTCTTTCATTTTCCAATTTGTGAAAAATTGGAACAAACTATTCTATTTCTATTCTCAATCTAATTTCTTCTGAATACGTTCCCAACCCTCTTTATTTGTATCTACCCTTTGGCTGGTAACAACTGTTGCGGCGGCCATATTTATCTCGGAGTCACATCGGTCCAATCATCCACTTATCTGATAAAAACACACTGGTAGCAATAAAACTGAAAGCTATATCATATCTCGTTCTCGTCCTCATCTCGTCTGTCCACCCACCCCTGGGCCTGCCCTGGATCTGGGACACGGGGCATGTGCCGCAGATGTGACGGCCCTGCAGGCCTGGAATAAGGGAGATTTCAATACAGGGAAATTATAATGGAAATCGAATGGGGACTTCGTAATTGCACTGATGGAATTATTTTGTCGCTACTCAATGTAAGATTAAAAAAAATATTATAAAGATTGAAAAATACGAGAAGTAACCTACTCTAATTTTACATTTTATTTTGTACAAAGATGAATTTAGTTTCTGTACTGTGGAATAAATTCAAATTCCCTATGAAAAATTTTCTTATTATGCATATAAAAGAAAATTGATGTAGGCCTTTAGGGTCCAACTTTTTGAGACAACTTTAACAGGCACCACAGGAATTATCGATCGTCTTTTGTTTTTGAGCTGATGATGATCTGTAATTGATTCTATCATTTGTTTTTTTAATAAATTTCATTTTTTTGTCCCCAAAAAAATATTTCACGTTTTATTCATGTTTAAAACAAAAGAATGTAGACATGTTATACATCGTTGAAAAGCTTATAAAATACGTAAAAAGATGAACCTATTTTCATCTTATGTTCCTACTTAAAAAATATTATGTTTATGTTATATCTTGATAATTATTAAGTTTCGAAAAAATCTAATTACACCACGTTATTCTGCGTAAAAAACTGTATAAAATTGTCTAAACATTTTTTCTGTATCTCTCATAATAAGCGAGATATGAGGTATTTTCAAAATAAGCGAAAAACAAGTTTTAGCCTGTAGCTCAAAACAAAAGGTGATAGAAAATTCCTGTGGTGCTTATTAAAGTTGCCTCAAAAAGTTGACCCATAAAGACCTACATCAATTTTCTGTAGGGCGTATAATAACAACATTTTTCATATACGGAACTCGAATTTGCTCCATTCTGTACATAAAGTATACCGTGAGTATTTTTTAACCATTGGGTTTGTCATGTCATATCCATGGTTACGATTCGACATTTGATTGACAGCAATGTATTTGCGTGTCCCATTTAAAATGAAACATAGGGAACGAATTTGACATTTGATAAGACGTCAATAGAGGTTAATTTTATTTAAATAATTATACCTGCATTCTAAATTAAAATTAGTCGTAGAAAATATATATATATATATATATTGACTTTTAACCAGGTAGTTCTTTAAACTCATTGGTTTTTACAAATTCTTTTATATTTAAAATGTATTATTTTCATATGTTGTAATAATTTATTTATTGCTTGAAGATGGTTATAACCATAACCGAAACATCGCATTTGTAAATATTGATTATGTTGAAATAAATGAAGCATTATCCGAAAACCTCTTCATATAGAAAAATTTTTTAATTGCTTCCAAAAACTGAATCATAAAACTTATTTTATTTTTGTATTTTAATTTAATGAAATATTTAAGAAAAAGTTCGTTTTTGTTGGTAAAAAATCTTCAAACAAGATTCCAATATACTGCTAGGCTGCTACCAAAATCAATATTATTTCATATTATTCTCACATTTAGAAGTTATTTATGAAAATAAAAATCTACCAAATTTGAATTCTTGTATTTTTTTTAAAGTTCGGCTAAAACAAATATAACATTAAAATGGTGCTCTGATTTAACCAACTTCGTATATCTTAATATAACAGAGATCCCAAATGGATTGTTGATACTCGTCCGAGTTCTGTCCATTAGGTTTTTAGTTTAAATTATGCTAAGGTATATTTTGAGAAATATTCAAGCTAATTAAATCCAGAACTCATCATTTTCCAATTCGTCGTCATTTCCTAAAAAAATATTAGGTATTTTATAAAAAGGCTAATTTTACAATCTACCTATGCTACACATACAAAATAAATAAATATATCATCACACCATTGCTGAGTGTGCCAATCTTCTTTATACACAAAGATATCGGTAATCTGTTATAATGAATTTCACAGCGTAAACTACTAAGGAAGCCATTTGCGAAATGCGAAATATAATCAGTTTTATGTGAGATGATATTGTGAAAAATTTCCGGTGTTACTGGGCCGGTCCAGCCCTGTGTGGGCATCAGAGGGACTATCAACGTGGCTATGCACGTCTCGTCCGCTTCGGTGAATCGCATTTCGGCGCCGGAGACATTTTTAAATTGCGAATATTTGATACAAAACCCCGCGCATCCAGAAATATATGAGACTTCGCCTCAAAAAAAAATTTGCCCTGTGTTTTGCCAACATGTTTCCAGTTATAGGAACGTGCTTGGAACGCAGATATTGCCGCTCTTTTATTTTTCACCACTTTACAAAATATCTATATTTACTATACATACACTACCACGCGAATCATGAAGACCAGAAAAATATATAACGAGGCACATAATTTCATTGAAATGAGAAAAAAGTTAACCGAAATTTGAACAACATTATTTAAAATGCAGTACCTAATTATTTACATTTTGTAAGTTACCTACCTACAACAATACATATAGAGTTTGTTTTTAGTTTATCCACATTTTCATTGTTCAATTTTTAGATGTCGCCACTATCCGTACCAAATCTGTAAAAACAACGATTTGAAACGGCCATAATAAGGATAACGCAATTGAATAAAGTTGGCCATGGAGAAACAATATGATATATTAGCTCGTGTACTACGAGCAGTAGACTTTGCAATTTTTGGCCATTTTAATTTATTTTGCTCTAGAAATTGTATCCATTTGTTAATATTTTCTTTGTATCTTGTATGTTAGGCTCTCCTACATATCTTTTTTTGTATTTTTTGGTATATATATATATATATTATTTGAATCTACTATTTCGGGATTATTTATATCTATAAATATTTATGTATTTTTGGTGTAAATTTTACTTTTTATTTTATACTCTGTATCTGTTTTGATTATATATTTATTCTGTAATTGGGGATTTCCCTGTTGAATAAATAAATAAATAAATTCTCCAAAATATTTTGAAAAATTATGTACGTATGTAATATTGTCCGTAAAATCGAATAGAGAGGTTGCTAGGCATACACAGAAAAAAAAAGAATTGAAATTTTGTCTAATTATAATTAGATATTATTACCTCCCGCTACCCTTGGTAAGGGAGGTGTAGGGATCGTGCTAAAAATCTCATATCGAGATTTTAGTAAATGACCACGTTTTAAGGTCCCTAGAATCCATTTTTAACATTTTCACGATGATGTCTGTATGTGTGTATGTGTGTGTGTGTGTGTGTATGTGTGTATGTGTGTATGTGTAAGAATTTTGTTTGCACTCTAACTCAAATACTATCATTCAGAAAATTCTGAAACCTTGTATTTTTACCCTATTCTAATAGGAATAGAAGCCATTAGATTTTGGTGTAAATCGGATAAACGGAAATCGTACTTTACTTGAAGCTCATAATGGTTTTTCTTCAAAAAATACCATTAAATGCCATTTTTTCAAATTTTATGTCTTATGAAAATTAAAGATTATTGAATTTTCTACTGGAATACATTAATACTTTTTCTATATATTTTACAGATAAATTTAAAAATATTTTTTTTTTATTAGTCGCGAAGCCTAAGATAAAAACTATTCCTTTGTTATACAGTTTATTTTTCAAATGAATGTAACTGACAGTAAATGTAACTGACAGTAAATGTCACTGTCAGAAAACTTATCACTTCAAATTAATAATAATAGTGACATTTTAAAAAGAAAATAGTAAATAAAGCAATAATTTTCTGCAATGGAACAGTTTGCAGCGTTAGTAAATACGTAGGTAGGTATGTATTTAAATTAATAAAAATTAAATAGCGGGAGGTTTTGTGTTGGCCACATCAGATTTTTTTATTAGGCAATATGTCTAAAAATTTAGTATAATTTACAAATCTTAATTTAGCACTTTAACTAATTCCAAATAGATAATAAATATTTTGTACAAAATCGTTAATTTAAATATGCAAATAGTTATTTTAATTACTTATTTTATTTAATTTTACTATATTTTGTCTTCATTATTTTTGTCCCACAATTTCGGTGATTTATCTAATGAATTAGGTAAGTAAATAGAAAATTTAAATATACATTTCGTTAATTTCTTTATTTATGTTTAGTTCAATACTAAATGTAGTCATTTAATCTAACTTTGTTTTTAATTTTACTATAATTTGTTACTACAAATTTAAAAAATTTAACTAAATCAACTTAGACAATTTAATGAAAACATATTAGTAGACTGAAAATCAAAGATTTGTCTAGTTAATTTAACTATAGTTTAGAAGGTTTTTCTTTTTCTGTGTATATCTCCACCCATTTTTGGATTATTATTTGCGGTTTGAAATGTATCTAAAATCATAAAAAGTAGATTTTAGGAAATTTTATAATTTTTACTCAAAAGTGGGCGCATTCGTATGAGTTTTATGGGGTATAAATCAAAAATATGTAGAGATGGAGACTTGTGGGTATCAGCAATTTATTTTATGAAGGGGGCCGGGGGCTTCAATTTGTCAACATCCCCGAGAAGAAAAAAAATAGAATCGAGAATGTTAATGAAAAATTTGAGATGATCGGCATTAAGTCTGAATTAATTTTCATAATTTATTGCAGATACTCTTAATTTTGGACGATTTTGTTTTCACGATCACAATGTAGTAATGTACAGTGTGTTTCAAAAAGTTTTATACAAATGGAGAAAAAGTTTATCTTACATTTCACAAAAAAATATTCTTGGCAAAAAGCTCTGCATGACTTGTAGATCCATAATCAAGTACAAAATTTTTAAAACATTCGTCGGAATACAGGAAAAATCAAAATTATGATTTGAAGTGCCTGATTTTGTTATTCATCCTTATTAAACACGTTCTGGATATAGTGCTTTGGAATATCTAATAACTGTCAACAAATGTCAAATGTTACATCAGTGTGCGATTGTAATAATTAGAAATGCCAGTAAAATTGAAGTTCCGTAATATTTATGTAATATTACATGTTCCTAATAAAATTTATTAGTTGCGTTTGCGTATTTTTCATTGTTGATAAATTAATAAGGAGGTTATCAATTATAATATAAAATAAATCTAATTAATAATATCTTGTAATTCTTTTTGGGAAAATCACTAATCTACAAGTGTGCATAATTTTTTGCTACTTAATAACAATTTCAATGAACATTTTGCTCTCCAATACAGTTTGAACGCATTTTGCTCTCACTCCAAATCACAATTTTCATTCCTTTTGGGACACACTGTATATACAGATGTAAATCGAAGAGTGGGAATCAATCAATCAACGTTTGTGTAAAGAAAAACTGAATTCCCATGTTAAAGCCTATGTATCACTTGTTGATTAACAACCTGTATATATTACCTGACTCTATACAGAATGTCTCACAACTTGCGCCCCAGAGCGAATGAGGAAACACAAGACTGCACCCGGATGTGTAATTTCGAAGAAAAAAATATCTGGCTTAAAAGATATTAGAGAAAAGACGTCTTCTTAAAATTGACCAATCAGAGACCTACATCTTTAACGTGTGTTTGCCGTAATTTTACGTTACTATGGTTTTATACAAATCAAATCTTCTTTAAAATGTGTGAGCGACTGTAGTTTTCGAAAAATGTCAGTGTCAAATTAAATTTGACAAGGTGAATAAAAAAAGGCAAATTCTTACCATGTATTCAGCCGCTGATTACTTAGAAATGATTATAATTTTCTGATAATGTGGACAATAATATTTTCGTTTAACACATTTTACACAGCTGCTACAACACGTTGCACTGTACGATATAAATCATTATCTCGGATGACACCTTCGCTAACCTAAATTTGTTGACAGTGAAAAGTCAACTCTAAAGTGTCAAAATTACAGAAAGTCAAACAAATTTTGTAACTCACTAGTAGTATTTTTAAAACCTAGCAACCAGTTTTATTTTGTAATAATATCATCACACCTCAAGATATCCTTCCGGGATTGGTGGATTAAAAAGTCTTGTAACTCCGTTATGCAAGCAGCCATAAATTATTTTCTTCTATTTGTTGGCAACCTATTGTCGTCGGCAAGTGTCAGTTTCGTCTGGGGCGCGAGTTGTGAGACACCTGTATATTGACATATTGACATAATTATATATTAATATATAATTATTAATATCAATATGCATATCTTATTCTTGTGTAAATTCCATTACTGGGCAATTACTCTGTGCATGTAATACACGCATGCATATTGAACGTGTGCGTTATGTAGTGGACGTAGCAGCATACGCAGGCAGGGTCGTGTAAGTCCTGCGAGAGCCGGCAGGACACAGTGCGTAGGTCTCCTGACAATGCTCCATCCCCATAATTAGCTTACTCAATCGTGGCGAATTTGCTAATAGCTGTGCGTAGGGGTACACATATGTATACTAAGTATCACAGAAGTTGAAGGAAATATAAGAGTTACGTTAAGAATAATGAGAATAAGAAAATCAGTGAGGCCGGAGAAATAAAATTAGCAGTAATATTTTAAAGTTAATCAATTTTTTAAAACATGGTATAAATAAATATATCATTACGGCATATTACCCATTTCTGAGTGTGCCACAATCTGTTTTATCGCAGATATCGGTAATGATGATAACATATTTGTACCGTGAGGGCGCTTACCAGGCGTCACCTCACGGGCACTCATTGCTGGCGTGAAGAGTGGAATTAATCAGAGCAAATAATATAAAAGTAATAGAACTCTAACCATACTTATTTGATATGGCAATGTGTTATTTTTTTGGACTCGAATTTTTTGTAATTTACGGAGTAAGAACTGTTTGTCTGAAGAAAAGAGATTAACGCTACAATAGTGCAATTAAAAAAAATCTGATGTGGCCAACACAAAACCTCACTCTATTTAATTTTTATTAATTTAATTACATACCTACGTATTTAGTAATGCTGCAAACTATATTATGTTCCATTGCATATAACTATTGCTTTATTTACGATTTTCTTTATTATTTAATATGTCACTATTATTAATTTGAAGTGATTAGTTTTTTGGGAATGACGTTTGCCTGTCAGTTACATTCATTTGAAAAATGAACTGTGTAAGAAAGGAATTGTGTTTATCTTAGGCTACGGGATTAAAAATAAAAATTATTTTTAAATTTATCTGTAAAATATATAGAAAAAGTATTAATGTATACCTGTAGAAAATTCAATATTCTTTAATTTTCATAATGACATAAAATGCGTAAAAATGGTATTTAATGCTATTTTTTGAAGAAAAAACATTATGAGCTTCAAGTAAAGTGCCATTTCGGTTTGTCCGATTTACATAAAAATCTAATGGCTTCTTTTCATATTAGACTAGGGTAGAAATGCAAGGTTTGAATGATGGTATTTGAGTTAGAGCGAAGACAAAATTCATACACATACACACACACATACACACACGCATCCACACATACAGACATCATCGTGAATGGATTCTAGGGATCTTAAAACGTGGTCATTTACTAAAATCTCGATATGTGATTTTTAGCACGATCCCAATACCTCCCTTACCAAGGGTAGCGGGAGGTAATAAATGTTTGGTAGCTTTTCAGAAGTGGGAAGAAAGAATGGTGAAGTATTACTGAAAGGTGCTACCTCGGGAAATATGTACTATGTTTTTCATTCTGAATACACTCTAAGAAATTTTAGCCGTGTAAAAACCGATTTTGTAAGTGTCTAGTTGAATTTATACGGCAATGTTTCTTGAGACACGATATACCTCCTCGGTTAGTGCGGCGTGTAGTGGGTCCCTGTGTGTGGTAAACACGTCAGTCAGCGGCGGGATAATCCAGGATAATCCCGGTTGCAATCACAGGACCATTGTGCGTGGTGTGAAGCAGCAGCTTGCTGCCACAGCCTCCGGCAACGCATCTAACCTAATGTCATGTTATGGATATTATTATGATGGGAAGGAGAGCCTTTATTTACATTACACTACAAAGAAGACAAAATGTATGTTAAAATAAAGAAGAAATGCATCTGTAAGCCTTACAAATCTGTAAAGGCCTATTTATAATGAAGTAACGTTAAACGCAATGCATCGGCGCAAGGTGACCAGTAACGCAAACACAAAGTCTGTGATTTATAAGAAACGCCAATGATAGCACTTTAACCAATCAAAAGAATAGGGTATATTTGTTTGAAATTCGGCTCACTTTTATTTATTATCTATACATGTAGGACGTAAGTATTAATAAGGTTAGTATAAATAATAGATATTTACACACCAAGTGAGCTAAGGTAATGTTTATTCATGAGAATAAAGTTCTTTGAGTGAATAAACATTCTTAGCTCACGTGCTTTATGTAATATTTTATTCAATTTTGACGAAATAATAATAATAAAAACCATTATAATATTTAATTTTGACAAAATAAAAAACTGATCAGTTAGTAGACTGAGCTGATAGACGTTAAGTCATCTATTTAAAAAGCATTATTGTCTCTCATTTGTGCCGTGAAAAATAATGAAAATGGCTGATAATATCTAATAAATACTGTGGTAAGTGTTATTTTCGTGCCTAATGTTATTTTAAATGCATTATTTGTTGCAGAAGGAGTTAAAAAAAATTGTGAGAGTGATTTAAAAAAAATTAATTCACTTGTGAATAAAATGTTACTTGTATTTGTTTCTATGGAGTTAATAATGACAGTTTAAAACGTCAAAATTGAATAAAATATTTTAAATAGAAATGCGCAGTGATAAAAATATAGAATTTATTTTGTAATCGTGACAATTCACGAACATGTCGATAATACAAATTTTTTTAATAAAACTGGAACAATGACCTCTGATTGGCTAGCAGTACAGCAGTAAGGTAGAAAGATGAGTGTTGGTCATCTTCTGTGTTGCGTTTATTATGTTGCTGATTGCGGCGCTGCATTACTTTTCAATATAAATCAGCAGGTAGCAAACCATGGGCTTATATTTTGCGTTACCTTGCTGCAACTGCGTTTCTTCATTATAACTAGGCCTTAAATCTGTAAGTAATGAACAAAATCGCAACGAAAACAGCTACTCTTTTTGTTCAATCTTATATTAATCAAGAAGAATAGATGTGTTTTTGTCACTTTTCACGATGATGTCCGTGTGTATGTGTGTGTATGTATGTGTGTGTGTGTGTGTGTGTGTGTATGTGAGTGTGTGTAAATGGATCCTCTTAACGCTCAAACTCTAATACTATCAAAATTTTGAAACCTTGTATTTCAACCCTACCTATTCTAATATAGAAAGAAACCATTAGATTTTGGTATAAACCGGAAATGGCCCTTTACTTGAAACTCAAAATGGGTTTTCTTCAAAAAATACTACTATCATTTTTCGTAATTTACGTCGTTATAAATATTAAAGATTACTGAATTTTCTACAGGTTTACATTGTTGTTATTAACGTCATTAGGCCGATATGAGGCATATAACAAACGCAACTGAGATTTATAAACAATCGAGTTCGTTATTTGCATATCGGCCGTGTGACGTTCAAGATTTTTCGTAATAACAAAAAATTTAAACATTTAATAATAATAAAATTCTTCTATATCTGTTATACTGAATAACTTTTTTGTTTAATTTATAAATTCTCCTAGACAACAGTCCATCAATATGCTGTTATTTTCTAGGAACACCTGATCCTTAATTGTAGGCGACTGTTATAAAAAATAACGGTCTAGGCCGTTATTTCTATCTTTTCATTTTTGTTTTTAGTCCTGTTATGTCATAATAACAGAGTATGCTATTACGAAAATACTTTTTCTATATATTTTTCAGAAAAATTAAAAAAAAATCTTTTTATAAATTCTTAACCTATGTTTTATAGATAAATACAATTCCTTTGTTACACAATTCATATTTTTGAAATGTATGTAACCGACAGATAAATGTCACTGTCAAAAAACTAATAATTTCAAATTAATAATGGAGACATTTTGAAAAGAAAATAGTAAATAAAGCAATAGTTATATGAAAAAGAACATAATATAGTTTTTAGCATTAGTAAATATGTAGGTATGTATTTAAATTAATAAAAATTAAATAGCGGGTGGTATTGTGTTCACCACATCAGATTTTTATCAGGTGTGTTGGATGTTGGCAGTTCCCGCTAAATGCACAGAGGAAAATCAATTCTTGGTTGATAGCAATTTGAGGTTATATGTCATTCATCTGTCAATTTTGAAAGTAATCATACTACCTCTAAAAAACAAAAAGCGCCGAAAACGCACTTATAGATCTTTTTAACAACGTGTTTTCAGTGCATTTATAGACTCTAGTAACCAAACTAGAAAAATAATATAAATCATAGTTCTGATTAAACTATTACTTTTTATATCCAGATTTGTTCATAAACAGAAAATAAACAAATAAAAGTAATTTGCAAATAAAATTTAATGCTAAACGAAATTTCGTGGCAACGTTTTTAATCAAGAATCACGTAAGAATCACATCAGTTCTGGGCGTTGATATAATTAATCAAGTGAAAAAGAACCTTTAATTAACTTCGTAGATCATAGACGATAAACCCAATTATGAAAATTGAAAGTACGCCGTTAATATTATTACCTTTATGATGCTCTAATTACACGTTTGTCTCCTAGGGCATAACAGAAGGGGATAGTTGAACCTTGAACATAAAAATGATAACCTGCTTTTATTATTTAAAAGTAGCAATATTTGACATAATTGAATGTAGTGTGATCATGCGAAATGTCATCTGTAGAGTAAATAACTCTTAGAAGAGCTTTTAAAAATGCATATAACCTTTATCTTCAATCACATCAGTTGAGTAATTTAAATTCAACCGGAAGACAGGGCGGAATTATCACGCATGATGAATAATTATAAGTTTATTAGCGCTGCACGCGTCCATCCATGGGCGTTCGTTCCAGGGGCACACCTTGATTTTTTTTTTAAAGAAAAATTATGTGATTGCGTGGCGGATTTGACAGCGAACACGATCTGAAGTGGATGTAGCTGTTGTTGGTAATTAATTCAGGTGAATGACATTGCACATGTCTCACTGCTTGTGGTGCTCGTCGGCTGTTATCAAGATCATTTGTTGTGTGACGAATCTTTATGTCTCTTTTGAGATGGACATTTTTTGGACAACGCACGTCAGGGAGCATATTATCACAGGGAATTATTCATTGTTGAAAACAGGAATGTTTCACGGTATAACGCGCAAAACTGACACATTAGCTAGAATTACAATTTATTAAAAATCCCATGTTACCTTTAAGTAATGAAAATATGGCGCTATATCTGATTGTATGTTCTGTATACAATATTCAGAATTTATATCTGCGGGAAATAAATTCATATTGAGTCGCATTATTAAAAAATCTGTTGTGGCCAGTACAAAACCTCTCGCCAGTTTCATATTAGGCTATATAAGTATTGTACTGCACTTCGCTATCAAACCGTCGTTTTATAACAAAAAATTACAGAACTTTACCCAAATATTATTTTTTTATTATATTTAACATGTCTTCTGCACACATATAATTTCCAATTCATTAACCAGATTGGCGGTATTAATTATGGATAAATGCATTTTACCTATAATTTCAAATATTTAATTAATAAAACAATATAAAAGATTAAATATACTTCCCAGAAAAAAACTGTTGGTTTTTGACACTGACATATGTCATTTACAAACTATGTTATAAACATTTGAATTTGTCAAGTAGTTTCCTTAGTGATAAAATAAAAAATTTAAATGTATTAGATGGAGAATTTTGTTCTTCAATATTTGTAACAACAAAAATTTGCAAAAAATTATATTTAGAAGAATTTTTCTAAGCAACTACTACTTCCGGTTGTTCAATTGTTACCAAACCTTTTCAGCTCTTTGCAGGAATGTCAGATTGATGAATTCATAGTTAAACAGGTCTTAAGTCTTATAGTTTTTGAGGAATCATCCCTCCAACAACCAGGCATACACACCTACAGACACACATACACACAGACATCATTTTAAAAATGTTATAATCGGGTTCTAGGGACCTTATTCAGTAAAATCTGGATATACGAATTTTAGCATGAATCCAATACCTCTCTTAGCGAGAGGTAAAAATTGTTGCCAAATACAAAAGAATGCAAAGTAGATAAAAAAATCTGATGTGGCCAACACGAAACCTCCCGCTATTTAATTTTTATTAATTTAAATACATACCTACCTACGTATTTACTTAACGCTGCAAACTGTTCCATTGCATAAAACTATTGATTTATTTACTATTTTCTTTTTAAAATTTCACTATTATTAATTAGAAGTGATTAGTTTTTTGACAATGACATTTACTGTCAGTTACATTCATTTTTCAAATGAACTGTGTAACAAAGGAATAGTTTTTATCTTAAGCTTCGCGTCTAATAAAAAAAAATATTTTTAAATTTATCTGTAAAATATATAGAAAAAGTATTAATGTATTCCTGTAGAAAATTCAATAATCTTTATTTTTCATAAGACATAAAATTCGAAAAAATGGCATTTAATGGTATTTTTTGAAGAAAAACCATTATGAGCTTCAAGTAAAGTACCATTTCTGTTTATCCGATTTACACCAAAATCTAATGGCTTCTATTCCTATTAGAATAGGGTAAAAATACAAAGTTTCAAAATTTTCTGAATGATAGTATTTGAGTTAGAGTGCAAACAAAATTCGTACACATACACACATACACACATACACACACACACACACACACACACACAGTCACACACATACATACATACATACATACATACATACATACAGACATCATCGTGAAAATGTTAAAAATAGATTCTTGGGACCTTAAAACGTGGTCATTTACTAAAATCTCGATATGAGATTTTTAGCACGATCCCTATACCTTCCTTACCAAGGCTAGCGGGAGGTAAAAATTGGGCACCCAAATAATTTTTTTACTTGTGTTATTTTATTATTTTTTATGCAAAAAGTAATATCTTAAATGGATATACCTATAAAAAGTGTAACGATTTATTTATTCACATGTAGAGTATTGCTTTTGAGCATAAACCGTATATCAATTAAATAAAAGTCATATTTCCGAAGATGTCCCACAAAATTTTAATGAATGATGTGGGTCTTACGTTCATATTTCATGTATGTATGCGGGTTTTATTTCGTCAATATGATCACGTGTAACTGCGGCCGTATATCTTAACCGCAAAATGCATTTGACATCCGATCGTTTTGCGAATCCCATCGGGTGGCATTACTACGTGTCCGTACCGCTTCGGAAGTTTCCCGACTGAGGACTTTACGCCGTCGTCGCATGTCCGGCGTCGCGGCGTCACGGCGTCACGTTTCCATATTCCGATGTTCGATGCCAACTCCCTCAGGACGCATACAGAAGGAAATTGTCATAGCTTAATAGTTGCTCAGCCGCGCCTGAATATATTATGATCTGAAAGTCATATTGATGGATAAATAAATAAACTCTAACCTTTCCGAATATGCAAGCAAGACGTGAACGTGAGATAGGAAAACAAGAATATCTGATATATGAAAATATGGATACAGTTTTGTTTGACCTTTTATTCAGGAATAAACTGAAAGTTGTTTCAATTTAGATTTTTCTAAAAATAGATAATATTTAAACAAATATGTAACTAAGTAAGTAAAAGATGCAAATAAACTGCTATTGGGCTTCCAAAATTACAATGCGCCACTGGTGGCAGATTTCTGAACTGAGTGAAGTGTACATGTACAAAGGAGGTTGTTTTATTCAGGGATTGTATTTACTTGTATACGAATTTTAATACGCTTTTATCTTCGGCTATTATTGTTTTATTCTTAGTAGGATCTGAATTACTGCTAATATAACAGGTAAGTTTTTGATTTTTAAAAAATTAATGAACAAATTAGGAGATGTGCAATTTATAGTTATTAAAGTATTTAAAGTATTAAAGTTACGATGGAGTTTTCTCCAAAAATATTTACCACATAATATTATGTGGCCACTATTTATTACTTGCTGGCCTTCCACCATATTTCTAGATGATACACTACAATTCCCAAATCTACAAATAGTATCTAACTCTAAGCAAAGAAAATTGTTCATTATGAAAGAAAAACAATTAAATAAAAGTAAAGCTCTGTAGATAGAAATTAATATATGTACAACTACGGCAATGAAATACAATCTAAATAAAGGAAATCATATGTTTTTTTTATTAAAAAAACTAATATACTGTTAATTAAAATATGACTAAAATACTCTTAACCTACAAATATTTACTAAAATTAACCATATTAACTAAAATATTATTAAAACTATCACTAAATTGATACTACAAGAGAGATCAAACTCAATTCTACCGAAATTAACAAAAAAAACATTATACTAAATCCGAAATTAAATTAAAAACTACGAAAATTAGTCTCACGCCAATTGTACTCTTGACGTTTGACGTCAGCGCCATCTCTTGATAATTTGGAAGCCCAATATAAGAAATTAACAAATGCTATATCGGGTGGTGGCGGTTAGGGTGGACATACGGATTTAACTTGGGATTTTAGTTTTATTCAATTTCCTGCTCTTCTGTTCATTGTACAGAAAAACATGTAGAGTGCAAAACTATTCTGAATTAAAAGTAGTGTACAAAACTGTTGTTCCATTTCATATTATGGTTTTGGTTCCTGCACAATTTAAAAAAAAAATTCTAAAATTCCGTTAACTAGCAGCAACAGCCATGACTTATGACATTGTGAAAAATAATATTAATATTGTGTTAATATTTTTTTTGCATAAACTAAATTAAATAATTAATATTTATTCGAATGATAAATAAAGAATGGGCTACTTGCGTGTTACTAAAAATCCGATTTCTGTCACTATATACGTAATGTTATATTGAAAACATATATAAAAATATAAATTTTATTTTAAAATAATATTTGTTTTTTTCTAAATTAAGAAAGAAAATTTTCTGTGACGTCTTTATATTGAACTGGGGGAGGGGAAGCATGTTTACGAATGTTATCAATAGATGGCATGGCGTGCGAGAAAGTTTTAATTTGAATTTGACATTAGTTCATTTTTCTCTCTCTCTGGTCTCTCAAATACATTAATTACTTAATAAATAAACACATAGGTAGTTACTTGTAATTTAAAATATCGATACCAAAAAGATAAACTAAAATACTAACCTCCAAACTATTATTGAAACGTCAAACAGGTGATCTACATTACCCGCACAAACATACCATTACTATGGGACGGCACCACGCTGTGACTTTACGACTATTCATTGGTGCGGCGTAATTCTACGTCATACATGGCGGGAATTCAAATAATCAAATATCATTATTTTTTTTTCTGGCTAATTCATAAAAATTTTGTCAAAAGAAAAAATATGGGTAGCAAGTTTTTACCTTCTCTTCAAAAATATTTTAAAAAAAGGTACGCAAGTAGCCCATTATGAAGAAAATATTTATGGAAGAATATGGGATTTATTTTCCATAAGTCAGAAGAAACTGGAAAAACAATAAAAAATCTGATGTGGCCAGCACATTACCTTCCGTCATTTCTAAGTATTTTGTTCAAATACCATACATACCATAAGTTCCTTGGAAAAGATTCTATATATCTAGTAAAATTGTAACACGAACATATACTATTTTCTAAAAATTCCAACCCGAAAGTTCCTTGGCAAATATTTTATTAATGCAATAAAATTATAACACGAACATACACTATGTAAATTGCACTTGACAGTGACATCTGTCAATTAGAATTATTTGAATATATGTATCAGCTGTTTCCATAATTATAGCAAGGCTGGCTGATTTATGAAAGTTAATCTCTTTATAACTTTAACTCTACATTTATTGAATACGAAGGAAAATGTACAATCAAACCGTATACATAATAATATATTCTGTCATATTGATATTCACATGAAATGTCCAAAATGATATTTAACAGCGTTTTTTTCAAGAAAAACTCCAGCTGACTAGTATTATATCTACATCTATCGTACACCTATGCATTATAATAGGGCTGTTGCAAGAATTTTTATATGACTTCCAAGTACTAAATTTTAAAAGATATTGTCCTTTAAGAAGCTGTAAATTTGAAAATATCACTAAATTTTACAATTAAGAGCCCAATTCTCAATTTTCACCTTTGTGATATATGAAATGACAAATTTATATCATATCACTTGTCAGTGTCATGATATAATTTGTCAAATGTCAACAAAGACATGCACCAAATTTGTATTTTCTTGTTATGCGCAACCAGTATTGCCAACATACGGTAAATACATACAATACCATAATTTCTCACTCATTTTCTCTTAGATCATTTTGCAATTGAGAATAGCTCCAAGTGATAAAGTAAAAAATTTTCACTACATATCACTTCGGTGAAAATTGGGAATTGGGCCCTAAATATTGAAATTTATGTAATATTTTGAAAAAAACTTGTGATCTGAAACACAATGGCTGGTAGTGCGAGCTCGGTTTTAACTAAAACACTGTTTTAAGAAATCTCAAATTTCATTATTTAATAATAAAAATAAATAATATCAAATTTATCAAAATATGATTTTTAAGCAGAACGTAGTTTGTATTCAAACAAATATTTTTAATAAAATCGTTCTTTAAACGTAAGGGTGAAATTAAATATTGAAATTTGAATTTGACATTTCTTGAAACAGCGTTTTAGTTAAAACCGAACTCGCACTACCAGCCAATGTGACGTCAGAGTACATAGGTACAGTTTAACATATGACAAATTATCGCCTACTTTTATTTAAATAAATAACGTAAACTGTTTTACTATTGGCTGTGAATGACTTGCTGCATGTAGAGAGAGGGGTTGTTTCTTATGACTATTTCTGGCGCTAATTTTTACCTTCCGCTACCCTTGGTAAGGGAGGTATACGGATCGTGCTAAAAATCACATATCGAGATTTTAGTAAATGACCACGTTTTAAGGTCCCTAGAATCTAATTTTCACATTTTCACGATGATGTCTGTATGTGTGTATGTGTGTATGTGTGTGTGTATGTGTGTGTGTGTATGTGTAGGATTTTGTCTTCACTCTAACTCAAATACTATCATTCAGAAAATTCTGAAACCTTGTATTTACATCCCATTCTAATATGAAAAGAAGCCATTAGATTTTGGTGTAAATCAGATAACCGGAAATGGCACTTTACCTGAAGCTCATAATGGAAAATAATAAATAAATCAATAGTTTTCTGCAATGGAACAGTTTGCAGCGTTAGTAAATACGTAAGTATGTATTTAAATTAATAAAAATACAATAGCTGGAAGTTTTGTGTTGGCCACATCAGATTTTTTCTTTTTAATTGTTGACGAAAATAATAAATGATTACTTTTATTTTTATTACTATGAAAAGTATCGCATAATCTTTGATTTGAAGTAGTTTTTAAAAAATGTAAAACAGGTTCAGTATTAAAAAAAACATTTCAAGTTTTAAAGAAAATGAAATTAGTGTTAACCTACTTTAGTAATGATTCTACTCTATTCTCAATAATCCTGTTGCATGCAAAACCAATCGCGTGGAGTTTACTTAATAATTAAAAGCAATTTTACTATAGATGGGCAGTGCAGTAAACCGGGAAGTATCGTATCGATATGATATGATATATGATTGGTTATGTGATGAGGCCGGCGGGATTTCCGTCTCCCAGTAGAAATATGCTAAACGACATCAGCATCAGCACATATGTCGCCCCACCATGCATGAGGGTAAACGTAAACATATGTGCTGCACGGTTAATAATTTACACATGAATTTTTATGCACCATTTCCTAAATTGTACCGATAAGGGTTAGACAGAATTATATACTATTCATAACTTAGTTTAATTTACACATAAATTATTTTCTAATTTGATAGTCGTTCAAATAAAATTGAAACTTTGTTAATAGTTATTTACGGTGTCGTAAGCAAAGACAAGTTTAATCAATAAACCGAGTTTTTTGCAATACTAGTGTACTTAAAAACCAATAAATTTTTCATTTTGATATTTAGGCCCAGTTGCACTACAGACCCTTACAATTTAAAATTGGTTTTATTTTTATCTCTCGCTAAGAGAGGAAATGGATTCATGCTAAAAATCGCATATCTAGATTTTAGTGAATGAGCACGTTTTAAGGTCACTAGAATCCCATTTTAACATTTTTACAATGATGTCTCTGTGTGTGTGTGTGTGTGTGTGTGTGTGTGTGTGTGTGTGTGTGTGTGTGTGTGTGTGTGTATGTGTGTGTGTGTGTGTGTGTATGTGGTAAACACGGTTTCTCAAATTATATAAGACTAAAGACCAATTTAACTACGTATTCCTTAATCTGACATTAATAGGAAATGCTGAAAAGGTTTTTGTAACAATTGTACAACCGGAAGCAATAGTTTCCTAAACAAAATCTTAAATATTATCTTTTGGAAATTTATGTTTTTATAAATATTAAAGAATATAAAATTCTATATCATACATTCTGTTCAATACATTGAACATTTTTATTATATCTTCTGTAGATTTAGAGATAGACTGAATTATAAATATATTTTTTTTGTAATTATGGATGCCGAATTCTATTTCACGTTAAATGGTAGTGATTTTGAGGGAAATAAAACTTTTTTTATAAATAAGGCATTCATGTTCCGACGGAATTTAAATTCAATTGACATACAAAATTACATATAAATAATTCAAAATAAACTTCGCCACTTCAAAAAGGAGATTGTTTTGACAATATATGCGTGAGATTAGCGGCGGACTTTGGTGCAGATTTTGTTATTTAAATGGAGTTTATATGAAGGTAAAGTTCTTTTAATTTGTTGCTTTTTATGTTGTATACAGCGGTATTCATGGTAAAGCAGAAAAACTATAATAACTAAAACTAATAGATTTAAACCCGGTCTTCGTAGTCCTGGTTTAAACCAGATCCAAAAATGGTTATTCATAGTCAAATTTAGATCTGATTTAAACCTGAATCGAAGTTAAACCATTCTATCTAGTCAGTTATCCCCATGCGTAGTGAATACAATTTTGACATTTTTGAAAACAGGTGATGTTGCCTGGTCTGATTTCTTACAACTAAAACTTCATTAAAAACTTTTTATTCACTGTTAATAACAAAAGTAACACAATTAATTTTTATCTTGATTGCGGTAACACACATTTATGGTTTTAATACATGATGATTTGCAAGGGAAGATGGAAATAAAAATGAAATACTTCGGATATGTTGTAAATATTAGTATCAGAACTTGAATATGAAATGATAAAAAATAAATTACATTAAATGAAGAACTTGAATTTGTTATGATAAAAAAATTACTGGATTGCAGTCAAATATTATTTATTTCAATCGAATGTTTTCGTACACAACATGTATCTGCTTCACATGAGATTTTTTAAAAATTATTCAAAAACTGAATACTTTTAATAATAATACATAATGATAGGAAGTAAATTATTTTGGGATGCAGTCATGTAATTTTTATTTTATTTATTATTACTTCAACGTTTCGACCCTACCAGAATCATCGTCAGGAACTGCAGAATGTTAAGTATAAAGATTTTGTTTTTGAAAATATTGAAATTCAAATAAATGAACATTACTTACGAAATTAATTAATTTTAACAATTACAAATGTTTTGCATCTATTGCCGTAAAGGGCATTCATAATTTAAAATAATTATGTCAAAGATAAAATTTCTCTGCACACTCACAGACGCACATAAAGTGTTTGTGGGGATTTTCTAACACACTTTTAGAATAATAATTTTGAAGGATATAACGCATTCAGCCATGCATCTCCATCATTAAAATAGACAAATTCCCCAAATCAATCTTTGAGGACGGAGACCACCTTCCTCAAACTTTAAAAGATTAAACTCCGTCACCGTGCGAATCTTGATGATGAATCTTTGTGCTGGTGTGTTGTGTTGGGCGTCGGGCGTCGGTGTCTCTCGACGTCCCCATCTCCATCCGGGCGTCGCGACATGATGTATGAGTGCCTAGCGACGCGTTCAATCATCGATATTATTCCAAGTGATGCCGCGGAACTCTTTTACATAATATATGAGCGACGTAGGGCGGATGGATCTCTCTGCATGATATTGGATGCATATCTTGATCCGGAATGCGGTCGTTGAAATGTGGATGAAGGAGAAATGAAACTTATACGGGAATGGTGGGTAAACTAAGCCCGGGAAAACTGTTTTCAAGGGAAATCGGAAAATCATTAAGAACCATATAGATTATTTTTAAAAAATCCCAATTACAGAGTGGAGTCACAAATTTTAATTCTTTTTACCTTCCGTCACCTTTAGGTAAGGAAGGTATTGTCTTTAGTCAAAAAATTCGGTGGTGAGTTTTTAATGAATAAGCACGTTTTAAGGTCCCTACAATACGAATTTACTATTTTTAAGATGATGTCTGTATGTATGTGTGTGTGTGTGTGTGTGTGTGTGTGTGTGTGTGTGTCCGTGTGTGTGTATGTATGTCCGTGTGTGACAAATTTTTCTCCGACGATAACTCCAATACTACAATTCTAAAAATTATAATTCTTTCGTATTCCTCTTCTGTACATCCATATGAAGAGTTGATTAGATTTTGGTTATAATTGATCCACCGGAAGTACCCTAAAAAGAACGCAGTTAAATATTGTTTTTTGACATTTTGTTATTATACATATTAAATAAAATATTCTTCTCTATACAGTTTGATTATACATTTTCCTTCATATTCAATAGATGTAGATTTAAAGCATTATAAAGAAATTAATTTTCAAAAATTAGTCAGCTTTGCTATTTGTCATGGAAACAGCTGATGCTGATATATTAAAAAAATTCTAATTGCCAGATGTCAGTTGCAAGTGCAAAACCAAATATGGAAAGTGTAAGATCACAAAATTGGTATGGTATGTCATAGTGCTCCTCGCAAGTGACACGCAGAGAAAGGCCAAAGAGAAGATGGAAGGACTGTATCGCAGAAGACTGAAAGGAATGCCTGTGTCAAGAAGATGTGTTGGACAGAAATGAGTGGAAGAAAAGAGGAAACAACTATCTCTAATAAAATAGGGGATGCTGAAGAATAAGAAGAAGTGTCAAGTGCATTTTACTTAGTGTATGTTTATGTTATAATTTTATTGGATTTATAGAATAGAAATAGTATGTGTTCGTGTTTGATTTTACATGATATTACATAGAATATGTTCCAAGGACCTTTTGGTATGGGATTTGTACAAAATACATCGAATTGACGGAAGGTTTTGTGCTGGCCACAACAGATTTATTCTTCTTTCCATCATTTTTAAATAAAAAAATTCATGGAACGTGTCAAAATGCTTTGTCAAACACAAACTAAGCGGATAATATGAATAAAATCAGACATTATTTCACAGACGATATTGCCAACGACGTCAAAAACGAATAACGTACCAAATAGAAAATCTCGTGATTTTTTGATCAAACCTTGTACGAGAAAGTTATGTATTTTAATAGATATTTAGTTATCATATGTGTAAATAAGCGCAATTAATAATTGAAACTAGCTCATACATAATGGTTGAGCCTATTAAATACTAATTAAATATATATTTATGTATATTTAATTATTTTCAATACTTAATATCTAATTAATAGGACAATTCTGAACAAATTTGTAAGTCTTACAGATCTGTAAATCTGTAAAAGTCTGACAACAACGCATCTATTTTTGTTGTTTAATATAAAATTGTACATTAGGGTGGCAAATTTCGTTGCGATTTTGTTCATTTATTTACAGATTTACAGATCTGTAAGACTTACAGATTTGTTCAGAATAGCCCCATAAATTGGGGAAAATATAATTTTATTCCATAACAATTTTTTCTAGATTAGTAATGTTTGACACTAATTGCAAGTTGCAGCGCTTAAAGTTAAAGCCTTATCTACATTGCTAGTAATATTTAACAGCTCATTTGACATTTCGCTTCGATGCGGTATGCGGTATTATCAATTTAACCAACAGTTAAATTAAAATTTAACATTTAACTATAAGCGGTGTAATTGGCCCTTAAAGTTTTTAGATAGTTTATCAGTGGTATCTATAATCATAACCTATACCTATTAAAATCATTCATTAATATAAAATCATTTATTAGTGGGGGTTATATTTTGTAGCACACTGTGATTTTTTTGTGGGATTATATTTTAGATTTAAATTCTTATTTGTTTTTTTTTAACTCCCGTTACCCTTGGTATAGGGATCGTGCAAAAAATCACATATCGAGATTTTAGTAAATGACCACGTTTTAAGGTCCCTAGAATCCAATTTTAACATTTTCACGATGATGTCTGTATGTGTGTGTATGTGTGTGTTTGTGTGTGTGTGTGTGTGTGTGTGTGTGTGAGAGTGTGTGTGTACGGATTTTGTTAGTACTCTAACTCAAATACTATCAACCAGAAAATTTTGAAACCTTGTATTTCTACCCTATTCTAATATGGAAAGACACCATTAGATTTTGGTGTAAATCGGATGACCGGAAATGGCACTTTACCTGAAGCTCATAATGGTTTTTCTTCAAAAAATACCATTAAATGCCATTTTTCGCATTTTTGTCATTATGAAAATTAAAGATTATTGAATTTTCTATAGGAATACATTAATACTTTTTCTATATAATTTACAGATAAATTTAAAAATCTTTTTTTTTATATACATCCCGAAGTCTAAGATAAACACAATTTCTTTGTTACACAGTTCATATTTCAAATGAATGTTACTGACAGGTGAATGCCACTGTCAAAAAACTAATCACTTCAAATTAATAATAGTGACATTTTAAAAAGAAAATAGTTAATAAAGCAATAGTTATATGCAATGGAACATAATATAGCTTGCAGCAGTACTAAATACGTAGGTATGTATTTAAATTAATAAAAATTAAATAGCGGGAGGTTTTGTGTTGGCCACATCAGATTTTTTTACATGGGTCTCTTCGGGCCTCTCAGACCCGGCACCACCTCCCATGTCATATAAAAGGCGTTACTTCTCAAGGATTAATAAATAAACAAAATGCACACATGCTTATGCTCCCTATAACTGTAACTATAGTTAAAATCATTTTGCTTACTTTTTTCTAAATTCTGAACAATTTGACGGAACAAAACAAAATTAAACAATATCTCTTTTCTTCTTTGGAATTGTACCTACATATCCACCGTCCTGATTTATCACTGGAAATTTAATTAAATTCCATATCGATCGCGGAATCAACTGTGACTACCTCCTTGCTAGAGTTTAAATACGCAGGTCGTTTTAAATTGCTGGCGCTGAGAAAAATCACGTCGAATCTGAGAGTCCATCAGCTAGATTGAAACATTAAGAATGCATAGCAGCGAGGAAGAAAAGTCTAAGAGGTTTTCAAGTGTATGCGCGATGGTTCAATGTGGATGTTTCGACGAGTATGAATGTATGGGGAAATGAATGCTACTCCTACTGCACAAGAATACAGGTTTGGGATGAGAGATGAATAACACATCAAAATGGCTGTTGTTTATAGTTATTGTTGAGGAGATTTTAAAATGGTATACGAGGGCGGTTTGACGGAAGAGTGACTTTTCAAAGGTTGGCAACACTTTAACTAAAATGATTACATTGCTGGCTTCCACCATGTTTTCGATGTCTACTGTTAAAATTTCACAAAATTCTGACAATAGTTTATGTTTTATACTAATCTAAAGAAAACTGTTTATTGTTGTTCTGTAAATATGGAGAAAAAGGAATTTCGAGTGTTAATTAAACATTATTTTTTTGTTGAAAAACAATTAAAGAAACCCAGGAAAAGTTACGTAAATATTATCCTGAATGTATTGCGTCCCATGGAACGATTTGTAATTGGTTTTCTGCTTTTAAAAGTGGCCATATGAGCACAAATGATGCAGAACGTCTGGGACCGTCATTTACTGTAACTACTCGGGAAATGGTTGATAAAATACATGCCCTAATAATTAGCGATCGTCGATTAAAAGTATGTGAGATAGCTAATGCCATTTCAACCGAACGGGTGTTTACATATGAAAAATCTATCCGCGAGATGGGTGCCGCGGCTACTTAATTCAGATCAAATGCGCTTTTGCATTAAAATTTCAGAAGAATGTTCGGTTATATTCAAACGTAATCCAAGGGAATTTTTCCGCCGATATGTCACAGTAGATGTAATACACCATTACACGAGAAAAACTAAAATGCAGTTGAATCAATGGACTTCTCTTGAGGAACGTGCTCCCAAGAAGGCAAAAACCGTTTTTTCGGCCAATAAATTTTGGGATTTCAAAGGTGTGATCTTTATTGATTGTTTACAAAAAGGAAAAACGATAACTGGCCAATATTATGTTGTTGACACGTTTTGATGCCGAGCTAAAGAGAAAACGACCTCATTTGTTGAAGAAAAAAGTGTTGTTACATTACGACCACCCTCGTATTTCTTTCTTATTATGGACCAAGCACAGCAGTAACAGAATAACTTATTTTTATCATCGGACTACAGGCAATGTGTTAATTTTAAGTGGCAGTGTCTCCAGTGACTATGTATAGTGCTTTTCATGTAACAAAATAGCGTTGGTTTAGAAAAAGAAATAAATCCTGTCGTTTGATTGGTCAAAATACATACCTAGTTCACAAAAGATAAAAAAAACTCTCATCTGTCAGCTATCACTTATCAAATAAAATCAACAAAATTAAATAAGTATAAATTAATAAAAATATCATTACGACATAAATTTGAAATTCAAAAAGATATTCACCAATACGATACTCACGGAAAAATGGATTTTAATATTCCTATTATTCGACTTAATAAATGCAAGAATAACCTTAACATTAAAAGATATATTTGAAAATTGTTTTAAAGTTTTTTTAAAAAAAACTCTTCTTCAAAAAAATTATTATCACTATATTCATTTATTTTGTGATATTTTTACCTATATCTGAGTATGCAAAGCTGCTTATTTTACACAGATTTCGGTAATTACGACATGTACCCTAGGGTTCTTCTCGAGGGCTTTCAAAGTTGTCGTGGAGAGAGCACCACAGAGGTCAGACAGAAAACTAGTAAAATCGTATTCTAGAGATCCTAAAACGTGTTTTTTTTTTTATCTAAAACGTGCTTTTTCATTAAAAACTCACCACCTAATTTTTTGACCAAAAATAATACCTTCCTTACCTAAAGGTGGCGGAAGGTAAAAACGGAGTAAGGTATTATAAATTTCAGTATTATCTATAAAGTAAAATGTTACCCCTTGCTTATGAATTTAGATGACCTCCTCGCCTGCTGAAATAGAGCCATAATGTCTGGCCGGGGGTGTGTGTATGCTATGTAAAGGGCTGTATGCATGCACATTAGCCGAGAGTCGAATGGAACCGAATCTGACGAAAGGGCGTTGGTGCGTATCGTGTTTTGAAATGATGAAATCGAAATAAAAGTCGGTCGTTATGTAAAGTATGGACACAAGGGAAATTAGGATTATGTATCCGAACTCACACATGCACACACGGAATGCGATCAAACGCGAACATAGGCGTCGATAACGACGCCAAATTACCAAACTCTAAAACTGATTGTGGAATGCACTACTTTTTCATTAATCAAAAAGAATATTTATAGTTTTACAAAACATGCAATAGTTATTTAAGTATTAAGGGTAGTAAGTGCTTCCGACCGGTTGAGGATGATTACATCCGATACCGGTAGAAGAGCACTTGAATAAGTTTTGAAAATTATTCATATTAAAAATTTCTGTTGTCATTTTTGAAGTAAGCTTTTATTTACTTATCGACTCCGTCTCCTAATCGGTAAATGATTCACATCATTTACCGATCAATAAAGCTTACTGCCTTGGAAAAATAGTTATTTACATTGTTAAATATTTAAGCATAATAAAATACTTGATGTTGACCGCAAAATAGTTATTTATATCACTAGTCCAGAAAATGCAGATTTGCAAATCCAATACCTATAGGGTAATATTGGTAACATCAAAAGATTTAAGTCAAATCACATGGATTTATGTATAAACATAACCTGAAAAATCTGTTGTGGCCAGCACAATACCTCTCGCCATTTCCATTTTATGTTATATAACTATTGTTTTGCACTTCGCTATCGAACCGTCGTTTTATAAAAAAAAAACAATACAGAACTTTACCCAAATATTGTTTTTATTGTAACTAACATGTCTTCTGCACACATACAATTCTAATTATATCTATTTTTCATTGTATGAGGAAGTTCCTAAATGTCAGAGATTCTTCCAATTCATTAGCAAGATTGGCGGTATTTCTTATAGATATATGCAATATTATAGTATCTGTCGTTTTGTGCAGACGTGTACCTCTTTACTCCTGCGTTTAAAATGCCGACTAAACCAAAAAGTTCTGAATCTGAAATCGTAGCAGAAATTAGTGCTACTGTGAAAAGTGTGTTAAATAGTGCTTTAAGTGATTTTCAAACCAAATTTGAATCGATTATTGAAGATTTGAAGCTCGAGATCCAGTGTCTTAAAGATGAACTTTCAAATTATAAAACTATTGTTGCGGAACAAAACGTGTTAATAAATACTAAAGGCTTAAACACTGATTCGATTGATAAAACTACATTTGCTTCTAAAGTTAAACAGAGTGCTGATCAAATAACTGCAATTGGTTTGCCTAGTGTGAATCCTAAAACTAAAAAATCAGCTGAATCTCTCAAAAGTTCATTGGCCTCAAGGAAGAATACGAACAATCGCAACGAAACTAAACACGTCAAATCTCAGTTACAAACTACAAGTGATGTCCAAGAGTCGGGCGGCTCTCACTACCGGCAACGTACCTTTGGAACCGCACAGGGTGGTACTGACTGCAAATTGACAGGTGCTCCGCGTTACTCCTACCTGCATCTTAGTCGAATTGCCAACAAACAGGTAACTCCTGACGATATTATCGATTATCTACGCTCCAAAGAGAAGAAATCGGAGTACCAGTGTGAGAAAATCGAACACGATGGTGACTTTGCGTCTTTCAAACTACGTGTACCCCATGACGAATTCTCCTCTTTCTTAAATTCAAGTTTGTGGCCCAGTGGCATCCTCATTAAAAAATTTTGGTTCCCCCGTAAACGCGTCAACCAAGATAGTGCTTTTTTAGGACAGCCAGCACAAAAGTAAATTCTTCAAAAATTTCTCATACAAGTATACGATGTTATTATCAAAATGTACGTAGCATTAAAAATAAATCTCACGATTTCTACTGTTCAGTCTCACAATTTGAGTATGATGTTATAGGACTCACTGAAACATGGTTGAGCTCAGATATTCATAATTCAGAATTATTTCCCCCTGAGTCCTACACTGTTCTCAGGAAAGATAGAAATTTTAGTGCGTTGAATATCTCTAGAGGTGGCGGCGTATTACTTGCTTGTAAAAATACTTTTAAAATTGAACAAATTGATTTGTCTGATTTACAACCTGAACTAATTTCATTTGATATATTAGGCTGTAAATGCTTTTTGCAACGAAATATTCTTTATATTTTTATTTGCTACATTCCCGAGACACCCAAAATAGCTGATTTAGAAAAACTTACTTCTTACATAGAACAATACTGTATTAAGGATCAGTATGTTATTATAATGGGCGATTTTAATGTACCAAATTATAACTCTCCTCATCATAATGACATCCTGCGTGATCATTTGCTTAATTTCGAAACATTTAATGACCTGGAGCAGTGCAATAACATCTTAAATTGTAATAACAGATTGTTAGACCTAGTTTTTACTAACATAAAAGCCACTTTATCTCGTGATGATTTACCTATGGTTAAAGTTGATGTGCATCATCCACCCTTAGCGATTGATTTAATAATAACACACAATGTACATAACAAATTTCGCACAAATAATTTTGTCAAAACTTACAACTTTAAAAAAGCTAATTTTACTGCACTCTATCACGATTTATTGCAATGTGATTGGTCTTCAGTACTTCAATGTTCCAATGTTAATGATGCTTGTACTAAATTTTATGAATTGTTGTACTCTATTTTTGACATGTATGTACCTACATATAAACATAAGAAAAATAGCTATCCGCCATGGTTTACTCGCGACATTATTCATAATATCAAACTAAAATCCAAATACTATGCAAAGTACAAGAAAACAAATTCTATTTACTTCTTAAACAAATACAAACAAACTAAATGTTCTGTGAAAAATGCAATAAAATCATCGTATAATAGCTATATTTCGGATGTTGAAAACTCTGTGACATCAAATCCTAAACAATTTTGGTCATTTGTACAGAACAAGAAAGGCACATCAAGGATACCTAACATTATGAAATCACATAATACAATCAGCGACACTCCAAATTCAATCTTAGATCTTTTTAGTGAATATTTTTGTAGTGTTTATTCAGATTTATCTGTCTTTAGTAACAGTCAACAATTAGTGTCAAACAGTTTAATTATGTCACATAATGTAGACCTTAGCATAACAGAATCTGATTTACTGAAAGCTAGAGCCATGATGATCTAATTCATTTCTTTGCATCGTACTTATGTAACCGTCGACAGTTTGTATGTTACAATAACTACCGTTCCAAGTATTATATTGCTAAGTCGGGTGTACCACAAGGGTCAAACTTAGGACCACTTTTATTTCTCCTTGTTGTAAATGACATTGTGGAAAATTTGACTTGTAACGTGTTAATCTACGCTGATGATGTAAAAATTTTTACTGAGATCCAAAATGTACGGGATTGTAATAAGCTACAAAATAACTTAAATAGTATTGCAAATTGGTGTAATACTAACAAACTTGAACTTAACATCAGTAAATGTGAAGTTATGTCATTTACCCGTCGGAAATCACCAATTTTATATAACTATAATATAGACACTGTCAACTTATCTCGTTCCTCGCAAATTAAAGACCTAGGAGTCTATTTCGATCCAGAACTTACGTTTACATTCCATATTGTCAATTTAATTGCATCAATCAATAGAATGATAGGTTTCATCATTAGAAGTTGGACGGATTTTTCTAATATTAATGCACTGCAAGTTTTATATTATGCTTTCATACAGTCCAAGATGGAATATGCTATAATCATTTGGTATCCCCTTTATGAAACTCATATAGCGAGACTAGAAAAGTTACAACGTAAAATGTTAAAGTATTTTTGGTTTAAATGTTTTCACTATTATCCTGATCAAAATACGCCCGCTGATACCCTATTTAGAACATTCAATATTGACTCAATTAGATCAAGATTTAATGTTATCAAAATAGATTATTTATTCAAAATAATTCACTACAAGGTTGATTGTTCAGATTTACTAGAGAAACTTTATTTTCGTGTACCGAGATTATCTTCACGCTGTACTGAAAGCTTTTATCTTTCTTCATATAATTCAAATGTGCTGTGCAAATCACCAATTTATGTTATGTGTAGTTATTATAATTCTGTTTCTGATGAACTAGATATTTTCTTTTTGTAAACTCTACTACTGTAATTTGTCCATTTACTTATCATGGGTTGTAAACCTTTTAAAGTAATAAATGTATTATTATTATTATTATTATTATTATTATTTTACGTACAATTTTAAATATTTAATTAATAAAACAATAAGAAAGATTAAATGTACTTCCTAGAAAAAGCCTTCAGAATGTCACTAAAACTGTTGATTTTTAACACTGACATCTATCATTTACAAGCTATGCTATAAACAATTAAATTTGTCAACTGGTTTCCTTTGTACCTTTGTGCCTTGGCCTCTGCGATTAGATTATTCTATATATTCGAGTGCCTTTATCTCTAAATCTATACAAAATATAATAAATATTTTAAATGTATCAGATGTAGAATTTTATGTTCTTCGATAATAGTAATAACAGAAATTTTCAAAAAATAATATTTAGAAGATTTTTTAAAGAAACTATTACTTCCAGTTGTCCACTTGTTACGAAAATCTAATCAGCTCTTCCCAGGATTGAGGAAACTGCAGTTAAATATTTTTTAAGTCTTATAGTATTTGAGAAACCATGGTTCCAACATCCACACATCCACACATCCACATACACACACACACACACACACACACACACACACACACACACGGACACGGACACGGACACGGACACGGACATCATCGTAAAAATGTTATAATCGGATTATAGGGACCTTAAAATGTGCTTATCCACTAAAACTTATATATATATATATATATATATATATATATATATATATATGTATATATATACTTATATCGGACGAAGACACAAAAATATTGACAAGGTAAAAAAAAGTACCAAATTCATTGATACTTCCCACGTCGACACTTTAACATATTGTTCAGAATTAATATTAATTTTATAATTATTTTAAATATTATTATATATATATATATATATATATATATATATATATATATATATATATATTTCTTTTCGTAATTAAAAAATTTCTAAATCGCTTTCCATTATTCCCGATTTTGCTTACTGATTCCGTTCGTTCATAACGGCTTTAAGGGCTGAAATCAAACGTAGAATGGGGCGAAATTAAGCGGGTGCTAATTGCAGTGGATTGAAGCAGGTAGTAAATTAATGTTGCCGAGTTATAAATCTTCGTGTCACCCAGTGATTCCACGGCCTAGCAGGGAATTTACATCCAGTAGGCTTCGAGCTGGTTTGGTTTGGTTTGGGCTTAGGGATAGAATAGTATAGTTAGTATAGGATAGGATACCAGCCCTTGTCTCTAAGGGCAAGGGTTGTTACAAAGAAGGGTGAACTAATATGCGTGACTAGTTGAAAAATTGCCGAGGTGTTTTATTTGAAAAGGGACACATTATTTTGAAATTAATTTCGCTCTTTAATTTGATTAGACAAATGGAATAAAAACTAAAAAAAGTTAAACCACTTTAGAATTTAACGTCATAAAAAGAAAAGAAAAATCTGTTGCGACCAGAACAATACCTCTCGCCAATTTCCATTTTATGTTATATAAGTATTGTGTTGCACTGAAACGTCGTTTTATAAAAAAAAAAATCTGTTGTGGCCAGCACAAGACCTTCCGTCAATTCCATGTATTTTGTACAAATCCCATACCAAAAGGTCCTTGGAACAGATTCTCTATACTATCATGTAAAATCGAAAACGAACACAATACTATTTTTTACAAATTCCATACCAAAAGTTCATTTGAAAAGGTTCTATAAATCCAATAAAATTATAACATAAACTACACTAAGTAATGTCCTTCCATCTTCTCTTTGGCCTTTCTCTGCGTGTCACTTGCGAGCAACACTATGACATACCAATTTTAGATTCTATACTTTTTTCCATATTTGGTTTTGCACTTGCAACTGACATCTGTCAATTAAATTTTTTTGAATAATTATGTCAGCTGTTTCCATGATAAATAACAAAGCTGACTAATTTTTGAAAATTAATTTCTTTATAATGCTTTAACTCTACATCTATTGAATATGAAGGAAAATGAATAATCAAACCATATAGAGAAGAGTATTTTCTTTAATAAATATAATAACAAAATGTCAAAAAATAATATTTAACTGCGTTTTTTTAAGAAAAACTGATAAAAACTTCAAATAAGGGTACTTCCGGTGGATCAATTATAACCAAAATCTAATCAACTCTTCATATGGATGTACAGAAGAGGAATACGAAAGAATTCTAATTTTTAGAATTGTAGTATTGGAGTTATCGTCGGAGAAAAAATTGTCACACACGGACACACATACACACACACGCACACACACACACACACACACACACATACATACAGACATCATCTTAAAAATAGTAAATTCGTATTGTAGGGACCCTAAAACGTGCTTATTCATTAAAAACTCACTACCGAATTTTTTGACCAAAGACAATACCTTCCTTACCTAAAGGTGACGGAAGGTAAAAAGGTGACGCCTGGTAAGCGCCCGCACGGTACAAATATGTCATCATCATTACCGATATCTGCGATAAAGCAGAGTGGCACACCCAGAAATGGGTAATATGCCGTGATGATATATTTATTTATTTTTATTTTTAACAAAAAAAAAAATTATAATTATTTCCCAGAAAAAGCTTTGAGTGTGTCACTAAAACCTAAAACTGTTGAATTTATTTAATGTCATTTATCTGTCATTTACAAACATTTGAATTTGCAACTGGTTTCTTTTGTGTAGTTTAACCTGTGCGATTTATTACATCCGATTATTCTATGTATTTATAATCTCTAAATTTATAGTTTAAATGTATCAGATGTAGAATTTCATGTTCTTCTATATTAGTAATAAAATAATAGTTAGAAGATTTTTTTAATAAACTACTACTTCCGGTTGTCTAATTGTTACCATACCCTTTTCAGCTCTTCCCATGAATATCATGTTGAGAAATTAATAGTTAAACAGTTCTTAAAGTCTTAGGTCGCGTACACATTGGCGAGTGGTAAGCGGTGAGCGGTGGGCTGTGTGCGGAGAACGGTGAGAAAAATATTTTTAACAATAGCTTTTACGCGATAGTGTGCATATTAACGTGAGCGGTGAGCGGTAGTGGCGCGCGGCATCGCTCATCTTTAGGTTGACTTGAAATGCAAGCGGTACCGCTCACTCTTAAATGGTAAATAAAATAATTAAGATGTCGAAAATGTGTTCTGGCGAAAAGGATATTAGAGAAGTATTAATATGAGGTGCAGACAAGACCTGCATTCTGCATTATGGAATGATCAAGATACTAAATATAAAAAGACAGATGTTACATTCAAACTATGGCTAGAACTGGGAAAGTGGGACTGTCATTCGTAGAAATTCATAGAATCTTGTAGGATTTATGCGAAGCCCAGAGTATAAATTATGAAATTCCCCATATAAGGAACGAAGTTGGTTCAATTTATGGATTCCTTGTCTTTTCTTTTTCTTCATTTTGAGCAACAATCTTCTTAATCTAGGATTTTCCAATAGTAAAATCATTTTTCTCGACGTCAACATCGTTGTAGTTGGACGATACTAACACATATATACACACAACACCGCTCATCTCTCATCACTCGCCGCTCATCGCTCAACGCTCACGGCTTACCACTCGCCAATATGTACACGGCCTTATAGTTTTTGAGGAGTCGTACTTCAACATCCACACGTACACACACATATCCACACATACATATATCGAATTGTAGGAACCTTACAACTTGCTTATTCGCTAAAATCTGGATATGCAATTTTTAGCATGAATTTAATATAGTGAGAGGAGTAAGGAATTTGTAGTTAAGCTGTGTCCACATATTTGGAAGAAATCCTTTATAAAATACGGTACAATAACTGATTATTTTAATGTAATTCGCTCAATAAAAGGCGGGTTACAAATTGTGCAGCTTCCTAAGCAATTTTTAAAGAAGGGAGGTATTACGCAAGGTAAGACTAGGTCGCCACACAATTGAGGTCATAATAGTTTGTATTATTATTTATTGATATTGCAGAATAAGCAATATTAATATTATTGTTTCATAAATATGCAATACCTTAATTGTTTGTTAACTTAGTATAACAAAAACATAAAAGAATGTATGGACAATGAAAAGTGAGAGAGAAATGAGTCCAAAAAGACAGAAGACCACTAAGAAGACCATTCCTCCATAAAGTCGGCCCATCAACTGTAAATATCCATTCATCATTCATACTACTCAATAATTGTTATTTACCCGAGAGTCAGGAAAATGGCACATTAATGTCAAAGAGTTGTGCCGAGTATTTTACGGCTCCGAGTCAAGTACAGACATTTTACTGACGAGTTATGTATTATTTTTTCCTGAAACCTTTGATTATAATAAAAATTTATTTTAAATTTAGTAATTAAATCTGATTTTCTATAAATATCTAGTGGCCCTTCTCTTGTCACTAAGGTGACAGAAAAAATTAAATAAATAAACAAAAATGAATTTACTGTCAGTTTTGCATTTTTTGTGGGTCCATGTGCAATTCGTTCCATTTGCAATGTCTTCCAACGAGTTTCCTTTAGAAATTCAATTCTGGGATTAACATATCTCATAACTCAACCATAACCATTAATATCCAAAAACTTAAAAAAAAAGTTTTAATTTTTTCGTGACTGGTCAGGGAAATATAACTTTCGCTCCGCATTTTAGGCGAGAAAATAGTACTTTCGCTCCGGTTCCAGAAAAACTTCTTTATAATAATAATAATTATTATTATTATTCCAACCCTTACCCTTGTACAAGTAACATCTCAACAGTAAGAGCATTTATTATTTTTGCATATTTTAAATATTATTTGCAATTCTCCCTTTAAAAGGCGGGTTACATCAATATTGTCCATGAAGATATGTATAATAAAATGTAATTAAACATACAATGTGATTGTGTTAATGGTAGGTCTTTATTGTTCTCTCAATTTGAAAGTGTGGAAGTGTATAATCTGTATGTAGTTTAATAATCGCACAATTAATATGAGCGGTGGGGGTAGTGTGGAAGTGGAACTAAACGTGAACGCTGAACGGTTCCACATTCGCCAGATGGTTTATCGGCGCTGGAATTATACGGACAGAAATGCAATTTGGCGGCGGGTATATGTGCCCGTGCCACTCTAGGGTGGGGGTGTTATCCAGTTACAGGATCGGAATCAGGAAATTTCATCTAGTTTCACTCACTTGCAATAAAAAATTGAAAATATATATATGGACCAAACACGACTTCAGAATAAACTAGACTAGCTCGTAATAGGATAAATCAGTCATAAAGTTTAGTGCGTTAGGTAAGGTTTTGTTAAGGTATGTTTAGAAAATAAATAATATATTATACATAATTGCTTTAATTTTAAATTAAATATACCTTAACATAACCTTACTTATCGCTCAAAACTAGTTCCTATTAGATTAGGCCAAACTAGTTTATTCTGAAATCGGGTTTGTTCGCTAACATATATACTTTTATATTTATTAAATAGGTACATAATAGTAGTTTATTTCCTACTAAAATTAATGTGAGCATTTTATTTTTTAGTTTGAGAGAAATTCTAAATAACTATTACAACTATGACAAAATGTTATTTTCCTATAATATACACTTACAAAATTGCAATTTGCACGAGCGCCTCTAACGGCAAAGCATAGAACTCATGGTTACCACGTCCAAACAAAGACCTGTCATCAGTCGTAGACTCTACACTCTAGCCATCGTTTTAGTTGAATAATCGAATGATTTTCAATATTAGCAAACAAAAAAGTTGCCCCGGACACAACGTACAAATCACGATAAAGAATTCGATTTAACAGTGAATAACAGATGCGAACACAATGACAGATAGGAACAGGGAACGGGACGTAAGACAACGAGGGGAGGTTTGTTTGGATGCATGATCTTCTATCTCTCTCTTGCAGTGACGTCAATTTTGTAAGTGTCTATTATCAAGCTAAATACCATTCGTCTCATTTTCCTTAGGCAATGAAGATGTACTTGATGCTTAGGAAAATCTACACATGCTCATATTTTCATCGCAAGAAGCAGTCGTGATCTTGCTGTCAAAAATTGCCAGGAAAATCATAGATACGTAAAAGATTATATTTACTTTGTAAAATATCTGATGTGGTCAGCACATTACCTTCCGTCAATTCTATATATTTAGTACAAATCCCATACCAAAAGTTCCTTGGAAAAGATTCTCTATATATCTAGTAAAATTGTAACACGAACATGTACTATTTTCCACAAATTCCATACCAAAAGTTCCTTTGGAAAAGATTTTATAAATCCAATAAAATTATAACACGAACATACATTATGTAAATTGCACTTGACACTGACATCTGTCAATTAGAATTATTTGAATATATCAGCTGTTTCCATGATTATAGCAAAGATAGCTGATTTATGAAAATTAATCTCTTTATAATTCTTTAACTCTATATCTAATGAATATGAAGGAAAATGTATAACCAAACAGTATAAACAATAAGATATTCTTTCATATTGATAATCACATAAAATGTCAAAAACTGTTAACAACTTCAAATAAGGGAATTTTTACACAACATATATAAATTGTTACGCATAAATACAGAAAAATTATAATCAAAATCTAGTCAGCTCTTCATACGGAAGTAAAGTAGAGGAATACGAAAGAATTATAATTTTTAGAAGTGTGGTACTGGAGTTATTGTCGGAGAAATTTTTGTCACATACGCACACAGATACAGACATCATCATAAAACTAGAAAAATCGTATTTTAGGGATCCTAAAACGTGCTTATTCATTAAAAACACCACCGATTTTTTTGACCAAAGACAATACCTTCCTTACCTAAAGGTGACAAAAGGTAAAAATTAGTTTTTTATTAAGATTTATCCATACTACAGCCCTTGAATCTAGATTGCCTTTATAAATTGTACCGTAGGTGGTCAGTCCTTCAGCAAACTGTAATTAATATCTAATTATAATTGTCATTGTAACTGTATCAAAAATGATAAATCCAGTATAATAATAGTCTTATAGCGGGATGACATATTTATTTATTTGGAAATGGCAAATAGTCCCTGAATCCGTTCATTGACGTGAGTGTCGACTCCTCATTCCAACCGGTCGGTATAGTAGAATTCCCATTTATCAGCGAGTGTTTATGAAGCTAGTTACCGTCCGGGTTCCGGGTTCCGGTAGCTGGGTAGTTCGGGTGTTTCGGCCTCGGCGCCCGGAGTGATTAACTGCCGCGCATCCACAGCGGCACAGCCAAATCAGTCCGCCAAATTAAATCCCGCCTCAGATTATTACATACCTCACTCACACAAACCTAACTCCCGACTAAATTCAGCATTTTCAGCTTAAAACACTGACAGACAGATTAAAAATATAGGTAGGTACTTTCAAGAGGACTATTTGACTTTTTGATAATGAATAGTGTTTTAAATCTGAACAATACTGCAAAAGCAATATGAATTGTTACGCATAAATACAGAATAGTTAGAACTTTTTACCTCTCGCTAAGAGAGGTAGGTAATGAATTCATGCTAAAAATCGAATAACCAGATTTTAGTGTATAAGCACGATTTAAGGTCACTAGAATTCGATTTTAATATTTTTACAATGATGTCTCTGTCTCTCTGTGTGTGTGGATGAGTGTAAGTGTGTGTGTGTGTGTATGTGTGTGTATGTGTGTGTATGTGTGTGTGTGTGTGTGTGTGGGTATGTAAGTGTGCATGTGGGAAGGAAGATTTCTCAAAAACCATAATACCAGAAGACAAATTTACCTATGTATTCCTTAATCCATCCTTAAGGCCATTTTGAATGAAAGAAAAACTGACAAAGAGGGTGATCCAAGAAAATTTTGTTTATGCCAGTAAATACATAACAATAAAATTTTACATGAAATATTTTTCTCAATTTCTGATAGTTACGAAGTTATTTTGAAAATGAAAATGAAATATTGACCAAGGTCGCCACAACAATTAACCTAGAACATTTGTTTGTTTTTAATCAAAAGCACATCTAAGATGACCACTGTAAGGTAAACAAAAACTCTCATTTAATTGATGTCATAACCCATAGGTAGGGCTGTGCCGAGGACAATTGACCGGCCAATTGACTGGTCAATTGACCGTCAATTGACACAACAATATTTAACGGTCCAGTCAAATAATATAAATGATCCCACCACAACATCTATTGTTAAATAAAAGTAACTATATACTAGTTGCAGTTTTAACATGAATATACCTAGTTTGCAGATAACTATACGCTGTGCTGTTATTTTACTATTATTTAATTAAAAAAATACATATTTCATTGCACTTTTTACTTTACTTTCCCCTTTTTTGAATTTTTAGTGGGTTTGTTCATTAGTTGTTGATCGTTCTTTATTTTCAGTAATATTGAATGTAGTAAACATTTGGTACTATTTAAATAAATGACAATTTTAATTTTTAATTGTAATTTTTAGCAAAAGCTACCTTGGTCAATTGACGGCTAAATGACTGTCAATTAGTCCGTCAATTGACCGAAAAATATTTGACTGGTCAAATGCACAACCCTACTCGTAGGTTTGGAGATAGCAGAGGTAAACCCCGTAAAAACTTATTTTTCACTGCGTTATATCTCGGAAACTATTGACGATCGAACCCATATTGATTAAGATTTTTTACACAAATAGCCTTCAAATTTTTTTACTCTTTTTTAACACCTTTATAATTATTTCTACTATGCATGTGTATGTAACTAATACTCTTAATAAACCAATAAAACATCATTAATAATAGTATATTATACGCCAAGGTTGAGAAGATAATCATTATTGACCCAGCGCCTGGTCAATAATGATCTTCTCAACCGTGGTTTATATACTATTTTTTTCACTACTAGCACATAAATCCTATTTGAATTTTTTTTATTGGTAATAACAATCATTTTGACATGAATACTTGCTTTACTTATTTGTTAATATTCACAAAAACAAAGTAGGCTGCATTTGTTTTTATTTGACGTTTCGCTCATTGCGTTGGTTTGATAACCTTACTTATGGGCCTTGATTTGAATTTGATTTAATTATTTAATAAAATCACTTTGTTCTGTTACAGTCAGCAGCCTTATTAGTTTATTATTATTTTTAAATAAATCTATTGAAATGTATTTACCTACAAATACAAAAAAAAAAATAGTGATTTATTTATTTATACATCTACACATGTTTCACATTTTCCAAAACAGCACAGTGGCCGAGGCCGGGCGAGGGCAGCGCAGGTCAATTTAAAATTAAGCGGCAAATTTAAATTATATATTTAACACCTTTCTTGAGTTTAATGAGTTAAATAATATTTGGATTTGGAGGCTTGAGTTTGATTGAAAAGTGACAGTTTGCATTATAGACCAAGGTTAATAATAAATTATTATTGACCTAGGTTACCATGGTTACAAGCAAGCGGTAGTGAAAAACAATTTCTCATGTCAAATAAAGGTAAATAATAGTGGGTTCCTAGGCTAGTAGTGAAAAAAATATATTTTAAAACAAATAGAAAATTAAAAATTTCCCTAAACTATGAGGCATATAGCCTGTAGTAACTTTTGAAAGATGTTTGGGTAGATATAACGAAATCTTAACCAAATCAAATGTGCGTATTTTGGTGAAGTAGATATGTCTGGTTTTGGTTTGTGAAGGGTGGTATATCGTGAGCGGTCCCATTATTAAATTATCCAATTTAATTAATGACCTGACGTCACCTCTGAACGGTTGCGATCACATTTACTAAGGGCGTGTTTCAGCTGTCTCTTTGGCAGTGGTGGCGACGAGCATCCCAAATTAAGGATAGCAAAACTAACTTCGATCACCAATAATTTTAAGTTTTAAACTATATAAAACAACTATATGTTGTCACGTTGTCAATAAAAGAATGAACATTTGATGGTCACTCCAAAACTTAAGGAATGAGTTACATAACATAAAAATTCTTACCCCCGCCACTGATGTTCGCCACTCCGGGGGTGGTAGTTGGAATTAGATTGAAGAGATCGGTGTTGATTACGCTTATTACCTGATTGCCGTCCTGATAATGGATCTGGTTTCTTCGCTGTATTGTTGATTGAGTTTCAGATGACATTCATTTCCTTTTATCTCTCTCGCACATACTAAATCTAATCATTTCATATCTCTTTTCAACAATAATTCTGACGTCATTACTGCTTTTGTTTATTGAGTTGATTGGATCGGATATATAATACTGGAGTTTCATTTTTCATCTAGTTAAGATTTAAAGCGGAAATTGATTTTCGTAGATTGATAACCACTTAAGTAAAGAAGAATTTAAAAGTTTCAATAAATAAATGTATCATTTTGTCTTTCCAATATATCGCACCCCGGAGAGAAGAGTGACACAAGTCCAAAAAATAGTTTTGCGTAAAACTTAAATTAGAGAAGACAGTTCTTGAATGTAAAGTTACTTACATTAGCTCGAAACGAAACGACATTAGCTCCATCTCTCGAAACATATAATCTTGATTTATGTCACTATTCCTGATTATTATTTTTGACCAATTTTATCTGATGAACTTAGAATTTCTAAATTTTGACTTGTATCACTATTCTCGTCACTATAATAAACTAAACTACACTAAGGAAACCAGTTGACAAATTCAAATGTTTATAACATAATAATACATAAAAAGAATAGAGAGAATTCAAGAAAAGTTTATTAAATATTTGAGGATTCGATTTCCAAATTATATACCGAATTTATTGAGTTTGGAAAAAAGAAGGCTATTTCTTGATTTATCAATTATTTTTAAAATTGTGAACAATTATATTGATTGCCCTGTTTTATTAAATCGAATAATTTTTCGTGTACCGAATTATTTATTCTTTTTGTCAACGATCTGGTAACGGTAGTTAAACATTCTAGTTGCCTCATGTATGCGGACGACTTCAAAATCTTCCGTGAAGTTTGTGAAATGGGTGATTGTGATCTATTACAGGACGACTTAAATTCCATTCATAATTGGTCCATTAGAAATCAAATTCATTTCAATATAAACAAATGTCACATAATGACGTTCGCTAGAAAAAATAAATTAATCGTTTTTGAATACATGATAAATAATACAGTTTTACATCGTACTGTTGAGGTCGGCGACCTTGGCCTACTTTTGGATCCAAAGTTGAGCTTAACTAATCATATAAGCAAATTAATCAACGAGTGTTACAAACTATTAGGTTTCATTTTTCGATCGACTAAAGGATTCAAAAATATTTTTTGCTTCACCACTTTATTCAAAACATTAATTCTAAGTAAACTTGATTACTGTAGTATTATTTGGCATCCATATCAAAAGTTTTTAATTACTGATCTTGAGAGAATACAACGAAAGTTTTGTAAAGTCATGTGTTATAGAGCTCTCTCAATTGTGCCCCCCGATAACTACAACACATTGCTAACTTTATGTAATTTAAGCACACTTCAGTCAAGGCGAAATACAAACCTACTAATATTCCTCTATAAAATAGTGAATAATTACTTAGACGATTCTTTCATACTCAGTACATTAAATTTCTTTGTTAATAACAGCAATACTCGCTGTTCAAACACTTTTGTACTTCAACAATGTAGAACCACGTACTTGTACAATTCACCAATTAATAATATGTGCCGTTTATACAATGAGTTCTGTTCTGAACTAGATTTTTCTTTTAGCCTAAAACAATTCAAAGTGAAGTTACACAATTTATTATAATTAGGTATCAAGCGTTATTGCCATTTTTGTTATCTTTAAAATCATTTATCTGTAATATTATTCTGTAATAGGGACTTGTCCTGTTGAATAATAAAGGTTATTATTATTATTATACGACAAGAACATTCGATCTATTCACTTTAGAAACGAATAAGAAGAATTCAGCATTAAATGCCCCATTAAATCGTCTTCCACTTTTATATAATAATTTTGGTAACTCTGATGGTTTTCCTGATTTATTTTCTCATAATCTTATTAAATTTAAGAAACAATTAAAATTTTTCATAAAATCTTTATAAGGTTTATGTATGAACGGATATAAATCTAAAATATTTACATTCTATATTTGTATATATATATCTCGATATAATTTATACACTAAAAATTATCAAAATGCGTTATTTAGATGTGTTTAATATTATTAATTTATATTGAAATATTATTTAGCTACTATATTTTGTATAATATTTTGTATCGTAATTCAGTGTTATTCTGTAATTGGGACATTATGTCCTGTTGAATAACCAAAATAAATAAAATAAAATAATAATGTTTATAACATAGTTTGTAAATTACAGATGTCAGTGTCAAGAATCAACAGTTTTAGTGACATTATGAAAGCTTTTTCTGGGAAGTACATTTAATCTTTCTTATTGTTTTATTAATTAAATATTTAAAATTGTAGGTAAAATGCATACATCCATCAGAAATACCACCAATCTTGTTAATGAATTGGAATAATCCCTGACATTTAGAAACTTCATCATACAATGAAAAATAGATATAATTAGAATTGTATGTGTGCAGAAGACACGTTAAATACAATAAAAAAACAATATTTGGGCAAAGTTCTGTAATTTTTTTGTTATAAAACGACGGTTCGATAGCGAAGTGCATTACAATATTTATATAGCCTAATATGGACATGGCTAGAGGTCTTGTGCTGGCCACAACAGATTTTTTATTTAATTTTTTAAGAAAATAATAATAAATTATTATTATTTTTGTTATTACTGTGATAAATATTGTATAAACTTTCATTTTACTCTTTAAATATTGTGAAACTGGCTCATTATGACTCATGTTCTAAGTTGGAGGATCAAACGGAGGTTTTATTAAGAAACACCGAATTTTGTTAATATTTTCAAATACAAATAAGGGAGACTCTTTTAGTTCATGTTCATATTACTCTTATTTTTCGTGGTTTGCTTGATTTTTGATAAATCGATCAATATGGCGACATAAAGCAAAAACTTCAATAAAATATCTTGTTCGATTCTTGAGAAACCTTTCATATTTATTTTTACGAAGATTTAAGAAAAAATATTTTGACGTAACCATATCATTTTGCAATCTATTTATTGCAACATTTATGTCTTAAGTGTGAAAAGCATGATGATATTATTATGAAGGATTGTTGAATAAAAACCTTCCAATTAGTGAGTTTCTGTTCTCTTTTATGGAAGCATAGTCGTGTTAATTCTTTCCATGGCGGACCACAGAACGGCTATTAGAGCGTTAACGCGCGAGTAACGCTGCCAAGTTTCCAAGTTTACAAGAGTCCCTGTTCACTCTGCTGTGCTGACATTTGCATACACGAAAAGCTCTGGAATCATTGTCTCGTCAACCGAACACATTATGCTTCAAACTCACCACGGGCTGCGCCATAGACGTACGGACAAGAAAACACCAGGGATAGAAAAACAGATTTTGTACTGATGTTTTAAACAGTTATTTATTTGTCATTTGAAATTAACTTGCGAAAGTTAAGTTAATCAATTTTTAAAGTATTGTTACAAGTGAAAATAATGAATTAACCAACAGCCATTTTCTTTATTTTTTATTAATTAAAAAAATATGATGTGGCCAGCCCATAACCTCCAGCTGAGTATTTAACCATGCAGTATAAATAAAGCAATCATTATGTTCAAATATTTTTACATTCACTCATAACAATTTTTATTTTACATTTAACAAATATATCACACACAAAAAAATCTGTTGTGGCCAGCACATGACCTCCCGCCAATTTCATGTTTAAAATAGCGATGAGCTTTAAGTAAAGTATCACTTCCGATTGATCGTTTGTAAAAAAAACTTCTACTACTTTGTTGTTCCAATAAATAGAAAAGTTTATAATACAAAATTTTGGATTATATTTTATTATGTTTTTCCTGAAAAATCTGTGAGCAAATACCAACTTTGCGAAGTTTTGGATTATTAATATATTTTAAGGAAAAATCGTCACACACACATTATTGTCAAAATCAGCATCAACTTCCTTATATGCTCTAAAACGCAATCTGTGTAAATTCTTCGCCGTGCATGATCCATTTCATAAATGTGTAGTTGCAAACTATTATTTGACACTTTGAAATCACGTTCTTATTGAGAGCTGTTTGATATATAATAGGTGCGTTCGGCAAATGAGTTCTGTTCACTCTTTTCACTCTGTACACTCCTAGCACCGTTCGGTAATTACATGGAGTGAGAAGCGTCTTAAAATGGACCGTTCGGCAAATGCAGAATGGAGTCAAGTGGAGTGAAAAGTGTTAACTCCATAAGTCCAACCTCCATATGCAATCATATATGGAGTTTTTTGTTTTATTTGACATCTGTCAGATCATTTTGTATTTTTATGTTGAAATATTTTATTATACACAATTATTTTATATTTATAATATTGTTTTGTAATATAACAAGGCACAGTATGTCGGAACGGTAAGAATTCTGTACCATATTTAATATATACTTTCTTCAGAATCATTAAAGAATAATACCAAACTGAATAACTTCTGTATGGTTCATTATTTATTTATTTTAGCAGTGCAGAATATCAGATTATCAAAAAAGGAGATTATTATATTCGTGCACCAAAATTTTAACTCTACTCGTTCGGTTAATCACAAATAAAGGAGTGTACCGTGTTCCCTCGATCTACTCCAACTCCAGCTCTATTCCCACTCCACTCCAATACCGCTCCGTAAATACTCCAACTCCGTATGATTTACCGAACGCACCTAATGTTGCAAACATCAAATATAAATTGAATTATCCTGTGTATCTAATATATATGTATGATGAAAAATATATTATTTTTACAAATCTAAATTTCATTACAATTCTTCTTAACACGGTTTCATTATCAATTTTAATTTAATTATTTCGTGAGAGTGACATTTGTTTAAATATGTCAAATTTGTTATTGAAGTATTCTTTTTGTTTGACGCAGAGGCAAAGTGATGCACAAAACTAAATTATTTTATAATTCAATTTTTAAAATTATTTCAAGTTATTTACTAAATGCTTATCGTAGAATTGAAGATTGTGCCATTATATTCAATTTGTATTGGTAAAAGTTGCTAAAAAATTATATTCAAGGAATTTTTTACAAGAAAAACTGTTAAAACTTTGTATAAAAGAAACTTCCGGTTATCCCATATACACTAAAAACTAATGAGCTCTTCCCACATTAGTACAGAATGAGTATACAAAATTTTCTGATTGATAGTATTTGAGTAATCGTGTCCACACGATCCACACACACACACACACACACACAGACACACACACATACATACCTACAGACATCATTGTAAAAATGATAAAATCGAATTCTGGGGACATCAAAACGTGCTTATTCACTAAAATCTCTATATGTGATTTTTAGCACGATCCCTATACCTCCCTTACCAAGGGTAGCGGGAGGTAATAAATTTAACAAATATTGACAAAACTAATAGAAACACTTAACAAAAATCAAAAGAGTACTCACTCCTTGACACAACCCATATTTTTGGATGATTATGAACATAAATTTGAAAAACTAATTATACTTGTGTTTGGTAATATTTATTTTCCTGGAATACTTTTTCCTTTTTGAAAATTCCTGTCTACGTCCATGGCTTCTGTCTTTACGATTATGATATTTAGAGTAACTGTGTCTTTCAGCCTACGTACCTGAATAATTTTCTAATAATATTTACAAAATGTTACTGGCTGATGTTGATGCCCTAACGTCAAATTTCCAAAGAGAGAATTAATTTGACGCAATAAACGCTTGAGCACAAATCGTAAAAGAGCTAACGAAGTCCATGCAGAAATTCATCCGTTTTAATTGCAAACAGTTTATGATCTTTTTGTTCATTCTCATTCATTATACGAAAAATTTATATCTGAATTATTACGCCAGAGGGTTTCATGCACTCATTATCCTCGACGATTATTTGACGAGGAATTGTTATTTCCATCAACAAAATCCTGAAGGAAAATATTTTGCATAAATAAAAAAATTAGGTAGGTACCGATTTACAAAAATTTAATATAGTTTCAGAACTACATATACGGCCAGTTGCACTAACAAGTCATATTTAAAGCTAGGCTTAAACAAAAAAATGCAAACCGAAATTTTGACAGCAATATATTACAATAAATAAAATAAATAAATATGTCATCATCATTATCGATATCTGCGATAAAGCAGATTGGCACACCCAGAAATGGGTAATATGCCGTGATGATATATTATTTTATTATTATTATTATTATATATTACAATTTATTTGACAAATCATTTTGATACAATATTGTCAATTTAAGCAAAGTTTAATATTTAAGTTACGTTGTTGTAACCGGCCATAAGCAAAGCTATTAAAATTAACAACCATTTTCAGTTGTTAAATTGAATGTCAGTTGCTAAGTTCAAAATTCCAAACCACTATTACATCAAGTTGCTAAAATTTAACAACTAGTTACGTCGAATTCCTAATCTAACTGCATTTCTCCCGTCGTTAGTATTGAACAATCGTTGATAAATGGTATTTCTTGTAAATTTTATGTTAGGAAATAAAATTTTATTAGAAATAGAGGAACGACAGGAAAGACAAATTGTAAACTAATATATATGACCGACAATTATTTATATACATATTTTAGAAAAGATTTTAGAACTATTCAAAGAAATTTGCAAAATGTTAGTCCAGTCTCAATATCGAAATAAATAATATAATGCAGCGTTGGGCAGAAAGGATGGTCGATTTTAATATGTCACAAAATTAATACTTTTTAAAATTTAAAGAAAAAAAAATTTTTTTTCACAGGGAAAACGCTCATAGCAGCTGTAGACACGTGTTTCACTCTTATTAGAGCTCATCAGTACAGCATAGCATGTTAACAGATGGACATTAACTGGAAATAGTGAATAGAAAATGAACAAATTGTAACAGTACCTGTAAGCAGCCAAATACACATTTGTTGCTCTGAAATAATTTCCACCATTTGTAGATAAATATAACATCGCAGCAGAGGCAATACACGACCACCCACCAGTCACCGCTACCTGGACCCCATAGTAAATAAATGAAAGATTTTTGTAAACGAGCGTGAAGCTGTCAAAATTATATGCGATGTTATATTTATCTACAAATGGTGGAAATTATTTCAGAGCAACAAATGTGTATTTGGCTGCTTACAGGTACTGTTACAATTTGTTCATTTTCTATTCACTATTTCCAGTTAATGTCCATCTGTTAACATGCTATGCTGTACTGATGAGCTCTAATAAGAGTGAAACACGTGTCTACAGCTGCTATGAGCGTTTTCCCTGTGAAAAAAAATTTTTTTTTTCTTTAAATTTTGACAGCTTCACGCTCGTTTACAAAAATCTTTCATTAATACTTTTTGCTTAAGAAAAAATTTATTGACAGATTTGAGTTCGCAATGGCATAGCATTTGACAAAATCAAGTGTGGAAAACAATATCGTGCATGTTGTGTCCGTTATCATTAATGCATTTCTGAAGCCATTCTACGAAGTTTGAAAACACTCTTTCCAATATCGCTATGTCAGTTTGGGCAACTTGTACGCAAATAGCTTCTTTCTGTTCTTCTATTGTGTTACTTACATACCAACACAAACCTAGCACATTTAAAAATGTCGTTATTATTTATTTACGGAATACCAATTGAGTGACAGTTGTTACAAGAGTTGCTAAAAATCATTGATAACTTTCAGTTGTTACTTATAGTTTGGAAGTTGTAACACGGAGGGATTGGAGGAACTTGATCACAGCTGCTGAAGCTTGAGTAAAAACAATATTGTAAAATAAAAATATAGCAATCCGTGTATTATAATTTAAAAAATATTTAAAAATGCAATAATGAGAAAAATGTAGCAATGAAACAAAATATATATGATATAAATTAACAGGATCAATTTGACCGTAAAGCAGTTCAGACGTGTTTTCATTTCCATGTCTAATCTTCAACATAATCAAAATTCTTCGTATAGTTGTACATTTTTGAATGTTCATGAATCACCATTGTATCAAGTTTGAAAGTAAACCTCAATCCTTACGGCAAATTCTTAGTTTGAATTTAATTGCATTAAATAATGGGGTATATTAATGAAAAAAACCCTGACAATTGCAGTGTATCATATCAGTGCTTCGACATGTTCAGTGCATCATCTTAGTGCTTCTAAGTTATTAGTGCATTTCATTAGTGTTTCGACATTGAATGCCGGTCTGTACAGAGTCCGGTATTGTTCCAGTGCTACAGTATTCCTGAGTTGCTTCATAAGAATAACTGTTAGCCTGAGCCCTTTCTGCTCCACAGCAGCGACGTTCCTAAGTTTCTTCTTTGTTATCCAGTTAATGGTTCCTGATCCTGACTGCTCAAGACAAGGTGGGTAGCTGAGTTTAGTTCTTCTAGTTCTTGCTTGATACATCTTCCAGTTAATAAATTCCTTCAATACAGTCCACTAAAATCTTATGACACCTATCGACTATGTTAACAAGTATCTTAGAAAATTAGGCCGCTTATGAGAAACAAATACCTCCCCTTTTATTTAACTTAAATGTGACAGTCCAGTAACATACTTCCCATTTCGTTAGTAAATATAACATCATGTAAATTAAGTAATTGTCACAATAAAGTACATGTTCCTATAAACATCCCCTATAATCATATTATAAATTACCATCATGAGCTTAATTCAAATATGAAAAATATCTAGCTCGAGTGTGAAAAGTGTAGGGGTAGTTGATGCCTCGTGCAGTTTACCCTCCGTGTTTAAGTAGTGGTTTCCTGCGGAAGGAAGTTACATTGCAGGGCTGTGAACTGTAAACAGACCCATCAGCCCTTTGAACAAATACTGACCCTTACGCAATAATCTACAATGTAATGAAATTACTTTTGGTCTATGTACTTCAGCTAAATAAATTACGCTGCTTATATTTAGACAACTAGGACAAAATTTATGGCAAGTAGTTGCCATCATAAGGTGTTTTACCTTTTCAATGTACAGAATGTCTCATTTTCGATATTTTTTTAAGGTATCTCGGGTAATATTAACGACAGAGCAAAACCGTTTGCACGTTCCAGGGTCAACTTTTTGAGAAAAGAATTTTTGATCCATTTTTGTTTCGGAATTACTGGCAAAAACTTGTTTTTCGATAATGTCGAAAATATCGCATATCTTATTATGATAGTTACAGAAAAATTGTTTTAACAAATTTTGTACCATTTTTTTTTTGCTTAGAATAAAATGACGTAATTATAGTTTTTGATAACTTAATAATTGTCGAGATATACCACATATAATTTTTTACCTCTAGCTAAGAGAGGTATTGGATTCATGCTAAAATTCGCATACCCAGATTTTATTGAATAAGCAGAATTTCAGGTCCCTAGAATCCGATTATAACATTTTTAAAATGATGTGTGTGTGTGTGTGGATGTGTGTATGTGTGTGTGTGTATGTATGGATGTTGGAGGAATGATTACTCAAAAACTATAAGACTTAAAAAATACTTAACTGCAATTTCTTCAATCTGACATTCCTGGGAAGAGGTTTTGGTAACAATTGAACAACCGGAAGTAGTAGTTTCTTAAAAAAAGTCTTATAAATACAATGTTTTGGGAGTTTTTTTTTATTAAATATTGAAGAACATAAAATTCTGCATCTAATACAGTTGAAAAATTTATTATATCTTTTATAGATTTAGAGATAAATACACTATAATTTATAGAGTAAACTAATCGCAGAGGCCAAGGCACTAAGGAAACCAGTTGAAAAATTCCAATATTTATGACACATGTCATTGTCAAATATCAACAGTTTCAGTGACATTCTGATAGCTTTTTCTGGGAAGTATATTTAACTTTTCTTATTGTTTTATTAATTAAATATTTGAAATTATAGGTAAAATTTTGGTAAAATGCATATATGCATCAGAAATACCGCCAATCTGGTTAATGAATTGGAAGAGTCTCTGACATTTAGAAACTTCCTCATACAATGAAAAATAGATATAATTAGAATTATATGTGTGCAGAAGACATGTTAAATCCAATAAAAAAACAATATTTGAGTAAAGTTCTGTCATTTTTTGTTATAAAACGACGGTTCGAAAGTGAAGTGCAATACAATACTTATATAGCCTATTATGGAAATGGCGTGAGGTCTTGTGCTGACCACAACAGATTTTTTTTAATGGAAACCTATATTGAAAGTAGTCTCATCTTTTTTTTTTTACTTTATAAGCTTTTAAATGATAATAACAAGTCTACATTCTTTTGTTTTAAACATGAGTAAAACATAAATTAATAATTTTTTGGGATGAAAAAATTGAAAAGTTTTTCAGGGTATATACCTAAAAAGTAAAAGCTTTTCAGGGTATATACCTAAAAATGGATTTTAAAATGAAAATTTCAATTTTCTGTTTTATGTCAAAATAAGTACCTAATTGATTCATGAAAATTTTTAACCACCTACATTTCTAGACTAATTTTGTGTTCATTTTTATTTCTTCATTGTTGGCTGCAGTACCCTAGTTAATCTTTCCTTCATATATCTCTATCTGCACCCTCCTCTTAGCTAGGCAATCTTAATCAATTGCAATGAATTCCAATGAATCTTTATCTGTAAGTGTATCGTGATCGTGAACATCTTTAGCATGAGTGAGACAATTGAGTAGTCAGGCAATAAGTCAAGAGGGCTGTGAAGTTTCAGCTGATCACGCAGGCTAGGGAAACAAATGTCACAGGGGTACTAAATAGAACCCCGCGGAGACTGGATAGAGTGGACGCATTGACAACAGTTTGCTTAGAGACCACACAAATCAATTGAAACGCAACAAGATTGGTATAAAAATGGAATCAAATCGTGTAGAGAATAGAATTTACATACTTTAATATTTATAAAAACATAAATTGTCAAAAATGATATTTAACTGCGTTTATTAAAAGCTTCAAAATTTATAACCAAAATCTTATTAGTTTGTCAATAAAACAGTAGAACACGAAAAAATTGTTATTTTTGGAATTGAAGTACTGCAATTACCGGAGACGACAGAAACGTTACAAATGCTTTAATTTCTAATATAGTAACTTAAAACTAATATGATATTTAACCAAAATGGAACTACAATATATGGTTAATAAAATATAAAAATCTGATGTGGCCAGCACATTACCTTCCGTCAATTCTACGTATTTTGTACAAATCCCAACCAAAAATTCTTGGAAATAGTGTTGCCGGAAGTCGAGACGAGACGAGACTTAGGGTCGGTCTTGTCTTGGTCTTGACTTGGTCTCGACTAGAGTGGTCTCGTCTTGGTCTCGTCTTGGTCTCGTCTTGGTCTTTTCGAGACGAGACTTGATGTCAGTCTCGTCTCGTCTCGAGTCTCGACAAGACTCTCGACTTTGCCTCCATTAACAATTTTTGTATAATCGCATCTAATAGTACCTAAAATTCTAAGAACATCAGTACAATCGCGATTCAAATATTCCAAATAATATTTGAGATATTTATTATTAAGTTTTCTATGAATATCATCTACTTGATAATTGAGCTCTTGAAATAATTAATATGAAAATATACGTATATATCGAGTGTTGTTTCTCATTACTAAACATAAAATATATAATTTCAAGCAGTAATTAAATAGACAAAAATCTCCATAAAAGTAACTTATTTCGCTATTTTTTTATATTTTAATAAATAAATGTTAAATAGGCAGATAACAAAACTAGCCTTTCACGTATCCCCTGGTACGCGTACCACAGGTTGAGAACCTCTGCTTTATTTCAAAAGTTTGCACTTGAAGTCGAGAGTCTTGTCGAGACTTCAAGACTTTCTCGACAAGACTTGATGCTGGTCTCGTCTCGTCTCGACTTTTCTAGTCGAGACCAAATGATGGTCTCGTCTCGACAAGACCAAGACGAGACGAAACCAAGACCAAGACCGGTCTTGGTCTTGTGGCAACACTACTTGGAAAAGAGTCTATATATCCAAAAAAAAAAAACTGTAGTACGAGCATATACTAGTTCCTATAAATTTCATACCGAAAGTTCCTTGGAAAAGATTCTATAAATCCAATAAAATTATAACACAAACATACACTATGTAAATTGCACTTGACACTGACATCTATCAATTAGATTAGAATTATTTGAATATAATATAATATAATATAATATAATATAATATTTACTTTAATGAGTAAAAAAATCGCAATGGCGAGGTTCAGCCAAGGCTGTTCTTCATCCTAATTAGATGTTTCCTTGATTATAGCAAAGCTGGCTGATTTATGGAAGTTAATCTCTTTATTTAACTCTACTTCTATTGAATAGGGAAATGTATAATCAAACCGTATATACAATAAGATATTCTTTCATATTGATAATCACATAAAATGTCAAAAAATGATATTTAACTGCGTTTTTTCAAAAAATAAAAAACTGTTAAGAACTTTAAATAAGGGAACTTCCGATTGATCAATTATAACCAAAATCTAATCAGCTCTTCATATGAATATAAATAAAAAAATACGAAAGAATTATAATTTTTAGAATTGTAGTATTGGAGTTATCGTTGTCACACACACATACATACATACATACACACACACACACATACACACACAGAGACACACACACACACATACACACACAGAGACACACACACACACATATATACATACATACAGACATCATCGTAAAACTAATAAAATCGTATTCTAGGGACCAACGTGCACTTTCATTAAAAACTCACACTGTTTTTTTTTCACCAAAGACAATACCTTCTTTCTTATTTACCTAAAGGTGACGAAAGGTAAAAATTAATCACAATAAAGTGTCTATAATAAAAATTATTATTTCGTAAGAGGTTATATAGACCAGTTGCGCTATTTCGATTTTTGTAAATTTTATTTTATGAATAGACAAAAATAGATTTCATATTTTTGTAAATGAAACTTATATTATGTGAAAATCACAACTGATATTTTATTTACAATTAATTTATTTTTGTTCTCTAATTTTTATATTAAAATTGATATTTGACAGTTAGATTAGCGATTTTTCAGACGTAGCGCTACTTCAAGAGGTGTATATTGTAGTTATTACTTGACATAAGTCATGATGCTTCCAACCCTATTATTTTATATGCTTGACGTGACATTTTCAATCTTTATTTCGAAAATTGAAAAGGGATTTACTAAATTCAAGCGACTTGAAACGCTGAGATAAACATACTCCATACCTAGACGTAAGATGCTCCTGAAAAATACTTCAAAAATAATCTCTTTTGTTCGTGTTGCTGCACTCCAGTGGCTGGCTCATAAAAATTCCTGGTAGTGAGAAGCCAAGTAAAAACCGTATCCAATTGCTAACAATTGTCAGGAGTTTTTCCTGCGCGAATGGATGTCCCCAATATTTCAAAACAACGCGGCTGGTCCTGCAAGAAAGGCAGATGGAGTCGGTGACATTAGTTTTCCTCCGGCATCAGTTCAGTAATTACCCGAAACACATAAGTCTCGTGTTTTTGTCCTAAGCGAACTACCAGAGACAAATTGGTCAACGTGCTATGACTATTCTTTCAGTTTTTACTACATAAAGGGGGGTGGAGAAGATGTACCACAACGGAGAATTACCAAAATATAGGAATTATTATTACTGGATTTCGTTCACGAATATGTTACTATGAAACTAATATATTGATTACTTTTGCAATTTTGATAACACTAAAATTTTAGCAATGGAATCAAATCTGCATTAACGGTTAACCTTAGAGATGTTATTCATAAAACAAGATAAAAATAATATTAATTCGCAAACTGATATAGAACACCTTAGCCTAATAAACAGTGTGTCTCTTAAATAGGGGGACATGGCTTAACCACAGATTCCTGAGGCTAAAATAAGACGATTTAACCAAACTTGCTTCTACCGGAAAGTATACCATTTAGCCAGTATTCTGCTTGAAAGTTCTTAGAAATAAAGTTAATTTTGCTTATAGTAACCGGACGCTTTATTCGATTTGGATGAAATGGTATGACAGTTTATATGGTTATTAGTGTTCTTTTAAGGTGATACTTGTTATTAATAGTGAACCACTAGTGTATGAAACTTAGGTGTCCCAACATTGATTAGACCGTAACTTTTTAATGGCAACGCCGATAACATAAAATTATTTTTTTTCAGAAATATACATTCAATAGTAAACTTTTCTCTGTACTTAATTTATGATATCTGTTAAGGTTCAGACAGAAAAAAATAAAATCCGAGTGACTGCATCGTGAATTTTTTTTTAAATAAATTTAATTTAGCAGTCTATCCAAATGTCAAACACCTAATTTTTAATGACAGTAACAATTGTTTATGGGTTGTCAAAAAATGCCTTCGTAATATTCAGAAACTAGTAACATCCGTTTGTTCGGCCTATATAATAGTATGTTACTACCATTATTATAAATAACACGAATAAATATGTTAGCTTACTCCTAAATAAGTTGAAAAGATTGACAACTCGTTTGGCATTTGGACAGATTGCTAGATTAACTTTATTTTAAAAAAATTCACGATGCAGTCACTTAGGTTTTATTTTTTTCTGTCTGAACCGTAACAGATATCACAAATTAAACAGAGAGAGAAAAGTACTGTTGAATGTATCTCCCTGAAAAAAAATAATTTCAAGTTATCGGTCTAATCAATGTTGGGACACCTAAGTTTCATACACTAGTAGTTCACTAATAATAACAAGTATCACGTTAAAAGATGACATAACCATATGAACTGTCATACCAAATTTCATCCAAATCGTATAAAGCGTTCTGTTATTATAAGTAAACATTAATTTTTTTTTTTTTTTTCGAAGAACTTTAAAGAAGAATTCTGGCCAAATGGTACACTTTTCGGTAGAAGCAAGTTTAGTTAAATCGTCTTATTTTAGCCTCAGGAATCTGTGGTTAAGCCATGTCCCCATATTTAAGAGACATTCTGTATAACAATTTAATTAATATTAAAAATAAACAAACTAAAAATATAAAATAAAATCATCACAATATTAAAATTTACACAGAAGCACTACAAATCATCTGCCATCAAGGAGTTCGCCGTCCCACATCAGGATTCACACACCCACTCATTTATTGGTCCTGCATTAATTAATCTAAAATAATCCAAATTAGTCCTCAACTTTGGTTTTTTATAAATGTTTTATACGTTACTGTAGTTATTTGTAGATCAATGTTAATTGTACCCATGAAAGAGAAGTTTTTTATTTTTTTAATTTTTGATATGTTGTTTTTAATTAATTATTTATTTATTCATATTTATTTATTTATATTTTTAAATGTCCGTCTTGTATGTTCCACATGTGGTTTCTTTTTTCGACTAGACCGTTTTGTAAGTTTTTATGTTATAGTTTATGTAATTTATAATTATTTTATGTTCGTATGTTACTATTTCGCTTTTGTGTCACATTGTAGAGCCCTGATGAAGACTATTGTATAGTCGAAACGTCGGCATGAATAAATTTTATTAATTGACTGCAAGTCCGAAGAATTTTTACTTTCCTGTACCTCCATGCCAACACAGTCGAATATTGGTTTTTCAATTTTGCAATATTTACAAATATGGTTGCACAATATTGCATCGATATGAAATGTCAAATGAAATGAATTATAATAAATGGCTGTCAAAATTTTTATTTGCATCTTTACCTCTCGCTAAGAAAGGTATTGGATTCATGCTAAAATTCGCGTGTCCAGATTTTAGTGTATAAGCACGATTTAAGGGCCCTATAATCAGATTTTAACATTTTTACGATGATGTCTGTGTGTGTGTGTGTGTGTTTGTGTGTGTGTGTGTGTATGTGTGTGGATGTTGGAATGACGATTCCTCAAAAACTATTAGACTTAAGACCAGTTTAACTATGGATACCTCAATTTGACAATTCCTGGGAAGAGCTGAAAAGATTTTGCTTACAATTGGACAACCGGAAGTAGTAGTTTCTAAAAAAAATTTTGATATTACTAATATTGAAGAACAAATTCTACATCTCATACATTTTCAATTATATCTTCTATAAATTTAGAGATAAAGACACTATACTATATAGAATAACGGGATGTAATAAGTCGAGTAGACTAAACTACACTAAGGAAACCAGTTGACAAATTCAAATGTTTATAACATAATTTTTAAATGACAGATGTCAGTGTCAAAAAAGTTTTAGTTACATTCTGAAAGCTTTTTGTGATGCGTGGTAACTAAGAAAAATCACACATTCTTATTGGTTTATAATTTAAAGAATGATAAATTAATTTTAATAGCATTTCAAAGTTATTGCTATTCTTTTGTGAGAATTCTTTTCTCTGAGAAGTTTTGTTTGCACGTAGTACCCAATAAACAAATAGCCGGTAATCTTTCACGTCAGCTGCAATATGTTCACTGTGCGACAGATCCTTGGTCTCGTCTTTTCTCGATCACTTCTTTGCTATTTCCCACAAAAAGGGGAGAAGTCACTATGATATTTAGGTAGTTATTTATCTTCGGGTTTTCGGGGAGGTCCATCTTTCTTTCACCTTGTTGCCAAGAAAAATGCTGGTATTTAAATCAATTGAAAATAAACTCAGGATAACGTAAAATTGTAAAATGTTTATCGGTTGATGAAATTTGTGAAATTATGACTGCCACATTTGCAACGCACAAAAGGCGGAATGGTATATTTATATTTATTTAATTATCGGAATGTAATTACAAGTGTAGTTGAATTTATATGGCTAACTATTCAAAACTAATTAATTTCTCTGTATAGAAATATATAGTAGATAGTGGGTGCACCAATTCAAATTCAAATTTAGTTCATATTATGTAATAGGTACCTACCTACCTATAAAGTTAAATACCGAATATGATTATTTATTTATTTAAATAAAAGAAAAAACAGGCCGTAGGTTTCAATAATTATGACTGCAATCATAAGTGTCTTTATTTAAAATTAATAGAGAACGTTTCGGACATGTATTTGTTCATCTTCATCAGCAGTATCATATTATAAAAAAATGGTTGAATAATTTTTATTTTAAGTTACAAATTGTGAATGCCCAAATCTTGTCCAGAATTATAACAGAAAGTCATTTTCCATTTTTTTTGTTATTGCCAGGCATGCACATATTGTCTAGTAAACTGTATACATAAAAAGGTAACATTTACGTACTTTTCATGTTACCTTGGTTACTTGTTTTTTTTTTTTTCCTTTTTTCACAATTTATATGTCAGTTTTCCATGAAGAAGGCACCAGTTTGTGGTACCGAAACATTGTTTTTTTTACCTCCCGCTACCCTTGGTAAGGGAGGTATAGGGATCGTGCTAAAAATCTCATATCAAGATTTTAGTAAATGACCACGTTTTAAGTTCCCTAGAATCCATTTTTAACATTTTCACGATGATGTCTGTATGTGTGTATGTGTGTATGTGTGTGTGTATGTGTGTATGTATGTGTGTATGTGTAGGGATTTTGTCTTCACTCTAACTCAAATACTATCATTCAGAAAATTCTGAAACCTTGTATTTCCATCCCATTCTAATATGAATAGAAGCCATTAGATTTTGGTGTAAATCGGATAACCGGAAATGACACTTTACCTGAAGCTCATAATGGTTTTTCTTCAAAAAATACCATTAAATGCCATTTTTTCGCATTTTATGTCTTGTGAAAATTAAAGATTATTGAATTTTCTACAGGAATACATTAATACCTTTTCGATATATTTTACAGATAAATTTAAAAATAATTTTATTAGTCGCGAAGCCTAAGATAAACACAATAACTCCTTTGTTACACAGTTCATATTTCAAATGAATGTAACTGACAGTAAATGTCACTGTCAGAAAACTAATCACTTCAAATTATAATAGTGACATTTTAAAAAGAAAATAGTAAATAAAGCAATAGTTTTCTGCGATGGAATAGTTTACAGCGTTAGTAAATACGTAAGTATGTATTTAAATTTAAATTAATAAAAATTCAATAGCGGGAGGTTTTGTGTTGGCCACATCAGATTTTTTTTTTGTTATTGCCGGGCATACATATATAGTGTCTAGTAAATTGTATACATAAAAAGGTAACATTTACGTACTTTTCATGTTACTTTGGATACTTGTTTTTTTCTTTTCCTTTTTTCACATTTTATATGTCAATTTTCCATGAAGAAGGCACCAGTTTGTGGTACCGAAACATTGGTTTTTTTTTAATAAAAATACAGAACATAAACTAAAAAGGTAGTATTATTCCAATTATTAATATGAGTTGTGAAAGATATTTTAATAATCTATTTCTATATTTATTTATTTGTAAATGTTGTAAATTTAAATTTATCTTTCTACAATAATTATGTATCAAAAATATAAAATATATATTTTATTTCCGAAATAATACCAAACTACTATGTATAATAATATTATTATTAATCCGTGAAGGTTCTTCTTGACTGGAATGGTGAATAGGGTAGAAAAAAATCCTGGATATGCAGTCAAAATTTTATTTATTTTCGGCCTCGATTGATTTCGCCACCATTTATGCCTTTATAAGGAGGTGAAAATTTATAAAAACGTAATATACACATAATGACAAGTACAATTCACTGGGTATAAATGTAATAAAATATTATTTATTGTTTTAACTTTCTGACGACCATTGTGTTGTATTTTTATTACATTTATACTCAATGAATTGTACATATTATTAAACCACGTTTTTATAAATTTTCATCTCATAAAGTCATAAATTTTGACTGCATATCTAGGATTTTTTTCTACCCTATTATTATTAATAACTTAATTTATAGGTCTAATCTAAGGGCCTTAGGCCTGGAATTTTCATCTCCGGTTAAACAGCTTATTAATTTAACTGTCAATTAAAAAAAAAACACAGCATCGATATCATAACCTAAATTGTAAAAATTACACAGATGTCTAAGTAACATTTAAAAGTTATAACTCAAATTATATAAAAACAATATTTTAGATTCATAATAAAAAATATGTGAAGAAAATAAAATAAAATATTATTAAAAATTTCTGCTTTTACCAACTGTCAAAATTTTCAAAAATAAATTTTTAAATCTGTTAATCCAACAATCTTTAAATTTGATCTAAAATATTTGAAAAATCCAGTATAAAACTGGTATTGATATTTATTTATTTAATCGTATTTAAAACAGTATTCTCCTCTTCCTCGTTGTGAAAAAGTGAATCCTCCATATTCACATCCTCGTCCGCTTTGTATCTCAGCGACCAGAAACGAGCAAATTCGTATGCGAAATTAGAAAATTCAATTAGCGCTTGGTGCACACCTTGTTTCTGTGCCGAGGACGCAGACGAGGATGAGGATGAGAAGAAATCGCCGTCGCTCCGGTTAGCTAGGCTACAGCAGCCGACATCCAACCCTAATCAAGTTTATTAAAGCAATAGCGACGCCGGCATAACGCGATCCTAACGAGTGCTGCAAACATGGCGGGGACAGAGAGCCACAGTCACACGATCAAAAATGGAAACACACGTTGATGAGATGCACCAGTAGTGGTAGCACGCACTTCAGAATTCTGTCAAATGAGCAGTGTTTCTTTCAGAGGGGGGGGACCCCCCGAAGACAAACGAAAACCCCCCCTGAAGACAAACGAAAACCCCCCCGAAGACAAACGAAAACCCCCCCCGAAGACAAACGAAAACCCCCCCGAAGAAGATTATATTAAAAATGTCAAATAATAGTAGATAATAGATATGTGTTGAAAGAAAATGTGCAAAACGTATCTATGTTCGTTCCTTTAATTTTAAAAACTAATACAATGTAGACATGAATGTAAGAACCCAAACCTAATAACAATGGAATAATAATAATAATAATAATAATAATAATATATTTTTATTCCTTGTGATCATTTGTACATGATATGGAAATAGTCAAACATTATTATACAAAATACATACATATATGAGTTATACTAATGTGTAAGAAGAGATGACTTTAATTAGACATATATTCTTCAGTTGAATAGAAACATTTATTAATTAGGTAATGTTGTAATTTTTCTTTGAATTTTTTTATTTGACAAATTGTTTTGATGGTATCAGGTAATTTATTGTAATAAAGTGCCCCTATGTAATAAATGTTTTTTTCAAACATAGTAGATCTATGGTGTTGTAATATTAATTCATGTTTATTACGTGTGTCATATGTGTGATAGTCGCAGTGTTTTTTGAAATTGTTGAAATTTTTTTTTACAAAAATTAAAACATTGTATATATAGACACATGGGAGAGTTAATATTCTTAGTTCAATGAAAGTTTTTCTGCAACTGTCACACCATGACAGACCAGACATATAGCGCAGCGCTCTTTTCTGTGTTACAAACACTCTAGAGGCCTCTGTGGATGAACCCCAATATATAATGCCGTAGTTAATTAAAGAATAAAATTTAGCAAAATAATATGATTTGACAGTATGCGTATTAACAACATCTGCCAGGCGCTTTATGGCATAACATACAGTATTGAGTTTATGACAAATATATTCAACATGCGCGTTACAAGTCATGGATTCATCAATCATTATACCTAATAATTTTGTACATTTCGTTTGCTGTAAAGATTTTCCGTTACACTTTATCAAAATGCTTGCACTATTGTCTGGCCTATTACAAAATTTTATTACATGAGATTTTTCATTGTTGAGTATGAGTTTATTTCTACTTAACCATTCTGAAATATTAAAAATATTATAATTTGCTTGGTGAACAGCGAGAGGTACAGAAATGTCGAAATTAAGTAGAGATAAATCATCTGCATATAATACAAAACTACCACTTTTAATACAGTTTTTAATATCATTTATATGTAATAAAAACAGTAAAGGTCCAAGTATTGATCCCTGTAGTACTCCTATTTTATTAATACATACTGTGGATTGTACTAGATTAGTCTGAACTACTTGCTTGCGATTATATAGATAAGATTGGAGCCAACTGTGACAAGTACCACGAAGACCATACTTTTCACATTTGTTTAACAATATATCGTGATCTATACAATCAAATGCTTTAGATAAGTCAATGAAAGTACCTACAATTGTTTGATTCTTGTCTATCTTTGAATATATGGTTTCTGTTAACTCTGCCAAAGCCGAAATACAATCGAGTCCCTTTTGAAAGCCATGTTGCTCCTTTATTATAATTATATGTTTATCAATAAATGATTGAATTCTGATATAGATGACTTTTTCAAATATTTTATGTAAAGGCGATACCAAGGTTAAAGGTCTATAATTTGAAACAGAATTCTTTACCCCATTCTTATAGAGATATGGTTCATGATATCTACTGTACATTGTTGCAAGCCAGATTAAATGTTTGGGGTGCAATCTGTAACTCATATTAATTTTTCTCATCCTGTTTAAATTTTTCACTACTAATAGTAGACACTGAATAAAAAATTTAAATGACAGATAATACGTTCGTTCCTACGGGATACAAATTTTAACAGGCTGTAAAAATTAATATGGTACGATACAGAATACATAAGTGCATATTGCACTCAAACATAAAAATAACCTGTTTAGCCAGGAAAATCAACAATCCGTTAACTATATTATATTTTCTAAAATTTTCTGTGATCTGGCAATTTATTTTTGTACATAAAAGGGAAAAACACGTAGTTTCAAATCCCTTGAAAAAATGTAACTTTTAATTATAAAGCATTTGACCTTGAATGAAAAAAAAAATTCGCCCGCGGTGCTTTTTTTTACACAACCCTACCCCCCGAAATAATTATAAACCCTCCCGGGTAAAAGAGTCTGAAAGAAACACTGCAAATGAGGCATTTGTTTTCGCTTTTCGCCACGAAGCGAAAATTTGGTAGCATGTATATTCGCTTGCAAGCATACGACTCGAGGAGAAAGTGTCAAAGTAATGTCATTATTTTGTAAAAATTCCATTCAAAGCCTATTTTTATATAATTTATACATTTATTATATACAAATGTCATAATATTTTTTATTTTAATAGCATAAAATCCGATAATTCCCGAAATCAAAAATGAATATAGAATTCTAAAGTGCATGCTACCAAGATTCGTAAGAGTAAAATCGCATTCGCCTGCTTTCTATGATAGATTTCTAAAGTGCGTGCTACCACTACAGATTTTTAAATACAAATAAATTCAAATTGGAAATTATGTCCCTGAGGTGTACTCTCCACAACAGCTTGAGTATACAATAAAACCTTAATAATTTGTTACTTTTCTTCGTGTGATTAATGGGGGATTCCGCGATGATTTGATTTTTACCTTCCGTCACCTTTAGGTAAGGAAGGTATTTGGTCAAAAAATTCATTGTGAGTTTTTAATGAATATGCACGTTGGATGGTCCCTAGAATACGAATTTACTATTTTTAAAATGATGTATGTATATGTGTCACAAATTTTCTCTTATGATAACTCCAATACACTACAATGGGCTACTTGCGTACCTTTTTTTATTTAATATTTTTGAAGAGAAGGTAAAAACTTGCTACCCATATTTTTTCTTTTGACAATTTTTTTATTAATTAGCCAGAAAAAAAATAATGAAATTTGATTATTTGAATTCCCGCCATGTATGACGTAGAATTACGCCGCACCAATGAATAGTCGTAAAGTCACAGCGTGGTGCCGTCCCATAGTAATGGTATGTTTGTGCGGGTAATGTAGATCACCTGTTTGATGTTTCAATAATAGTTTGGAGGTTAGTATTTTAGTTTATCTTTTTGGTATCGATATTTTAAATTACAAGTAACTACCTATGTGTTTATTTATTAAGTAATTAATCTATTTGAGAGATCAGAGAGAGAGAAATGAACAAATGCCAAATTCAAATTAAAACTTTCTCGCACGGCATGCCATCTATTGATAACATTCTTAAACATGCTTGCCCTCCCCCATTTCAATATAAAGACGTCACAGAAAATTTTCTTTCTTAATTTAGTAAAAAACAAATAATTATTTTAAAATAAAATTTATATTTTTATATTTGTTTTCAATATAACATTACGTATATAGTTTATTATTATTATTATTATTATTATTATTATTATTCCTCTTCTTTACATTCATATGAAGAGCTGGTTTGGTTATAATTGATCCACCGGAAGTACCCTTACTTGAAGTTTTTAACAGTTTTAATAAAAAACAAAAATATATCATCACGGCATATTACCTATTTCTAGGTGTGCCAATCTGCTTTGTCGCAGATATCGGTAATGATAACATATTTGTACCGTGCGGGCGTTTACCAGGCGTCACCACACGGGCACTCATTGCTGGCATGGAGAGTGCATCACAGGGGTCACTTTTGTGCCATTTAAAATTCGAAATATTTGGCGCCGGTCGAAGTTAAAAGTTATTTTTTGACATTTTATGTTTTATAAATATTAAAGAAAATGCTCTTCTCTATACGATTTGATTATACATTTTCCTTCATATTCAATAGATATAGAGTTAAAGCATTATAAAGAGATTAATTTTCAAAAATCAGTTAGCTTTGCTTTGGAAACATCTTATATGCAAAAAATCCTAATTGACAGATGTCAGTTTTTACTAAATATTTATAAAAACTACACTGACAGCGGTGGGATTCGAACCCACGCCCTTTCGGACTGGTGCCTAAAACCAGCGCCTTAGACCGCTCGGCCACGCTGCCTGTTGAGTACAATTGCAAAATAAAATTGGAGAAAGCTGAAGAAAAAAGAAGGAACTGTGAAGTTCGATTTACATAGTGTACTATATTTTTATTGAATTTATAGAATCTTTTCAAAGGAACTTTTGGTATGGAATTTGTAAAAAAATAGTATGTTTTCGTGTTATAATTTTACTAGATATATAGAATCTTTTCCAATGATCGTTTTTATAGCATTTATCCATTTTTATTTCAATACTTTTATTTCTAATACACAGTTGATCAAATACTCTAAAAATGCGTACTTACGTAACATTCTCTTTACAATGCAATAATACTACTACCAAGTTTATATCTCTACCCATTTTTGAATTATTGCCCCAAAAGTCAATATACCCCACATTTAGAACAAAAATTCAAAATTTCCAAAAATCTAATTTTTATGTATCTAGATGCTTCTTAATGAGCTGATTCCAAATTTTGAAACCGCAGATCGATATCTTGTTTCGTTCTCGAGATATTTAGATTTAAAGTTTTGCTCAAAACTGCCCATTATTGGGTATTAACCCAAAAATGGGTTGAGATATGAATTTGGCGACATCACCATTCGATTCTACGGACAAAAATACATAAATGTAGCAATTATCATAATTTTTGTCCAACCGGTTCATTTTTTATGAATAAAAGCTTGAAAACCCCTGAAAATGGCCAAAATCTGAAAAAATCGTAAGGGGTACACCTTAGATTTTTGCGATTTTTGGCCATTTTCAGTTATTTTGGTTTAGAGATTGCATGCCGTGAAAATTGGTGTACTTATGTAATTTTGCCCGTAGAATCGAATGGTGTTGTCGCCAAATTCATATTTCGACCCATTTTTGGGTTATTACCCAAAAATGGGCAGTTTTGAGCAAAACTTAGAATCTAAATATCTCGAGAACGAAAAGAGATATCGACCTGCGGTTTCAAAATTTGGAATCAGCGCATTAAGAAGTATCTAGATACATAAAAATTAGATTTTTGGAAATTTTGAAGTTTTTATCTAAATGTGGGGTATATTGACTTTTGGGGCAATAATTCAAAAATGGGTAGAGATATAAACTTCGTAGTAATAGTATTTCATTGTAAAGAGAATATTACGTAAGTGTACGCATTTTAGAGTATTTGATCAACTGTGTGAATTTTTAGAAATAAAATTAGATTTTTTATTTATGTGGGGTATATTGACTTTTGGGGCAATTATTCAAAAATGTCATATACAACAGTCATATAGAAATACTGTTGACCATCAAAACTTTTTGCAATAGACGTTTAGAAAAGTCAGAGCACCACTTTTACATAACTATTTTTCATGTTGATTAGATGTAAAAATGAATAATACAAAAAGTTTTATTCAATTCGTCTGTGACCAAAACATTTCCTGCTGCCACAAAATTCTTGCCAAAAATTTGCGTTCCATTTGTTATTAGATTAGCAGGTATACCATATCTTTGGAGGATAAACATGAACTTAGCCCATATGTTAAAGAAATTCGATTTAAATTTAAAAAAATAAATACATATTCGTTTTTCCTATTTTCGCATCGTGTGTACTCGACTTGAAGCAGTTTTAAAAGAGCAGCAGACTCGTCATTATAAAGGGTAAATACTTTCTGTTATTATTTCACATGTGTATGCAAATATTATATTTAATAACACTGACTTCTCTCACCGTTTAGAAGTACCACGTACCCTGTGCACTAGAGAAAGAGAGATAGCGAATAACACTAGACAAAGACGGTCGTCCAAGTGGCGGGAAACTGGAAACTGACCGAAGTCTGACAGTGTTTTGTTAAATTTAAGAGATTGTTTTATGGTTTTCGTAAATAAAGTGTTTTTACGACTACACCCGGTTGTAAAATTATAATTATTTTAATGGGAGGGTTAAGCAGCTTAAATTTAACCATTCTAGGGTTGAATTATAAAGTACAAGTGCAAAATTCACTTTATTATAAAGGAATATTATCGTAAGGACCGCAATTCCACTAATGTGAGTATACCTTTCAAAAAGATTCAACATTAAAAATAACTTTAATTCAAATGTACGTATGTACATACAATGACATGTAACAGTTATCAATACATGGGTCACAAAATTATTGCGAAATAAAAAAGGACCTTCGAAAATAAAATTTTAAACATAAATTATCTCTCGTTTGAAATAAAGTTGCTAAAGTAGAGTTAATTAGATCATTTTATTTTACCTCCCGCTTGGTAAGGGAGGTATAGGGATCGTGCTAAAATCACATATCGAGATTTTAGTAAATTAAGGTCCCTCGAATCCAATTTTAACTTTTGCACGGTGATGTCCGTATGTGTGTATGTGTGTGCCTATGTGTGTGTGTATGTGTGTGTATGTGTGTATGTGTGTGTGTATGTGTATGGATTTTGTCCACGCTCTAACTCAAATATCATCATTCAAAAAAATCTGAAACCTTGTATTTCGACCCTATTCTAATATGGAAAGAAACCATTAAATTTAGGTGTAAATCGGAAAACTGGAAATGGTACTTTACTTGAAACTCATAATGGTTTTTCTTCAAAAATTAACATTAAATGTCATTTTTTCGCATTCTATGTTATTATAAAAATGAAAGATTGTTGAATTTTCTACTGGTATACATTAATACTTTTTCTATATTTTTTTACAGATAAATTTAAAAACGTATCTTTTTTATAAATCTCAGAGCCTATAATTTAAAAATTCCTTTGTCACACAGTTCATACGGCAAATGTATGTAACTGACAGATAAATGTACTATCAAAAAACTAATCAATTTAAAATAAAAATGGTACAGAAAATAAGCAACTTTTCTTTAATACCGGACTCAATGGGGTGTGTGACTAAATTTTGATTTTTACGTATATGATACTAGAGCAAAAAATTAAATACCCGTATTTTTTTAAATTGATTAATTATTCGTAGTTTACGAGAAAATAATTATTAAAACTTTGGAGAAGGGATCTGTGACGTCAGTAGGGTAGAATGATAGAAGAAAACAGTTAGACTGAGATATTTATTGTGGTAGGCGAAAGTGACAGCAGCTGTTACGTTCGCTATTCCATAACCTATCACAACATATCTATCTCAGTCTAACTGTCTTCTTCTACCATTCTACCCACTGAAATATACACTAACTGGAACTCGCATACTCTATCTATTAGCGTACGCTGCACTGAAGCCTCATTGAACAATAATGCCTGGTCCTGTTCGCGCACGTTCGTGCCGAACCGAACCTAGCCGAATAACTCGTATCATAGCTGATCGCTTTGTTTTCATATTATGCTTCATTTATTTAAACATGCGCCACACGAAATAATTTCCGTCTACTCACGAACTGTCTCGATGTTTGCCAACTACTTCAGCAGCAGGCTTCCGTCTACTCACGAACTGTCTCGATGTTTGCCGACTACTCCAGCAGCAGGCTTTCAATATGCTTCACAGTCACGGTTCGTACGCGCATTCCAGTTAATATATATTTCAGTGATTCTACCCTACTGACGTCACAGATCCCTTCTCCAAAATATTAAATTGCTAATAACAATATTATTACAAACTAATGTTTAGTTTTTATTATTATAATGAGAAGCTATAGAGGTTTGTTTTTATATACTATGACATATATTGAAATTCGATTATGGTCACATACTCCATTATCAGTTACACTTTTACATTTTTTGTTGGTACCTACTCTATGTAACATAACTTGTTTATTTTATTTAAAGTTGTGTTGTTTACTGTATTATTTTATTAATTCGCAAAATGAATTTGTAAGAATGAAATGTTTAAAATATGAAATATCGTTGTGTAGAATCCGCATTAAAATCAAAAATGTGCATAATTCAGGTGGATGAGATAGGAGTGATTACCATTTCCGTTTATTCTAGCGTGAAGTGTTTTTAATCTCGCGCCTCGCAGCCTCAGCCTCGCTGGGAACAGATAAATCTTGAGCCAGCCAAATTGAATTTGTATTTCGAATGATGTATGACTTGCTTTAGAAACCGTTTTGATATTGCGCTCGCTCGAAATAACACACAACGCGAAACCACGATTTTAAAACGAGATAATATTTATTTATACTCCTACACCTACTAGTATTATTATAAATCATGGAAGGACAGAATTGTGATTCTCTTTTTATAGAATTATATAAATAATAGTGTCAATTTTTGACTAAAATGAGATTCATTCAATAATCGGTTAAAAATAATCCAAATTTAGCTTTCTGTAAAGGAAATTGTAGGAACCGGCAACCACTGATCTACTATATTGTTAAAGAACGAAGAATATATTTATTGCAATGATAACCAATATCTTTTAGGGGCTTTAGTGGTTTAGTACTAAGGCAGTATATAATCGCAGAATTAGTGACATTTGTAAAGAACATGTCAAGTTTCACAGACAGGTAATCTCGGTATTATTAATTTTTTAAATATATATACTTAGTTTCAAAAATAATATTTTATTTAAAAATATTCTACGATGTACATTTCGAGGTATTACCTCATCATCAGGTAGAAAAATAAATGATAAATATAAATATAAACAAATAACAAAAGAGTGAAACAAATAACAAATTAATAAAGATAACAAAATTGAAAATTTATTAATATAAAATTACTAAAATTTTGAAAAAATATTAGGATCTAATAGGGGTGAATTTTTATTTGTTTATATTTATATCATTTATTTTTTTACCTGATGATGAGGTAATACCTCGAAATGTACATCGTACAATATTTTTAAATAAAATATTATTTTTGAAACTAAGTATATATATTTAAAAAATAACATGTTTCAAATGTATCCTACAAATAAAAGTACTCGGTATTATTAACACTGAAATTTTTTTTGTTTACAAAATGTTGACATATTGACAATATTTTATTTATTTTTCGAAAGGTAAATAATCAAAAAGGCTCACCAAGAAAATGTAAACACAATATTGAAATATTATCTCTCTCTTCCATTTTATCTGTCTTCTCCCACGATTCTACCATGATGATGTCACACATATTCTTTCTCCAAAACATGAAATTGCTAATAACAATATTGTAATAACATTGTTATTACAAACTAATGTTTTGTTTTTACGTTATAATGAGAAGCTTTAGTTGTTTTTGTAATTTGATGATGGTCAAGCACCTCATAAGTAAGTCATAGGTAAGTCATTTGAAAAATAAAATGGCTTCGTTGACTTACACTTTTCTTGGGTATATATTTGGCATTATTACACACTTTTACCATAACAACTAATAAAATAAATATTTTATTTAAGCAAAATTACTTTTTCTAAAAAATTACTGCAAATTCAATATTTTGTGGGCGCCGTAGATTTCCCCTATGACTTTTACAATGTTTGCGTTGTACGATAGATGGAGAAAGGGATATTAAAAATATCTAAGTATTTTTGCAAACTATAACAACAATGATCACATAAATTTAACTTTTTGAACACTTTACAAATACATATGTGTCCGTGGCCAAGTTCCTGAGTGTCTGGTCGCGAATTTGGGGAACTGGAATCGATTCAGACCGATGCCAAATATTTCGAATTTAAAATGGCACAAAAGTGACCCCTGTGGTGCACTCTCCACGCCAGCATTGAGTGCCCGTGAGGTAACACCTGGTAAACGCCCGCACGGTACAAGTATGTCATCATCATTACCGATATTTATGATAAAGCAGATTAGCACTCCTAGAAATGGGTAATATGCCGCGACATATTTATACAAATACATCATCAACTTAACTTTTAAAACTAATTGTATCAAATTTTTAATCAAATAAATCAATAACAGTAAATGAAGTTGAAAGCGATCAAATACTACTTACGGGTGTTATGGGTAATACGGTTCTTATGGGTCTTACGGGTCTTATGAGTAAAGAATCGACCCCGACCCGTATTCGCTGAAATACGCGTAAGCGGGTGGTCTTTTGGATCCACCGATGTTCTTAGCAATAGTAAAAATCGTAATGTCATATTAATTTATTCAAATCTATCGTATACCAACTGCACTTTTCATTGTTTCAACTTTCCCATTAATCTAGTATCTAGTTCGATTCCCACTCATCACCTCTCGTGCACCAGTGGCGCAGTAGTGGTACGGGGTTTGGGGGCACGACCGTCGGGACTCCTGACGACGCCGGCATCAGTCGTCAAAAATTCAATTAAGCGTCGCGAAGCCGCGCGTCTTGGGGGACCCGGGATGCTAGAACTACCCCCTTGGGGCGCACTGGCTGATCAGGACCGCCTGCGTGCCCCCAACACACGCACCGCCCTGGATTGGAAGCAAGGATACTTTGAATTTTAAATAAATATATCAGAAACCAATTTCGGGACTGCAGGAGACAATAAAAAGGCAAATTGGATGGACGAAAGCACTGAAGAGAATATTTTATAATCAGGGACAGTGAGAGTGTCATACTTTTTTCCACGAGAACTTTGCCTACTTTGAGAGATCTATCATCATACAGATATATCGTTATTACCGAAATCTACGAAATATGAGACTGGCACACCCAATAATGGGAAATAGGCCGTGATGACATACAGGGTGTTAAAAAATAAGTGTCTCAAATTATGGGGGCATATAATACTGACCAAAATGAGTAAAAAAATTTTAATCAACATGGGTCCGATCTTCAACTCTTTTTGAGAAAGAAGCCATTTTGTATTAGAATCGAAGAAAAACAGACAAGATAGTGAACGAACTAAATTTTGTCTATGTCAGTAAATAGACTTTAAAAAAACAATAACATATTATATGAAACATTTTTTTTTTTTCACTTTCTAATAGTTACGAAGTTATTTGAAAACTAAATATTGGCCAAGGGCGCCACAACTTTTGTCGTAGTATAATTATTCGGTTTTTTGTGAAAAACAAAAACACATCTAATAATAATAATAAGTAATTTATTTAGCCAAAAAATGCTAATATATAAATACATAAAATCAACTATATTTGTACACTAAATAACAAAAAAGATGATCTCTGAAGGGTAAACAAAATATAAAATGTCTCATTTAATCAAAGTCGTAACTCTTACAGTTTTCGAGATAGCAGAAGTAAAGACCAAAAAAACTCATTTTTCATTGCCTTTTATCTCGGGAACTACTGAAGATCGGACCCATGTTGATTAAACTTTTATTGCTCAGTTTGGTCAGTACTGTATTTATTTATTTTAAGTACATGCAGTGTCTCATTCATATTTATTAATAATTTTAAAATGATTATGTGGTATATTGTTCAACTCATACGAGAATCACACTAGATTTATTGAGAATATGAAACATGACATGGTCCATATTTTTTAGAATTTTATTTTAAATATATTGAAAGTATGCATAGTTTTTTATTATTTGTATTTCCAATTAATTTAAAAAAATAACACTCTCAGTGATGTTTCAAAATATTTTATCAACAAAGATATTATTGCACATTTCGGCTGTTACACCATCTTCAGAATGTACAAACTATAGTCTTTGTTGCTTTTGAATTTCATATAATAATAGGCTAAAAGTCATCAGGAGAAATTGGAATGAACCAATCTAGAGAGCACAAACTAAAGTCCCATAAGATATGTGTAATTTTTGCGCAAATTACGAACCCGTTTATAACAAATTTTTGGATAAAACGAACCTTATTTCGAATATAGTATTTGAAAAGTTTTTGGTTATAGCGAACTTATAAATAGAAAGCTAAGGACTTCCCCGAATACATCATCCCAGATGCAATACTAAATGGGATAAATATTACCAAAGGCAAACAGTCAAAAATATACAGAATGGTGACTCGAACACCCGAACATAGGATTTTAACATGTAAAATCTTTCGTAATTTCCTACTGCCCTAATTATTTGAGGTAAAAGTTTCAACAGAACTTAAAATTCTGCGTCTGCATCAATAAGCAAATATAATTTGGCATGCTTTATAACGGCAGAAATTAGGTATGAAAATTTCGAAAATCAACTCAAAAATAGCGATAGCTATGAAATTAAAACAAATAAAGTAACAAATTTTTAACCATTTATCAAATTGGGTTAGAATATTTTAATTATATATTATTTATAATTTATGTTTAAGTTAAATATAAACCGTTTAACATTTGGTAATTTTGTTTTAATTCCGTGGCTACCGCTATTTTTGGAATGATTTTTGACATATTCATACGACACCTAATTTCTGCCGGTACAAGCATACAAAATTAATTGTATATTGATTCGGACGTAAAAATTTTAAGCTTTATAACTTTTATTTAAAGCTTTTTTAGGTACCTAAAACAGTTAAGGGAAGCAGAAAATTAAAAAAACCTGATTTTAAGTTAAAGTCCTATGTTCGGTTGTATGATTATTGTAAGATTATTTTTTACCATCATACAATTACATGGGGTCCCGTGGCCGCGTGCCTGAGTGTCTGGTCGCGAACCTGGGGGAACCGGGTTCGATCCCGACAGAAGCCAAATATTTCCAATTTTAAATGGCACAAAAGTGACCCTTGTGGTGCACTCTCCACACCAGCTATAAGTGCCCGTGAGGTGACGCCTGGTAAGCGCCCACACGCTAAAATATATCGTCATCATTACCGATGTCTACATGTGTTGTAGATACTGGCACACCCAGAAATGGGTAATATGCCGTGATGATATATTTATTTATTTATTTATTTATCATACAATTACAATGTATATCACCTTTCTACTATGGTATGTATGATGTATGTATATACATTTTTATGTATTCAATGAAATAAATACCTACATATAGTTTATTCCAGTACATAGTAATTTTGTAATTACCCACTTATAACGAACTTCTTTTACAATGAACTATTTTTTCGGTCCCTTGAGATTCGTTAGTAAAAATGAACATTACTGTATGTATTTTTAATATTGTGTAAAAATCAAATAAATAGATAATAAACCTTAGTGTCACATATGACATCACTGTATCAATTTTGTCAAAAAAAAAATAAGGGTGCCATTCTAGAGTTCGGCTGTGCAAGTGTACAGGAAGTTTATTTTCTATTATGTAACGTGCAGTACTCCCAGCGCTCTCTCTGTGCAACGGCGTGAACTAACTGCAGTTACGTAACAGCGTCCCATCTGTAATGGAAAACAGGAATGTATATTTTTCGTTCTTTACAGTTTTCTACTTGTCTCAGGATATCTGATCTCTGAAGTTGTGTTATTCGTTTTCATTTTTATCTACTGGTTTTAATAGATTAATTAAAATTCCTACAGATGCTCCTATATAGAACGTACAGACATCTTAATTATATTTTACGTAAAATTATATATAATTACTGTCAGATGAGCTAAAATTATCTGGATATTGAACTACAAGAAATGTCATTTGCTTATTAACTTTGTATGAGAAAATAAGTTTGCACTCTACATGGAGCTGTATTTACAACGGAAAATATTGCAAGACATTGTTTTAACAAAGTTGTTAACAACAAATAAGTTACTAAAATTGACGTATCACATGTTTTTAATTATTTTGAACTATCAACGAATTGAAACAATATTATTTGTATTCAAATTAATTAGTTTTTGAATTTAGATAATTCGAAATGATCGAAATAATTAAAACAAATAATAAATAATACATTAATTAATCGTCAAAATGTATCGTCAAACAAAGGCGACAACCGACAAATGTTAAATGTTATGGCAAATTGATCTGATAATACATACAAATATGGATCATAATTTCATAATGTGTGTGCGTGCGTGTGTGTTGGAGCCACGGTTTTTCAAATACTATAAAACTTTGAAAATATTTAATTGCAGTTTCCTCAATCTGGCATTGCAGGGAAGAGCCAGTGGCGTATTTACGGGGGGGGGATATGGGGGATATATCCCCCCCCATGACATCGGAAAAGAGTAAAAATCAAGACTTTTGACTACAGTTTTACTATGTTATTATAGAACAGGTCGCCTAAAAACCAATAAGGCGTTGTTATATTTTTATCTACGATAAACTTTTTGATTATTATACAAAATATTTTTATATATCCCCCCCCCCCCAAGGGTCATGTCATATCCCCCCCCCCCCAAGGGTCATGTCTGGATACGCCACTGGGAAGAGCTGATTAGATTTTGGGAAACAAATGGATACTGGAAGTAGCAGTTTCTTTAAAAATCTTCCAAATATAATTTTTTGCAAATTTTTATTACAAATATTGAAGAACATAAAATTCTCCATCTGATACACTTAAAATTTTTATTATATCTTGTATATATTTAGAGATAAAGACACTAGAATAATCGGATGTAATACATCGCAGAGGCTAAGGCAATAAGAAAACCAGTTGACAAATTCAAATGTTTATAACATAGTTTGTAAATGACAGATGTCAGTTTCAAAAATCAACAGTTTAATGACATTAAGAAATTTTCTGGAAAGTACATTTAATTATTATTTTATTAATTAAATATTTAAAATTGTAGGTAAAATGCATATATCCATCAAATACCGCCAATCTTGTTAATGAATTGGAAGAATCTCTGACATTTAGGAACTTCCTCATACAATATAAAAAAAAGCTCAATTTTTGATATTACTAATTTTGAAGAACAAAATTCTATATCTGATACATTTAAATTTTTTATTATATTATTAAAATATCTTTCAGAACTCATATTATTAATTGGAATAATACTACCTTTTTTTTAGTTTAAGATCTGTATTTATTATTTATTATATCTTCTATAAATTTAGAGATAATGACGCTATAATATGTAGAATATCGGGATATAATAAGTCGAGTAGGCGAAACTACACTAAGGAAATCAGTTAACAAATTCAAATGTCTATAACATAGTTTGTATATGACAGATGCCAGTGTCAAAAATAAACAGTTTTAGTGACATTCTGATAGCTTTTTCTGGGAAGTACATTTAGTCTTTCTTATTGTTTTATTAATTAAATATTTGAAATTATAGGTAAAATGCATATAGCCATCAGAAATAACGCCAATCTGGTTAATCAATTGGAAGAATTTCTGATATTTAGAAACTTCCTCATACAATGAAAAATAGATATAATTAGAATTGTGTTGTATGTGTGCCGAAGACATGTTAAATACAATAAAAACAATATTTGGTAAAGTTCTGTTATTTTTTTGTTATAAAACGACGGTTCGATAGCGAAGTGCAATACAATTACAATACATGTGCTTTTTACAATATGTGCATAATGCATATTTACACTATGCAGTCACCAAAGTACACTCATTTCTTAGAATGCTAATTCATAAATATTTTTACATGTAATTATCGTACTTGACACATTTAAAATAAATTTGTCATTGAATACATGCAAGAGTAACATTGTAATTTGTTTTTAGGTGTGGAAGTAAACATTTTAAAATATTTATAAACTTTGTTATCTACCTATATAAATTTTTAAAAAACTTAAATAAAATGTAAACACGTATATATACGCAAGAAAGACTATTAACGCATATACGGCGATTATAACATTTTACGAAATTTCTAATATATATATCCTGTTTTTAAACTAGAAATAATAAATAAATTCATAGGTCAAATTCATAATAGGTACTTTAAACTCAGAATAAATATTTACAACGCATTTCAATTATTTAACTATAAATGTCAATAATATGGAATAAGTTTATTCACAACTGTCAAATAATATACCCATAATTAAACCGATTTTTATCAATTAATGATTAATAATATTGACAGCTCGATGAAATAATATTATTCATTTGTTGTCAAATTCAAACCTTATCTACCTTTCTTTTTCCACATAAAAAGCCAAAGTTACACTAGTTTTGTCATTTTCATACATTCATTTTTTTCTTAAGCTTAACATGTAACTGAATAGCCTATTTGAAAATTTTGTGCTAAATGCCAAATCACTTCATAATTTTGTTACAACAAAAGGTTTCTGAACAACGATCACTAGATTTGTCTATGTCTACCTATTTTTCAATACAAATATGTCACCAATATGTTATTATTTGACAGTTGTGGATAAAGTATAGTATTCTATTCGCATGTAATTGCTATTACTCATTCGAATGATTTACATTACTCGCCTTCCGGCTCGAGTTACATTTTCTTGAGAGCATGTGAGGAACAACATTTCAAAACGAATAATATCCACTTTAAAAAAATTTTGAAAAAAATAACATTTTTTTATTACATAAATAGAGATAAATAACATTTTGAATATTCTATTAATCTGTTCTTTTATCTGTTTTTATGTAATAAAAAATGTTATTTTTCTCAATTTTTTGGATATTATTCCTTTTGAAATGTTGCTCATTGAATAATATATGTGCTATTTTTTTCAAAAATAGTTCGTTTTTTACGAAGTATAATCAAAAGCAAATTATTGAATTTCGGGAGTTATCGTGTTCGAACCCGAATCCCCAGATTTGTATATTACCCTGAGACCCGGGTTTGACCCTAACCGATCCCAAAATGAATTCCAATTTTAAATGGCACAAAAGAATCCCTGTGGTGCACTCACCACACCACTAACAACGTTGGTAAAGAAACTAACAAGTAATAATATATCAAATTGCCACCAAATTTTCTTATTTTCAATTATTCTAACGGCACCCCCGTAGAGCTTGCATTTAATGCATGAATCGTTGCACTACAATAAAATTTAATTTATACTTCCAAAAAAATATTTTGTTGCTACGTCTATGAAGATAGAAGATGTGTCATTCTTTTACACAATTATCAGTGCAAACTCAGTGTCTTACTTATCGTGTATCTAGAAAGGTGTGTGGTCATCAAAAAACAATTGTGTTCAAGTGTAACATTAATTTTGAGATGTGATTTTTGAACTTTTTATCGCCATTATATGGATTTTTGGAATAAGAGTAAGTGCTTTTATTTTTATTTAAAATTAGGGTAGTTACAAAGAATTCATTTTGAAAATAAATTAAATGCTATATTAAAAATAATAAATACAGGGTGGTTTAGTTTGCAAAATCCAGATGACATTTCGTAAACTAATAACATCAGAAAAAAATCATATAAAATTTATTCAGTATTATATGTACGATGTACGTACCTATGTTCCACATTATTGCATAAATAGCTATTTATGATAATAAGTGTTAATATGATATATAATATCGATTTGTTGTTCCTTAAGTCATTGTCATTACCAAGGTCGCGGATCTAAAATAACCATAACTACAAGGAGAGGAAACTGATTCGAAATTTTAACTCGCTATTAATAATATTATTAATTACAAATTACAAGTTACAAATTACAAATTATTAATTATTTAATTATTATATTATAATAAATAAATAAATAAATAAACATAACATCACGGCATATTACCAATTTCTGAGTGTGCCAATCTGCGTTGTATATAGATTTCGGTAATGATAAGTGTCTGGTCGTGAATTTGGGGAACCGGGTTCGATCCCGACCGACGCCAAATATTTCGAATTTTAAATGGCACAAAAGTGACTCCTGCGGTGCACTCTCCACGCCAGTAATGAGTGCCCGTATTATAATAGTAATTAATATCAACGAAGAGTTAACAGTCATTCAAATCGAAGTTAATTGTGAAAAGTGAAAAGACATGTCAGCCACCAGGTTTCGAACCCGGACCCATTACCTTGCCGGGGTAAGGTAAGATGTATAAATGTAGTAGTAATCCAACCCCACATTTAGTAAAACGTGACGCACAGTATCACATCCTCATTTGAGAGATATTTGGCAGTCCTCTTGAGGTATGAAACAAATATGGAGGTAGCTTATGCGAACTCAAATGAAGCCAACTGCTCCCCACTACCAGTCGGGATCATCTGTCATTTTGTGTCGTACAAAGTTTTGGCGAGATTTAATTTTCTGGTGTGTTGTGCGAAGTGATATATTGTGGACAATTTTTATTATTGTTACTTCTTTATTAAAAGGTGTTTACAAAAAACTCTATAATAAAAGTAATAAGATAATAAGGATTTTATTAACGTGTACACAAAATGTGAAATTACATTACGCCAAGATGATAGGAAAATATATCATACAATAATGCTATGTTTCATATGTCTTTAACTGTTTTAAAAAAATAAATGTTTTTTACTTTGCATGAACATTGTTTAGAACATGGGCCCCTGGAAAATCATATAATTCATTTAATTAAATCTGTATGTCATAATTATTTTAAAGTTATGTTGCATTTTTTAACAAAATCAAATATTGATAAATCTCAAAATATTAGAATTTGAAATAACAAAATGACATTGTAGGCTACTAAAAGACTGTTTTTTTTAATAATAAAAATGATCTAAATCAATTGTTTATTTTTTAATATACTCTTATAGTAAGTAGTAAGTAGTAATTAGTAGTTTCTAATTAAAGAGGAGGAAATGGAGAAGAATTGCTTTATTAATCAATATACCATAATCTAACCTGTCAAATGCCTTGGACAAATCTGTGTAAACACAATCAACTTTGCCCCTTTAATGCAGATGAAACAAGTGTGAAATAAGATAAGTTGCTAGTGGTAGATCTATATCGCATAAAGCCATGTTGATAAAAAGAAATTTAGTTTTTCATCACTGGATAAATTGATGAATATATGATTTTTTCAAAATTTTTATTAAAATCAGAGAGAACTGCTATAGGGCGATAATTTTTAATGCCGGAAGTAGTATCAGATTTAAAGGTGGGAGTTATGCGGATAATATCAGTTTTAAGGGCAAAGTTGAAAATAAAATAGAGGGCATCCGACAAAGGATAGCCACAGTCCCTGATTAAGAAGCTAGGTATAAGATCAGGACCACATGAAAAATTAGACTTTAATTTGTGAATGGATATTACAATTTCTTGTCTGCTAATATAATTCATGGTAATAGTATTATTGGAAACTGTAGGAGGGATATAGATGCGAAACCATTGGCAATATCTACAGATTCTGACAAATCGTTACCGTCCATTTTCATAATAATTGGAAACGTCGATGATTTCCTCTTAGAGTCCACAAATTTCCAAAAAGTACAAGGGTCATTTTTTATACTAGACTCACATTTCAAGAAGTAGTATGAACAGATTCTACAATCTGTTTGGTAAAAAACTATTTCAATTACGTATGAGGCCAAGAATCACACTCTTTTTAGCACATAATGCCATTTTTATTTGGTATAGAGTACACTGCTGATGATTAGCAAGTTTAAGGTCTCTGTCTGTCCTTCTTCTGTCAGAATGTGGGTCTTGCAAAGTTATTAGCGTAGAAATTGTTTATTAAAGTTAGTAGTTAGTTCGTACAGTACCAAGTAATTGAGATAATAATACACTAAAATTATGGCTTCTTAAACATGTTTAGTATTTATGAGCAATTACATATAATTTATGGAAAATATGTATAACAACCTAGTAACTATACAATTTGCTCCACCTGTTTATGGAAATATAAAATTCCTCATCCATGCAAGGACTTTTGCAAGGAAAATGAAAATATATTTCTAGCGAATTTTGATTTTCTTATTTCTTAGGCAGGTATTTTCACAGAGTGGTGCTGGTGACCACAGACTTAACATGTAATATCACACATTGTAATTTCCTGCTTTCCTAATTATTTTAGGTAAAAAACTTAAAGTTGTAGAGCTTAAAATTCTGCATCAGAATCAGTAAGCAAAATTAATTGTACATATTTATAAACATCATAAATTAGATATGAAAATGTTGAAAATCACCCCTAAAATAGCGGTAGCCATTGAAACAAATAAATTAACAAATGTTGAACGGTTTATGAGTCAACTTATTGTTATTACAATTGTAATTTGAAATAAATAATGTAAAACATTACTCACTCCATGGGAGAATAATTGGGAAATCACGGAAGAATTATTACTGATTTTCTTATTTTCTTTTAATTTGAAATAATATGAAAGGTTACCGCCTTCTCGAGGTGGGGAAAATGAAGAACATTTGAATTTTTATAAAAACATATTCAATGTATTGGAACGTTTCGGAAGCTGGAAAACTTCCATCATCAGCCAAGGACTAATCTTCAAAATTTTTTTACACTTTACATCAGAGCATTCCCAAATAACCATCATACGACCGGCCATAAATACGACGTCGGAAAAAATAGTAATGAAAACGTTATAAAAAGTTTTTTTATTAAACAAATCAACAATAGTAAAAACAACATTCCCGATATTATTAAAAAGATCATCTTGTTCATTAGCGTCTAACAAATTCATGGCTATGAAAATAAAATTGTAACCTAAAATCTGAACTGATAACTGGCAGTGACCAGACACATGATAGATACACATTGGTCATTGGTCAGATCTAGAATTTCAAAATCGAATATAAACAAGAGAGATAATTGTAAATTTTAAATCAAAATTTCCGGGTTCGATCCCGACAGACGCCAAATATTTCGAATTTTAAATGGCACAAAAGTGACCCCTATGGTGCACTCTCCACACCAGCTATGAGTGCCCGTGAGGTGACGCCTGGTAAGCGCCCACACGGTAATATAATATCGTCATCATTACCGATGTCTACATGTGTTGTAGATACTGGCACACCCAGAAATGGGTAATATGCCGTGATGATATATTTATTTATTATATTCAAGCCTAGTTTACAATTTAAGCTTTGTTCGTGCAACTGTGAGGGAAATAACTGTTTCAAATGATACTGCAATTTTGTTTTCTATGGCCTACCTGATTTTCTTATACAAAATAATTCTAACATGACTCTTCTCTTGTAAGTATCAACTATTTTGCTATTGTTTTTATTGCTTTTCTCATAATTATTAGGTGTACCTATTTGCAAACTTACTCGAGCATTGAAGTTTCCTCAAAACTACTTCCAAAAAGTAGTCACTTGTGACTAAAAATCCAATGTGTTGTTTCTTATTTCGCAAACCACATCTTGAATTTCGCGTCGTCGCTATAGCGTGCAAGTTGCTCTACTCCAACTAGTTCCTTGCTGAGCGCTCCATTTCAATAAAAATAAATAGAAGTGAATATAAGAGGGTTTTGAGTGCTGTGCATAAGTCAGTAGCGAGTGCGCAGGTGCTGCACTGCACACGCAGCACGCAGCTCAGGTGCAGTGAACGTCCGATAACGTGAGACAGAGTGAGAGACGAACAGGAAGTGCGACAAGGATAACACATGGCATGGATCGAACTGTTGTCATCGCCAAACGTGAGTTGAGGTTTTGTTACACTACATTTACCAATAGATGTCGTTTGAAATCAATCAAACTGAGAATATAGTTTGGTGCTTGTTTTGGTGGTTTTCTAAAATAGAGTCAAATAAAAATAAATTGTTTTTGAAATTTTTATTTGTAATTCTCTCAAAACTAGGCCGGAATATAACTTTCGTAAGCCCCAGAAACAATCTGTGAAGGACCCTTTGTAATTTAACTTTTTTATTTTTTTAATAAAAACTTATTTAATTTTCCCTATTGGTATATTAAGAATACAATCAAAGAGAAAATTGATTTTGTATCTCGTTCTATCTTCCAACTCTAGATAAGTAGAAAGACAGAATTGAGATCACGATAAAATTCAGTGGCGGACTAACTTCTTCGGAGGCCCGGGGCGGCCTCTAATGCCGGGCCGCTTATATTGGGACCTATACAGTGTTTAAAATTTAAACTTTAAATACTTCAGGTAAAAATTAAATGATAGATACTACATGATATACTCATCACGAATCTGTTTTTATTTTTAAAATTCACAAACTTAATTATACTTTACATGAAGTAAAAATTTTTGATTACTTACTTATATTAATTCTAATTAAACATAATACTTTAAATGTTGAATTAAAGAGGTGATGAAATGGGTTGTCTCCCGAAGCATCTATATTTTCAAAAACCTCGCGCTATTTTTTTTTTTGCACTGTGCTTTATGAAGAGTGAAAGTGAAATAAGTAACATACATACGAAATACGAATTACGAAGTCGCAAATTTATAAAATAAATAGTATTTGAATTTGAATCATCAATTTCACTAGATTTAGTGATAAAATCACTAAATTGGCAGTACTACTACTACTCAAATCACTCATACGATTTGGGTATTCCTGCGCCATAGCTACAGTGTTACCCTTATTTGTTGTTTTAATTTCCCACACAGGAAACTAAAAGTTTCTTGATAGGACAGAGAAATTAAGACGGCCGACTCGACTATTTATGAAGGTGGTTATTTAGTGGAAAATCTTAGGGCTGAACCTTTTCTTTTTTTTGATTATTGCATTTTTATTTAATTATAATTTTTTAAACTGGAAAACGGAGGCCCCCCTGCTTGGTAGGGCCCGGAGCGGACCGCCCCTGTGCCCAAACCCCCTCCCCCCCCCCCAGTCCACCAGTGATAAAATTATTAAGATAAGAGGAGACAGGAAACAAAATTTGACCCATAATTTTAAACAGTTATTTATCTGTCATTTTAAATTAAGTTGCGAAAATTAAGTTACTTAGAACCTAGTTCATCAAATCTGGAGACCCGGATTCGATCTCGACCGACGCCAAAAATTATTTCAAATTTTAAATGACACATTTCCCATTTGCCACACTAGCAATGAATGCCCTTGGGGTGAATCCTGGTAAACGTTTGCACGATATGAATATTATAAATAATTTCATTCCCGATATTTGTATACAAGAATATTTCTGGCGAAAAGATTATAAAGTAATAGAACAGCCGCCATAATCATCTGATTTTGCCAATGTGCGAGTTTTGTTTTTTTTTTTCATTTAAAAAAATGACGGGGTATAGAGTTTTCATCCGACGAAAAAAATGATATTGCAGGTGTAATTATAATTATGAAATGCATACGAACATAATATTTTTAAATGGGAATAAATAGTCTTATCGTTTCCTTATTTTATGAACATTTCAATGACGTATATGTAACAGGTCTACATTCTTCTGTTTTAAAAATGGATAAAACTTGAATTTTTATTTTTTTGGGGTTATGTTTGTGATACATATGTCTCGAGAATTATTAAGTTTTGAAAAAAATCTAATTACACTACGTTATGCTACGTAAAAAACAGTATAAAAAGTATCTAAACATTTTTTCTTTATCTCTTATAATAAGCGAGATATGAAGTATTTTTCAAAATAAGCGAAAAACAAGATTTAGCCTGTAGCTCAAAAATAAAAGACGATACAAAATTCCTGTGGTGCCTATTAAAGTTATCTCAAAAAGTAGGCCCATAAAGAGCTACATCAATTTTTAGTAACATGCATACCACCTGTACAATTAGTGACATTTGTATAACTGTAACATTAATAGTGTAGAATATCAAATTATTTTCTTGTTAATTTTAAATCATTCATTACCAAAATTACATAATATTGACATTGGTTACTCTTACACTAAGCCGCAGATATAACTTTGACTTTACATTCTACAACAATTTGTTATTTTCAACGCTTTTTTTTACTACTAGCAGTAAATTTAGAAGTAGAATAGTTACTAAAGTGTCACACTCTAGAATACAATTGAACACATAAAATAACAAAGATCTGTGGATCTTATCGACTCGTTATTAAATCTTCTTCTAACGCATATTTGTTACAAAATATTTATTCCCATTATAAATAAATAAAAATTATAATTGAAAAGTTTTTTTTTTAATTGTGCATGTAAATTGATATATTTTAAATATGGCAAATGGTATTATTTATGTAAAATATATAAATATTTATAAGATCATATAAAGTCTTACAAATAAGGTATTCCGCATTTTTATCAATCTGTTAGTATGCATTAAAAAAGAAATAAAGAAATATCTTACACTACTTTGCAATTTGCTGTCACATTAAGAGGTAAAAATATTGACTAATCATACAAATTAGTATACCATGCGATTTCTCTTATTGCAAATTACTTCCCTTTGTGTGGGTCGTATATTAGTGAGCTGAACTGGGTTGCTTTAATAATTTAATAAATGTCATGTGAAGGTAAAAATCGAGATAAACTTGTTCTACACATTTCATTTCCCTCATTTGTCAAAGGAAATAATTACAGAAATACAGTTGGAGTTCTCGAAGTAATGATCAATAACATATTTGAATTAATTGTTGAACATATTTAAATACCTATTAAATTGTATTGCATACTAGATCAATATACAGAGTGTTAATAAAAAAGCGGGCTATATGCATTTTACATGGAAATCAGTTTTTCCTTGCGTAAAAAGTCCCATTTAATGAAGGGAAGAAAATTACTGGATTTCAGTCAAATAATAGATATATTTTCCGCCTCTACCGGTTTCGACACCTCATGGGTCTTCTTCAGAAGGTGAAAATTTTGAATTTGTAAAACATGGATAAATACATAAAACAATAATAAATAACATATAATACATACAATGGTCGTCAAAATTTAAAAATATATAATATAATATAAAAAACTCATGTAGTCAATAATTTAAGATATATTTTTATATATATATTTTTATGGGGTCCTGTGGCCGCGTGCCTGAGTGTCTGGTCGCGAACCTGGGGGAACCGGGTTCGATCCCGACAGACGCCAAATATTTCCAATTTTAAATGGCACAAAAGTAACCCCTGTGGTGCATTCTCCACGTCAGCCATAAGTGCCCGTGAGGTGACGCCTGGTAAGCGCCCACACGGTAAAATATATCGTCATCATTACCGATGTCTACATGTGTTGTAGATACTGGCACACCCAGAAATGGGTAATATGCCGTGATGATATATATATATATATATATATATATATATATATTTATAAAACATTGAATTAACAATGGCACCCTTTAACATTTAATTTTAGACAAAAATGTTTAAAATATAATTTGTAGAGAATTCAATTTTACACTGAAATCACTAATCAGATTTTATTTTATTTTTTAAATATATATATATATATATATATATATATATATATATATATATATATATCTATACAGGGTGTCTCTTAAATAGGGGGACATGGCTTAACCACAGATTCCTGAGGCTAAAATAAGACGATTTAACCAAACTTGCTTCTACCGGAAAGTGTACTATTTAGCCAGAAATCTGCTTCAAAGTTCTTCGAAAAAAAATTAATTTTGCTTATAATATTCGGACGCTTTATTCGATTTGGATGAAATTTGGTATGACAGTTTATATGGTTATAAGTCATCTTTTAAGGTGATACTTGTTATTATTAGTGAACCACTAGTGTATGAAACTTAGGTCTCCCAACATTAATTAGACCGTAACTTTTTAATGGCAATGCGGAAAATGTGAAATTATTTTTCTTCAGAAAGATACATTCAATAGTAAACTTTTGTCTCTCTGTGTAATTTGTGATATCTGTTACGGTTCACACAGAAAAAAATAAAATCTGAGTGTCTGCATTGCTAAATTTTTAAAATAAATTTAATCTAGCAGTCTATCCAAATGTCAAACAAGTAATTTTTAATGACAGTAACGAGTTGTCAATCTTCACAACTTGTTTAGAAGTAAGCTAAGATATGTAATCGTCTTATTTATAATAATGGTAGTAAAATACTATTAGGCCGAACACACGGATGTTACTAATTTTAGAATATTGCGAAGAAAATTTTTGACAACCCGTAAAACAATTGTTACTGTCATTAAAAATTACTTGTTTGACATTTGGATAGACTGCTAGATTAAATTTATTTTAAAAATTTAGCAGTGCAGGCACTCAGATTTTATTTTTTTCTGTGTGAACCGTAACAGATATCACAAATTACACAGAGAGACAAAAGTTTACTATTAAATGTATCTTTCTGAAGAAAAATAATTTCACATTTTCCGCATTGCCATTAAAAAGTTACGGTCTAATTAATGTTGGGAGAACTAAGTTTTATACACTAGTGGTTCACTAATAATAACAAGTATCACCTTAAAAGATGACCTATAACCATATAAACAGTCATACCAAATTTCATCCAAATCGAATAAAGCGTCCGATTATTATAAGCAAAATTAATTTTTTTTTCGAAGAACTTTGAAGCAGAATTCTGGCTAAATGGTACACTTTCCGGTAGAAGCAAGTTTGGTTAAATCGTCTTATTTTAGCCTCAGGAATCTGTGGTTAAGCCATGTCCCCCTATTTAAGAGACACCCTGTATATAAAAGATTTTATTTTACATATTTAAAAATTTCGCGGTGCAGACACTCAGGTTTTATCTTTTTCTGAGTGAACCGTAACAGATATCACAAATTAAACAGAGAGAAAAGTTTACTATTGAATGTATCTTTCTGAAAAAAAATAATTTTACGTTATCGGCGTGGCCATTAAAAAGTTACGGTCTAATCAATGTTGGGACACCTAAATTTCATACACTAGTGGTTCACTAATAATAACATGGATCATCTTAAAAGATGACTTATAATCATAAAAACTGTCATACCAAATTTCATCCAAATCGAATAAAGCGTTCTGTTATTATAAGCAAACATTTTTTTTTTCGAAGACAAGCATAATTCTGGCTAAATGATACACTTCCCGGTAGAAGCAAATTTAGTTAAATCGTCTTATTTTAGACTCAGGAATCTGTGGTTAAGCCATGTCCCCCTATTTGCGAGAAAACCTGTATAGCACACCAAATATTCATAGCGAACGCGATATATTTTTCCTTCATTAACTTACTTTAAATTTATCATCCCATAATCCAAAAACAGGAATAGATACACACCTTACAATATCACCCGGAAAAAGTTACACTAGAAGACAATAATTCCAGAACGTATACCAAATTATTTAAACTTTTACAAATAAACATTTGAAGAGTGGATGTAATGAACGAAATTGAACAAAAACGTGCTACAACATGGCGGTGTTACAAGTCTCCTACATCCTACGTGGAACTTGGCAATTTCATCGTCATTACTTTATATTTTTTACGGCAGCGTCGCAAATGTTTATTTATTCCAGTGCCGGCTATTTCTTTTTTTATCATACTCCGTTTTCCATATACAAGTAGTTTATATAAGACAAAAAATTATATCGATACAACTGGATGTGACTATTATACAAAAATCAATAATATTCCAGGGGACGGCAAAATCAATAATATGGATTATTCGCAGTGGCAGTAGATTGAAATGGAAATCAAAATCGAAAACTACCAAATAATAGAATATAAATGAACTCTTAAATAGCAGATTGTAAGATTGATGTATATTACTTACACACGTGATCAAATTGTAGAGTTATGAGTTATAAATTCTTGTTAAGGCAATTGTATGATAAAGGTTAAATACTAGATTATTATGAGCATCAATAATATAGTTACAATGGTACAACTGTTCTTTCTTTACATGTACAAATCTTTGCGCTAGAAATTCAAGACATCTATACAAACAAATATGGATTGAAGCCAGGGCCGATCCTAGCGGGGGGCAAACGCGTGCAAGGCACGCGGGCGGCCAAATATGGGGGCGGCGGCGAACGGGCAAAAAAATTAGGTATAATTATTATACCTGAAAATGTCGAATCATATTCTCTGAATCTTCCCAAACAAGATTTTAACGTGTGCCATGTTTATTGATTATTGCCTTAGTCGAAATACAATAAAATTATTGTCATTATCTTATTAACCAATTTCTTATTTCCTACAATTGTTTATAAGGTAGTTGGGTAGTTGCTACCCTACTGTTAGTTAAAATATTCACAATTCGACTTTCACTTTCGTAAATTCTGCGCATGTTCCGCGCAGCGACAGCGACCAGCTGACCACCTCGCCATCGCATGTTGTCATATTGCATTTTTGACTCTTCTAGTATGAAAATTAGTAGTAATCTGAATCTGCATAATAGTCACAAAAAAACATAAAATAGTAATAATGAAATAAGTAATAAAATACTTTTTAATATTTAAATATCCCGCTCCTGCGTGCGCACTTAAGCCATGCCTACTTTCTTTTAGCAATTATTTTTAAATGTTATTTCTATTACAAAAAGTTAATTTAGGTTGACGGAAGTATATTTTTTCCGTAAGAATGCATGTTGAATTTTTACAAACTATCTCGTTTCATTTTCGCAAATATCTCTGGTACATGTACATACATGTTCAGACTTGTTATTTAATTTATGTTGCTGTATTCACCGATCTCACTAAGTTCCGGCCTCCACTGCGTTCTCTAAGTGAATCATATTTTGAAGAGAATTACCTACTGTTTTTGTGAAAGTGAATTGACTACTTTTGGAATTTTATACTTCTGTGTATTTATTTTACAAATAAGTAGTTTATAAATTATTTATGCATGTTAAATACATACTGATCACCTAGCAAATTGTACGAATTTTTACTGTATGTAATGAAAATCAGAATTATTATTTAAGGTGGTTTGTGGTTCTTCAAGTTCAGGGAGGGGGGTAAGTTTAAAAAAAAGCTTGTGTCATTATGTTCTTTGATCTTTCAGCTTCCACACACACGTTAAGCTTAGACTCAGGGCAGGGTAGGTAGCCGTGTAAAATTAATAATAGTATGAAAACGCTAGTTTTAACATTACTCTTATGGAAGCATAAACTTTTTTACAGGCAGTATGCACTTATTTGCGTAAAAAAGACTTTCGCATGTACGTAGTGATCCAGAATGTCACGTTACCTGTATAAGATCTGATTATGATCAAAATTATCTTCCACGGGAAAAAAATTAGCATCAATTTACCGGTAATGTTAAATTTTGTTACCTATGTTAACAACGATATTCTGAAAGCTTAGAGAGACTAGATTTTAATGTTTCCATACAACATGTAGGGATAACCGTGCAAATATTAATATTAAAGATATTTTCCGACGAAGTATATCATATTGGCGCGAGATTCAAATTATTAAATTTGATTTGTAGGGAATTCAATTTGTAATAATTTTGATTATTAGAATAAAATTAACTTTTATACTTTTAATATTATTTCTCCCATTATTATCAGACATTATTAAAACTTCGCTGTAAAAGACAAAACATAATTATTTATTGTATTTAGTTAAATTTGTATTTTTTTATATTTTCCATGTTTTTTTTTATTGTGCTCTAAATAGGTAACTATTTAAACAAGTTTTTAAAATTATATATTCAGAATGCTGTTTTAGTTAAGTACGTATGTTATATGTATATGTAATGTATGTATGTATGTTTATTGCTTAGGTATATTTCTATGCCAAAATAAATAATAATTTTTTTGTCTACATGTGTTCCACCATGACATTTTTCTGTTTTAACACCCAAAAATAGAAAACAAAATTATTGACCAAATATGATATGAAATTTAAAAAAATGTAAGTGGGGGGGGGGGGGGGCGGCCAACTCAACATTTGCACGTGGGCGGCCAAGGGTCTAGGATCGGCCCTGATTGAAGCTAAGTTTTTTCCCTTCGTAACATTGTATGTCAACGGGTCATTATTGGCGCCGCTCTATTGAAATGAAGACATGCTCTGTGTAGTAAAATATACTACAATAATCTTACTGTTACTTTAACATAAATGCTATTTTTGTTTAAAATAATTTCTTAGGAGAATGAAAACTGTAATTCCAAATATTATTTCAAACAAAACTAATAGTTATGTTAAAGGAATAGTACGATTATTTTACTATACAGAACACTAGGAGCAGATAGAAGTACCAGGTGATGCATGCCTTCATGCCACAAGAGCGGCGCATAAGCGATATACCGCTTTGTCATAATTTCGATATTTATAGTTTTATTGCTGGATCCGACAGTCAATTTTTCTGACTATACGACTGTTACCTAGCTTATATTAGTAGCAAAGTCATTTTTATTACATTATTTCTAATTTTTAATACCATTTATCTCGAAATAATTGTTATACAACCCTGTACAATATTTATATTGTTGAAATCAGACAAAAATTCTTTGTCTAATAAATTAAAAAATAATACGCAGGGTACCATTTAAAAAAATGTAATTTTGATCTACAATTTGAGAACCAATGTTTGAATTTTCGATTTATTATTTCTAAATAAATTAGTTCCTTATTCTTGATCATTTTTACCTTTAGGTAAGGAAGGTATTATCTTTAGTCAAAAATGGTGAGTTTTTATTGAATAAGCACGTTTTAGGGTCCTTCGAATACGATTTTACTAGTTTTACGATGATCTTATTCTCTATACGGTTTAATTATACATTTTCCTTCATATTAAATAGATATATGCCCGTATTCATAAACACTCGTAAACATTCAACGGTTCGTTATAATATTTATCCAATAAAAATAGTCGACATTGAAAGAAAAATCAAAATTTTATTTGTCAAGTTTGATTCTATTTGTCAAAAATTATAACGAGCCGTTTTGAAACTTTACGATTGTTTATGAATATGGGCAATAGAGTTATAGAGAGATTAACTTTCGAAAATCAATCAGCTTTGCTAAAATAGCAGCAGATATATTCAAAAAATTCTAATTGACAGATGTCAGTATCAAGTACAAAACCAAAGTAAAAAGTATAGTATCAGAAAATGATATAAGTGCAAGTGACTTGCAGTTGCAGCCTCGCCTCAAGATTGGAACATTCAATGCCGGAAGCACGAGGAACGCCAAAGAGAAGATGGAAGGACTGGGTAGCAGAAAATTTGAGAGAGGAAGAACTGTGTGAAGAATATGCGTTGGACAGGAATTAGTAGAAGAGAAGAATAAGAAACAGCGACCCCTAATGAAATAGGGAAACGATGAAGAAGGAGGAAGTATCAAGTTCAATTTACATAATGAACGTTCGTGTTGTAATTTTATTGGAATTATAGAATCTTTTCAAAGGAACTGTCGGTATGGAATTTGTAAAAAATAGTGTGTTCGTGTTTCAATTTTACAGGATATATATAATCTTCTTCAAGGAACTTTTGCTATGGGATTGTACAAAATACATCGTGAATTGACGGAAGGTTTTGTGCTGGCTGTAGAGATGAATTCGGTCCGATTCGAAGATCGACTCGACAAAAAAATTAGCTAGCCCGGCCAAAGCTCGAAATTGGGTGCATCCGGCATTCCTAATGTTGATTTTTATGTTAAGACGAAATGTTTAACTTTTTTCGTGTCAAACTTATGAAAAACCTTTACATTCTTACAACTGTCAGCTAATTAACATAAGTAGTTAAAAAAGAGACCCTTCTAGTGTAAGTTTGTTATAAAAATTACAGACCTACGAGTATTTAACACTTTGTTTACCAAAGAATTTAAACAACTTTTTCACAAATCTTATATAAAAAAATATAATTTTAATTTACATAAGGATCTTATCTTATCTAACTTTGTTTCTGCTCAAAAATAGGACAAGAAATCATTATGGTAGGAACAAAAATCACTTTTATTTAAGTATACGAGTAATAACAATACAATAGCAATATCACAATATAATTATTATGCTTTAATTAATAACCTTGAATTCTTGAAGTAAAATAATACATTTTTATTTATTAATATGTGAAGTGTGTTGTTATCAAATCATTTTGAACCTTTTTAACTCCATCCATTTTCATTAAAATATTAAGGAAACTGTGCGTTTGATTGAACTATAAGATTTTTCGGGCCGGCCCGAAAAGCTCGAATTTTGGGGCCGGGCCAAATTCGAAAGTCCGACTCGCCTCGATTTTTGAAAATGATTAGCCCGATTCGGCCCGATAAAAAATATCTTCGGGCCGGCTCGATGATCGACTCGAAATAGGGGCGGGCTTCGGGCCGGGCCGGGCCAAAGCTCGAAATCGAGTGCATTTCTAGCTGGCTACAACAGATTTTTTTATAAAGACTTGAAAGGGTTTGAAGTGAGTTCAATACTTAAAAGGTACTTTTACCCATGACATAAGTACTTTTATCCTTGCAGTACTCAGTACTTAAGTTTAACAATCTGGTCTCTGGTACTATAGTTAGTGTTTAGTATGTACAAATAAGTGTGCATTTAGTTGCAAGTATCCTAATCTAATAAAACCAGCATTATATCATCATCTGTTTTACTGTCTCAGTGACATAATTTATTTACAAACAAACCTATTACACCTACTTGTAAATTACAACATACTTGTCAATCCACATCTATATATTTATTCGACTGTGGGTTTTCGCTGCAGTCCCCAAACTGTCTGGTAATCCTGCTACGTGGCCGAAACTAGCGCCAAGTTTGGCTAGCGGCGGTTACTCGTACTACATCGTGAACCCACGCACTTTCATTCAGTGACCAATGCATTCATAAAAAGGCATGAATGGTCGCCCACGCTGGGAAGGTGATTTTGATAAGAAAATAAGATGATCTGGTTTACTTATTTTTAAAAATTATGTTGCCAATGGCCTTTTAACCATAAATTGCAGCCTCATAAAATTAAGTAGTCTTAAGACGGTTAAGCAAAAGAGAGAATGACTTGTAACTGGATGGGTGACCATATAGGGAAAATAATTGCATAGAAAAAAAATATCAAAGAATTATTAGTAAGAATGGCAGTCAAATAATTTCTGTACTATGTACTCACTTTATATAAGTGCCCGTAGATATTACGAGCGCACTTTTATAGTAAAAATGCACTTGGTTGACATTTACAAGAAGAGCTTAGTAAAAAAAATGATATGGCCAGCACATTACCTTCCGGCAATTTTATGTATTTTGTACAAATCCCGCATACCAAAAGTTCCTCAGTCAGTGTCAAGAGCAATTAACATATTGAATATTCGTGTTATAATTTTATTGAGTTTTTAGAATCTTTTCCAATGAACTTTTGGTTGGAATTTGTAAAACATAGTATGTATTCGTGTTATAATTTTATTGGATATATAGAATCTTTTCCAAGGAACTTTTTTTATAGCATTTATCCATTTTTATTTCATTACTTTTATTTTTAAAAATTCACACCGTTGTTCAATACTGTAAACATGCGGACACTTACGTAACATTCTCTTTAAATTTAAATAATATTACTACCAAGTTTATATCTCTAACCATTTTTGAATTATTGCTCCAAACGTCAATATACCCCCACATTTAGATATAAACTTCAAAATTTTCAAAAATATAATTTATATGTATCTAGATACTTCTCAATGTGCTGATTGCAGGTCGATATCTCGTTTCGTTCTCGATTTGGATTTAAAGTTTTGCTCAAAACTACCCACTTTTGGGTAATAACCAAAAAATGGGCCGAGATATGAATTTGGCGACTTCACCATTAGATTCTACGGATAAAAATACATAAGCATAGCAATTTTCATAATTTTTGTCCAACCGGTTCATTTTTTATGAATAAAAGCTTGAAACCCCCTGAAAGTGGCTAAAATCTGAAAAAATCGTAAGGGGTACACCTTAGATTTTTGGGATTTTTGGCCATTTTCAGTTATTTTGCTTTAGAGATTGTATGCGGTGTTCAAAAATTCTGAAAATTGGTGTACTTATGTAATTTTTCCCGTAGAATCGAATGGTATTGTCGCCAAATTCATATCTCGACCCATTTTTGGGTTATTACCCAAAAATGGGCAGTTTTTAGCAAAACTTTGAATCTAAATATCTCGAGAACGAAAAGAGATATCGACCTGCGGTTTCCAAATCCGCGCAATGAGAAGTATCTAGATACATAAATTAGATTTTTGAAAATTTTGAAGTTTATATCTAAATGTGGGGGTATATTGACTTTTGGGGCAATAATTCAAAAATGGTTAGAGATATAAACTTGGTAGTAATATTATTTGATTGTAAAGAGAATGTTACGTAAGTGTCTGCATATTTAAAGTATTTATATATGAGTATACCTAATGATTTTTTATTAAAAATCCACGTTTATGATAGCTCTAAAGTTTTGAAAAGTTGCTTGTACTACATAAAAATTATGTTCGTTCGTAAACGCTCCGAGCAAATGCTCAAACCTGATCTAAGCGAATAAGTGAAAAATATCAGAGTACTCGTAGCATGTTTAGAGTATGACAAACGAACAGACCTATTTAATTATAGTTCGCATCGTTCAAATTATTTCCTATTATTAAAATACGATCATTGAACTCTTAATCACACGCTTGCAAAAATAATATGCTAAATCAAATGTTAATCAAATAATTCTTTAATTTACACACAATCACCTATTTTTTGTTCCCAATTTTTTAACAATATTTATTCCTAGAATCATAGTCACCATTCTACAAATTATAGACCAAACAATTTTTTATCAAATAAATAATATCCACAATTAAATCACTGTCTATTATAGGATTGAATGCCGTTTCTATTCTTTATGACGGATCGGACATATGTTCATAATGATTGTTTTTATTTTATTTTTTGAAACGTCTCAAGGCTGAGGCACTAAAAGAGAAAAAACCTTGCTATATAAAGGCAAGAATCTCTTTAGGTCCATTATTAGGTATTTGACCGCAGATTCGTACAAATTTACGATGAGGTGCGCGCATATTCTGTTTATTTTGTGCATGAATGTTGCCTTAAAATATGTAAGTGCTTGCGAAAATATAACTGCACATATTAAAATAAATAGGAATGTGAATTATAAAACTACTACTCCACCTTCCTCAGGTAAGAAAATTAATTCACATTTTTAATAATAAGAAAAGTTATATTTAATATCAGTACTTGAACTTAAATGATAAGATAATAATAACTATTTATACAACAAGTAAGGTAAAATATACTTTCTTAAGTATTTGACATATAATTTTTTATACTATTATTTGCAATAAGTGCAAAAAATGTTTCTATTTACATTAAAAAAGCTATTTTCTTTTTAAATTAAACTTTTTCTATTTTGGTTGTTTAATATGTAAGAGTACTTTATGAAACTTTATTTGGATGTTATAAAGTACTTTTTTAAAAGAACCCTAATTTGTGTTAGGTTGGTAACTACATATCTAGATAATTGACATTTTACAGTAAATATTATTTGTAGAACACCTACTATAATAATTAATAACTGTAACCAACAATAAAATAAAAAAATAAAATTTCTTAATTAATGAAATTTGAGAATCGAGTATTTTTAAATATTTTTCCTACAATTTGCGTAAAATACGCACTCTTTACAATGTGTGAGGTGTAACTTTTCAAGCACTGATGTCTGAAAAGTAAATACGTTGCTAGGCGACGGTAAATTTACTTATCATCTAACATTAACAATATTTGAAGATGCCTATACACTCATACTCAAAATTATGAGAAATAGCAGTAACATTTCGGTTGTAGGAAAAATATTGTATGCAACTCGTGTGCAAATCCACCAAAAAAGTACTATTTTACACACTTGTTACATAAATAACTATTTTGACAAAATAACCAAAATAGAAAAAATAATATAAAATTCAAGTTTTATGATACATTTTAGCGTACTTGTCCCTTAGAAAACTCATGGCAAGCCGCAAAAACACGTGCGTTAAAACCATGTCTTGTGAAGCTTATATATTAATGTAACGTAAAAATTAATTATGAAGTTATAGTTTTTATGAGTTTTTAGACTATGTTGCCATGGATTTATGATAAAAAATAAACAAATTCATTGTTTTTAACTGTCATTTAAAACTAAATTTGGATTATGCCAGGTTTCACCAACATCAAATAAATCTTCGAATAGCTTATTCGTCGAATAAATGAAAAATATCGCATCAAAATATGACAGCTAGAATAAATACGATCATTTGCATTATGGTTTCGATGCAATATTTTTCTCTTATTCAATGAATAAGCTATTCGAAGATTTATTCGATGTTGGTGAAACCGGGCATTAGAGTAGCAAATTAACACAAGAAACGAAAAGGTAAAATGTTTTAGTTTTAATTGACAGTTAAAAACAATACATTTGTTTATTTTTTGTCATAAATCCATGGCTGCCTAGACTAAAAACTCATAAAAACTATAACTTTATAATTAATTTTTACGTTTATTTCGAGAGCTAGAATAATCGTTTCACATGATTTAGATGCAGAATATAAATCTCTATAACATTTACTTAAAACATTTTTACATAAAATTATTAGCTAACGTTTGCGCAAAGAAAAACTGAATTCCCATGTTGAACGCCTATGTCTCGTTTTTCGATTTACACCCTGTACTATTTCTGCACTAAAATGCGTTCCACAAATACATTTCTGCACCGAAATACTTTTCCATACTGATTGCAAAAATACAACTTTTCCCAACTCATATAAATATTGATTAAAATGACTTTTCCACTACTGTTTGGAAAAGTCTTCTATTTTTTGCATTCAATGTGGATTTCATTACGTAGAAGTAAACCATCATTTTTTGTTGTAACAAAATAGCTTTATTTATTGCAATTATTAACAGTAAAATTTTTACACTTATTTCAAACGATAATAGTAGCAAAAATCCTGTGTGCACCACGCAGGAAAAATAAATTTTTTCTTACTTGTTGCACCTTCCAAACTGTTGGCAAAAATAATTCAATTTTAAAGGACGTTAACTCAACCACTACTAGATGAAATACTTATCGATATCTATTTTATATTTTACTAATAAATAATAAAGAGTATTTCATCTATTTCATTCTAATTTCTAATATAACTGTTATTAATAAGAAATATTGTTTATGAATTTGTGTTATTTGATTACTAATTTTTATTGTTTTACAGTTACTGGAATATTCAAAAATATATATTTCAAACCACCTTCTACCTCAAAACCAGGTAAAGTATAATAAATAATTGTTTTCTATTAATTCATATTTTAACAGTTAATTATATTTTCAGATAAAGTTTCAGATCCAGCAGGGTATCCTGCTGAAAAAATAGGTAAAGTTTTGAATTTATATTTAACTTGCACTGCCATATTCATTAGTTTCAAATACATTTTGTCTTGGTACAAAAAATAAAATATATCATTACCGCTTATTTATTACCCATTTGAGGGGTCTCAAAGCTGTCGTAATGTCGTAGAGAAGTTTCAAGCTTGAAGTCAGTCTTATTATTATAATTAGTTCACCTCTTAAAATATTAATAATTTTACAAATAAAAAAGTATAATAGACTAATGAAATAAAAAATATAATTCTAATATTTGTAGTCTTTTAGGGCACCCAGGACTGTGCTATTTTGAATACGATACACAGAGTGAAAATAAATCTATTCTTCTTAAACCAGAGGCAAAGTTAAGACACCCAGCAGAGTGCGCTCTACTTAGTTGTACCAAAGATTTGGTCCTCTTCGTTCGACAGTAAGTTTTTCAAAGTTGAGAATCATTGGGTTTGTCATATCCATGGTTACGGCTCGTCATTTGATTGACAGCAATGTATTTGCCTGTTCCATTTAAAATGAAACATAGGGAACGAATTTGACAGTATTATATTTAAATATTGTAAGAAATTTATCCAAGTCAGAAAATCACTCGAGAGCACTAAACATATTTCGGGCACAAGGTGCACACAATATTTTTTTACAATTAAATTAAATTTTTAGAAAACAGGTATAATTATTTAAACAAAAAATTAACATCTTGTGAATATGACAGATATTCGTTGAATATTCCTATAAGTTACGACTTGACATTTGATTGACAGCAATGTATATGCCTGTCTCATTTAAAATTAAACATAGGGAATGAATTTAACAAAAGTATTATATTTAAATATTGTAAGAAATTTAGCCAAGTCAGAAAATCACTCGGGAACAAGGTGCACACAATATTTTTTTACAATTAAATTAAATTTTTAGAAAACAGGTATAATTATTTAAACAAAAAATTAACATCTTGTGAATATGACAGATATTCGTTGAATATTCCTATAAGTTACGACTTGACATTTGATTGACAGCAATGTATATGCCTGTCTCATTTAAAATTAAACATAGGGAATGAATTTACCAAAAGTATTATATTTAAATATTGTAAGAAATTTAGCCAAGTCAGAAAATCACTCGGGACAAGGTGCACACAATATTTTTCTACAAATAAATCTAATTTAGAAAGCAGGTATAATTACTTAAACAAAATTAATCTCTATTGACGTGTTGTCAAATGTCAAATTCGTTCCCTATGTTTTATTTTAAATGGGACAGGCAAATACTTTGCTGTCAATCAAATGTCAAGTCGTAACCATGGATATGACAATGACAAATCCAATGTTCCAAGTTAAAAAATCTGATGTGGCCAACACAAAACCTCCCGCTATTTAATTTTTATTATTATTATTTACTAACGCTGCAAACTGTTCCATTGCAGAAAACTATTGCTTTATTTACTATTTTCTTTTTAAAATGTCACTATTATTAATTTGAAGTGATAAGTTTTCTGACAGTGACATTTACTGTCAGTTACATTTATTTGAAAAATGAACTGTGTAACAAAGGTATAGTTTTTATCTTAGGCTTCGCGACTATAAAAAAAAATATTTTTAAATTTATCTGTAAAATATATAGAAAAAGTATTAATGTATTCCTGTAGAAAATTCAATAATCTTAAATTCGAAAAAATGGCATTTAATGGTATTTAAAAAAAAACAATATGAGCTTCAGGTAAAGTGCCATTTCCGGTTATCCGATTTACACCAAAATCTAATGGCTTCTTTTCATATTAGAATAGGATAGAAATACAAGGTTTCAGAATTTTCTGAATGATAATATTTGAGTTAGAGTGAAGACAAAATCCATACACATACATACATACATACATATACACATACACACACACACACACACACACACACACACACACACACATCATCATGAAAATGTTAAAAATGGATTCTAGGGACCTTAAAACGTGGTCATTTACTAAAATCTCGATATGAGATTTTTAGCACGATCCCTATACCTCCCTTACCAAGGGTAGCGGGAGGTAAAAATACTCACAGTAGATAAATATTGACCCATATCACAGACCACAATTTGTTGATTGTAGATTCAATTAAGAATTTCGATTTTAATGCGGGATATTCTCTTAATTTGTGAATTCTAAATCAAAGTCTTTAGATAAAGAAAACAAGATCAAGGAGAGAGAGATAGTTAAGTATTACCATGACCTGCTCTTAGATTGAAGTTTAAACAGTATTTAAAAAGTGTTGGTTAATTTTGTGTTTCGGTATTATTATTTTTTTAGAATTTATCAACAACTGACAAATCATTATTATAACAAATCTGATCACCTGTACAAACGTCAAACACCACTGCAAAACAAAACAGAGTAAATGTCAAATCGTAGAGAAGAAATACCATGGTAATACTAAACTATCTCTCTCTTCGAGCTTGTTGTCTTCTTCTAAAGACATGTAGTACTGGAGGGGTGGATGTGCGTTGTGTGACGTCAATCATAAGTCCCTATTACTATATAACTTTTACTTATTTCACTTTTTCATTGCTGTTACTGGCGTCATTCTCAATTTTAATTTGTATATAAATATGTTTTTATGAGTGTATTTTACAGATGTCAAGATATTATTGAAGTGAGAGAACATTGCCGACAAATAGAAGGAAATCCAAATAAACCGTTCCCATTTTGTTGTGGAGAGTATGTTTGTTGAGAGAAAATATATAATTTATATCCTAGTTTGATTTGATTGGTGTTCTTTACAAGATCATAATTAAAATTTTACATAAATGTATATATCGTTATTCATTATATCCATATTTATGTGTATACGTTAATAGTGTTACAGATTGATAAATCTTTTGCTAATAATACCTACTCGTAAAAATTAGCAAATATGGTTACAGATTCAGAAAAATTCAAATGAGTATAAAGAAACTAACACCAGTAGTGACAGCACGCACTTTAGTATTTTATCATATGAAGCATTGAAGCATTTGTTTCCGTTTTTCGCCATGAAACGAAAACTTGTTACAACTCGAGGCGAACGTATTAAACTAACGTCATTATTTTGTCACAATGGGGATTACACCATTTTTTTTTTATAATTTCATCTGAAAATATTAGGAAAACTAAGACTATTGATGAAAATCCGGTGAAAAAATTCCTATTAATAAGCGAGTTATAGTCTCCCGAATTTTGAAAAGATTGACGTGACGTCACATTTATGTGTTTTTATATCAAACTGTTTTCATCATGGACCTAAATGTTCTTGAAATATATGCTATTTTAAGTTATATTATAACACTGTATACGTATACATACTTTATAATTACAGGTGTTAGGTGTATTTAAATTATTAAGTTTAATGCAAGAAATTTAGGTTAAAATAAAAACTGTTTGGAAACTGTAGTACAGGAATGTTAACCCCCTCCTTTCGAATTTGAATTTCTTAACTTCCATTGGTAGCAATCCCACCTCCTAACACGCTATTTGTAATGCATGTATAGGCGGTTTCTCGGTCGCCAATCAAAATATTTTCATATTAGTGTCGAAGCGTTATAACAAAAAACCTTTTATTTCCGAAATATCTCAATTATACCATTTTATTTTTTTATTAATATTCGTTATTCAGCATATATATTCGTATTTTTTTACTATTTTCCTTTAATTCGATTGAGCCGTAATCCCCCATTCAATTCAAAATCAATTTATATATTTTTTATACAAAACAATAAAATTGTATTTTATCGACGAGCGGAAAGTTTAATTCACGAGCGATTTCGCGAGTGAATTATTTTTCGCGAGTCGGTAATTTAACTTTATCGTTGTGTGTAAAATTCTATTTTTTTCTATAGCAGATTTTAAAGAGTAAAAATTAGAAAAACCGATTATAAATTATATTATTTAAGAACAATTTAAAAATCTCAGTAGCGTGGTAGTTATAGAATTTGTTTGAAAACAATTTCATTTTATTCATGTTTATACAATTGAAGTTATATATAATATGAATCGCCAAAATGTATAATGTGTTCTTATTTAAATAAAAATTAAAGTTCTTTATCTACCCTTTCTGTTAAAGTATTATTTTATCTACCCTTGCGGTTAAAATGTCACTTAGTCAACTATTTCGAGTTGAACAAAGCACACTTTACGCACACTTTAAAATCTGCTATAGAAAAAATAATTATTGTTTTATACAACTGTCATATTTTCTATTTTATTAGTATCAAACCCGAAAATACAACCAATACAGAATTCTATAATACTGCATGCTACCAAGATTCATAAAAGTAAAATCGCGTTCGCCTGTTTTCTACGATAGAACGGGTAATGGACAAAAACTGTAATGACATATTTAATTATTCTTGTTTTATTTATTTTTTGCAATGAATATATTTCTTACTTTTTGTGTTGCTCAGAATAACGAACCAGTAAAAGAAATTATAATACTTCTTGTTTTTATATCGAATTTAAATCCATTTCCAAGAAAAAGTATTCGTAAAATTTCCGCACTAATTTCAAGAACTTGCACGTCAAGACATTTTTATTTTGTCGTTTGTGCGCCTCAAATGAAAAAACAAAACCTGTTTATCTGCGATCTGCGAATATTACATACAAGACTCATTTATTCTTAATCTATAGTGACCCTTAACACCTTAACCTATGCACATTGAAATCGTATTTTCCCATCCGTTTTCATCAAAACATATCGGAATAAGAAATATATGAATTGGTTGGTCAACACAAATTATAATAGAATCATGAAGTTGTCTCTGTTTTCTGTTGTTGTTTGTGTTAGTGTAATTTTGTTATTAGTGAATGAAATAAATGCACAAGCTATGGTGACTAGAGACTCACAACATCCAGGTAAGCTATGAATTTTAACATAAAAAATTAAAATTTTAATAATTTAGTTCCCGGTTTCATGAAAGCATATTACATCAATGATTAACTAATTGCCTTGTAAACTGTAATCAGTACTTGCGGATTTCATGAAATTAATTCACTTGTTAACCTGAATTGATTTTGGAAGTATTATTTACCATTATATAAATAACATTTATTAAAAAATCAGTTATATGTAACAGTAACAATTAATTAACATTGAATTTTAATAACAAATTAAGTTAGTAGGTACTTTAATGTGCAATTAACTTTTCAAAATTTAACCAGCCAAATTGTACTGATTAAATTAACTAACATTTAAACACTTCAATTCAGCTAATCATCTGTCATGAAACAAAATATCGTAGTTAACAAGGCGATTAAAATTTTATTATTAGCTTTGTTCAATGACATGTACTAGGCCGCCCTAGTGTTAACTTTCTTACACTAACATGTTTTATGAGAAACGGGCTGCTTCTGGCAGGCTGTTCGATGACAAAAATTTTAAGAACTAGTGCTCACGTTTCTGACCTGACTCGAGAGGTAGTGTAGAAAGTGCAGAGTAGGAGTGGGGGTAACTAAATGTTGTTCGGTAGACATTTTAATTCTATCCTATCTACACATCTGTTTATTAACCTAAAATTTTACACATTGAGAAAATAAAATAATGGATTCAGATATAGTATATTCTCTTTGTTTTGTTATATAAAGAATTAATTAATATATCTGTCTCTGAATCTGATGAAGAATCAAGTGATGATTGATGTTCGTCAGAATCGTTTATTAGTTCAAACATTATGCTCTTTAAAACAGACATTTCTGCAGTTACTTCTTTGCAGCTTTATGATATGACTGTGTTTATAAACAACCTAACCTTTTACACCTTTGGCTACGCTTGGCTTGATTACTCACAACTGAGCAAACTTGCCCAAATATACACTAGTGTGTTTTATGAAACCACAAGAATAAGACTGTACTAGTGTACACTACACTGCACTGCACTATTCTGCTCTGCACTTCAAGCACTTCTCATCGAACAGAGCTAATGATTACGATTTTAATCAAATATCATGAAACCGAACATAGGTCCTGTAATTTCATCACTGGTTAAGCACGCACAACGGTAGTTTAAAAAATTGATTAACTCAGTTCTTTTCATTTTAATTTTCGCAAGTTCATTTCAAATTAACTGTGGTCGTAGTCTTAATAATTCTAACGTGACCCTCCTCCGATAATAATATGTTGTTAATGTATAAAATTTTGGATACTAGATTAGCCAAGTTATTCATATTTGATTTTTTATAACAACAACGAATAAATTATTAAGTATTTAATAAATTTATTTAACAGGACTTCAGTCTTGGAAAAGCTTTAGTTATTTTTTTGTCACGTTTCGGAAATCTTTTATTCCTTCTTCGGAACTACTATAATAAATATGTAGAATACAAAAATAAAATTTAACATACAGAAATTGGAAAAATACTACCTTTTTTTAGTTTATGTTCTGTATTTATTAATTTTAACCCAACGTTTCGGCACCATAAACTGGTTAACGTTGGGTTAAAATTAATAAATACAGAACATAAACTAAAAAAAAGGTAGTATTTTTCCAATTAATAATATGAGTTCTGAAAGATATTTTAATAATATAGAAATTAATATAGGAAACGGAAAATTAAGACGTAAGTATTTTAAGTTTCATTTTTGTATTTGATTATTGTATATTATGCATTTATTATAGTTTTTCTGAATAAGGAATAAGAGATTTCCGAAACTTCGACAAAAAAAATAAAGCTTTTTCGAGACTGAAGTCCTGCTTTATTATATTTATTATATAGTTTAGTCGTTTATACAAATCTTATTATTATTATTAAGTATTATTTGTCCAATACAAATTTTACGTTTTTGCATTTCCAACTTACATATACTTAAATATTTTTTCTACGGTAAAATTAATTCAACGAAATGTATGCATTACGTCTGTTTTTAGATCATCCAGGATTATGTTACTACCGTGATGAATATGGAAATGGTGAAAATAAGTTCTTTTTAAAACCTGGACAGAGACGAAGGCATCCAACATTATGTTTTAAAGTACAATGTGACGAGGACTTTACTATATCCACAATCGGGTAAGAAGACTTGTTTTTTAAAAAATAATATTAAATTTCTAATAAGATAACACAATATTTGGGTATAAGTTCTGTATTATTTATTGAAAAAATACAACGTTTCAACAGCTAGGTGCTGTCTTCTTCAGGTAAAAAATTATTATAATAATAATAATAATATAATAATTATTATTATTATAATTTTTTACCTGAAGAAGACAGCACCTAGCTGTTGAAACGTTGTATTTTTTCAATAAATAATACAGAACTTATACCCAAATATTGTGTTATCTTATTAAAATGAGTTCTGAAAACATCTTTCAATATATTAAATTTCTACATAGTTTGTCATTAAGTGTTTCTGTTTTCCATATTTATTACTTTTTTAGTTGCGGATTAGCAGCAAATATGGATCATTGTCACTTCATACAAGGCGATACTAGCAAGCCATATCCACGATGCTGTGGAGAAATAGTTTGCTAACCTATACTTTAGTTTTTAATAAACTTATGTACAAGTTGTTTGTAAATTAAAAACTATAATTTAACAAAATAAAATACTGGTACAGCGAAAGTTCTTTAAGGGTCGCCAATATTTTGCAGTCTAATACGTCCCTCCCTACTTGTTCGAAGAAAATCACAGCACTTTATAAAGTGGCTTAGCAACATTTCATATTAGAAAGAGAAATGTTATTTGACGTACGTCTATTTAATTTATGTTATGTAACAGATATATGCAAATGGTGGCATTACTCACAAATTCAATAATGACCGGTATTATAAAGGTCCAGTTAAATTTAGGCCCACAGTAAATTAAATAAAATTTATAAATTCGAATCAATTTCCATGTTCCTATGACATTTAAATCATTGCTGTTAAAATTAATGTGTTATTCAGTCAAGTCTATATTTTAGTTTTGTGTATAAACATAGGTGAAGAAGAAACTACTTTGAGAGTTTTATCATTCTTAAATGTGAATCTCGTGGAGTAAACATTGAAGCAAAAATGAAGTACATACAATTTTATTTATATATATGCTTTATTTTATGTGTACCTACATAAATTAAAATCACAAGCTTTTTATAAGTCAAATACTGAAAACACAGGTAAGTTAATACATACATACATACATACATATATTACAAAATCATCAAATATCAAAGTGATCTTCGTGCCATTTTGTGTCAAAGTTATTTAAAAAAAATCTGTTGTGGCCAGCACAAAACCTTCCGTCAATTCGATGTATTTTGTATATATCCTATACCAAAAGTTCCTTGAAAAAGATTCTGTATATCCTATAAAATTGTAACACGAACACACTATTTTTTACAAATTCTATACCGAAAGTTCCTTTCCTTATTTTATTAGGGGTCGCTGTTTCTTACTCTTCTCTTTTAATCATTCCTGTCCAACGCATTTCTTCACACAATTCTTCCTCTCTCAAATCTTCTGCTATACAGTCCTTCCATCTTCTTCTCTTTGGAGGGACACTCTATCACATTCACATATAACTTTCTGACCCTATACTTTCAACTTTGGTTTTGCATTTGACACTGACATCTGTCAATTAAATTTTTCTGAATATATCTGTTGTTTCCATAATTTTAACAAAGCTGACTAATTTTTGAAAGTTAATCTCTCTTAATGTCTCTATAACTCTATATCTATTGAATATGAACGAAACTGTATAATCAAACCGTATAGAGAATAAGATATTCTTTCATATTGATAATCACAAAATTTCGAAAAATAATATATAACTGCGTTTTTTTAAGAAAAACTGTTAAAAACTTCAAATAAGGGTACTTCCGGTGGATCAATTATAACCAAAATCTAATCAGCTCTTCATATGGATGTACAGAAGAGGAATACGAAAGAATTATAATTTTTAGAATTGTTGTATTGGAGTTATCGTCGGAGAAAAATTTGTCACACACGGACACACACACACACGGACACACACACACATACAGACATCATCTTAAAAATAGTAAATTCGTATTGTAGGGACCCTAAAACGTGCTTATTCATTAAAAACTCACCACCGAATTTTTTGACCAAAGACAATACCTTCCTTACCTAAAGATGACGGAAGGTAAAAAGTGTTTTAAATATGAAGAAAGATTTTTGTGAAAAGTTCGTGGCTATAACTAGTTGAAATAACCTACTTTTTCATAAAAATCTTTCTTCGTATTTAAATAATTAAATTGTTCTAAATGTTACAATAATAAGGCTGTTGCAAGGATTTTTATGTCTTTAAAAAACATTATTCTTTAAATAACCTCAAATTTGAAAATATAACGAAATATCCATTAAATATTTTACAATTAATTATTGAAATTTGTGTAATATTTTGAAAAAGAATGTGACGTCAAATTTCATAAAGCTTAACATGTAACAAACTATGGTGAAAATGAAATGGCAGAAGATCTACGTCATAGATCTGAAAAAAACTTTATAAAATGAAATATAACTTGTAAAAATTATTTATTTTTAAATACAGAAGAAAGAAAAATACTAGTATTAAGAAAAGTTTGTAATTTATTTTTATTCTATACGCTGGCATGACAATGTTTAAATTAAATTTTATGTCGATCGAATATACATCTTGTCACTATTGTCACTTGGTTGTCAGTTTACATTCATAATAATGCCTAAAGCTTAAAAAAAGCAATATCAGAAACTAACCATGTCATGAACTATTTCGAAGGGGAATTGTGGGCCATTAATTCCGTTGAAAGCAGTTCAAAAGTTTTTTTTTTTTCAAATATTTCTCTTGTTATCAATCTTTAAATTATGTATTTTTAGAGAGGAGCAAATGTCCTGCAAACAAGCAAATCTTGACAAGCAGCTATGGGCACCCGTTTCAGAATGACAGCTAGTAATCATGTACATAACTTACAAATGTCATAAATTTTAATTCAAAATATCAAGATTTTGTAAGTTCACGTGGTTTCGTAGTAAATATTGAAGAAAATATTGTGAATAATTTTACCTTATACTCTCAAAACCAGTTGTTGACGTCACAAGGCGCTCGAAACCTGTCTGTGAGATTTAAATAAAGTTTTTCCTGCAATCAGGTGACATCATAATCATATCATATAATGCTAGTGTATAAATAAAAAAATAGTTTGTTCATGGTTTCGATCTCGTACTTTCCCAGACAATTAATTGTTTTATAAAAAACAGTGGCGTATCAATTGGGGGTGCAGCGAAAGCGGTAAACACGGGCCCATGAGCCAAGGAAGCACATGAGATACAAGCTTAACTTTTTTTAAAGACGTATATTTAAATTAGCATCTACTAAATGTCTACTCAGAGTTTTTTATTTTTAGTTTCAGTGGCGTGTATTATCGCAGAAGCCCGAGGAGTCCGGGCTTCTGGCGCAAAATTATAGGGGGCGCAAAATTATGTCAGGAATTAAAAAAAATAGTTTTGACGACACTGAATATTTTTGCCAGTGCCAAAGAAAGAAAAATTAAATTTTTGTCATTATACTATTTTAATGGGGTATTCCGGTGATATTAATGGAATTATTTAATGTTACAAAATTGGAATTTTTTTTTTTTCTAGAAACGTCCTTGAAATTGTGACGTCAAGTCGATAATCTGTTGCTCATTTCAAAGTAAATATTTTCCTTTAAAAACACAGATGGTGCCAGTAGTTAACACGCGCGGGAATATTTCTTGTTTGACATTTCGTCCACTTTATAATTATTACTCCTATTTTTACCATAAACAAACACAGGACAAACATCGAAATACACGCTGCTCCTAAAATCATATGTAAACAAGCAAATGGCTGTCATGAACATGTGGATTTAGGCGCTGAAGTTCGTTGCAGATGTCACCATCGAGTTGACGTCATAAGCGCGCCATGATAAGAAATGATGATGATGATGTTTCGTAATTATTGTGGTGTAAAGATGAATGGTTAGTAAGAAAGTTTTGTGAGAATGGAGAGACAGCTGAACTTTTATGTGGACGAGAAGAATGAAGTATGTTTGTACAGGAGTGTGTAGCGAAAGATGATTTTTGTGTAACTATTATTGTGGTCCGGATGCGGTTATTCGCTACCGAAAATCGGTCACTTTAATATGTTATTATGTATGAATACGATTATGAATGTGGCTGTGGTGAAAGAAGTATGCATGGATAGGAATGTGTTGCGAAGGATGATTGTTTCGTAATTATTGTGGTGTAAGATAAATGGTTAGTAAGAATGTTTTGTGAGAATGGAGAGACAGCTGAACTTTTATGCGGACGAGAAGAATGAAGTATGTTTGTACAGGAGTGTGTAGCGAAAGATGATTTTTGTGTAACTATTATTGTGGTCCGGATGCGGTTATTCGCTACCGAAAATCGGTCACTTTAATATGTTATTATGTATGAATACGTTTATGAATGAGGCTGTGGTGAAAGAAGTATGCATGGATAGGAATGTGTAGCGAAAGATGATTGTTGCGTAACTATTATTGTGGTCCGGATGCGGTTATTCGCTACCGAAAATCGGTCACAATAATATGTTCTTGAATGAATGTTATGATGATTTTGGGCAAGGCGGAAGAAGAATGTTTTTAAAGAGTTAAGTGATTCTGTGGAGCACTTGCTTTCATCCCTTTTCTTATTATTTTCGGGTTTTTGCTAACCCACTAAGTGGGAAACGCGTGATTTTATGTATGTATGTATGTATGTATGATAAGAAAATTTGAATTGCGATGAAATTTTTTAAAATTTATATATCATGTGATGCATACATTTTCTTACTCAAAGTTAGATATTCAGAGTCCTACTGGTCTGTACTAATGTAAAAAAATATTTTTAAAAATTGTCGGAATACCCCATTAAAAATAAAGGTTTAGTTTCAATGTTTGTTGAATTTTATTAATAAAAAAGCTTTCCCATCTACCCGCGTATGATTGTCATTTTTCGAATCATCGGTTATTTCTCTTTTATATCAATTTTTATATTTAATTATTTGTTATAATTATTGGTTTCTTACTAGAAAATTTCAAATATTTGTTTTCTCATTGATTTGTATGGGGGGCTCAAAATATTCAAGAGCTTCAGGCGCCAAAATACCTTAATACGCCACTGTTTAATTTGCACAAGGGCCGGTTTTTCTTATTGCGTAGCGCCACTGAACAAAAACAAGCACTTCAGTTTTAAACTGAACCTTGTGAAGTAAACATATTGAAACAAACATGAGATGCATACGAGTTTCCTCATTGTTTTGTATATGTGTTATTATATGTGCACTAGTAGATGAAATAAAATCAGCAGCCATGAGTGTACCAAATACTGAAGACCCAAGTAAGTTAAATCAAAATTAAATCAACAATTTCGAAGTAATCCAAAATTCAAGTGCCATTTTTATGTTTATAAAGTTAGGCATGAAAATGTGTTTTGCACGAAACAATAATAATAACTATAAATATATCTTCATTTATTGCTATTTTTATCCATTTTGTTTAAATAAATGCTAAACATAACCTGCCGACATACAAATCAAAATATTTTATTTTAGTACTGCAACCTTATTCTTATTCATAAAACTTTTCAAGCCTTTTGTCACTTATAGCATTTTTAAAACATGGGGTTTTCCTCACAGAATATTTTCATGTAAAAATCTTATGCTGAAGAAACACGAGAATCTGTGACATAGGCCGATAACGAGGTAAAACAGTTTTTTTTTTCACGTCGCGTAAAACTTTAGGGAATGCTTTTATACCAATATTTTTCAGTTTACGTCTTTGATAACCTAGAAAACTTAATTTAAACAATAAACGTCGCTTATCCGTCAAACCAAGTAGAACTCGTGGTAGAACAGAATGGGAGCAGGCGGGCAAAGTTCAACGTAGATGGTAGCATCCTAGCTATGAACGGTTACCGCCGATAATTTTGAATTACTTCACTGACAGTTTCTGAAGTAAAAGTATAATGGGGGATTCCACTATTTTTTTTTTTTATATATATATATATATATATATATATATATATATATATATAATTTCATCTGAAAATATTAGGAAAACTAAGACTATTGGTGAAAATCCGGTGAAAAAATTCCTATTAATAAGCGAGTTATGGTCTCCCGAATTTTGAAAACATTGACGTGACGTCACATTTATGTGTTTTTATATCAAACTGTTTTCGTCATGGGCCTAAATGTTCTTGAAATATATGCTATTTTAAGTTATATTTACATAAAATAAATGAATATTATAACATTGTATAAGTCTACATACTTTATAGGTAATTACAGGTGTATTTAAATTATTAAGTTTAATGCAAGAAATTTATGTTAAAATAAAAACTGTTTGAAAACTGCCGTACAGGAATGTTAGCCCCTCCTTTCGAATTTGAATTTCTTTACTTCCATTGGTAGTAATCCCCACCTCTTAACTCGCTATTTGTTATGCATGTATAGGCGGTCTTTCGGTCGCCAATCAAAATATTATATATCTATAGATTTCATATACGTGTCGAAGCGCTATAACAAAAAAACCCTTATTTCCGAAATATCTCAATTATACCATTTCATTTTTTTTATTAATATTCGTTATTCAGCATATACATTCGTATTTTTTTACTATATTCCTTTAATTCGATTGAGCAGGAATCCCCCATTATAAAGTCAAATCTACATGATACAATGTTAATTATTATAATTTTTACCAGTTGTATAATTAAAAATTTATTTTTCACAAAATGATCTGCACAAACAAATACTTGTTTCATATTTGGTCTTAAATTCTATTATTCTCTTTTTCTTTCATCCTTTACAAAACTATAAGAACATATAAAGAACGCATTATTAGAAAAAGAACCCAAGTACAAGATAGTTTTAAGTAAATATCTGTCACTTTTAATACCGGATTCTGAAATTATGAGTATTTTGGACTAGCGCCCGCATACTAAAGTGCACAAATTTTATTAGATAATTCCAGAAATGAAAACTAAGCCGATTTGCAGATGTTTCTTCTTTCATAAATTATTGTTCTGGTTACATATTTTTGAACAAAATTCTTTGAGAGTTCATCCTAGGTAAAAAATGCAACAACCCTTTTTGTACAAAAAATAACGAGCTTTCATTTTGTATTCTTGTAAAATTTTGATACGGGCCACTGTTTTCGAGATAATAGCGAAAAATTAATTTTTTGCACCTTTGATCCAAGATGGCGGCTCACGCCAAGCCTCCCCAAGGTCACAAATTTGATTTTTTCATCCCCGTATCGACCCAAACAACATATGTTAAAATCGTTTTTTCCCCACCTTTTGTAAGGTAAAAACCTCTATTGACTGGACTAATATTTGAAAAGAAAAACTGTTTTCTCATATAAAATGCGAATCACAAATTCTCGTTTTCACTCTGTATAATAATTTTGACATTTAGGCTGTGTCCGATGCCGCATTTTGGCATTTAGTATTTAGGATTTAGGTCTTCTTCACATAAATACAACTCCGAATGGCACACTAGTGATATCCATTAGTTTGTATGGCAACACTTTAGAGTAAATGTTAATATTATATTTCATAAAATAGAAGTTAAGAAGCTATTCTTTGACAGTAAATTTGACGTTTTGTACAAATTATAGCAACTTATATGATTTGTTTAATTAGTGCGCGTCAACTTCAAGGCATAGTGTGCTCCGGCAAAACTCTAAAATTTAATTCCTAAAATTCTATATAATCATTAGATTTAGGGCATATAAATTTAGGATTTAGATATTAGGGTGATAAAAGTGCAACATCGGATACACACACAGCCTTAGATCCCTTAAAATCGAAATTCTTTAATTATTAAAATATCTAATGCTGGCTTCCCACGGCCCGTTATATTGCGGATCGCGTCGCGCCGCGCCAATATATGCGGACGAGCACGCGCTACAGACAAGCCCGCGCCGATCCCTTCCCACGGCGCGAGTAGGCCCGTGGTATGATCCCTAGTTTGGTTTGAAGTGTCTTTCCAAAATGCCGGGTGGAGAAGATATCATCTACACCACTGCCCGTCTTCATAGAATCTTTAACTTTACTTCTCAATTTCCTATATGTTGACAGTAAGTTGTCCCTCTCCTTTTTTATGTCTTTCATCGGGATGCTACAGTCTTTTAATGTTCTCTGTATTCTACTCCACGCGTCGTGCAGGTCGTTCCTTTTTTCATATAAAGTTAAAAATTCAAAAATAATCTCGTTGGACCACTCCATATTTACGTTCAACCTGGAATAGAACTGAAATGCTCACCAATAACAATTGAAACCATCACGGGCGACGGATGGCCACGCGCGCGCTCGCTTCGCGCCTTTGATGTTACCGACTTGCTACGGATCGTACGCGTCGCCGCAGATCAGGCCGCGCCGACTCGGACGGAACCCTTCCCACGGCGTGTTGGCGCGAGCTGGCGCGGTGCGGCCCGCAATATAACGGGCCGTGGGAAGCCAGCATAATAATGACGATTAACGGCTGAATGAATAAATTTTTAGATCGTCCAGGATACTGCTTCTATGATGATTATTTTGGCCACGGCGGACATAAATTTCACTTAAAACGTGAAACAAAACGAAGACATCCCACATTATGTTATGCAATATATTGTGATGAAAATTATACATTATCAACAATAGGGTATGTTTGTGGTTACAATATTTAATATTTGTATTAATTTCCTTTTATTTTTAGATGTGGGGCACATTATTCTGATAGCCATTGCACACTTGTTGCCGATAAAAGTAAACCATATCCTCATTGTTGTGGAGAATGGGTATGCTAGTGTAACAAAATAGGAAAAAATAGTTCCAATAAAAATAGCGCTGAATGACGTGCTGTATGTAATTTGACTAAACAGGGGTGGAGGGTTGTTTTTCATTTTCTGCCGCCAATTTTTTATTTAATTATGTACGAAAATAACTTAATATTATTTTTATTATAACTATGAAAAATATTACAAATAAACTTTAATTGGAAATACTTTTCTTTAAATGTGAAACCGGCTCATTGTAAAAGAACAATAGTGTTTTGCAAGAATTAATAAATTTTGTTTAAATGAATTAAAATATTTTAATATATGCAATTGTTTCTCTACATCCTTTGTTCTTAAATATAGTTCCATCTTTGATTTCGCATTTCACCTTTGTTAGTAGGTAATTTTATGAAACTTTTAAAACATTGGGTTTTGCTATATATTGTCATAATAAAAAAATGTTTTTTTAATACTAGTGTTTTATAACAACAAATTTTTGATTGTCAAAGTAACATTTTTAAGCACTAGTGTTTAAAAATTATAGTTTAATACATAAAAGTGTCAATTAAATGCGTAAAAGTAACAGTTTAATGCGTAAAATGTTACTTGTAAGCACTAGTGCTTAAAAGTATTTCATTTAGTAACGATTAGATGAACCTGACATTTGCCTACTTTTTAATTTTGAAAAATTCGAAATGTTGATATTTGAGAATAAATTATCTGTTTTAAAACGCTATTATAAAAAATCTTGTATGTAATACATTGCGAAATGAGTGTTGTAGGCACTTGACGTGTTGTATCAGTCGCTTACACTCGTGCGTACAAATTTCACGTCGCGTGTCTAAAACACTATCATTTCGCAACTTATTAAATAAATAGCTATTTTAATAGTAGAATACTCGCTTATTAAAATATCTAATAATAACGATTCAATGATCGTTCAGTTTCTGGCCTAGTGATACAAATAACTATTGTACTGAATCATTTTTCTAGAACACCAGTTAGGAAAATAATATTTTTTTACGTCTGTTAAAATGTACACTTTTTTTTCATTAAAATGGATTTATAAAGTATGTCTTTTTTTAACACAATAAAAATGTGAAAAAGTGTACTTTTTTTAACGCAAATGCGTGAAATAATGAAACGTTATGGCACTTTTTTCACACTTTTGTTACAGATGTAAAAAAAAATTGTATGCAACTCGAGTAAGAAGTGTCTTATTACACTCATAGGATTTGACGAACACGCCCACGGCACGTTCGGTCAAATTTTCCTCTTCGTGAAATAAGACTATATTTTTACACTTGTTGCATAAATATTTTCTATTTTGCACCCAAAAGAGTTCGTTAATAGCTCATTCGAGTGCAGTTGTGCAGTAATAGACTATAGTACAATTTATTTTTGTAAGGTTGGTTAACAAAATATTTTGCCATATAAGTAGTTTTTATTTGTTTGAAAATGATTATAACTGGTAGTCCAACAATAACCTGGAATTGAACATTAATAAATGTAAATCTCTTTCTTTTACTAGAAAACATTCCACTATTTGCTTTGAATATAAACTAAATAACTCTATATTAGGCCGTTGTGAGGAAATTAAAGATCTAGGTGTAATTTTTGATAAAAAAAACTAAATTTTAACAAACATATAGATCATCTGCTTACAAATCATTGGGATTTATTATACGGAATACACGTCTTTTTACATCATTATCAGCTATTACAGTACTGTACTATGCATTTGTTCGAAGTAAATTGGAGTATTGTTCAATAATTTGGTCTCCTTTCTATAAGAAATTTTGTAATCTAATAGAGGCAATACAAAAGAAATTTTTAAAATATTTGCATTTCAAAACATTTAACATTTATCCTCCTTTCAATATGCCCTATGATACGTTAATAGATTTATTTAAATTTCAAAAACTTGATTGTCGCAGACAAAACTATCAAATTATTTTTCTTCATAAATTAATCCATAATATAATAGGCAGGCCTAATATTCTGCAATTTATTAATATTAAAGTACCAACCTTTTCTTCCAGAAATCAAACCTCATTCATTTCATTTCAGTCCCGCACTAATATATTGCTAAATTCCCCTATCAACGCAATGTTTGCTAGTTACACGAATATTCAGGACCATTGTGATATTTTTTATTGTAACTTTAAATATTTGCAAGCCTCATTACAGTTGTAATATATTCATGTTTACTTTTTCTTATCTTATATGTATTTGCATTATAGTATTTATTGTCTATAAATTTGTAACGTATAATTATAATTTTGTATTTATATTTATGCTCACTGTAACTTTTATTCAATTTCATGTTGTATTTTCTTTGTTCTTTAGTCCATAATTTGGGTTCGCCTGTTGGACAAAGTATTCAATAAATAAATAAATAAATAAATAAGAGTGCGACATTTAAATGTCCAAGTATTTTTTTTTTTAAATTAAGTATGCTGTGCTCAAAGAATGTAGGACGGGCGACGACGAGTCTGCCGACGTAATTTGACATGTTCGAACTTGTATGTCGAATATTAGGCCGAATATTCAGTTGGGCCACAGTGAAATTTGGTTAAGTTCGGTATTTGGTTGTTCAGCCAAAATTGTATTTTTATAAATAAACTATGTACTTAAATGAAAGTCGAAACAGAGAAAATATTATAAAACACTCGTTACAGAAAGCTATTCAAGCACTCGGTCGTTCGCCCACTCGTGTTCAAATTTCTAACTCGTAGAATAGGGGGACTGCAGTCTGGTCCCGATTTCATTTATCAATATTGCAGATTTAAATACAATTTTTTATGTGAAATAATTGCATAATTTTAACCTCCCGCTAACATAAGTAAGGAAGGTATGGGAATAGTGCTAAAAATTTAGTGAATAACCACGTTTTGATGTCCCCAGAATCCGATTTTAACATTTTAAAGCACCAGGAAGTTGACACTGATTTTTCAAGGATAATCTTTTTCTTGGCACATTCACCTCTGTGGGTGTGTTAATATTTCCGAAATTTAGTTTGTGTATGATATAATTTGTTAAATGTCAAATAAAGATTGTTGTGAATGAATGTAAAAATATTTGAACATAATGATTGCTTTATTTATACTGCGTGGTTAAATACCCAGCGGGAGGTTATGTGCTGGCCACATCAAATTTTTTTTCTAGACAATCCAGAAGTTTACTACTTCCAAAACAATTTGAATCCTGGATTTAGTTTCTACTGGAATCCTGGAGATATTTTTTTTTCATCCTACACATTGTTTTCAAATTTAGTGTTTCAGTGATTTGAGTTTAATTGTTACTGAGAACAATGTTATCAGCAGTAAGAAAAAACAATATTTCGATACAATTATTAATATTTCGAGCAAAATACATATACATACATACATTGCACTATCGAATACCAATATAGGCCCATAAACCATAACAAAAAATAATAAAATGTACACTTTATGCTTGAAGTACTATTCAATAAATAACGATTAAGATAAAAAAAAAACATTTATTTAATAATTACTTTGCGAGATATTTCAATTTATTTCCAGACCACAGATGACGTCACACTATTGGTATCTTTCTCACGCAGCCTACTACAGAAACTAGTGTGAGAAAAATAGCTATAGGTTTCTTTAAAAATCAAATGCAGCTATACAAAAAACAATTATGACTTCAAAATTAAACGAACTTTCATTTAAAAATATTGGTTTATGGACCCATTATTGAGAAAAAGACACATGGTTTCTAATTTTTAGGTACACTTCGCAATTCTTTCCTTCCACTTCTTAAAAGCTCCCAACCAATTTTGCTTTAGAAAGCTTTCAAATTAATTTCTGGAAGAATTAAAAACTGTAAAAGCTGTCATATTAATTTCTGGTGCTTTAGAAATTGCCAAAACTGTCGCTAATTATTGAGGGACTTGAATGGGGGATTCCACCATAATATCATCTAAAACTATGAATAAAATTAAGACTATTGATGAAAATCCGACAAAAAATTTCTATTAATAAGAGAGTCCCCCAAAGTTTGAAAAAATAGATGTGAAGTTATGAATATAAGTTTTTATGAACCTATATTCTTGAAATACCTATATGCTATTCTTTTATATATAAATTATATTTGCAAAAAATTTAAAAAAATATATATGTATCATCACGGCATATTACCCATTACTGGGTGTGCCAGTATCTACAATACATGTAGCATCGATAATGATGACGATATATTTTACCGTGCGGGCGTTTACCAGCGTCACCTCACGGGTACTCATTTCTGGCGTGGAGAGTGCACCACAGGGGTCACTTTTGTGCCATTTACAATTCGAAAAATATTTGGCGTCGGTCGGGATCGAACCCGGTACCCCAGGTTCGCGACCAGACACTCAGGCACATTATAACACTGTATAAGTCTACATACTTTATAAATGCAACCAGGGCCTTGAACCGAAATGTATTTATGGTTGTCACTCAGTTTCAGAGAAAGAGAGAATAAACGTCGGTTCAGGTTTAGTTTATCGGTTCAAGAAAATGAATATTATAACGGTTCATCGGTTTTGGGTGTGGGTTCGAATTTCGGTTCAAAGAGGAAAATGATTAGAAGCACAAAAAGTTAATGATATTAGTGGTTTTAAAATCATATTAATTTTTTTACGATTTTTAATCATATATTTAATAAAACTGAACCGAATCTGAATTTAAAACGGTCCAAATTCGGTTCAGGTTTATTGACCTTGACAAATAAAGGTTCGATTCAGATTCGGGTTAATTAAGGTTTTCGCTTAAAGTTCGGGTTCCGTTTCAGGTCCCTGATTGCAACTGTATTGAAATTATTAACTATAATGCAGGGGTCCCGTGGCCGCGTGCCTGAGTATCTGGTCGCGAACCTGGGGGAACTGGCTTCGATCCCGACAGACGCCAAATATTTTCAATTTTAAATGGCACAAAAGTGACCCCTGTGGTGCACTCTCCACGCCTGGTAAGCGCCCGCACGGTAAAATATATCGTCATCATTACCGATGTCTACATGTGTTGTAGATACTGGCACACCCAGAAATGGGTAATATGTCGTGATGATATATGTATTTATTTATTTATAATGCAGGAAATTTATATTCGAATAAAAACTGTTTGAGAATTGCAGTGCAGGGGTAGGGTCGTAGGGTTCTGCAACTCGTCCGGTATTAATTGGTACATACCGATATCACTATGGTTACATAGAAAATTACATTTTATTTGACAATGATAAAGTAAATATGCCAATCATCTTATAAAAAATAAGTTGCTATTGTGATAGTATCGTATGATATCAGACGAGTTACAAAATCCCATTGCATGGCTGTTGGCTACTTCTCCGTTATTTGAATTTCTCAACTTCCATTGGTAGTAAGATCCGCCTCCTAACATGCTATTTGTTATGCATTTATAAGCGGTCTTTCATATTCGAGACGAGCCGCTATAACAAAAAAAAAAAACCTTATTTCCGAAGTATTTCAATTAATATCATTTTATTTCATTATTAATATTTATTGTTGGAGTAACCATGATCGACTGGAGATTGATGTGGGAGAAATAAAGTATTCGGAACTGCAGTCTGTACGATATTTATTGATTTTAAACCTTAAACAAATATTTTCATCATTTTTTACTTTCCGTCACCTTCAGGTAAGGAGGTATTGTCCTTGGTCAAAAAATTCGGTGGTGAGTTTTTAATGAATAAGCACGTTTTAGGGTCCCTACAATACGAATATACCATTTTTAAGATGATGTCTGTATGTATGTGTGTGTGTGTGTGTGTGTGTCCGTGTGTGTGTGTGTATGTGGGTCCGTGTGTGACAAATTTTTCTCCGACGATAACTCCAATACTACAATTCTAAAAATTATAATTCTTTCATATTCCTCTTCTGTACAACCATATGAAGAGTTGATTAGATTTTGGTTACAATTGATCCACCGGAAGTACCCTTATTTGAAGTTTTTAACAGTTTTTCTTTAAAAAAACGCAAAAATATTATTTTTTGACTTTTTGTTATTATACATATTAAAGAAAATACTCCTCTCTATACGGTTTGATTATACATTTTCCTTCATATTCAATAGATGTAGATTTAAAGCGTTATAAAAAAATTAATTTTCAAAAATTAGTCAGCTTTGCTATTTATCATGTAAACAGCTGATAGGTATATTCAAAAAATTTTAATTGACAGATGTCAGTTGCAAGTGCAAAACCAAATAAAGAAAGTAAAGGATCTAAAATTGGTATGTCATAGTGTTCCTCGCAAATGACATGCAGAGAAAGGCCAAAAAGAAGATGAAAAGACTGTATCGCAGAATACTTGAGAAAAAAAGGACTGTCTGAAGAAGATGCGTTGGACAGGAATGAGTGGAAGAGAAGAGGAAACAGCGACCCCTAATAAAATAGGGGAAAGCTGAAGAAGAAATGAAGGAAGTGTCAAATGCATTTTACTTAGTGTGTGTTTATGTGATATTTTTATTGGATTTGTAGAACCTTTTCAAATGAACTTTTGGTATGGAATTTGTAAAAAATAGTATATGTTCGTGTTCGATTTTACATGATATTATATAGAATCTGTTCCAAGGACCTTTTGGTATGGGATTTGTACAAAATACATCGAATTGACGGGAGGTCTTGTGCTGGCCACAACAGATTTTCTGACTTGATTTAACCCTGAAGAGGATCATAGTAATGATCGAAACATAGGTTTAAAATCAATAAATCTCGTACAGACCGCAGTTCCGAATACTTTATTTCTCCCACATTAATATTTATTATTAAGCATATACTTTCGTATTTTTCTACTAAACTCTCTTAATTCGGTGGAGCTGAAATCGCCCATTGAAAATTAACTTAAAAACTGTCAAAGTTGTCAAATTATAAATCATGCCCTCTAGTTAATTCCATATTTTCACTCACAACGATACTTTAAAAAGTTAATAATTTTGTTCAAATTAATTTAACTTTATACCGTAATTTCAAATGACAAATAAATAAAATGATAGTGCAAATTTTGTTTTCCACAGTATACCTGATTTTCTTAATCTCAATAATTCAAATGTTTCTAACAACAATATACAACAAAATGTTTGTCATAAACCTTATACTACATAAATAAATTAATCAGGAACTTAATTTCTTTTTTTTTCTTCTTGGTAACCTTAAAGAAATTTGCATTATTTATTTTAGTTTTTATATTTGCCACGTACGTTGTTAATATGTAATACTCGCACTGTTTTCACCATCAGTTGTTATTTACCGTCAGTCGAGCGAAGATCAAAATGACCTCAAGTGTGCTTTGTTGTTTCTTTTTATTTTTACTTGTAAATGAAAGTTTTTCGGCAGTGTATTACATCAAAAACACAGAAGATAAAGGTGAGTTATAAATAATGTATTATTTTTTTATAGCAGATTTTAAAGTGTGCTTTTGTCTACTCAAAATAGTGGATCAAGTATGTAGCACTTTAACTGCACGGGGAGGTAAAATACTTTAATTTTTATTTAAATTCAAGTAAATATGTACTTTGACGGATTGTTAATAACCATTCAATTTTGCAATTAACGTTCAAAAAGATCAATTCCTGGAGTAGAGCCACATTTTATACTAATTTTTTAAATTGTGCTTAAACAATAATTTAATTTATAATTAATATTTTTTCTCTTTTTTTAAATCTGCTATAAAAAAATAGGATTTTCTATGACGATAAAATTTAATTATCAGTTCGCGAAAAATAAGTCACTAGTGATGAATCGCTCGAGAAATAATACTTTCGCTTGTCGGTATAATAGAATTTTATCGTCATGTAAAAAATAATTATTATTTGTAATAATAACATTTTATATATTTTTAGAACATCCAGGGTTGTGTCATTTGAAAGATTCTAAAACTGGAGAATCTTTATTATTGTTAAAACCTGGAGAAATTAAGAAACATCCAAAAGAATGTACTGATGTGCAGTGTGAAAAAGATTTTGTCATTTCTATAAGTGGGTGCGTAAATAAAAATCACAATTTTTCACCAAATATTATTATTATTATTTTAAGCAAACATTTCATGGGTTCAATACTTTTTTTTACAAAAATTAGATAATTCAAATACTGTAAATATGAGTTGCATACATTTCTACTTTTAAGGATGCCAAACATTTTGATAAAACTGTTTTCACAAAAAGTATATTGGTCACAATTTATTACATTTTAAAGTTTGGGCGTTTCTACAAAAACGCTCTACATTAAAATGGGGGATTACACCATTTTTTTTTTTTATATAATTTCATCTGAAAATATTAGGAAAACTAAGACTATTGATGAAAATTCCTATTAATAAGCGAGTTATGGTCTCCCGAATTTTGAAAAGATTGACGTGACGTCACATTTATGTGTTTTTATATCAAACTGTTTTCATCATGGACCTAAATGTTCTTGAAATATATGCTATTTTAAGTTATATTTACATAAAAATAAATGAATATTATAACACTGTATAAGTCTACATACTTTATAATTACAGGTGTATTTAAATTATTAAGTTTAATGCAAGAAATTTATGTTAAAATAAAAACTGTTTGGAAACTGTAGTACAGGAATGTTAGCCCCTCCTTTCGAATTTGAATTTCTTAACTTCCATTCGTAGTAATCTCCACCTCCTAATACGCTATTTGTAATGCATGTATAGGCGGTTTCTCGGTCGCCAATCAAAATATTTTCATATTAGTGTCGAAGCGCTATAACAAAAAACCCTTTATTTCCGAAATATCTCAATTATACCATTTCATTTTTTTATTAATATTCGTTATTCAGCATATACATTCGTAATTTTTTACTATTTTCCTTTAATTCGATTGAGCCATAATCCCCCATCTAATTATTATGTAATTGTTCATCAATGTTTATTTTTCTATATTTTAACATCCAGTAAATAATGTTCTAATATTTAAACATGATCCTGAGATAAATTAAGTAACAGATATCTATAAAAGTAAGGAAGCTAGAAAGTTGCCCCTTGATTATCTCAAATTTAAAAAAATGGTTTAAGTTTGCTTCTGCTAAGAGCTCTATATTTGTAATTGTAAATTATATTCATAGGATAATTTTATTGACGGAAAATAATATTTGTTATAAATGGGTATGAAATTTCTTTGTAAGTAGTCCAAGTCCAAGGGCGTTTAATCGTTTTATGCCGAAACCACAGAATAAACATCTATACAGAAGCGACAGTCAGAGAGAGAAACGAATATTAGAGAGAGAAAGAGTATGCCAACAAATTTAAAGGGCTAATCGGATAAAATCGGATTATTTCGGCATATCTTCCGTATCTTACTATTCTTTGTTCTTTTCATTATCTCGACGAAAATATTTTCTGTTAGGGGTCAATAAGAAAAGTATATTGAGAAACACAAATTGATTTCTAATACGAACAAACATGTTATTTTTTCAACAAACGATAGGGAAAATTATTATTATAAAGAAAATCATTATATTTCACATATTCTGGAGGAGCGGTTGTCTCAGCTTGTCACGCCCATGTATTTTAGGGTTATGGCTAATTCAAGCAAACCAAACATGTCTTCTCACTTTTGACATATGTCATTTTGTGAACTGTTTGTGAATTTTAGAAGTGGTGTTAATTTCTAACAAAATGGAAAAAAACGAAGAAGATAGAATCGGGAGGACTTGTTTGTTCATATAAAAACTGTATAAGTAAATGGAGAAAGTGAAATGTAAGTTTTTTTCGTTTCCGAAAGATACAGAAATGTAAATAATGCAAAACGACTTCCATATCATGCAAAATGTATATTCATTTAACAAATAAGTGTAAAATGTGGCTCAAGGCCTGAGGAAGAGAAGATTTGATGGAGAAGGATATTTGGGACATATTCATCGAGTCTGACGTTTGTGTTTCCCACATCAAAGATATAGAAAATTCTGCATTGTATTGAATTTGTAAAATTCACGTATTTGTTTAATAAAAATATAATTATCTGTTTATTTTATCTGATTTCTTTTTAATTCGTTAATAAAATTAAAATTTTAGTACTTTTGTGTTCTAATTTTTCTTTTAACATTTAAAACAATTTAAATTTCGGGCGTAAATTTGCCAACAAATTTAAAGTTCAAGGTCATAAATATCAAATCGCAACAACAATGGTGTAGACCAGGAGTGTCGCTTCTGTATGAATGTCTATTCTGTGCCGAAACTTTAAACTACAACATCTAGTACCCAATACATATTTAGAATAAAATCATAAAGGTTTTTCATTTCTAGTTCCATTAGAACCAATCTTACAATATCAGATTAAAGTTTTAAGTGCCAGTTAAGCAAACAAAACTAAAACGAAATGAACTGTCAATAATAGGATTTAATATCGCTTTTATTTCTGGAAGTTAAAATATTTAATTGATAATTGTACAATTGGCTTTGGCCATAAGTTAAATGACGGTTGACAATAATAATTGTGTCTATACGAAGAGTTTTTGGATGAATGCTTCATTTATTGACTATGTTGAAATAAATGAAGCATTCATCCAAAAACTCTTCGTATACAATTTTTTTTTATTTGCTTCCAAAAATTGAATCAAATAATTGTGGTTAAGTATTTTGTTCACCAAACTACTATCTTTCAATATTTTCTAGATCATAATCCCTTTGCAAGATACTTATAATCTTGCCTAATAAATAAAGTGTATGATTTAAGTTTTTTTTTTTTAGATGTGGGATAGCCGTAGCATCAGATGACTGTACTTTTGTAAAAGGGAGAGATGATGACCCCTACCCAGAATGTTGTGGTGGTTTCGAATGTAAAGGAAAAGGAAAATAAAATTAAATAATCATATTAGTAAAGTTGGTCCAAAAAGAAAAACCTAACTTGGAGTAGGCTATGGACAAAGAAACGTATGTCAATTAATAGTTATTTAAATATGAAGTATGTTAATAAGGGTGATTAATGATTGTTGAGTTCATTAATTGCCAATTAACACACGTGTTAATATTTTTCCATTGATCGTATCTTACAGATTTGGAAAAAATAATTTTATTCCATGACAAAAAAAATTTAGGTTAGTAACGTTTGACACATAAGTTTTGACAATTGTTCAGCAATATTATGCGATATGTATGGTTACCAACTAAAATCGTTATTAACAAAAAAAAATCATCCATTAAATGTCAATTTGACGAGATATTAAATATTAAAAATGTTATCTAAAGTAATCAAAGCATTTCATCTAGAATCTTATTTAAGAAATGGAAATAAAATAGAAAACGACGAATGGCAATATTCTTTAAATGAATTTCAGGAAAATTATATTTCAAGATCAATTTTGACAACATGACTTTTGATTTGAATAATAATCACACGTACGTTTCTCTGTTCATATAGTCTACTCCGAGTTAGGTTTTTTAACACACCAGCGGGCCTATTTTGTTACTTAGTGGTTAATTTTTAACAATTGATTAAAAAAATTAACCAATCAAGTATGTTGATATTGAACAAAAAATTGGATTTTTAGTTGTCAAATCAATATCTACTGGATTATTTTTTAACCAGTTATTAAAAATTAACCACTATATTATAGAATATGCCTTTAAAAATTAAAATAAATGTTGTTCTTTGCTATGCCATCGAAATGTGATTAAAATTAATATTAGAAATGTATTGGTGTTGGATTGATATGTAAAGTACAAAAATAAATACATATTTTTTTGTTCCTATAGCTACTTGTTTACTTTCAAATCCGTATAACGGTTTATCCATAAATAAATACATTATCTTTGAATATTATTAAGAACATAAATATGACTGGTGGTAAATGTCATTTGCGATAGAGTATATTATCATCGGTAGACAGCGGCATCTGAGTACAGAACAATATTTTATTTGGAAAATGTGCTCATTTTGTTACATAACTAACAATGCTATTAAGAAAACCATTCTTTTCTTAAATAAAATCAATTTAGAATGTGTATAATTAAATATGAATAATACATGTTTACATATTTATATAACATATCTCAAAAGCTACATGTTATTCTCACAATTTTAGAAAAAAAATCTGCTTCTATATAATTTAAAAATCTTTATACAAACATCATACTTATAATTAGATATTTATTTTGTAATTTGTTATAATTTAATAATTAAACAAATAACAATAGATATTATTAAAGTTTCGTATAATTTTTTTCTGCCCGCTCTGTACTGTATGCAAAACATATTAATATTTATTTTTTTGATAAACTTTACACGTAATTAAAATACTGTAACTTTTTATGTATTGGAAATAGAAATTTTGCGTGAAAATTTTCGTGCAATAATTTATTTATAATTTCAAATGTAATCTGACGCCAAAACAGTGCATCGATCGACTTCATTTGTCTTTTGAAGAAGAAGCACCATCTAATAGGAAGGTTTATAATTGGTTTGCAAAATTGCAGGGTGGACGCATCCATTTCTGTAGTTGCTTTATTAAGGTTAATGTAGTGCGTGAAATGGTTGAGCGAGATCGGTATGTGGCATACCGTGGATACTTTGGGCATTGACATGAAAACTATACATACGATTATGCATATTCATCTGAACGTACCAAAGCTTTGCAGTCGTTGGATAATGATACCACACAATGTGACTGAAACCCGGTACCATGTACGAGTGATCTAAAGTGGAAAAATTGTTTCTAAAACAAATACATACATACATACATACATAAAATCACGCGTTTCCCACTTAATGGGTTAGCAAAAACTCGAAAATAATAAGAAAAGGGATGAAAGCAAGAGCTCCACAGAATCACTTAACTCTTTAAAAACATTCTTCTTCCGCCTTGCCCAAAATCATCATAACATTCATTCAAGAACATATTATTGTGACCGATTTTCGGTAGCGAATAACCGCATCCGGACCACAATAATAGTTACGCAACAATCATCTTTCGCAACACATTCCTATCCATGCATACTTCTTTCACCACAGCCACATTCATAAACGTATTCATATATAATAACATATTAAAGTGACCGATTTTCGGTAGCGAATAACCGCATCCGGACCACAATAATAGTTACACAAAAATCATCTTTCGCTACACACTCCTGTACAAACAGTAAAGCCATTGTAAAATTCTTTACGCAGTAGCGTAGCAAGGGGGGGGGGGCGGAGGGGGCGGTCCGCCCCGGGCGGCACTTTTTTGGGGGCGGCACTTTTAATTTATAACTTATAAGTAAAATAAAATTTATACAGTAATATTTCTTTTCATACTCTAATAATTCAAAATCATATAAATAATACAATTGAAATGTATACACACGGGTTGGGCAGGTAAACGCAAATTAAAAAAAAGTTAACTCTTGCCATCTTACGGTGAGATGCAAAACTAAAATAGATATACTGATAGGCGGTAAAGGTGGATTTATAAGCTTTGTAATTGCTGCTTATATCTGTACCTTGGTGCTTAAAGGACCAATGTCCAAAATATCCGAATTTGAGTTATATACACCAATGAATTCTAGAAAAAATCCGAACATATGAATCCAAATATTACATTGTTATTTAATTAGTAACCATAATTAAAATAACACCCCAATACTTCTAAAAATTATTGCACGTACGAGAATTTTAAATAATTCTAAAAATGAATTTACGGTTTCCCAAAAATTAACAAAACGGACAATCTTGCTATATTATCTATAGAACTGCAAATTAAATTAGTGATGAAACAAACTTTAACAATTTTATTGACAATTTTGCAAACAAAATACAAGAAAATAAAATTATAGGATGTTGAAAAATTAGTTTTTTTTTAAATTTTTGTTGTTATTTATTTCCCTATACCTCATTTCATTTTGACTTTTTTTTAGTATTTTTGGTGTATTAAGAGGGGCGGCAAATCCAGGAACCGCCCCGGGCGTAAAAATTTCTAGCTACGCCACTGTCTTTACGTCTTGTTTTACATCGTTTGCAGCACCCCTCGTAGTTATTATTGTTATGTTTATTATTATAAATTGTATTTATTAAGTAGTTTAATATTATAATTTATAGTAGTGTAATATAAATTCAATAAACACTTATGGCATGGCCGGTTGCACCAATGTAACTTCAATAGTAAACTTGGCTTAAATTGACAATATAGCATCGAAATGAACGGTCAAATGAATTAAAATATATTACTGTCAAAATTTCATTCCACACTTTTTTGTTTAAACCTAGCTTTAAAATTAAGCCTTGTTGACATAACATAAATATTTAAATAAATTTTATTAAATTAATATCATCGACTTCATTGTGATGTCCAACTTCAGTCGGATTTCAAACATGAAATTTTCTCACCGAAACGTCCAGTTCACTAACATTATGACTTGTACCAACTACGTTACCATCATTTGAAACCAACGGTTGCCACATGATTATTTTTTTTTAAATAATATGAACTTTACTATTAAAGAAGTTGTATCAAAACTAAGTTTTTGTTGTAATGTATTTTATATGGGGTATAAGTTAAGTATGAAATAGTAGGGGAAAATTATTTAATCCGGGTTAGTTCATTTAATTTGGAAACTTTACCAGTTTCTTAAATGTATCGAAATTATAATGTCGTTAGTATAATTGACAGTCGAAACTGGCTACTTTAATCCAGGGTAATTTAAGTTCGAACCATAGTAATACACCAGTTATAATTTATTGTATTGTGACAAACCGAAGGCAATTTGCGGTACACCGCACTAAACTGTTCCTTTCAATTTTTGTAGTACACGGGTATTTAAGCTCTTTATTGTGATCCTTTTGATTTGGATGAGACAGTATAATCAGGGTCCTGTCGGTATTTCATAATTATTACGGTTACTATGTTTAGTAAAGGAAGTATTGCATGCCGTATCTAAAAATATTTGCAGGAAAAATAACGAAATAAATTCTCAACCCTAATTTACAAACTGTCACTTAAATTTCTGATATTTTCCTTTACTCCCCATATCTGAAATTCCTATCGTTCGCTAACATTGTCGATTGGGTAGGTCGCTCGGTAACCTTTCTCGTTATGACGTCATCTGATGAATTATTAATGTGAATTCTCCTCAACACGCTCAACCTCAAGGAGCAATTGGATCACCAACAGAAGCGAAAAGCGACCTTGCGATGTTTAGACTTTGCTTTTTAGATTTTGTTTTGTTTGCGCACTTGTTTATTTTGTTGTTTATTTTGCACTTGGGGATTGAATGGGTTAACTGCAATGTTTATACTGCATGTACGGAATTTTAATTTTGTAGATAAAAAGGTGAAATGTTTCACTTTTTGTCCGAGATAAAGTTTTGTTAATGTAAGCTAAATGGCTTGAAGCTTGAATGATATATTGTATGGAACGAAGTTAGAGATATTTTAAAGTGTTTGTAAGTGTACTATTGGGGAATATTAGTATCAGATCATTTCTATAAATACATGAAAATAAAACGTACTTATCGTTTTTGCTAACATGGTAATGATAAATATCGTCTACTAATTATTAATGTACATATTATTCAAAGATATTTATAACATGAATGTTATACTATAATTTAAGTGTAATGATAAAATTGGTCTGCCTAATGATCATATCATTATGTTATCATTAAAAATATCGCTTCGTGATGTTATTTTTGAATGTAAACAACAATTAATTAATGTTTTTTTACAATTTTTTTAAATATAGTGACACAAGTTAGTGCGCTAATATGATATTTCATATTGCAACTAGGTCAATACGAAAAAACAAAAACAATATTGTAGCTTAGAGCAAATTTGTTTAGAACGAATATTGATATTACAATGCTATAAATTTGAAATATGAACATCATTTGACTAAAAGCTGGGATTACGGTGGCACGGAATGTAACGTAACGTTACGAAAAGTAACGGAAACGGTACGTGACAAATATTATTTTTTGTATGTTGACATCAAAAAATTCGACACGATTAAAAATACACAATGTTACGTATTTAATACGTATCAAAGTGGTTGAAGAAAAAATGGGAAATGAGTCGATTTTCTGATATGTAAAATTTTAAAGAAATTTCGCTCTTCAGATAAAATTATACAGGGTGTTAATACTAAGTCGTTACACCCGAAAATGGTAGTTAAAACTCATTAAAACAAACAACTTTTCTTAGTTCAAATTTTTGATTTGGTGCCCCGGTTCGGAGTTATTGGAGTTTTTTTGTTTTTCGAAAGATCATCATAACTCCATTATTTTAAAGACAATTGAAAAAAAATTTTTCTTTCAAATTTACCGTTGGGCTCTTTAAAACATTTGGCATTTACAATTATTTTTTATTTTTTCCAATGACAAAATTGCGATTGATCAAAAATTCCAATACATGATTATTTGATAACCACTCCATCGATTTTCGAAAGTAAAACATTTATAAGATCTTTAAACTATCTACTACAATATTTGTCATGAACATTTTTTGCAATCTATCCAAAAAAAAGTATTTATTCATTTACTTGACTGAATACATGATATGAAAGAGAATTTCATGTTGAATTCAAATTTTCATAGCGCGTTATCATATATTTAAAAAAATTCTACTTTGCACACTTGTTACATAAATAACTATTTTGTACGATCAGTTTTTTATTGTTTACCGATATGGTTTCCAATGCAGTAGGCTTTATTAACAAATCACTGATCAGGGGGCGGCGGGCGGAGGCGGTAACTAAATAAAAACTTCGATGTAAGTTTTCAAGTCTTTTTTTTATGCATCGATCGTGCAAAATACGTAATAAGCATTGAAGTCAGTAAATGCTCTTCTACTGGTATCGGACATAGGTATTGGACACCTCGACTTCGTCTCGATCTCCAAAATCATCCTTAACTATTAGAAAGAACTCACTGTCCTTAATATATAAATAACTATAAAACTTATCGATAATTTACTTCAATAGAATATTTTAAATTGACTAATGCCCGTATTCACCACCATCAAATAAATTTTCGAATAGCTTATTCATTGAATAAGAGGAAAATATCGCATCAAAATATGACAGCTAGATTAAATACCTTCATTTGTTTTATGGTATCGTTGCGACATTTTTCTCTTCAATGAATAAGCTATTTGAAGATTTATTTGATGGTAAATACGGGCATAAGTAACTTTTCTCGGATAAGTATTAATAGCCGTGGCCGCGTGCCCGAGTGTCTGGTCGCGAACCTGGGGGAACCGGGTTCGATCCCGACCGGCACCAAAAATTTCCAATTTTAAATGGCACAAAAGTGACCCCTGTGGTGCACTCTCCACACCAGCTATGAGTGCCCGTGAGGTGACGCCTGGTAAGCGCCCACACGGTAAAATATATCGTCATCATTACCGATGTCTACATGTGTAGATAATGGCACACCCAGAAATGGGTAATATGCCGTGATGATATATTTATTTATTTATTTTCCATTTTATTATTTTAATGTTATTTATTACTTTTCCAGTACCTAATTATCAAATAAATTTATATTTTTGTATGGTATTGTAAGTTTCTATCACATATATTAAAAAAGAGTCAAAAAAACAACTTACCAAAAAATTAATCCATCAATGTCATTTATTAAGCCCCCTATAACAAAAAGAAACATTAGTAAAAAATGCTATGAAAAGAAAACATATGCATTATATTAAAAATTAAAACCTTTTACTACTTTTGAAAAATGTTCTTAATACGTAACACAAAATATGAATTAAAATTTTTAATGATAAATTCCAAAGCTATGACCACAAATTTTCCCTTCTTTCCTTTCATTTTTCCTAGAACTTTGCTAATGTCTTACACGGAATTCTATAGCTTTTAAATTATTTTGTGTAAAGTTGGGAAATATTTTCTCTGTGACAGTTTAGCATGGTTTTGTCCTAGTGGGCTGACTCAACGTGGGAACGACGAACAGACTACTATTTGTTGTGCAAGCTCAACACACCGAGAATAAATGCATTTGTCGAAAACAGTGGGCGATGAAACTTGCAAGGGTCGACATGGGTTTACCTGCAAATTATCTGCTTAATGTGTTGCTTTTTGACTCTGACTTTAAATTATGTCAGGGGGGCGAGGAGGAATGAGAAGAATTTCAAACTGGAAAGGATAAATGATGTCATATAGAAAATATTTTTAGATGAAAACTAATTTGCATGTACAAATTTATTATATTATTGTTTGTAAGAAAGAATGATAGAATACATAAGAGCTTTCCGTTTTTAACAGATAATTTGTTAATAAAACTATATAGACTTAGACTACAGTTGTATTTGCTTATAATGACCATGAAGGCTATTCGTTAAAACGGCGAAGAAGAAAGATTAAAATAATCATTTATTCACGCATTTTAATTTACAATTGTAATAAAATAAATACCATAAAACCATTAAAAAAAATCTGTTGTGGCCAGCACAAGACCTCTCGCCATTTCCATTTTATGTTATACAGATAATGGAACAGTGCGTTTTTTCGTGTATGTGAAAAGATACAGAAAAAAGTGATTAGGATATTTTGTAAGGGATAGAGGGGGACACATTTTAGCATAAACTTTATTGTCATAAATCCAGTGGTACTCAAACTATAGGGCAATATTATATTTTTTTAAATAGCATTATATATATTTTACTAACTCATTAAATAGGGAATTTTGTACTGAATTCAACGATGTAATAATATCATACCCTTACATTGCGAAAAATTTGATAAAAATTAATTCAAAGTTAATATTTCATTACTACTTTATTTAAGTAATGTGAGCAAACATTCAATAAATAAAAGAAAATAAAATTTATTTTAGTTTTATTACATTCAAGTAAGCTACGATTTTGGCAATAAATTCAACTTTTAAAATATTTTTTTTTGTTTTATTGATTTTATTTATTTATTTATTTACTATTAATCTTGAATGTTTGCTCAGATTACTTAGATACAGTAGAAATGATATACTAACTTCGAATTAATTTTTATAATTTTTTTCGCAATGTAAGGGTATGATATTATTATATCGTTGAATTCAGAACAAAATTCTCTATTTAATGAGTTAATAAAATATATATAATGCCATTTAAAAAAATATAATATTGCCCTATAGTTTGAGTACCACTGGATTTATGACAATAAAGTTTATGCTAAAATGTGTCCCCCTCTATCCCTTACAAAATATCCTAATAATTTTTTCTGTATCTTTTCACATACACGAATAAACAGCACTGTTCCACTATCTTGATACACCCTGTATAAGTATTGTATTGCACTTCGCAATCGAACCGTCGTTTTGTAACAAAAAAATTACAGAACTTTAGCCAAATATTGTTTTTTATTGTATTTATCATGTCTTCTTCACACATACAATTCTAATTATATCTATTTTTCATTGTATGAGGAAGTTCTTAAATGTCAGATATTCTTCCAATTCATTAGCAAGATTGGCGGTATTTCTTATGGATATATATATTCTAAATATTTAATTAATAAAACAATAAGAAAGATTAAATGTACTTCCCAGAAAAACTTTCAGAATGTTACTAACACTGTTCATTTTTGACACTGACATTTATCATTTTAAACTATGTTATAAACATTTGAATTTGTCAACTGGCTTCCTTAGTGCCTTGGCCTCTGCGATTAGATTATTCTATATATTACAGTGCCTTTATCTCTAAATCTATACAAGATATAATAAATTTTCTTAAATGTATCAGATGTAGAATTTTATGTTCTTCAATAATAGTAACAGAAATTTTCAAAAAATAATATTCAGAAGATTTTTTTAAAAGAAACTATTACTTCCGGTTGTCCAATTGTTACCAAAATCTAATCAGCTCTTCCCAGGATTGTCAAATTGAGGAAATTGAAATTAAATATTTTTTAAATCTTATATTATTTGAGAAACCGTGGTTCCAACATCCACACACACATACACACACACACACATACACACACATACATACATACACACATACATACACACATACACACACACACACACACACACACACACACACACACACACACACACACACACACACACACACACACACACACACACACACACATACACACACGGCCATCATCGTAAAAATGTTATAATCGGATTATAGGGACCTTAAAACGTGCTTATCCACTAAAAACTGGATATGGGAATTTTAGCACGATTCCAATACCTCTCTTAGCGAGAGGTAAAAATGATTATGAAACTGTACATACTATAGCAGTTTCGTAATAATAATTTATCATTTATTTAAACAAAAAAATATCGTTAAATATGAAATTTAAATACTCTATTTCAACATAGGAAAATGTCAAGTACAAATAAAAAACAAACGATACGAAACATATTAGGCAATACATTGCAATTTGCTATGGGATATTAGTAGACGTTTTGAGACAGAAAATGCAATTTATAGAACAGCAATTCTTCAAGGATTATAACTCTTTAAACAAGGACAGAAGTAAAGCGTACATCGTATGTTGTTACTCAGAAACTGGTGCCATTTAGTCTACGCTCTCTTTCCTTTAACAATTTATGTGTTAGTACTTATGTGATACTATAAAGCAGACTTTAAAACAGCGAATAAGATTTACATTAGAGATTAGAGATTAACGGGAACTTTAATAAATAATAAATATATCATCACGCAATTTTCTACTTTTAATATGGATGCTCTTGTTATAGACATATCTGAAAGAGGCTGAATCCTGTTTTACATTGTACAGTTTTTGCTAAATTCTATAATATTTTTTTGGTAGAAAGTTTACTAGGATATGTATAAAATAAACACAAAAATTGGTTTTTCTACTCCCGTGCGTGAAGTGAGTACTTCACGTATCAATTTTTATGTGTGAAGTTTGATTTTTTGCACCAGTGCGTGAAGTAACATTTCACGCACCGTTCATTATTTTAAATATTACAAACTGAATTGTATTTTAATAAAACAAAGCTGTTAAACACACGGAACGTTGGTAACCATGGTTACACAAGTCGATAATACAGAGGCTTTACGTTAAAAAAATGACAATTTGAAGAAAAAATATATTTTATTGCAAGGTCGAAGAAAAAGTATAGTATGTAACACGTGTGTGAAGCCTATTTTACATTCGGGTGGTTTGCAACACTCGCCTTTGGCTCGTGTCGCAATCTCCACCCTCATGTAAAAATTTCAGCTTCACACACTTGCCACATAATATACTATTATACAGGTCTACAAGCACTCGTTAAATTGGTTCAAAATTTCGTAACAAAGCACCAACTAATATATTTTGAATATGTAACGATAACGATGTTATACATAATATAAGGTATGAAACAGCGCAATATTTAAAAAAATTTAAAAATCAGTAAAAATGGCTTACCAAAGATTTTGAAAAAAAAAATTGCAGTATAGAAGTGTTAAAATTAATATAAAAGTCGGTGGTCCAAGAAAACTAGTGCTAGAATTGACAAAAACCATTCGGCGTCTATTCGTAAGTGATCCTACTTTATCATCAAGTGAACGTTCTGCAAAATATTTATTTTTACCCATCTTAACATCAACTTACTAAATAAATGACAAAATACAACTGAAAGTAAGACAAAATCATATTTTCAATGTTTCCATACTTTTGTCCACCGAAAAAACGAGTATATGTTATTTTACTTAAATCGTACAGTCAATCAAAAGATTTCTTGTGAATATATTCTTCGATATATTGACTTTAGAAAATACGATTCAAATTTGCGAGAACTATAAACATATTTTAAAAAAATGAAATATTTAAAAGTTTCCATACTTTTGTCCACCACTGTATGTCCATCCAGTGCAAAATATCACAACAAACTACTAGCTTTTTAACTTGTTTCATTATAAACACGATAGCACTGATCATAGTGTAGAATGAAATATCCTTGAAAATATTACTATAATAGTATAAGATTTTTAAAAATTACAATATTTAACACTGGACAATTTATACCATATTTTATAATTTAAAATTTGCAAAATTTCTACAAAAATATTTACAGAGTTACTTTCCGTCACCTTTAGTCCAGTCATTTGGTAGAAAAATAAGGGTTTATTCCACAAAAGGTCGGGTATTTTTCATTTTTGGATATATTGTATATTTAGGGGTCCTAATAAAAAATGCAAGTTTTCCCCCTCGGGGGCCTTCGGGAAGCACCGCCAACTTGAGAAAAAAGGCGCAAAAAAGCGGTTTTTTCTAAATATGTCTTCACTGATTTGCATTAGGCAAAAATAGTTATTATCTAATTTATTGACTATAAAATTCCCTACAACTTTTATCTAAAACATTTTATTCTATAATTAATAGATAGTGAGCTACAGTGCTTCAAACAGAGCAAATTTCTTGAAAATTACATGAATGCTTCATTTAAATTATATTTTATTATATTTTTTTTACGTTTTTTTACCAATTACTTTTTGACAATTATTAATTATTATTATTTAACTAATATATATAAATATTAATTATTGTTTATAGTTTTTTTTTCATTTTAAAGATTTTTTACAGTCCAGCAAATTTATGATTTTACCTTAAAGTAATTACAACAAAAGCTTTTTAACGGAATCCAGTCCCAGAAAAGTGCGCTGAATACCATATCAATATTTTCCCGAACTCGGAGCATGGGAACCTCCCGCCAATTTGGGCAATGGCGGCATATTCAGGTTTATGGCCATTTGCTTAAAACAATTATGAAAATATTTAAATTATTCAAAAAAACAAACAATATTACGTACTTGACACTTAGTCTAATAGATTTCACTATTTACAACAGTTTACATTCGACGTGGCATCGAAAGAAGTAAGTTATCGATAACTGTTTTATAAAAATTGTTAACGTTTTCCTGCAATTTTTTAGTTTTTCATCCACCACTCTGATCTTGTTAAAGATACGATGATGCGGTTTTAAAATTTGAATTCAGCATAAAATTCTCTTTCGTATCGTGTATTACACTATTTTTGCCGATGAACGATTGGCGAGTTACTGCCAGCTAAAACTCATATGAAATTCCTCTAAAATTTTAAACATCTGAAAATCGGCTCTTTTTTCATTTTCTTATTCAAAATTTCAACAGGCTTATAGATAACCAATATTAAGTATTTAATAGGTGTCAAAGTGGTTGATGAAAAATTAAGAAAAGAGCCGATTTTCAGATGTTTAAAATTTTAGAAGAATTTCATGTGAGTTTTAGTTGTTAGTAACACGCCAATTGTTCATCGGCAATAATCGTGTAATACATGATATTATAGAGAATTTCATGCTGAATTCAAATTTTAAAACCGCGTCATCATATCTTTAACAAGATCAGAGTGGTGGATGAAAAACTAAAAAAATTCAGGAAAACGTTAACAATTTCTGTAAAACAGTTATCGATAACTTACTTCTTTCTATGCCACGTCGAATGTAAACTGTTGTAAATAGTGAAACCTATTAGACTAAGTATCAAGTACGTAATATTGTTTGTTTTTTTGAATAATTTAAATATTTTCATAATTGTTTTAAGCAAATGGCCATAAACCTGAATATGCCGCCATTGTCCAAATTGGCGGGAGGTTCCCATGTTCCGATTTCGGGAAAATATTAATATGTTATTCAGCGCACTTTTCTGGGACTGGATTCCGTTAAAAAGCTTTTGTTATAATTACTTTAAGGTAAAATCATAAATATGCTGGACTATAAAAAATCTTTAGAATTAAAAAAAACTATAAACAATAATTAATATTTATATATATTAGTTAAATAATAATAATTAATGATTGTCAAAAAGTAATTTGTAAAAAAAACGTAAAAAAAATATAATAAAATATAATTTAAATGAAGAATTCATGTAATTTTCAAGAAATTTGCTCTGTTTGTAGGACTGTAGCTCACTATCTATTAATTATAGAAAAAAATGTTTTAGATAAAAGTTGTAGAGAATTTTATAGTCAACAAATTAGATAATAACTATTTTTGCCTAATGCAAATCAGTGAAGAGATATTTAGAAAAAACCGCTTTTTTGCGCCTTTTCTCTCAAGTTGGCGGTGCTTCCCGAAGGCCCCCGAGGGGGAAAACTTGCATTTTTTGTTGAGACCTCTAAATATATAACATATCCAAAAATCAAAAATACCCGACCTTTTGCAGGGTAAATCTACCTAATGACTGGACTATTTAGGTAAGGAAGGTATTGCCTTTGGTCAAAAAATTCGGTGGTAAGTTTTTAATGAATAAGCACGTTTTAGGATCCCTCGGATACGATTTTACTAGTTTTACGATGATGTCTGTATGTGTGTCTGTGTGTACGGCTCGTTTGGTCACACTTTCCTATTCATGAAATAAAACACTTTTTACTCGAGTTGCATACAATTTTTTTACGCCTGTAATAAAAGTGTGAAAAAAGTGTTGCATAACGTTTCGTTATTTCGCGTTTAAAAAGTGCAGTTTTTTCACACTTTTATTGTGTTAAAAAAGACATACTTTGTAAATACATTTTAATGGAAAAAAGTGTACTTTTTTAACAGACGTAAAAAATAACTATTATTTATTTATACTACACGAAAATTTATTATTTATAATACGTAACATACATTGATAAATCAATCTGTACCATCATTAGAAAATTTTAATTAGTGATGGAACGAATATCCGGCTATGATACCGACTCCGGCCGATCCGGCCCCTTGGCCGGAATTCCGGTTCCGGCCGGATCAAATAGAACATTCGGCCGAATCATGTTATTAAATATTATCTATATTTGGATATTATTTATTCATTTTATTTTATTATATGTATGTAACAAAAACATATTTATTATATTAATTAAGATAAATCATAAAGAAACACAAAAAACTTTTGTTTCGTCGCTAATATTTATTTTTAAGTATTGCCATACTTTGCTATTTTTTGTACACATTTTGAAATAATACGAAGTAATCTTTATCAGCCCGATTCACAAAAAAGTTTAAGCTAATCCTAATTTTTGGATTAGCGAATTCAACTCTAATTTTAACAATTTATTTCGAAAATATAGTCTAATATTCCTAGTATGTACCTTTTTTGATAATATTATGAAAATTAAATTTTAAAGACCGGAATAGAATAGAACTCACTAATCCAAAAATGAGGATTAGCTTAAACTTTTTTGTGAATCGGGCTGTATATGCACAAGTCTCAACGTGAATTGTTTATTCTATTGTTATGTTTACTTATTACCTACCACGTTTCATTGGGGGTAGATGCCGAACAAGCTACGATTTTTACCGAAAAATTACGAACGATCCGGCCGCCGGAATTCCGGTGATCCGGCTAAATAAAAGGCCGGAATTCCGGGATCCGGTAATCCGGCCAAAGGTCGATCCGTTCCATCACTAATTTTAATACTTATGAAAAGCAAATGAATAACAGTAAATACATTTTTCCTGTTATATTTTCCTGGAATACGTCCCTGTGTAATGCAGTTTGCACGCGTCAAATGGTAGCAATCCATCGGCAATGTCAACCATAAGAAACGTGACTCTGAGCAAATTCCATTCATCCGGTACTGAGTATTCAAAGCAACCAGAACACCGCTCTCAAGTAGCCAGCGCTGGACACGAGTGATTCCCAAACAGTGGGACCATATACGTTTTACTAAATAATGAAGAATATTTAAATGTAACTGGTTCTTCTACTATATCTCTAACATATCTATAGTTCGAAAACCAGTCTGCCTATTACATACTTGCATAAGGATATTCAAGGGATGTAATCCACCTAGCCATTAAAGCAAACAAATGAAAGTACAATAATATTTTATATATTTGACAAATCTCGGCTCCACCGAAAATAAGTACCTGCAACCTGCACGAAATTTTCATTGCAATATATGACATTACATATTTCCCATACACGTGAATCATCTTCTTTGAAATAATTTGGTCTATTGCCCCTTTTATCATGAATTTCACGTTACTTCATATGATTAATTTTCTTATACTTAAACCTCTGAGGAACTGCAAAACTCTGTAAACGGACAAATGAGACACAGAAAAAAAAATGCAACTTTTACTAGTTATGATTAATTAAGTGTAGTTATTTAGGTATTTATTTATTTACATAAGAAAGAAACCAACAGTATACAAACATACCAATTACAGGTTCCTATGATTTAATTTACATACATATTTCACAGTGCATTGCTTAGAAAGAAGTTGTAACAGAAAAACTTATGATAATACATTAACTATCTCTTTTTTGAACATATTTAATGAAATATGAAAAATGTCTATATGCGTAAATGTCGAATTGTAGGTTGACATTATTCGATTTATCGGAGAATTATCACAATTGTTAGTATTATTTTTATCTAATACAAAAAGATTAGTTGATCTAGTTTTTGTGTGTGTAGAGAATTTTAATAATGAAACAAGTGAGGATGCCTGTATTACGTTATTAATTAATTTATACAAAAAAATCAGGTCATTTTGAGTTCGTCTGTTTTCCAAAGTAAGCATATCGAAATGTAATAAAAAAGAATAATTATTTATATTAAGCTTAAATTTGTATTTTAACATTTTGAAAATTTTTTTCTGTATAAATTCAATATGGTCTATATTTTTACAGTAATACGGGTTCCAAACTGTGGATCCATATTCTAATCTAGATCGAACTAAAGAATTATAAAGATATTAAGGGCAGTAAGTGCTTCTTACCAGTTGAGGATGATTTTGGAGAATAAGACGAAGTCGAGATCTCCAATACATCCGATACCGGTAGAACAGTACTTGAATGCAATGCTTATTACGCTTTTGCACGATCAAAACACAAAATTAAAAAAAATAGATTTGAAAATGATTTTGACATCAAAAATTTTTGGTTGTTATTTTTCAAGTAAGCTTTGATCCTTCTTTTTTTTCAATTACCGCTTCTGCCCCTCACCGGTAAGTGATTTACATCGCTTACCGATTAATAATTTGTAAATAAAACCAACTGTCTTGGAAACCCTATCAGTAAACATTAAAAAACCCGATCATGCAAAAAAAAATTATTATAATCTCCCCTTATATGGACAATAAAATGGTATACGTTATTCATTGTATAGATGTCTCATTTTTTAAGGTATTTCGAGAAACCTTTCGAGAAGAAAAAATTGTCACTACTGAAACTGTATAGTCTTCATTTGTTTCTTATCGACAGACCAAAACACGTTTTTCTTTAATTTCCAAAATATCAACTAAATTATCAAAATAATATAAACTTTTACAGCCCAATTCTCAAAAAAGTTTAAGCTAACTAATCCTCATTTTTTGATTAACAAATTCTATTTTATTTCGATATTTAAAATTTAATCTTCAAAATATTAGCAAAAAAGGTAGAAACAAGGAATAGATTAGACTATATTTTAAGATATAAACTGTGAAAATGAGGTGATGCAAAAAAATTAATTGTACCTTTTTTCTGTTTAAATCGAAAAAGGATAGTCTAATTCATTGATCAGTATGATTAAATTATTTTTTATTTATATTTTTTGTTGTATAAAATCGTTTTAAAGTATGATATTTTTAAAAAGTTGCAAAAAACGAGTCATGTTTTGTCGTCACAACGTTACGTACCAAGTTCAGACTCATTTCAAACAGACATTTTATATGGACACATAATTTCTAAAAGAAAAATATATATAAACTATAAATTGAGGATTACATATCTGAATATGCTCTAATATATTAATATAATATCGTCCTATTTATTTTTATAAATATAATTTTCATTTGGCGTGAAATTATCTACGTTACATCAGATGTTTCTTTCACTTTTGAATCTTTGAATTAGACGGTAGAAGGTTATAAACGCATGTGAGACATTGAATATATTGCAGAATATTATCTTATTCTTTATTTTGGCACGAAACAACGTTTCATCGACATACTTTCATAAATTTTAGGTTATCTTTAAATGTCACTTTGACGTTTAAGACAATGTGAAAATCAAAATGGTCGTGCCTGTCACTCTGTGACCAATTACAATTTTTTCATGATTAAAGATCGATTTGAGGAAAAATAAAAAATACGGGTCTATTATTTTTCACTACTCTATCGATTAAAATTATAAAAAAAAGTCGTGCATGACCTCATTTAGAGTAAAAATTGCTACTTTTAATATGAGGATTTGCTAAAATTCTTTCGAGAATCGAGCTGTTAGGGTTAATTTTTGAGTTATTTTCTCCCCAGAAGCAAAATATGTTACTTCTGTCACTATATTCTATGGTAAAAAAATAATTATCGCTCGTTGTAGGTAGTAGACAGCTTGACTAAAAGTCCTAAAAATTCCCTCATAATTGAAATGCCATCAACATATCACGCCTCTTCTCTTCAAACCAGTATGGTAGGGATACTATCTATCTCCTCATTGAAAAAAAATCTCAATACGGTACTGTCCCACGCACCAACAGCAAGTGTTGCGAGCAGGCAAGCGTTGTCAGTGATGGACTACCGTGAAAAACAGTTGAGCACAGTGTTGTTCTCTTGTTCACAGCACAACCGGATATGAATTTTGTGCTTCATTTGTTCCCAGTTTGAAAATGTGCGCCAGATATGTGACATTGTTATAAAAAAGTGAAGTTTTGGTGAATGAAAAGTGGTAATAAAAAAGTGAAAATTTTGTTATGAAATAGTGAATATTAAAGAGTGGGTGATGTGTATTTTCAAATAGAAAAACACATGATGGAAATAACTTTGTGGATACAAAAAAAATAAAATTCGCGCTCAAATATTTTAATAATGTAATTTCGTGTAACAAAAATGTGTTTATATAGTATGTAATTTTATGTTTACACATATGTACGTGTGTTTGTTATATTTAAAATATTTAAAGAGCATAACAAAGTCAATATATAACAATGACGTCAAAAAGTAATATCTGCCCTACGCAAATGAATGTCTACTTGATAACTACAACAAATTTATAAAATTATTCATCTACAATCTGACGCACAATAGCTGATAAGAAATCCATTAAAATACATGGGATTTTAAACGAAATCTGCGCTTGAAAAACTTTTTTGGACGAACATTTTACAGGCAAAAAAATATTTTAGTTGCGGGGTTTTTACGAAAACCTTATATCCAAAAATTCATATTTTTAGGAAACAAAATACTTATTTCAAAACTATTCCTTGAATGACTGCAGAATTTTTTGTCCATGTGTATATTAACCAAAAAACAAGATGTTCAGTTTGAAATTATATTTATGGATTCATGATTTATTAAAAAACATCGGGACTTATCTGGTTTTTGTAGAAAATGAAGAAGGAAAAAATGTTCAAAAAATAAATATTACGAAAATATCTTCACATACAGATAGACACAGAATAACGTCACACGCAAGAGAGAGATAGAACATCTCGATACAAACAAACCCCCTCCCGTTGTCTTTATACAGTGAATGGCAGATGACAGCTTTGTTTGTATTATCGTAACGTAGCAACCATTACTTCTAAGCAGTACCGCTAGATGCGCTATATGCAAATTGCACCCGTATACCGTGTACAGTAAAATTTTTGAATGAAGTCCGATCAAGGCCATCTGCGAATTGCATCTAAGAATTAAGATTTTATGCTGTCAAATTTAGTAGTGTCGTTACATAGTTTTTATGAGGTACACAAGATATTATGCACCCTCATAAAAACTAAGTAAAAGACACTACTAAATTTGACAGCACAAAATCTTAATTCATAGATACAATTCGTAGATAGCTTTGATCGGACTTCTTTCAAAAATTTTACTGTAGGTGTGTCTATTTGATTCTAGTAGAATTACAAACTTACACCCTCATTTTTTTCGTGCTTTGTTTAATTTTTGACAAAACATTGTTGGTCATAGTGTGACGCGACCAGAATCGAACTATGTATATGACGCCATAAACCGAAATCTTCATCTTCAATAAATAAATGGTCTTCAATTGTTGTGGGAAAGCCCTCTCATATGTACATTTATACGTATAATCCTGTACTTTAACTTATTGTTTCTATTTAATTACATACAATTAGATTTTAATGATAAGTGAATCGCTAATTTCACAAATCTATTAACTAGACTAAACAAAAAGTAGAGAAAATTGATAATAGTATATTAATTATTATGTAACAAGTTTTCTAGGCTCTTTTTGACACTGCCTAACGGAGCGAGTGTATAAAAAACGAATGTCCAAAGAGTTTATAAAAGGTCTCATACTGTACTTTCTCGAAACACAACACTTGATTATTCCACAGATTTTATTTATTATGTAACGATCGTTTCGTCCTTTCGGACATCATCAGACAATAATATTACATTTGTCGGCAATATTAAGATTAAACCTATTGGAGAATTTAGAAATTAGGAAAGCCGTTAATTCTAAGAAAAACATTGTCAACGAACAATTAGATGTAAGCAACTCACCCCTACTCAACATGTTTGGAACATATAAATACCTGTCTTCTTAATGTAATATTATTGTCTGATGATGTCCGAAAGGACGAAACGATCGTTACATAATAAATAAAATCTGTGGAATAATCAAGTGTTGTGTTTCAATAATTATATTCTAAAATGTTCCATCAAGTACCGACTACAAAAACCCTAACAGTTTTTAACTGTACTTTTTCTATTACTGCAAGTGCAAACTTTTAATCGCACAAAAGTAATCCCTGTGGTGCACTCTCCACACCAGCTATGAGTGCCCGTGAGGTGACGCCTGGTAAGCGCCCACACGGTAAAATATATCGTCATCATTACCCACGTCTACATGTGTTGTAGATACTGGCACACCCAGTAATAGGTAATATGCCGTGATGATATATTTATTTATTATTTATTTGCAATTTAAGACAGCAGAAATAGACTTTTAGATTAAAAAACAAATGTCTATAGAAAATGAGTCACATGCTACGTCGGCAAATTAAGAAATTTTTAAGTTTGTTATTTTCATTAAATGCTGTTAGCTCCAGCAAATACCTTCAGCCCGTGCTTAATGCATCACACAGTGTCCAATATAATCGAAGCCATAGCTTTTCAAGTTGTTAAGCCACATTTTAACAATGGTAATAGAAAAAATATATTTTTCGCCCATACAAGACCAGTAAACCAATATAACTCTTATGGTTATGGTACACTCTCTGCAATGACATAACGACATTGAATGTCCTTGAAATGACGTCAGACCGTGCTGACATATTCATTTATTTATATTTATTTATCATTACGGGAAAGTAGGTATTGTTTGTAAAATATCTAATAAATTATTTATGTGGATCTACTGATTAAAATAATATGAATTTAGCAATAAATTATAAAAAATTCCAGTCTTCCTTGAATTTGAAATACTGGAAAGTGTGGCCAATTTATTACCAAATCAGAATGGCATTGAAGCCACATTCATTCAATAGTTGAACGGAAAACAGGAACATTTATTACAACTATAAATTAATGGAACAATTAAATAGTGAAAGTCATATCCACCTATACATGTTTCATAAATATTAAAAAAAAAAAATAGAAACTGTATCAATAAGTCGATAACATTGTTGTTAATAATAAAATAAAACATTTATTATTCAGCAATAAAACACTATAAAATTTATTCTTTAGTTTGACGTTCTGATAAAAAATGACTCATTTTTTATAAATATTGAAAAGAACAGTAATAAAAATTGTGAATGCATATATACAGGGTTAGTTAAAAGTATGGAAACGGCGATTTATTGTCGTTAATATTCATTTTAGGAAATTATGTTCAGTACAAAAGTTTTTTAAGAAATTTTGATCTACATTTGAGAATACTTGAATTTTTTTTTCTTCAATTGTTTTTGAGTTATGCTTGTCCGCGTAATTTTTTTAAATGGGAACATTTTAATTTTATTCTACCATTCGATAGAGCATTTTTTTCTCTTTACAACAGTATTTTTGTTTTTGTTTTTTTCAATTTAATTTAATAACATTTTTACAAGGAAAAACACCGGTTCAAGTTTTTACGAATATCTAAGATAGACAAAATTATTTCCAATAAAGTTGTGGGTCACATTCTTATCATTAAAAACAAATTAATAGCTAAGTAAATTACATCGCTCGAGTTTGTTTATCGCTTCGCTTTTGTCTATTTTAGATGTACCTACTATTCGTAAATACTTGAACCGGTGTTTTTCCTTGTAAAAATGTTATTAAAATAAATTGAAAAAAACAAAAATACTGTTGTAAAGAGAAAAAAAAGCTCTATCGAATGGTAGAATAAAATTAACATGTTCCCATTTAAAAAAAATACGCGGACAAACATAACTCAAAAACAATTGAAGAAAAAAAAATTCAAGTATTGTCAAATGTAGATCAAAATTTCTCAAAAAACTTTTGTATTGAACATAATTTCCTAAAATGAATATTAACGACAATAAATCGCCGTCTCCATACTTTTAATTAATCCTGTATATGTACATTTAAAGAGAAAAATATTGACCGTTAGCATAGCCAGTTGCACCGCTTATAGTTAAATATTTATAAAATACTAGTATCGAAACGAAATGTCAAATAAGTTATTAAATATTACTGTCAAAATTTCGATGTGCGCTTTTTTGTTAACTTGTATTGCGGGTGCAACTGGCCATAAGGGTGATTTGCGAGCAGTTCACTAACATTGTTTTTTCTCTGTCATTCGTTGAGAGATTGTTTTAAAGAAATATAAATAAATAAATATATCATCACGGCATATTACCCATTTCTGGGTGTGCCAGTATCTACAATACATGTAGACATCGGTAATGATGACGATATATAAAAATAAGAATGGGCTATTTGCGTGGTACTGAAAATCAGATTTCTATCACTATATACGTAATGTTATGTTGAAAAAATTTAAAAATATAAATTTTATTTTAAATAATTATTTGTTTTTTATTAAATTAAGAAAGAAAATTTTCTGTGACGTCATTATATTAAACTTGTGAAGGAAACCATGTTTAAAAATGTAACGTATAGATGGCATGGCGTGCGAGAAAGTTTTAATTTGAATTTGACATTAGTTCTTTTTTTGTCTCTGGTCTCTCAAATACATTAATTACTTCACAAATAAACACATAGTAGTTACATGTAATTTAAAATATCGGTACCAACAAGACAAACTAAAATACTAACCTCCAAACGTCAAACAGGAGATCTACATTACCCGCACAATGGCTATGGCTTTAGGGCTATTCATTTGTGCGGCGTAATTCTACGTCATGCATGGCGGTAATTCAAATAATCAAATTTCATTATTTTTTTTCTGGTTAATTAATAAAAATTTTATGAAAAGAAAAAATATGGGTAGCAAGTTTTTACCTTCTCTTCAAAAATATTAAATAAAAAAAGGTACGCAAGTAACCCATTATAGAAAAATTAATTGGTCACATCTTTCATTTGAAGTATTTTTCTCCAAAATAATCGATAAACGATTGATAGAGAAAAAATGTTGCTAGTCTACTGCTCACTAATCACTCTTAATTAGTTTGTTAATAATAACGGTCCAAATTTTGTTAAAAATAATATGCATTGTTTCATCTTTTTTTGTGTTATAAAAATTAGAATGCTTACTACCAATTTTCGGAACTTTTTTGCAGATAACTTGAAATCGCTTGGTGACATATTTATAGTTATTTTCGGGGTTATTAAACTTAGGTACAATATTTTTCCGTTGATCGTATTTTATTAAATTGGAGAAAATTAGTTTTATTCCATGGCAACAAGTTTTAGATTAGTACCGTTACTAACCTTCCAGAAACATAAATAAATTGTAAATTAAATTTTATTATTAGTACCTACATTATTTTTAATTCACAGTGTGATTACAGAAATAATAAATATTTTAAATATTGTTGGTCGCTAAGACTGGACGCGTGTACTGAAGGTAGGATTGCCAACTTTTCAAAATTACAGAAAAGGACATTTTTTCTGTAATCTTTTTCTGAATTATACGTAGGATTTAAAATATATGAGAAAAAATGCGCGATTTTTTTTAATTTTCAAGGTCAAACGTGTTTTAATGCAAAGTTAGAATATAGAGCTTTATACAATAAAGCAAATTTAACAAATTCTTAAAAAATTATAATCAATATTTTATAACTAAAACAAGTAAAACACAATAACATATCTAACCTTAATATGTTAGCAGCCAATATCTTATTTTACATTTCAATTTTTTAAACTGACAAAGAAATTTTTTAGCGTTAATAAACTATAATAAAATATAAACGAATAATATCTGATCCGGATAGTCTATCGATGAGCATGAGAGTAAAAAATTGAAAAGTCAACACTAGTTAACCACAGATATTTTTAACTCTGAAGACTGTAAACTAAATGTTAGTAGATAAATTAGTACCAATACATCAATAATTCAAAAATTCTATCGTTATTACATAAAATGTGAAATAATTATTTCATTTTCATATTTATAATAATAAGAAAAATATTATTAGTAACAAAATTTACTATAAAAGGACAAATCGCGCCCTTTCCTGGTTTAAAAAAGGACAAGGACAAAATATGCTCAAAAAAGGACAGTCCTTTCCAAAAAAGGTCAGTTGGCAACCCTAACTGAAGGGTTCATAAAATCATTCATTAATAGAAAATCATGTAATAATAAGGGTCATTATTATACGATTTTATGTACTCATATTATCAACAAAATATATATTTTTAAAAATTTTCTAACTACGTCCCTGTCGCCTTATTAAATCTAGCCGTAGGCCGTAATTTTTGTATTATAAGTAAGCCGAAACATACCAGTATATTTATTTATTAATGTGTATGCACGCCTTTGAATAAGTAGTTTACATATGGCATTTTAATTGATAAATAGCATTTAATGATGTCATCATTCGGAGAAATACATAGAATTTATTTGCGTTTTGCAAAATTGCTTACGATGATAATTTCTCATACTATGTGAATATAAATAAATATTTAGCTCTTTACTCACAACGCAAATTTGTAAAGGGCAATAAAATCATAAATGAATAATATTTATAAATGCAGCGGATACGTAGTAAATCATTTTAAAAGGAAAATTTAATTATTCATTTTACATCTATATTTCACGGAAAAGAAAATAAAAATTCCACATGAGTTTTACAAAAATAATAAACAAACATTTATTTACCGGATGTCCACAGAAAGTGGGGCACCCTATTAACTTTATTTATAAAGATATCAAACTGAAAATTTATACGGGGTGTAATAGAAATAAGTACATTAAATTTAACCGGTGATAGAACTCGGCAAGGGTAGAGTAGGAACAAAATTTCTTAGTAACGTTTTCGAAATCGCAATTAATTTTTTTGAAAAAAATTATCGCCAGTTTCGAGGCATATACTGGTGAAACAGAAAAGTGACATGACTGAACTCGCCGAGAGCAACAATATTTCTTAGCAACATTTTTTTGAATACTCATTTTTTTTAGTATTTTTAAGCAGGTAATGATTTTTTTATATAAAGCTAACATACGAGTATGTGGTATCATTTTTATGTATAAATGAAAAATATCTCATTTCCCGTTTAACCAGAAGTGGTATCAACTTTCTTATTTTAAATGGAACACCCTGTATATTTTTATAGTTTCTATATTCTACGTTAAATTCTGAATACAATGATGTTCCATAAGTCATATTTTGCTGCAAAAAAATAATATAAAATATTCAAATTAGAACAACAAAACATATTATTATTATTATTATTATTATTATTATTATAAAATAAATATATCATCACGGCATATTACCCATTTCTGGGTGTGCCAGTATCTACAACACATGTAGACATCGGTAATAATGTATTATTATTATTATTATTATTATTATTATTATTATTATTATTATTATTATTATTATTATTTTGGCCTCTACCTTCCGCCTTGGGCCTTCAAATTTGTAAAACCGATACTGTTTACTTAAAACAATTAAATCGTATAACTTAGAAACTAACAGCTTCTGTATTTGTTGAAATTGTTTATTTATACAACAATTAAAATGCGTAACTATAAGTTATACGATTCAATTATTTTAAATGAAGGCACATTCAACTTGTTTTCATTTGAAATTTTTTGTATTATTTTTTGCAGCAAAATTTAACATGTGGCACATTATTGTATTCAGAATGAAAAAATATATAAAATAAGAATGTTATTGCCACTTCCGGTTAAATCAGAAGCGATGTATTTACCATTTACACAAAAAATGATATCTTTATAAATAAAAACGTTAATAGGGGGGCCCCGTCACGCAGTACCTATATACAGGATAATTAACAAGAAAAATCTTTTATATTATTGACGCGTTGTCAATTTTCTTCTTTTTGTTAGTTTTATTACGTTTTATATTTGTTATTGGGATATGTAAATAAGAATGCGAACCTGGTGGCGAAATTTTACCTCTCGCTAAGAGAGGTATTGGATTCATGCTAAAATTCGCATAAGCAGATTTTAGTGAATAAGCATGATTAAAGGTTCCTAGAATTCGATTATAACATTTTTAAAATGATGTCTGTGTGTGTGTGTGTGTGTGTGTGTGTGTGTATATATATGGATGTGTGTATGTATGTGTGGCTGGATGTTGGAGGGACGATTCCTCAAAAACTATAAGACTTAAAAAATATTTAACTGCAGTTTCCTCAAGCTGATATTCCTGGGAAGAGCTGAAAAGATTTTGGTAAAAATTGGATAACCGGAAGTAGTAGTTTCTTAGAAAAATTTTTCTAATATAATTTTCTAGAAATTTTTGTTATTACAAATATGGAAGAACAAAATTCTCCATCTAATACACTTAAAATTTTTATTATATCTTGTATAGATTTAGAGATAAAGACACCATAATATATAGAATATTCTAATCGCAGAGGCTAAGGCACTAAAGAAACCACTTGACAAATTCAAATGTTTATAACATAGTTTGTAAATGACATATGTCAGTGTCAAAAATCAACAGTTTTAGTGACATTCTGATAGGTTTTTCTGGGAAGTATATTTAATCTTTCTTATTATTTTATTAATGAAATATATCATATATCTATCAGAAATACCGCCAATCTGGTTAATGAATTGGAAGAATCTCTGACAAATAGGAACTTCCTCACACAATGAAAAATAGATATAATTAGAATTATATGTGTGCAGAAGACATGTTAAATATAATAAAAAACAATATTTGGGTAAAGTTCTGTAATTTTTTGTTATAAATCGACGGTTCGATAGAGAAGTACAATACAATACTTATATAGCCTTATATGGAAATGGTGAGAGGTCTTGTGCTGGCCACAACAGATTTTTTAAATAGTCATGCACATTTTAATCGTGGAAAACATTTAAAAAAATCTGTTGTGGCCAGCACAAGACCTTCCGTCAATTCCATGTATTTTGTACAAATCCCATACCAAAAGGTCCTTGGAACAGATTCTATATACTATCATGTAAAATCGAACACGAACACATACTATTTTTTACAAATTTCATACCAAAAGTTCATTTGAAAAGGTTCTATAAATCCAATAAAATTATAACATAAACTACACTAAGTAATGTCCTTCCATCTTCTCTTTGGCCTTTCTCTGCGTGTCACTTGCGAGCAACACTATGACATACCAATTTTAGATCCCATACTTTTTTCCATATTTGTTTTTGCACTTGCAACTGACATCTGTCAATTAAATTCTTTTGAATAATTATGTCAGCTGTTTCCATGATAAATAAGAAAGCTGACTAATTTTTGAAAATTAATTTCTTTGTAATGCTTTAACTCTACATCTATTGAATATGAAGGAAAATGAATAATCAAACCATATAGAGAAGAGTATTTTCTTTAATAAATATAATAAGAAAATGTCAAAAAATAATATTTAACTGCATTTTTTTAAGAAAAACTGTTAAAAACTTCAAATAAGGGTACTTCCGGTTGACCAGTTATAACCAAAATCTAATCAGCTCTTCATATGGTTGTAAAGAAGAGGAATATGAAAGAATCATAATTTTTAGAATTGTAGTTTTGGAGTTATCGTCGGAGAAAAATTTGTCACACACACACACAGACACACACACAGACACACACACAGACACACACACAGACACACACACGGACACACATACACACATACAGACATCATCTTAAAAATAGTACATTCGTATTGTAGGGACCCTAAAACGTGCTTATACATTAAAAACTCACCACCGAATTTTTTGACCAAAAACAATACCTTCCTTTTGACGGAAGGTAAAAACTAATATTTACAGTTGATTAATCTACAATAATCTAATATTTATTGTAAAACTGGGCCTAAGAAAAAACTAAACGTAACTAAAGTATTTAAAATGAAAATTAATAATTAATCTATTGCTACAACTAATAAAACAGGAAACAAGGAAATATACTCTACTTAAAATAATAATAAACACTGAAAGAAAAATCAAAATATAAGAAGAATAAAAAAACTATTGACAGCAATGGTACGCTTATGGAGGATAAACAATATGGCTCCCTTGTCGAAGGTTTGACGTTTGACGTTGGTGCACTGCGCCATTTCTACGAAGTGAAATATCCCAATAGCTTCAGAAAATATTTAAAAAATTATTAATTACCCCATTGTATAGTATTCTCCGCTTATTAAAATTGTAATTCCTGTTTACAGAATTAGTATCACAGAATTCTTATTCTACTTATCGTGTGTCGTATTGTGTAACTTGACCCTATTTACCACAAATAACCTTATCACCAGCAAATATCCTACACACGGTAAAATACTATACTTGCTGACATTTCTTATTCTCCATAGAAAACTCACACACTCACACAGATGCTCTGTATTGTTCTGTGCGTGCGTGAGTTTTATGTAAATACAAGCATATGTTATCACTAACGCATACATAAGGTCATTGAGATAACTCTACCTCTGTAGTCAAATTTAGAGAGGGACTGGATCAGTGATGAAATTTGTGTGCTGTGAAAATTGTGTAAAATTTGGAAATTTATAAAATATTTGTGCTAATTTCGATAATGAAATCGTGATATAAATATTGTGAAATAGTATATTTTAGTAATCATAAAATAAAAAGGTTATATAAATAATATACATTTTTTTCTAAAATTTTAAAAACGAGTAAGGATATTTTACATGATACTTCGGCTGTGTCCGATGTCGCATTTTGACATTTTGGATTTACCAAGGTCTTCTTCACATAAATACAACTCCGAATGACACGCTAGTGATATCCACTGGTTTGTATGGCAACACTTCAGAACAACAAAAATGAATTATACTATTCGATTTAATTTGATGCTTGAGAGTAATGTTAATATTGTATTTCATAAAATATTATATAAAAAAATATAATTTTAATTTATATAAGGATTTTTTTATCTAACTTTGTTTCTGCTCAAAAATAGGACAAGAAATCATTATGGTAGAAACATTATATAAGATTTGTGAAAAAGTTGTTTAAATTCTTTGATAAACAAAGTGTTAAATACTCGTAGGTCTGTAATTTTTATAACAAACTTACACTAGAAGGGACTCTTTTTTAACTACTTATGTTAATTAATGTTGAAAGTTATAAGAATGTAAAGGTTTTTTATAAGTTTGACACGAAAAAAGTTAAACATTTCGCCTTAACATAAAAATCAACATTAGGAATGCCGGATGCACCCAATTTCGAGCTTTGGCCCGGCCCGGCCCGAAGCCCGGCCCGATTTCGAGTCAATTTTCGAGCCGGGCTAGCTAATTTTTTTGTCGAGTCGATCTTCGAATCGTGCCGGTAATTTTTATTTTCGGGCCGAGTCGATCCAAACCTCAAAGCCCGGCCCGGCCCGGCTCGAATGCATCTCTAATTTATAACAACGAATATGATTTGTTTAATGAGTGCGCGTCAACTTCAAGGCGCAAAACCCTAAAATCTAATTCCTAAAATCCTAAATAATCACTAGATTTAGGGCATATAAATTTAGGATTTAGATATTAGGATGATAAAAGAAAAATGCAACATCGGACACAGCCATACTTACTAGACAACATTTTGAACAAAAAATTACTCAACATTTCAGATAAAATTTATTGGTAGACAACAAAGTTTCCACTATTATTATAAACAGTTATTTAACTGTCATTTGAAATTAACTCGTGAAAGTTATGTTATTTAGAAAAAAATAATCAGTTTCTTAAAGCATAGATGTGAGTGAAAATATAGAATTAACCACAGGGAATTTTCGAATCCTGATTTACAATTTGACAATTTTGATAGTCCATTTGAAATTAATTTCCTACACTGGTAGTATACAGTCTGTTTCAAAGAAAAAATGAGTAAAAAAGCTTAATCAACATAGGTCTGATCTTCAACTGTTTCCGATATAAATAAAAAATCGAAGAAAACGTGACAATGATAGTGATCTACCAAAATTTTGTCTGTCAGTAAATAGACCATAAAAAATCAATATAATTTTTAAAATTGTATATACAATTATTTGAGTTTTTTTTTAACAAAAGCACATCTAAGATGACCTCTGAAAGGTAAATAAAAAGTCTTATTTAATTGAAGTCGTAACTCTTATAGTTTTCAAGATACCACAGGTAAACCCCATAAGAACTCATTTTTCAGTGCCCCATATCACGGAAACTATTGAAGATCGGACCCATGTTGATTAAGATTTTTTATTCAATTTGGTCAGTACTATATGCCCTTAAATTTTTTTACACTTTCTTTGAAATAGCCTGTATACTTTTAATCAGGGGTGACCATGGTAATAAGTTAATTAGGGTGACTAAAATTTTGAGTAAATACTATCAGTTACAGTTTTTAAGTCCCCTAGAAATTAGTTACAGTTAGTCATATTTGGCAATTTTTAAGTTCCCAGTAATTAATTTAACAGCTTTGGCAGTTTTTAAGTCACCAGAAATTAATTAGAGAGGTTTCACAGTTTTTAAAGTGTCGTTATGAATGAAAATATGGAATTAACCAAAGAGCACTTCGCGGGTCTATAATAACAAGGTTGTAATTGCAATTTTTTTGTAAAATGACATCCTTGTATAGCTAGGTTCTATCTACTTTGTTCTATTTCTTTGCTGTCCTTTTTTCGAGTTTAGAGTTTAGAAACAAAGTTCTATCTGCCAAAAATTAAATCAAACGTGTAGTGACGAAGTTCTATCTGCAACAAAATACAGATAGTAGTTTAAAAGAAGTATTTCCTACGAAAGCTTAGAGGGGCCACAGAAAAATATAATTTATTCTCGAAATTTCAACGTTTTTCTTGAAATTCCACCTTTTCAAAAAGTTGAAATTTCAACTTTTTTCTTGAAATTTCAACTTTTTTCTTGAAATTTCAACTTTCAAACTTGAAATTTCAACTTTTTCAAATTATGTGTTACCAGTTAGGTTAGGTTGCGGTTTGTATTTTTTTACTAAAAAAAAAATACAAACTGCAACGTAACCTAACTGGCAACTCAATTTCAGAAAGTTGAAATTTCAAGTTTAGAAGTTGAAATTTCAAGTTTTAAAAAGGTGAAATTTCAAGTATAAAAGGTGAAATTTCAAGTATAAAAGGTGAAATTTCAAGTTTTAAAAAAATTGCGTATGGCCCTTTTACGCTTTCGTAATTTCCCGAGCCAAAGAAGCTAAAAAGAGATTCTGAAATTAGCGCCGAGAAGCGGAATGCTTTGAAAACAATGATGGTCAAATATACTAAAACAATTTATTTTAAAATTAAATTAGTTTTTTTCAATAGAGAAATTTTCGAATCATGATTTATAATTTGACAACTTTGACCGTTCCTCAGTGGGTACTCTAACGGCTTTGACGTTTTTGTCATCAGAAATTAATATGACAGCTTTGACAGTTTTTAAGTTTCGCAGAAATTAGTTTGAAAATATTTCAAGAGAAGATTAGTTGGGAAATTTTAAGAAGTGAAAGGAAAGAATGGTAAAGTGTATTTTTGTTGAAGGCAACTTTGAACATATTTAAAATAAAATAAAAAAAAAAAATAACAGTGCAACTTAATAATTCTAGCCTGCAAAATATTGATAAAATATAAATTCTGTTTGTATGTGAATAAAATTTTATATTATCCACATGAAACTATTAAATGTCCTATAAAACTAATTTATTTATCGTAAAACCCTTATCTTGCAAAAAGCTCTAGGAAAATAGTTTAAATTGCTAAACATTTGTCTGAAGCAATAAAAATAAACAAGTCAAACTATATAAATTACAGCAAAGTAGCTATAAAAAATCAGGTAACAAATTACATTTTGCAACAAAACAACAAACAAAGATAATAGTTTAAAATAAAGAGTGCCTCATTTCAAGGTTTTCGTGTATAATTTTCCCACTGATGTAAGAATGGCATCACCTGCTTAAAATAGATCAAGCATAAATCAGGAAAATAAAGACACCGTCTTTTATCTTTTGACTTTGCTTGAATTCCTAATTAAGCCACCCATGACAAAAACAAAGTAAACAACCATGGCGAGACAAAATTTCCGTTACTTTGAAAATTTTGAAATATAGAAACACGAATCAAGCAATTAAAAATAACAGGATATGTTCTTACAATTTTAATTATAAGTTATACATATGTAAAATTATACATATTATTTTAATGATAAATATACAGGTATGTAGGTTGTTATTTATTTACATGCGGAGTCATTTGTTTGGGCGGACATGTTACAAAAGTACATACCTGTCGTACATGTTTTCATAAAAATATAGTCACGTAGGTTCGTCATATTTTGAATATGAATTTATAATACATTCCTTATGTGTTTTCAATATTTTGGTCACATTTTAATAGTATAAGCATTAATTAAATAATATACAGAAAAAATGAGAAATTAATTTTAGATCTGTAATAGTTATTTATGCAACAAGAGTAAAAAGTATAGTCTTGTTTCACAAATAGGAAAGTTTGACCTCCATGAGTGAAATGAGACACTTTTTACTCCAGTTTCATACATTTTTTTTTACGTCGACAATAAAAATGTGAAAAAGTGCCATTATTTTTCTTGTTAGCGTTAAAAAAATGCACTTTCTTCACACTGTTATTGTGTTAAAAAGATATATCTACTTTTTTTAACGTAAAAAATTACAAAGTTGGGTGAACTTTAAACTACATCTTTTTAGTGTGAAAATTTTAAATAAATATATTTATTCATATATTTTTTTATATCTTCTGAAAAAAATTAAATTAGCTTTCTAGTGATGCCAGATACTTTTATTTTTCATAAAAATTTGCCGACAGTTCGTTTCAGATTAGAAATAACTATAGATAGGGTAATACATTTTATTCTGCCCTCTGATTGGTTGGAATGCACTCCTAATTCACAAAAACAAAAAATATATCATCTGTCAGCTGTCAGTTATCAAATAAAGTCGATAGAATTAAGTGTTACCCATTTTTTAGATTTCGATTTTATTACATTAATACATTTCATACATTTTTATAGTTAATAAATATTTATCCACCAAGTAAGTTAAGATAATGTTTATTCATGAAAAATAATAATAATTATTGTAATGTTTAATTTGGACAAAATTAAGAAACTAATCAATTAGTAGGCTGTGCATGACAATCGTCGTTAATAGATGTCAAGTCATTTATTTATAAATTAAAATCATGTTTTATTTTATGTTATTTGTGCCGTGAAAAATAATGAAAATAGCTGATGTCTGATAAAGGCTGTGGTGAAATTGTTATTTTGCCTAATGTTATTTTAAATGCGTTATTTATTGGAGAGTGATTTAAAATTTTATGAGAGTGATTTAAAATCACTTGTGAATAAAATGTTACTTATAGTTGTTGCTATGGAGTTAATAATGACACTTTAAAACGTCAAAATTGTATAAAATATTTCAATTTAATTTCATTTTATTTTTTATGGAATCTTAGAACGAATTAAACTATTTAAAAAATCAACGACGATATCGCTTCCAACGAAACCGAAAGTTGAGTTTAGCATCTTTTCAAACCAAAAAATCTCATGTGGCCAATACAAAACCTCCCGCAATTTAATATTTATTAATTAAAATACATACCTACGTATTTATTAATGCTGCAGACAGCTCCATTGCTTGCATATAACTATTGCTTTATTTACTATTTTCTTTTTAAAATGTACATACCTACATATTTACTAATGCTGCAAACTATATAAGTTCCTTTGCATATAACATAAAACTATTGCTTTATTTACGATTTTCTTTATTATTTAATGTCACTATTATTATTTTGAAGTGATTCGTTTTTTAATAATGACGTTTACCTGTCAGTTACATTCATCTGAAAAATGAACTGTGTAACAAAGGAATTGTATTTATCTTAGGCTTCAGGATTAAAAGAAAGAAATGATTTTTAAATTTATCTGTAAAATATATAGAAAAAGTATTAATGTATACTTGTAGAAAATTCAATTTTCTTTAATTTTCATAATAACAAAATGCGAAAAAATGGCATTTAATGTTGTTTTTTGAAGAAAAACCATTATGAGCTTCAAGTAAAGTGCCATTTCCGTTTGTCCAATTTACACCAAAATCTAATGGCTTCTTTTTATAATAGAATAGGGTAAAATACAAGGTTTCAGAATTTTCTGAATAATAGTATTTGTGTTAGAGCGAAGACAAAATTCATACACATACACACATACATACATACACACACATACACACACATATACACACACACATACACACATACAGACATCATCGTGAAAATATTAAAATTGGATTCTAGGGACCTTAAATCGTTGTCATTTACTAAAATCTCGATTTGTGATTTTTAGCACGATCCCTATACCTCTCTTACCAAGGATAGTGGGAGGTAAAAATGGCATTTAATAAAATAATAAAAGATGTTTGCATAAAATTTGATAATATACTTACTGAAATAGCAAAAACATGCAAATCTAAAACATAAATGTATAAAACAAATGCTAATCTGCCTAATCTGTAAAAGTAAAATTAATTCCCCTCACACTGCGTCCACCATTTGTTTTTAATTCTACTATTAATTGTATGCAAATGATTCCCATTACTCTCTGATTTATTTCTCATTTCCCAGCCTTCTATGCTTATAAGCACGCGTATTTTTCTAGCTTTGTGACATAGTTAAGACTCATATGCAAACAGTTGTCTTGCGCAAATATCTAGGAACGTAAATGCAAAGTACGTGTCCCGCAAGGAAAAAGTTGTTTATGTGTCAATTGTCTGGAGGTATGTCATGAATGTGGACCCTTCAGTCTAGAGTGCGAGGCGTTATTCACATTTTTGTTATGCTCTGATTTGCTAGACTTTCACACATGTTTGTTAAATATAAACAGTTCACAAATTGTAATTAAATATGTTTCTTCATGTGATTTTCTTTTTCTTTTATAGCTGTGGTTAATATGTACGAAGTGTCGTCTTTTATTTAATTGTGATAATAAAAAATGCATTACACAAACAAATGATAGTGTGAGTAATGTGTGGTGAACCTTGAGTGACAAACAAAACAATTGAAAGTGATACCGGAAATACAGTGACACACAGGAAGTCAAGATGGGCAAGTCTGCCAGCAAACTCAAGAAGAGGAAAAGTTTTCGTATGTATTTATTGTTAAATACTAGATTAAGTTTTATTTAAATAAGAAATTGCGACGAATTTTTTTCTATAGATACCATTTAGTAATGGGATCATGCCACATTTTCTGTTTTATTTTTTTCCTGGAAGTCTACCGGTCACAATATATGTAAATAATATTTTCACGCCATTTGTGTGCATTGTTTTGTAGATATAATTTTTTTAAAATAGGGTTCAATTGCAAATCACAATGAGGTCACGTGAGCGCATACGTCATGTATCTGAACGATTCCAGTTCACCCTGTTGGACAAAATGTAAATTAAGATTGTTTATAAATAGTTTTTTTGGGTTTTTTAATGAATTGCTCCCACAAGTTGGAACTGCACAGTTCTTATTCACCATGTTTTATCTGAATATAAATATACAATTATTGCACTTTTATATATTAAATTATATATCAACCAGTAACCTGCAATTACAAATAATATTTCTCTAATGAAATAATTAAATCTTTATGAAACAAAAAAGATTGAATAGAGCGCACTTTTCCTCTGACAGCTTTATAAATATTTAGTTAGTTAACTCTGATCTGACGTTTAACTTCGCGTTTGAAGTTTGTGACATTGTGACCTTCATTTACGTGTGACTAGTGTCGTTGTGTGAGTAGCCGATACATGACGTCACAGAAAATCGTAGCGGGAATATCTTTTAAGTAAATTATGAATGAAAAGTATTATATTTTGGGATGTTTTATGTTGCAATATGGTTAATAAGTGTCATAGAATCTATTTTTATAAAAATATTAGCAACATTTTTTTTTTGGCATGACCTCATTATTATTTTTTGCTAAATACTAAAATAGTTATTTATGAAACAAGTGTGTAAAGTATTACTTTTTTGAGGTGATTTTTTCAAAATGTGAATTTCCAAATTTTCGCAATGAGATAGAACATTGCGAACCAACTTTGTCGAAAAATTTTCTATAAGATTACGTAACTTTTACATTTCACATTTTTGTAAAAGTATTTTAAATGAAAGTTTATGCGATATTTTTTATAGTAATAAAAATAATAATTTATTGTTATTTTCGTAAATAATTAAATAAAAAGATTGGCGTCATGAAAGACAACCCCCCACTCCTGTGACGTCGGAGTACATAGCCTATAGGAAAACAGTTTACATTATTTATATAAATAAAAATAGGCGACAGTTTGTCATATGTTAAACTGTATGTTCTCTGACGTCAAATCCTGTTTCAGATCACGTAACTTTTTCAAAATATTACACAAATTTCAATATTTAATTGTAAAATATCAATTGGATATTTCGTGATATTTTCAAATTTGTGGCTCTTTAATGAACAATATATTTTAAAATTTAGAACTTGGAAGTCATATAAAAAATCTTGTAATAGTATGGAACGCCGTTTTCCTATTTATTCTACATTTAAATTTAAAGACATCTTCAATTATTTAAAGACGTCAAAAATTTAATTTCAGATATCCTTAATTATTAAAAGACATCAAAAATTGAATTATGGGTTCTTTAAATAATTAAGGACGTCTAAAATTAATTTCAGACATCCTTAAATAATTTAGGATGTCAAAAATTGAATATTAGATATCCAGAATTGTATAAAGGATATCAAAAATGCATTTATAGATATCAAAAATTAAATTTTAGACATTTTAAAACGGTACTGAATTTTCTACATCAAAAAGTAAATTTAACATGTCCAGAATTCAATTTTGGATATCTGTATTTGAATTTTTGATATCTTTAATTCCATTTTTGATATCCTTAATTCAATTCTTGATATCCTTAAATGAATTCTTGATAACAATAATTTGAATTTTTGACATCTTAAATTAATTTTGGATATCAAGAATTGAATTATGGATATCACATCTCCATAAATAACATGTCCAGAATTCGAATTTTTGATGTCTTAAATTAATTTTAGATATCAAGAATTCAATTTTTGATATCAAGAATTCAATTTTTGATATCAGGAATTGAATTTTTGATATCAGGAATTGAATATTCTGGACATGTTATTTGCGGAGATGTGATATCCATAATTCAAAAAATTAATTTAGGACGTCAAAAATTCGAATTTTGGACATGTTATTTATGGAGATGTGATATCAAGAATTGAATTTTTGATATCCAAAATTCAATTTTTGATATCTTTAATTCAATTTTTGATATACTTAATTTAATTCTTGATATCCTTAATTCAATTCTTGATATCTAAAAAAGAATTTGTGATATCTATAAATATTTGAATTTAAGACGTCTTTAAAACAATTTTGGATATCAAAAAATATTATAAGAACATCCAAAAATTAATTAAAGACGTCTTTATTTCATTTAATGACGTCTTTATATAATTTAACATATCTTTAAATATAGAATAAATATTAAAACGGCGTTCCATATAATAGCCCTATTGCGCCGGAATCCGCCCACATGGCGGCGTTCAATTATTAGTCACAAAAATATAACATTGGGTACGGTACCCAGATAAGATGAATAGAGATCAGTGATTACAGGAAAATATAAAATGAATAAAATTAAACAACGCAAACAACGTTATGACGTAGGATGCAGGTAATAAAAATATTACTTTGTTTTCATAATCAATATGTATTCCTAATCCCTTAAGCAGCAACAGAACAATAGAAACATTACAGCGTAATCCGATATTAATCTGTATTTGTTTTATTTGTATGAATGTTGAAAGCTACTCGCACATAACATACGTGCGTATTCGTATTTGTACGTGAACTGCATATGCTTCTCGTAAGCCGGAACCAAAACATGTGACGAAATGTAATACAGTTAGCCTTATATGAAAAACTAAAATAAAAACAATCCTAAATATAGACTTCACAATACAATGATTTTATTTTAGATAAACATTTCTGACAGAAATGACATTTCAATAAACTTCCCATATGTAAAAGCTAAACTGTATCATCATCCACTCAATGTGATATGTATTTATTTATCGAAACTATTTTTAAGTGTAGTAGTTTTTAGTTAGTAGCGAGTTCACTGTTAACCTTAGAAAGAGTGATTTATAACAAGGGTAATAAACTTTAACATAACGAGTTTATTGATAAGGTCATTTTAAGTGAAAAATGTATAAACGTAGGTCTAATTCCTTTTGACAAAAAGTCAAAATTCTATAAAGAGAATTAATATTCAAATTTTATTAATCAAGATACATTTCTCAAATGAGATCTTTCCATACTTTTATACAGGTGTCTCCCAACTCGCGCCCCAGACGAAACTGACACTTGCCGACGACAATAGGTTGCCAACAAATAGAAGAAAATAATTTGCAGCTGCTTGCATAACGGAATTACAAGACTTTTTAATCCACCAATCCCGGAAGGATATCTTGAGGTGTGATGATATTATTACAAAATAAAACTGGTTGCTAGGTTTTAAAAATACTACTAGTTAGTTACAAAATTTGTTTGACTTACTGTAATTTTGACACTTTAAAGTTGACTTATCACTGTCAACAAATTTAGGTTAGCGAAGGTGTCATCCGAGATCATCATTTATATCGTACAGTGCAACGTGTTGTAGCAGTTGTGTAAAATGTGTTAAACGAAAATATTATTGTCCGCATTCTTCGAAAATTATAATCATTTCTAAGTAATCAGCGGCTGAATACATGGTAAGAATTTGCCTTTTTTTATTCACCTTGTCAAATTTAATTTGACACTGACATTTTTCAAAAACTACATTCGCCCACACATTTTAAAGAAGATTTGATTTGTATAAAACCATAGTAACGTAAAATTAAGGCAAACACACGTTAAAGGTGTAGGTCTCTGATTGGTTAATTTTAAGACCTCTTTTCTCTAATATATTTTAAGCTAGATTTTTTTTCTTCGAAATTACACATTTGAGTGCCGTCTCGTGTTTCCTCATTTGCTCTGGGACGCGAGTTGTGAGACACTCTGTATACAGGATGTCTCTCAAATAGGGGGACATGGCTTAACCACAGATTCCTGAGGCTAAAATAAGACTAAACTTGCTTTTACCGGAAAGTGTACCATTTAGCCAGAATTCTGCTTCAAAGTTCTTCGAAAAAAAAATTATTTTGCTTATAATAACAGAACGCTTCATGCGATTTGGATGAAATTTGATATGACAGTTCATATGGTTATAAGTCATCTTTTATGGTGATACTTGTTATTATTAGTGAACGACTAGTGTATGAAACTTGAGTGTACCAACATTGATTAGACCGTAACTTTTTAATGGCCACGCCGATAACATAAAATTATTTTTTTTTCAGAAAGATACGTTCAATAGTAAACATTTCTCTCTATGTTTAATTTGTGATATATGTTACGGTTCAGACAGAAAAAAATAAAACTTGAGTGGCTGCATCCTGAAATTTTTAAAATCAATTTAATCTAGCAGTCTATCCAAATATCAAAACAAGAAACATAATGAATACGATATTGTTTATAGTTTACAAAAAAGCAGTAACTTACATTAATTCACTAATAGTTGAACATCTCTATAAAAATTAAATAATTATTAATCAAACTATCAACAATGGAAACGAAAAGTAAATGATATATTAGCTATATTTTTAACTTGGTCGAGTTATAGGACTCATCGCTCAATAACGTCAGAATCTGTTACCGCGGAACAAATTATGAAAAGTTTAATATTTTCGAGAAATATTGGATATATGATTGAAATTACTTAAAGCTACAATATGAACAAACAAATTAAACCTTGCGTTTTTGGTAACACCCCAATAAATCAAATTTTACAGCATTAACAAAAAAAAAAAAAAAAATAGCAGTACATTACCTTATTTATATCCTTATTTCATATGAATGGCTTTGCTGATGAATATGCAGATATGATTTTAATTATGGATTTTGTAATGTTTGTCTGTTTTCGTTATTTTGGTGTTTTGTTGAATGACCATTTTCGAAGCGTACGTATTATAAAAATTAAAAATTAACCACTAATAACAATAAAAAGAAAAAAACTGTATATTATCCTCGATATTATCTTATAATTTCCCTGAAATTAAAATTTATGTAACGGCGCCATATCTCTGACGTCACGTTCAAGAATGATAGAGCAATTTGCAAAGCTAAAAGTGTGAATTTAATGAACCGAATTTTTTTTACATAATGATAAATGTTGCCAATGATACATTAGTCATAATTATTAATGAACCAATATATCATATCAATACAGGCAATTCATAGAATAAAATATAAATATTTTGATTTTACACAACAAGTTGTTTTGGTGTAATTTTGGTTCGTATTGATGTATTGTCATATGGTTTTCGAATGCTGTTTTTTTCTTCCATTGTTTGTGATATATACAGTAAATAATTCCAGTAATTTGCCAAATGTAGATTATTTTAAGATTGATGATTTTTATTGAATCAATTCAACTTTCTCTTTCTAATTTTCCTACGTGAGGTCACATATCCCCTCTTCAAAACTCAATTATTTTCTCCGGAATTTTCAATAATTAAGCGATTTAAAAAATATGGGTATTTTTATTTTTTTGTAAAGAATCATAAAATGGAAGAAAAAGATGGTCATAGCACATTATTATAATTATATTAATTTGAAAATGAACTGTTATTTATATAACTTTTTTGGTACAAAAAGGAATAGGAATTTTGTATTTTAGATGTCTTTTATGTTAATCTCAATAACTGACTTTTACTTTTACCCTTTTAAATAATAATATATCTCTTTTATTAATCTGTTTGTTGTCTTCGCAATAAAATTATTTACGATTTCCACTTGCAAATTAAGGTCTGTCTACCATGATTGTTTCAATTTATTTGAATTGTCCGATGTCCAATGGAACAATGTTAAAGACCGAAGGCCGATTTCATTAAATGAACATTAAATCTGGGACTAAAATAAGCGCACAGATGCATGCAACAATGAAACACAAGTGCAAAAAATAATGCGCTAGCTATATGGGCAAATTTATTACTCCGTGCTTTAACAACCGTGAAAATTGTACGCTTAAATTTAGAAATGCATTATCAAGAAATGTATTTTCGGAAATGAAGCCATAAATGATTTAGTAAAAAGAAAATTAGTAACAACTCTCTCTCTCTCTCTCTCTATATATATATATATATATATATATATCTGCATAACTAATAAATAAATAAAACTAGCTTCTTATGACGAATAATCTCTTATAAATAAAATGCTTAAAATTTTATACTAGTTTTGAGTGCCTATAAAAAAACAGATTGGCACACCCAGAAATGGGCAATATGCCTTGATGATATATTTATATTTTTATATGTAAAGCTATAGTTGTATTGCGTTATGAGAAGTAAACCTATTTGCGTTATGAGAAGTAAAAACTATTTTCCCATGTTAAGCGCATATGGCCCATTTTTCGTGTTAGACCCGGTATGTAAATTACTAACTATTATATGTAATATCGTATTCTATTATATTGAATAATTATGTCAAAATTAAGTACGATGCGTTGACGAAAACAAAACGATCACACTTACTGGTGCCACGTTTGATGGTCCCTGGAATACGAATTTACTATTTTTAAGATGATGTCTGAACTTTTTTATTTCAATACTTTTATTTAAATACACACAGTTGTACAAATACTCTAAAAATGCTTACACTGACGTAACATTCTCTTTACAATCAAATAATATTACTACCAAGTTTATGTCTCCACTCATATTCGATTTTTTTTTGCCCCAAAAGTCAATATACCCCACATTTAGATAAAAACATCAAAATTTTCAATACGCTGATTCCAAATTTTGAAACTGCAGGTCGATATCTCGTTTCGTTCTCGAGATATTTAGATTTAAAGTTTTGCTCAAAACTGCCCATTTTTGGGTATTAACCCAAAAATGGGTCGAGATATGAATTTGGTGACATCGCCATTCGATTCTACGGACAAAAATACATAAGTATAGCAATTTTCATAATTTTTGTCCAACCGGTTCATTTTTTATGAATAAAAACTTGAAAATCCCTGAAAATGGCCAAAATCTGAAATAATCGTAAGGGGTACACCTTAGATTTTTGCGATTTTTGGCCATTTTCAGTTATTTTGCTTTAGAGATTGTAAGCGGTGTTCAAAAATTCTGAAAATAGGTGTACTTATGTAATTTTGTCCGTAGAAACGAATGGTGTTATCGCCAAATTCATATCTCGACCCATTTTTGGGTTATTATCCAAAAATGGGCAGTTCTGAGCAAAACTTTGAATCTAAATATCTCGAGAACGAAAAAAGATATCGACCTGTGGTTTCAAAATTTGGAATCAGCGAATTGAGAAGTAAGTAGATACATAGAAATTAGATTTTTGAAAATTTTGAAGTTTTTATCTAAATGTGCGGTATATTGACTTTTGGGACAATAATTCAAAAATGAGTAGAGATATAAACTTGGTAGTAATATTATTTGATTGTAAAGAGAATGTTACGTAAGTGTACGCATTTTTAGAGTACCTATTTATATATAGGTAATAGATAATAGATAATTTTATTGGAATAATAGCATATTTTCCAATGAACTTTCTGTTTGGAATTTGTAAAAGATTGTATTATGTTCGTGTTAAAATTTTACTGGATATATAGAATCTTTTCCAATGAACTTTTGGTATGGAATTTGTGCAAAATACATCAAATTAACGGAAGGTCTTATGCTGACTCTTTTAACACAAGTGTGAAAAAAGCACTTTTTTTAACGCAAAACGTGTGAAATAATGAAACGTTGCGGCACTTTCCTCACACTTTTATTGCAGACGTAAAGAAAAATTGTAAGAAACTCGAGTAAAAAATGTCTGATTTCACTCATAGGATTTGGCGAACTCGCCTGCGGCTCGTTCGGTCAAACTTTTCTATTCGTGAAATAAGACTACACATTTTACTCTTGTTGCATAAATAACTATTATTAAACATTTACACATATATCTAAATATTAAACTATAGTAAGCTTATTGTTTTATTTTTCTGTAAGAGAGTTATTATTTACTTGGTGAATACATTGTTGAGTTATTTTTATTATTTATGAATATCTTGTTCGATAATCATTATTCCTTATTGTGATATAGAAAACCGGAATGTATTATCTTTTTTGTTTTTGTTTGTCAGTTTGAAATATTCATTATTTTACCTATTTATAATTAATATAACGTACTTCATAACATATTTATAGTATTACAGTGATTTTGATCTGAATTTTGATCCCATTTTAAGTGAAATACAAGTTTTAAACACTGGGGTTGCGACTCCTATATATTTCTTATATGGAGATACGCGCTTTGCTCTGCCTGTCGGTAGTGCATCAGCCTTAATCTGAAATGATTGAAAATAAAAATTTTCTGTACCCCATAAATAATGGGACAGCGAATCAACGTCTGACTACCTTGCAAAATCAATTTGTTGGTCAATTTATAGCGTTCCACAATTTTATCAATAGCTTATCTACCTTTGATACTAGTTCCACATAAACATATTACATTTATGCTTATCTTATCACACCAGGTATGAAACTTAATCAAATAAAAGTTGTTTTCTTCGAAAAATAATGCTCTAAACAGAATCAAAATGTACGGGAATTTGTCTTACTCCAGTACTGTTCTTGCAATATGTGAGTCAGTGACGTGTGGTGTATGTGCAGTGCAAATTTGGGAACAAAATGGTGCAGAAAATGGAAAATTGCAACGAATGTGATTACGAACATTTGTACAGACGAACAGTAACACAAAGACAAAATAGTGAGGAATACGAATACGTGAGAGACATGGACAAGAGACGAGCAATGTGCATAGGTACGAAATAATAAATAAATAGTTATTAACGTCATTAGGCAAATGAGGCAAATAACGGACGCGACTGAGGTTTATAATCAGTCGAGTTCGTTATTTGCATGTCGGCCGTGTGGCGTTCAAGATTTTTCGTAATAACAAAAAATTTAAACATTTAGGAATAATAAAATTCTTCTATATCTGTCACACTGAACAAGTTTTAGGTTAATTTATAAATTCTCCTAGACAACAATCCATCAATATACTGTTATTTTTCTAGGAACACCTGATCCTTAATTGTAGGCGACTGTTATGAAAAATAACGGCCTAGGCCGTTATTTCTATCTTTTCATTTTTGTTTTTAGTCCTGTTATGTCATAATAACAGTATGGTATTACGAAAAAATATTAACGCGGACCCTACCCATACGTTAAATTATACGAGAATTACTCACAATTGGCTACTTGCGTGGTACTGAAAATCCGATTTCTGTCACTATATACGTAATATTATATTGAAAACATATATAAAAATATAAATTTTATTTTAAAATAATTATTTGTTTTTTACTAAATTAAGAAAGAAAATTTTCTGTGACGTCTTTATATTGAACTGGGGGAGGGAAGCATGTTTAAGAATGTTATCAATAGATGGCATGGCGTGCGAGAAAGTTTTAATTTGAATTTGACATTAGTTCATTTTTCTCTCTCTCTGGTCTCTCAACTACACTAAATACTTAATAAATAAACACATAGGTAGTTACTACTTGTAATTTAAAATATCGATACCAAAAAGATAAACAAAAATACTAACCTCCAAACTATTATTGAAACGTCAAACAGGTGATCTACATTACCCGTACAAACATACCATTACTATGGGATGGCACCACGCTGTGACTTTACGACTATTCATAGGTGCGGCGTAATTCTACGTCATACATGGCGGGAATTCAAAAAATCAAATTTCATTATTTTTTTTCTGGCTAATTAATAAAAATTTTGTCAAATGAAAAAATATGGGTAGCAAGTTTTTACCTTCTCTTTAAAAATATTAAATAAAAAAAGGTACGCAAGTAGCCCATTTTGATGCAATATATTTCAAAAAGGTTTTGATGGACACAGTATAGGTACCTATTGACTAAGGTTTAATCTTCAGACAAAATAGGTAAATAATATTGTTCAACAAATATATTATTACATTTTTGTATAAGAATGTGATGTAATTGGAAATTCCAGCTCCGAAAGTAATATGTTTAATAATGAATATTAATAAAGAAATAAAATGATATAATTGAAATACTTCGGAAATATAGATTTTTTTGTTATAGCGGCTCGACACGAATATGAATTCAATATACATACATTATTTTGATTGGCCATTGAAAAACCGACTATAAATGCTTAACAAATATAGCGTGTTTAGAAGCGGGTTTTACTACCAATGGAAGTTCAAATAGCAAAGGAATGGTCAACAGTCCAGCATTGCAATTCTTAAACAATTTTTTATTTGAAGATAAATTTCTTGCATTAAACTTAATAATATAAATACATTTGAAATTATAAAGTATGTATACTTAAACAATGTTATAATATTCATTTATTTTTTATAAATATAACTTAAAAATAGCATATATTTCAAGAACATTATATCCACGAAGAAAACAGTTTTACAAAAAACATATTCCTGACGTCAAATCAATTTTTTACACACATTGGGGGACCATAACTCGCTTACTAATGATGAAATTATATATATATATATATAATGGAGGAATCTCCCATTTACTGTATTACAATAATATAATGCTGCAATTCTGAACAAATCTGTAAAAAATGAACAAAATCGCAACGAAAGCTGCAACACTTATGTATAACTTTATATTTATCAACAAAAATATATGCGTTATTGTCAGTTTTTTACAGATTTACAGATCTGTAAGACTTACAGATTTGGTCAGAATTGCGGCATAAAATAATTTATGTACGGACGTATCATAATTTCACAATTATACACGAATTTCTCTGACATAAACGTCATTTTATAGCCCGCGGGCCTCATTATACCCCGCCGGGCTATAATGAAGCGTCAAACTAAATTATAACCTACAATATAAACAATTTAAACAGGCAACATGAAAAGTTTTTATTACAAATCGAATTTTTTTATATTCTTCAATGAAAAATGAAAATTAATTTTATGATATTTATAAGGAAAGCACGAAGATATACAAAATAAAACTCAAATGACATAACTAATAAATAAACAATAAACTGATGTTCTCCGCTTTCATAGCAACACTAGATATAGGATGTACGAGGACAAATTCTTTTCGATACAATTTTTCTAACACTCATAATTTGAAAAATGTCGTCCGTGCATAAAGTTTTGTATGTACCACGAGCGTAACTTGCTTTTATGGCCATTGACGTGTTTTTCTCCGTCGGCTTACGCCTCGGGCTCAAAATCCCGCCGCAGGCCATAAAAGCCTTCTTACGCTATTATGCATTGAAAAATTGAAATGATGCTATAATTGTAACCAGGGGCGGCTCGGCATATGGGGCCGGAGAGGCCTTACCCCACCTGTAGCAGCTCAGATCATTTATTATTCCTTCCGTCAAATGAGTACGGACAACAGTCCATATTAATTTGACAGCGAGTATAGTAATAAAAAAATTATTACTAATTTTCAAATTTTATAATCATAACATTTATCGCCCATACCATATTTTGTAATCTATACTACAATGCTGTGACTAATACTAAGAACATTATATTATAGTTTTGCAGGAGAAGCGAAAAACAAATATACATATCATTTTTATATCTTTATTAACATAAACTGCTAATAGAGGCAAAATGGACATCCGCCCTTAGTGTTTTTAGGCTCAGAATTCACATTATAGACATTATAAAATATTTTAATATTTGCATAGGCTAGCAGTAACTTTCATTTAATGCAAAGTAAAGTTATAGTAGATGTCCTTAACCCATGAGGTCATTAATATATGTATTCATATACTACATTTAACATGAAAGTAAAAGATAACAACAATTATATTTATATTATCTTCTTTGCAAAAAACATATGTACACAGTTATTCACATATAAAGTACTGCAATGTCACCATACATGATTCCAATCCCAATTTGTAACATTCACCTCGTTTATATTCATATCTGTTATTTTATTTACATAACAAAAAAAAAACATGTACGTGCAAAATATATAGGTTATCAGTTGGACTTAAAAATTCGTAATCATAAATGGCGACTTGAATACTTGAAATTTAAGCGAGGAATGTAAATTCAGATACGAGCTATTATTTTCCTTATGGTTGAGGAGACATTTAATCTTGTTTACTATTTTATATTTTTTATAAACACCATATATGTATGGTGTTGTCTAGATAATATAAAGATTATTTGAAAATATGTAGTTGCAATTTTTTAACAAGTTTTACTGTAAATGACTCATATTTATCATTAGAAAATTAAAATTAATTAGTCATCATTACGAAGTATTATTTAGTACTACACTTTTAGTTTTGTTGTTCACAATAATTTTAATTCTATTATTAATATTTCAATAAACAACAAAACCCTATCCCTGAACTTTACCAGTATTTGTGAAATTGGTTCAAAATGTATTTTGATGTTACATGATACATGTATGTATGTATGTTTTATAAATAAATAAGAAATAATCATATATTTAAAAATGAAGGTATTGTACTTACAGGGTCATGGAAAATCTTCATAACCTGATGAACTGGGCTAAATTTAAGATGCCAATAACAGTTTGAAATGTAGATATATGCTTCTTAAGGTCAAAAATTTCGTATTCTTCATCAATTTTATTACAAAATATCAAATATCTGCTTTTGCATCTATACGCTTTATATAAAAATCTGATGTGGCCAGCACATGACCTCCCGCCAATTCCATGTTTAAAATAGCAATGAGCTTTAATTAAAGTTTCACTTCCGATTGATCGTTTGTAAACAAAATCTACTTTGTTGTTCCAATAAATAGAAAAGTTTGTAATACGAAATTTTGGATTATATTTTATTATGTTTTTCCTGAAAAATCTGTTAGAGCTTCAAATTAAGTACTACATCCGGTTAATCATATATAGTCAAAATCTAATATGTTGTTTCAAATTATATACCAACTTTGCGAAGTTTTGGATCATTAATATATTTTAAGGAAAAAACGTCACACACACATTATTGTCAAAATCATCACCAACTTCCTTATGCTGTAAAACGCAATCTGTGTAAATTCTTCGCCGTACATTATCCATTTCGTAAATGTGTAGTTGCAAACTATTATTTGACACTTTAAAATCACGTTCTTATTGAGACCTGTTTTGATATATAATGCTGCAAACATCAAATTTAAATCGAATTATCCTGTATATCTAATATTTATGTATGATGGAAAATATATTATTTTTACAAACCTGAATTTCATTAGAACCATATTTAAACTACTAAATTAACTTAAACGGTTTCATTATTAATTTTAATGAAAATTGCTTCGTGACAGTGACATTTGTTTAAATATGTCAAATTTGTTATTAAAGATTGTTTTTGTTTGACGCAGAGGCAAAGTGATGTACAAAAATAAATTATTTTATAATATAATATAAAGTTATTTCAAGTTATTTACTAAATGCTATTATAGTAGAATTGAAGATTGTGCCATTATATTCAATTTGTATTGGTAAAAGTAGCTAAAAAATTATATTCAATGAATTTTTTTCAAGAAAAACTGTTAAAAGCTTGTGTAAATGATACTTCCGGTTATCCGATATACACTAAAAACTAATGAGCTCTTCCCACATTAGTATAGAATGGATATACAAAATTTCAAATTTTTCTGATAAATAGTATTTGAGTAATCGTGTCCACAAGATCCACACACACAGACACACACACACACATACGAGGTGTGTTCAAAAACTATCGCGAATTTTGAATTTTCGCGGGTTACGTATATTCGAATTTCGATCTTTTTGTGGCTTTATGTTGGTACTCATGTCTCTCACTTATGTCGACAAGCTCGGCCATTTTGAATGTTCACTTAATTGTTGACAGCTGTTTTGCTTGCACGTGTTTTGGATCGTCTTCGATTTTTACCTATTCAAAAAAATGGAACAAAGAACCTGTATCAAATTTTGTGTGAAAAACGAAATTAAGTGCGCGGATGCATTCCGAATGTTGACTGTGGCATACGGAGAAGCTACCTTGGACCAAAGCAACGTTTATCGGTGGTACAAAATCTTCTCAGAAGGCCGAGAAGATTTTGTACCACCGATAAACGTTGCTTTGGTCCAAGGTAGCTTCTCCGTATGCCACAGTCAACATTCGGAATACATCCGCGCACTTAATTTCGTTTTTCACACAAAATTTGATACAGGTTCTTTGTTCCATTTTTTTGAATAGGTAAAAATCGAAGACGATCCAAAACACGTGCAAGCAAAACAGCTGTCAACAATTAAGTGAACATTCAAAATGGCCGAGCTTGTCGACATAAGTGAGAGACATGAGTACCAACATAAAGCCACAAAAAGATCGAAATTCGAATATACGTAACCCGCGAAAATTCAAAATTCGCGATAGTTTTTGAACACACCTCGTACACATACATACACACACAGACACATTCAGACACACACATAGACACACACATACATACCTACAGACATCATTGTAAAAATGTTAAAATCGGATTCTGGGGACATCAAAACGTGCTTATTCACTAAAATCTCTATATCCGATTTTTAGCATGATCCCTAGGGTAGCGGGAGGTAAAAAAATTATGTTAAAATATTAATAAAAGAAAATGCAGTTATTGTTAATGTTTCCTATAGAACAGTTATTGTAAATAATGAAAGTAGATTATTTAAAAATGATACTTTAATTTTTTAATATGAAAATAATATAATATTTAAATCCATTTGATTGTAAACGTGCTTTACTTATTCTGTCAATAATAATTTAAAAAAAAAAACAAAAACTAGAAATGATAACCACAGTAAATATTTGTTTTTTTTTTCAGATAACCTCACATGGACACGCCTAGGCTCCATGATGTCCCTAAAAGACCGTCCCCTCCCCCGCCCTCCCGACCCCGAAAACCGCAGCCTTTACTCCGTCCCTCGCACCCTTAACCCTACCCCTACATCCCCTCTCTCCCCCTTAACCAGCCCTGCATCAACCCCATGGGCCACTCCAAAATGCAGCCCCATGTCCGAGAGGAAATTCCCTGACTCCGAGCCTGGTACGCCGACTAGCAATGGACCGCATATGTCCATACAGCAGTGGTTGTCAGCGTTGGAGTTGTTGGACCAGTACGGCACTGTGTTTGACAAGTACAGTGGCGTAGAGGAGTTGTTGTGGTGTGGGGAGCAGGATATAAAGGATCTAGGGGTGAAGAATTCGGCACATAGGGCGAGGATAGTTAGTAGCCTAACGGCTTTGAAGGAGAAATATAACAGAAGTAAGGAAATAAATATATCTTTGACACATATTCACTCCAATTCTGTAAGAAAGTTAGTAAGTCTTACCAGCATTGCTATAAATTATAAATAGAAACAAATGTAAAGCCTGTGTTTTTATTTCAGTGTTTACAATTTATCATTTGCTAAAATTCGTAACTTTGGTACAGAATAGGCTGTTCCACTACATTTTTTTTTTTTTTATTCTTGAAGTACATAATAATAATAATTCTTTCTCGTATACAGGGTGGTTGATTTTTCATTGTCCAGCTTATATCTTCTCAAATATTAAAGATACAAGAAAAAGATATATAGAGAAGTTATTTGATACAACCTGGTCTATAATTTAGCATAAACAATTTTTTTCCAAGGCCTACCAATTTTCCAGAAAAATATTTAACTTTGATTTTTTAAATAGAACATCCTATATATTTTTACAGTATAAAATTCTAAATAAATTTCTCTTTACAATGACGTATAACAAGTAAGGGTTTACCTTTATATTATGTCTAATAAAGCAAATAGAATACGATAAAAGTAGACTGTGATATTCTATTGTTTATACCAGTAACATCTGTCATAAATAAAAGTATTAATAATTTTGTAAATCATCAATGCTAGTAATTCTATTACTTGCTTTATTAGACATAATTTTATTCAAAGGAAAACCCCTACGTAGCCAATATTCATGTGTGACAGAAGTTACAGGTATAAACAATAGAATATCATAGCTTACTTTTATCATATTTCTATTTGCTTTGTAGGACACAATTTAAAGGTAAATCCTTACTTGTTACACATCATTGTAAAGAGAAATTTATTAAGAATCTTATTCTGTCAAAATATGCAGGGTATACCATTTAAAAAATTAAAGTTAAACATTTTTACAAAAAATTGGTAGGCCTTGGAAAAAAATGTTTATACTAAATTATAGATCAGGTTGTATTAAACAACTTTTGAGCGTCTGGTCGCGAACCTGGGGGAACCGGGTTCGATCCCGACTGACGCCAAATATTTCCAATTTTAAACGGCACAAAAGTGACCCCTGTGGTGCACTCTCCACGCCAGCTATGAGTGCCAGTGAGTTGACGCCTGGTAAGCGCCCACACGGTAAAATATATCGTCATCATTACCGATGTCTACATGTGTTGTATATACTGGCACACCCAGAAATGGGTAATATGCCGTGATGATATATTTATTTATTTTATTTTGTATTTAACTTTTTTTTTGTACCTTTAATATTTCAGAAGATATAAGCTGGACAATGAAAAATAAACTACCCTGTATAAACATTTACATGTTATTACAATTGATAATGGCGATGAATAAAAATTTCATTTTATAACCTTTCCGTTGTATGCGTTGCATTAATGAATATGGGATGATGAAAGGGACACACACAAACTTCCATACTTTACCCGGGATTCGAACCTAGAACCGCTGGCACGCGAAGCTAGTACGCAACCACCAAGCCACCTCGGTCGGATTCTTGAAGTACATAAAAATATAAGACCACATGTGAAAGTCCGAGTTAAAAATTTCTCCAAATAAGCAAGATATTAAGGCCCTAGGCCAATCCTTCTACCTTTTTGGAAATATTTACGAAATTTAAAAGTGATGGATGTAGATAAGAAACTTTTACATAGTCTTCTTCAAATCACGACTTATGCATTTCTCGACTCCACAAATCTAGCTCTTAAAGTTGGCGCGTATGGAAATGCTCAAATCTTGACTTGTGAACCGTTGGACAAAATGACTGACAAGTACACTCCGAAGTACAATTTATAAAAAAATACTACCAATAACATAACCTAATACTAATTCATTTTATACTCCACAGTGTATTAGTCAGCCATCTTGTCGAACGGTGCATGTTAAGATTTGAGCATTTCGGTACGCGCCAACTTCATGGGCTAGATTTGCGGAGTCGAGAAATGAATAAGTCGTGATTTGAAGAAGGCTATGTAAAAGTTTACGTGTGTTTCATACAATCCCCGAAAAGGGCAAGAACAAAAATTGCACAAACTGAAAAAAATAAAAATAATTTTTACTACATACAATAGAAGTAAAATACAATAAAGTAAAGTACAATAGAAGAATATAATTAGCTGTCTACAAAAGTTTTGACAGATCAATTAAATATTATTCGTTAAACTTCTGTATTTAGATTATTAAAATACGAAAAAATTTATTCTTATCATTTTTAAAATTACCAAAAGTTAAGATACTGTTCTTATTACTTTCATACCTTATTAAAAAATCAGTAAATTATGATGACAAGTTAATTTAACATGTTGCATTTTATCTGGAACGATTCATTATGTGTAACTATACCGTGTTTTTAAACTATAGTCAGCACTAGACGAAGTCACATTTACACCGCTAGAAGTTACCAAAAAAAGTCACTAGATTTATTTGGCGGGGGAATTGAAATGTTAAAATGAAGATCACGTCAGCATTTATACTTTCCAGGTTATATTTTCCTTAACCAAAACTATTAGGGCCTATTTATAATGAAGTAACGTAAAACGCAACGCAACGACGCAACTTAATCAGTAACGCAAACACAAAATATGTGATTTATAATAACGCCGAAGATAGCACTTCTAACCAATCAAAAGAATTCTGTATATATCGTTGAAATTCAACTCGCTTTTATTTATAGTTTTTATGACACATGACATATAAATAAGTGTATAAAATAATTTGAATAGAAATGGACAGTGACGACGATATAGCTGCGACAATAATACTGTTTTTGGCTCGGTGATTCTGGATTAATTCGATTTTCTTTCATCCATAATTATTCTTCGTATCGATTTGAAAATCTAACCGGTCTAACCATAAAATGTAAAATTTATTACGTAATTTTGACAGTTCACGAACATATCGATAATACAGATTTTTATAGTAAAACTGAAACACTGAATTCTGATTGGCTAGAGGTACACAAGTAAGGTAGAAAGATGAAAGTTGGTCAGCTTTGGCGTTGCGTTGCGTTACGTTACTTCTGCGGCTTTGCGTTGCGTTTCGTTATAAAACGGTATATGCTGTACCGTACATTTATCTTTTGCGTTACCTTACTGCAACTGCGTTACCGCTTGCGTTACTTCATTATAAATAGGCCTTTATAGATAATCTACTTAATTTATTCATATAAAATCATAAATACGAGGGGAGTTTTTTATGTTATCTACCTAGCTATGAAAACAATATGCTATCGCGATAATTTTCTTATGTTAAGTTACTGTGACTTTTTCATGTCTACAAAGACACAATTAAGAACTTGAAACCGGCTATACGCGAAAATAAGACCCCACAATTATGCTCAGAAAATGCTGCTTCTGCACAACGACTGCAGGGTGCATAAAGCACGAATTGTTCAAGCAGTAGTCAGTGAATGCGGCTTTGACGAATTACAACATCCACCTTACAGTCCTGACCACGCCCGACTATTATTTCTTTCCAAAACTCAAAAACATTTGAGAAAGAGTCGCTTTTTATCGAATGATGACTTGGAAAACGCAGTGGAGTCGTATTTTACAGAATTACCAAAAGATTTTTTTTGCAGGCGTAGCTTTATTAGACAAACGTTGGAATAAGTGTGTTAGTGTTAACGGTTCTTACGTTGAAAAATAAAATTTTATTTGTTCTCTAACTCGGTGTTTTCATAGCTAGGTAGATAACATAAAAAACTCCCCTCGTACATAACTTTTAATTATAAATTAATTAATTGCATTATTTTTTTGTAATTCCTTGATGAAAAATTTATATATTATAACTGTTTTTATTCGTGAGATATCACAAAAAGAGAAATGAAACAAAAAAAACACGTTCAAATTCAACAAGTGATTTGACAACTACTGAGAGTTTGACGTTTCAATTACGTTTGAAGGTTAACTTGAAATTTCGTCTGGTTAAATGCGGCTTCACGAAATAACACAGCAGCCAATCACAGGCTTTGATTTTCTCACTAGAATTTCTAGTTACTATCTATAGTTTAAAAACAGAGTATAGTATCCATAGTAATACATTAATAACATAACAACAGAATAGTAAATATTGCATCGTAGTTGAAACTCACGGTATATGAATACGTATTTCAATTTGTGAATGAATATAAATATATCATATGTCGCACATTGAGTGCAGAAAAGCTCTGTTCATAGAAAGATCTTAGAAGATGATATATTTTATCCTTGATACATTTATCAAAAGACATTTCAAGAGTGTTCCCATATGAAAAGTGATGAATACAGAGAATTTTGGTGGCAGTTATAAAGTAACATTTGTATAGGTTTGGATACAACTGTTTCAAGAAAAGAACGAATGATTTTTAGATAAATGATCGTGAAGTTCGTGATTGCACAATTTATGAACCAAGGGAAAACACATATTATTAATATAGCATTTTCAAAGAGAGTGTAAAAGATTTTGAGGGTATATAGTACTGACCAAATTAACTAAGATAAGCTTAATCAACATGGGTCTGATCTTCAAAAACTTTTACGTTACTGTGCTAATTTGTAGCATCCATATTAATTGTACTCATCAAAGACAAGTTTTTTCATTTTTGACGATTTTCACTCGGTGATATGTAGTTTTTAACTATTTATTTATTTATTTATTCATATTTTAAATGTCCGTTTTTTATGTTTCGTTGTCCACATGTGGTTTCTTTTTTCAACAAGACCATTCTAGCCCTGATGAAAACTTTTGAATAAATTTTATTAGTTGACTGCAAGTCCGAAGAATTTTTACTTCCTGTAACCATCTCCATAATAGTAATGGTGATGTTAATAATAGTAACATTGCTATAGATAACACAAGCTTAGAAAGAGTTAAAGAATTCAAATACCTGGGAGTTAATCATTGATGAAAACTTAAATTTTAAATTGTACTTTAAGTTATTAATAGCAAAAATATATAAAAAAAATAGGTTTCTTTACCAGAATTTCGAGTCAGTCAATATGCAAAATTATGTTTGTATAATATTACCTCATTGGGGGTTATATTAAAATGTAATAAATATACACATGTTAAATAGGACGGCTAGAAAAGCATATATTACTTAAATGAAAAATAACTTGTTACCTGATTATTTAAAAAAAAAAAAACTGATGTGGCCAACACAAAACCTCCCGCTATTTAATTTTTATTAATTTAAATACATACCTACCTACGTATTTACTAACGCTGCAAACTGTTCCATTGCAGAAAACTATTGCTTTATTTACTATTTTCTTTTTAAAATGTCACTATTATTAATTTGAAATGATAAGTTTTCTGACAGTGACATTTACTGTCAGTTACATTCATTTGAAAAATGAACTGTGTAACAAAGGAATAGTTTTTATCTTAGGCTTCGCGACTAATAAAAAAAAATATTTTTAAATTTATCTGTAAAATATATAGAAAAAGTATTAATGTATTCCTCTAAAAACATCAATAATCTTTAATTTTCATAAGACATAAAATTCGAAAAAATGGCATTTAATGGTATTTCTTCTCTTTTGTTAGGTAAATTCATGCGAAAGAGACAAGGCTCTGTCCGCCATAGCGTGGCTGTGGATGGCGGAAAGCAAGTCCGGGAAATCCAAGCATCGTAAGTACAAAATTTTATTGATAATCTCTATGCATAGAATGCAGCGGCAAACTTATTACCGAGCGATAAAATGGAATCGCAAGTGTACGCTTCATTTATCCCGAACTTTAAAACAAAAGATAATTTATTATCTCTTAGCAGATATTACTTGAAGCTTTGCCAACAGAATATTCAATGTTGAAAAAGTTTCCCGCAATAATTTTTACCGAAAAACTAAATGTCGAATGTCGGATTTGGTTTTATGAGTTTCTCCATCCAAATATTAAAATTTCAAAAGCAACATTAATTTAAATTTATAAATTTATCTTTATTTAAATTAAAATATGTATAACTAAACATCCTTTTTCTAATAGTTCTGTATAAACTGAAACTGTTTATAAACAGTTATTATTATAACATTCAAAACGGTGAACGAATCAATATTAAATACCGGTATTTTAATACTTGAAACGTTCACGGTTTTAAATGTTACAATAATAACTGTGTAAATAGTTATTTATGCGACAAGAGTAATAAGTATAGTATTATTTCACGAATAGGAAAATTTGACCGAAACTCGAGTTGCATACACATTTTTTTACGTCTTCAATAAAAGTGTGAAAAAAGTGTCCTAACGTTTCATTATTACACTCGTTTGCGTTAAATAAAAGTGCACTTTTTTCACACTTTTATTATGTTAAAAAATATATAGGTACTATATAAACCCATTAAATGAAAAAAATGTAATTTTTTTAACAGACGTATGCCCATTTGCAGAAACGTTCATCAATTCCTTGACCAATTAACAGTTTATCAAAACGAACAAATGCAACGCGATTTTTTGACAGCAATGATTTAAATGTCATAAGAACGAAGAAACTGATTCGAATTTGTTCATTTTGATGGTCTATTAACTGTACAAGGAAATGATGAACGTTTATGCAACCGGACAGTAGAATAGTGGGGTATTCCACTCAATTTTTTTTATTATTTTAAATAAAACTTCATTCAGTTTTGAAGCAATTCATAGTATTAAAAAATCTTAATTGTTCCTAGTTTAACAGTATTTTATTTTAGAGAAATCAGTGTAACGTCACATTCCCCCTATACTTGTCTTTCTCACACACACACTGCTCTGAGTACGCTACGAGAGAAAGATAACAATTGTATGACGTTAATTTCCTCTTTTAGCAAATGTGAAATATCTCGTAAAGTAATTATTTAAAAAAATGTTTTCATTATTTTAACTATTATTCATTTAGCCATACTTAAAGTAAAATTGATTTTTTAATTTTTTTTGTTATGGTGGAATACCCCAATGCTATTTTATTTGTGAGAAGGAAATTTGGATAACGACGCACATCGGAGTTTTGCAACCCTGCGAACAAATTATGACATTCTTTATACTATATTTTCTATTTTGCACTTCCTATGCCTTTTTTAAATAGAAATGTCAAGATTTAAGGAATTTTGTCAGTTGGCGGTATTACTTATGAATAGGTTCTATTACATATACAGTATGTCCCCGGATTGAGTTTACAAAAGGAAAAAAAAATTCTTATTTTTGATTTAAAAAAAAAATACCAAGGGAAGAAAAATTTTTGCTTGAATTAAAACGCATGTTTCAGTTATTAAAACTTTTAATTAATCTAAGGTTCTTTTATTATAACGTTTTTTTGTATTTTGTCCTCCTAATAATACAGTTATTACATTGAATCTAACAGCTAAAATCAAAATACTTTTAGTTTATTCAATTAACACTTTTTTATCTGAAATTCGAATTAATAATCATTTGTCAATATTCCAAAGCTAACTAATATAATGTTAGATTCAATGTAATAATTATATTATTAGAAGGACAAAATACGGAAAAACGTTATAATGAAAGAACCTTGCATTAATTAAAAGTTTTAATAACTGAAATATGCGTTTTAATTCAAGCAAAAAAATTTCTTTTCTTAGCATTTTTTCGTAAAATAAAATATAAATTTTTTTTTCCTCTTGTACACTCAATCCGGGGACATACTGTATATGACAAAAAGAAAGTACTTCAATGGGGGATTACATCATTTTTTTTATAAGTTCATCTGAAAATATTAGGAAAACTAAGACTATTGATGAAAATCCGGTGAAAAAATTCCTATTAATAAGCGAGTTATGGTCTCCCGAATTTTGAAAAGATTGACGTGACGTCACATTTATGTGTTTTTATATCAAACTGTTTTCATCATGGACATAAATTTTCTTGAAATATATGCTATTTTAAGTTATATTTACATAAAAATAAATGAATATTATAACACTGTATAAGTCTACATACTTTATAATTACAGGTGTATTTAAATTATTAAATTTAATGCAAGAAATTTATGTTAAAATAAACACTGTTTGGAAACTGTAGTACAGGAATGTTAGCCCCTCCTTTCGAATTTGAATTTCTTAACTTCCATTGGTAGTAATCTCCACCTCCTAACACGCTATTTGTAATGCATGTATAGGCGGTTTCTCGGTCGCCAATCAAAATATTTTCATATTAGTGTCGAAGCGCTATAACAAAAAACCCTTTAGTTCCGAAATATCTCAATTATACCATTTCATTTTTTTATTAATATTCGTTATTTAGCATATACATTCGTATTTTTTTACTATTTTCCTTTAATTCGATTGAGCCGTAATCCCCCATTATAAATGTCGTAAAGAAGCATCATACACTTTTCTTGTGTAATGCCATTTTTGCTTATTAGTCATGCCTCGTTGAATATTTCTGATACCTCGAAATTATTTTAAACATATTTATATATTTTTATAAGAGTTGAAATAGATCAATTTAAGTATCTCCAATTATTAGCGATGCGAACTCCATTATTTGAGAACAACATGATTATCATCTACATCATTATATATTTTTAAAAGATTAGGCTCAAGAAATAACAATTGAGACTTTCTAGGACTTCATTTAACTGTAGATGTAAGCCTTGAAATAAAATTAAATAAAAATAGTAGAGGAGCCATTACAGTAACCCGTCTCTGAAGCATTCATTTACGCCTTGACTGTTACGTAACGCTCGACAGCAGTGCTTTGCGTGTTACGGTCATTGCAGGACTCAAGTGCAGGCGTGTGGTGCCGAGATAAATTATCCTGCCTGTAAGGACAATGCCATCCATAAGGATAGACAGTAAACAGAGGTGATCGTTTCAAAGGAAATTGATACAAGGGGATGAAATAGAGTGAATAATTATAGGATGCTTCAAGGATCTTTTGTTTAAAATATTAGTTAATTGAGTATATGGTAATAGCGTGCTCTATTTATAAATGCCTTTGGGAAGCCATATTAGATGTACATTTGTTTTGCCAGAATTTCTCACAGGCTACTAGATAAAAACTAAAATTTAAAACTGATTTTGGAATACGTTTTCGTTTTCAAATAATTATTGGTGATTTAGAATAATGTTTCAAATAAATATCTTAGTTATTTTTATTGTTTATCCAGCGGCGTACGAAAATAATTTTTTCTATTTGTACAATTTCGAAATATAAAACTTATTATTTTCTTTATCGATTGATATAACGGGTTACTGTATGTTAAATTTGTGCTACCCTTAATATCTTAGATTTTTCAATATTTTTCATAAACTTTCGTATTAAATATTATTAATAAACTTACCTCTGCAGTACTTCGAAATTCACTGAAGGTTGCAGCCCCTTGCAGAATATGTAGACAAAGCTGCAAATAAAATAGGATAGTTTAAATTTTTTTTTAATTATATTTTAAAACGTATACTCTATAATTAATGTTATTTTACAAATATTTTGCATTTAATATTAAAAGTAAAAAAATCACGCAAAAATCTTTAGAACAAAATTAGTACGACCTACAACCTATGTATTACGAACGCACTTTTATAGTAAAAGCGCTTGTACTACGGGCCATTGTGTTTTAAATGACATCAGTTTAATATTTCATTGAGAAACAAATTATATTTTAAATAATAGGCCGCGTGCCTGAGTGTCTGGTCGCGAACCTGGGGGAACTGGGTTCGATCCCGACAGACGCCAAATATTTCCAATTTTAAATGGCACAAAAGTGACCCCTGTGGTGCACTCTTCACGCCAGCTATGAGTGTCCGCGAAGTAACGCCTGGTAAGCGCCCACACGGTAAAATATATCGTCATCATTACCGATGTCTACATGTGTTGTAGATACTGGCACACCCAGAAATGGGTAATATGCCGTGATGATATATTTATTTTATTTATTTATTTTAAATAATATGAAATTATTTTAAGGGAAAAAAAATCTGATGTGGCCAGGCACATTACTTTCCGTTAATTCTATATATTTTGTACAAATTCCATACCAAAGTTTCTTGTAAAAGATTCTATATATCCAGTAAAACTGAAACACGAACATATACTATCTTCTACAAATTCCATACCGAAAGTTCCTTGGAAAAGATTTTATAAATAAATAGCCGAATTTTTTGACAAAAGGCAATACTTTCCTTACTTAAAGGTGACGGAAGATAAAAAATAAATTTATTAGTGTCAAACATTTTAAATTTACGAATTTAGTGATCAATGAAACTTTTAAACGTGGTAAAACAGATTTATTATGTTTTTTTTTAACTATTTTTTGAGATATTACTTGGTACTTAATTTGGCAGTTTACTCTATGTTCATTTTTTGGAATAATCACACACTAAATTCATTTTTTTGCTACATCTTTAAATAAAGTTTTCTCCATCATCAAAAAAAATCATATAATATTTGAAAAAAAAAACTGTTTTCCCATGTTAAGCGTCTAATATGTTACGGATTCTCGTGGTCAGCCTATATTTATTTAGTATAAGTATTGTACGTAGTGAATAGCGCTGTTCATGACTAAAATAATTATTATAAACATAATTTCACTCATTAAAAATATGTGTACTTATATACTCTATAATTTTTCGTAATTGAAATTAGCCGAAATATTTTACTAAGAATATGATCCCGTATTTTATAACAGTACACTGACTTATGGTAGTCCGAAGTTTAAATGATATAATTATACCATGTGAGTCTTTTGTGCTTTCATCTAGGCCTGTACTTAAATAGTTAAGCTTCAATTACAAATTATAAAAACTCCATAATTCTTTGAAGACCCGAATTACATTCGTATGCAATGTATAACAAAAAACAATCATTTAAGTATCAAGGGCAGTAAGTGCTTCCTACCTACATCATCGTGAAAATGTTAAAATTGGATTCTATGGACCTTAAAACGTGGTCATTTACTAAAATCTCGATATGTGATTTTTAGCACGATCCCTATACCTCCCTTACCAAACGTAAGATTATTAAAATATAATTTTGTTCATTAGCGTCTATGAAAATAAAATTGCAACCTAAAATCTGAACGTATAGCTGGTGAAACGTCAAATAACGGTAAACATTTAAAAAAAGCCGATCGCGCAAAAAATTAAAAAATATTTATAAAAATACATGAATCGTTTACAATATAACAAAAAGTTTGGGTATGACGCACAGCGAAGTGATCTAACTCTTCCTAGAACTTACCCTGAAAAAGGTATAAGAGTATACCGAAACGTCGGTTTTGTCAAAATGCTTTATGTTAGATATATCAAATAATTAGTAACAAATAATCTACATCTCAGTAGAAAAGTTTACCAACATTTAATTAAATTTATTTTATATCCGTTTAGCGAGAACACTAGTTAAACAAAACCGCATCTCTCTGTCATCCCTTCTCGGTTTTCTTTAATCCCCTTTTTAATTACTCCACAACTTGTAGTCAACTTTATTAATTAACTATTTTTAATTAGAAAGAATCTTAAAGTAGCTGTAAACTACTCAGATATCAGTGAATTACCTTTTAAAATTCAGACACTTTCTTTGCAAGATTTGGATAGTCTTTTTATGTTAGACAGGGAGTATCTTCTCTAATTCGTACGTTCGTGCTTGGAAATCGTGATGAGGACGAGAAAAAACTCAGTGTAGTAATAAGAGCAAAAGAGACGGACGGGAAAAAATTGAAAGATTGCCCAGCAGTGACGGATCGAGGTAATTTTATTATAAAAACGAGCAGGTGGTGCAATGAATAGCAAGTAAACTACAACAAAATAACCGCAAGTGGATAAAAAAAAAAGAAAATTGCGAGACCCGTAAACCTGTAAAGCAATCACACCGCAATCTAATTAATACCAAAGAAGAGATACTGGTTCGTATTACAAGCGCGCTAGTAAAAAGCACGCTGTTACATTCTATTCTTATGGGGTTAAACGCCACTTTTAATAAAAATGCTGTATAAAAATAAGTTTTTAAGACGGCCTGATGTTTAATAGTTATTTATGATAGAAGTAAATAAAGACATATTTTTCCTGATATTTATTTTTTATTTATCTATTTATTAATCGGGCCACACAACAGCACAAAATCCCAATAATAGTGTAGCACTAAGTAATTTAACAAAATTGGTTACATTGTTGTCATAAATAATATCTATAAATTTACATTAGAGTGAATTAGAAAAATATATAAAAACATTGCAAAATTTTAAAGACAGTAAATATGTATAAATGATTTGAATGATCTAAGTGAACAACTAAATATATCGGGAAAATTAGGAACTAATGAACATTTATTATAATTGGATATCATTCTAAGAATGGGAGCATTAATAGCAGAATTAGTTCTACAACTTAACAATGCGAACAAGTTTTGAGATCTGGTAGGATATGAAGGTATTCTGAGCACTATTTTGTTAAGTAGTACGGGACAGTCAATGATATGATTTAAAAGCTTAAATAAAAATGATAGATCTAATATCAGTCTGAGTTTTTGCAAAGGTACTAGTGAAATATGATGTCCTGGAAATTTCTTGTTAATGATATAAATAAATTTGCGCTGAATACCTTCAATTCGATTTACATGTGTTGTAAAACGGAGACCAACAAACTGCAATTATTAAAATTTAGCGTTAGGTCGTTTAAAGATAAATCGTTATTAAGCCTATTTAGGTCTTCTTGAAGAGCAAAGCAATCAGATAAAGAGTTAATAGCCATATAAATTTTTAAATCATCAGCATACATACTAAACTTAGCATTATGAAAACATCTGATGATATCATTAACAAAAATAATAAATAAAAGAGGTTCAAGATGAGAACCTTGTGGAACTCCAGAGGTTACAGATATCGTCATGTAATCTACTATTTCCCTGCCGCAAAATCGGCAGGGAAATTGAAATGCAACGTTGCCATATTTATTTTCACAAACACATTTTACGTTTTAATATGAAATATATAGTGTATTCCGAAATTGAACCACGCTAACCGCGGTTACTTTTTCAGTAACTGGTTATATTTTCGGAACGCGGTTACTGAAAGCTGGTAGTTTTTCTGTAAGCACGCTAATTGTGCTAGATCGGTGGTTGTGGTGTGGTTACATTTTGGCGTAGGACAGATGAGCACTAGTAGTTTCAACAACTATTTTAAATTTGTCAAGTTGAGGTTAGCTGTTAGCTGGTCCGTTTTTCCAGTGCGGTATCAGTAACATTGTAACCGCGGTTAAACCGTAACCATTTTCAGTGGTTACCGTGGTTTAATTTTGGAATACACTAATAGTTATAAAATTAAAATAAATGATGTCCAGTATACGAGTACAGATATATTAAATTCTTGTACAATTTTAAATAGATTTCCTTAAGTTTTCAATGTGAAAATAGCATATATGTACCAATCAGTAATTTTGAATTCCTGTACGATTTCAGAAGAAATTTAATACTTATCTCGTCGTTGAAGTTCCTTTTCAAGACGAAACTTTCCTGTCTTTATAAGTAAATAACTATTATCGATAAGCGAAAAGTTTGTAACCCGAGTGTGCCAAATTCCTACGCCTATGTTTTGGTCTTTCTAGATTAATATTAAAAATGACATTTGGCATTTTAGTTCAGTACGGGGATAGATTTACCCTGCAACAGGTCGAATATTTTTCATTTTTCGATATATTTTGTATTTAGAGGTCCTAATAAAAAATCCAAGTTTTCGATCTTGGTACACAGGTACATTTCCGGCAGCACCGCCAACTTGGAAAAATGATTTAAACATCTCCTCTCCAGTAGATATTAAAGCAAAAATAGTTACTATCGCTTTTGTAGAAGATAAAATTCCCTTCAAATTTGATCTAGAACAAAATCCTTATTTACTGAGCTAGCTTGCAAAATTTCCTATAAAGCATAACTTTCCGATCCCTACTGAATGTTTCCATGGGGATAAGTTGTTCATTTATTTCTTTTTTTTCGCGATCGCCCAGAAAATGAGCTATTTCTGATCACTATTTAGAGCGGAAAGTCCTTTTTACTGAGCTAGCTCGGAAGGTTGTCTATAAGGGATCGGAAAGTACTTTACCGATACCGGGACCGGTAAAGCTAAATGTTTCCATGGAGGTCAGTTGTTTATTTATTTCTTATTTGCTCGCAATAAAAAATAAAAAAATACATTTTTATTCTTTTTTCAGGATCGCAAAAAAATATTGTACCCAACATGACCTGAAAGTGTCTATACTGGGCTCACAAGCATCCAAAGCTCGCCTACGGCTCGGTCTAGAATATGCTTGCTTACCCAGTAAAGTATCACTTTCAGGTCTTGTTAAGTAAATTACTATTTCCTCGCAATAAAAAATAAAATAATGCATTTTCAGGACCGCAGAAAAATATTGTACCCAACATGACCTGAAGGTGTTACTTTACTAGACTATATAAAGTATCACTTTCAGGGCTTATTACGTAAATTACTATTAATAATTACCAAAGAGTCCGGAAAATATCTATTTTCCAATCGGTTGAATTTTTTTTCTGATTAAGCAGTTTTATAATGAGTGTCTGGTCGCGAACCTGGGGGAACCGGGTTCGATCCCGACAGACGCCAAATATTTCCAATTTTAAATGGCACAAAAGTGACCCCTGTGGTGCATTCTCCACTCCAGCTATGAGTGCCCGCGAGGTGACGCCTGGTAAGCACTCACACGGTAAAATATATCGTCATCATTACCGATGTCTACAAGTGTTGTAGATACTGGTACACCCAGAAATGGGTAATATGCCGTGATGATATATTTATATTTATTTATAATATGGTGAATGTTCAGCAAATAATATTTAGCAAAATAATGCTTTAAATTTATACAACCACATAAAAATAAATAGAAACATAAAATTCAAAGCACGTTTTACAGACGAAGGTACTTCACAAAGTAATTTCAAATTTAGGATGTTTAGAAACATGGCTCGTACTTAAAAAGAGATATTGAGAAAAAATCGGGGAATTTTCAAAGAAATTTTATCATTAATTATCAGGGAAAATATTTTTTTGTTTTGTTGTTTTTTGGACAGAGAGAAATTTTATCTTTTTCCATGTTTATTGGGTTAATTTTTGCTCAGCAACCCCGGGCTAATTACAAAAAATTGTTATGAAAAAAAAATCCAAGTGGGAAATATGGAAATGTTAGGGATTTGCAATCATTGCAAGTCTTAACCACTTTAAAATATTGTTAAGAAGACTACAATTATGGTGCAGTATAATGGACAAAGACAAATGTTTTCCTGACTTATACCAGTGTATTTTGTAGGATTTATTATTGCACAATCAAAAACATACACTACATGAGTATACTAAACTACAATTTGCCCCGGCTATAGATCTCTTTCGTGGCACCAGGTGCAGTGTCGTAGTTACTAACCTTTATATTCCCCTCCCCTCTAAAATTGTTGTTACTGTGTATTCTACGCACGTTCACCTTCGGGAGGATAGAACGCGTTACCCGTTTACGTTGCCGCAGATGTACGGACAGATACGGCACATAGCCCGGGAAATATTAGTGAGAGGGTAGAGGGAACATTGTATAAACTGCAGTGTATTGTTTTGCCAGCGGTGATAGATGGTAGAATGATGTAGACTGGATCATTCATGGCTCTCAGTACATGTATGGAATTAAATTGGTGGATTATTGATTGTTAGTAGGGAGATTTATTTTTGGACTGGATAAAGATAAATTAGAATATTTTAGTGGATTTTGCAAATTGTTTTAATGTTCCGTAAGTTCTGACAAATTTCAACAATTTTTAATTCCTTGTACGAAATAAAGGAAGTATTGTAATCGCGAAAAATTTCGGTTTCCAGATTTCAACGGAAATATTCATTTTGAGCATCCCTGAATCCATTTTGACTAATTTCGTCGTGACGTATGTACGTATCTCGCATAACTCAAAAACGGGAAGCCGTAGAAAGTTAAAATTTTGTATTTAGAACTGTTATAACATCTAGTTGTGCACCTCCCTTTTTGGTAATTACATAACTTTCGGTAGTAGTACTTTACTTGAAGCCTATAATAGATTTTAATGAAACTCTATATTAAAATATAAACCAAAATTTTTCAAATTTTGTATATAAGACTTTTATGTTAATGGGAATAACATAATAGATTTTAGTTAAAATGGTCTACCCAGAAGTGGTACTTTACTTGAAGCCTATAATAGATTTTAATGAAAAACTATATTAAAATATAATCTAAAACTTTTCAAATTTGGTATATAAGACTTTTATATTAATGGGAATAACATAATAGATTTTAGTTAAAATGGTCTACCCAGAAGTGGTAGGTACTTTACTTGAAGCCTATAATAGATTTTAATGAAAAACTATATTAAAATATAATCCAAAACTTTTTAAATTTGGTATATAAGACTTTTATGTTAATGGGAATAACATAGTACATTTTAGTTAAAATGGTCTACCCGGAAGTGGTACTTTACTTGAAGCCTATAATAGATTTTAATTAAAAACTATATTAAAATATAATCCAAAACTTTTCAAATTTGGTATATAATACTTTTATATCAAAGGGAATAACATAATAGATTTTGGTTAAAATAGTCTAACCAGAAGTGATACTTTACCTGAAGCTGTTATCAGTTTGTCTTGAAAAAAATGGTGTTATTAATTCAAGGCCGGGAAACATCGCAGTATCTGTCAAGAAAAAAATCTAGTTCTAAATTCGCCTTTTCGGCGTGACTTATTCCTGCTGTCATTACCGATATCTGTGTACAAAGCAGATTGGTATACCCAGATTAGCATACCCAGTAATGGGTAATATGCCGTGATACATTTATTTAGTTATTTATATATAATTCAAAATGAAGAACTTTCTTCGCCTACTCAAGGTGGTGTCGAGAAAAGGGAACAATACACATTCACATTTCTCCTTTTTATTTATTTGGACGTTTCGGAGGTCCAATGACCTCCATCTTCAGCAATATACTTTTTGTGGCTATAAAAATTGTTTTGTCATAATATAATTTGTTAAATAATTATTTTAAAAACTTATCTAAGTTTTACATTTCTTTAATTTATTTTGATAAGCTGTGTTGTCTCACATAACCCTGCATACTTGAGAAAAGGGTTCGAACGCAGAATATACAGGAATGTCCGAGAATCGATGTAAATGTTGTCCAAAACCAAATGGTAATTGTCCGCAGAAAGTTGCGCTTTGTGGAACAACACGGCCCTCTTTATTTAATTTAAGTTAATAATTTTGTTGCTTATTTATTATTAAGTATCACAAAACTTAAAATAAGTGCATTTTTTATCACACAAAAATTGTTGAAATTTGTACCAGAACATATGTTAAGGCAAAAATCTATAGTAGCAGCACAATACCTCTCGCCATTTCCGTTTTGTTACATAAGTATTAAATTTAACATTTCTTGTACACACAAATAATTCCAATTATATCTATTCCTTTATTTTATAAGGCATCTTGTCCTACTCTTCTAAAATGTTCAAGATATATTAAATGTACTTCCCAGAAAAAGCATTCAACAATGTAAAAATGTTGTTTTTGGACACTGACATTTATCTGTATTTGAATTTGACAGCTGGTTTCCTTGGTGTAGTCTGGACTGTGCGATTTATTGCAACAGATTATTCTATATATATATTTTTTTTTTTTGACTATCTATAGAAGATATAATAAAAAATTTAAATGTATTAGATGGAGAATTTTATGTTCTTCAATATTTGTAATAATAAACATTTTCAAAAAATAATATTTAGAAGATTTTTTTAAGAAACTACAACTTCCAGTTTTTATCAAGACCTAATCATCTCTTCCCATTAATGTTAGATTGAGGAATACGTAGCTAAACAGGTCTTAAGTATAATGTTATAATCGGATTCTATGGACCTTAAAACGTGCTTATTCACTAAAATCTGGATATGCGATTTTTAGTAAGAATTAGGAATGACGAATTCCGATAATTTTGGTACCCGAGTACCCGAAACAACTACCCGGATAGTACACTTTACCCGTTAATTACCCAATACCCTTTAATTACCCGTTATCCTTTAAGTACATATACACAATTCGTTAATTTGTTAATTACCAGTTATCCTTATATTAGCAGTTTACTTTTTAATAAAATTCATAATTATTGTTTACATATATTTATTAAATAAAAAGTAATACAAATAAATAATATAGGTACTGTATCACTATAAAAAACTTAACATAAATTATATTAATTACCTATGATATGGTAATAAAAAGCTCTTCTTTTAGATACAATCTTTCCGGCAGCTGAAAACTTTTCGGGTAATTAAAGGGTATTGGGTAATTAACGGGCAACGGGTATATTTCGGGTAATCGGGTAAGAAATTTTATACCCGGGTGCAATATTATCGGGTAGGTTCCGAGTACCTGGGTACCCATCGTCATTCCTAGTAAGAATCCAGTACCTCTCTCAGCGGGAAGTAAAAAGTATCAAAACTCAAAATAACTCAATGAAGGTAAAGATATACCTATTCTCGTCTCGACATGACCTCCTCAGCAAACTGTTAAAGTTTGTCACTCTATACAAAATTAGATTTATATAAAAAAGTATCGGTTTTTAATTAATTTAAAAGAAAAAGGAAGCTCCTATTTTTATTTATTGTCTCGCTCTACATGTACAATTCAATTTCATGCTTTGATATCTTTTTTCATCTTCATATTGTAATCCCACAAAAACGCCAGCAATTTCCGCATTTCAATCATCGTTTAATATCTCCCTCTATTGACCACGGCGGTGCAGATCTAAATAAAAAGCACTAGGTTGTGTTGTGACGTCACCTTACTAGTAGGTCCCAGGTCCCATCCAATATCTGAGTCCGCGGCATCAGCAGCATTCCAATCCGCATAACAAAGAACCGCGCGCATCTTGCCTCTGCACATCTGCTGCTGATGCTGGATGAGTTACCATGGCGACCGTGGCGTAAACAACACAAGAAGAAGTGAGGATAGTAGGAGTTAGGACTAGGAGACGGCGAATAGTGAAATATTAAGTGATGGAATGAAATGTAGAGTGTACAGTGTAGTGGATGAAAGTGGGAAAATAATGAAGATTTGAATGATTTTGATTATGGATGAATTAATTAAAGTAAGTGTGGAAATTATGATCTATTTTAGTAAAGTCCAAAAATATTGGTATACCTAATTACGGAAAAAGCGTGTTATATGTTTTAACAAAATTAATAAGAGAATCCGTGACGTAGGCGTTTAAAATTAAAAAAGAAAAAACAGTGTTTTCCAAATATTTGGGCCTATTCTATAACTCAGAGCCCGATTCTCAAAAAAGTTTAAGCTAATCCTCATTTTTTGAATAGTGAATACTATTCTATTCCGGTATTTAAAATTTAATCTTAAAAAAAAATATCAAAAAAAAGTAGATCATAGGAATAGATTAGACTATATTTTAAGATATAAACAGTCAAAATTAGAGTAGAATTTGCTAATCCAAAACTGAGGATTAGCTTAAACCTTTTCGAAAATCGAGTTGTCAGTGATTAGCAATTGACAACTTGTTAAATTTTTTAACCAATCAAGTTTGTTGGCGCACCAAAAAATCTGATGTGGCCAGCACATTACCTTCCGTCTATTCTATGTATTTTGTACAAATTCCATACCAAAAGTTCCTTGGAATAGATTCTGTATATCCAGTAAAATACTAACACGAACATATATTATTTTCTACAAATTTCATACCAAAAGTTCCTTGGCAAAAATTTTTTAAATCCAATAAAATTATAACACGAACATACACTATGTAAACTGCGCTTGACACTGACATCTGTCAATTATAATTATTTGAATATATCAGCTATTTCCATGATTATAGCAAAGCTTGCTGAGTTATGAAAGTTAATCTCTTTATAATTGTTTAACTCTGTACCTATTGAATATGATGGAAACTGTATAATCAAACCGTATAGACAATAAGATATCTTTCATATTGATAATCACATAAAATGTCAAAAATAATATTTAACTGCGTTTTTTTTTTCAAGAAAAACTGTTAAGAATTTCCAATAAGGGAACTTCCGGTTGATCAATTATAACCAAAATCTAATCAGCTCTTCATATGGATGTAAAGAAAAAGCATACGAAAGAATTATAATTTTTAGAATTGTAGTATTGGAGTTATCGTCGGAGAAATTTTTGTCACACACACACACACACATACACACATCATCGTAAAACTAGTAAAATCGTATTCTACACCCAAAGAAATTTTGCTTTAATACTTATTGAATTGCAGGTTAAATCAAAAAATTTTGCTTTTAAAAAGGATCCAACAAAGTTTAATTTTGATTTAAAAGTACCCTTGCTTTCAACCTTTAATTAGGATTTTGAAACAAAAGTAAATATTTTTATATCTAAAGCAAATTTTTTAAAAGTATTATATTCATTTTTAAATCATATAGTATTTAACTGAAAAGTATTTAATTTTAAATTAAAAACGTATGATTTCAGAACAACGTTTTTAAAACATTAACTCAAAATAATCGATGCAATAAAATCAAATGCAGTAGTATTTAATTAGAAAAAATATTTATTTATTTAATTTTATTCTACTTATAATTTTTTTAATTATTCGAAATAATTGGTGCACTTAAGGAAGAAACGTTTTAAATTTAAAATTACGTAGTACAGACAGGGAACTTATATCTAACAAGATATTTACAGATAATAGTATGTGTGTATATTATTTACAAAACATATTTATTATGTTGTCTACCTTAAATCTAAATGAACTTATTTCATACAACATATTTACATGTACTTGTAATTTTATATTTGGAAATACATATTAGATTTTTTCCCTTACAATATGTAATTATGGTTGTGATTGAAGGCGGTAGTTGATTTAACCACTCTTATAGAGTTAGTTTCATATGTATTACATCATTCACCGAACTACTAACAAAAACATTTTAAATAAATAAGTAACAATAGTAAAAATAAAAAGTACATACTTATACAAATTTCCAATGATTCAGCTAACTCCATTCTAATATCCTTAATCTGATATGCAAGGTAGGACACAATTTCTTCACATCAAAATCGTTTAACTTATCACGAAATGCAGATTCCACAATTAGTTGTTTTCCTAAGAACAAATAATATTATATACGTTTCATATTAAGTATACGTTAAATATTCTCACCTTTAAAATATGAATAAACATTCTCAATTTTGTTTGCTGTATCCATAATTGCTGCTGTAATATGGGGCACTTACTACTCACACAAAAACACTGTCAATGACGATCAATGCAGACAAATACTGGCAACTAGGTAGTCAAATAAAATTAAATACTTTTGAATTAATATTGCCCATAAAATAATTTAAAAGTAAATATTTTAATATGTAAGTAATAATTTTTGTTTTTAAAGTTGATATTACATTTAAAAGTATTAGTATTGTGAACTGAAAATATTTGACATTGATTTTAACAAATATTTTATTTGAAATAAAAAATAATTTTTACTTTCAATTCAAAATCTCAATCTTTGAACACAAATAAATTAAGTACTTATTTAAAAAGTATTAACTTTATTTTAAGTAAATTTTATTCACACCAAAAGTAGTAATATTGAAGTTAAAAATATATAATATTCCTCTAAAAGTAAATTATTTTTGAAATAAAATTATAATGGTTTTAAAATTAAAAGTATGTTTCAAAAGCAGCGTTTTTTATTTTTACCTGCAATTTGTTTAAGTTGAAAGTAATTCTTTTGATTTTCAGTGTTTTTAGAAACAAAAGTAACTTTTGTTGTAAATAAAACTTATATTTTTTTGAGTGTAGGGACCCTAAAACGTGCTTAATCAGAATTTTTTGACCAAAGACAATATCTTCCTTTTTAAAAGTGAAGGAAGGTAAAAAGGGATTTTTAGTTTTCAAATTAATATTTATTGAAAAAAATTTTAACCACTGTGGTACTGAATATACGTAATATTACGTCTGCTATAGTAGTACAAAGATAATATTATGAAATGATCCATTTATAATGAGGAAGTTGCAACATATTAATATACATATTTATGTTCACTGTGAATAATCGGTATAGGTATATTTAAGAGATTTCCTGTAAGAATCAAATAAGTTGTTCATTTATTGAAGTTTCCAGTTTATGCCGCCATATCGTTTGATTCCGGTCGACTGTAAGCAACAAGTTTTTATAAAAAAAAACCAGGCACTCCACTATTTGAAAACAAAATTAATATTTTCTAGAATTACAGATGGCTTTCAGTTTAGATAGAGTTTCATAAAAACAAAAAATAAAAAAAAAATATAGGAGGACACAAATGTGATTTAATTATTTTCCGATATTCTTTTATTTAGCTGTACATAACCGATTACAATAAAATGGTATTTTTCTATTATTTATACTCTTGTACTTATTATAATAAGGTAACAACAATGTTGAGTAACAATAATAATTTATATAATTAGGTTACGGTGGCGACGCTAAGGAGAGGCCAGAGTAGGCACGTGCCCAACATAAATATAATTTTTGTATATTATATAAAATTTGTGAATAAATTTGATTATTAATCCTCAACTGGTATGGTATGTTGGACAATCACCTAAGGCATGGTGGGTCTATACTAACTCCATTTTTTTTTTTTGTTTTATTGTAAAACTGTTGGCATGAATAACGTTTTGTTTATGATTACTTCTATTTTAAAGTTTAAATTTGACACTAATAACAAAATAACCTTTATTTTAGAATATAATAGAATAAGTTTATTTGCCTATTATGTGGTACAAGACATTGTCAATTTGGAAGTACTAAGACATAAATTCATAAATATTATAATAAAACTGTTGAACAAGATGTGAGTGTAGTGCCCTTTTGAATTGAATTACATCAGAAATTTCTCTAATATACACAGGTAAAAGCAGAAATAATTACAACAAATATAAAACGATGTACTTTTATGAGTATTTTATAAAAAAATATTAAAATAAAAAAAATTATTCCATAATGCTTTGAAGAATAGTATTACGAAATAAATTAATATTATAATAATTATTATATTATTATTATTAATATTATATTATTAAATTATATTATTATATGGGGTCCCGTGGCCGCGTGCCTGAGTGTCTAGCCGCAAACCTGGGGAACCGTGTTTGATACCGACCGACGTCAAATATTTTCGAATTTATAATGGCACAAATGTGGCATATTTATTTATTTATTAATATTGGGACAAACTCAGTACGTTAAATAATAAATACAGAGTTCAAAATGCTTTTATATTATAACAAAATATTTTCAAAGTTATTTTTTTATTTTCTTGCCAATTTTTACTTCATCTACACATTATGGAAAGGTCATTAGTTCGCATGATCTAAACTAGACACATGTACGTATAACGCAACTAAGAAAGTTATTCTAGTTATGCTAGAAATGATGATATATCAGATAACTTGCCTTGAAGTCTGGCCCAGTCACGTCCTATTAACTATTCACATAATTTCCGGGTGTTTTCTACTTTATACGTGTGTGCCTGCACAAAATGTCGGCTCAGGCCAAGCATTAAATATATGATCCATATAAGGATAATAAAATAGAATATATAACAAACAAATAAATAAATAAATCCTGCACGGAGCAGGAATTCCACTTGTTTCCGTTTTATTTCTACTTCGAGTGCATCATAAAACTTGTAATGGCTGTTTTATGTAATGTCCAGTTTTCTATTTGTTTTAATGTCACGAAAAACAATTTCTTTATAAACAATTGCCTACTGCTTTAAGAGCGAATTTTATAAATTTTTGAGACGATCTGCGGCCACAAGATCAAAGCGTTAGTTACGATTACATGGCTACGTGAATGTATTATTTATTTATAAAGATTGAAGGAGAAAGATTATATATTTCTGGGAATAAAGTTGATCTGATTAAAAATTTGTTAACTGCATGTTACTGAGAAGTATGAATATTTATCAAGGAAAATGAGTGATGTGCATAGTTAATCTTAAGAAGAGGCATCATATTTCACAAAGTAAATTGCCCGTAAAGCAAAAAGATATTATAATAAAATTACATCTTGCTAAGGGAGGAAAAATTTAATTATCACTAACTAACTCTACTATATTTTTCATGATATTTTGTATAATATTACAAATTTTAACAGTTTATAATCCATTTCTGAACGTACTATTTAATCTGCAATCGATTAGAGAATAAGCATTATCTGATATTTTTATTAATAAGATAACAATACTTTACGGCAATAGTTACGTTTTTTACGGGTCACTAAACAAGCAAAATAAAATCTGTTTAATAATTTAGGTGTAGAATTTCATTATCTACAACTTGTATTTGATACTTTTTGTCTAATTCCCCGTTTTTCCATCTCTTTCAAAGTGCGTCAGTTAATTTAACTGCCAGATAAATATTAGAGCGTAAATTGACAAAATAATACACATGTCAATTATATGATGCGATATTTTTCTTTCTTAACTTACCTTACACTATCCAGAAATGGAAAAACAGGGCCTAAAATTATAAGAAGTTTTGCACAAAGAAAATCTGATTTCCCATACAGCCCGCTATTTAATTAACATCCTGTGTATCGTCATTATCATTATCACAATAAAAAGCTGATTGGCACACTCAATCCAGAATTTAAAGAATAAGCACCTTTTAAGACCCCTACCGATTTTAACACTTTAATAGGTCTATTCTCTAAAAACCTGCTTAATTTTAACAGCCTCTAAAATTATGTTCAACTAGCGGCCCGTCAAAAATTTTACCACATTTTGGTATTCTGCATCGTACTATTTTAGCAGTAGGTTAGTTTTAACAATTTTAACGGTTCCGCTAAAATATGTTGTGAAGTTATGTACATACAGGCACAAAACGTGTATCTTTGATGAATTCTCAGCGGTACTTTATACACATAACCTAAGATTGTATAAAATTTTGACATTTGTTGACAAACATGTCTCGTTCAAAACGAATGACAAAGAAGCAAAAAGAATTTTTAATGAATTATTTAGAGGAAAATAGAGAATTAGTAAATAATACGAAACTAAACCCAACTAATTACGAAAGTGTAGCAAAAAAATGGAAATATTTAACAAATCTGTTAAATAATAACGAACTTGGTCCTACAGAAACGGTTCAACAATGGAAAGATGTAAATTTTTAGCTTTTATTAATGAATATGCCTGTAGAATCGGAAAGTAAAATTAGATATTATCATAATATGAGTTAGAATTTATATGTTGAAAGTATAAAAGTTATATTAATTACGCATTTTATTCATATTTTGCTTTATATTAATAAATTTTTAAATATCAAAAAGGATGGGAAGCAAAATTAGTTAAAATAAAGCAATAATAGCTATAAATAAATTAATATAAGTTGCTAAATATAATAATTTACACCTTCCTTTGTTGTATTTGGTAATATTCTTCAATTAAAACCAAACCGATTAAGTTTTGTAATGCCATTTTGACATTTCACAAAATAACGGCACTGTTCTACTGTCCTCTAAATTTTTATAAATTAGCGGATTATTTTAACTCTAACCGCTAAAATTTTAGCAAAAACTTAGGTACAGAATACGAACTAAAGTTTAACTGGCGATAAAAAAAATAACTGCCTCTAAAATTTAGCGCTTTTAATAGAGAATACACCTATTATGATGTCTGTGTATGTGTGGACTTGAGACTTGTTTAACTACGGATTCCTCAATCTGACATTAATGGAAAGAACTGATTAGATTTGGGTAACAATTGGACAATCGGAAGTAATAGTTTCTAAACAAAATATTCTAAACATTTTTTTTCAATTTATTACAATATTAAAGATTATTAAATTTTCTGTCCGATACATTTACAGTTTTTATTATATCTTTTAATCTTTTACAGATAAAGAAATATAAATATATAAAATATTCTATTGTAATAAATCTCGCAGCCCAAACAACTCCATACAAACCAGTTGAAAATTTGAAATGTTTGCAATTGACGGATAAATGGCAGTGTCAAAAATGATATTTTTTCGCGATCGCCCAGAAAATGAGCTCTTTCTGATCACTATTTAGACCGGAAAGTCCTTCTTTGCTGAGCTAGCTCGGAAAGTTGTCTATAAGGGATCGGAAAGTACTTTACGGATCCCGGGACCGGCAAAGTTAAATGTTTCCATGGAGATCAGTTATTTATTTCTTATTTGCTCGCAGTAAAAAATAAAATAATACTTTTTTATTCTTTTTTCAGGATCGCAAAAAAAATATTGTACCCAGCATGACCTGAAAGAGTCTATACTGGGCTCACAAGCTTGCTCACCCAGTAAAGTATCACTTTCAGGTCTTGTTACGTAAATTACTATTTCGAAGGCTTTTTCTGGGAAGTACATTAAATATTTCTAAAGTTATTATTAATTAAATATTTAAAATTATAGATACATAATACCTATGTATAATATGTACTTTAATGGAGTATAAACGACTTTTAAATGTAACTATATAATGAATACATAAGACCTCAGTCTATTTTTATTTAAAATCTACGTTTCGGATATAATTTTCTCCTTCATCAGGACAATAAATAACAGAAAATGGAAATAATATATTTTTTGGAGTTAGAAGACCGGAAAGGGAAAAAATTGGATAAATGTAAAAAAATGTCAATTTTAAATTTTTTTTTCATTTTTCCAATTTTGTCCCTTTCCGGTATTCTAACTCCAAAAAATATATTATTTCCATTTCCTATTATTTATTGTCCTGATGAAAGAGAAAATTATTTCCGAAACGTTGACTTTAAATAAAAATACACCGAAGATCTGTGTATTCATTATATAATATGTACTATTTAGAAATACCGCCAATTTCGTCAATGAATTGGAAGAAACTCGAACATTTAGAATAGTAGGAGAAAATGAATAGATGTAATTATAATTTTAGCCAGATATGTTAAATACAAAACTTATGTAGCCTAATATGGATATGCGAGAGGTTTTGTGCTGGCCAAAACAGATTTTTAATTTTATAGTAAAATATATTTTTTAGACGATCATTGTGATAAGTATGACATATCAACGTAGTATCCTAACACTGAAAGTTGAACTTATGACATTAGTGTTACGATATAAGTATTTCATATCGTAATAGTTGACACGGTTGCTAGGTTACCGTCATTATTTTCTGGCTATATGTATACATTATGCATTTGTCAGCTGTCCGTACGTTTGAACCTACATTTCAGTTTTGTAAAAAAAAGTAAAATTTATTTATGCTCGTCTAAAAAATAATGTTCATAACTTGTATGAAATACAAATATCTTAGCTCGTGTGTATTGACTTGCACTCCGCTACGCGTCGTGCGTCAATTTACACATCCTACAAAAATTTTCAAATTTTGTTTCAACAACAACTATAAATTAATTTGTACGTCAACTATCAACTGATTTTACGAGTAGTTTGCGATATAAACATTTGATCTCCTCCCGCGAATTTCAAACCCAGTCCCTTTTCGCGCATGCGTACTTTATCTCCCTCGTTGATCAATAACCGGGGGTTGAATCGCGAGGGGTTGTTCAGGGCCAGAGGTTTAGTAAACGCCGCGCCTTGCATTGGCTTGTGGGCAGCACGCGCCAAGTATAGCTACCTCGACGGGACGGACGTTCTTGTGTCACTTCACAATGGGTGCCCACGGTTCAGTGCTCCGGGATCAAAGTTAAGGGATGCCGGACAGGAAGGAAGATTAGTGTTGGTGAGTTGGAGCGGTTGGATGGGTTGTTTTTGGTTGATATACAAAAGGATGTAGCAGTTAGAGTAGATTGCTAGCAGGATTAGGTGATGCAGCCGATTAAATCAATCGTGCATTTGGTCCTGCATCAAAGTTTTAGATTTTCCTTATCTTTATTTTTATTGTACAAAACTTATTGGTATCTTGTAATGTTTGTTTTTATTACTTTTAAAGTAGCATGATTCAGATGAAGGTACTGGAGGATTGGGATTCGTACTAAATTATTTAATGCATCGTACATATTTGATATTTGATCCCAATTGTATGTTTTATTTCTTTACATATTAGTATGTATATCATACTTTTTGTGTATATTCTTCTTTATTTATTTTGCATTACATGTGTCATTTATTCATTTATATATGTATAGATGACTAGCCTCTTTATATTATTGTTGTTATTATTATTATTTCCATTATCATTCTGTTATGTTAACTAAGCATGTATTATTGTTGCTCATTTTGCTCCTATTAATTCACATTATGCATTGTATTTTTCTTTTTATATTGAGAATACAATGAATGAATTTCTATTTTGCTGTAGTTACTTACGTATTAATTTTAAGGGAAAGTTGTAAACACAAACTACCCACATAAAATAAGACTAAAATCAATCATAATTTTTTTTATTCAATTTTGACGTTTTAAACTGTCATTATTAACTCCATAGCAACAACTATAAGTAACATTTTATTCACAAGTGAATTTAATAATTTTAAATCACTCTCACAAAATTTTAACTCACTCTGCAACAAATAATGCATTTAAAATAACATCCGGTATGAAAATAACACTCACCATAATATTTATCAGACATTCCATTTTCATTATTTTTCACGGCACAAATGATAGACAATAAAGCATTTTAATTAGATGACTTGACGTTTATCAGCGACGATTGTCATGCTCAGCCTACTAACTGATCAGTTTTTTATTTTGTCAAAATTAAATATTATAATGGTTTTTATTATTATTTCGTCAAAATTGAATAAAATATTGTACAAACCACGTGAGCTAAGAATGTTTATTCACTCGAAGAAATTCTTCTCATGAATAAACATTTTGACAGGTGTTTGACATTTATATGACAGAGACGTAGAATATGTAAACTTATTACAAATTTCACGTTACATATATTATTGTTTTAATATATATTCTATGCCATAATATTAGTACATGAAGTTATAATACCAAGACAAAAATAATATGTGTAAAAACAAAATAGATCTCAGAGTACCATTTTTATTCTACGCCCCTGTGAAGAAGTATGTGTCAAATAATTTTCAAAATTGACAGGTGGCCCACGTCGCCATATTGAATTGCGTTTCTTCTGGATTGGTCTATTGGTGTCATATTGTTTTTGTGACAGATCTAATGACTCCGAAATTTACAATAATTTGTGAATTTTATGTTTCAAAAAAAGATATTGTATGTTTTGTAATTTCTTTACAATTGTAAAAAAATCATGCCAGCCATTGGGATTCAAACCCAAGACCGAGACCAAGTGCTTCACTTACCTACTAACAAAAAAACGTACGTCAATTTTAGAGTATTTAATTAAATGTCAATTTGACACGAGATATTGACAAAAATGTTATCTAAAGAATTCAAAGCTTTTCTTCTTGAATCCTTATTTTAGAAATAGAAATAAATTAGAAAACTGTGAATGACAATATTCTGTATCCTTCTGTATTATCTTTTCTCCTTAAAATTACATTTCACGTTGACAACTTGACTTTTGAATTGAATAATGATCAGACATACGTTTCTGTGTTCATAGGCTACTAATTAGGTTTTTTTTTCTCAACACACTGTATAACTGCTAGTATAGCTAAGATTTCGGGAAATTAGTTAAAGAAAACACTTGGTGTAAGTTTCACAAAATATTTATTTAAGACACTTTATCGATTTCGGTTTCTTAGACCATCATCAGAATTATTTAAATATGTTTCACCAAGTGCCTACCACCGAATCTCTCAACATTAGCTAAGATTTTTCAACGTACGGGACAACATATTTTAGTATTTGTATACAACCCGTTTATCATAAAATTAATTGTATACTTGACATTTCTAAAACATTGGAATTAACTCATAGGACGGATTCATTTATCTTATATGCGAGAGTATAATATATATTCTTGGTAGCTTTCCTTTATTATATCGTACTACATAACTCCACAGAAATTTGATTGTATAGTAAAGTAAGGATTCATCTATATTTAATAAAATTTATAGCACAGTAAATGAAAAAGATTTTCATCTGAACATTATACTGTTTCAGTTTAATGTCGGGAGTATGATCCAGCATAAAACTTTTTCGTTATTTAATCTCATGGCAAATTAAACACTCTTTTGGGAATTGTACTATTCTCATTGCCATTGTAAAATAAACAGACAAGTACACAATAAAAAAAATGTAGAAAAATAGCTGAATATTTAAAAGTATACCTACACTGACGGTAAAATCATAAAATACGTACAACACGGCATAGTTTCATATTTGGCCTAGCTACATTTGTTTCAATCTGTACTTCTGCAGAGTCCAGAATAATAAGCGAATATAATATTTGATAGTGCGTACAGATTCCTTCAAGAATTTGAGTGCAATAAATAATGACAAGAGCAGTATAAAAAACTAACAAATTTAAAAATTCAGAATACTCAAACATTTAACCTAGAAAATTAAAGAATTAAATGTCCGAGTCTTCTAAAACTGATTTCTAAATATGTTACAAATTCTAATTAATTAATATTGGTTGATTTAGTTATGAGGAATTGTTTATTCATTTCATTGCACAGAACTTTTGCAGGGTTCTGAAGTTCCTTAACAGCGCGATTCTCGAAAAAGTTTAAGCTAATCCTCATTTTTGGATTAGCAAATTCTACTCTAATTTTGACATTATATCTTAAAATTCAGTCTAATCTACTTCTAGTATCTACCTTTTTACCTTCCGTCGTCTTTAGATAAGGAATGTATTATCTTTCGTCAAAAAATTCGGTATGGAATTTGTAGAAAATAGTTGTTCACATTACAATTTTGCTGGATATATAGAATCTTTTCCAATGAACTTTTGGTATGGGATTTGTACAAAATATATAGAATTGACGTAAGGTCTTGGGCTGGCCACATCAGATTTTTACCTCTCGCTAAGAGAGGTATTGGAATCATGATAAAATAGATATAATTAGAACTATTTGTGTGCAAAAGACAAATTAAATACAATAAAAACAATATTTGGGTAAAGTTCTGTATATTTTTTTGTTATAAAACGACGTTTCGATAGCGAAGTGCAATACAATACTTTATATATAGCCCAATATAGAAATGGCGAGGGTGCTGGCCAAAACAGATTTTTTTATAATATTTTGATGATTAAATTTTAAATACCGAAATAGAAAAGAATTAACTAATCCAAAAATGAGTATTAGCTTAAACTTTTTTGAGAATTGGACTGTAAAAGATCTAGTATCTACTATATGTGAATTAAAAAAAAATTAATATCGGTTTAACTGTCAAATAGCATTTTTTGTTTCGATATTGGTTTAACAGATAATCCGACATTCATTTCTTGAAATAACTGCATATATAGATTTAGTTTTACCACGTTTTTAAATTAAGATTACTTGATCACCGAAAGCGTAAATTCAATAATTTTGTCATATATAATATCATAAGAAGTAATTTTTTTCTGGAATATTTTCAGATTGTTACGAGAGCTGGTTATCAAGTAGCATTAGCATTTTTAATCAGTGTCACAGAATAAATTAGTAACAGGCTCGAGTAAAGCAATCGGAAAATTTTGCCAGGACAAAATTGCGCTAAATACTTTGTTTTAATCGTAATATCATCTTTTTAATTGTTATAAACAGTGGCGTGCGGTGCGTTTCTGTGTTGGGTGTGCAGTTTTTTTTTTTTAAGTATTGTGTAGGTAGAATCTTAGGTTAACAATTCAGAATTATCTTATTTTTTTTATACTATGTACCTTCTAGAAAATGGTTTCTTCAGTAAATCCGCAATTAGTAATTCACTAGCAATTTCCATTCTATATAAATTTTCATAAATACAAATATAAGTTAAATAAATAATATATAAATTATATACCAAATACCTAAAATTAATAATTAATTGTTTGTCTGAACTTGTTTATGCTTGTGAATACTACCAAAAGTAATTTTACGGCGATACGTGCACAAAATATGCTGCACGCTGGAGAGTACAATGGGGCAATACGTATTTCTAATATTTTATCCTTGTCTGCGCAAATACACTGTTCCTATACCCTGCCTGTGTGAAAACATGCGAACAGAGTGCAGTGCGGAGACCTGCACTTGCCCGGCAATTCACACATTCGCTGATAGGCAACCAAACACGCTACTGTTCGTTATTATCCCATAATTGTATTAATATTTTTATATTTTGTATATCATGTATTAAGATCAAACCAATTAAATAATTTACATTTTAATGCAATAAATTTTGAAATTATTCGCAGGGTGTGCAGTGCACACTTTGCACATATGGACTGCACGCCACTGGTTATAAATAATAGTTTTCCAATTGCTAATATTATAAAGCATATTTCCAACATTATTATAATTATATTTACATATTTTCAAAAGTTCTACAAGTTCTAATTATTATCGCCAAAATATTAATTAAACTTTCGAAAAACCAACTTCTTTTTTGCGATAAAAAATATATAATATATTGGCGCCACATACATCAAACCCATAGACTGCAATATGTATCTTCCATAATTCGAATCCCTGTTCAACAATATATCAAAACAATATATTACAACCCTGTCGATAATGTAATACTCGTATACGTCTAACTTATTTCCCAAACAAAAATCTCTCAAACTTGTTCTGTATCTCTTGTAAAATCTCTAAAAGTAAAATTATAGTCTCGCGCACAAAGAAACTAAAACAGTCCATAAAAACAGACTGGAAATTAGTACACTCCACAAAGAAATTCTTGACTTTTTGTTTGTAGTGGAAGTGTCAGTTTTCGAAGTCGCTGCCATATCAATATATTAGAGCTTCAAACGATCAAACCCTTGTCTGCGCTACACTGTAAAAACACCCTTACAGTTTCCTCTCACGTATAGGAACACTCCTATTGGCCGCATTCTAAATGACAGTTTACACTGGTCAGCTTTTTATTGCTGAATTTATTAGATTGTGGAAAGAACATTTTATTTTCCACTTGATTTGAGAATAATTTCTTTATGTTGCGTGACGTTTATTGATGTGTTTTGTTTTCAAAGGTGACTGGATTTTTGTGGGGTATGTAATTGGATAAAAGGTAAACAAAAGGGGTGTGTTTTAGGATCTACGCACCATTTGTTGGAGTTAATTGCGTTAGTGAACTTCTACCCTCAACAATGTTAATTAAAGTGAAACTCTAATCACAAACATCAAATAGAGATGGTTGCGTAATAAATAGTTCGCCACGAAATTCGCGAATTTCATTTGAATATGGATGCCTAATATCAATTATGATGTGGCAAATAATGGCAATGGGACTGTTATGTAATTAATCACTATGGTTAAGAAACAGAAAAACAAAAAAATAATATAGCCAGCACGTTAGTTGTGCTCAATTTCATATTTATTTTATACGAATGTCGTTACAATTTACAATAAATTCATTGATGGTATAGAGCATGTCCAAGATAACGTGTCCAATATGTGGATCTCGGTTGCAATGGGGCCATAATCCAAATTTTTTAAATATTTTTAAGTGAATTTCGTTTAATTTTGAAGCAATTCGTGGTATTAAAAAGTCATAATTGTTTTTTGTATAACTGCATTTGATTTTTAAAGAAACCTATAGCTATCTTTCTCACACCAGTTTCTGCAGTAGGCTACACGAGAAAGATACCAACAGTGTGACGTCATCTGTATCCCTGGAAATAAATTCCAATATCTCGCAAAGTAATTATTAAAAAAATAATTGGAATAATACAGAACTTAAACTGAAAAGGTAGTATTATTCCAATTATTAATATGAGTTCTGAAAGATTTTTTAATAATTATTTTAAAAAATGTTTTTTTTATCTTAATCGTTATTTATTGAGTAGTAATTTAAGGATAAAGCGTACATTTTATTATTTTTTGTTATGGTTTCTGGGCCTATTATAGATTCGATGTCGATAATCTTAGAAAAAATGCTATGTTAGCCATGAGTTGTTTATGCTTTAAGACGATCCTATAGGGACGAGGCAATACACTTGATTTTACTAGAGTTCAGAAGACATAGTATTGATACGTCTCATTCTGTATATCTGAGGTAAAGAAGCGTAACAAAGTGAAGGTAGCACGTAACTAAGAGCGTACTGCGGAACTACGAGTGCAAATTAATAAGAATTCTATAAAATAGTGTTCATTGCGCGAAACTTCTCAGCCTCTATGTCTAGGGAATAGGGGTTTCCACTAATTTTCAATTTTTTTATATGTTATTCTTCATGAAAAGTTATATATATTAGAATTAAGAAAACATTTTTATTATAACAGGTTTTGTGTAAAAAAAATAATTAATCTTTTGAGGGATCAAGCTTTAATCCCTTGAGAAGGCGAAAACAAATAATTCCTCTCTATAAAATATAGAAAATGCTTCACTAATATACGATAAGGTAAACAATAATAATTGTATTTACAATTTTAATTAATTTAAAATAACTATTGACCTCAAATACTTTTAAATGTAATGTTACAATTTGAATGTGCTGCCATCTATTACTACTAAACTGTAAATCCGTCCCGGGCTTTTACGTCACAAATTTGGCAGCGTTTCAAACGTAGTAAAATGTTTTCATGCATTTAAAATATCTGATGTGGACAGCACATGACTTCCTTGTACGCCTGTTACACTATACATATTTTGTTAATAATTAAAATATGTATTATAACAGACCCAATCATAAAATTGCGCGTATTTGACATAATTTGACATCAACATTTTATTTTTTTTGTTATTTTTTGTCCTAATCCATAGCAAACTTAATTAGAGAATAAAAGAGCTAATTTAATCATAATTAATGTTTTCGACGCAGAATTCAATTCTCTAAAACTTTTATTTGAAGTATTTATTACTAAAATCAAAATAACACCATTTTTCAAGAAAAACTGAAAACATCTTCAGGTTAGACTATTTTAACCAAAATCTATTATGTTATTCCCATTGATATAGAAGTCTTATATATCAAATTTGAAAAGTTTTGGATTATATTTTAATATAGTTTTTCATTAAAATCTATTATAGGCTTCAAGTAAAGTACCACTTCCGGGTAGACCAATTTAACTAAAATCTATTATGTTATTCCCATTGATATACAAGTCTTATATATCAAATTTGAAAAGTTTTAGATAATATTTTAATATAGTTTTTCATTAAAATCTATTATAGGCTTCAAGTAAAGTACCACTTCCGGGTAAACCATTTTAACTAAAATCTATTATGTTATTCCCATTGATATAAAAGTCTTATATACCAAATTTGAAAAGTTTTGGATTATATTTTAATATAGTTTTTCATTAAAATCTATTACAGGCTTCAAGTAAAGTACCACTTCCGCAAGTTATGTAATGACCAAAAAGGGAGGTGCACAACTAGATGTTATAACAGTTCTAAATACAAAATTTTAACTTTCTACGGTTTCCCGTTTTTCAGTTATGCGAGATACGTACATACTTTTGCAAAGGATTGATATCAGCTATCAAAAATAGCTGTTTTTCAAGTAGTCATAATTTGTTCCCCTTTTGCATTTGACAAAATCAAGTGTGGAAAACAACGTCTTGCATGTGGTGTCCGTTATCATTAATGCATATCTGGAAGCGTTCTTCAAAGTTAATAAATACTCTTTCCAACATTGCTCTGTCAATTTGGACGACTTCTTTTTTTTTGTTCGTATATACGAAACCACACATGGCGGATATGAACAGGGTTGTGCATTATCATCATCTCGGTAAAGCGCTCCGAGTTCACGGTAACAGCAGTCCCTCCAGTAATATATTAATGATAACGGACACCACACGCATGATGTTTTCCACACTAAATTTTGCTATGTCATTACGAACTCAAATCAGTCAATAATTTTTTTCTCAAACAAAAAGTATCAATTTTGTGACGTTTTAAAAAAAGTCCCTCCTTTCTGTCTGTTTTTTTTTTTATTTATCTCCATTGATAACTAAATATCACTAAATTCAAATTTAGAGCTTAATTTAAAACTAAAATTTACGTTTTCTAAATCAGTGTTCTCGTTATTGGTTATTGCATTCTTATCTGGAATTAACCTTGGAAATTCATAATAACACATACATTCGTTTAAACGTTCAGTTTTACAGTCATCTATTTACTCCCAAAATCGGAACAGGAATTTGTTAAAATCGTTAATTATTCATGTCACTCACTTTGTACAATCAACGACTAAACACATAAATGAAGAGTATTATATTACATCGTCACTAACAAAATTTCTTCTCAAGTGTTATGTACTGTGTTTGACAGCGTTGTTTATCCTCATAACGCTTGTAGAATATAAACAACATAAATCTGTTGATCTTGAGCTCCTAGTTGTAAGCTAACGCTCCACGCCAAGAACTACATCGGAATATTAACATCTAGCCTGCAAATATTAGATTCTCTATGAGATTGCTCTCGTGATTTATACTGAACCAGAATTACTTTTATTCACGTACGGTCGTCACATACATTGGAATCGGAGGAATTTCCAAATAAAAAGCACAGATTTGAAGAGTTGGAGAGTGTTTTCGAGATATCTGGTTCCAACGCAGAAGTATTGCGCGAGGTTTTTTATAAGGGAGATAAAAATGGTGCTATAGGTTACGGTTTTTATGGGTTTTTGCTCCAGTTTAGATAAACTTGTCATATACACGCGTAATGACAAAAAGTTTCCTGATGAGGCGACATTTTTCTAGAGTATAACTTTTGTTTAAAACATTCATTTAACTTCGGTGATATTCATGTAATTTTTACTCATTTTTTTAAAGTGATATGAATTTATGTTATCGTTTTATCACTTCTAACACAATTTTAGTGTAATTCATAATTAATAACTTAATTCTTTACAAAATTCTAATGTGTTTACCGAAACGCTGGTTTTGTAAGAGCTATTATTACCCCATTATTACTATTTTTATTATTATTATTATTATCATTATTATTATTAAATAAAAATAAAATAAATATATCATCAGATCATCACGGCATATTACCCATTTCTGGGTGTGCCAGTATCTACAAAACATGTAGTCGTCGGTAATGATAACGATATATTTTACCTTGTGGGCGTTTAGCAGGCGTCACCTCACAGGCACTCATAGTTGGTGTGGAGAGTGCACCACAGGGGTCACTATTGTGACATTTAAAATTGGAAATATTTGGCGTCTGTCGGGATTGAACCCGGTTCTCCCAGGTTCACGACCAGACACTCAGACAAGCGGCCAAGGAACCCCATATTATTATTATTATTAGTATTATTATTATTATTTATTTTTATTATTATTATTATTAATTATAATAATACTTTTACTGAGTGATGCAATCTTAACTGGTCCATCTCAACGATTTATACAGAATCATTTGTAAGCAATAAATAAAAATAAATGTCAAGGTAGTCGAATGTCATTAGAGAACTTAGGCATTACTGATACTATCTGGTAGAAAATATCCCACAATATTACTAAAGCAAAATGTACCGTCCTGTCTACAAATATTTTCATCTCGTAAATTTTTATATAAATTGTCATGTCCATTACTTTTTACCCCCTGATTATGGGAAAAATATGTAAAACTAGTTCAACTTTCGCGTCCAAAGTATTTGAAAGTATGATTAGAAATAATAAAAATGAATTTTATATAAACTTTGAAGAAATTATGATATAAATATACGATTTTATAAATATTGTATTAGAAGGTAAGTATATTTAAGATTTTTTAAAAATTAATAAAGAAAATTTCAAAAATCTTCCCGGTCCTGAAGAAAACGCGGCTTCTATTAAAAATTCCGCATATCTTTTCGATTTTAGTCATTCTTTAGTCGTTTATTCATATTATGCAAAAATATTAATTCATTTATTCATAATATTTAACTATCCACAGCTAGGTTGTTAATAAAAATTATAATCACGCCGAATATATAACAAAACTACTATTAAAGTTTTATATCTTCACATTATTTTTATTAGAAATTCTAAAACTTGAAGTAATCTAACTTCCCTAAGAAATACTTATTCAAAGTTTTAAAACTACATTGTTATAAGTTCTAGCATACGTTATATTACATTATTTAATCTAATATTCTACCCAGTGCAGCGGCAGATCTACATTAAAACTATCAATTTGGCAAATAATTTTTTTTAAGTAATAATCATTGCTATTATATTGTACAATAAAAATTTTGTAAACTAATTATTATATTTCACAAAATAAAAATCTGTCGTGAAAAGGTTAATAGATATTATTTGTACACTAAGTGAGCTAAAGATAAGGTTTATTCTTTTCTTCTTCTTTATTCTTCGAGTGGATAAACATTCTTAGCTCACGTAGTTTATACAATATTTTATTCAATTTTGGCGAAATAATAATAAAAACCAATATACAGAGAATTTATTTTAAAATGCAACATTATAGTTCATCACTTCCATGGTTACTCACTATTGTCAAAAAATTACAGCAATTTAATATTTGTCCATTTTAAAATGCAACATTATAAATAGTATTGCAGCACAGGAGATAGCTCCAGAAAACATCACAAATGGTGTCAATTCTTATTACGACCGACTAGAATATTATTGCCTCAGTATGATTGGGGGTATTTTTTAACGTTTATTACATGAAAGTTATGAATTTTTGTACGCTAAAGTTTGTTAAGATGTACAATATTCATGTTTTGATTATTTGTTAATCGTATGTAGGCTAATTTATTGGAAATTAGTTTTGATAATACAAAACTACAAATTTTGTATGTTGCATTTTAAAATGGACAAATATTACATTTGCTGTCAAATTCCCTGTAATATTTAATTTTGACAGAATAAAAAACTAATCAATTAGCAGGCTGTGCATGACAATCGTCGATGATAGACGTCAAATCATCTATTCAAAAAGCTTTATTGTCTGTCATTTGTGTCGTGAAAAATAATAATAATGGCTGATAATGTCTGATAAATACTGTGTTGAGTGATATTTTCGTACCTGATGTTATTTTAAATGCATTATTTGTTGCAGAGTGAGTTAAAATTTAATGAGAGTCATTTAAAATTTATTAATTCACTTGAGAATAAAATGTTACTAGTAGTAGTTGCTATGGAGTTAATAATGACGTCAAAATTAAATAAAAATAAATTACTATAAAGTAATTTTTGTAATAATGCAATTTTTCGAAACGAGCTTTGCGATTTTGGATTTTACAGAGTTTCAGAATCACGTCTTCCAAAAATTATGCTATACATTTACATTAGGGATGCGCACTATACATCGGTGTTTGGCTTTCGATAATCGATGTTTACATTTTATACTCTCCTCTGTTCTTTCTTTACTTACATACTTCTCGTCACTCTTATTTTATGTCTACCCTATTTTGGCGAAAATATTTCCATAATATATAAATAATTTTTAAATAATAGATATTTACACACAAGTGAGCTAAGGTAATGTTTATTCATGAGAAGAAAGTTTAGCTCACGAGTCCGTAAGGGTGAGTGAGTCAATTTCTTCGAATGAATAAACATTCTTAGCTCACGTGGTTTGTACAATATTTTATTCAATTTTGACGAAATAGTAATAAAAACCATTATAATATTTAATTTTGACAAAACAAAAACTAATCAGTTAGTAGACTGTGCATGACAATCGTCGATGATAGATGTCAAGTCATCTATTTAAAAAGCTTTATTGTCTGTCATTTGTGCCGTGAAAAGTAATGAAAATGGCTGATAATGTCTGATAAATACTATGGTAAGTGTTAATTTCGTGCCTGATGTTATTTTAAATGCATTATTTGTTGCAGAGTGAATAAAAAAAATGTGAGAGTGATTTAAAACATTTTAATTCACAAAAAAGTGTTACTTATAGTTGTTGCTATGGAGTTAATAATGACAGTTTAAAACGTCAAAATTGAATAAAATAAGTTTATAGAATTTTGTGTAGTATATGTACCTACATTGTTGTTTTTTATTACACATAATATAAAAGCATAGTTCATATAGTAGAAAAGTCGAAAATCTGTGCCTATTATTAATAAATATCGATGATTTTAAATATCGATTTTTTGATCCGACATTTTATGCAACTACGATTTTTGTAATTCAATGTATCGATTAACGTTAACATCGATATTTTAAAACTTACGCATCCCTACTGCACATAGTATTTTTTTAAGCGATCTTGACAAAAACTTTCATATAAACAAAACAAAAATCTTATATTTTAAGATTCCAAGTACACAAAAACAACCAATGTCTAAATGTAAATTGGGCATTTTCCGCACTCATTTGAGTTGGGGAACATTTATTCACCGTAAGATTGTAGAAAAAATATTTTTTATTATTTACGTTATTTCTCTGTATCGGAATTTTTAATAAATAAAATGCAAGCATAGTGAGAATACTTAATTTTGGTGTCTATAAAGATCCGAATCCGCCTCTGATTCTACCCACGAAAGTGGCTACAACAAATTATTTTTTTCTTTTTCCTAATTTTTCGCATGTTATTTATTCTCCCTACGTGATATTTGTGAGTTCTCCGCTAATAAAAGAATTGATTAAATATTTTGAGGGGCCATTTCTTGGGTCGAGGTTGCAAGAACCAATTATGGGCAGCCACGCCTGAGCTGGAGGAGACTGTATCTCCCCTAAACAAGGGAAATTGGAAATCCCGAAGAAAACTCCCAATTTACGGGAAAATGAGCATCGACGTTTTGTTTAGGAAATTTAACGAGGCGAGAAAGAAAAGTTTAGGAAAAACGAACAAAACAAAAGGCATTATCTAACAAAGCACTGTCCGTCAATTAAGGGTGTCCAAGATAAGGATTCATTCAATTGATCCTATTATTTACGCTTTCTTTTATTTTTTAGTTTGATACTACTTTTTTGGCTATAAATCTGTGGGAACAATTATTGTCAATTTTTAAGGAAAATGAAATTGATTTAAGCAAAGAAAAAAAAACTTATATACGAGATGTAACAGAAACAAGTATATTAAATTTAACCACAAATAGAACTCGGCAAGACCAACAATATTTCTTAGCAACTTTTTTTCGAAATCGCAATTTATTTTTTGGAGAAAAATATTTCCAATTTCGAGTCATACAGGGTTAGTTAAAAGTATGGAGACGGCAATTTATTGTCGTTAATATTCGTTTTAGGAAATTATGTTCAATACAAAAGTTTTTTAAGAAATTTTGATCTACATTTGAGAATACCTGAATTTTTACATCGCTCGAGTTTGTTTATCGCTTCGCTTTTGTCTATCTTAGATGTATCTATTATTCGTAAATACTTGAACCGATGTTTTTCCTTGTAACAATATTATTAAAATAAATTGAAGAAAAAAACAAAAATGCTGTTGTAAAGACAAGAAAACGCTCTATCGAATGGTAGAGTAAAATTAACAGATTCCCATTTAAAAAAATCTGATATGGCCAACACAAAACCTCCCGCTATTTAATTTTTATTAATTTAAATACATACCTACCTACGTATTTATTAACGCTGCAAACTGTTCCATTGTATAAAACTATTGCTTTATTTACTATTTTTTTTTTTTTAATGTCACTATTATTAATTTGAAGTGATAAGTTTTCTGACAGTGACATTTACTGTTAGTTACATTCATTTGAAAAATGAACTGTGTAACAAAGGAATAGTTTTTACCTTAGGCTTCGTGACTAATAAAAAAAATATTTTTAAATTTATCTGTAAAATATATAGAAAAAGTATTAATGTATTCCAGTAGAAAATTCAATAATCTTTAATTTTCATAAGACATAAAATTCGAAAAAATGGCATTTAATGGAATTTTTTGAAGAAAAACCATTATGAGCTTCAAGTAAAGTACGATTGCCGTTTATCCGATTTACACCAAAATCTAATGGCTTCTATTCCTATTAGAATAGGGTAAAAATACAAGGTTTCAGAATTTTCTGAATGATAGTATTTGAGTTAGAGTGCAAACAAAATTCGTACACATACGCATACACACACACACACACACACACACACATACATACATACATACCTACACACATACAGACATCATCGTGAAAATGTTAAAAATGGATTCTAGGGACCTTAAAACGTGGTCATTTACTAAAATCTCGAAATGAGATTTTTAGCACGATCCCTATACCTCCCTTACCAAGGGTAGCGGGAGGTAAAAATGACGCGAACAAGCGTAACTCAAAAACAATTAAAGAAAAAAAATTCAAATCAAGTATTCTCAAATGTAGATAAAATTTCTTAAAAAACTTTTTTATTGAACATAATTTCCTAAAATGAATATTAACGACAATATCGCCGTCTCCATACTTTTAACTAAACTGGTATACTGGTGAAACAGAAAAGAGTAAGTGACATTGACAGAACTCGGCGAAAATTTTTGTGAATTTTCAAATTTTTTAGTATTTTTAGGCAGGTAATGAATTTTCTTACAAAACTTTGAAGAATTTTAACACAATATCTAGGTTCATAAAAAAGTTACTAAGAAATATTGTTGCTCTCGACGAGTTCTATAATAAATAATGTACTTATTTTTGTTACACCTTGTATTTTATATATAAAAACAACCAATGTCTAAATGTAAATAAACCAAACCTACAGGAACCGACATCAATTGAACTAATGTAGTGCCATTTAAATACTTATTGCAGTAATAACCTATGTAGACATGTCATTAAATCTTGAAGGACTTTGGTGTAATATGCAGTTTACTCAGAGAATTAGTGACATTTGTAGGTAATTAACATTAACAGTGCAGATGCAGACTATCATATTTTACAGAAAGACACTTTCGCTATTATAAACACGATAGTTTCTTGTTAATTTAAATTGCTCAGTCATAAAATTACAACATTTCTCTAGTGCAGTGTAGCCGAACATGTATGGAGTGCGATTCTAATAATTTATTTGAAGAGGGTTCTATCAACTTTACAGACTTATTTTTTTACGTCGGTATGGAAGGGACAGGTTGAGTGAATATGAAAAAACTATGTCGTGTAAGGGAAATTTCATGAAGTATTATAGAATAATTAACAATTTATAAGCATCATACAAGTATGTGAGAATTTGAGGTTATACCTATTTAATAGGATGTAATTGAGATTCGATCCTTCCTAAAGATCATACTAACTTAATTTGCGAATATCTAATCACGCTAAAAGCGACCGTTAGATAATGTAAATGCTAGTACCTAGAGCAAATTATATTACGTGCCTAATCTAACTCTAAAAGGTCTTCTTGCACTTCAAAGTACGTATTAAGCGCATAGGGTTGGCTTTATTTTCCCCAGCCCAAATTACCCCACCCGGTTTTTTAAAAACAATCCACTTTAATATTTCTTATAAATAAATAAATAAATATATCATCACGGCATATTACCCATTTCTGGGTGTGCCAGTATCTACAACACATGTAGACATCGGTAATGATGACGATATATTTTACCGTGTGGGCGCTTACCAGGCGTCACCTCACGGGCACTCATTGCTGGCGTGGAGAGTGCACCACAGGGGTCACTTTTGTGCCATTTAAAATTGGAAATATTTGTTCCGTGGCCGCGTGCCTGAGTGTCTGGTCGCGTACCTGGGGGAACCGGGTTCGATCCCGACTGACGCTAATATTTCTTATTTTATTATTAATTAAATATTTGTAATTATATACATATATTACATTACCCTTCAGAAATATCGCCAATCTCATCTATGAATTGGAAGATTCTCGAACATTAAAAGAATAAGAGAAAACTTGTTTATAGAATGAATTAAAAAATATAAAAATATATAAAGAAGATATGTGTTTTTGTGTGTATCAGAAATGTTAAATATGTACAATACTTATATAGGGCCCAATTTTCACCATTATGATATGATACGGAATGATAAATTTATATCATATCACTTGTCAATGTCATGATATTATTTGTCAAATGTGAAGAAACAGAAGCACCAAATTCTTATTTTCTTAAATACATACGATCACACTTTCTCACTCATTTATATCAAGTCACTTTGTAATTAAGAATAGTTTTAAGTGATAAAGTGAAAAATTTTCACTGTATATCACTTCGGTGAAAATTGAGAATTGGGACCATAACCTAATATGGAAATACAGGATGTCTCGTAAATAGGGGGACATGGCTTAACCACAGATTCCTTAGGCTAAAATAAGACGATTTAACTAAACTTGCTTCTACCGGAAAGTGTACCATTTAGCCAGTATTCTGTTTCAAAGTTCTTCGAAAAAAAATTAATTAAAAAAAAATTTGCTTATAATAACAGAACGCTTTAATCGATATGGATGAAATTTGGTATGACAGTTTATATGGTTATAAGTCATCTTTTAAGATGACACTTGTTATTATTAGTGAACCACTAGTATAGGAAACTTAGGTGTCCCAACATTGATTAGACCTTAACTTTTTAATGGCCACGACGATAACGTAAAATATTTTTTTTATTTTTTTATTTATTTAGATTAAATTTATTTTAAAAAAATTCACGATGTAGTCACTCCGGTTTTATTTTTTTTGTGTCTAAACCGTAACAGATATCACAAATTAAACAGAGAGAGAAAAGTTTACTATTGAATGTATCTTTCTGAAAAAAAAATATTTAACGTTATCGGCGTGGCCATTAAAAAGTTACGGTTCAATCAATGTTGGGGCACCTAAGTTTCATATACTAGTGGTTCACTAATAATAACAAGTATCATCTTAAAAGATGACTTATAACCATATAAACTGTCCTATTTGGTATTTCACCCACATCGAATAAAGCGTTCTGTTATTATAAGCAAAATTAATTTTTTTTCGAAGAACTTTGAAACAGAATACTGGCTAAATGGTACACTTTCCGGTAGAAGCAAGTTTAGTTAAATCGTCTTATTTCAGCCTCAGGAATCTGTGGTTTAGCCATGTCCCTCTATTTAAGAGACACCTGTATAATCAAGAATAGCTACAATGTGTTTCCCTCATAATGAAAGTTACAAAACAATATAAAAATTAATATTTTATCTTTTGTCTTGAAGTAAATAACAAATAGATAATCAAAACTGGACACTGGACCAACCAACGTTAATCAGAAATGGGAGAAATTGCAAAAGATTTGGAAATCTAATAATATAAATTATGCCTACAGTTTCTCAAAAAGTTATCAGTTTTAGAAAAGGTTTCATGAAAAACTGAAAAATTTTATTCACCAATGTCTGCTTGCACCAACTTACATTTTGAACAATCCTCAAGTTAGCGATATTGCATCGAAATGACGTGTTGAAAGAATTTATATTGTCAAAATTTCTGTTTCCAATTTTTAGTTTGAGCAACTTAAAATTTAAGCTATGTTGGTACAACTGTGCATTGCTTTTCCCGTACAATCCTGAATGAGAATCAATCAAACTACCAATCTACAGTTCAACATATTGTATTTTAGTGATAAATATAATTGTAAAGCAATTATTGATAAAATCGTTTTAATTTTAAATCAACTTTGTGGGTCAAATATCAAATTCATTGATTCTAGTTCGTTGACATGTTTCATTAATTTTTCTATTGTTTGCGGTTCTTTTGTTAGGCGAAATTATTCGATATAGGTAACAATACAAATAGTTTACTGATAAACAAATTTTATTTCATTATATTATTTCGCAAATATTTTCTTTTCCTGTCAATATTCTTATATTGATTTATCGTTGAGTGAAGATTAACGAAGCTTGGATAAAAATTAATCATGATTTTTAATTAGGAATCAAATTCACGGCATTTTGGAGTCCATTGAATTTAAATGATGCCTTTGTAACATTATGAAAGGTAGTCTGCTGTAAATATTAATCTTCTACTGTGCCCTTGTACAGAACTGAAGGAAAAATCACCCAACTGAAAGTAAAATCTCTTGCGTATCCTCCTTTCAACTGTTTCCACGTTACCGCCACCAATCTAGAGTGCGTTGATCTGAGCAGGACCGACTCTGATGAAATTATTTACTTTATCGCTAAAGTTACAACCAATAAATTTGGAAACTTATGGTGAAAGATAAAATTTTATTTATGTTTGTAGATATGGACATATTCAAGGGAATCAATATGATCTGATTCAAAATTTTGCATAATTAACTTTACATTACATCATTACCATTAGTGGTACGAGTACTACACTATTAGTAAATAAATAAATAAATATATCATCACGGCATATTACCTATTTCTAGGTGTGCCAATCTGCTTTGTCGCAGATATCGGTAATGATGATGACATATTTGTACCGTGCGGGCGTTTACCAGGCGTCACCTCACCGGTACTCATTTCTGGCGTGGAGAGTTCTCCACAGGGGTCACAGGGGGCCATTTAAAATTCGAAATATTTGGCGCCGGTCGGGATCGAACCCGGTTCTCCCAGGTTCGCGACCAGACACTCAGGCACGCGGCCACGGTATCTCATTAGAACATTATTAGAAGATTTTGTTGGAGTAACGATGATCGACTGGAGATTGATGTGTGGAGAAGAAAATAAAGTAATCGGAAACTGCAGTCAGTACGGTTTTATTTGATTTTCACCTACGCTTCGACCATTACAATGGTCTTCCTCAGGGTTAAATCAAGTCATAAACTATGAAGAAGATATTTGTAACTCATGTTAACAAACATCAAAATGCAATATGTGAATTACAACGTTATAAAATTGATGAGAAACAACTTTTACATAAATATATAAGTAACGAACCAGATAGAATGTAACAATTTTATAAAAAAAATGACATTTAAATGTATTTTTATTTTTCGTAAGTAAAGTGCCATATCCGATTATCCGATTTACATTAAATTCTAACGGTAATCTTCCCATATTAGAATAGGGTCGAAATACAAGGTTTCAAAACTTTTCGATTGATATAGTATAGTTGGTGCGTTAAGAGGAGCCCCCCTCCCCCACATACACACACACACACACGCATAGAGAGAGAGAGAGAGGCATCATTGTGAAAATGTTAAAATTGTATTCTAGGGACCTTTTACTAAAATCTCAATATGCGATTTTTAGCACGATCCTTATACCTAAATACCTAAAAATATCATGTTTTATGAATATGAAAGTAGAAAATTAACACAAATTAGTAAGAGAAAAGTCCAGCAGAGAACATTTACTCGCCATTTTTCCAGGGAATATCTATAATCGATTGGTTATGTGATATGTATTGTTTTCCGTGTACATTATTTTAAATTAATCTTCCTGCTTTTTTAATTACTGCGTCCCTCCGGTTGAAAAGACACGAGCCGCCGCTGTTTAAATGGCAACGATTTTCATGTAAGAAGTATAAACCATTGAGTCACATTTCCTGTATGATACATCACATAATTCGTGCAAAAATAACATAATTACTTCAAGAAACCTGAAGTAATTTTCTTTTGTAACAAAGTTTCATTTCTTTTTCAACTTCCTCTACAAAGTAGTACACAATGTAAACAAATCCTTTGTGATTCTACCATTTAAACGCAACAACCCTTGAAAATCTCAAACTAACTCGCCGCACATTTCAAAACTTCAATACAAATCCAATCCTACAATCTCCCAACTTGAAAGTTGCAGAGTTAAAAACCCTAAGTTGCGCAAAAAGCCCCGGAGTCTCCAGGTCTTAAAAGCCGTATTACTCTCGCAATAATACTCCAGGACGCTGCAAAGTGCTCATCGGAAGAGAGACAGATCGATGGCGCTCTGTAAAGCCAGACAAAGATGGATGATGATTCAAACCCGTATGAGCACAAAGAGAGCACCCAGCAATGTTAATTACAGTGTTAATTGAAGATGTGGGGAATGATGGACTATATTAATATACGGGGGGAACGAAGGAATTATAAATGGAAGTATAGAGTTAAAGTTTCTAATTAGTTTAGTAGTTAGAATATGAGAATTGCTGGTGTATTGTGATGTATCCTTTGAATTTGAATATTACGAGTAGTTTTAGAATTGCATCCTCTTTATACAGGGTGTTAAAATATAAGTGTCACAAATTATGAGTACATATAGTACTGACCAAAATGAGTAAAAAAAGGTTAATCAACATATAGGTCCGATCTTCAACTGTTTTTGAGAAATAGGCCATTTTGTATTAGAATCGAACAAAAACTGTCTAATATAGTGGTCGAACAAAATTTTGTCTATGCCAGTAAATATACTATAAAAAATAATAACATTTTATATGACACATTTTTTTTCACTTTCTAATAGTTACGAAGTTACTTGAAAACTAAATATTGGCCAAGGTAGTACAATAATTCGATTTTTTTTTGAAAAACAAAAACACATCTAAGATGACCTCTGAAAGGTAAACAAAAAGTCTCATTTAATCAAAGTCGTAACTTATAGTTTTCGAGATAGCAGAGGTAAACCCCGAAAAAACTTATTTTTCACTGCCTTATATCTCGGAAACTATAGGGCACCTGCACGTGACGTTTCAACATGGCGGCCACCAGCTGATCTTGGACAACCAAACCTTCAGTTTGCATTGTGTCTTACGGAGAAATATCGTGCCCTAAGCTTTTATTGTGTTTTTACAGCACTTATTGTTTTATTTGGGAAAAACTGATTAGAGTGTGTAAAAGTGAGTATATGAGGAGTGTTTTCCGTAAAAAATAAGTCAAGACATTCTTACTATTTAATAAGTTCCAGATTATTAAATTAAAACTAACCCAATAAAATACTTTTATTGCATATAAAATAATTTAAACATAATCGGATAGGAACATATTGTATGAATGTTTAAATATATATAATTTTCTTTAATAATATGTATAAAAAACATAAAAAAATATTTTTTAAATGACAGAATTACAAATTTTGAATGAAGTTTTTTTTAGTAACAATATACATATATATATATATATATATATATATATATATATATATATATATATATATATATTTCAAATTTAATTTTCTTTATAAATTAAAAAAAATCTAATAATTCAATTTATTTTAATTTCAATATTCATGTTTTCATTTAACAATACACATAAATAAAAATTATACAAACTCAAATGAATGTAATACAACCTGATGCTACAAACAACTTATTTCAATTTAATATTTTTAAAAATATATTTATAAATACGACTGCTTTGTTTTACTAATAAATAATTCATACACTTACATTTTAAAATAGCATGTATAAATTTAGGAAAAAGTGAATTTCTTGTACAGAAAACAGATTCCCTGCATAAGACGCAATGTTAAACTGAAGCTTGGTTGTCCGAGATCAGCTGATCATCCGCCATGTTGTGACGTAGGTGCCGGTGCCCTATTGAAGATCGAACCTATGTTGATTAAGCTTTTTTACTCATTTTGGTCAGTACTATATGCCCTCATAATTTGTGACACTTATTTTTTAACACCCTGTATATAGTGTGTGGTAATTAATTATATTATTCTATTATATCTTGTATAGTAATATGGTATGTATTTTAATAATTCGCGGATGGTAATAGTATATTACATATACGATACGTAGCTATTAAATGACGATACTTATTTTTTTCCGGCTTCCCTGTAAATTTGGCAACATTGCAGGGTAAATAATATTAATTTGTCATCTTCCCTCCACTCACGGTTAAAATTTCAAGATAATTAGGCAAACTGTTCGGCAATAGCTTCTCGTACTCTCCCGGAATTATGTTAGTGACAATATGAAATTATGTGTGAAACTTGAAAAATGCGCTACAGAAATGTACGATTTGTTGAATGTTTATGTCGATGAGGGTCTATCTAGTACTCAGTTTTCAAGCATTTTATAAGATTTAAAGAAGGAAGAAAAGAGATCGGAGACGATTAGCGCATCGTTCTTGAACTGACATTGTTGTTTTGGAAATCCGAGTGATTGTTCACATGTATTCATTATGTTCAGTGACAACTACATTAGACTTTATTTAGTAATAAAATTTGGAGCATAAAATTTGTATATCAAATGTAAAAATAAAATTTTTGAACATCTACCTATGAAGTTACATAAAGTACAAGGTAGAAGTAACAGTCATGTGATGTGATATTAATAGTTATTTATTAAAATTCTTTAGTCGATTATGTTAAATTTTTAAAAGACGCAATACAAACTATCTAATGTAATGCCTCTCGTGTCTGAGTGACAGATGTACCATCTCAATCTTAGTCCAATATAAATGGAAACAATCAACTCATCAACCTTCGTATCTATCTAATTGGCATTGATACGACTCGAGCAATGAATACCAGATGGCTGCTTAAAAGTTATCTATAACTGCCTTAGGCCCTTGTCCCGATAACCCGTTAAATTGATTGGATTAGAAGATAGCAACTGCGAAGCTCTTGAGATTACTCCGAACTCCGAATTCGTTCACGGGTTAGTTGCCACGGACAGGCAGGCAAATGTGACAGCAAAATTGCGGATGCTTGAAATTTTAATGCTGGAATTTTCAAGAAAAGTTTGACTTTATAATGTTTAAAGAAGCGGAATTACTTAAATTCTTATTTTTAAACAGCAGGAGAAAATTTTTTACATGAAAATTTAAGTGGGTAAAAAACAAAGAGGATATTCCAAATTTAGATTACTTCATTTTCATCTCAGAAATACGATATACAGTGTGAACACTGAAAACCGAGACATAGGCGTTTAACATGAGAAAACAGTTTTTTCCAAATATTATCTGTCCCGTAAGACTATAGTGGGAGTTTTTGATATGCTTAGAAAGACTATTTAATTTGGCATCGAAGAGTATCTAAATACTCCTAATTTAATGCCTTATTATTGAAATATTTACGCAAGTATAATCTTACTTGACAGTTATTACTTACAATTTACTAAAAACAGTAATCATGGAAACGTATTCGATAGCTGACCTGGTTCAATCAAGGCTCCATGATAATTTTTCACTAGTTCAAATCCCTCCCGGTTCAAGTTAATATTTTTATTATTTTTATATTTATTTTGTACAATGTATTATTAAATAAATTACAAAATTAAAACGTAAATAGTTTGGTACATCAAGTATTTTCTTGAATTTACTATACTATTTCTTTGTTATATCACTGCTAATAGTATTAAGCAAAAAAAGTAATCACTAATAAATAAACCTTCACACATGTTTGTCAGACGTGTTAGACTTTTATTGTCATTTTTCGATAAGTTCTTTAATAATTAAATTTTACAATCAAGGGATGAGTTTACGAGAAATTCGAGATTTTTTTGCTAGGATGTATCCTGATAGACAAATTGCATCCCATGAACGAACTAGACGAATTATTTTAAAATTTGAAAAAACCGGTTGCGTTAATGGCGAACATAAAACTAAACTTAATTATTTATTTGGCTTAAATTTACATATTTATTTCACTTCTTGTCCATTAGGCAATAAAATAATTGATGTACCAAAAAATTATTTGTTTTAATTTTGTAATTTATTTAATAGTACATTGTACAAAGTAAATATAAAAATAATAAAAATATTAACTTGAACCGGGAGGGATTTGAACTAGTGAAAAATTACCATGGAGCCTTGATTTAAATAAGTCAGCTACCGAGTACGTTTCCATGATTACTGTTTTTAGTAAGTTATAAGTAATAACTGTCAAGTAGCATTATACTTTCGTAAATATTTCAATAATAAAGCATTAAATTAGAAGTATTTAGATACTCTTCGATGCTAAATTAAATAGTCTTTCTAAGCATGTCAAAAACTCCCACTATACTCTTGCGGGACAGAAAATATTTCAAAAAAATGTTTTCCCATGTTAAACGCCTATGTCACGGTTTTCAGTGTTCACACTGTATTTATTTCAATAAATTGTTTTAAATGCAACTTGTTTTTGATCTGTGAATAATTTAATTAATTACCTAATTAATTTTACATTGTTCGTAAAGGCTGAAATTAGGTATGAAAATGAAGAAAATTACCCGAAAAAAAAAACGATAGCCATGGAATTAAAAAAAATTAATTCAACGAAATGAGTAGCAGAATTTTATTCGTCTTTTTAGGACGAATAAAGTCACACACTTAATATTACGGAAATGCACTATAATTGTTAACTATTTCCGATATTTCACCAACAAAATAACATTATTTCGATTGCAATAATTGAAAAAATCGACACGACCTTTTGTTTCGACAGTACCTATACATTAAAGGTTAAACATAAATAAGGTTTGTTCAAGAAATACTGATGAAAATAAGTTCATAAGCCCATAAGTGTATTCATAAATCCTTTCCATATTCAATTTTAAACCAGAGTCCATTATCAATAAGTAGTAAATGTTCAATAAAATACATTTTATGTTGAAAAAGGAGCATGATGTATAAAATACCTTACAAGAAATTTTCTTGTATATCCGCTAGGTATTTTGCTGTTATTTAATGGCAAATTACCGTACATAGTTCATAGCTTCAGACAGAAATCTCAAACCGGTTCCTAGTAAATTACAACACGATTACAGGATTTTTTAATCGAAAACTGACCAACCATGAGCAATTAAATGAACTTGACTAAAAATAAATTCAGTTTTTGCTGAGAAAGAAGAGAATTATTTGCATATTTTTGTAATTACAAAAACGCAAGCTACGTTCACCAGAAAAATTATTATGTTCAAGATTAATTATCGTCTTTTCATTTACTCATTTTAAATGAGCTAAATTCCAATAAAAGTTTAATAGAATGCATACTTTGAGCACAATTATTGAAGTATATATATGGGGTCCCGTGGCCTCGTGTCTTGAGTGTCTGGTCGCGAACCTGGGGGAACCGGGTTCGATCCCGACAGACGCCAAATATTTCCAATTTTAAATGGCACAAAAGTGTGGTGCACTCTCCACACCAACTATGAGTGCCCGTAAGGTGGCGCTAAGCGCCCACACGGTAAAATATATCGTCATCATTACCGATGTCTACATGTGTTGTAGATACTGGCCCACCCAGAAATGGGTAATATGCCGTGATGATATATTTATTTATTTATTTAGGGACTTAAGTCATATATTGGAAATGTTTTATTTTCTTTGTGTACGTTTCGGAAACAGTTTTTCCTTCATCAGGACACTACAATAAAAATATAAAATGAAAGAAAAACTGTTTCCGAAACGAAGACAAAGAAAATAAAACATTTCTAATATGACTGAAGTTCCTATTTATTTTAATATATATTTATAAAGTTTATACAGTTGTTTAAAAAATCATATAATGTAAATAGGTATGTCTGACTTTTGTGGTCAATAATTGGAAATATTCGAGGATAATAAGCAATTTAATAAAAAAATTACGTATATTGTAGTCCTAGTTTTGAATGCCACTGTCATTCAACAAATCTTTCACTTTCATACGAACGCACTGGGTTTCTATCTTGAACGTAGAATACTATAGTCAGTTTTTAAACTATAGAAAGTGTTTTAAAAGTTTGGCGCTGAAACAAGCGATTGTGAGTGGCATTGGCTGTTCTAGAAATGGTTTTACATGGTTGAAATTGAAATTACGTTGAGTGTAAATCCTTCTGTAGAAAAGCCACTCACAAGCATTGATTTCAGCCGCTAACTTTAAAAACAGACTATAATATAAACAGTTTACTATATTCAATTTATTTAAGTATTTAATATAATTTTAAGCATACACGAAGTTATTTTTAAATTAAAACAAATTTTCCATTTATGATTACTATGTGATCGTATTTGTATAATATAATAAATAATATAATAACATGAAATTATGAAATATATTACTGTAATTATAATGCAAAATATATGTATTTAATTTTATTAAACATAATCCAGTTTTCATTTATTGAATTTCTACATTTCAACGGTTTATAATTTACAAGTTCATGAATAAATTGAATTAATTAACAATTCATATTTAAATTTCAATAGTTTCTAAGCCTTTACAAAGAAAAATATAAATTTTTCATTCCTTCGTGTATTCAAGATTCAAACACTTTAATTTAAAAGAAGAATTTTTTCTCTTTCAATCAACTTCTTCCTACAAAATGTTTTATTCATATCTAGAAGCCAGGGGTAATATTTCTCAAGTACAATACAAGTTCTCAAATAAAAGATGAGCAGAATTCTCTTCTAAATCCAACAAATGCTCGTTTTAAGCCATAACGCGCGTTGTAGAGGATTAAAGTTGGATTACCTTGTACAAGAATCGATTTACTCTCAGCATTATCTTTTTAAGAGGTGGTTTGTTTGTGTGGTTGTGTTCTAACTCAAGTGTGTTTGTTACAGAGAGGACTTGAAAGTGATCACTGAAGCTAGCCAAAGCAAGAGCCTATGCAACTTAATGGTAAGGAGATAATTAAATAATATAAATTAACAGCCAAATTACATTAGAGCGCCACCATCCGTTACAAAAATTATTTCTGATTTTTTTGAACTTGAAAGAAAAAGAACTTAAAAGTTGATAATATATAAATTATAATCATTAGCAATAAAAACACTATGAAGTTCCTTGGAAAATATTCTATAAATCCAATAAAATTATCACATGAATATACATTATGTACCTATACTTATATATAAATACTCTAAAAATGCGTACATTTACGTAACATTCTCTTTACAATCAAATAATATTACTACCAAGTTTATATCTCTACCCATTTTTGAATTATTGCCCCAAAAGTCAATATACCACACATTTAGTTAAAAACTTCAAAATTTTCAAAAATCTAATTTATATATATCTAGATCTCATTGCGCTGATTCCAAATTTTGAAACCCCAGGTCGATATCTCGTTTCGTTCTCGAGATATTTAGATTCAAAGTTTTGCTGAAAACTGCCCATTTTTGGGTAATAACCCAAAAATGGGTCGAGATGTGAATTGACGACAACACCATTCGATTCTACGGGCAAAATTACATAAGTACACCAATTTTCAGAATTTTCGAACACCGCATACAATCTCTAAAGCAAAATAACTGAAAATGGCCAAAAATCGCAAAAATCTAAGGTGTACCCCTTACAATTTTTTCAGATTTTGGCCGTTTTCAGGGGTTTTCAAGCTTTTATTCATAAAAAATGAACCGGCTGGACAAAAATTATGAAAATTGCTATACTTATGTATTTTTGTCCGTAGAATCGAATGATGTTGCCGCCAAATTCATATCTCGACCCATTTTCGGGTTATTACCCAAAAATGGGCAGTTTTGAGCAAAATTTTAAATTTAAATATCTCGAGAACGAAACGAGATATCGACCTGCGGTTTCAAAATTTGGAATCAGAAGTATCTAGATACATAAAAAATAGATTTTTGAAAATTTTGAAGTTTTTATCTAAATATGTGGTATATTGACTTTTGGGGCAATAATTGAAAAATGGGTAGATATATAAATTTGGTAGTAATATTATTTGATTGTAAAGAGAATGTTACGTAAGTGTACGCATTTTTAGAGCATTTGAACAACAATACATTCCTTACCTAAAGGTGACGGAAGGTAAAAATACCTATCAGAATTTAAATTTAACGAGAATCCAAGACTGATTAATTTATATGGCAACTTTCCGTGCCTTCACTATCGCAAATTTATGTATCATTTCTTCCTGACTTGATTATTTCGCAATGGCATGTTCAATAAATTACACAATTTATTTACACAAAAATAATTTGAGGGGCTCCAAATTTAATAATACAGCACAGGTACTGTACATATTCCATACATTGATTTTTTTGTCTTGATCTTAAGACAATGGGGGATTCCACCATTTTTTTTTTTTATAATTTCATCTGAAAATATTAGGAAAACTAAGACTATTGATGAAAACCCGGTGAAAAAATTCCTATTAATAAGCGAGTTATGGTCTCCCGAATTTTGAAAAGATTGACGTGACGTTTTCATCATGGACCTAAATATTCTTAAAATATATGCTATTTTAAGTTATATATATATATATATAAGAATATTATAACACTGTATAAGTCTACATTCTTTATAATTACAGGTATATTTAAATTATTAAGTTTAATGCAAGAAATTTATGTTAAAATAAAAACTGTTTGGAAACTGCAGTACAGGAATGTTAGCCCCTCCTTTCGAATTTGAATTTCTTAACTTCCATTGGTAGTAATCCCCACCTCCTAACACGCTATTTGTAATGCATGTATAGGCGCTCCCTCGGTCGCCAATCAAAATATTTTCATATTAGTGTCGAAGCGCTATAACAAAAAACCCTTTATTTCCGAAATATCTCAATTATACCATTTCATTTTTTTATTAATATTCGTTATTTAGCATATACATTCGTATTTTTTTACTATTTTCCTTTAATTCGATTGAGCTGGAATCCCCCATTCTTATGAATATAACTTAAGACTTAAGACTATGATTATGCTAGTGACTAGTGACTTTATTATTGCTTTATATACCCGGCTTTATTCTTTTTCTAGCAGAACTAGGTAGTAATATATTATGAAAAAAAAAACTTCATAAACATAAGACTTTACCACTTGTAAATAATAAGAATAAGAACCATATGAATATAATTAAATTTGAAAAGCGTACGAAATTCACTGACAAAGACCCCATAAATATAATATTTAAATATATATCTTAACTGCAAATTGATTCTTTATAAATACATTCGTCTTCTTCATAATCCATACCATAACTATTAAAGATTTAACAACCCATAAATTTTTTACAACTCTTTTAATGGCATCTCTATACATATATCATCTTGACAAATTCATCTTGCAATTCCAAAGCAATCTAAATTTAATTTAAAGCACGTGTGACATACGAGTATGTTCTGAGGTACGGTAGCATTCACGATTTCCACATTCATCATAATTGAATTATGGATTTAATTTAACGCATTCAGATCATAATCTCTACATTCCCAACCCCTAAACGGTTATTAAAAATTTGTCAGCGTTGATTACATTGAATTTACTCCAGTTTAATTTCCTGGGTAGATAGAATTTCGATGATAATAATATGAAGCAAATTTAATTAATTTTCAATAAGGCAGGTCATTATTGATAACTATTTGATAATTCGCTATAACTATGCATAATAGATGAGCATAACAGCATGTGGATAGATACTCTGAACTTTGCTTAGATATTGAGAATCGATAATGGGATATGGGGATATTATTATACTATAATGGGGTCCTCTACCAAAGTATCAAATTAGTAAATTGATCATTTATTTTAAAACTAGACCTTAAAACTTTATGATCAATATTCAATATGTACACACTACAAATTCTGGGAACAACATACTTGTTCAGTTTAATATTTATTATTTATTACAAAATCGTCGGCCGACTATTGGAATATGTACTATGTATGTTCACAAATATCTTTTGAGAAAATCTGCTTCAAAAATTTAAAATTTTATTGTGAAGAATGGATATTTATACACAAGTTGAATTTTTTTTGTTTGTATAGTTTCATTTTCCTTGAGTTTGTATAAAATTTGTTAAATTATAACCACGGCCTGATAGACCATCTACGTTTTTACCTCCCCCTACCCTAGGTAAGGGAGGTATGTAGGAATCGTGCTAAACATCGCATATAGAGATATTAGTGAATAAGCACGTTTTGATGTCCCCAGAATTCGATTTTAACATTTTTACAATGATTATTTACTTATTATTATTAAGTTATTTACCAAATGTTATTATCATAGAATGGGGTCCTATACCATAGTCATATTTTAACTATCTTAAATGAGAAGACGAAAATATACATAAATTAATGAATATTAGTGAAAAAATTTTCTTTAAATATTGACTAGGTCACAAACTATAAGCGATTGAAGATGATTACTAATTGGGTATGACGCGTTAGGTACTAAGAATTTGATTGGTCGCCTGATTTTAAAAAGGAGATTCACGCGTCTTTAGCGGTCACCTTTAAAAGAATATGAAATGTCATGTTGTTCCATAACCTAACAAAACATTTAACAAGTTTGTGTTTGATGAATTTGTTTAATTATAACATCTAGTAATATTAACAATAATAATACATTTATAATTAAATCAATTTGTAATATTAATTAAATTAATAATAATATTAGTTAAATTAATATTGAAACTTCAAAACAGGCCAACACTGGCGCCCTCCGTCGTCATGCTTTGTGTAATAATATTGTCAAACTGTTTCAATGTTCTAAAATTTATTAGGAAAAAAAGGTTATTATTTACGTTATTTATACTTAATAATAATTTCTTCATGAATATAACGTATAAGTTTTTATTTACAAACATTTCAGCTATGCAAACATGAAAAAAATTGTTCCCTCTATAACTAACAGTTTGTCCCATTGTTTGTCGATCACTCGTTAGTACCTGCTACGTCACGCACAAATTCTTAAACTTTAAAAATTCATATCTCGCTTATTACGTAAAATTTTTAAGTCGCGTTTGCACTAAAATTCTTATTTTATCCTGTTCTTACAGAAAAAAAAATAAAAGAAAAATGGTATAGGACCCCAATTTTTATTAGTAAAAGTTGCCGAAAACTATAATGCAATGAATTTTTTACAAAAAAAACTATCCGATATTCACAAAAAACTAATGAGCTCTTCCCACATAAACAAAATTTCAAAATTTTCTGATTGATCGTATTTCAGTAATCGTGTCCACACGATCCACACAGACACACACACACACACACACACACACACACACACAGACACACACACACACACACACACACACACACACACACACACACACACATACACACATACATACATACATACATACATACATACATACATACATACATACGAGTACATACCCACAGACATCATTGTAAAAATGTTAAAATCGGATTCTGGGGACACCAAACCGTGCTTATTCACTAAAATCTCTATATGCTATTTTTAGCACGATCCCTATACCTCTCTTACCTAGGGTAGCGGGAAGTAAAAAGATTTTAGTTTAGCAACCATATTTTCGCTATAAAATAAAAAAAATTCTAAACGAAAACTACCCAGAACTGCCTTTATTGCTAATGGATTTTGGGATGTGAACATGTGCAGACTACATACTGAATGAAATGAAAATGACATTGATATGTACTTCAGACAGACAGGTCCAATTCACCAATTCACAATTCAGGTTGAATTAAAAATTAATCCCCTGTCGATTGTCATCACAGAGAGAATAGGTGCGGATGACAATGAAAACCACTCGGTAGATTAAAAATGACATGCCAATTTATGCTCGAATTTCATATACTCGTAGTCTACCTTTCCTACACATCAGCACTCACATATAATTCATTTCATAGTAATTTATTTATTAGAATGCGAAAAATTGAACAGTAGGTTAATTATTTCATATTTTCATAAAAAAATAAGATATTAATTCTTTAAACAAAATAAATACAGGGTTTCCAGGATAACGGTCCAACGTGGGGATCTCTGGAGAACTATAAGAGTTTCGAAGTCCAGTTAAATGGGCCCATAAACCATAACAAAAAATAATAAAATGCACACTTTATCCTTACAGTACTACTCAATAAATAACGATTAAGATAAAAAAAACATTTTTTTAATAATTACTTTGCGAGATATTTGAATTTATTTCCAGGGCCACAGATGACGTCACATTATTGGTATCTTTCTCGCGCAGCCTACTACAGAAACTGGTGTGAGCAGGAGTGTAGTCGAGGGTATACGCGGGTATACGCCGTATACCCTCTGGATTGTGGTGCCCGAGCGTGTACCCTCTGCTTTTAAATATTTGAGACAAAAATTATAAAAATTAAATCAACTAATGAAAATTTTATCCCACAATTAATATCATTTTTTTAGAAATTATATTGAAATTATCTTTATGTTTATAAAATGTACTTTATTTGATTGGCGTCGCCATCTATTATTAAAATTTTAATTTTGATTTTTGTTATATAGAAGCCGTATACCGTTTTCGCAAAATGTACGATTCGTAGTAGGCAGGTTTGCGACTTTTATACGTAAGGCAGTATTTAATTATTTTATTTTTTTCTTTGTGTTTATAGTTTTGTATTTTGAATTTTAGTAGAAAATTTAAAAGATGACATTAACTTCGTATTAAGAAACAATGTATAATAGTCGCGCGCTTGTTGTGTTGTTGTGTTTCGATTTTAGACAGTTTATCCAGATAAATATATTCTCGTTTGTAATTTTTATACATGAAAGGGAAAAAACATGCAACTTCACATCGCTTGAAAAAATGTAATTTTCAATTATAAGGCATTTGACCTTGAATGTAAAAAAATTTCGCCTATGAAATGCAGTTATATAAAAAACAATTATGACTTTTTGATACCACGATTGCTTCAAAATTAAACTAAATTTCATTTAATATTTAATATTTTAAAAAAATTGGTTTATGTGCTCATTAACACATTCGCTGCTGCTGTCGCCCTAAGGCGACGCGCTAGGTACTTTACGTTTGCCGCCGTCGCCATTAAGCGACACAGCTAAGCTACTATTTCAAGGCACACTAGTGTGGCTGGCTCTGTGGGAGAGTGTTGTTGTGTTCGTAGGCACTTCAGAAAAGAATTTTCTACACGTTTGCACACGCGATTACCGTTTTGGCCCCTGGCAAAATTAGCCCAAAATTACCGGCAGCGAACGTGTTAAGCAAAATTGCCCTAGTCGGAGACCATTTTAGCGGTATATTTTACCCTGAAAAAAATCTGTCTGATTAGATTAGGTAAAAATATAAATTTTGTAACTATTTACCTCTTGGTATTGGATTCAGACTAAAAACCGCATAGCCAGATTTTAGTGAATAAGCACGTTTTAATGTCCCTAGAATCCGATTATAACATTTTTATGATGATGTGTGTGTGGGTGTGATTGTGTGTGCGTGCGTACGTGTATGTGTCTGGATGTTGGAAGGGCGATTCCTCAAAAACTATAATACTTATGACCTGTTTACGTATTACTCAATCTGACTAATGCGAAGAGCTGAAAAGGTTTTGATAACAATTGGACAACCGAAAGTAGAAGTTCCTTAAAAAAAAATTCTAAATATTTTTTGAAAATTTAGTTAGGTATTACAAATGTTGAAGAACATAAAATTCTCCATCTAATACACTTAAAAAATTTATTATATCTTCTACAGATTTAGAGATAAAGAAAATATATTATATAGAATAAATCGCACATTCCATACTCCACCAAGGAAACCAGTTGTCAAATTCAAATGTTTGTAATTGACAGAAGTCAGTGTAAAAAAACAACAGTTTTACTGACATTACTGAAAAAATGGAATATTTCTTATTAAATTATTAATTAAATATTTAAAATTTTAGATAGGTATTTATAGTAATAGTACATATATGCTTAAAACATACCGCCAATCCCGTCAATGAAATGGAACCATCTTGAACATTTTAGAAGAGCAGGGCAAGATTCCTTATAGAATGAAAAAATAGATATATTAATTAGAATTACGAGTATTTGTGTGCACAAGAAATGTTAAATTCGATACATATGTAACAAAACAGAAATGGCGAGGGGTATTGTGCTGGCCACAACAATTTTTTTTATTTTGCAAATAAAAAACTTCCAGGTTAAGCTCTTTCGAATGGAAACGCTAAATTTTTTTTATCAATATTTAATTTCGAGTTACCTTGCACATGGGCCATGGACCCGCAAAAGTCATCCATAGTTAGGCTAAATTTACATTAATACTGATTGATTGTTCCAGGATGCGCCACCAGCCACCGAGGCGCAAGACGCCAACGCAGCAACCCTGCGGAAGGCGTTGGAATGGGAGCTGGCCCAGGACACGCGGGATCTGATCTCGCATGCGTGGTACCACGGCGCCATCCCAAGGCACCGCGCCGAGGAGATCGTGGCCCACGAGGGGGAGTTTCTCGTCAGAGACTGCACCTCGCAACCCGGCAACTATGTGCTCACTTGTAGGACGCAAAGGCAACCCTTGCACTTTGTCATCAACAAGGTAGGGGATGGAATAGTAAAATAATAAAGGATGGTCAATAGTCAGGGAATTTATAGTGGGTGGTATTAATAAAAATAAGTAAATGTTAATACTGACAGTTTTATAAGTACTTATAACCGTATTAATAAAGTTTCAGCAAAAGCTGAAGAAATACTTATTTGGCAAAAGTATATACTTATTATTATAACCAAAATAAGTAATTACAAAAAACTGTATTAATGAAATGATAGTAGATTCTTATAAAATAGGGTAGGTACTACACCATAGTCAAATTTTAACTATCTTAAATAAGAAGACGAAAATATACATAAATTAATGAGTATTAGTGAAAAAGTTTAGTTTAAATATTATTGATTAGGTCGCAAACTACAAGCGATTGAAGTTGATTACTAATTGGGTATGACACGTTAGGTTCTAAGAATTTGATTGGTCGCCTGATTTTAAAAAGGAGATTCGCGCGTCTGCTGCGGTCACCTTTAAATAATTATGAACTGTCACGTTAATGTATAACCTAACAAAAAAATAACAATTTTGTGTTTGATGAATTTGTTTAATTATAATATCTAGTAATATTAACAATAATGTATTTATAATTAATCAATTTATAAAATTAATTAAATTAATAATAATGTTAAAAAATTTGAAACATTGAAACTTCAAAACAAACAAACACTAGCGCCATCCGCCGTCGTACTTTATGTCAATATTGTCAAACTGTTACAATGTTCTATAATTTATTAGGAAAAAAATGCTTATTATTTATGTTATTTATGCTTAATAATAATTTCTTCGTGAATATAACGTATAAGTTTTTATACAAAAATATTTCAGCTATGCAAATATGAAAAAAATTATCCCCTCATCTTTAAATTACATCACGGAATATTAAAAAAATGTTACGGCTTAACGAATAACAATAAAGACTATCTAAAATTACACATCGCTATCAGTTTAAATAAAGTTTCATAAAAAAAATATAGTTTAGGACCCCATTGAAAATATAATTGTCCAAAATGATTCCTTTCTAAGGCCTGTTCTACAACTGAGTCGTTTGTCGGTTGTCGCCTGGTTGTCGCTTGTCGTAAGTCGTTTCACGTTAGCAGCACCCGACATTGCTTTCTACAATAGTCGGAAGCTGTCGTAGCGAACTGTCACTTTTAAGTGAGGTTATGGATACTATATCTCTTCCAATTTATTTTAATTTAATTGTACTATAGCTTCAAATAATAAAACTACGACCGATGCAAAAGTGAAGAAAAAAAAATACAAGATGATGGTGGGTAAAACCTCATATTACCGTTTACGTTAGGTAAAATTTTGGTGCACACAGAAAATTATTTTCATATTTCAAGTCAAGTGATCACGAAGACTTTTTTAAATTTACGAGAATGTCTGTACAACAGTTTGATCAGTTGCATGATATTCTGAAACCATGATTACAGAAAACCTTTGCCAACTGATATTAAACTTGCTGCTAAGGTTAGGTAGTTAATTTGAAACAAATTATGATTATTATTTGTCCCCAAATATTTTTTTCTTTTTAAATCGTTGTATAATTTATTTATTTTGCCCTACAGACTACTGTTTTCTTGTACATAATATATTATTATTACATCCAACGTCATATTCATTTTCAATTTTCTGTTGACGTGACCTTCAATGTCGTTGTCGGAAAAGATGGGAAATGACCAACTTGCGTTCCGACTCCGACAGCCGACAACGCCTACCGCCAAATTTCTGCGTAGTGCGCACGCATACGACATCTGACACCGACTAACGACTTATTGTAGAACAGGCCTAAAAGAATCATACTTCAGCACTATCTTCTGCTTTCTAGGTGATGATCCAGCCAGACACAGTATACGAAAGAGTGCAGTACACCTTTGAAGATGACATGTACGATACAGTCCCTGATTTAATAACATTTTACGTGGGTAGTGGGAAACCTATTTCGGCAGCAAGCGGTGCTCGAATACAACATCCCAGAAATAGAATGTATCCTTTATCCTTCTACGCAGCTAAATATCCTACAGCAATTGGCAGCACACCCCCACCCCAAGGAAGGATTCTTAGTCCAGTTGGAGCTCCTTCACCCCCCTTCAGGTAGGGAAAGATTCTATGTTCTTTATATGCGAGGTGTGTCGATAAAATAACAGGATTTCTTTTGCTTCCCTATAAATTTGGCACCATTGGAGGGTGCGTCATATTGTCATCTTCCCTCCATCCACTGCTAAAATTTCAAGATAATAGGCCCATAAACCATAACAAAATTAATTAAGGTACCAATGGTTGTTATAAGGACAATAATGCCTGAGGTCAACAGTGTACTGTCGAGGGCCTCTGGCCCGGGGCGAGTACGTTGACCGAAGGCATTATTGTCGTTTAACACCCGTGGTGCCTTCAACGTTTTATGTCTTACTAGAAATTTTGTCTGACTAGAATTTAGCAAACAAAAGTAATAAATCACAAAATTTTAATACAACTTACAAAGTAGCCTGTGAATGCGGTATCTAGGTAATATTTTGTTTCTGTAAACAAAGCATTTTTTTAAACAAAAAATATATTTCTTGTGCTATTTTTCTGTCAATATGGACGAGCAATGTTATTGCTAAGAATAAGAAGTATGCTGGTTTGTATTTGTGATGAAACAAATATGATTATAAACGACTACAATTCACAATGCTTCTTAACCTTAACTGCACTTTATGTTAGTATCAGTATTATTAACCTCAGTTTGGTGTCAACATTACCATAGCAACTTAATACGCCCTAGGGCATTATTTACTCAATAACGGACCTAATGTTGAGGTTGTTATAAAACAATAACATACTAGTAAGACATAAAATAATTAAATGTACACTTTATCATTAAAGTACTACTCAATAAATAACGGTTAAGATAAAAAAAAACATTGTTTTAATAATTACTTTGCGAGATATTTTAATTTATTTCCAGGCCACAGATGACGTCACACTATTTGTATCTTTCACGCGCAGCCTACTACAGAAAGTAATGTGAGAAAGATAGCTATCGGTTTCTTTAAAAATCAAATGTAGCTATACAAAAAACAATTATGACTTTTTGATACCACGAATTGCTTCAAAATTAAACGAACTTTCATTTAAAAATATATATAAAAAAAAATGGTTTATGGGCCCATTAGACGGTGTGTTCGACAGTAGCCTTTCATTAAAATGGACCACTTTCTTGCACTACGCCAGAATCATGTCAGCATCAATATGAATTTTTGTGCTCTTACAAAAACGTAGTATTCAAGTTTTTAATCAGATTTAAAGAATGAAAAAAGAACTCGGAGACGATTAGCGCCTCGGCCATGTACGTACATCGTTTTTTTTTTTCAAAATCCCAGTGATTGTTCATTTGGATCGAGTGCCTGAGGGGCAGTTCGATAAGCAGGTATACAAGGAAATTTTGAACGACTCATGGATTCTCCATGAAGACTACATTCCGGAACATAACGCCTTGTCTTTCAAAAACACAAAATCACTGAACCGTACTCACTTGACTTAGTGGCATGTGACCTTATTTTATTCCCAAAATTTAAATCTGCGTTAAAGGAACCAAATTCGAGTCCGAGATGCAATTATAGAAAAACCGACAAAAAAGGCCTGCAGAATTGCTTCTGTAGTCAGAAAAATTGACTGTCGGGTTCAGTAATAAAACTATAAATATCGTAATTACGACAAAACGGTATGTCTCACACTGTTTGCTTTATAATATTGGATACAAAGCAGACCATTATTTGCGCCGCTCTTTTGGAATGAAGACATGCATCATCTGGTAATTCTACCTGTTCTGAGTGCTCTGTAATAAAATAGTCTTACTATTCCTTTAACATAAGTGCCATTTTTGTTCGAAATAATTTTTAGAACTACAGTTTTCATTCTCATAAGAAATTATTTCAAATAAAAATAGTATTTATGTTAAAGGAATAGTAAGACTATTTTACTATAACCACTGGTACGACAATACCATGTACGTGTGTATTTGAGTCTGGTGATCTTCAACAGGCTCGCTTTACGCAATCTTTGCGCGCTGGCTACAGTGTACTTAAGATATCTGCCTAGGTGTCGAGGAAGCAAGATTATTTATTTTGATATCAATGTTAATACTATAAAACCTTTAAAGCCTTTTACGCAACAATATATAGCACCCGGCATTATGTCTAATAGTCTTGTAATATTCTTGCGCTGAACTATCCTACACCCTACACACGAACGCCGTCAGTCCGTCACTGGCACAGCCGAGCGTACTACAGTACGCCCATTCTCCGTACGTTACTCCTCCCTGGTATAAGTCCACGCACACATAGCCATGAGCACACAGGCGGCAATACATAAAACAGTGTGCTTCAGTTGACGTTAGTCATGTATATTCTGAAAGCGCTTTCAATAAATTCCAATAAATGTAAATTACGTGTCATGTAAATGACATGTTTTATCTAGATTATTTTTAGTCATGTTTTATTACGATAGAAAAATGCCTAACAGGGACATAATTTTAAACTAAGAAGATATTTTTCCTTTCCAGGTACAGCACGCAGCTAAAGCCTTCGAGCTCGCCCACACGTCTTCCTCGAGACGGTCCCCCACGTCTCCCCAACAAAAAACAACGCTCCCAATCCCTCACCCCCTCTGAAGTAAACCGCGCGTGTCAAGAAAAATGCAACTCCGCCGACGGCGTCATCCAATCCCCTCTGATGACGCGTTCAGCTGGTGCTGACACCCTCACCACCGGGTTGAAGTTCTCTACGCACTCCCTACCTCGCACCACCTGCGGGAAGATGTCGCTGTCACCTGCAGGAGCCATGACCGTAGGCAGAAGTCAGAAGAGTATCAGCAGGGTGACGAGTGATCCGTCGTTGAGCCCATGTGCAGAGAGGAGGCACTTTGGAGAAGAGGAAGAAACGCAACCTCCTCCTAAACCCTCGAGGATACCGTCGATGATGAGGCAGGAGTCCGAGATTGACCGCGCAGAAAATGGGTAAGAAAATATAGAGATAGTATAAATGCATTCCATTTCATTTTCCTGGATTCTTAATTTCTCTAATTAATGCTGGATTAATGCAGACAGTTAAATTAAAAAATTAAATTGTAAAACTAAACAAGTAGAAAACAATGGGCCGAATTCAGCACTCTTCTTTAACTAATGAAGCTTATCTAAAAATAACAAAATAAAGAGAGACTTATGCAATAATACATTCATTAGAAAAAAATGCAAGCTATTTCCATGGTTACTAGAGACGATCACTAGGCTAATGAAGAGTGCTGAATTCGGCCCATTGTTATCAATGACAACTTTTATGCAACTAAACTGAAGAACTAAATTAATGAAACTAAACTGAGTAGTTGGCTTAATTTTATTTTAGGGTACTTGCGAAAATAATAAATGTTGTTTTTTCCTATAAATTATCAAATATAAACTAATTCTAAATATATTAATGTAAAAATTATTAGAAAATATAAAACTTTTCATTCATAATTTCCATAAATAAAGTTCGCAGTGGAATTCTTGTGACGTAGATTATTAATAATTGTATAGTTCGACCAAGTCTGTATGCCTCATAGAAGCTTGTAATACCACGGCAAAGCGAAGTTGAATTATGTTTTAATTATATCATACAAATATTTACAGTATAATCACAGAATAGACATTCATACAGAAGCGACACTCCTTGTCGGCACCATTGTTGTTGGGATTTGATGTTTATGACCTTGAACTTTAAATTTGTTGGCAAATTTACGCGCGAAATTTAAATTATTTTAAATGGTAAAAGAAAAATTAGAACACAAAAGTACTAAAATTTTAATTTTATTAACGAATTAAGAAGACATCATAAAATAAACACATAATTATGTTTTTATTGAACAAATACGTGAATTTTACAAATTCAATACAATGCAGAATTTTCTATATCTGACGTGGGAAACACAAACGTCAAATTCAATGAATATGTCCCAAATATCCTTCTCCATCAAATCTTCTCTTCCTCAGGCTTTGAGCCACATTTTACACCTATATTTATTAAGTGAATATACATTGTGCATGATATGGAAGTCGTTTCGCATTACATACATTTATGGATCTTTCGGAAACGAAAAAAAAATACATTTCGCTTTCTCCATTTTTTAAATCTCTTTATACAGTTTTTATATGAACAAACAAGTCCTCCTGATTCTACCTTCTTCGTTTTTTCCATTTTATTAGAAACTAACACCACTTCTGAAATTCACAAACGATTCACAAAATGACATATGTCAAAAGTGAGAAGACGTGTTTGGTTTGCTTGAATTAGCCATAACCCTAAAATACATGGGCGTGACAAGCTGAGACAACAGTTCCTCCAGAATATGTGAAATATAATAATTTTCTTTATGATAACGATTTTTCCTATCGCTTGTTGAAAAAATAACATGTTTGTTCTTATTAGAAATCAGTTTGTGTTTCTCAATATATTTTTATTATTGACCTCAACAGAAAATGTTCTCGTCGAGATAATGAAAAGAACAAAGAATCGTAAGATACGAAGATATGCCGAAACAATCCGATTTTATCCGATTAAATACACCTAAAGTTAAGTTATGAATACGAAAACAACTTTATTTTTAATTTAAAGTGTTAAAGTGAAGATACAGTTTATTATGAAAATGACCCTTAAACTGGATTATGTTGTTAAGGAAAGAACTATTTGCTTAGAAGCCAACCCTGAATCTATGAAGAAATTTTACAATGTAATTTCCATTTGTAGTAGGAGTGCTTAGAAATTTCTTTATCTTTATGTCATAGTCCAGGGACGTATTATCGTTTTTCACCGATTCCTTTCTAAAAAAAAAATATTGTACGGTACGGCTATAACTATAATTCTTGTATAATAGATGTAGAGCTAAAGCGAGATATTGTACCTACTGACCGTATTAGATATTTTTCGAGTATTGAACAAAATTATCATAAACAGCTAATTTCATATTCTGCTGTTTTAATAAACGAAAACATAATTAAAAGAAAAGCATACTGTAAATTAACATAAAATGAAAATGCAATTAGCAATTTATGCTAATTAGCGAAAAATACCGGCAAGTGATTTTAAAAAAGAGTCGTGAATTTATAACTGAATTTAAGTAGAGTAATTAATTAGTAATTAGAATACTCGGAACGAGCTTATTCAGCTTCCTCTTTAATTAAACAGTCTGCCGTAAAAAGAAGTAATTCTCTGTACAATTCCCCCCATTACCAGTGTAAAGTAAGAGAAAAAAGGTTTTATCAGCACTTTTACGACACCGATAAAACTTCCATCAGACAGACAATTTACTTTGATTTTATTTGAACACTGGAAAGCTTTTATTTGCTCGAAACTTTTCTAAAATCACTGGAAGCAGTCGGTTGAAAAATAGAGCTGAAATTTGGCACAATTGTTCCACATCTATAAAATACAAGGGCTGATCCTCACGCTCCACCTCTTACCATTTTCTGATAAAAAGTATTGCGAAACAAAATTTTTATTTTTTAACGTAATCTTAGTTTTTAATACTAGTAAAATCAGTACAAAATTATACCTTAACAAGCGCAATAAATAAATTTCGAATTAAAATATCAATAAAATATCTAAAATAAAGTTTTTAATATATTATCTTTGTGGATATTAATCTGAATTTCATCAGAAGTCTATTTTAGCGATCCAGTTTGTAAACAAGGTAAATACAGAGTGTCTCTTAAATTAGGCAATCCAGAACACGTGACTATTTAAAGGTCCAATATGGCGGCAGAGGGCAAACATTGCGCTGTTTCATTCCTTGTTTTGCTGTTGTTTGCAATAATTGTCAGTAATTCTACGTGATCGTGTGTGATTGAATAGTTGGTGTATTCCGTGATTTATTCTTTTGTATTTATGCCATTTATTGGTAAATATATTTTTAGTAACATTTGTGTAAATTAACTGTAATATAAATTTGTAGAATACAATACACAGAAACAAAAGAATTGAAATTTTGTCTAATTATATTTAGATATTATTTTATTAGGCAATATGCCTATAATTTAGTATAATTTACAAATCTTACTTTAGCATTTTAACTAATCCGAAAGATAATAAATATTTTGTAAAAAATCGTTAATTTAAATATGCAAATGGTTACTTTAATTACTTATTTTATTTTACTGTATTTTGGCTTCATTATATTTGTCCTACAATTTTTGGTAAATTTATCTAATAAATTACGTAATTAAATAGAAAATTTAAATACATATTTAGTTCATTTCTTTATTTATATTTAGTTCAATACTTACTACGATATAAACGTAATCATTTCATTTAATGTTGTATTTAATTTTACTATAATTTGTTATTACAAATTTAGAAAACTTAACTAAATCAACTTAGATATTTTAATGAAACATATTAGAAGGCTGAAAAATAAGGAATTTAGTTAATTTAACTACAATTTAGATGTTTTTTCTTTCTGTCTATCTGTAATAAAATTTCATATTTATTAATGATAGAGAAGAAGCGTCCAGATGTTGGACGTCGTTATATGGAGAAAATACCGTGCGTTTTATTTAACGTGAAACATGGGATTTGTCATATCCATAGTAACCAAATGACAGCAATGTATAAGAGCGTTCCATTTAAAATAGAACATATTTTGATTTAATCATATAAATGAAAAAGATTGTAAGAAATAATGTAAACATTTAATTAGATGGTTATTCACAATACAATTTATAACAAATTTTCAAATATCCCCCCATTCACAGCTAAACAGTGTCCCAATCGGTTGTAAAATTCATTAATAACATTACTTATTTGGGCTACAGTAATTGTTTCAGATATATGTTGAATCTGAATTTTCAATTCATCTAAATTTAAAATACGTCCAGTGTATACGTTAGATTTCAGAAATCCCCAGTAAAAAAAATCCAATGGTGTGAGATCGGGAGATCTAGCGGGCCAGGCTATTTCTCCACCACGTCCAATCCAACGATGTGGAAACATTTGATTTAAATAAGTTCTTACAACTTGAGCATTATGTGCCGGGGCACCATCATGTTCAAACCATATTTGTGCAATGTCTAATTCTCTAACTGCAGGTATTATTCTTTGTTGAAGTAAGTTAAGATATTTTTCAGCAGTGAGGTTTCCGTCTATGAAGAAAGGTCCTATAATACTCGTACCTATCATTCCAGCCCATACATTAACTTTCTGTGGTCGCTGTGTTCTATTACTATTAAATAAATACAAATTTTCCCTACTCCAGTATCTACAGTTTTGTGAATTCATTTCAGCGTGTAAATAAAATGTTGCTTCATCTTTTGGAGTAAGTTTCTATTGTCATTTATTTTTTCAAACATAATTTCACAAAACGTGATTCTATGTTCACTGTCACCCACAACCAATTCTTGATGGTTTTGAAAGTGGTACGATTTAAAATGTTCTTTCCTCAGTAGACGATGTACAGTGGTTTTACTTACGCCCGCAGCTTGTCCTATCGTTTTCGTAGATAATCTATTATTATTTCGTACTAGCGTAATAATTTCGGCCATTTTTACTTCTGTTAAAACATTATTTCGTCTTGTTTTCTTTACATGTTGATGTTTAACGCAACCATTTTTCTTAAAATTGTTAATAATTCGTAGTATAGTTGAAGCACTTGGTTTTGGTCGATCAGGAAATGATATCCGAAATAAATCAGATACCTGTCTGAGGCTAATATCGGTATTATACCATTGAATTATTTGCACTTTTTCTTGAACTGTATACATTATTTTTAACTCGGAATTAACAATACAACCTTAATGGACTGATAATATTCACTTGACAATGACAGGCTATGTTCTATTTTAAATGGAACGCTGTTATACATTGCTGTCATTTAGTTACTATGGAAATTGCAAATCCTATGTTTCACGTTAAAAAATACTCACGGTAGAAACTATTAACTACATAGATCCGTTCACAATTTCTGACCAGAATGTGGATTTTGGAATAGATGCTGTATCCCCAGTCTCCAGTGTCAAGTACGGATATTGTGTCGTAATTAGTATTAATACACAGTAGTTACGCTGCACAGCAAATGATAGCTTACAAATACCTGGAAGCATATAAATATTTTGAAACAGGATTTACAAAAAAAGCTGCATCAAATTGGATAACGTTTTTGTTCTTATTGGAAAAGCAAAGTTTCGCTACACACATACTAACTAACGATTATTTAAACATTACTTTATTTCCAGGTTCTATTCCTAAGATTAATTTTATCCATAATTGACTCATAATTTACGCTCCCTACAACTGTACAATGGGATGGGACCTAATATTCTCTAGTGACTATAATAAGATCTAAGATATAAACAAATAACACTATTTTCACTGTCATTTATTTAAAAATACCGTTCAATTTTCGAACTTTGGTGTAGTTTAAATGAATTGGTTCAAATTTTAATGGTGGATAAAACGTTATATGTAGGGTATTTGTGTTTTTGTTCCGTTATATCCACTCGAGAAAATTAAATGTTCGACCTTATTTTCACATTCTTTGGTGGATAAAACGCTTCTTAAAACAAATAAATAACTATTGTCAATACTTACTAAATCCCTATATACTATAATATTTATAAAAATCGTGCAAAAATCAAGGTTTAGCACAAGTAAAGTTCTTACTTTATCATGTGAAATACTTATGACAGCTCAATGTTTGCCCTCTGCCGCCATATTGGAATGAAGTGTGACGTAGTGTTGGATTGCCTAATAGGGGGACATGGCTTAACCACAGATTCCTGAGGCTAAAATAAGACGATTTAAATAAACTTGCTTCTACCGGAAATTGTACCATTTAGCCAGAATTCTGCTTCAAAGTACTTCGAAAAAAAAAAAATTTTGCTTATAATAACAGAACGATGTTTACGATTTAGATGAAATTTGGTATGACAATTCATATGGTTATGTCATCTTTTAAGATAATAATTGTTATTATTAGTGAACCACTAGTGCATGAAACTTAAGTGTCCCAACATTGATTAGACCGTACCTTTTTAATGGCCACGCCGATAACGTAAAATTATTTTTTTTCAGAAAGATACATTCAATAATAACTTTTCTTTCTCTGTTTAATTTGTGATATCTGTTACGGTTCAGACAGAAAAAAATAAAATCTGAGTGACTGCATCGTGAATTTTTTTAAAATCAATTTAATCTAGCAGTCTATTCAAATGTCAAACACCTAATTTCTAATAACGGTAACAATTGTTTATGGGTTGTCAAAAAATTCCTTCACAATATTCAGAAACTAGTAACATCCGTTTGTTTGGCCTAATAGTATTTTAATACCATTATTATAATAACATCTTACTCTTAAAAAGTTGAGAAGATTGACAACTCGTTACTGTCATTAAAAATTAGGTGTTTGACATATGGATAGACTACTAGATTAAATTGATTTTAAAAAAATTCACGATGCAGGCACTCAGATTTTATTTTTTTCTGTCTGAACCATAACAGCTATCACAAATTAAACAGAGAGAGAAAAGTTTACTATTGAATGTATCTTTCTGAAAAAAATAATTTTATGTTATCGGTGTGGCCATTAAAAAGTTACGGTCTAATCAATGTTGGGACACCTAAGTTTCATACACTAGTGGTGCACTAATAATAACAAGTATCACATTAAAAGATGATTTGTAACCATATGAACTGTCATACTAAATTTCATCCAAATCGTATAAAGCGTTCTGTTATTATAAGCAAAAAATTTTTTTTTTTCGAAGAACTTTGAAGCAGAATTCTAGCTAAATGGTACACTTTCCGGTAGAAGCAAGTTTAATTAAATCGTCTTATTTTAGCCTCAGGACTCTGTGGTTAAGCCATGTCCCCCTATTTAAGAGACACCCTGTATATAAAAGAAAAATCTTGCTTCTCCCATGAATCACACAGTTAATATATTGTGTGTTTATTAATTAAAAAGTATACATAGACACATATTTAGTAATGTTCAATTTACTAACGAATCTTCTATAAAACATCTTGAGGTCGGATTTGCATGTAGAAACCTAAACTTGGCAAGCAGTTATTCTCATTTTCGCATAAATATAACACTTTTTTTTTGTCAGTGCTGAATTTATTAAAATACCTTCTACAAAAGATTAACCAGTTGGTTTTTTACCTTCCGTCAAAAGGAAGGTATTGTTTTTGGTCAAAAAATTCGGTGGTGAGTTATTAATGTATAAGCACGTTTTAGGGTCCCTACAATACGAATGTACTATTTTTAAGATGATGTCTGTATGTGTGTATGTGTGTCCGTGTGTGTGTGTCTGTGTGTCCGTGTGTGTGTGTGTGACAAATTTTTCTCCGACGATAACTCCAAAACTACAATTCTAAAAATTATGATTCTTTCATATTCCTCTACTTTACAACCATATGAAGAGCTGATTAGATTTTGGTTATAATTGGTCAACCGGAAGTACCCTAATTTGAAGTTTTTAACAGTTTTTCTTAAAAAAATGCAGTTAAATATTATTTTTTGACATTTTATTATCATATTTATTAAAGAAAATACTCTTCTCTATATGGTTTGATTATTCATTTTCCTTCATATTCAATAGATGTAGAGTTAAAGCATTACAAAGAAATTAATTTTCAAAAATTAGTCAGCTTTGTTATTTATCATGGAAACAGCTGACATAATTATTCAAAAAAATTTAATTGACAGATGTCAGTTGCAAGTGCAAAACCAAATATGGAAAAAAGTATAGGATCTAAAATTGGTATGTCATAGTGTTGCTCGCAAGTGACACGCAGAGAAAGGCCAAAGAGAAGATGGAAGGACATTACTTAGTGTAGTTTATGTTATAATTTTACTGGATTTATAGAACCTTTTCAAATGAACTTTTGGTATGGAATTTGTAAAAAATAGTATGTGTTCGTGTTCGATTTTACATGATAGTATATAGAATCTGTTCCAAGGACCTTTTGGTATGGGATTTGTACAAAATACATGGAATTGACGGAAGGTCTTGTGCTGGCCACAACAGATTTTTGTATAATAATTTTACGCAAATCAAACGCACGTGTATTTGGCGACGGTCGTATTAGTCAATATAAATAAGAAATCAGTTGTAAGAGTTGTACAAACTTTTGTTTTATTTTCATAATTAATTTCCCCAGATTTGCACCCCACGGCTGTCTACAGCGCGTTGCCAGCTACCACGCCTCCGGATCCGATTCCGGCAACGGTTCCGGCGACTCCGCGCAGAGCTCCGCCGCCGGCGACCCGGAACCCAACCACAAGATGCCCGGAGTAATCATCAAAAACCCGCGCTACAATCTCGCCACGTCTGAATCCACCACCACACTCAAGAATCTTGACTTCGACTACGGCGAAGCCGAGGAAAGACTGATGCAGATTATACAACCGGAAATTAACCTCGCATCCAAATTCGATTTAGAAAACTTCAGCACGCTGTTATTACCGTCAGTAGAAAATAAACCGCTAGATAATAACGCGTTGAGGAGTATTAGAATGACGTTGCAAGAAACAGCGCCGAGAATTCTAGCGAACCATCTGACCAGAGTTGATCTGGATATTATTATTGGAGAACCCAAAAAAGAAAGTACCAAATTGGAAAATTTGTCTGGAATAGAAATTTGTGGGCTGCCCATTGGACATCAAATGAGGATGGATCTAATAGAAAGGTAATTTTAAAACTAAAATAAGTGTATAAAAAATTAGGAGGAAGGTTTTTTTAAATGAAAACCGTAAAATTCACATTATCCTATTACATAATTGGTGATGGGTGTGTAATAGAATAGTGTGATCAAGAATTTTATGATTTATCCACGTCACACTTTGGGTTCCTTTTCAACAATATAAAATATGTGTTTTAGTCCAAGCAAAACGAGCCCTTCGATATTATATTTTCGTCCTAAAAACAAAAATTGATTTTCATAAAGCAGTTGAGTTATGTGGAGATATTTATTTATATAACAACAATAGAAAACTTTTCTTTTCAGTTGAAATGCACATTTTGTATTAAAAAATATATTGTGAAGAAAAGTTTTTTATTGTTATTTAGATTGATTTTCATATTTACTTTAATTTATGCATTTGTAAAAATTAAATTATGTTTCAATATTGACAAATATAAAAAGGAATATTCACTTTACTATATTCAATATAGATTTTGCCGTATATTAAACGTTAATGCATTGCAATTTAATGTAAAACTTCAACATTAAAACGCATTTAGGACGAACTATTATGATAAGGGGCTCGTAGTAGTTTTGGCACTTTAGTGCAGCTTCATATTCTAAATAAAATAATAAATTTGCGACCTTGGAGGCCAAAATGAGTTTTTTTGACAATTACCCGTATTCTATCAGTCGATAATATAATCGATCGATAATAATTTTTGACAAATAGAAACAAATGGATCATCTGTCAGTTTCATTTTTTATTCAGTGTCTGCTGTAATGGCTACAATTTATTATCGATCGATAAAAGTTATCGACTGTATTACAGAATATGGGTGATTATCTCCTTTTTATAGTATCTCCTAGACAAAAAGTTTAAGGGAACGAAGTATTTTTTTATACAAAAAGGATTCTTACATTTTTTATCTAGGATGAGCAAAATAACAATACATACATACATACATACATACATAAAATCACGCGTATCCCACTTAGTGGGTTAGCAAAAACCCGAAAAAAATAAATATTAACAATAGGGAAAGGGATAAAAAAAATCATCTTTCACCACACATTCCTGTACAAACATACTTCGTTCACAATGTCCACATAAAACTTCAGCTGTCTCTCCATTCTCATAAAACATTCTTACTAACCATATATCTTCACACCACATTTACAAAACAATCATCCTTCGCCACACATCCTCAGCCATATTCATAATCGTATTCATGCATGCTCTTCTTCTTTTTCCACTAGGAAACTTACGCTCTTTCAAAACACTACCAATCACATCCATCCACTTACACACTGGACGGCCACGCAATCGAACACCCTCAACTTTACCAACATATATGCGCTTTACAAGTCGTTCACTCATTATTCTCTCCACAAGACCAAACCATCATCATAACAATTTATGTACAATATTTAATTTACACAAATATTGCTACTTTTACTCTAATAGCTTTTACTATTTATAACAGTTTGTATTCGTCGTGATATGGAATCAAATAATATTTCGATGATTTAAAAATGATTTTTGTTAACGATTTCGTACAAATTTTTATTTTTTCATCCACCACTCTAACATATTTAAAGATAGGATAACGCGGTTCAAAAATTTGAATTCGGCATGAAATTCTCTTTCATAGAGATATTACACGATTTTTACTTTTTACCAATGGAGGTCCACGAGTTACTATAATACTTAAACTCATATGAAATTCTTCTAATAGGTATTTTAATCTTGCTATATTTTATTTTGTTTGGAATTATATTAATACATATTTTGAAAACAAATAATGGTAGCTATTTTGCAATAGTTGAAGTAAAACTATGATATTTTTGTATAGTTATGAAGCTAATTTTAAGTACATTTTGAAATATATATTATATATATACCGATTTTCTATGCTAGATTCCGGGAAGTGATACAAAGTTCTTACTACGAACATCTTATGAGCCCCTTTGTCTAGTTTAACTTTGCTTATTATGATTTTTTATATCTCTTAAAATAAACGAATTATTCTTGATGCCAATCACCGTGTATTTGTCTATTTGTATGTTTTGATACTACTCTCTTTTCTAGAACCGAGTGTCTGAAGTTACTAGTAGCAGTAACAATCCTCACGTGTACAACCGATGCCGACAGAGCAGAAGTCCTAAACAAGTGGATTGAAGTAGCAATAGACACCAAAACAGCTCTAGGAAATCTCTTTGGTTTCTGTGGACTTATGCTAGGACTTTGTCTCCCTCAAGTTCAGAATTTGAACTCCACGTGGCATATGCTACGGCAGAAGCACACAGATGCTGCGTTTAACTTTGAAGCTAAATTACGTCCAACATTAAAACACATGAACGAGTGTTCGAATCCTCAGGCACCCAACACGACCATACCTCATTTGCTACCGTTTATTTTACTGCAGGAACGGTCGCTCAACGACTTTACAAGTAAGGAAGAAAATTAATTTATATTTTTATAAAACTTCTAAGTTTTTATGATTTTTGAATATGTTATTAAAAATTTAAGGATAAAATTTCTATAACAGTGTTTTTTACTTCCTTGTACGAAGTAAAGGAAGTATTGTAATCGCGAAAAATTTCGGTTTCCAGATTTCAACGGAAATATCCATTTTGAGCATCCCTGAATCCATTTTGACTAATTTCGTCGTGACGTCTGTACGTACGTTCGTACGTACGTACGTACGTACGTACGTATGTACGTATCTCGCATAACTGAAAAACGGGAAGCCGTAGAAAGTTAAAATTTTGTATTTAGAACTGTTATAACATCTAGTTGTGCACCTCCCTTTTTGGTCATTACATAACTTACGGAAGTGGTACTTTACTTGAAGCCTGTAATAGATTTTAATGAAAAACTATATTAAAATATAATCCAAAACTTTTCAAATTTGGTATATAAGACTTTTATATCAATGAGAATAACATAATAGATTTTAGTTAAAATGGTTTACCTGGAAGTGGTACTTTACTTGAAGCCTATAATAGATTTTAATGAAAAACTATATTAAAATATAATCCAAAACATTTCAAATTTGATATATAAGACTTTTATGTCAATGGGAATAACATAATAGATTTTAGTTAAATTGGTCTACCCGGAAGTGGTACTTTACTTGAAGCCTATAATAGATTTTAATGAAAACTATATTAAAATATAATCCAAAGCTTTTCAAATGTAGTATATAATACTTTTATATCAATGGGAATAACATAATAGATTTTGGTTAAAATGGTTTACCCGGAAGTGGTACTTTACTTGAAGCCTATAATAGATTTTAATGAAAAATTATATTAAAATATAATCCAAAACTTTTCAAATTTGATATATAAGACTTCTTTATCAATGGGAATAACATAATAGATTTTGGTTAAAATAGTCTAACCGGAAGTGATACTTTACCTGAAGATGTTATCAGTTTTTCTTGAAAAAAATGGTGTTATTTTGATTTTAGTAATAAATGCTTCAAATAAAAGTTTTAGAGAATTGAATTCTGCGTCGAAAACATTAAATATGATTAAATTAGCTCTTCGTATTCTCTAATTAAGTTTGCTATGGATTAGGACAAAAAATAACAAAAAAAATAAAATGTTGATGTCAAATTATGTCAAATACGTGCAATTTTATGATTGGGTCTGTTATAATACATATTTTAATTATTAACAAAATATGTATAGTGTAACAGGCGTACAAGGAAGTCATGTGCTGTCCACATCAGATATTTTATTTCTTGAAATTACGCTTAATAACGGATAAAATAATTATTAAAGTTTTGACGCAAAAATTGTGACGTCAGCGTCACTGCGATATATGAAAAGAGAACTGAAATACGTAGACTTGGCCATAACTGAAAGCGTTCTGTACTTCTAGAAAGTCTTAATTGTTATTCGTTAAACTGTAATATTTTTTTTTTAATATTCTCTGGCGTAGATATTATTTTGTTTTCAGACAGTAGAGTTCGCTAACAATAGGGTCCTCCACTATAATTTTATTTATTATTTTAAATGAAAGTTTATTTAATTTGAAGTAATTTGTAATATTAAAAATTTATAATTGTTTTTAGTTCAACTGCATTTGATTTTTAAAGAAACCTATAGCTATCTTTCTCGCACCAGTTTCTGTAGTAGGCTGCGCAAGAAAGATAGCAATCGTTGTGACGCAGATGTATAGATGCTTAAAATCACTAATATTTCAAAAACTAACAATTTTTAAAAAACTTTTATCGTCTCAATCATGATTTTATCTTATCTACTTTCAATATAACTAACTTTTTACTCAATTTTCTGTTATGGTGGAGGACCCTATTATAATAGACTGCAATAGTGTGACGTCAAAATCGAGCGGGAATTACAAATCTTCACAATAAACTCTTTCAAAATGCAGTTATGAGCATTGTGTACATTAGTACTAAAATATGATACGAGAATTCAAATAACTTGTTCTTGTACTAGGACTATTAACATTTTAAAATAAATTGTTAAAATCTATTAATATTTGAATTAGATTTCAAAGGAATAACAAAAAAAGCGGTAGCATTTTTTGTTGAACCTTTAAACTCAAAGTCAAATATTAATAGATTTTAATAATTCATTCTTTAACATGCAAAAGTAGACCACTGTTGAGAGTTTTAAAATGTTAATACATAGTTCTAGTATTAGAAGAAGTTATTTGAATTTTCGAGTCATGTTTTAACACGTACTCAATTCTATTAAGAAACCAAAATCCTACTTTCAAAATTTCCGCTCGATTTGGAAGTCATCACTTTTGCTGTCCTGAATTATATTTTAAAATTAATTATTATACTCCGTTCGCTGAAACGAGAGAATGTGGAACTAATTCTTAAATAGAATCAAGTCATTCTGTAGGTCAAAATAGGATAATTTTGGAGCCGAACCAATAGAATGACTTGTTTCTGGTCGAGAAATAGTTCCATATTATCTCATTTCAGTGAACGGAGTATAATCCAGAAAATAAGTAAAAAATGCAAGTGCTTGATATTTTCATACCCAAACAAATATAAAATTTTATAAATTTAATGTCATTTTAATGTAGAACATTAATCCTGTAATTTATGTCTAAAATTCTTCTTCTTACTCGAGAATAATTGGAAATATTTAAAAGTTGTTATTTTTATAGCCAATGACCCATGTTCTATTTTGATACTATGGTGGAGGACCCCATTTTTAAAACCTTTATGATTTTTTGTATTCTTTTATAGCTATGAGCCTAAACGACCCAACAATGCTGTCCACCAGCTGCCTCAACCCTTGGGAATCCCACGACCAGGACTTCGGCCTTAGCAAACTCCTCGCGCATATGGAAGCCGCTCGCAAATTCTCTGAGATGCTTCCCACCTACCGCCGCAACGCCGAAATCGTCCTCGGGGACTCAACGCGCACAGAGGAACTCATCCTCGACACATTTAAAACTGAGTTCCACATGAAATTCCTCTGGGGAAGTCGAGGTGCTATGGCGCCGGCTCCAGAACGACACGCCAAGTTCGAACAGATACTGACTGTCATGGCGAATAGGTTCTCAAGCGATGAGGATGAAGGGACGCCAGTGTAAAGTGGACGATTATAGCCATTTGTATTGCTTTTGCAATTTGGTTGACAATATAAGTAGAGTAGGATCGAAAGACAATTGGGAGACGAAACAACGATTAAGATGTGTCTATGTTTATACAGAATATGCCTCAGATATACATAAATTATTTAAGTTTGCTGAAATCCAACAGAAATTATTTTTCAAATTACGTAGAAAATAATTGCGATTTTTTTTACAGTAATCGAAATTGTCCAAAAATTTAAACTTCCGGGAATCATTAGTAATTTTGTTGAAAGTAGCTCTTTACAGGTCTGCAAAGATACTTTCAACCAGAAGTATATACAGTATTGGCCATAAAGATAGCAACTTAAAAAAAATTCAATTGCTCTAATGTAAAAACTGGGATTTCAGAAAAAATAAAGTCAATGAAAGTTCGAAATACTTCTTTTATTCTTAAAAATTGATTTATGTGCAAAAAAATATTTTTTATTTGGACATAAAAATAAAAATAGCAACTTTTATAAAATTAATATAAAAACTAAATTTTCTAATATTTAGTGTAGTAACCGGAATCACGACAATTTATTATTTCTTCTCGTTTCATCATGAATTCAAGTAATTTTGTTATTACATTTCTATTAATTAATCTTAGTTCATCACTAAATAATACTCTTTTCCACATGTCAGTTGTCCAGTTTACATGATTTTCTGCAAAAAATAATCGGGCCTTCACGTTCTTCTTCAAAAGAAGTGGTTTCTTTGCAGGCCGACGACTATAAAGTTCTCCGGCAACTAATATTCTTCTTCCCTGTCTTGAAGATATTTTATCTTTAACATTACTTAGTAGAAAGCCTAAAATTTTCTTTGATGATAACAACGGATTTTTAACGATATGTGTTTTATCATTCTGTCGCTTCGGTTTGATGTTTTTTTTTCGTCTACTAGAAATTGTAGAAGGCTCAATATTACCCTTCCTTCGAAAATGGATTATTATTCGTGCTATTGTAGATTTATGCAAATTTAAGTTCTTCGACATTTTATTCCGCGAAGAACCATTTTCATATGATTTAATTATTAAATTGCGAAATTCTTTAGTCAAAGTCTTATTACGACCCATAATTTTGAAGTACTAATTTATATTTTTTAAACAATTATACGATATAAACGTTGAAATTGAGAAAATAAAGACATTCATTATGTAGTTGCTATTATTATGTCCAGACAAAAGTAAGAATTATGCAAATTAAATAAATTCTATAAATTTAATATAAATTATTTTAACATAAAATAAACTTATTTTAAGAGGTTATTCTTTATGTAATTTATTTTCAATATTCTTATGTTCACTTCAGAGAAATAGAAATTTTTTAAAAGTTGCTATCTTTATGGCCAATACTGTATGTACAACATTTTTTCTAAGATCAAATAGATTTTTAAATATAATTTATACAAAATTTGTATTTTTTTACTTATATTATTCCTTATATGAAATCGAAAATTTTGAACGTAGGTAGCTAGAGAAACAATACGCTGGTCCGCAAGGTACCTGTTTCGTAGACTGTTACTATTGGCGATTCATATGAAGTTTTCCCGCCATTATAAAACCTAGTTGTTACGTCACAACTAGGATGAACGAGATGTCAGTCTGTCAGTAATACTGCATTTTATACTTTTTGGGGAAGTTTAAAAACATGAAACTTGTGATTAAGGATGTTTCAAATGATTTACGAGTAAATGTGACTGCAAACTCTAGAACATTTTTGTGAAGCAGGGGAAATAATATATTCTGAACATATTTTTGGTTTAAAATTTAGTCACCACATAGAATTTGCTTAACTTGAATCGCGAATTATTCACTTTCTATAACTAAAAGACGTTCGAAAAGCGTACTTTTTATCGATCGTAGAAAAAAACTTCTATTTAAAACCGCTCATAACTGTGGCAATGTTTCGCCGTACCGTATAAGTTTAAAATCAAGGTCTTCAGTTGAACTAGGAACTTTGCATTATGAAAATGAAGAAAGATATGATTTGTATAAATAAATTAAACCTCTTACAAAAATATTTTCAAATACAGAGGGGACTATTTTGTTTTTTTAAAAAAAAAACAAAAGTTCACCGTACTATTTTCGTGCTTTGCTTGATATTTGACAAAACCTTGTTCACAATATGACGTGACCGGAATCTTACAATATGGCGTCATAAGTGGAATTTTCGACTCTTAAAACAAACTCTTCGATTTATTTATCTAAATGCTTATTTTAAGCCGAATTTGAGTACCCGTCGTCTTGATTGAAATCTGCATTATATAACAATAGGGAATAAACTGTGATGATATGATACACTTTTCATTATTATTATTTTATTTACGTTTTATTTTATTATGGCATATTTTATTATGAAAAAGAATGTGCAACGAACTTAAACAGTTTTATAGTTAATTTTAAATATTTGTGCTAACGACTATAAAACACCATACAGGTAACAGTACAATAATAGTTTTATCCTAAGTTGCAAATATCAGAAATATAGAAAAACTGTTACCATTGCTCAAATAAATTGACTGAACTTAAAATTAATACGAAAACGAAGAACTGAACAATTTTTTATCATATGCATGAAACTTAATCGTTATTTCGTCTCAATTTTGTCAAATTTGTAAATAACTAACTACGCATGGCATGGTGAAAAGAATCAACTCACCACTGCCTTCATGGGTGCTACGATGTGAGGCTACTGCACATCTCGAAACACAACTGCTTCAAAGGCTGCCACCTAAAACATCAACATTAGTATAAGTAACATGTCTATTATCGTACAAATGTTAACAATGTTGCTCCAGTTTCAACTCTTATGACCTATCTTATGGGGTAACATTGTCAACTTTCGTGTAACTAGTCTTAAAAACGTTCGTCAAAACGTACTGTCATAAAATGAAAACTTATTACTAGATGGTATACCGGAAAGAGTAGATTAGAGCATATCAGAATGTATGTGGATAGATGTATTGTTAATAAATTCGGTACCAAAAGTTACATTCCATGAGCAATATGTTTCAAAACAGCGGTTCGAAATTTTTGTTTAACAAAAGTGTAATCAAAATCTTCGTAGTGCAAATAATAGATGTATTTGACTTCTCAACGCAGGCCTATATTTATTTTTAATTTTAAGTTACCAGAATTGTGTGATAAAGAATGAAGATAATTTTTGCTTTAATAATTCTATGAATTTCAGGATGTTAAAGCAAGAAATTAACCATTGCAATAGGACGAAAATATCAAGTGCAATATAAAGAAAAGAATGGGAGAATATATAAAATAACACCACATATTTCGGCCTCACAATCATCGACTAACTTATAAAGACAGTTTTAAGTTCAACGTGCAATGATTTCCTATAAATAGATAATAAATTTATAAATATTAAAATATTTATTTTTATGTGTATTATAAAACTAGATTTGTATATAGTCCATAAATGTGTTAGGTAGTTTACGAAACTTTATAAGTTCTGTAGAAATTGTAGTAAAAAAGTTTTATACATAAACTTTCTGTTAATAAATATTTCAATTTAATGTATTAATCATTATTTATACGCTGTGAATAATTTATTGTTTTAAGTATTTATATTAATATACATGGACCAAATTCGTTTTCGAAGACAAATGAATACAACTAAAATATATTTAATTATAATTTAATACTTAATAGTACTGACATATAAATTATGTATATGCATAATCAAAACGATACCTAACAATTTCTGTATTTAAATTCCGAAAATAAATGAGTTGTAATCAAACTGCTCATAGATATTATTTTGAATAAGTTTTCCTACAAGATTCTAATTTTAAACCTACTGCGCAAAGCGTAACGCATACTTCCTATTTATAGTTAAGGCGGGAAGCGGGGAAATATTCTCGAAATGGAAGATTTCTAGACGCACCTCGAAAATTCTAACAATTAGTAAGTTAGTATTTACAATTACTACAAAATTTAAATGATTATAAATGGAATACACCAAAATAATCGAAAGAAGAATAAAATTGCTTTTATATGCAGGATATTATGGCTAATATATTTTTTAGCAGAAAATTATAAAAAATCATTTCAAAAATACATATTTTAAGTATTTACAATAAATTCATGAAGTTTTATATGAAAATACGTAATAAGTATAACGATAATAATTTATTAGACACTAAAGAAATTATTTCAATAAATGTATCTGCATATGCATTTTATATGTATACATGTTTTTAAAAATAAGTTGTTTTAAATTTCTACGTTTTCTCTTTGGAATATAATTATAATTTATTCAGTAAAAATTAATTATTCTTAAAAATCAAACAAAGAACTATTGTCCAAAAATGAATACAAAGAATATGAAATATGTATATTCTTTTTCTAATTATAACTTTTTGATGTATTTGATACAAAATTCAAGTTCTAGAACTATTCTTTGTTTTACTGTTGTTTACATAAAAATAAAAGAAATAAAAATCTTCTGGAACAAGAGTACAAAACTAGGTAAATCAATAGTTTAAGATAGGGAAGATTCCTTTCGAACATTCTAGAATATAACGGTTATTTTATAAAAGAAATATAATGTTTCATGAAGTTTTTATTGAAGAATACAAATAAATACATAAAATTAGCTATTAGATTTTAAAAGTTCCTCTTTTACATGTTTAGGAACCCTAATTCTTTTTCTATGAAATTTATGCGCAACATTTTCTGAGTCTGTTTTACCTACACCCCCATTATCCTTTTTCTTTTTACTTTTAAGACAAGAAAGAGGATTCACACCTTTCTTTTTCTTCTTTTTATGTTTTTTAACAGTCTCTTCTACTATACCACTCTGTTCTTTAAGTTTAGTTAAGACAGTTTTTTGTACATTATTAACACCAAAAGTATTGTCCATTTTATTTTGAGCTACTTTTAAAGAAACAGTTGAAGGTTGTTCTAAAATAGGGGTAGTTTGATGGAGATATACAATGGGAACCCCAGGAATTTTACGTAATTTATCTTGAAGTTCTCTATCTTGGGTGGCTATGATATACCGATTATTATTCTTATCTTTCACCATAGATTTTAAGCACTCTGCACCCGAAACACGATTTTTTTCATGACCACATTTATGCACTGAAAATTGTTTTACGATCTTCATGGCGCCAAAAACTTGTGGACCAAGTTCTTCTGTTTCCAAGACGACGCATTGTGTTGTTAATAATTTCAGTTCTGCTTGCAAATATTTAGGAAGTTGCTCTTGAATGTTTATTTTATTCTAGAACATGTAAAACACATTAAAAAGTTCACTGCCATGACTTTGTAGATACATAGAAATTTTCTAGAATGTTAGTCATGTAATTACTAGAAGGAAAAAGTTTTAATTTTGTAATGTTAAATTATCACAATACAATGACGAAAATAATATGTATGAAAACTATTTTAAATGATATTCAGGATAAACTAACCTTTAAAGCAGTTAAACAAAATGTCCCATCGATCAATACTTGAAAAGGTTGACGAAAACCAAAATTATTTACATAAAAATTAATGTTTTTATGCACTTTCTTATGCCTTTTTATTTTCATTGTTAATAATTATTAACAGTTGAAAATATACGAGAAACTGATGAAGTGACTTGACATACCACGTGCGATATTCGCTTGTCATTATTGTAGAATGATATTAAACTATTAAGGAAAATTTGAAAATAATATCTATTAATCTATTCTTGGAGAAATTTCATAATTTTTAATATTTTGTAAATAAATTAAACTATTGGAATAAGAAATTATTGCAAATATATATTTTGTAAACAGTAAAACAAAAGAATTATGTTTTAGGAAAAAATACTGGATTATATTCAATTAATAAGAAAATAATAAATTAAACTTAATCTAAAATTATGAAAACTATTATTCAAACAAGTTTTCAATAGATTATATAAAGTTTTCAATGAATTATATAATCATAGAAATAATTTCCTTTACAATACCGTTAATTACAGTATTTACGTATAATTTATACCATAAAATATTTAAATAAATGCCATTATAATAACATTACTGCAAATTATTGACGTTTTTCGACCCTTGAAATACGTTAAAATTCATAATTTCAAACTTGCCGCCGAGTTCAACCGGAAATATAAACAATCAATACCGCGTTTTCCATTGCCAGAAGCTTCGAATTTGTTCTGGAACATTCTGGTAAAATTCTCGATCCGAGGAGTCTATATAAATGGCCGACAGTTGCCGGCACAAGCATTATTGAACAAACACTCGAGCGATATACGTCGAGAGACAGTACAAAGGAAAGTCAGTGAAAAAGCAGTATTATCTATTGAATTTTGTGAATTTTCCAGTGAAAAACAGTGCAAATCAAGGTATGTACAAAAGGATTCTTTTATTTGAATGACATTTCTGAAAATTTTGTGAGATGACAAGAAAACGTGGCCGCCTGTACCGGTAAACTGAGTCATTGATTTTTCGCCATGTTTTATTTCAATATTTTAAATAGTAATAATATTCTAAATTGCATTAAACATTAAGTCATTCGTATGACTCAAGTAAATTCATTTTTCTAGAAGTGTCATTGCCTTTATAATTTTTTAACGTGCGCAATTTGAATTTTTTCTTTGTTCTGTAGATGCCTGAAGAAATGCAAACCGAGAGCAATGGAGAGGTTGAGACTTTCGCCTTCCAGGCTGAAATTGCTCAACTGATGTCCTTGATCATCAACACCTTCTATTCTAACAAAGAAATCTTCCTTCGTGAGTTGATCTCAAACTCGTCTGATGCTTTGGACAAAATCCGATATGAATCCCTCACAAACCCATCCCGATTGGACTCTGGCAAGGATCTATACATCAAGATCATCCCCAACAAGGGCGAAGGCACCTTGACCATCATTGATACTGGTATTGGTATGACCAAGGCTGACCTTGTCAACAACTTGGGTACCATCGCCAAATCCGGAACCAAAGCATTCATGGAAGCCCTCCAGGCTGGAGCTGATATCTCTATGATTGGTCAGTTCGGTGTAGGTTTCTACTCCGCTTACTTGGTAGCTGATAGAGTTACAGTCACCTCCAAGAACAATGATGATGAACAGTACCTTTGGGAATCCTCTGCTGGAGGTTCTTTCACTGTCAGACTCGACCACGGTGAACCACTCGGCCGTGGTACCAAGATCGTCCTTCACATTAAGGAAGACCAGACTGAATTCCTTGAGGAAAACAAGATCAAGGAAATCGTCAAGAAACACTCTCAGTTCATCGGTTATCCCATTAAATTGTTGGTTGAGAAAGAACGCGAAAAGGAATTGAGCGATGATGAAGCTGAAGAGGAAAAGAAGGAGGAGGGCGCTACTGAGGAAGACAAACCTAAGATCGAAGATGTTGGTGAGGATGAGGAAGAAGATAAAGAAAAGAAAGACAAGAAAAAGAAGAAAACCATCAAAGAAAAATACACTGAAGATGAAGAGCTCAACAAGACCAAGCCTATTTGGACCAGAAATGCTGATGACATCAGCTCTGAAGAGTACGGCGAATTCTACAAATCCCTCACCAATGATTGGGAAGATCATCTTGCTGTCAAACACTTCTCCGTTGAAGGTCAGCTCGAATTCCGTGCCCTCCTCTTCGTACCCCGCCGTATGCCTTTCGATCTTTTTGAAAACAAGAAGCGCAAGAACAACATCAAGCTGTACGTCCGTCGTGTATTCATCATGGATAACTGCGAAGAGCTGATCCCTGAATACTTGAACTTCATGAAGGGTGTTGTCGACAGCGAAGATTTACCCCTTAACATTTCTCGTGAAATGTTGCAACAAAACAAGATCTTGAAAGTCATCCGCAAGAACTTGGTCAAGAAATGCTTGGAACTCTTCGACGAACTGGCTGAGGACAAAGACGGCTACAAGAAATTCTACGAACAATTCAGCAAGAACATCAAGCTGGGTATCCATGAAGACAGCCAAAACAGAGCCAAACTGTCTGAACTTCTCCGTTACCATACTTCTGCCTCTGGTGACGAAATGTGCTCCCTTAAGGACTACGTCAGCCGCATGAAGCCCAACCAGAAACACATCTACTTCATCACTGGTGAAAGCAAAGACCAAGTTGCCAACTCCTCCTTCGTTGAACGTGTCAAGAAGCGCGGCTTCGAAGTTGTCTACATGGTTGAGCCCATTGATGAATACGTCGTTCAGCAGATGAAAGAATACGATGGCAAACAGCTCGTTTCCGTCACTAAGGAAGGTCTCGAACTCCCTGAGGACGAGGAAGAAAAGAAGAAGCGCGAAGAAGACAAGACCAAATTCGAAGGCCTCTGCAAGGTCATGAAGAACATCTTGGACAACAAAGTCGAAAAAGTTGTTGTCTCCAACAGATTGGTAGAATCCCCATGCTGCATCGTCACATCCCAGTACGGCTGGACCGCCAACATGGAGCGCATCATGAAAGCTCAAGCTCTTCGAGACACCTCCACCATGGGTTACATGGCCGCCAAAAAACACTTGGAAGTCAACCCAGATCACCCAGTTATCGAAACTCTCCGCCAGAAAGCCGAGGCTGATAAAAACGACAAAGCTGTAAAAGATCTAGTCATCCTTCTGTTCGAGACTGCTCTGCTCTCTTCTGGTTTCACCTTGGACGAGCCCCAGGTTCACGCTTCCCGTATCTACAGAATGATCAAGCTGGGTCTTGGCATTGACGAAGAAGAGCCCATGGCCACTGAGGAAGTCGTTGCAAACGATGCACCTGCTGCTGAAGGCGAAACTGAAGATGCGTCACGAATGGAAGAAGTGGATTAAGTTAGTTTTTATTTGAAACCAAAAGACTTTTTTTCAATTATCATCCTTTATATTTATGATATTCTTGAGCGTTGTTGAAGCTCTAGAACATGTGTTGTAAGATGTTCTACTGCAGATGTGTTATCATTCCTCCATGTACATAATGTATTATTATTTTTTTTCATTACATTTATTCATACACGTCTTTAGATAGTTATTGTTTTTATAACTAGGCCGTTGTGTGTACAATCTTTGTATTACTTCGGATTAACAAATTTAAATAAAATGAATTATCATTATATTTGACTTTATTATTTTTTCTCAGCTTTCCCATTACAAAGATAATTTTCGAAGTGTTTAACAGGTAGGTAAAAATTTCAAGCAATAAATACTATTTTAAATTTTATTATAATTGTTTTAAAGTAAAAACTTATTCACAATAATTTTAAATGTATCAACCTTGATTAAAATGGTGAGCGCTAAATAAATAATACATTATAAATTATTTTACAAAGCTTATGTAAAAATAAGTGTAGGGAACAAATTAAGAATAAAATATATTTTCACGTATAAGTAATTTTTATACAACAAAATAAATAGCATGAAATGCAATTATCACCAACTCAAACTATCCTAACAAATTTCTAAAATAGGAAAATCACTTAAATTATATACACCATGTCACTTGCTTTGTTATTAAGTCTTCGTGTTTCTCAATTAATAATTCAACACAAATATTCCGAGTTTAAGAAATCAATCAATTTTCACAGCTGCATATATCTTTCGAATGAATGCATAAGCAGCGAAAAATCCAATTGTTCCGGTTAACAACCAGAAAGTTAGGACCATGAGGCCAGTGTAAGAGAAATAAAGAAGTGTGGGAATAAATTCAGTAATTTCTAGTTTAGTAATGAAGTAGAATAGTGAGTACGCCGCCACGTAAATGGCTGAACCGCCAGATACAGCAAAGCTGCGCCACCACCAATGATAATCCTGAAAAGATTCACATTTATAAAAATTATCCAATATTTTTTCATGAAACTTACTTCTCCACATAACTGGAAATATACCATTACAATCGAAATCTGTGAGCAAGATATCACTAAAATGCAGAAAACTAAAAACAGGAAACCGAAAAGATAATAGAATTGATTTTCCCAAATAGCGGTAAATATAAAGAAAAGCTCAATGAAAACTGCTCCAAACGGTAAAATGCCAGCCATTAAAGTACTGCAAATACAAACTCATTCACAAATTTTCCAATAAATTAAAATTATCCCATCTTACCATAACATGGGATTCATATACCACAACTGTTCAGGAACTTGTCTCGGTATTTGATTTGTTCTAACCGGATGTTGATACGGCTGTTTCCTATACCCGAAATAATATCCGAGAAACACTAACGGCAAAGAAATTCCAAACCATAAACACAACAACGCAACCATGGTAGAAAATGGAACTGCACCACTGGAATGTTTACCCCAGATGAAAAAGTTTAAGAAGAAACATGTACTGAAAATAATTCCTACAAAGAAAAATTAATATCTTTCCTCTAAAATAGTAATTATAAGAGGGTCACGCTAGAGTTATTGAGAATAAAATCAAGAATTTTTTTTTCATCAATTTTAGAAATGAACCCCTGGATAAGTTGAAAATAGAATATTTTCAATTTTTCCTTCAATTTTTTAGTGCTTTCTAGTAATTTTAATAATACACCAATATGTCAATTTAATTACACTCAAACCTGTTTTTACACGGTACCTACATTCGTTTCCGAAGAATCCATGCAAAAAATTCGTTTAATAATATAGTCAAATGATATTAAAAAATATTATATATACGAAAATATGATAAAATTTGGTAAAAAATGGTGATTTTCCAAATCATATTATTTCTAACTCGTGTAAAAATAATCCGTGTAAAAACAGGTTTTTGTGTATGACACTTGGCTAGAAATTGAAGAATTTTATACAATTTTAAGTTTAATTAAAACTGACAGAAAAATTAACAACAGTAAAACAGGCTTTAAAGTTATTTACCTGTCGTTTGAAATTAAGTTGCAGAAGTTAAGTAAATTAATTTTTTTAAGTATCCTTGTCAGTGAAAATATGGAAAATTATCCAGAGAGCATTTCCTTTTGTTTTTGGGCGAAAAATGACAAATGTAAAACAGGCTTCAAAGTTATTTACCTATCGTTTAAAATTAAGTTGCATAAGTTAAGTAAATTAATTTTTTTAAGTATCCTTGTCAGTGAAAACATGGAAAATTATCCAGAGAGCATTTTCTTTTGTTTTTGGCGTAAAACAGGCTTTAAAGTTATTTACCTGTCGTTTGAAATTAAGTTTCAGAAGTTAAGTAAATTAATTTTTTTAAGTATCCTTGTCAGTGAAAATATGGAAAATTATCCAGAGAGCATTTTCTTTTGTTTTTGGCGAAAAATGACAAATGTAAAACAGGCTTTGAAGTTATTTACCTATCGTTTAAAATTAAGTTGCAGAAGTTAATTAATTAATTTTTTAAAGTATCCTAAATAGTGAAAATATGGAAAATTATCTAGAGAGCATTTTCTTCTGTTTTTGGCGAAAAATACGACGATAAAATTTTATTTGATCGACGAGTGGAGAGTTATTTTTTGAACCAGCGATGAAATCACGAGTAAATTACTTTTCGCAACTTATCGCAGAGTATAAAATTCTACTTTTTCAAAAGCAGATTTTAAAGAAAATAAGAAAAATCAATTATAAATTAAATTATTATTTAACCATAATTCTTAAATATAATATAAATTGTAGTGCTATTTCAAGAAGATATTTTTCTGATAATGTTAATTGCACTACTGACGGTGTTTATTAACACAAATTATCAAAGTGTATAATGCATTTAATAAATAAAAATTACAGTATAGTGGATATTCAATTTCATATTTTGTTTCTATAACAGATTTTAGTATTTTCTTTTTTTATCTAGTCAAAACTGTGAATCAAGTAGCATTTTAATTACAAGGGTAGATAAAATAATACTTTAACAACAAAGGTAGTTAACAATTTTAAATATAAAAAAGAATAGAATAGAATATCCGCTATACTCATCTGATTTAGGAAAGTGGAACAGAAGGTTTTCTTCTGAAGAAGAGATTGATAAGAATTCTACATTCCAAAACATGAATGGTTGGGAGCTTTTAAAATGTGAAAGGAAAGAATGGCGAAGTAAATTATTGCCGAAGAGAACAACTTTGGACATATTTGAAATAATAAAAAAAAATACCAACTACTTGTCTTATTCTCAATAATTTTACCGTGACTTCCGTATCATTCATACCGGGGTATAAAGTGGCAGTTAAAAATGCTGCTCGTTTCCATTCTCGCCCTTTCATAGTTTTATATAATCTAGCTGAAAAATATCCAGCAATTAAACCCATGAACACGTATAAGAAAATGGCAGCAGTCATCAGAGCACCGCGCGATGCTGGAGACAACATTCCCAACATCGCGAAAACTAAAAAAATTGCAACCTTAACACAAGTTTTTCTCAAAATATACTATTTTATTACATATTGTAATAAGAGCCATAAAATATATCTGAATTCCAGAGCCAATAACTGCTGCGAATAATCTGGAATTCCTTGGAGGTCTGAAAACATCTCCATGGACCAGTTTCCATCCAGTTTCTTCTATTGCTTCATCTAATCCTTCATCGGCATTGTATCTAGCAATGTCTCTTCGTAATGTTCGAACCATTATCATTGTTAATATGCCTACAAATAATACAAAAATTAAATACGTAAAAAATGTGGGTGAAATTGAAGATGTAAGGGTGTGTAAAAAATCTGCACAAAGTTTATTTTATTAATATTTTTACCTCTCGCTAAGAAAGGTATTGGATTCATGCTAAAATTCGCACATCCAGGTTTTAGTGGATAAGCACGTTTTAAGATCCCTATAATCCGTTTATAATATTTTTACGATGATGTCCGTGTGTGTGTGTGTGTGTGTGTGTGTGTGTGTGTGTGTGAATGTGGGAACCACGGTTTCTCAAATACTATAAGACTTAAAAAATATTTAACTGCAGTTTCTTCAATCTGAAAATCCTGGTAAGAGCTGATTAGATTTTGGTAACAATTGGACAACCGGAATATAATAGTTTCCTTAAAAAAAAATTCTAAATATTATTTTTTGAAAATTTCTGTTATTACTATTATTGAAGAACATAAAATTCTACATCTGACACATTTAAATTTTTTATTATATCTTGTATAGATTTAGAGATAAAGGCACTGTAATATATAGAATAATCTAATCACAGAGGCCAAGGCACTAAGGCAACCATTTGACAAATTCAAATTTTTATAACATAGTTTGTAAATGATAGATGTCAGTGTTAAAAATCAACAGTTTTAGTAACATTCTGAAAGCCTTTTCTGGGAAGTACATTTAATCTTTCTTATTGTTTTATTAATGAAATATTTAAAATTGTAGCTAAAATGCATATATCCATAAGAAATACCGCCAATCTTGCTAATAAATTGGAAAAATCTCTGACATTTAGGAACTTCCTCATGTAATGAAAAATAGATATAATTAGAATTGTATGTGTGCAGAAGACATGTTAAATACAATAAAAACAATATTTGGGTAAAGTTCTGTAATGTTTTCGTTATAAAACGACGGTTCGATAGCGAAGTGCAATACAATACTTATATAACGTAAATTAAAATGGCGAGAGGTACTGTGCTGGCCACAACAGATTTTTTTTTTAAATTTAATAATCTGTGAAGTAACATTCGTTTTGTTTTGAAGTTCAAATTATTCTAATATCAAAAATAATATCATTTTCCTATAAGTAAAATAAATATCATGGAAGAAAATGATCGAAGGCGAATCATATAAAATATAGATTAACGGAAAAATTGTTCACCGTTAATCATGTTGTTGTAATGGGACTAACAAGGCAGGCAAAGTATATGATATAATTAAAAGAGTTGACAGCAGAAAATCACAAAAAAGAGCCAAAAGTAGTTATTGAAAAGCTAGAAAAATGGATAAAAACAAGAAAAAGAAGCTTCAAACGGAAACTATTGGGAGAGTAGTCAATATTTAATAAAATTAGGCAGAATTTAAAATACTTCACGTACATACGTAAGCAATATATCGTAAGAACGAAATACAAAAATAAGACACACAAAAACTGTATCATAGTACAGCGAAATATAATTGTTAATAAATCAGAAGAGCTTAATTTTGTAATTATGGATGCCGAGTTCTATTTCAAGTTAAATATTAGTGATTGCGCGAAAAATAAAACTTATTTTTATAAATATGGCTTTCATGTTTCGACGGAATTTAAATTTAATCGACACGAAATTACATACAAATAATTAAAAATAAACTTCGCCACTTCAAAAAGGAAAATATTTTGATAATATATACTGGACTTTCAAAAATACTTGAAGTAAACATTAATTATAATTTGTTGCCGTAATATTAAATTGCCGAATTTTGTAAGTTGAATAATAAAGTTATAAAGTTTGTGCGGATTTTTTAATACACCCTTGTGTATATGTACCTGATAAGAAAAAGATAACGACCAAAGAGTTAATAATGGAGAACCAATGAATTTGTACATCGTTCATTCCCAAATAAGTATCCCATCTAGAAGCCCAACTAACATCGGACATCCTCCACTCAACAGAATAAGTGAAAAAGAGCTGAGTCCCTTGAACATCATTCACTGGTTGAGGTCTAGCCGTATCAGGGAACGTACAAACTTCATTTCTAAATTGTAGTTCATCCTTGTGAACTGATTTGGCTTCTACTTCAAATCCTACCACTCTAAAAGTGGTTGGAGTATGTTTGTGATACAATAAAATAAGTTTAAGATGATTGTTGATGTAATATTTGCCGTCTATTGTTCGTCCTAAACGATAACCGTGTTCAAATTGTTGTTCATTCGTTTCAGGGTTTGTTATTTTGGTAGCCGCGGGGAGATTATCTACAAGACTATAAGAAAAATTGTACAAACTATTTCGTAAAAGTTTGAATCATGTCTTACAGATGTACAAAATAATCGTGCTGTATTCTACTGTTAACTTTGGCTGAATTCTCCGCATGCCAGGTCATAGGCTTGTCAGGAGTGTGACACAATAATTTGCACTCAACATCTTGGGCCATGTGCACCTCGTACGGTGTGTTGACAATTCGATCTCCACGTAAGACTTCCCCCAAATTCTCAGACTTATATATGAATGTTCCATTCTTTGGTAAACAGAATGGAAGAGAATAATATTCATATGGCAACTGAGTCTTTGTACTTGTCATCTTTACAGCTTTTACTTCTATAATTTGACCTTTTTTGAATTCGACGGGGGCTACCCCAGGTACATAAAACTGCCATGACTGGGATATCCATGATATAAAAATTAAATGAGTAAGTAGATTTTTTATCTGAAAAGGATGTTTCATTGTGAAAAGTAATATTATATTACATAAAACATCACATCGGTGCTTCGTAGTGAGGTTAGCTTAAACCAACACAAATATTATAACTGACATTGTATTTACAATGTAAGTAATACGTAATTATAAACATACCTGCATTGGATCCATTATTTCTAGGCTATTTAACATTTATATACAAAATTATTCACTTTTTAACGTCACGTCATGACTAATACGTCAAACATACAAATTAAGCTTAGTTTACAACACTGTCACTTGTCAAAAATAGGTAATAATTTATCTAAATACGTCCGTTAAACCTAATTGTAAAAACTTTATGATAAAACACGCAAATTGGAATATAATTGTAAAAAACAGTTAGTGAATAAATTAATATTTCAGCCAAAAATTAATACGGTTGGCAGTAGTTCAAAAATTCCCGATGCGCATGGCAGAATATCGCGGGAAATGCTGTTGTACGAAACACTTTTATAAATATATTGTTATTGTACATTAAATAAACTTTGAATATTTTGTCATAAAATAAATATGTTCTCAATGTTTCAAATACATCATATATTCATCCACTGTTCGTCGTTATTCATGACAAATTTCTTAACGATTGAATACACATTATTATTCGAATTTATGAATTAATATAATAATAATAGAATATTAATTAAGTATTAAAATATGTAACATAAAAACGTATACTATTATTATTATTGTTAACGTGTTTAATAGTCTCCAAAAATAAGTAAATAAAAAGTAAACAAGAAACTTACATTGTCGTCGCCATCTTGATGGAGCTCATTGTTGTCAGTAACATTTTTAAAGAAATTGCACACAAAGTTTACATTTCACAGTATATATTATACACTAAAATGACCAGTAAAAACTCAGGTTCAATTATTATACGATTATTACGATTTCAAACTATTTTCCACATATTTCCTACAGAAAACATTAGAAGAAATATTCGTGATTCGCACACTACGAAAACAAATGAATTAATGTCGACCGTTGGTAGTTGAAATCATCGCCTACTGCGACTGCGAATTAAGAAATGTTCACAAATTTTAATTATTTTACTTTTATTAGAATTATATAATGAGACTGTGAAAATGTATTGATTTAATTCTTCAAATTGTTTAACCACTAGAATCGGTAAAGAAATACAGGATGGAACGAATTCGAGTCCCTTATATGAAAAACTTTCTTATTAAGCACGCTACAGAAAAATTGATGTAGGTCTTTAAGAGATAAAGAAAAAACGTTTAGAAAATTTTTACTGTTTCTACGTAGAACAAAGTGAAGCAATTAGATTTTTTTTTAAAAAACTTAATAATTTTCAAGATATAACACAAACATAATATTTTTTAAATGGAAACATATGTTGAAAATAGTCTCATCTTCTTCCTTATTTTATAAGCTTTTCAACGATATAGAACAAGCCAACATTATTTTGCTTTAAACATGAATTATTAATTTTTTGGGGTGAAAAAAATTAAATTTTTTAAGAAACAATTGAAAAAATCAATTACAGATCATCATTTGTTTATTTTTAATGTTATTTTCATTATTTCTATCTATTTTTCTAATACATAAACTTCAGAAAGAATATTATACCACATATTTCGACACATTTGTGTCAAAGCCAACTACAACGCAGATAAAAAATTAATTAATCAAAATAAACAAATGATGATTTGTAATTGATTTTTTCTATTGTTTCTTAATAAATTTAATTTCTTTCACTCCAAAAAATTAATAATTTATGTTTTACTCATTTTTAAAACAAAAGAATGTAGACTTGTTATAGATCGTTGAAAAGCTTATAAAATAAGGAAAAATATGAGACTATTTTCAACATATGTTCCCATTTAAAAAATATAATGTTTGTGTTATATCTAGAGAATTATATTTTTTTAAGAAATCACATCACGTTATTCTACGTAGAAAACAGTACCTATAAAAATTATCTAAGTTTTTTCTTTATCTTTTATGAGGTATTTTCAAAATAAGCGAAAATAAAGTTTTAGCCTTGAGCTCACAAACAAAAGATGATCGAAAATTTCTGTGGTACCTATTAAAGTTGTCTCAAAAAGTTGGCCCATGAAAACCTAAACCAATTTTCTGTAGCGTGCTTAATATGAAAGTTTTTCATATAAATGAACTCCTCCTTCCACCTGTACATGTGATCTGCACACCACGAAATTAATAACGTCAACCGTACTGATCTATTTTTGATGTCTTTAGATTGTTCTATATATTTTTAATATCAAAAACAGTAAAGAAATATACACGGTCTGTACTCCACGAAAACAAACGAAATACTGTTGCCTGTTTGGATTTGAAATCAAAGCCTGCTGCGAATAAACAAGTCTTAATTAATATAAGTTTGTATGATATTAGGTAACTTCAATAATAGCGGGAAAAGAAATATGTATTAACAAAGTATTAAAATATAGAAGACTATATTTATAACAAATTCATACAAAAATTTGAAACAATTATTATGTTTTTGTTTATATAAGCGTTTACAACAAACGCTTATATATAAAAATATACAAATTTAATGTGTAATACTTTATAATTATTATAATACCTACTTATTTATATACAAAATATGAATTTACATATATTTTTCTTTTTTTTTATAAAATTCTATTTAATGGAATGGTTATACATAATAATAATATTATTGTCATTTTTGATTTATCACATATTAAAATATTTTAAAAAGTAAATGATTATTCTTTATTTGATAAAGAATATGATGGGGCATGTGAGCAGTTTTTCTAAATTCATTTAATTATATACATAGAATTAATAAACTCGGATTTTTTTTTTTAAATAAATATTAATAAAATAAAGCAATGAGAACGAAAAAACAACGTTTCGTTGTCGTTGCTTGTATTACTTCGCACAGATGACGTCATAGAATTTTAAATGCCGTTTTTCTCGATATTGTAATATTTAACAAATTTTAAAAAATACGGGGATGCTTTATTAACTTTATTAACTATATCAATATATTAATGTTTTTTCAATATTTGATCAAGGTCACATATATTATCGATGGTAACTGAAATATTCTAATAATTTTTCCTAACAAATAAATAGCATTTGAATATCCAATAAAAAATAGGAACAATATTTTCAAAAATAATCCATAAAATTTTGATATATCTGCCCATTTAAGTTTGGACTAATAAATTCATTCAAAGTGAATAAAAATATACAATCATGATTTCAACAATCACAGTTAAATTCAATAAATTCGAATACAAATCGATAAATAAATTAAAACAGTAACTATAACAACAGTTGTCATTTGTCCTTATACGCTGATTCCAACCTACAAACAAATAATTTCGCACATAAAGAATTAAATTCATTTGAAGCGTTCGTCAACCATCGTGGTTTATTCTCCCAATATATTGTCACAAAATAAACCGGAATGCCTGAAAGAATAAATACCAATCCTACCCCTACCTCCCAAGGGCTGACGTAGATCGGGAACGTAACCAAAAAGGCACAGATAACGAAGAAGAGAATTGGTAATGCCATATGGACCTTAATGGGTCTCTGTGCATCGGGTCTCTTGTATCGCATGTAGAGCAAGCCAGTAACGCTTATAGTTGTGAATACGGCTTCCACAAAGGAAACGTAATTGATTAATACGTAGACATCCCGTATTACCAGCAGGATCAATGTGACGATGCACTGAAAAATACGAACGAAATGAGTGACAGCTCAATTACGAATAATAAGCGGAGAGGAACAGAAGAAATTTATTCTATTACAGCGGTTAACACACCTACTACTACACTGAGTAAATGTTTACTAAATAAAAGATGTTTGAACTAGATTTGAAGGAGGAAGTGTGCATTAAAAACTTACTTTATATATTAAGGGAATAATAAGTTTAAAATGTTTAATTTGTTTGCTTTTTCTAGGCTAGACACAATAAATGTGTTGTAGGTATAATTAAGTTTATGAATGGAATTTTATGCGGATCTGATAACTAAAATTACTTTGAAAATATAAATTATGGAAGTGGAACACTTCCGCTCGGGCAGTTCAAAAAAGAAATTTTATGTTGTTTGAAAAATAAAATTTGTCAAAATATATAAAATAATACGGTATTCATTGGCAGAATTTTACATATAAACTAGGGTTCTCCACAATAGTAACAAATTAGAAACATGATCAATTATATTAAAACTATAGATAAACTATACAGAGTGCCCATTTTATAAGTTCATAAGCCACTTGGTAAATATTAGTACTTTAAATCAAATAATCACAGTAGGTATAAGAGCAAAACAAAATTTTAAAAACCAAGTCACTTATGAAATGTAACATGGGTTGCCTTTTTTAAACTTTAAGCAAAAACTTATAAAATGGGCACCCTGCCACCCTGTATGTTGGAGACCATCAAAGTTTTAAAAAAGTTATTAATTTTTAAAATATACGGTTTTTAAGTTGAATGACATACACAGCAAGACCAAGCCAATGTATATAAAAAATTGGACTATAAGTAGTTTTGTATTATTTTTTATTATCCGTGAATATTTCAAATTCTTGACAACGAAAGTTTTTTTGAAGATATTTATATATTTTTATATATTTTTCAATAATTATTTATTAGCAATTCCACTGTTTGAGAATAGAATGAAATTTGCATCTATGCCTTGGAATATAAAAAAAATATATTACAGGTAATAACAATTAATAATTAAGAATTTGTAAACCTACAGATCGTTTTTTTATTACATAATAATATTAATATAATAATATATTTCACACAGCATGTTACCCATTGTTAGGTATCCAATCTGCTTTGTATACCGATATCGGTAATTATGATGACACATTCATACCGTACGGACGTTTACGAAGATCCCAAGAGTCACCTCATGGTCACTCAATGCTAGCATGGAGAGTGCACCACATGGTCACTTTTGTGCTATTTAAAATCGAAATAACTGTTGGCATTGGGGTCAGGGATCGATTTAGACTAATTTAATAAAAAATATTGAGGACCCTATTTTATTCGGGTAACTTAAATTTGAGGTACATGCAACCCACAGATAGACAGACACAGACTTTATAAAATTTGTGATCTTGAAAAATTTGGAGTCGTTAAATTAACTATACTGATAATAGGGTTGTAGTAAGAATTATTATCTTGGTTTTTAAATAGCCTCAAATTTGAAATTATCACGAAATATTCATTAGATATTTTATAATTAATTGTTAAAATTAATTAAAATATTTTGAAAGTCACGAGATCTTTAACAGAATGTGACATCAATGTACATTACAGCTTAACATTTGACAAACTATCGCCTACTTTTATTGGGGAGTGGGTTGTATTTCATTACTGTTTCTGGTGCCACTCCTTTTATTTAATTATTTAGGAAAATAGCAACAAATTATTTTTTATTTTTGTGAAAAATATTGCATTAATTTTAATTTAAAATACAGGATGCCTATTTTATCTGTTCCCGCTTGAAAATTTTATGAATAGGCAAAACAGAATACATTTCATTAGCCATTTGGTAAATATTAGTACTTTAAGGGCCAGTTTTACAATCTCTGGTTAAAATTTTAACTAGTTGTTAAATAAACAAAATTGAAACGAAATAAACTGGCAAATAAAAAATTCATCATTGCTGTCAATAAATCGAATAATCACAGCAAGTATACGAACAAAATAAAATTTTAAAAACCAACAGCTCGATTCTCGAAAAAGTTTAAGCTAATCCTCATTTTTGAATTATAGAATTCTACTCTAAATTTAACAATTTATATCTTAAAATATAGTCTAATCTATTCCTAGTATCTAATTTACCTTTTTTGATAATATTTGGAGATTAAATTTTAAATAACGGAATGGAATATAATTCACTAATCCAAAAATTTGGATTAGCCTAAACCTTTTTGAGAATCGGGCTGCAAGTCACTTATGAAATGTAATGTTAAAATGGGCACCCTGTATTTTTTAAAAAATGTGAAACCGACTCATTGTTACATGGTCTGTAAAAATGCATTCTTGTATAACACAATTTAAGTAATCATTATCATGTTTTATATATGTACAACAATATAACAACCAACCAAAAGTATGTTTCTTCTTACCATAAATATTAAGGAAGGTACAGGAGTCAGTCTCTTCACATCTATCAACGCTATCGCCTTTGGAAGATGTCCTTCCCTAGCTCCAACAAAGAACAACCTAGAGGAGGCAAAAATAGCTCCATTCAAACTTCCAAACGTGGAGCAAGCTACGAAGATGGGCATTGTGAACGAGAACATGCCCAACATTTTGTCTCCAAACGTCACTGCAGGTGCCTGTGAAGATATCATTTCTTCTGGGGATAAGACAACAAAGTAGGCTACGTTTGTGATGACGTAGATGATGGTCACTACTGGCATTGAGATGCAGATTGCCTTGGGAAGATTTCTAAAAGATCATAAATATAATATTGCATTTTTTTTTTTTTTGTGAACGGGACAAATTCTCATATCTCGAAATTTAAAAGACATACAGGTGTCTACAGAAAGCAGGGCACCGCTACTAACTTCTTTATTTATGAAGATATGTAATTGAAAATTTATTTTTCTGCAGTCACTATAGAAAGTAGCAATTTACGCTCTCTTTTGTCAACGCAAAATGTCACTTTGCCGCTCATGCGCGACAAAGTAGTAAAAACGCTCGCTGTCCAAATTTCTAAGTATACAATGTTGAGAAATGTCACTTGTCTACATTCTTAATGAAAATGTTTAGTTAGGAACTAATGGCACTGTAATTACACATTTATCGCGTTCACAAGTCAATTTGACATATGTTCTGTCGGTATTTAACATAACCTAACAAAATGCCACACTGCTGTGAAAATGAAATAGGGCATTCATTTACAAAAACAAAAGTATAAAATGCTTAGATTAGATTGAATAAAAACTCAAGAAGAATGGAAAATAACGATAAAATAAAATTAAATATAAAATAAATTGTGTGAAGTTATGTTTAGTAATAGGAATGATTGTACACAGATGGCGGTAGGATAGTTGCGAGTCATACTGACATCTGATCTCTAGTTAACTATTTATTTTGATTACAATAAAGTTATTTCGTTACTTAAATAATTGCGAGAAGTCAGTCAATGCACATACTTGTCTGTATAATCACAAATTCTTTGAAATATTTGTTAATTTTTTCAGTGTGACAGGCGTGACAACTAACCACACATTTTGCTACAAAAACTCATCAAATCATCACAAATCCTTGCTTCCACGCTCTAATTTTGATTTTTTTTAAGAAATAGATGGCTAATGTAACGATATAATCACTTAAAAGCCTTTTTAAGTTTAAACCGTATCTTTTGTATTAGCCAATCGTTATTTATTGAGCAGTACTGTAAGTATAAAGTGTACATTTTATTATTTTTTTATGGTGGAGGACCCCATTGTGGCGACTGTAGAAAAAATATTGTGTGTGTTTCGAGCGCAAATGGACATTGTCGATTTCGAGAGAATGCCGCGCGACGAAGGAGCGACAATGTCGCATTTTGCGCTCTTAATACACAAATAGCTATTGCGTAAACTTAAAAAAGAAACATCATTTTTATGTATAAATTATAAATATACCATTTCCAGTTTAACCGGAAGTGGTATCAACTTTTTTATTTTAAATGGAACGCCTGTATATACAATGATATGCTACAAGTCAAATTTTGCAGCAAAAAATAATACAAAAAATTCAAATTAAAACAACAAATGTTGGCTGTCGCTTTATTTAAAACAATTGAGTCATATAAGTTGGAAATAGACAACTCCTATATTTACTGTGATTTGTTAAAATTATTTATTTATATAACAATAGGGCTGTTGCAAGAATTTTTATATGACTTGTAAGTACTAAATTCTAAAAGATATTGTTCTTTAAAGAGCCTCAAAGTTGAAAATATCACGAAATATTCATTAGATATTTTATAATTAAATATTGAAATTTGTGTAATATTTTGAAAAAGTTCCGTGATATGAAGCAGAATGTGACGTCAGATATAGTTTACCATGTGACAAACGATCGCCTACTTTTATTTATATAAATAACATAAACTGTTTTCCTATTGGCTACGAATGGTGTCTGTACTTCAACGTTACAGGAGTGAGAGGTTGTTTTTCATTACTATTTCTAGCGCCAATCTTTTTATTTAATTATTTACGAAAATAATAATAAATTATTAAATACTTTTTATTAAATGTGAAATAGGTTCATTAAAATGCGTATAATTTTGATAATTAAATAAAAATGTCTGATGTAGTTCAATATTTTTAAATTAGGTTAGTGTGTTTCCAACGTTGCTTTGCACAAAAATTTTTAAAAATCATGTTCTTATGTTTTTTTGTTGTAAAATTTGACATGTCTTATAATTACATTCGGAATTTAACGTACATATCAAAAATGTAAAAATATATAGGGTTTTCCATTTAAAATAATAAAATAGATGCTACTTCCGGTTCAACAGGAAGTAATATGTTTATCATTTATACGTAAAAATGATGCTACATAAATTTCATGCATATAAATATTTTCAATTAGATATCTTTATAAATAAAGAAGTTAATAGAGGTGCCCCGGTTTCTGTGGATAACCATTATAAAAATGAGAACAATTTTCATAAAATTCAACCCTGGGTCTTTGTACAAATTTTACAGAAATGAAGAAATGTCGATTTTTTGAGTTAAAAATTTTTCTACATCTAAATTAGGTCCCCAGTATTATTGGCACAAGAAGCCCCTCCCTTTTGTTTTCGGAAAGGCATGTGATTGGTTGAATTTTTTGCGGGAAAATTAAATTTAATATATGTATTTCCTACTTTACTATAAAATTACACTTTTAAATTATGTAATATTTCTTACTTGTACGGGTCCTTCAGTTCTTCTGTCACAAAATTCAAATAATTCCATCCAGAATACGAAAACAATCCTGAGTAAAACGCCAACGCAATATATCCAGGTTCTTCTGTAGTATTTTTCATAGGATTTTCCAGATTTTCAAAATGTCCAGTGCATAAATACCACAAACCAGCAACAACAATAATCAGCAATGCGAAAATCTTTGTTGCTGTGAATATATCTTGAACTCTAGTCACCCATTTCACATTGTAACAATTGATTACTGTCAAAATACCTACGGAAGATGAATCATAGTAATGGGATAGTAAACAATATGTTGTGGTTTACTGATATGAAAGTAGTAAACACTACAGTAACTAAGCTGTTGTGAAGTGATAATTGCTAATAAAATATTGGGAAGTAGCAGTAACGGTAGTAAAAGAAGATAACAAATTGAAATCCTGGAAAATATTTACGGAGACATAAACATTTTATGACTTGATTTAACTGTAAAATTCATATTTTGAAGTGTTAAAATTTGCTAAAACCATACTGACATGCAACATACATAAATCATGCTTATATAAATATTTAAAATAAATTTCAATGTTATAATTTTGTTATAAAATTAATTGAAAACTATTAAAGAATCCTACGTACTTCTGTTGAAAAGGTTATACATTTTTTTTATCAATTTTGAAAACAATAGGTATTATTTTACTTATCACCATAATAACACATGCACATGGTCTCATAAATTTTGGAAAGCACATACAAAGTGTTAAAAAATAAGTGTCTCAAATTATGAGGGCATATAGTACTGACCAAATGAGTAAAAAAAGTTAAATTAACATGGGTCCGATCTTCAACTGTTTTCGAGAAAGAGGCCATTTTGCATTAGAATCGAAGAAAAACAGACTTAGATAGTGGCCGATCAAAATTTTGTCTATGCCAATAAATAGACTATAAAAAACAATAACATATTATATGAAACTTTTTTTTTACACTTTCTAATAGTTACGAAGTTATTTGAAAACTAAATATTGACAAAGGGCGCCATAACTTTTGTCTTAGTACAATTATTCGATTTTTTGTGAAAAACAAAAACTCATCTAAGATGACCTCTGAAAGGTAAACAAAATGTCTCATTTAATCAACCCATGCTGATTAAAATTTTTTACTCATTTTGGTCAGTACTATATGCCCTCATAACTTGGGACACTTATTTTTTAACACTCTGTATAATAATAACTTTTTAAAATAACATTATTCATTTCTAATAATTTCTGCACAATTATTTATATTATATATTAAATAATGATAATTTTGCAAACATTTAAGTGTTTTTCGAAATTTTGCATAATTTATTTGACTGCATATTGCTTGAAGCCTCATTTTCAGCTAATGTTTTAACGCGTAGTGAATAGTAGCTAGTGCGTAATGCATAAAAGCTTGTATATATATATATATATATATATATATATATATATATATATATATATATATATATATATATATATATATATATATATATATATATATATATATATATATATATATATATATATATATATATATATATATATATATATATATATATATATAGGGCTACTTGCGTACCTATTTTTTATTTAATATTTTTGAAGAGCAGGTAAAAACTTGTTACCCATATTTTTTCTTTTGACAAAATTTTTGTTAATTAGCCAGAAAAAAAATAATGAAACTTGATTATTTGATTTCCCGCCATGTATGACGTAGAATTACGCCGCACCAATGAATGGTCGTAAAGCCGTTGCGTTTGTTTGTATAAGGTTTGTACAGGTAATGTAGATCTCCTGTTTGACGTTTCAACAATAGTTTGCAGGTTAGTATTTTAATTTATCTTTTTGGTATCGATATTTTAAATTACATGTAACTACCTATGTGTTTATTTGTGAAGTAATTAATATATTTGAGAGACCAGAGAGAGAGAAAAATGAACTAATGTCAAATTCAAATTAAAAATTTCTCGCATGCCATCTATACGTTACATTTTTAAACTTGGTTCTCCAGTTAAATATAATGACGTCACAGAAAATTTTCTTTCTTAATTTACTAAAAACAAATAATTTTTTAAAAATAAAATTTATATTTTTATATATGTTTTCAACATAACATTACATTTATAGTGATAGAAATCGGATTTTCAGTACCACGCAAGTAGCCCATTGTCCTCGTTTTTTGTCTAACCTATTAAAAATATTTCGTTATGCGGATTATGCAAATGCAAAAAACAAAAATAAAAAGCGTCGCAAACACCGGTGATGGGTTCACCCAATAAATAGAAAACGTGTGTTGCAAGGCGACTGGGATAATTTGCTTCGTGAAATGAGAATGAATGATAAAATCTTATCTTTCATTTAAACAATAATAATAATAATAATAATAATAATTTGAATGACTTCTGTTGAAAACAAAATTAAAAAGTATAATTCATTTCGTCCCATTATTACACGCTACAAATTACAATCGATATTCTACGAAGTTTTTGACATTACAATTGATATCAGTAAAACGTCGCTATACTGTCGATTTATGAATTGAAACATTTGCTGGGAATGATCTAAAGACTTTCTACTAAGCACTATAAATTATTACGCTTGCGTTTGTGTATAGCTCATTATCCATTACATTATGCATTAGTGAAGTAGCTGGGAATGAGGCTTGATTCTTTGTAGCTATCCAACATTATAGGGACTTTTTTGTGGTACTCATTTTTAAAATTTCTTTTCAATAGATTTGTATACAGGCTGTTAATGAATACATGTTACAAATTTATAGGGTTTGAAGGGGATGCAAAATACATTAACTTTTACTGATAAACTCATATCCGGAAATGCACCCGTTGTCGAGCTACAAGCGTAATTTATTTACCTTAATTTTAGTTCGCTGCAATCAATCACTTCAGTTATTAATTTTGTTTTTCTTTAATAATTTCATTTCTTTGTAACAAATAGGTCGTCGGCTACGGGCGTCCCGTAACCACGTTAGCGTAATCGCGAACAATATGCTTATTCATAATGTATCTACAATTCAATGTAAATTTGTCTATTTTGCATCCCCTACATACCCTATAAATTTTAACACGTATTCATTAGCATACTGTATAAGTGTATATACATAATATACATGTATAATTAGGAGAACTATACATAAAATTACAAATGAAAAACGTAAAGCAATACAATAAATAACGTAGTCATAAAAGCGAGTATAACATACAGAAAATTTAGATCTAGTTTATTAAATTTCTGGCATTACTTTCTAGTACATTACTAGTCAAATAGTCCATAAAAATGCCTTCGCGTACAATGGGGAAGTTTAGCATTCTGCATAACATACTATTTTCTCACAAATATAACACAAATGACTGCTGAAATTGAAATTAAAAATTAAAATTATTTCTCCATTTATTTATAATTAATATTTTTTGGGTAAACTCTAAGTACGTCACAAATCAGTTATGCGCAAACTCAGACAGAACGGTGAAAGCGAACCACTTAAACGTAGGTCGAACAACACCTCAGTCTCAAGTGACTGGTAACCGCAACCGCGTGCGTCAGTGTATAAGCGACATACGTTGTACCAAGTCTCTACCGACGTCATCACAGCTTAAAATCGGCTTTTCCGGAAAAACTGGGCATTTTTGAAAAAAATAAAACATGTTACATCATTTTTCAAGTCATTTTCCGTGGAATAAAAGAATAAAAAAAATCGCTAAACTTCCCCATTATGCATTTGCTTTATGTGGTTGAGAAACTCTCAAATGCATGTTGTAAATACTGTAAATTAAATTCTTCCTGAATTATTTACGCAAAAGTACAGTACTACCCCAAAATTTGGGTACACCTGCTTAGTTGTAAAAATAAGTGGCTTCAAATTGGTCCTCTTATATGCATAATTCTTGATGAAACTTAAAAGTTACAACATACCATAAAACTGAACATTTTATCTTATTTTTGTCACCTTTAAATTAAATTTCACCTTTGTAGTCAATATTTCTTCTCAAATTGTTACATATGATTACATTGATAGTGATATTAATGTCAACTAGAATTTATTAAAAAAATATTTTTCATAAATCTACGAGCCCCTCTTCATAATAGTTCGCCCTAAAGAGCAAAAGTCGATGTTCCTATTTAAATTAATTTGTACAGATTTTAAAATTTAAATTTGTTTTAATGTTGATGAATGTAATATAGAATAATAACTTTGCTAAAGGGTTGGACAGAAAGGACGGACATTTTTTAAAACGTCACAAAAATGTGACTTTTTGCTTAAGAAAAAAATTATTGACAGATTTGAGTTTGTAATGACATAGCATATGACAAAATCAAGTGTGGAAAACAATATCCTACATGTGGTGTCCGTTATCATTAATGCATTTCTGGAGTCGTTCTACGAAGTTTGCAAACACTTTTTCTAACAACGCTCTGTCAATTTGGGTGACTTCTGCAGCACTTCTACGCGAATAGCTTCTTTCTGTTCTTCCAATGTGCAGGGTTTGTGTTCTAGGTACGTATTACTTGGAAGAACTGAAAGAAGCTATTCGCGTAGAAGTCGCCCAAACTGACAGAGCGATGTTGGAAAGCGTGTTTGCAAACTTCGTAGAACGTCTCCAGAAATGCATTAACGATAACGGACACCACATGCAAGATGTTTTCCACGCTTTATTTTGTCAAATACTATGTCAATACGAATTCAGTATAGTCAATATAGAATTTGTTGAAAACCTATTAAACGTTAATGATACGTATTTTATTTTTATGGGGTCCCGTGGTCGCTTGCCTGAGTGTCTGGTCGCGAATCTGGGAATCCGCGTTCGATCTCGACCGTCGCCAAATATTTCAAATTTTAAATGGCACAAAAGTGACCCCTGTGGTGCACTCTCCACGCCAGCAATGAGTGTCAGTGAGGTGACGCTTGGCAAGCGCCCGCACGGTACAAATATGTCATTAGAGATGCATTCGGGCCGGGCCGGGCCGGGCTTTGAGGTTTGATCGACTCGGCCCGAAAATAAAAATTACCGGCCCGACTCGACAAAAAAATTAGCTGGCCCGGCTCGAAAATTGACTCGAAATCGGGCCGGGCCAAAGCTCGAAATTGGGTGCATCCGGCATTCCTAATGTTGATTTTTATGTTAAGGCTAAATGTTTAACTTTTTTCGTGCCAAACTTGTAAAAAAAACCTCTACATTCTTATAACTTTCAACATTAGTTAACATAAGTAGTTAAAAAAGAGACTTTTCTAGTGTAAGCTTGTTATAAAAATTACAGACCTATGAGTATTTAACACTTTGTTCGAAAATTAAACAACTTTTTCACAAATCTTATATACAAAATATAATTTACATAAGGTTTTTTTTATCTAACTTTGTTTCTGCTCAAAAATAGGACAAGAAATCATTATGGTAGGAACAAAAATCACTTTTATTTAAGTATACGAGTAATAATAATAATAATAGCAACATCACAATATAATTATTATGCTTTAATGAATAATCTTGAATTCTTGAAGTAAAATAATACATTTTTATTTATTAATACGTGAAGTATGTTGTTATTAAATCATTTTGATCCTTTTTAACTTCATCCATTTTCATTAAAATATTAAGGAAACTGTGCATTTGATTGAACTATAAGATTTTTCCAGCCCGCCCGAAAAGCTCGAATTTTCGGGGCGGGCCAAAATCAAAAGTCCGACTCGCCTCGATTTTTGAAAATGATTAGCCCGATTCGGCCCTATAAAAAATATCTTCGGCTCGGCTCGATGATCGACTCGAAATCGAGGCGGGCTTCGGGCCGGGCCGGGCCAAAGGTCGAAATCGAGTGCATCTCTATATGTCATCATCATTACCAATATCTGGCACACTCAGAAATGGGTAATATGCCGTGATGATAAATTTATTTATATTTTATTTATTTTAATTTTAAACTTCGACATTTATATGCATTTAAGACCAACTATTATGAGGGGTTCGTACTGTTCGTTCACAACCCTAATGACCAGTGCACCAACGTAACTTAAATACCTTTTAAACTTGGCTTAAAGCTTAAATTGACAATATTGCATAGAAATGAAATGTTATATGAATTATAATATATTGCTGTCAAAATCTCAATTTGCTTTTTTTGTTTAAAAACGTAGCTTAAACCTTGTTGGTGCAACTAGACATAAAATAATTTAAATTAGAAAAATAGTTAATCTATTCAAAATTGAAAAAAAAAATGTTTATAAGAAAAATGGTAACAAGAAAAGATATTCTTCACAATATTCGTATAAAAATAATGTTTTGAGAGTTGAAGGCAATAGCTTGTAACAATAATAGTACGAAATGTTGCTGTTTTATTGAATGGTGCCAAAAAAGTTATCAGGTGTACCTATATTTTTGGGCGGAACTGTATATTAATTTATTTTCCCTTTTTATTCTTTAATACATAATAATCTTCCTCACTTTTTTTTCATATTCTCCTCTTTCCACTTACACGTAGTAACAGCAGCCAGTAGCCTCACAGCCGCATAAGGTGGTTCGCACATAGGCCACATGGGTTGCAAGATATACTGAGCAAAGGTCAAGGCCGTTATGGCATTTCCTGTCGGCACCAGGATGAACAGAGCCACCCAGAGATACAGAAACGCTGGGAGAGGTCCAAATGCTTCACTGATGTAGGCGTAGTCACCTCCTGACTTTGGAATCATTGTACCTGTAACACACTAGCAGGTAGAGAAGAGAATATGGGGGAATGAATGGTATACCTTGATTTTATTTCTAAGGTTTTGACTTATGGGTGGGGTTTATAGTGTGTCATTAGCCCAGAATTATTTGTAATATAAACAGGTACAAATATACGAAATAACAGAGACGTATTCAAATATTTCTTTTTTTACTTCAATGTTACATTGATAGTGCATACTATGTGTAAAATTATTTTTTGGTCTTAACAGAAATCAAAATATACCTACATATAAAAATACTTAATGAAAATCATATGGCTAATAAGTTGTCATAATTAATAAAGTACATAGAGAAGCATAAAAATATTGAAATAAAATCATATGGTAATATGTCAACAAAAAAAAAAATTATAAAATTATATATCAAAATAAAGTATGTACATGGTATGGTACATCACTGTCTTCAATTTCGGGCACATTATCTTCACACCAAGGTCTCCAAACTGATGACTATTAACTAACACTGCACAACCAAATGCTTGGCTATTTACTGAATTCAGATTCATGTTCAATTATTTATTTATTTATTTACACCACTCTACAGGATTTAAAATCCCAATTACAGAGGGAGTATAAAAACAAATATAGCAAATTACAAATTAACAGTTTGTGTCCCAATACATATATAAACTTTAAATATTAACAAGATAACATAATATGTGCTGTGTCCTTTACATTGCTTACACTGCTTATAATTTAATTAATTGAAAAATATTCGGTAATCTTTTTTCTGAAAAAATTAAAATTGTCAGAAAAAATATCTACATTAAGATCAAGATTATTAAATGTCATACACAATCTATTACACGGCGCATAAGGTAAAAATTTGAAATAGAGAACTTTATGTAGAAAGTAGGATGATATCTACTATTAATTCTAGGCACAAAGAGATTAACATTGAAGAAAAGTTCACTATCATCAATTACATTATGAATTATTTTGCATAAAAATTAAATGCTTAAAATATTTCGTCTGTTTTCAAGAGAAATAAGATTGAAAGTTTTCAGACCAGTCTCATAATGCAAGTAATGATTGTAAACTTTATGTTTTTTAAACCAGCAGTATTTAACAAATCTCTTTTGCACGCCTTCAATGGCATGTTTCCAATTTGCATAAAAAGGAGACCCTACCTGACAACAGTACTCTAGATTAGGACGTACATAACAATTATATAACAATAATAGTTCTTCTTAAATTATTTTGATGTTCGAATTACAAAATTCAGATTCCGATATGATAAAGCAACCGTAGATTTAATATGTTTAACAAATTCTAATTTAGTATCAAACTTAACACCTAGGTCCTTACATTCAGTGACTCTTTTTGTAATGACTGATTATTCATCAGATATTGATACAATATAAGCTGTTTTTTTCTAGAGTATGTCATTATTCTACATTTATCTATATTGAAGGGTAACTTGTTCGTTTGTGACCAAGTTAATAACATATTTATATCATTTTGAAGTTCTACGCAGTCGTTAATTGTATAAATTGTCTTAAATAATTTGATATCGTCAGCATACATCACAATATTTGAGAAATGAACAAATTTAGTAATATTATTAATGAATAGCAGAAACAACGCAGGACCTAAATTAGAGCTCTGAGGAACTCCAGAGCTGGCCAAGAAATTATTTGATGTAAAACCGTTAATTTCAACATACTGATATACAGCACAATACAACAGATTTAATATAATAATACCGTTTAGAGTGCAGTTTAATCATGACAAATTAACATTCTACTAAATACACCCCTGACCAACAGGTAGTAGCACCCCTGCCGAGATTTGTAAATCCAATCATTACGGAGTCAAAAACCAGAGCCAAATATTGTTACACGGGGTATAATATAGTGTGCATAGTGAAGTACTACTATCGAGGAAATAATTATAGTCAGTTGAGTTTAAAAATAAATAACTTGCTTAAAAAAAATTCAAAAATTATAAAACAAACTTCCTTTTATAGACTATACATTTCTACATAATTATATCAATGTTTCATATTTTTAAATGAAGTAATGTTAAAATAATAACATCAATATATATGAAAAATGACCTTATTTATAGCGTGTTTGTAGAAATGTCTAATTATATCCATAAATGGAAAAAAAAATAAATTTTAATATATTTATGACCATAGTCTTTATAAATAATTTAAACGCTAATTTTTTTCGATTTGTTTATATTATGTTTATAACAATTAAAGATGTAAAAGTGTTAGATCTCAGCTTCTATTAAAATTAAAAATTGAAATTTAGCATGTTGATTTAAAATGTAATTCTACTATAAAATATTAATAATTTTTTCTTTAAATTGATTAGTTTAATTTTACTAATTTTTACCTCCCGCTACCCTAGGTAAGGGAGGTATAGAGATCGTGCTAAAAATCGGATATAGAGATTTTAGTGAATAAGCACGTTTTGATGTCCCCAGAATCCGATTTTAACATTTTTACAATGATGTCTGTAGGTATGTATGTATGTGTGTGTGTCTGTGTGTGTGTGTGTGTGTCTGTGTGTGTCTGTGTGTGTGTCTGTGTGTGTGGATCTTGTGGACACGATTACTCAAGTACTATCAATCAGAAAAATTTGAAATTTTGTATATTCATTCTATACTAATGTGGGAAAAGCTCATTAGTTTTTAGTGTATATCGGATAACCGGAAGTATCATTTATACAAGTTTTTAACAGTTTTTCTTGTAAAAAATTCATTGAATATATTTTTTTAGCAACTTTTACCAATACAAATTGAATATAATGGCACAATCTTCAATTCTACGATAATAGCATTTAGTAAATAACTTGAAATAACTTTATATTAAATTATAAAATAATTAATTTTTGTAACATCACTTTGCCTCTGCGTCAGACAAAAATACTTTAATAACAAATTTGACATATTTAAACAAATGTCACTGTCACGAAGCAATTTTTATTAAAATTAATAATGAAACCGTGTTAAGAAGAATTTAGTAGTTTAAATATGTTTCTAATGAAATTAAGGTTTGTAAAAATAATATATTTTCCATCATAAATAAATATTATATATACAGGATAATTCGATTTAAGTTTGCAGCATTATCAAACAGCTCTCAATAGGAACGTGATTTCAAAGTGTCAAATAATAGTTTACAACTACACATTTACGAAATGGATAATGTACGGTGAAGAATTTACACAGATTGCATAAGGAAGTTGGTGATGATTTTGACAATGTGTGTGACGATTTTTCCTTAAAATGATCCAAAACTTCGCAAAGTTGGTATTTAATACTTTTATATAATTTGAAACAACATATTAGATTTTGACTATATATGATAATCCGGATGTAGTACTTAATTTGAAGCTCTAACAGATTTTTTAGGAATAACATAGTAAAATATAATCCAAAATTTCGTATTACAAACTTTTCTATTTATTAGAACAACAAAGTAGATTTTGTTTACAAACGATCAATCGGAAGTGAAACTTTACTTAAAGCTCATTGCTATTTTAAACATGGAATTGAGCGGGAGGTCACGTGCTGGCCACATCAGATTTTTTTTCTGTGTGCGCGCGTAAATGCATGGTGCTCTTTAACAATAAAAAATAATAAAATTAAACTAATCAGTTTCAAATAAAAATTTATTAATATTTTATTGTAGAATTATATTTTAAATCAACATGACAAATTTCAATTCTTAATCATTAATAGAGGCTGAGATCTAACACTTTTACATCTTTAATTGTCATAAACAAAATATAAACAAATCGAAAAAAATAGCGTTTAAATTATTTATAAAGGCTATGGTTATAACATATTGAAATTTAATTTTTTTCCATTTATGGATATTTATATTAGACATCAATAAAATTGAGCATTTCTACAAACACGCTAAAAATGGGGTCCTTTTTCATATATATATATATATTGTTATTATTTTAATATTAATTAATTTAAAAATATGAAAATTGGTATAATTATGTAGAAATGTATAGTCTATAATTTTTGAATTTTTTTAAACAAGTTATTAAGTTTCAAACTCAACTGACTATAATTATTTCCTCGATAGTAGTGAAGATCGTTGACTTACGAGAAGAGCGGTAATGTGAAAAGGAAATATGGAAAAGAAGACCGACTACCACGAATGAAAGGTGTTACACAGGTATAAAAATGTAGATGTTCTCGCTGTAAATGTTACGGTACATCTGCTTTTAAAGACCGTGAAAGTAAGCAATAAATTAAAGACATTTTGTAAAACATTTGAAAAGTTGGAAAATTAAAGTTATATTTGTAAAGCAGTGGCGTATTTAGGGGAGGGAAGAATAAATTTTTAGAAATATTATTTCGGTATAATCTGTTTCAACTTATAGTGAACTGACATAATATGCTGACATCTATAGAATATAAATAAATAAATATATCATCAAGGCATATTACCCATTTCTGGGTGTGCCAATCTGAATATAGATATTAAATTTAGCCAAAATTAATTATATACTGGTCTTTTATGGATCTAGGACGAAAAGGGAAACTTTAAGGAAGGTAAGCAAGGCTTTCACTATTTGCTCTAAAAATCAAAATGGCAACATTTTCTTTTTTCCGCATCATCAGTGAAGTCAAGTTCATTCACTTAGACAATCTATATCTGCTCAGAAATTAGACGTTTATTATAATATATTAATAAACAATTAGAAATTGGAAGAATCATGTAACTGACTTAAAAATAATTATTTTTAATATGCATGTGTGGGAAGAAAATGAAAGTGTTTTAAGTTACGATAGATAAAATACGGTTAAAATATAGAGTAGGTTAATTAAGCATTTACTTACCATATCTCCATTTAAATTTGAATTTTAAAACAAGGCCAAATAAACAAATAAATATTGTTATAATTCTGATATAATGTATATTACAGAAACAGTGTGTTTGTTAACTAAAATTGGATAGAAAATAAATATTAACAATTCACACTCTAACTCTTATGTTAACAAATAGGTAGGTACTCACGAAAATCTAGTCATACAGCATTTATTCTTACAAAATCGATGTTTTTGTATACAGTTATATCATCTTCAAAATTTACAGATTTTTCAACATAATTACATTCGTTTAAACATTCAGTTTTATAAGCATTGTACAAATATTCGCAAAAAAACACATTCACATCTGACCGCTCTCAAAATTGACAATATAATTCTATTAAAATTTGTAAGCGCCCACACGGTAAAATATATCGTCATCATTACCGATGTCTACATGTGTTGTAGATACTGGCACACCCAGAAATGGGTAATATGCCGTGATGATATATTTATTTATTTAGAATTTGTAAAATATTTATAATCGAATTAACGTAGAAAAAAAGCCTTCCAAACATTTTTTCCTACAACCTTTACGCACTCTTTACAATGTGTAAAGCGTCACTTTTCAAGCACTACTAGTGCGTGAAAAGTAAATACGTTGCTAGGCAACATGTACATTCGGTTAATTTACTTGTTAACTAACACTAACAATACAGAGAATATAATTATTTTAAAATGCAACATTATAGTTTATCACTTCGATGGTTACTATTGTCAAAAAATGACAGCAATGTAATATTTGTCCATTTTAAAGTGCAACATTATAAATAGTATTGCAGCACAGGAAATACCTCCAAAACACATCACAAATGGTGTCAATTCTTATTTCGGCCGACTAGAATATTGCCTTAGAGTGATTGGAGGTATTTTTTAACATTTATTACATGAAAGTTATGAATTTTTGTAAGTTAAAGTTTTTTAAGATGTGCAACATTCATGTTTTGATTATTTGTTAATAGTATGTAGGCTAATTTATAGGAAATTAGTTTTGATAATGCAAAACTACAAATTTTGTATGTTGCATTTTAAAATGGACAAATATTACATTGCTGTCATGTTTTGACAATAGTGAGTAACCATGGAAGTGATTCGCCATATGTTGCATGTTAAAATAAATTCCCTGTATTTAAAAATGCCTGTACACTCATATTCAGTATTATGAAAAATAGCATTAACATTTCTGTTGTAGGAAAAATATTGTATGCAACTCGTGTGTAAAATAGTATTTTTTATCTTGTGCTAATTTCCGCACACGACCAAAAAAGAACTTCTTTACATACTTGTACATAAATAACTATTTTGTACTAAGCACCTCTTTAATTGGGGATTGTACAGATCCTTTTTTTAATCACTCTTACTAACGTCTAGGCAAGAGATGTGTGCTATATTTTTAACGACTCCCATAGTAAACATAGGTTTATGTGCATAATAAAGATGTAAATGTAAACATGTTTCAATTTTTCTTCAATATCGTAAACAGATAAGTGCATTGACATTTAAAATGACAAAGAAAAAGTTGACATATTGAAACGGAATTAAAAAAAATTGTGTTACAGAAATATATAATATTAGTAACCAATATGCTTATGTTATGCCATAAATTTACTGTTTTATCAGTTGTATAAATATACAGCAACTAATTTTTCACAGCAGATAAGATGTTCTAGTTCCGTTTCATACATACGTTAAAAAATTTAATATTTAAGTTAATACACTCTACATTACAAACAAATTACATATACCGACAAATATATTTTGATCGATGCCTTATTAAACGTATATAAATGATGAATGACATTTTTATAATAGAGATAACATTTCCACGACCACGACAGATTTAGAAGATCAGTAGAACGCTGACAATATATTTATCAATTCATCATATATCACCAATATACAATATTCCTGATACTCTGATATAGTTTCATATGCAATTATTCATTCACCCATCAATAATCCTGCATTCGTATTTATTTGTTATTTACAAACCACAAACATTAATACTTTGTAAGCAATGTATTATAGTTAATTAAAAAACAAGAACTTTTATGCTACAACGACATAGTATAAAGTCTTTGTTAAAAACAGGGTCTATATATACCATAGGTGTGACAACTAATCGTAAATATCATGTTTACGAAATCCGCCAGATGTCTCTGCATGTAAGCATGCATTGAAACAACATATTAGATTTTGACTATGAGAAAACCGGACATGATACTTAATTTGGAGCTCTCAATCTCAACAGATTTTCGAGGAAAGTTATAATAAAATATAATCCAACATTTCGTATTACAGACTTTTCTATTTATTGGAACAACAAATTAAATTCGGATGTGATACTATACTTAAAGCTCATTACTATTATAAACATGGATTTGGCGGGAGTCATGTGCTGGCTATATCAGATTTTTTAATATTTTACGGATTACTGATTAAAAAGTTTCAATAAAATACGGAGGCTATGAATGCTTCTGTTTATATTCTGGGCATAATGCCCTAGAGCATTATTTGTTATATAAGTACACTAAAAGCAGGGTTATTTTGATAATAATAATATAACGGTCGGACATTACAGTAATTAATATTATTAATGTCCAGCTGGCATAATATTATCAACTATAATGTCCCGAGGACATTGATAATTACGAAATAATTTTATGACAGTTACCGAAAGCGCGTTGTTTGGTAACCGACCGACACCGAAGGCGGAGGGTTGTTACCTAAAAGCAACGTGCTTGAGGAAGTTGTGATTAAATTATAAGTATTTATCAATAGTCGAGGGGTATTCGGTGAGAATTTTTTTGCAATTTTAATTAAATTTACGAAGAATTTGTATTTAGCAGAATTTTTATAATCATAAAATCACCCAATAGATGTCAGTAGTAGCTATGAGTATATTCAGCGTGAAGTGTGTAACGATAATAAAATTGACATTGACACTACGAGATGTTAAAACACGTTCAGTTTTATTATATAAACGTTTAATAGTAATAATAATAATAGAATGATATTTTTAATTTATTTAATTTTAAGCCTAAAAATAAGCACAAGCATTCATAGCCTACTTAGTTCGTAAATTTTATTAAAACTTTCTGATCCGAAATCCGTAGAATAATAGAAAAAATGGTAAGACATTAAACGTTGCAGGCACCACGGGAGTTATTGTCCTTATTACTCCCTTGGTACCTTAATTCCTTTATGTCTTACTAGTATGTTATTGTTTTATAACAACCTCAACATTAGGTCTGTTATTGAGTAAATAATACCCTAGGGCGTATTAAGTTGCTATGGTAATGTTGACAACAAACTGAGGTGAATAATACTGATACTAACATAAAGTGCAGTTAAGGTTAAGAAGCATTGTGAATTGTAGTCGTTTATAATCATATTTGTTTCATCACAAATACAAACCAGCATACTTCTTATTCTTAGCAGTAACATTGCTCGTCCATATTGACAGAAAAATACCACAAGAAATATATTTTTTGTTTGAAAAAATGTTTTGTTTACAGAAACAAAATATTACCTAGATACCGCATTCACAGGCTACTTTGTATGTTGTATTAAAATTTTGTGATTTATTATTTTTGTTTGATAAATTCTAGTCAGACAAAATGTTTATTTAGAATTTCTAGTAAGACATAAAACGTTGAAGGCACCACGGGTGTTAAACGACAATAGTGCCTTCTGTCAACGTACTCGCCTCGGGCCAGAGGCCCTCGACAGTACACTGTTGACCTCAGGCATTATTGTCCTTATAACAACCCTTGGTACCTTAATTACTATTATACTCCGTTATTAATAAAATTATATTTAAAAATGACCATGAACTCCAACATGAATAAGTAAAATGTTAACGTGAAAATATTTCTCCGTTTGTCACAGACATGAAATAAGAATCTTGTTGTTAGAGATATCTTGAATATTTATTTCCAACGCTACTGTATTCAAATTTCGCCTCATATGCTATTCAAACTATGATGAAATATCAAATTTACTATGCAGGATCTTATTTAGCTAGCCAGACAGCAAAGTGAAACATACGCCAATTGGGAGTATAAAAATGTTGGAGCCGGCTCTGGCGCAATTTCCCCCGTTCGTATGTTTTAGTTAGCAGATGTCAACGAATTTTTTACGACTTTCAATATTTAATGAGATCGTGTGCGTTAAACTGAGATAAGAATCGTGTATGCACTGCAAATTAAATATTAATATGAAAAATTATTTTGCTTTCAACGTTTAAAACAGTAGTAAATAAAAAGTAACTATGTATGAAACGGTTTCAGACTTTTATCATTTACAATTCTGTTGTTTTATATAAAAAAACAGATGTCTCCATTTTAAATATTTTAGATTCGGTTTCATTGAACAAATTAATCTATGATTTTGTCCCAAGTAAATTCAAAAAATCTGATGTGGCCAGCACATTACCTTCTGTCAATTCTAAGTATATTGTACAAATCCCATACCAAAGGTTCCTTGGATCTAGTACAATAGTAACACGAACATATACTATTTTCTACAAATTCCATACTGAAAGTTCCCTGGAAAAGATTCTATAAATCCAATACAATTATAACACGAACATACAGCATACACTTGCAGCATTTGAATATATGATTATAGCAAAGCTGACTGATTTTCGAAAGTTATTTTTTTTTGTAATTCTTTAACTCTATATCTACTGAACATGAAGGAAAATGTATAATCAAACCGTATAGACAATAAGATATTCCTTTATATTAATAATCACATAAAATATCAGAAAATGATATTTAATTAAATTTTATCAAAAAAAGTTGTTAAGATCTTCAAAGAAGAGAACTTCCGATTGACCAATTATAAGCAAAATCTAATCAGCTCTTCATATGGATATAAAGAAGAGGAATACGAATGAATTATAATTTTTAGAATTGTAGTACATATTGGAGTTATCGTCACACACGCACGTCTGGATTCTGGATTTGAGGTGGAGGATGAAGAAAGAAACTAGACACACGCACGTACAAACATCATCGTAAAACTAGTAAAATCGTATTCTACGGACCCTAAAACGTACTCATTCATTAGAAACTCACCACCGAATTTTTCACCAAAGACAATACCTTTACCTTCCTTACCTAAAGGTGTCCGAAATAAAAAACAGATGTCTCCTTTTTAAATACTTTAGACCCTGTTTTATTAAACAAATTTATCTATGATTTTACGTCCAAAGTAAATTACAAAAATTGAACAGATGCAACGCGATTTTTTTGACAGCAATGATTTTAATGTCATAAGAACATGGAAAATGATTCGAATTTGTTCATACTTTGGAAATAAATTTGACTGGAAGTTTTTGAAATTTACAATCAAATAATATTACTACCAAGTTTATATCTCTACCCATTTTTGAATTATTGCCCCAAAAGTCAATAAAACCCACATTTAGATAAAAACTTCAAAATTTTCAAAAATCTATTTTTTATGTATCTAGATACTTCTCAATGCGCTGATTCCAAATTTTGAAACCGCAGGTCGATATCTCTTTTCGTCCTCGAGATATTTAGATTCAAAGTTTTGCTCAAAACTGCCCATTTTTGGGTGTTAACCCAAAAATGGGTCGAGATATGAATTTGGCGATAACGCCATTCGATTCTACGGGCAAAATTACATAAGTACACCAATTTTCAGTATTTTTGAACATCGCATACGATCTCTAAAGCAAAATAACTGAAAATGGCCAAAAATTGTAAAAATCTAAGGTGTACCCCTTACGATTTTTTCAGATTTTGGCCGTTTTCAGGGGTTTTCAAGCTTTTATTCATAAAAAATGAACCGGTTGGATAAAAATTATGAAAATTGCTATAATTATGTATTTTTGTCCGTAGAATCGAATGGTGTTGTCGCCAAATTCATATCTCGACCCATTTTCGGGTTATTACCCAAAAATGGGCAGTTTTGAGCAAAATTTTAAATCTAAATATCTCGAGAACGAAACGAGATGTCGACCTGCGGTTTCAAAATTTGGAATCAGCGCAGTGAGAAGTATCTAGATACTAATTAGAATTTTGAAAATATTGAAGTTTTTATCTAAATGTGGGGTATATTGACTTTTGGGGCAATAATTCAAAAATGGGTAGAGATATAAACTTGGTAGTAATATTATTTGATTGTAAAGAGAATGTTACGTAAGTGTACGTGAGAATACATAATGTATATTCGTGTGATAATTTTATTGGATTTATAGAATATTTTCCAAGGAACTTTCTGTAGGGAATTTGTAAAAACTTGTATTATGTTCGTGTTACAATTTTACTGGATATATAGAATCTTTTCTAATGAACTTTTGGTATGGGATTTGTACAAATCACATCAAATTAACGGAAGGTTTTGTGCTGGCCACAACAGATTTTCTTGGATTCGAATTTGAGTCGGTTCAATCACAACTAATCAGCAATATAAATAATTTCTTTAATAAAGATATTGATTCTAGTACGCTCTCTATAACAATTTTAATAATAAATACTAACAATATATGCAATTGCGATGATTTTGTTATTCGTACTTTTTGTTCCATTTTCGAAATGTCAATGTCAAAAAATAATAATAACGCAAATTATGTTCTATTAATAGAATGTTATTTAAAAAGTTTTCAGGTTAATTATAATGTGATTTGTTTTTGTTATTTTTGCTGTTGTCATTCGGTTTTTGTTTATTGCATCAAAATTTGTAAATCAATTCTGTTTGATGTTCTATCTGGCGTGTAATAATATTATTTTAGTTGAAAATTTCTCGTACGCCACTGGTTTAATCAGTAAGCGGAAACATTGACCGGGTTGCATTAGAAATTTACCGCCCGTAACATACATCACCTGTTACATGAAAAAGGCTGTAACATATGTTATAGAAACTTTAATATTATATAAGTAGATACATAAAAATTGCAAATAAGGTAAAAAAATATTCTATACTAATAATAAAAATAGGTAATTAGATAAATATAATTATGATTTTTACAACTCCCTCACCCGCCCCCTGCGAATTATAAAAAATAGGAACATGTAAAAATGTACACATTTAAATATGTCAACCGGTTTTCATGGTGTAGTTTAGCCTGTGCGATTTATTACATCCGATTATTCTATACATATATTATATTGTCTTTATCTCTAAATTTATAGAAAATATAATAAACAATTTAAATGTATCAGATGTCAAATTTTATGTTCTTCAATATTAGTAATAACACAAATTTCCAAAAAATAATATTTAGGACATTCACAGCTAAACAGGTTTTAAGTTTTAAGTCTTATAGTTTTTGAGGAATCGTTCTTCCAACATTCACACGTAAACACACACAAACACATCCACAAACACACACACACACACACACAGACACACGCACGCACGCGCACACACGGATATCACCGTAAAAATGTTAAAATTTGATTGTAGAGACATTAAATCGTGCTTATTCACTGGATATGCAACGAATCCAATACCTCTATAGAGGTAAAAATATTAAATACCATTTAAAATAATAAAGTTAGGTGCTACTTCCGGTTAAACCAGAAGTGCCAGTACTTTGACAATATTTTAATTTAAATTCGAAAATTCGCATAAGCTCGACATGATAACCGGTATAGTGTATTGGTTTCTCTATAAATTTTAAAATCTGTTCCATTCTGAATTTTCAAAACCATTTTAATATTCTTAGCGTCAGTACTTGAATGAACTTTTCATACTTATCATACGTTCAGCGTACGTTTACCTTTTATCGAAAAAGAAAAAGGTGTGATGCAATTTAGCACACACTTTACTTCTACGTTTCAAAATATATTACTATATGTAATTTTGCTGCAACTAAATATTTATTATGAAAATTAATATAAGCAAATCGAAAAACAGTTTGTAGTTTTTAATTAAAATTTTCATTACTTTATTTAAAAAGCAAAACAAATTTTAATTATATTTATGTGATGTTCGGCACATTTAAAATATATTTGTTGGAGTTGTAATGAAATGTAAAGTGCAATGTTTTGAAAAGCACAACTTTTAATAATAGTAATGTTCACTTATGTGAATGTAATTAATTTATGAATATAATAAAATGTTTTTTTTTTCAGTTTTTACAAAGTATTTTCAACAAATGAAATGAAAATATCATTCTCAAATTTAATTAAATTAAATATTTGTACCTTTGTGAAAAATTACTGTACCTACATGTGAAAACAAATTTGTTTATGTTTATAAAATTTAGAATACGCTATAATTATAATATTATCCAAATAGTTTTATATGTTATAATTACACGTATATTAAATAAAATACATTTTAGATAAATAAATGCTGATTTTGATATAAAGTTAAACAAATTATGTTTTAATTATAAATTTAAAATGCCTTTTAATTTCTCATTGATAATGTATATGTTTTAATTATATTTCAACTTTATTTTGTTTATTATCAGTATCACATATTTATGATATTGAATAGAATTTCAAACTAAATCACCGACCTAAAATGTTTTGAACTTTTTAAGAGTACTCAATGGGGTCCTTCCTATACCATAGTCATATTTTAACTATCTTAAATAAGAAGACGAAAATATACATAAATTAATGAGTATTAGTGAAAAAAATTTCTTTAAATATTGCCTAGGTCACAAATTATAAGCGATTGAAGCTGATTGATTACTAATTGGGTATGACGCGTTAGGTACTAAGAATTTGATTGGTCGCCTGATTTTAAAAAGGAGATTCGCGCGTCTGCAGCGGTCACCTTTGAGTCATCTTTAAAAGAATATGAAATGTCATGTTGTTCTATAACCTTACAAAACATTTAACAATTTTGTGTTTGATGAATTTGTTTAATTATAACATCTAGTAATGTTAACAATAATAATATATTTATAATTAAATCAATTTGTAATATTAATGATATTAATAACAATATTAATTACATTAATATTGAAACTTCAAAACAGCCAACACTAGCGCCATCCGTCGTCATACTTTGTGTAATAATATTGTCAAACTGTTTCAATGTTCTATAATTTATTAGGAGAAAAATGCTTATTATTTACGTTATTTATACTTAATAATAATTTCTTCGTGAATATAACGTATAAGTTTTTATATACAAACATTTCAGCTATGCAAACATGAAAAAAATTGTTCCCTCTATAACTAACAGTTTGTCCCATTGTTTGTCGATCACTTGTTAGTACCTGCTACGTCATGCACAAATTCTTAAACTTTAAAAATTCATATCTCGCTTATTACGTAAAATTTTTAAGTCGCGTTTGCACTAAAATTCTTATTTTATCCTGTTCTTACAGAAAAAAAAAATAAAAGAAAAATGGTATAGGACCCCATTTATTTGTTAAAATTTAAAGTTGTTTAAAATGATTCTGTTGGCGGCACGAAATTGGGAAAATAAATTTTAAATACATATCTTTGTTAAAGAAAAGGGCGCCACTTCCGAAGGATTAAATATAAATTAAGATTAAAAATTGCATTTATCACAAAGAAACCACGTACGAATTTTCTTAATATGTAATTATATTTTACCAGAACAGTTAGGGCTGGTTTATGATGAATTTAATTTATAAATTTACATTGAGAAATTTTGATTTAAAATTTTCTCTCTAGTTTATATTAGATTTTGAAATTCTGGATCTGACAATCAGTATCTATCACGTGACTTTTCACTGCTTGTCATTTGGCGTTTCACCAGTTATCGGTTCAGATTTAGGTTATAAATTTTTTTTCATAGCCATGAATTTGTTAGACGCTAATGAACAAGATGATTTTTTAACAATATCGGGAATGTTTTTTACTATTGTTGATTTGTATAATAAAGAAATAAATCAAACACAAACTTAAAAAACGTAAACGGTCTGTTAGGCCGTGGTTAGGCCTATGAACACATTGATTTGTTAACGGGCAGTATCATAGTTTGTTTCCGAAAATGAAATTACAAGGACATGAACAATTCTTCAAATATACTCATATGAGTGTGCATGTATTTAATTCCTTCCTATTCTTCTTTGCCTGTATAAATGTATCTACTATTGGGCTTCCAAAATTACAATGCGCCACTGGTGGCAGATTTCTGAACTGAGTGAAGTGTACATGTACAGAGGTGGATGTTTTATTCAGGGATTGTATTTACTTGTATACGAATTTTAATACGCTTTTATCTTCGGCTATTATTGTTTTATTCTTAGTAGGATCTGAATTACTGCTAATATAACAGGTAAGTTTTTGATTTTTAAAAAATTAATGAACAAATTAGGAGATATGCAATTTATAGGTTAAAGTTACGATGGAGTTTTCTCCGAAAATATTTACCACATAATATTATGTGGCCACTATTTATTATTTGCTGGCCTTCCACCATATTTCTAGATGATACACTACAATTCCAAAATAGTATCTAAATCTAAGCAAAGAAAATTGTTCATTATGAAAGTAAAACAATTAAATAAAAGTAAAGCTATGTAGATAGAAATTAATATATGTACAACTACGGCAATGAAATACAATCTAAATAAAGGAAATCAAATGTTTTTTTATTAAAAAAACTAATATACTGTTAATTAAAATATGACTAAAATACTCTTAACCTACAAATACTAAAATTAACCCTATTAACTAAAATATTATTAAAACTATCACTAAATTGTTACTACAAAAAAGATCAAACTCATTTCTACCGAAATTAACAAAAAAAAAACACTATACTAAATCCGAAGTTAAATTAAAAACTACGAAAATTAGTCTCACACCAATTGTACTCTTATGGAAGCCAGCGAAAAATGTACCAGTACCATTCGTTTGAATTTTGACGTTTGACGTCAGCGCCATTTCTTGATAATTTGGAAGCTCAATACTAGTAAAAGTAAAGTCCCTAACTAAAATATTTGAATTTTTTTATTCCGTTCTCCTGCATTAATGATTAAAATAATGATTGTGCATTGTTGAATTTTAATGTGTCCTGTTTGTTTCATACAAGTATTAATTATGTATAATAATTACAACATTGATACAGTTTTAAATGTTGTAAATAATTTATCAAAGAAAAACAATATGCAATGTGAATGTGTAATAACATATTCTGTAGCTGCACTATGTTTTACGTATTATGTATATGTTATTATTGTATGATTTATGTTGTTAATATTAAATATATAAAATATACCGTATTTCACGTGAATTTTGCTATATAACGCGAGTTTCTGAACAACGTTTTCAATATTATATGCAATATGAGAATGCGAGAGTAGGAAGATGAAGTTGACATTTGTTTGTGAAATATTATAAATGTTTATACATTTTTTCCATCATTCATCATGCAAAAAGAAACAGAAGACGCTGACAGGTTATTTAAAAAAAATATTAAAATAAATTATTATTACTTAAAACACAAAACGTTTTATCAACATAAACCCTTTTTATAATTTAAATTTAATACTGAATAAGGGTAAACTGAGAAGACATATGGTGTACATAATGACATATTACAGTATCGTAGGAATTTCAAGTAGTACCGAAAAAAAAAATAGGTATTACTAAGGATATGTAAGATACACAGAAAAAAATAAAATTGAAATTTTGTCTAATTATATTTAGATATTATTTTATTAGGCAATATGTCTAATAATTTAGTATAATGTGCAAATCTTAATTTAGCATTTTAACTAATCCGAAAAATATTTTGTAAAAAATCCTTAATTTAAATATGAAAATGGTTATTTTAATTATTATTTTATTTAATTTTACTCTATTTTAGCTTCATTATTTTTGTCCTACAATTTTCGGTCATTTATCTAATGAATTAGGTAAGTAAATAAAATTTAAATATGGTGTTGGGAGTACAAAAAAAAGTTTCTGAATAAAACCAACATACTTTTTACGCTCTTTCCGAATCTGCAAAAAAATAGGGGGTCCCATTTAAGATTTTTAAGTTGACCCCCTTCCCCCCTGAGGGGGGGGGGTCGAGGTGCATTTTGTCAGAATCTGATGTCCCCCAAAAAAGTTTTGATTCGGCACACTTTTTGTTACGATGCATTGTTTTCGAGATATTCAAGAACGTAATGTTATATGGGACACCCTGTATATATATATATATATATATATATATATATATATATATATATATATTTATTTATTTATTTAGTTAATTTCTTTATTTATGTTTAGTTCAATACTACATGTAGTCATTTAATCTAATTTTGTATTTAATTTTACTACAATTTGTTATTCCAAATTTATAAAATTTAACTAAATCAACTTAATTTAATGAAACATATTAGCAGGCTAAAAATTAAAGAGTTTGTTTAGTTGATTTAAATACAATTTACAGTAAAATTTTTGAAAGAAGTCCGATCAAGGCCATCTACGAATTGCATCTATGAATTAAGATTTTATGCTATCAAATTTAGTAGTGTCGTTTACATAGTTTTTATGAGATACTAAATTTGACAGCTCAAAATCTTAATTCATAGATACAATTCGTAGATGGCCTTTAAAAAATTTTACTGTAGAAGGTTTTTTTCTGTGTGTATAATGAAACATTTATCTTCAACTAGGTATAGTCAAGAAAATGGTTATTCTACGTGAAACAGTAGGATTAAATATTAGAGACATTTAATTCTATAAAAAATAATATAAAAGTGCGCTCCATAATAGAGCTATAATAAATAGTGCGTTCGTAATACGGGCCAATGTTTTCATTATTTATATACGTAATTTAAGCTTTTATACTCATTGAAATCCAAAGATGACCATAAACCTTTGGAACGCCTTGCACTTAAATTGACAAAGAAACTCAAATTTCCACCCCTCATAACAAAAATATGAAACTAATTGTAAATACTTAACCCAATCTGTTCCGCATGTTCGTGTAAATAAATTGTATTCAAATTAATTTCATCGACTTCATTGTGATTGTGATGTCCCGCTTCAGTCGTATGTTTTTGTTTTAGTATCAAACATTGTATTTTCGCACAGAAACGTCCCAGGGAGTAGATTCTAAACATGTTCTAAACCAATTTAGAGACTTGTCGCCATTAACGACGTGAAATAGGAAGTTCATTTTCTAGTTTGGTATAAGGTGGAATATGACTGAATTTTGTAATGTTTGACATTTTGAAAATTTTATTTGAAATAATTTTCATATTCGCCAATATTTCGTAAAAATGATTAAATATAAGGTAAGGTTTTTTTTATAAAAAAAACAAAATTATTTATAATGTACATTATATTTTTGGCAAATGAATGTTTCGTTATTTTATGGCGCAATTTTCACGAAAAGTCAACACAGGCAGCAACGCAAACGTCGAAATCGTTGATTATCGGCTGTATTACGATTACGCCTACGTTTCGAACTGAAAATGAACCCGAACCGGAGTTAAACCCTGAACCCGAATGGGGTCATTTAAAAAAAAAAAAAAAAATTGTCGATTTTTTTTATAAAATCATGAAATCCATCTCATTTAATAAATATAGTAATAGAAAATAATTTGAAATATGCTACTTTTCATTCATAAATTTGCTAATAAACTTTCGCGGTTTTAAACACGGACTAAATTTGTGACGACACAAATTCATACTCACACAAAGACAATTCACTCTCACACACACGCTTCACAACATGAAACAGTAACCTAACCTAAAAGTGTGACAGCTGACAGCAAAATATACAAGAGAGAAGATTATTATTACTTTCTATTTCTTTAAAAGTACTAGTGCAGAATAAATTATGTAAATAAACCATTTATTTAAATAAATACCAAACCAAATAGTCATAGTTCTAAATTAAACCGGTAGAGCTCGACTGTCGTATCCGTGAATATGTGTCGTCAGCCGTTGAAATATTTGAAATTAAACGTAACTTTTAAAAAATCATATCTCTGATTCTAAAGACTTATAAGATGAAAAACATACACATACATGTTTAATTTGACCTATTTTTTCAAGAAAAAAATAAATCAGAAAATGTGAAATAACCCCATTTTAATACCCTTTTCGGTTCGACTCGGGTTCAATTGAAAAATATATCTGAGGTTCGGCTCTGGGTAAAATGTTACGGTTTGGTTCCGGTTTCAGTTCGGGTTCGATGCCCTGATAGTATACAGTTTACGCGATATTAGTTTTTTTGAAATAATCGCACATTAAATCTATTTTTAAATGAAATTCAGTTACTCGGTCACCAAAAGTATAAATTTAAAATTTTAACAATAAAATTTGAGAATTAGAGACTAAAACTATGTCACCGATTCTTGTAATCACCTTGTAGTATGTATAAGATTTTTAAATGAAAATACTTCATTTATTAAGACCAATGTAGTAGACAAAATATTATTGCCATAAAATTCTAAAAATGTTTAAAATGTGGAACCGAAAAATGGAACTAGTTTTTTTTTTTGGAGTACTGTAGATAAAAGGATTAGAATTATTAAAATATTTTGACTTTTGACTCCTGTGGTGCACTCTCCACACCAGCTATGAGTGCCCGTGAGGTGACGCCTGGTAAGCGCCCACACAGTAAAATATATCGTCATTATTACCGACGTCTACATGTGTTGTAGATACTGGCACACTCAGAAATGGGTAATATGCCGTGATGATATATTATTATTATTATTTGACTCATATTTTAGAATAACATGAATATTAAGCATATATTTCGCCAACATATTAATTAAATGGAAGATATAAAAATTTCTTTGAATTTAAATATTAAAATTGGCATACCATATTGCGCCTAAAAAACTTAACATAAAATCATTTTTCATACGTTTTCTATTTACCTAATTCTGCATAGCACAGGGCCCCAATCATAGACAAAATCCCAGACAGTACCCACACCACAAGAGCCAACCCAATCGACCCCGAAGAAATCAACACCCCTTTAGGAGACACAAAAATCCCTGCTCCGATAATAATCCCCACTATAATCGCAACACCATCCATCACACCAAGTTCTTTCTTCATTTTAAACCCGGTGGAGCTCCTAGAAGAAGTGTTATCATCTTCTTCTGTCTTCATGGCGAGCGTCATGTTAAGCACTGTATACACTACCACGTGGAGATGATGTAATACCAAGCGACTGACTATAAGAGACTGACGTTGACTCTGACTACGCGTGGTTGTGTAGTGTGGTGTCTGTAGGATATCAGGTACTGGAGGGGCTATAGCTATTCAAAAACCAGTTCAACAGGGCCGGACCGCTGAAGATGATGAAATAACACAGGCTTTAGGATAAGAATGTTGGAGTTATTCGAAGAAAAGGGCAGAGGGTGTTTCAAAGAAAATTTTGAAGTCTTTTCCTCATATATTTGAGAAGTGATAAGCCATATCGCAGAACAAGGAAATCAATTATGTAGTTATTTAACATTGATAAATTGTTATAATTAATATAGTCTTACGAAATTTGAAATCAATGTCTTTATAATTAATTAATAGATAGTATTGCATTACTGAGGAAATTAATTTGTAATTTCAATAATCTGGAACATGTTTTTTAATTTCATACTTAAAAAGTTTGCCTTGTAGTTTTCATATAAAATTATTTGGTTATTAATAAAATGTAAAAATTTCATTTACATTTTAAACAAAAATTGCAAATTAAAATTTATGATTCAGCGTCAGTGATGCAACTGGGCATAAGTATCTGTATTATATTAATTTAATGAGATCCTCCACTTTTTACCTCTCGCTAAGAGAGGTATTGGATTCATGCTAAAAATCACATATCGAGATTTAAGTGAATAAGCACGATTTAAGGTCCATATAAACCGATTTTAACATTTTTACGATGATGTCTGTGTGTGTGTGTGGATGTGTGTATGTATGTGTGTATGTGTGGATGTTGGAGGGACGATTACTCAAAAACTATAAGACGTAAGACATGTTTAACTATGAACTCCTCAATCTGACATTCCTGGGAAGAGCTGAAAAGGTTTTGGTAACAATTAAACAACCGGAAGTAGTAGTTTTTTTAAAAAAATCTTCTAAATATTATTTTCTGAAAATTTTTGATATTACGCATTTTGAAGAACAAAATTCTACATCTGATACATTTAAATTTTTTATTATATCTTATATAAATTTGTAGAATATCGGGACATAATAAGTCGAGTAGGCGAAACTACACTAAGGAAACCAGTTGACAAATTCAAATGTTTATAACATAATTTGTAAATGACAGATATCAGTATCAAAAATCAAAAGTTTTAGTTACATTCTGAAAGCTTTTTCTGGGAAGTACATTTAATCTTCCTTATGGTTTTATTAATTAAATATTTAAAATTATAGGTAACCTGCATATATCCATTAGAAATACCGCCAATCTTGTTAATGAATTGGAAGAATCTCTGACATAGGAACTTCCTCATACAATGAAAAATAGATATAATTAGAATTGTATGTGTGCAGAAGACATGTTAAATATAATCAAATACAATATTTGGGTAAAGTTATGTAATTTTTTTGTTACAAAACGACAGTTCGATAGTGAAGTGCAATACATTATTTATATAACATAAAATGGAAATGGCGAGAGGTCTAGTGCTGGCCACAACAGATTTTTTCTTTGTGAAACTTCATTTAAATTTAAAGAGACCTCCTAATTTAACAGTATTTTATTTTCGAGAAATCAGTGTAACGTCACATTCCCCCTATATTTGTCTTTCTCACACACATTGCTCTGAGTACGCTACGAGAGAAAGATAACAATTGTATGACGTCAATTTCCCCTTTTAGCAAATGTGAAATATCTCGTAAAGTAATTATTTAAAAATGTTTTCATTGTTTTAATATTAATTATTGAGCCATACTTTAAGTTAAATTGATTTTTTTTTTATTTTTTTGTTATGGTGGAATACCCCAGTCTATGTCATTCAACATATCTTTCATTTTCATAACAACGCACGTGATTTCTATTTGGTGTAGCAACATAAATTCAAACAAGTAATAAGTATTAATTGATTTACTTTCGTTAGTTTCTTTAAGTAGTCATTTACTTAAAAATGGATTCTAGATTTTAAAAAGGTGATAGTAGAAGGCTATTTTGTAACTTAGTGGTTAATTTTTAGCAACGTTAAATATTTCAACCAATTAAGTACCTATGTTGATATATAACAAAAAATTGGATTTTTAGTTGTCAAATCAAATTTTTAAAAAGTTGTTAAAAATTAATCGCTGAGTTACAGAATAGGCCCGATAATTTGAAATACGTGTAAAATAAAAGTCAAGGTAATTAAATATTCGAACATTTTAACAACTTATAAATTATTTAAACTTTGATAGTCCGTCTCGTACAGTTTTATCTATGACTCATTTTCTAATTTGTTGCTACGCTGAAGGCCCCTATTCTTGTCAACCCACATTATGGAAAACATAGTAAATTTATGTATGTATGTATTTATGCTATATAAAATCATGTTCACTATGTTAAAATTTTTGGTTACATTTATTTTCTTTATAGAATTTTATAAAATGCTAAGAGAGGTATTGAATTCATGCTAAATATCGCATATCCAGATTTTAGTGAATAAGCACGTTTCAAGGCCCGTAGAATCCGATTATAACATTTGATGATGCCTATGTGTGTGTGTGTGTGTGTGTGTGTGTGTGTGTGTGTGTGTGTGTGTGTGTGCGTGCGTTTGTGTGTCTGGAAGTTGGAAGGACGATTCCTCAAAACTAAAATACTTAAGACGTGTTTAAATACGTATTCTTCAATCTGACATTATTGGACAATCGGAAGTAGTAGTTTCTTAAAAAAAATTCTTCTAAATATTATTTTTTGAAAATTTTTGTTATTAAAAATATTAAACAACATAAAATTCTCCATATAATATACTTACAATTTTTACCTCCCGTCACCTTTAGGTAAGGAAGGTATTGTCTTTGGTCAAAAAATTCGGTGGTGAGTTTTTAATGAATAAGCACGTTTTAGGGTCCCTACAATACGAATATACTATTTTTGAGATGATGTCTGTATGTGTGTGTGTGTGTGTGTGTGCGTCCGTGTGTGTGTGTGTGTCCGTGTGTGTGTATGTATGTCCGTGTGTGACAAATTTTTCTCCGACGATAACTCCAATACTACAATTCTAAAAATTATAATTCTTTCGTATTCCTCTTCTGTACATCCATATGAAGAGTTGATTAGATTTTGGTTATAATCGATCCACCGGAAGTACCCTTTTTTGAAGTTTTTAACAGTTTTTCTTAAAAAAACGCAGTTAAATATTACTTTCTGACATTTTGTTATTACAGTAGAGTCGCGATTTAGTGAATACTCTATTGAGTGAACTACCCGATAGAGTGAACACTCAAATTTTATTATTGCGTCGCGATATTGTGAACAGCAGTAAACCCCGATACAGTAAACTGGTATTTCCGTTTCATATTTGTCCAGGGATGCCCCTAAATATCTGGTTTTCATATTGCCAATTGTACATTCACATCATCGGTAAGTTACGTAGTATTACATCACATCCATATTTCAGTGGTAAATTTCGACACAGAGAGACGTTAATTTTTATTTTCCAATTTTTTCGATCAAGATGTCACAAAAACGAAAATGTTTGAGTTTAAAAGAGAAAAAGGAAGTGCTAAAATGTTTGAGTAAAGGAGAATGTGTGACCGTGGTTGCTAAAATTAATTTCAACAAGTCAAGCTTTAAAATCTATAAATGAAGTTGTCCAATGGGCTGAGGAAAACGGAGATGAAGTAGAATATTGCAGTTTGCTCGTATTACATAATTTGAGATAAAGATTAGTACAAATTAACTTGAACAAAAAGCGCAAGCAATCCAAAATAACTTCATTTTTCTTGCCTCAATAACCCTTTATATAAATACATATTCTCTTATTCCATATAATGTATTAAGTACTATATACGTACTATATAACTCTGTTGATTTAGCTAAAATATTTTTTTTTTCCTGTATAAAAGTCATCTAAACAAGAACCCCGAAAAAGTAAACACCCCTAAAGAGTGAACTAGCTTGGCCGTAATTAGTTCACTAAATCGCGACTCTACTGTATATATATTAAAGAAAATACTCTTCTCTATACGGCTTAATTATACATTTTCCTTCATATTCAATAGATGTAAATTAAAAGCATTATAAAGAAATTAATTTTCAAAAATTAGTCTGCTTTGCAATTTATTATGTAAACAGCTGACATAATTATTCAAAAAAAATTAATTGACAGATGTCAGTTGCAAGTGCAAAACCAAATATGAAAAGTATAGGATCTAAAATTGGTATTTCATATTGTTACTCGCAAGTGACATGCAGAGAAAGGCCAAAGAGAAGATGGAAGGACATTACTTAGTGTAGTTTATGTTATAATTTTATTGCATTTAAAGAACCTTTTCAAATGAACTTTTAGTATGGAATTTGTAAAAAAAAGTATGTGTTCGTGTTCGATTTTACATGATATTATAGAGAATTTGTTCCAAGGACCTTTTGGTATGGGATTTGTACAAAAATACATCGATCTGACGGAAGGTCTTGTGCTGGCCACAACAGATTTTTATTATATATTCTATAAATTTAGATATAAAGAAAATATAATATATAGAAAAATAAGTTGAAATAAATCGCACAGTCCAGACTATATTAAGGAATCCAGTTGTTAAATTCAAATATTTGTAATTGACAGATAAATGTCACTATCAAAAATCAACAGTTTTACTGACATTATTGAAAACTTTTTCTAACGGAAGTACATTTCATATTTCTTTTTGAATTATTAATTAAATATTTAATATGTATAGTACATATATCCTTTAGAAATACCGCCAATCCCGTCAATGAATTTGAAATATCTTGAACATTTTAGAAGAACAGGACAAGATTCTTTATAGAATGAAAGAATAGGTAGATAGAATTATTTATGTGTACAAGAAATATTAAATACGATACTTACATAACAAAACGGAAATGGCGAGAGGTATTGTGCTGGCCACAACAGATTTTTCTTTTGAAATAAAGTACAGTTTTTTAAATATTTATAGGTGAACAACATATTCTTAAATATTCTGTGTTAGGAACCAAAATGATCGTTGCTATTTGTTATGATTGCTGAAGAAGTACGAATATATTATTTGCATTTTGCACCCAATTCTGGGTGTGACCATCTACTTCTATTCGCAGGGTAATGACGACATATCTATACTACTGAAAGCGTGTCATCTCAAAGATATATTTTGGACAGAGCACCACTATAGGAGTCACTTTTGTGCTACGAAAATTGGAAATGATTTTGAGGTCGATTGAAAACGAACCCGGGCCATTAGATTCACAATCGGTCACATAACGCATGCAGCCACACGACCCCATAATAGAATGTATTATTAATATTAGGAATGCGGTAAAGTTGAACGTATCAATAAGAATTCATTAAGAAACAAATCGCATAATGTTCACGCATTGAATAATAAAAACCTTCTCTTTCCCCATATGTAAAATAACAGGAAATGTTAAATTTATCATTCGATAAGCCTATTAAGACATACTCCATTTTATCAGTTTTTTATTTGGGCCACTAGTATTCAGATAAGCGAGACACTAGAAACCGTTAAAAATATGTATATGCCTCATTTATTTACACAGTGACATAGTACAACGTAAATTTAAATATTCTAATCAAAAAATTATCATAGGTTTGAAAGGTCAAACATGTAAATATCGAGTTCGGATCTGGTTATGCGATATGACATGAAAGCAGTAAAAACTGATTCAAAAACCAATGAAAGAAATTGTCATCGAAAACGAGATATGGATCAAGTTAAAAACTACGTTATGCTTGGTATTATTTCCAATCATAGTTCAACGACTGAACGAATATTAAAACGCAAATCGATTAAAGGTTTTTCAGTTGAAATTCATGCCACGAAGTTTAAATAAAAAGTGAACAATGGTTTTTATCAAAATACAAAAGCAATTGTGCAACAATTACACTATAATACTTTGATAATATTATATTTACTACACGTGTTATGTGTATTTTACACTAGGTACAATACAGGCAAAGAATTGCATAAGAAATAGAAGCTATTTATTGTACATCTAATTCAATGTCAAAGAAGTATGCGGATTGCGATTATATACAGGTCGTGCACAAGAATCCGTGACATACGAGATTAACATAAAAAATCTAATGTGGCCAGCTCTTAACCTCCCGCTGGGTATTTAAGCAGCAAGCTATCATTATGTACAAATATTTTTATATTCACACATAACAATCTTTATTTTACATTTAACAAATATATTATATACAAAATAAATTTCACAAATATTGACGAAACTAATAGAAAAACTTAAAAAAATAAAATAGTATTTGCATTTTTACACAAAGTCTTTTCAGAGCCGAAGACAATGAAGCAAATCAGTAGTACTTCTTATATTTATGTATGATTGAAAATATATTATTTTTACAAACGTTAATATTATTAGATTCAAATACATATATTATTACTACATTCTCTTAAACACTGGTTCATTATGAATTTTAATGTAATGGGGTCATTTCACATTTTCTGATTTATTTTTTTCTTGAAAAAATAGGTCAAATTAAACATGTATATGTATGTTTTACATCTTACAAGTCTTAAGAATCAGAGATATGATTTTTTAAAATATTTAATTTCAAATATATCAACGGCTGACGACACATATTCACGGATACGACAGTCGAGCTCTACCGGTTTAATTTAGAACTATGATTATTTGGTTTGGTATTTATTTAAATAAATGGTTTATTTACATACCTTATACTGCACTAGTACTTTTAAAGAAATGGAAAGTAATAATAATCTTCTCTCTTGTATATTTTGCTGTCAGCTGTCACACTTTTAGGTTAGGTTACTGTTTCATGTTGTGAAGCGTGTGTGTGTGTGTGTGTGAGAGAGAGAGAGAATTGTCTATTTTTGAGTATGAATTTGTGTCGTCACAAATTTAGTCTGTGTTTAAAAGCGCGAAAGTTTATTAGCAAATTTATGAATGAAAAGTCGCATATTTCAAATTATTTTCTATTACTATATTTATTAAATGAGATGGATTTCATGATTTTATAAAAAAAATTAACAATTATTTTTTTTTAAATGACCCCATTGCTTCCTGACAGTGATATTTGTTTAAATATGTCAAAATTGTTATTAAAATATTTTTTTTTTGACGCATAGGCAAGGTGATGTATGAAAATAAATTATATTATAAATTTATATTTAAAATTATTTAGAGTTATTTACTAAGTGCTATTACCGTAGAATTAAAGATTGTACCATTATATTAAATTTTTATTAGTAAAAGTTGCAGAAAAATTATATTCAATGAATTTTTTTCAATAAAAATTGTTAAAAGCTTGTATAAGTGATACTTCCGGTTATCCGATATACACTAAAAACTAATGAGCTCTTCCCACATTAGTTCAGAATGGGTATACAAAATTTCAAAATTTTCTGATTGATAGTATTTGAATAATCGTATCCACAGGATATACACATCCACACACACAAATACATACACACACATACATACACACACATACATACACACACATACATACCCACAGACATCATTGTAAAAATGTTAAAATTAGGTTCTGGGGACATCAAAATGTGCTTATTCACAAAAATCTCTATATGCGATTTTTAGCTCGATCCCTATACCTCCCTTACCTAGGGTAGCGGGAGGTAAAAGTGTATTTTTTTTCTAAAATAATTAATAAACGATTGACATAGATAAAACACTGCTAGTCAACTGCTAGCCAATCACCTTTAATAAGTTTGTCATGTTACCACTAACCATTGTTTAGTTGGCTAGCAATAGCAATGTTTTATCTCTGTCTCTGTCCTCTGTTTTAGAGGAAAATACAAATTTTTATGTTTATCTCCTATAACACGGGTTCTCGTAACCTAATAATATAACATGGACTGAAATTCCAACAATGATACTACGAACTTTTTTTAAATGAGTTGTTTTTTACTTCCCGAAAAATTGAATTTTTAGAAATGTTCAGGTTTTGTAACAAAAAACGTCAATTGTATTTCGAAACAATTATTTTATTTATGGGTACCTACCTATTTTTTTCGTGATATTCAGCCAATTAATAGTGTAAAAAAGTTACTTTAATAATATACTTGTGTGCATGTATCCATGCTACAATTAGCCTAAATGTAAATTTATTTTTTTACCGTGATAAGATTAATTGTTTCAGAAAATTGATAATCTTTTACTAAAAATAATACTATTTACTGTACGAAATTAAAAATATTTCTTGTTTTTGTAAAAAATAAAGTTTTCAGTAAGTGCATTGAAAAAAGTACAAAAATTCAATATCTATGTATGGATATACGAAGTAATAACTTTTCATTTGCTCAGCAATCTTACTCCAAACTTTTATTTCCTTTCGTTTAATCTACGTCGATATATTTTCATATTTATGACATTTTCACATTAATAATACAGTGTACTCACATTAAATTTTCCTGATGAATCGAAGGAGAAAAGATTCATGCATTACGTACCCGCAAAAGAAAAAGAAATTAGTGACAAGGGAAAAAATTAGTAAAAACTAGTATTTACTTCAATAGAACTATTTTAGTGGGTAACCATAGATATCACATACCATTTCTTAACAATTGTCAAAAATTATGTCAAGTGTTATTAACCTAAAAAATTTTGTCATGGAATAAAATAAAATTTTCCAGTTCAGTAAGATACGATCAACGGAAAAATATTGTAACTAGCACGAGTGTTAATTGACGATTAATGACCTGCACAATTAACTCGCTCGCTACGCCAACAAGTTAAATTGTTTCAATCATTAATCGCCCTCATTAACACACTTGATAGTTAAATAAATATTTATTCAATTTTGACGTTTTAAACTGTCATTATTAACTCCATAGCAACAACTATGAGTAACACTTTTTTCAATAAATAATGCATATAAAATAACATCAGGAACGAAAATAACACTCACCATAATATTTACCAGATATTATCAGCCATTTTCATTATTTTTCACGGCACAAATGACAGACAATTTAATTTAAATACATGACTTGACGTCTATCAGCGACGATTGTCATGCTCAGCCTACTAACTGATCAGTTTTTTATTTTGTCAAAATTAAATATTATAATGGTTTTTATTATTATTTCGTCAAAATTGAATAAAATATTGTACAAACCACTTGAGCTAAGAATGTTTATTCACTCGAAGAAATTAACTTCTCATGAATAAACACTACCTTAGCTCACTTGGTGTGTAAATATCTATTAATTTAATTAAAATGTATTTCAATATATCTGTCGTGCTTAGATATTTTTAATAAATAATTATCTTAATAACCTATAATGTTCAGAAAATTTGTGAATGTAATATGAATATTATGATGATTTTACATTGTAATTCATTGAATTAGGAAGTCATTCTCTCATTTATCTTTCTTTTAATTGTATTGTTGTTACTAACAACCTGTTAAAGTTTATTATAATCGTTATAAATCAGCCACTTAAAAATATAAAAACAAAATTATTATAATTTATCAATTTGATTTGTATTTTGTTGTTATTGTATTTCTGATAGCATTGTTAGTTCAATATCCTATTAACAGTGACTCAGTGAGAGTAGATCCGAAGGATTTCCTAATTCCTGCAATGTATTACGATTTCCTGGTACAAGATTAGGTGTGCTTAGCTGGGAATCGCTTGGCAATATCGGAATACATGGATAATATATCTGTATTTGCGCTTCAACCTATGTGCAAATGACTCCCCGTTCAATTAGAATATCATTATGGATGATTACGAGCAATAACCTGATGACTGGACGCCCAGGAAGTGGGGCTGTGAGTCTGTCAACTCCCAACTGAGGTTTGTTGATGTTTTCCAAGCACGCAAATCAAACACAGTGCGTTTTCTTTTCTTTTTGGAATAAGGCAAATGAATATAGTCATTGTACTAGCTGTGTAATAAATATTTTTTGATCAAAGAGGAAGAGGTGGTTTGGATTAATTAAAAAAAAATAATTATGTTTATGAAAAAAGCCTGAGACGACATAAACCTACAAAACTATGAATAACAAAGCAATATATATACAGTGCGTTAATTAAACCAGTTTTTCTTTGCACAAAAGTCCCCAATTAATTTTAGACAAAAATTATTTAAATAAATGTTGTAGATATTAATATTCTTCGCCTAAATCACTAAACAGATTTAATTTGGCACGTTTAGTAACTTGTAAAATCTAATTTGAAATTGTTCAAATATTGCTCATTTGTAGCGATACCCATGAAATTGAAACAAAATTACAAAGAAATTCATATCGTCAGAAATTTAATTTTATGGGTTACAAAATGTAAAAAAAAATAATAATAAAAGATATGTAAGTGTTAGATTTTAAAAATAATACCTGTGTTGTGATTTAAGTGCAGAATTGAATTATCTGTAACTTTTAATTGAAAAGCGAATTTTTGACAATTTAAACGATACGAATTTAAAAGTTATCAAACGTGCAAAATTAAAAATGTTTACTGGTTTAGACGTAGAATAAAATTATCTACAACATTTATTTGAAATATTTTTGTAATTAATTGGGGACTTTTGCGCAAAAAAAAAAACTGTTTTCCCATGTTAAACGGCTATGGCCAGATTTTTAATTAACACGCTATACAGAGAATTTATTTTAAAATGCAACATTATGGTTTATCACTTTCATGGTTACTCACTATTGTCAAAAAATGACAGCAATTTAATATTTGTCCATTTTAAAATGCAACATTATAAATAGTATTGCAGCACAGGAGATACCTTCAGAACACATCACAAATGGTGTTACTTTTTATTACGGCCGACTAGAATATTGCCTCAGTGTGAATGGGGGTATTTTTTAACATTTATTACATGAAAGATGCATTTTTGTAAGCTAAAGTTTGTTAAGATGTGCAACATTCATATTTTGATTTTTTTGTTAATCTTATGTAGGCTAATTTATTGGAAATTTGTTTTGATAATACAAAACTACAAATTTTGTATGTTGCATTTTAAAATGGCCAAATATTACATTGCTGTCATTTTTTGACAATAGTGAGTAACCATGGAAGTGACTGACTATATGTTGCATGTTAAAATAAATTCCCTGTATATATATATAGCATTAATACAGACTTAAAGTTAAACAAACATAAATTTGACTAAAATAATGAAAATGACTAATTAGTACTCTTCAAATAGCAAAATAAGTAAAATTGGTTTTATGCGTTGAGACATCTGGCGGATGTCAACTTCGTAAACATGTTACCATATCTACCATGCTTTTAACAATGAATGAATGTTTGTTTTCTAAAACAAAACTTAAAAATCATATGACAATAAATAACATAATTTATTTACCTGTCCTACTTACATCCTTTAGAAACTTTTACGAATGTTTGTTCTGTTTAAAGATAATAAACAAAACCTTACTAATTTTAACCAATTTACGTATTGATTTGAAATAGTAAAACAAATATTGATACTTATCTTGCTAAATTAAATAAATGAATACTAAATAATTATCTTACAACGAAAAATATAATTTTGTAAAAAAAATTAGATTAGATTTTTATAGTTAGCTGTAAGCAAAGTACCTTATTATATTATATTATATGTATATTATACGCGTACTGTGACTGTGATTAGAGAAATAGTAGATTGACGTTGATTTAACAAATAGTGTCTTTTTTAAAATTAAAATTAGAGTTGAAAAATATACAAGCCTAAGTACTTGAATTATTTAATAATATTTATCCATGATAGTGCATAAAATTGATGTTTACTTGTCAGTTTAAAGTTTGTAAAACGTATATGTTTAGTAACAACGTTTCATTAGTCACGGGTTGCCCAGCAACGAGTGATTATTTTTTTTCCGTTGACCGTTTATTAAGGGTTTATGTTAATGTATATATAGAGAACCATTCATTAATGACCCCTATTAATGCATGATTTTTAATTATTAAACGAGTTTAGTGAGTAACCATAAATACTGCATATCATTGCTTAACAATTGTCAAAAATTATGTGTTATGGAATAACAATAAATTTTTCAGTTCAGTAAGATACGGTCAAAAATATTGTAACTAACACGTGTGTTAATTGGCGATTAATAATCTGAACATTTTGTGATGACTGTATTCCAAACCAAACGCTAAATAATAATAATCTGAACAATTAACTCGCTTGCTACGCTCACGAGTTACAACGTTTCAATCATTAATCACTAACATTAACACACTTGACAGTTAATAGTATATTACGTTCCAAGTTAAGAAAAGTGAGATAGGGTGCCGAGAAGACTCAAAAATTAGTTAAAATATATAGATACATACGTCAGATGTCAGACTCCAGTACTCTTCAAATTAAATTAAATTAAAAAAATCTGATGTGGCCAACACAAAACCTCCCGCTATTTAATTTTTATTAATTTAAATACATACCTACCTACGTATTTATTAACGCTGCAAACTGTTCCATTGCAGAAAACTATTACTTTATTACTATTTTCTTTTTAAAATGTCACTATTATTAATTTGAAGTGATAAGTTATCTGACAGTGACATTTACTGCCAGTTACATTCATTTGAAAAATGAACTGTGTAACAAAGGAATAGTTTTTATCTTAGGCTTCGCGACCAATAAAAAAAATTATTTTTAAATTTATCTGTAAAATATATAGGAAAAGTATTAATGTATTCCTGTAGAAAATTCAATAATTTTCATAAGACATAAAATTCGAGAAAATGGCATTTAATGGTATTTTTTGAAGAAAAACCATTATAAGCTTCAAGTAAAGTACCATTTCCGTTTATCCGATTTACACCAAAATCTAATGGCTTCTATTCCTATTAGAATAGGGTAAAAATACAAGGTTTCAGAATTTTCTGAATGATAGTATCTGAGTTAGAGTGCAAACAAAATTCGTACACATACACACATACACACACACACACACACACACACACACATACACACATATAGACATCATCGTGAAAATGTTAAAAATGGATTCTAGGGACCTTAAAACGTGGTCATTTACTAAAATCTCGATATTAGATTTTTAGCACGATTCCTATACCTCCCTTACCAAGGGTAGCGGGAGGTAAAAAAAAAAATTAAAATATAATACAAATTAATTATCATAAGTATATGTTTTGTTTGTTGTGTACTCGTATACCATATAAGTATGTACCATATTTAATTAATAAAATATGATATCATAAAAGTGTTTTTTTTTTGGTTTTTTTTTTTAAACCCTGGTGGTTTGGGTCGAACAAAATTACAACAGCCCTGTTTAAACCCTCGCTGCGCTCGTGTTTTAATTTGACCCATTCGTGACCAAAGTCTAGCTTTACGTATTTGTATCGTAAATAACTATTAATTATCTGTTCGTGTCGTTTTTGTGTTAAACTGTTTGTTAACTCCCCATGTTGTACACATTATCTTGGAATACCTGTATACCATCCTAAAATATTCAGAATATACAATGCAAGTAAATAATATTAATTTTAACATAAATATTTATTGACTACATCTACTTTATAAAACTCCTGTATATAGCACATAAATTACATCCCCTTAGACAACAAAGAGTAACATCTCATTCGTCTTCTTCTTTTCTACGCCTGCAGCTGCCCCCTGCATACAGTTGTTGAAATTAACAATGACGTCACCAGCATGCGTCACCACTCTGGCGACGATCGCCATGTTGCATTTACGCATCCTGCTGGAAACACCGTTCAAGTAGTTGGCAGTTTCAGACATCTTCGGATTGACGGTGGTTTTCATGTTTCCTTTGAAGCGGGTAAGTTCGTGGACCAGATTGATAAGGCAGGTTTTGCGACGTTTGATTAGCGAGGTGCATTTGTTCACACGCTCTTGGTAGTATTTCACCTAAGGAGGTTATTATTTTTTTTAGCTCAAGAACAGCGCTGTTGGAAGGTGGTTTCATAAATAATAAGTGGACGAAAAGAATGGTGAAGTGTACTACTAATATTAAGAAACGTATATATTAATGAAATTTAAAATTATTTTTAAGTCAATCCTTAATCTTTTTACTGAGTATAAAATTATTTGAAATAATTGTAGTTGATTTTCGTACTATACGTTGGTACTATTGATTATTTCATATAATTTTATATCCGGTAAAAGAAATAAGGAAATATTTAGAAATAATTGTACATTTCATTTAGAGATGCATTCGGGCGGGCCGGGCCGGGCTTTGAGGTTTAGATCGACTCGGCCCGAAAATAAAAATTACCGGCCCGACTCGAAGATCGACTCGACAAAAAAATTTGCTAGCCCGGCTCGAAAATTGACTCGAAATCGGGCCGGGCTTCGGGCCGGGCCGGGCCAAAGCTCGAAATTGGGTACATCCGGCATTCCTAATGTTGATTTTTATGTTAAGGCGAAATGTTTGAACTTTTTTCGTGTCAAACTTATAAAAAACCTCTACATTCTTATAACTTTCAACATTAGTTAACATAAGTAGTTAAAAAAGAGACCCTTCTAGTGTAAGTTTGATATAAAAATTACAGACCTACGAGTATTTAACACTTTGTTTACCAAATTTAAACAAATTTTTCACAAATCTTATATAAAAAAAATATATTAAAATATCTTTCAGAACTTATATTAATAATTGGAATAATATTACCTTTTTTTTTAGTTTAAGTTCTGTTTTTATTTATTATTAAAACCCAACGTTTCGGCACCATAAACTGGTGTCTTCTTCAGGGGAAAACATTGATATAAATATGTGAAATAACAAAAATATTCACATATTTATGTCAATGCTTTCCCCTGAAGAAGGCACCAGTTTATGGTGCCAAAACGTTGGGTTTTAATAATAAATAAGAGTAAGAGTTAAGTATACGAGTAATAACAATAATAATAGAAACATCGCAATATAATTATTATGCTTTAATGAATAACCTTGAATTCTTGAAGTAAAATAATACATTTTCATTTATTAATATGTGAAGTGTGTTGTTATTAAATCATTTTGATCCTTTTTAACTTCATCCATTTTCATTAAAATATTAAGGAAACTGTGCATTTGATTGAACTATAAGATTTTTCGGGCCGGCCCGAAAAGCTCGAATTTTCGGGCCGGGCCAAAATCAAAAGTCCGACTCGCCTCGATTTTTGAAAATGATTAGCCCGATTCGGCCCGATAAAAAATATCTTCGGCCCGGCTCGATGATCGACTCGAAATCGAGGCGGGCTTCGGGCCGGGCCGGGCCAAAGCTCGAAATCGAGTGCATCTCTAATTTCATTAATATTCATATACGTTTCTTAATACTACGAGCCTCTTCTTACAGATCTATAAATCTGTAATAATCTGATAAAAACGCATCTATTTCTGATGATTAATATAAAATTACACACAAGAGTGGCAGCTTTCGTTGCGATCTTGTTCATTATTTACAGATTTGCAGATCTGTAAGACTTACAGATTTCTACAGAATAGAGCCATTAATCATTAATCTTTACTTTTTATTTAAAATGAAAATTGTCAGCATTTATAACGTAATTTTAAATTAAATTTTTAGCTAAAGGTAAAATATTTAACGGGAAAACAGTAACACAAATCAATATATAAATTTAATATTATTTATCAACATTGGGTAACATCGCATTTTATTGTAAATTACTACTGTAATTCTTTTAGTGTTAGTATTATAATTATATAATATTTGTAACTAAATTATTTTGCTGCATATAATAACACAGGAAATTAAATTTAGTTACCAACTATATTTTAATCGTAGATTAAATAGTTTTATAATATTGGGCCTTATGGCCGGTTACACCAATATTTATTTGAGAATTAAAGTATTTTTTTTATTTAATTATGGCCTTCGGTGTGGTGCCGATTGGCCAGAGGCAATGTAATTTTTGAGTTATAATTTTGGGACATACACAAACATCCCTTGGTGAGAATCGAACCCACGACCCCGGAGCTGAGCGGTGAAGGTCGCTTGAGCGCTGCCTTTAACCGCACGACCTCCGAGGCGGCTAAAGTAAAATTAAAATCAACATTTTTTTCGTATATATTAAACACTGATTTTAATTTAATTTTATTTTAAACCCGGCCATTAGACATTTTATTTAATAAAACCTCATAATTTTACAACTTAAATACGTTTAATTTTTTATCAGTTTTTCTTGAATTGTTTCTAGAACGAAGTATTATTTCTTTTTACATTGAATCAGTAAAATATTTTAATGCTATGTGACATTAGAACAACAAAATGTCTGTAATAATTATAAAAATTGGCGTTTATTCGTTAGTTATTATTTACTTCATAGATTAACAAAACAAAATTAAATTAAAGTGGTTGGGCCAAATCATGTGAGAAAGTATTTTCTTTTTCTTCTTTTTTTTGAAAAAAATACCCAATAATTTCTACAAGTTACATTTCATTTTGTAAAGATTCTTTCAGGTTGATGACATGAGTCTTCAGCCTATTCAGTTTTACCATATATACTGTAACGGGAATCAATCATTCGAAAAATTTGAAATGTGGACATTGCTTTGTTCTTGAATTAAGCCACAGATATAATTATATGTTTTTATGTTCATACTATTACATATTTTATATCAAAATACAAAGAGTCCAGTTGTTTTTAGAAATAATGACAATGCAGAGTACTCATTTACTTCAAATTATTTGTTTTTCATGTTGTTTACTCGTACAAATTTTGTGACTACATTCATAAAATAATTTTTGTTTTACGATTAGTTTTCCCATTTCATGCTTTAGTTATCATTTATGCTACGCCCCAATTTCACAGATATTAAATTTAGAATGAAATAATTACCGTACATTGTGCTAATTTTTAATTAGAATTATAATGATGATTATAATATATATATATATATATATATATATATATATATATATATATATATATTAATATAAATAATTAGTTATTCATTTTATAATTATTATTTCTCTTGCTATTTGCACCTTATCAGCGGCTTTTGGTTTTAGAAAGTAAATTTATAATGTAAAGTGCATCGTATTAGTAAACAAGATAAATATACATATATTGATAAAGTTCCATTATACGTTGTTTTTACTCATGTTTTCTAGTATGACATTGTGCTCTCCAGATTTTTTTTAATATTAACCACTAGTACAGAAGCACTCATCTACTTTAGTACATTACCAATTGACAGAGATTATTTTGATTGTTGTAGAAGTTCAGATCCGTAATAAAACTATTCTAAAAATATCTTTCATATTAGCAATTATAATTAGAAATGATTATCTGTTATTATTTTAAAAAAAATGAATATATTTATGAACTTTGGCCACCATGGCCAAATATAGGGCGAGTCAAAAAAAGTGCCAAACTTCGGGGGAGTATTATGATTAAAAAATATAAAAGTTGTAATCCTCATGTTTTTGTTTTCGAGATACAATGTTTTAAAAGTTTAAGTTCATTGAAGTAGACTAGTAATTTTAATAGGGGATTCCAGCTCAATCGAATTAAAGGAAAATAGTAAAAAATACGAATGTATATGCTCAATAACGAATATTAAGAAAAAAATGAAATGGTATAATTGAGATATTTCGGAAATAAGGGGTTTTTTGTTATAGCGCTTCGACACGAATATGAATTCAATATATAATATTTTGATTGGCGACCGAAAGACCGGCTATACACGCATAACAAATAGCGTGTTAGGAGGTGGAGGTTACTATTCCTGTATTGCAGTTTTCGAACAGTTTTTATTTTAACATATATTTCTTCCATTAGACTTAATAATTTAAATACACTTGTAATTATAAAATATGTAGACTTATACAGTATTATAATATTCATTTATTTTATGTAAATATAACTGAAAATAGCATATATTTCAAGAACATTTAGGTCCATGATGAAAACAGTTTGATATAAAAACACATATAACTCGCTTATTAATAGGAATTTTTCACCGGATTTTCATCAATAGTCTTAGTTTTCCTAATATTTTCAGATGAAATTATAAAAAAATGGTGGAATCAGACATTGTGAATAAAAGAAACATCAAGTTGAAGTCGGGAGAGCAACACGCGCTATAGGTAAGCGAGCCAGAAAAAGTCTGAAGATCCACGGGTACATCTTTAAAAATTTATATACTTAAGACGCTCTTACTTAAACAAGTAAAAATTGGATTACAACTTTTGAGTTTTTAGTGATTATGCACAGGGACCTGAAACTGAATCCGAACCTGAACCGAAAACCCGAATTAAGCCAAATTTTGTGGAACCTGAACCTCACCCGAATCTTATTTGTCATTGTTAATAAACCAGAACCGAATTTAAACCGTTTTACATACAGATTCATTTCAGATCAGGAGTGGGATCATGTAACTGTGAAAACGATATTGCGATATTTTATTAGTTAGTAGAAAGAACTATCTAAAAGAAATATTTAGTGGCATTGTTGATATTCTAGTAACTGTAAATGTGTTGATTACAACAAAGCATATTTTGATTCAAGCCCAAGAATATTGATTACAAGAATAAATCCAAGAAAGGAAATTTTGGTAACTACTGCATTCTCCGAGGCAAAAGAGATGACGATTCTAGCTTGTGTTTTTGTGATTAATATTTTGCAGTTTTTACACAAAATTAAAATTTATGAATTGATCATTTTCCGCAGCCCGCCCGAAGATTATGCGCCGTTATTTAAATGTGGTCCATCCATACTTTACTTGAAATACAAAACGTAATAAAAACTAGATTACTTTAAAATAACAATCTTGTCTACTGGTAGTCTTAAATGGTCTCTTAAAGTTTTAATTATATATTTAGAAATATTTTTGTTTACTTCATAAATTTTTCTTCTGGAAAATAAAAAGGAACAAAATTAGATGATCTATAAGTGATAATTTAACTTGTATCCTTCTTCAATTCTTACAGCATTGCTATTATGAACGAAATAAAAACGAAATATATATAAATATAAATTATCTGTCAAAACTACTATTTAATACAAAAAATATTAGTCTATAAACGATATCGTTTTCACAAAACGTAGTCACTTTACGGAAATAACCGAAGTTGAAAACGAAGTGAGTGACTAATTTTACGTGATCACTAAGGAAACGAATATCGTTTTCACTTCTCGATAATCGCAATATCATTTTCACTTTTCCGTGATCCCACTCCTGTTCGTATATAGATAATTAAAAATCGTACAAATTTAATTATTAATATAATTTTAAATCCACTAATTTCACCATCCTTTTGTGCTTGTAATCATTTTCCTCTCTGAACCAAAATTCGAACCCGAACCCAAACCGTTATAATTTTAATTTTTTTGAACCGAAACTGAAACTGAACCGACATTTATTTCCTGAACCAGAACCGAAACTAAACCATAAATACATTTCGGTTCAGGTCCCTGGTTATGTTTAAAATTTCCGAAGTTTGATGATATTTAACCGCGTTTAAAGAACGGAACACTAGGTTTCTTGAAAATGTTAATTTCTCTGGTTTAAATTGTAGTAATGGTGGTTTCACGAGACAGAATGGTAAACCTGGCAAATTTCACGAGACGAAACAAACCAAAACAGCGTTCCGGTCCGCTTCGGTCCATTTCGAGCACTGTTTCAACCCTATAACAATTTTCTCACCTTTTGCAAATGTTCCCTCAACTGATCCATGGTAACTTTGGCAACGGCTCTACTCATTCCTAATTCTTTGTCGATACATTGCTCTTCATCTCTCATCAATGCTGGAGTGATTTTTCCCAGTTTTGACAGACTTTCAGAAACACATCTCATAACATTGGCATTAGTACTTATAGCACCTTCGCGCTTCTTGTACAGCAGTTGTTCTACATAACCTACTCTGTTGTCGAGTTCGTCACGCGTATCTGCTATGGTTTTCTATACGAAGAAAGAATGGAGAAAGAAGATAAATAGGAAGAAGATAAATTATACTTCTAGATACATTCTGCTTATAAATTTCCAATCTATAAATTAATATCTTTTTTTCTATAGCAGATTTTAAAGTGTGTTTTGTTCAACTCGAAATAGTTGACTAAGTGACATTTTAACCGCAAGGGTAGATAAAATAATACTTTAACAACAAGGGTAGATAAAGAAATAAAAACACATTATCCATTTTGGCGATTCATATTATATATAACTTCAATTGTATAAACATGAATAAAATGAAATTGTTTTCAAACAAATTCTATACCTACCACGCTACTGAGATTTTTAAATTGTTCTTAAATAATTTAATTTATAATCGGTTTTTCTAATTTTTGCTCTTTAAAATCTGCTATAGAAAAAAATGGAATTTTACACACGACGATAAAATTAAACTTTCCGCTCGTCGATAAAATACAATTTTATCGTCTTGTATAAAAAATAACTATTATTTCTTGAGATATTTGCGTTCAAATTTGGAATCTAAAATAGTTATTTGCTTCATTAATACAAAAACGCATGATTTCGGAACAAGTCCCAAATAAGCATTTTTTGTATGAATGAAACATAATATTTTTTCGCCAACCGTTTAACTAAAGAATTCCATCATCAATTTAAAATGAAGCATTTTTAATATTCAACTTATTTTATCTATACAAATTTACAATTTCGTGAAATCTGACATATGTCAATATGATGCAATGATGAATTTGTTTCTACTATGACAACGACGACAACCGCAAACGTTTTGTAAATATTTTACAGGGTGTTAAAAAATAAGTGTCACACATTATGAGGGCATATAGTACTGACCAAAATGAGTAAAAAAATTTTAATCAACATGGCTCCGATCTTCAACTGTTTTTGAGAAAGAAGCCATTTTGTATTAGAATCGAAGAAAATCTGACTGAGATAGTGGTTAAACAAAAATTTGTCTATGCCAGTAAATAGACTATAAAAAAAAAACAATAACATTTTATAGGAAACATTTTTTTCACTTTCTAATAGTTACGAAGTTATTTGAAAACTAAGTATTGGCCAAGGGCGCCACAAATTTTGTCTCAGTAGAATTATTGGATTTTTTTGAAAAACAAAAACCCATCTAAGATGACCTCTGCAAGGTAAACACAATGTCTCATTTAATCAAAGTCGTAACTGTTACAATTTTCGAGATAGCAGAGATAAACACCGAATAAACTCATTTTTCATTGCCTTATATCTCGGGAACTATTGAAGATCGGGCCCATGTTAATTAAGCTTTTTTAACTCATTTTGGTCAGTACTATATGCCCTCATAATTTGTGACACTTATTTTTTAACACCCGGTATTTTGTAAACGTCAAAACTTAACAGTATACATTTTGAAGATAAATTTGCAAGAATTACATATTAAACATAAAAAATGGACAGTGATAGTGATGTAGAATCATTTAATACATCTACTACGCCACCTAGAATCAGCAAATATTGCTACTTTTGAAATATTATCTCAAAAATCGAGAGAAGTTTATGAGAATTGCTATACACGGTTTATGGATTGAAGAAAGGAACAAAACGCCGCATCATATTCTGAGAACATAATTATTGCATATTTTTCTTATTTGTCTAACAAAGTAAAGCTATCTACTTTATGGGCGCACTATTTCATGTTGAAAGCTACTTTTATATTACAATAAGTTTAATAAAAAAGAACTAACCTTACTGTTAACCTTACTTAATGTTTCAAATGTATCCTACAAATAATAGTATAAAAACTAACCTTACTGTTTTCGTTATAGATTTATTTTTATTAATGAAGTCATTTCGGAATTTAATTTTTTTAATCTGCTACTATTTGTATAAATAATGTCGATGTATTTTTCTTACTAGTCCAAAAGAGATTTACTTTTTGTACAATGAGGTCATGCAAGACTTTTTTTTATAATTTTAATCGATAGATTAGTGAAAAATAATAGACCCGTATTTTTTATTTTTCCTCAAATCGATCATTAATCACGAAAAAATTGTAATTGAAAATGATATTCTTTAAAATGAGGCTGCTAGACCCCCGCTTCGTCCCTTGTCCCTTGACGTCACAGAGTGAAAGGCACGACCATTTTGATTTTCACATTGTCTTAAACGTCAAAGTGACATTTAAAGATAACCTAAAATTTATGAATGTAAACATGTCGATGGAACGTTGTTTCGTGCCAAAATAGAGAATAAAATAATATTTTGCAATATATTTAATGTCTCACATGCGTTTATAACCTTCTACCGTTTATTTTAAAGATTCAAAAGTGAAAGAAACATCTGATGTCACGTAGATAATATCACGCCAAATGAAAATTATATTTATAAAAATAAATAGAACGATATTATATTAATATATTATAGCATATTCAGATATGTAATCCTCAATTTATAGTTTATATATATTTTTTTTTTAGAAATTATGTGTCCATATAAAATGTCTGTTTGAAATGAGTCTGAACTTGGTTCGTAACGTTGTGACGACAAAACATGGCTGGTTTTTGCAACTTTTTAAAAATATCATAATTTAAAACGATTTTATACAACAAAAAATATAAATGAAAAATAATTTAATCATACTGATCGATGAATTAGACTATCCTTTTTCGATTTAAACAGAAAAAAGGTACAATTATTTTTTTTGCATGACCTCATTGTCATACTGATATAAACAATACGTAAAATAGCCCACTTAAAAAAAAAAAATTGATGACAATAGCATCATCTACGTACAGTTGGCGAAAAATTTAATTTTTGAGTAATAATCCAAAAATGGGTAAGGATTAATGCCTGTCTATTTCGCCATTCGATTCTATGAATAAAATTACATAACCATATAAATTTTCAAATTTTTTAAACAATGCGTACAATTTCTAGAGCAAAATAACTGAAAATGGCCAAAAATCTAAAATGTAACCCTGTACCCCTTGCGATTTTGACTATTTTCAGGGATTTCAGTTTTTTGGTTGTGCAAACTGAACCAAAAAAATAAATTTTGTAATAAAGGTAATTATGTCCGTGGAATCCAATGGCGAAGTCGTTAGGCACGTATAAAGTTTTAAATGTAAATATCTCGATAACGAAAAGAGCAATCGGAGGTTTGGAATTTTAAAATTGTGGGAAAAATAGGTGTATTTAGGTTTTGAGGGGCTAGAACCAGGGCCGCTAAATTTAAAGTTAAAGAAGGTAAAAATGAAGAAAAATTCTTGCCTTTGCAATATCCTGGTTTTGTTGATCCAAACTGGTAAGTTTTCTATATTTCTCGTTCAGTTTGCTCTTGATACTTGTTAATGTCCCCTGAACATCGTTCACTAATGAATTTGCCGAATTTTTATCTTCTACATCATTGTTATAATCATAATCTACTTTATCAGTCATTTCAGCATTTCTGGTAAATTTAAATTTTCTTTGAGGAGGTTGATAATATTCTTCATTAGAAGAATGGGTATCATAATTTTCTCCCAAACTTCTGTATCTAGGATAATACTTCAAACGAAATTATGTGAAATATGAAATGAAACTTTGTATTTCTTTACTTACTTGTGCTCGAATAAATTGTAAGTATAATAATATTAAAATATATTTATACATGCTGACTTGTTATTATTTAAATTACTTGTAGCTTGCGGGAAATGGCCTTTGAAAATTGTTTTCAAGCTTTTTATAATCTCTTTGTTTTAGTTAATTTTATTAACAATAAAATTACATGGAAAATATGTTTATATTTTTCTGTTTATGGAAATAACTATGTACTAATTAAAATTATAATTATTTTAGTCGTTGAAATAAGCACTTACAGAAAAATGTAAATAACACAAAAGTACTGAGAAAATAAATAAAAAATGAAACAAAGTTTAATTGAAATGAAATTTTTATAGTACTTGTTATAACGTATTTATTTTTCTTTTAATATTTCATAAAATAAGCTGATAAGAATAAAGTACACATTTATTTAAATTTCTTTGAATATATACAGGATTTCTCACAAAAATCAGCAAGAATATAATCAAGTTTCTCGTCGTGTAATATCTGAGAAAAAGTTCTTGTAAAAAACAAAATAGAAAATGTAAGGTTGACGTTTTATACTTATTCTATAATAACCAAATTAGTTGTCCGCCGAATATGAAAGTATTTCATTATGAAATCGTCACTAAATCGTCATTAAAAGTTCACAAATCGTTACTAAAATAATCCATTGCACGACGATGTTATGCAAATGCAGTGTTACCAATGCCAACCTTATGATAATTACTGTAAATGTAAGATAATTTGGGCAGGAGTACGATGTACAGTAGTAAATTTATTCATAGAATGACAAAAAGAATACAACAAGAGCGAACTAAATAATTCCGATGAAGAAGTTTGACAAATAACACATAATTTTAAATAATTCCGATGAAGAAGTTTGACAAATAACACATAATTTTGAGTGCTCTTTACTATAACTTCAATTTTTCCAGATTAGCAACACTGAGCGTCAGATTGACACATGTGGAAACAAATCCTATACAAATGACTATACAATTCATCGGAAAATAGACCAATCATATAGCTCATGTTTTCTTAAGGCGGATTTATGCAGCCATTTTCATTTACATTTAATTTAATTTAATTTTCATTTAAAAGATAAATGTATGTAAACCAATGTAGGCATGCATATACCATTTTCATTTACGTTTTCATTTATCTCTCATTCTCATTTATTTTTAAAGATGGCCAACTTTTATTTAATAAATGAAAATTATAAATGGCGCATGAGTGTACGACATGACAGGGACGAGAATTTGAGCTGATCAGCTGGTTGTCATTATGTATCTCCGATATCGTTTCTTTTTACGGTTTTTTATTGCAATAACACGTTTAAAACTAAACTCGTAACTTCTTCGCTGTCACTATTGTTGAATATTTTTATTAATAAATTTTATTCCAATGAAATCCATAGTTATAAATAAACAAGTAATATTTAAGACATTTCGTAAATAGTTATTTGTATCACTAGGCCAGAAACTGAACATTTGCGAGCGCGAGTTTATTTTGACAGGCCGAGTTGAAAGCGAGGCCTGCAAATTACGAGAACCTCAAATATAAAACAAATGTGATAATATTTTACAATAATTAATGTAATAGTACTCGTATAATACAAGTATAATATGAACAATAAATCAAAAATAGGGTTTTTAAATAATGTATCACATTTTGAAAATATTTATAAGCTGACATTTTACCAGAATAATACCAACTTATAGTAATAAAATTCGTTATCTGTTTGCTGGCCTAGGCCAGGAAATAAGTGTTTCTGGACGATTTCGAGATATGTAAAACAAGCTATGCCGGACGAAGGCACGAAAAATTAGTTGCTTTATTCGTTGAATAGGCTTAACAAATAAAAAAATCTGATGTGGCCAACACAAAACCTCCCGCTATTTAATTTTTATTAATTTAAATACATACTTACGTTTTTACTAATGCTGCAAACGCAAACTGTTCCATTGCATATAACTATTGCTTTATTTACTATTTTTTTTTTAAAATGTCACTATTATTAATTTGAAGTAATTAGTTTTTTGACAGTGACAGTTACTGTCAGTTACATTCATATGAAATATGAACTCTGTAACAAAGGAATTGTGTTTATCTTAGGCTTCGCGATTAATAAAAAAAATTATTTTTAAATTTATCTGTAAAATATATAGAAAAAGTATTAATGTATTCCTGTAGAAAATTCAATAATCTTTAATTTTCATAAGACATAAAATGTGAAAAAATGACATTTAATGGTATTTTTTGAAGAAAAACCATTATGAGCTTCAGGTAAAGTGCCATTTCCGGTTATCCGATTTACACCAAAATCTAATGGCTTCTTTTTATATTAGAATAGGATAGAAATACAAGGTTTCAGAATTTTCTGAATGATAGTATTTGAGTTAGAGCGAAGACAAAATCCATACACATACACACACACACACACACACACACACACATACATACACACACACACATACACACATACAGACATCATCGTGAAAATGTTAAAATTGAATTCTAGGGACCTTAAAACGTGGTCCTTTAGTAAAATCTCGATATGTGATTTTTAGCACGATCCCTATACCTCCCTTACCAAGGGTAGCGGGAGATAAAAATCTGATTGGCCAACACAAAACCTCCCGCAATTTAATTTTTATTAATTTAAATACATACCTACCTACGTATTTACTAACGCTGCAAACTGTTCCATTGCAGAAAACTATTGCTTTATTTACTATTTTCTTTTTAAAATGTCACTATTATTAATTTGAAGTGATAAGTTTTCTGACAGTGACATTTACTGTCAGTTACATTCATTTGAAAAATGAACTGTGTAACAAAGGAATTGTTTTTATCTTAGGCTTCGCGACTAATAAAAAACATTATTTTTAAATTTATGTGTAAAATATATAGCAAAAGTATTAATGTATTCCTGTAGAAAATTCAATAATCTTTAATTTGTATAAGACATAAAATTCGAAAAAATGGCATTTAATGATATTTTTTGAAGAAAAACCACTATGAGCTTCAGGTAGTGCCATTTCCGGCTATCCGATTTACACCAAAATCTAATGGCTTCTTTTTATATTAGAATAGGATAGAAATACAAGGTTTCAGAATTTTCTGAACGATCCCTATACCTCCCTTACCAAGGGTAGCGGGAGGTAAAAACGAGCTTCGAAAATCATCTGAATATACAGATTGCGGACTTGATGTGCGTTACCTGAAAACACATCTCTTCAACTGTATATTCCATTATTTTCGAACCTCTTGTTGTATAACTACTGAATATTCCTTTCAATTTTCATTTTTACAATTCACATAAAATTAAATATGCACCTCGGCATTGAAGTTTTTTTTTTCATAATATGATTTTCCGTCATTATTGTTCTACAATAAACGGCTTTGAAATGAAAAGATTTTGTTTTTAATTTTTGAATATGTTCGGTTTTTGAAAAAAAACCTCTCATCTGTATTTTAATTTTGGAATAATTTTAAATGGAACAATATAAAATAGATCCAGACGAAATTTATGTTTTCAAAATGAGAACAATTGATTTTCAAGTAAAGTACAACATAAATATAAATATATAAGTAAAAAAATATATCATCCCGGCTTATTACCCATTACTGGGTGTGCCAATCTGCTTTGTACACAGATGATATTGGCAATGATATGGTTTATTAATTAATTCAAAAATTTATGATCTTACTATGTGAAAAATATACCAACTTACAAATTGGTGAATAAGTAAATTATTGAGAAAATCTCTTTTTTGCACAATATTTTTATCAAATCTCTAGAGTAGTAGGAATAAAAAAATACATCAAATCAAACTATAATCATATACGTTTATAGTTTATATATTCTACAAATGTTTTATATTATTATCAACATTGCAACATAGAACTCTGATACACAAATTTAACAACAATTAATTTCATTTACTAGTTTTACTGATATTAAGTAAGCAGTAGGTCCATTTAATTTTTATTAACTCTCCGAGAAAGGCAACCATACTTAAAATAATTCCAATCCATAATCCATATATGGCTAGTTGTAGATCTCCTACAGCCAAAGGTACATTTTCATCGTGTCGTCGGTTACTTCGATGCCCTTTTCTGTGGTACATGGTTTGATTCATAGCCATATCAGAATACCATTTTTCGAAAAAACCTGATTGACTTGCTCGAAGAATGATCTACGATATAAGAAGAAAAGAATTATGTTTTTGGCTCAAAAATTCTTTGTAGGAAGGTAAGATTGTATGGTATTAAGGATCTAAATGGATAAAATATTAATGAAAGAAGTTGAAGCTATCGTTATTTTATATAATAGTTATTTACGTAACAAGTGTGTAAGTTGTACTTTTTTGATCGAGTGCGATGTTTTTAGCATGATGAAAAATACTATTTACACAGGAGTTGCATACAATATTTTCCTACAACCGAAATGTTAATGATAATTGTGATAATATTGTACATACAGGCATCTTCAAATATTGGTAGTCTTAGTTCACAATGGGTCCATAAACCATAACAAAAAATAATAAAATGTACACTTTATCCTTAAAGTACTACTCAATAAATAACGAATAAAAAAATAAACATTCTTTTTAATAATTACTTTGCGAGATATTTGAATTTATTTCCAGGACCACAGATGACGTCACACTATTGGTATTTTTCTCGCGCAGCCTACTACAAAAACTGGTGTGAGAAAGATAGCTATAGGTTTCTTTAAAAATCAAATGCAGTTATACAAAAAACAATTATGACATTTTGATACCGCGAATTGCTTCAAAATTAAACGAAGTTTTATTTAAAAATTAAAAAATAGTTTATGAGCCCATTAAATAAACCGAATGTGCATGTTGAAAAGTACTTTTCGGGCACTAGTGTTTGAAAAGTGGCACTTTACACATTGTAAAGAGTGCGTAAAGTATGTACTTTGTACACGGTTGTAGGAAAAATTTGTTATGTTAAATAAGTTATACAGAGTGACCAAAATGGTGGAAAGTCACGTGACCACTTTTGTTCTAAAATAATGCCAAAATTATATTTCAATATTCCATAATTTATTAAAATTATATTACACATTGCAGTACGTTGATTTATTTGATATTTGTTTCACAATCTTTCATTTCATTATAAATTTTAATGAAAACCGTGACAAATTTCTTCTTGAAGCTTATTTTCGTTCGGGTGAACGTAAAAAAGACGGTTCTTGGGATTCATGATAGGCAGCAAGCAAAATTCGAAATGTACGCACATGCAAATAGTAGTGCTGTCTTACTAAGTAAGCGGCAAATGTTAAAATCGTATGGAGCGGTACAATTCAGCTTTTTTTGAGCACTCTATATACATATATCACCACGGCATATTACCGATTGTTGGGTATGCCAATTTGTTTGGTACGTAGATATCAGTAATGATGATGACATATTCGTGTGGGAGTTTACCAGTGTAACCTCAAGGGCACTCATTGCTGGCGTGGAGAGTGTAGCAAAGGAGTCACTTTTGTGTCAGTTAAAATTCGAAATAATTTTTGGCGTTGGTACATACTATAAAATATAAAAATGATACATATTCACTTCTATATTCTTTTGAATTTTAATGACTCAATTGAATGTAGACAGGATACAAAATAAAAATATTTATTTATATTTATTGATTAATTTTCATGAAATTGTTTGGTAATGGTTTTGTATAGGTAATATGAATGGTAATATAATTACAAGAGTATCAACATTGAACTATAATAAATATTGGAACTACTTGCAGTTATAAAATAAAGAGTATCATTTATAACAGTATATTATGCAATGAGTTTATTATGATACGAGCCGTGGCGAGTATCGCAAATCATGCGAGTGTATTAATAGTCATTATACATGAATTGCATGCACTATTTTTTGCATCTATTCGTAATAATTAAAAAATAAACTATAAACTAATAAATTGGTTATAAAATTAATTTGTATCATAATGAAAATCTGAATCGTAATGAGTGTCATTCAAATACAGATGACATTCTTAATAAGTATGTATATTAAAGCACAGGAGAAGAAAATAGCTATTTATGTATTAAGTTGCAAAATGATAGTGTTTTGGGCACGCGATGAGAAATTTGTACGCACGAGAATTAGCGAGTAGTACAACACATGAAGTGCCTCAAACACTCATTTCGCTATGTATTACATACAAGATTTTTTATAATAGCGTTTTAAAACAGATCATTTATTCTCAAATTTCAACATTTTGAATTCTTCAAAATTAAAAAGTAGGCAGACGGCAGGTTCATCTATTCGTTGCTAAATGAAATACTTTTAAGCACTAGTGCTTAAAACTAAAAGTAACATTTTACGCATTAAACTGTCATTTTTACGAATTAAACAGTCACTTTTGCGCATTAAACTGTCATTTTTAAGCACTAGTGCTTAAAAGTATTCCATTTAGCAACGAAAATGACAATCAAAAAGTTGTTTTAAAACGCTAGTATAAAAAATAATTTTTTAGACGACCATTGTGATAAGTATAACATTTCAACGTAGTATCCTAACACTGAAAGTTGAACTTATCACATTAGTGTTACGATATCTTTCATATCGTAATAGTTGACACGGTTGCTAGGTTACTATGTCATTATTTTCTGTTTATATGTATACATTATTCATTTGTCAACTGTCCGTACGTTTGAACCTAAATTTCAATTTTGTAAAAAAAGTAAAATTTATTTATGCTCGTCTAAAAAATAATGTTCATAACTTGTATGAAATTCAAATATCTTAGCTCGTGTGTATTGACTTGCACTCCGCTACGCGTCGTGCGTCAATTTACACTCGCATGATATTTGGTATATTTCATAACTTGTTACGAAAATAACTATTTAGTATCAGTTGAGTTTAGAACTAATCCTTATTTCTTGATGTGTGAAAAATGAAATAAAAAGAAAAGTTCTATTCTGCCTGTATGAAGATATATTATTTAATGTGCACAAATCTCATATTTTGTTCTCAAAAGTCTAAGACTAGACCAATATATTTTCATCTATTTTAAATACAAATAATAATGATGAAACATGTAAAATGATTGTTTATTTTTACCTCATTTATTCTCGGAGACAATGGAGATGCTCTAGGCAACATATACGCCAAATTGTACGTTCTTATGCACTCCTTCACAAGGTGCATAAGTGGCCTCCCTTTTTCATCTACATATTGTAGAGACTTTCTTTCCAAGTCCATGGAACTTCGTCGAATTAAACCGCCATATTTACCTGTATATGCTACTAAATCATTGATTGATTTTTTGTTGGTGTAGACTTGAACCAAGTCTTTTAGTTTAGATCTTGCTTGGTTGGATTCGTTAGTGAATATGTCGTTCTTAAATGATTCAAATCTACAACATTTTTATTTAAAGTAGGTATACTAATACATTTAACGATCTGATCAATTAACCGCTCGGATCGATCCAGCGATCGGATCAATCAATCGATCGGATCGAACAAACGATCTCATTGATTGTTTATTTTTTGTAATCATTTCGATAGATCGATCGATCTTTCGATCATATAGATCTGATCAAACATTTTTCGCAGCCCTACACGAGGCACGCGGGATACATTATTTCCACGTAGAGCACTGCACGGGCCAAAATTTTGAGGCCCGGCCCACCCGAAGCCCGATAACTTTTAAGCCCGGCCCGATTAACCCCGAGTTTTTTAAAAAAATATAAAGCTCGGCCCGACCCGGCCTACTCATTTAAAGACCCCGGCCCGACACGGCCCGATTTTTTCAAGATAAATATGAAGCCCGGTCCGGCCCGTTCGTTTACAAAGCCCGGTCCGCCCAGGCCCGTATATTTTAAAACGCCCGGTCCGGCCCGGCCCGAGCAGACCCGTTCTTTTTACATCTAGCCAAAGTATCTAATCATTTTTACCTTCCGTCACCTTTAGATAAGGAAGGTATTGTCTTTGGTCAAAAAATTCGGTGGTGAGTTTTTAATGAATAAGCACGTTTTAAGGTCCCTACAATACGAATATACCATTTTTAAGATGATGTATGTATGTATGTATGTATGTATGTATGTATGTATGTATGTGTGTGTCCGTGTGTGTGTCCGTGTGTGCGTGTGTCCGTGTGTGTCCGTGTGTGTGTGTGTGTCCGTGTGTGCGTGTGTGTGTGTGTGTGTGTGTGTGTGTGTGTGTGTGTGTGTCCGTGTGTGACAAATTTTTCTCCGACGATAACTCCAATACTACAATTCTAAAAATTATAATTCTTTCGTATTCCTCTTCTGTACATCCATATGAAGAGTTGATTAGATTTTAGTTATAATTGATCCACCGGAAGTTTTTAACAGTTTTTCTTAAAAAAACGCAGTTAAATATTATTTTTTGATATTTTGTTATTATATATATTAAAGAAAATACTCTTCTCTATACAGTTTGATTATACATTTTCCTTCATATTCAATAGATGTAAATTTAAAGCATTATAAAGAAATTAATTTTGAAAAATTAGTCAGCTTTGCTATTTATCATGGAAACAGCTAACATAATTATTCAAAAAAATTTAATTGACAGATGTCAGTTGCAAGTGCAAAACAAAATATGGAAAAAAGTATAGGATCTAAAATTGGTATGTCATAGTGTTGCTCGCAAGTGACACGCAGAGAAAGGCCAAAGAGAAGATGGAAGAACATTACTGAGTGTAGTTTATGTTATCATTTTATTGGATTTATAGAACCTTTTCAAATGAATTTTGGCATGGAATTTGTAAAAAATAGTATGTGTTTTTACATGATATTATATAGAATCTGTTCCAAGGACCTTTTGGTATGGGATTTGTACAAAATACATGGAATTGACGGAAGGTCTTGTGCTGGCCACAACAGATATTTTCCTATAAATATGAGTCTTTAATATCAAATTTGAAATTTTGGATTAATTTTTTCCACAAAGTTGTTAAGTGCTATTTTATTTATTAATTAATAATAAATAATTATAGTAATAATTAGTAAATTTATTATAATGTGCCATATTGTGCAAACCAAAGAGAATTTAAGTTTAGAAAATATTTTATACTTATGTAATAAACATATTTGGCCAGCCTAAACATCCCTGCATTTATTTTTTGTTAACTTAAATACATAGGTACCTACACACATATTTACTAATGCTGGTAACTGCATTAAGTTCTTTGGCATATAACTATTGTTCCAATATAGACTTATCAGTATGCGATAAATAATTATTTAACTATCAAGTGTGTTAATGAGAGCGATTAATGATTGACACGTCATAAATCGCCAATAACACACGTGTATTTAAAATATTTTTCCGTTGACCATAATTCACTGAACTGGAAAATCTTATTTTATTCATGACAAAAAAATTTAGATTCGTAACGTTTGACACATAAGTTTAGACAATTCTTCATCAATAATTATGTGGTATCTATGGTTGCCCGCTGAAATCGTTTATTAATAAAAATCATGCATTTATTGAGTAAAAAACCAGGTCGGCCTGGTCTAAGCCCATCAAAAAAAAAAAAAAAAAAAAAAAAACCAGCCCGTTCCGATATAAGCCCGCCTCATTTGTGCCCGGCCCGACTCAAGCCCGCCACACTTGTAGCTCGGCCCGACCCAAGCCCATCACAATAGGGTCCTATACCATAGTCATATTTTAACTATCTTAAATAAGAAGACGAAAATATACATAAATTAATGAGTATTAGTGAAAAAATTTTCTTTAAATATTGACTAGGTCACAAACTATAAGCAATTGAAGATGATTACCGGTACTAATTGGGTATGATGCGTTAGGTACTAAGAATTTGATTGGTGGCCTGATTTTAAAAAGGAGAATCGCGCGTCTTTAGCGGTCACCTTTAAAAGAATTTGAAATGTCATGTTGTTCCATAACCTAACAAAACATTTAACAAGTTTGTGTTTGATGAATTTGTTTAATTATAACATCTAGTAATATTAACAATAATAATATATTTATAATTAAATCAATTTGTAATATTAATTAAATTAATAATAATATTAGTTAAATTAATATTGAAACTTCAAAACAGGCCAACACTGGCGCCATCCGTCGTCATGCTTTGTGTAATAATATTGTCAAACTGTTTCAATGTTCTATAATTTATTAGGAAAAAAAGGTTATTATTTACGTTATTTATACTTAATAATAATTTCTTCATGAATATAACGTATAAGTTTTTATTTACAAGCATTTCAGCTATGCAAACATGAAAAACATTGTTCCCTCTATAACTAACAGTTTGTCCCATTGTTTGTCGATCACTTGTTAGTACCTGCTACGTCACGCACAAATTCTTAAACTTTAAAAATTCATATCTCGCTTATTACGTAAAATTTTTAAGTCGCGTTTGCACTAAAATTCTTATTTTATCCTGTTCTTACAGAAAAAAAAAAAAATAAAAGAAAAATGGTATAGGACCCCATTTAGGTCCGGCCCGGCTCGAGCCCGTCACAGTTGAAGTCCGGCCCGGCCCGAAGACCGATGATAATCACGAAAATTTGGCCCGGTCCCGGGTAGCTTGCGGCCCACTCGAGCCGAGCCGGGCCTTGCATTGCTCTACTTCCACGTACTCTACTACTGCAAAATAAGAATGTAGCTTTCCCTTCACCTTGTGAGAATGGGCAACTTAGTCTCTGCCAGATCCTCAAGCGTATTAACATCTTTGTAGAAGAACTGCGTGGAGTAGACAGTGACGAGTGAACCCTGGAAAGTTCCATTGAGAGTTACGAACGCAGCGGTGCAGATTGCAAGGAAGAGCCTTTCGCAGGTCGTGTTGGAAAGCCGGGGCACTGATGTTGTGAGCATCAGCCGAAACGTGTTCAAGAACATCAAGATGGTGTCACACTCAGCGCGAGGGATTTCAAACCTGCAATGTTTGTAAATAGAAGAGAGGATGCGACTTTGAGCTCTGATAAACTTTGAACTATTTACTAATGGAATTTGTTAGTGATATGAATATGATTAGTTTTTAAGTTTCGAGATTAAATATAAGTATAAACAATTGTTTTTATTAATTATAAATATTCAAAAAAAATGTGATAATGATATCCTATTTTCCTCTTTTAGAAGAAAGTTCATTCAATATCATTTTATCAATTAGGAAGGTCACGATAGAATAAAACATGTGACATATTTTTGCACACTCAACCAATCTTCTTTTGGAATGCTTTCAAAATAATCTTTAATTTAATTGCAGTATCAATCTCTTTTTCATAAGGAAATTATCTATCTCGAATTTTTTTTTTAAATCCAAAACATAGCCAAAAGTCGCGAATTACCAAATTAAGTTTATATAGTGAGAGGTCTATTCCTTCCATATTTTTTTCGCCAAAAATAAATAAATCATTATTCGAAAATGCTCTTTGGTTATTTTCATATTTTCACTTACAACGATATTTTAAAAAATTGACTAACTATGTACTGGAAAGTAAATTTCACGACTTTTAGATAATGAAATGATGTTTGTAAACCAATGTTTTGAGCCTGGCCAAAAATCGCTATAAGGAAAGTATCAAAAGATTTCAATATCGTTGACTAAAGTGCATAGAGACAAGAGTTTATTTTATAGAAAAATAAAAATAAAACTTTCTTCAAAATATTGATTTTTTTTTTATTTTTTTTAATGTTTATTCAGTCGAAGAAATTAACTCACTCGATGATGGGCTCGTGAGCTAAACTTTCTTCTCATGAATAAACTTTACCTTAGCTCATTTGGTGTGTAAATATCTATTAATGATGTTTAAAACGTAATTATATTAATCAAAAATTAGTAACGAATGAAAATTGAGATGTTTTTTCTTTTTCTAATTTCTAAATGTCGAACTTATTTCGCCTACTCAAGGTGTCGAGAAGAGGGATAATTCATGTTCACAATTCTCTTGATTTTAACATTTATTTGGACGTTTCGGAGGTCCAAAAACCTCCATCTTCAGCATTTTACATTATTTTCTAAGTTTTTACATTTGATGTTTTGTGGTAAGATGTGTTCTCTTACAAAACCCCCGTAAATTTGAAAAGAGGGTTGAACTTCACCTCCATCCTGGTTTTTTGAGGGATTAAGGCTTGAATAGAAAATTCTTTTTTTTATAAAAATGAAAGTGACCGACACTTTTGTTACCTCGACCACATGGTGACAGGTTTGAATTTGGATTTGGATCAAGAGAATTGTGAACATGAATTATCCCTCTTCTCGACACCTTGAGTAGGCGAAATAAGTTCGACATTTAGGAAAATTGAGATGCATAACAGTAATATAAATATGATATAACATGTCATGAAATGCAAATCTATACTTTTGCACCCGACAAATTATTTTGTCGGGTGAACTTGACCCCTTGCATACCGTAAAATTACAGCGTATTGAGCACGCGTACGACATCGACAGCGACAAACGACTTATTTATTGTAGAACAGGCCTTGGCTTGTTTCAGTATTAGCAACGAAAAATTAAATGATATTTGATGAGGATGCCAAATATGTAAAGTATGATAAAATCCACATTCATCTCTACCTTTTTATAGCAATCCAAGTCCCCACCATTCCCAAATACATCAACACCAACACCAGACAGACCTCCCGCCCTACGTATCTTACAGGTGCCAACCAAGGTGGCACTTCTTTGGCTCGGCGAACCACGGCACAGAGGTCATCCACCTGCACTCCTTGGGTCAGTTCAACGTCTCTAGTTTGGTAATCCATTGCGAAGAACGCTACTGCTGCCATGTCAGATTCTCCTGTGAGAAGAGAACCCAGAGCACCGGTGAAACTGCCGTTGGGCTGTTTGCGACCGTAGGTTGCGTCGGGCGGTGTTGTTATTACCTAGGGGTAGAAAATAGAAAATGGTGGAAAATAGTCACCGAAGTGTTAAATATGGGTAAAAGAAGTTTATGAAAAATGAATAGTACAGGAAAATACTTTTTTAATTTTAAAGTTCATAAGGGGATTCCACTCATCAAATTTTTATATAAATTATACAGATAATTATTTCTTCCCACATAACTGTGTTATTGACGCAAATTTCTCTTCTATATGCTTTATCATTTTTTTATAAATGCTAATAGTATATCAAGGTTATGAAGAGTACCATTACTGAACCGAGGGATTATAATTCGCGTGCTCTTCATAACTGTGGTGTATATATTATTTTTTCACTACTAGCATATACCTAATTATAAGAATAAGTTACGAAATTTATTCCATTATATTGGCAACTGACTTTAAGGAATATGACATCTGGTGTCAAAAATAATGGAATGAAAACGATAATATTATTGACCTAGATTAATAATTTTGACATTATTATTAACCTAGATTAATAATTTTCACACTATTATTGACCTTGGTCAATAATTGATCTCTAGGTATAGAAAAACAATTTCACGAAACAATAATGAGTTAATAATAATGGCTGGTAGCACAAGCCTTGTTTTAACTAAAACACTGTTTTAAGAAATGTTAAATTTCATTATTTAATAACAAAAATAAATAACATCAAATATATTAAAATATGATTTTGAAGCACCACATAGTTTGTATTCAATCAAATATTTTTTAAAAAATCGTTCCTTGCACATAAGGGTGAAATTAAACATTGAAATTTGAATTTGACATTTCTTAAAACAGCGTTTTAGTTAGAACAGGGCTTGTGCTACCAGCCAATATGTTTATAGGCTAGTAGTAAATATTTTTTTTCCTATATGTTTTATCACTTTTTTATAAGTGCTAAAATATATTACACACTTTCAAAACGCGCGGATTTTTCCGGGCTTGATAACACTACCGACCCGCTCTTTTTTATTGGCTGACACGGTAAGTAAGACGTTCCCATCATCAAACTAGTGACTGCTCGAATGTTCCACTGGAGTATTTGGTTATGGTGGTTATACGGCTACACGCTATTTTTACAAATACTTAAAAATACCCAATAAAAATCATGAATTTTGATGTATAACACAATATTCTGTGTTTCTTCAATAGGCTTTAAATGATAAATCTTTAAATACTCTATTCGAAACGCACCCTTAAGATAAGTAAAAGAAAAGAAAATAAGAACAAAATGAAATTTTCAAATTTAAAGCAATATATAACCTTAGCCGCACAACATTGACAAATAGTTTAGAACCTCTGGATACCAAATATTTACCATTTTTTTCTTCCATAAGAAACCAAATTTTAAAAAAAGAAAAACTAGGGAATTTCTGAATATAAAAATATTATAAGATATAAGTCTAAGTTTCTAATGTTTTTCTTTTACTCTAATTTCTGTGTTTTAAATTTATGTAGTTTTTACTTTCAACTCTATTATTGGGCTTTGCCTATTGGGTTTGTATCTAAATAAATAAATAAAAAATCAAAAAATCCTGGAATCTCCCATTGCAGCTTTCCAAAAAATATAATAATGTTTTTTTACATAAACACAATACTACAAACAGTATTAGTATTTCGAAAACAGTATGAAAAGTTATTTGGGCTCAAAAAATCGGCATGTTCTGCATGTTGATAAGGGTAGAAAATGAACAATCCTAGGTTGTAGGTTCTTTCCTTTTCCTGGACGTAGTCGAAACATACTATTTTTCAAATTTCTTTTGTCGATGTAATCAAAATTTATTTATTCATTTTTCATACGTCTCAGGACAACAATGTACAATACTTCCGTTTCAATTTATATATTTTAACTTATTTTGACGCGTCGGTCTGATAATGGACTAATAAGTCCTAAATCGATTGCCACTTAAATAAATAAATAAATAAACTATATATTCTGCACCAGAAAAAACTAAAATTTTTCATTTTCTACCCCTAAATTCAAAGACTGCGCTTCGCATTCTATACAAAATACAACCTTGGTTAAATATAACCCTTTTCTCCTCACTTTAGTAAAATTCATCCTCTCGGCCAATAAATCCACCAGCATCCTATCCACCCCTTCATACTCATTTCCTTTCTTCACTGACGACACGCCCGGGAACATGCAGGTGCGCAATTGCCTTCCTTGCATCTGGTGTCTTTCGACGCCGTCCTCCACGTGGTCCATCTCGTGCGTCAGGACATCGTCGGCACCAGCACGTGCATTCGACGAGGTTAACACGTGCGCGCACGTGCAGCACGTGATCAGCAGGTACGGTGCGCGGTATACCCTCCATAAGTGGTTGAAGAAGGGGGCGACAATTGAGGGGGGTAGCGGGGAGCTGAAAGAGATGGATTTAATGGTAGGAAATAAAATAAAAGTTGGAAGGTGGAAAGTTGATGGATAAAAGAGTTTGGCTTTTTGTAAAAATTGCGAGGATTGTTGTTAGGACACAATTGACTGTAATTAAACTTGTGTACAGTATTGATTAAAAATACAGGTTCACCTGGCCAAATTCAAAACAATAATTTTTATTTTTACACGAATATTGTGAGGAATTTCATTTCTTCGTGCCACTTTTTACCTCCCGCTGCCCTAGGTAAGGGAGGTATAGGGATTGTGCTAAAAATCGCATATAGAGATTTTAGTGAATAAGCACGTTTTGATGTCCCCAGAATCCAATTTTAACATTTTTACAGTGATGTGTGAGTGTGTGTATGTGCGTGTGTGGATGGTGTGGACACGATTACTCATATATTATCAATCAGAAAATTTTGAAATTTTGCATACCTATAATATGTGGAAAGAACTCATAAGTTTTTAGTGTATATTGGATAACTAGAAGTATTACTTATACAAGCTTTTAATAGTTTTTCGTGAAAAAAATATATTGAATATAATTTTTCACCAACTTTTACTAATAAAAATTGAATAAAATGGTACAATCTTCAATTTTACGAAAATAGTATTTAGTAAATAACTTTAAACACAAAAACAATTTTGAGATATTTAAACAAATGTCACTATCAGGAAGCAATTACATTAATATGAATAATGAAACCGTGTTGAGGAGAATATAGTAGTAATGTATTTAATTCTAAGGAAATTAATAGTGATTCGGTCGAGGCGAGACAAGACGAGAAAATCATTGTCTCGTTTTGCCTCGTTTCAAATTCATAAAATTATGTCTCGTCTCGAAATTTTTATCGTCTCGTTTAATAGTCTCGTCTTGGCCGAGATTCTCGCCGAGATTTCTCGACGGAAATTTAATATGTATATTTTGGTCCCATAAACTAATTATTAAATTTATACAATTTTGTATTAATAGCAATTTGAGCAAAAAGATAAATATTTGCTGTTTTATCTGTCAAAAATTGTTATAACCTAAAACTTGTGTAAATTTTATTATGTTATAATTTCATTAATTTAATATTTATCTAGCATTTTCTAATCTGTTATAAAACATTAAAAATAAAATAACGCTAAAAACCTTAGCTAACAAATTCTGGCAGATAAAATGGCAAATACTTTATTATCTTTCTGTTCAAAAATGTCATAGCTACTAATGGGAAGAGCTGAAATGGTTTTCGTAACAATTGGACAATCGGAAGTAGTAGTTTGTTAAAAAGTCTTCTAAATTTTATTTTTTTGAAATTTGTATAATTACAAATATTAAAAATCATAGAATTATCTATCCAATACATTGAACATTTGCATTATATCTTCTATACATTTAGAGATAGCGACTCACAAATATATTAAATAATCCGTTACAATCAAATAATGTTACTACCAAGTTTAAATTTCTACCTATATTTTTGAATTATTGCCCCAAAAGTCAATATACCCCATATTTAGATAAAATCTTCAAAATTTACAAAATTATAATTTTTATGTGATACTTCTTAATGCGCTGATTCCAAATTTTGAAACCGCAGGTTGATATCTCTTTTCGTTCACGAGATATTTAGATTCAAAGTATTGCTCAAAACTGCCCATTTTTGGGTAGTAACCCAAAAATAGGTCGAGATATGAATTTGGCGATATCAGCATTCGATTCTACGGGAAAAAATACATAAGTACACCAATTTTCATAATTTTTGAACACCGCATATAATCTCTAAAGCAAAATAACTCAAAATGGCAAAAAATCGCAAAAATCTAAGGTGTACCCCTTACGATTTTTTCAGATTTTGGCCATTTTCGGGGGTTTTCAAACTTTTATTCATAAAAAAAGAACCGGTTGGATAAAAATGATGAAAATTGGTACACTTATGTAATTTTGCCCGTAGAATCGAATGGTCGTATCACCAAATTCATATCTCTACCCATTTTTGGGTTACTACCCAAAAATGGGCAGTTTTGAACAAAATTTTGAATCTAAATATCTCGAGAACGAAAAGAGATATCGACCTGCGGTTTCAAAATTTGGAATCAGAGCATTAAGAAACATCTAGATACATTAAAATTAGATTTTTGAAAATTTTGAAGTTTTTACCTAAATATGGGGTATATTGACTGTTGGGGCAATAATTCAAAAATGGGTAGATTTATAAACTTGCTAGTAATATTATTTGCTTGTAAAGACAATGTTACGTAAGTGTACGCATTTTTAGAGTAATATATCTAGTCTATATCGTATGTTATAGAGATCACTTTTAAAAACCCAGCGGGAGGTTATGTGCTGGCCACATCAGATTTTTTATAGTTCATATTTTACAAACTAGCTGGTGTATACAAATTTTTAGACGGTACTGTTGCTTTCTATGAGTTTTGTGTTAGAGTTAACTAAACTAAAAAAGTCCGAATTTCGGGTTGTTGGAAAACATATGACATATGTTTAAGAATTAAAGAAGTGAACAAATTTGATTAATTTATTTGAAGGCAACATATTTTAGTAAGAGAAAGATTCGGACACAAGCCGCGTAGTGGCGAGTGTTTCAATACTCGAATTTCTTTATAAGAGTAGTTGACAATTTTTGGTAGACAGCGATTTTTGTTTTTCATTTTGTAGTTACCTAGATATTTTGTTTATTTAATGTAGTCACACCAATACCAAACCGCAAATTGTTACCAAAAATCCTTTTTGAATGAATCTCATTCTAGGTAGTATCAATAAGCTTGCTGATATATTTCATTTTTAATTCAAAACAGACAAAAATATTATTGTAAACTAATTTTTTATTACCTCACTCTAAAAGTGATCATGCAAATATAATAATAAAAAATCTGATGTGGCCAGCACATGACCTCCCGCCAATTCCATGTTTAAATTGACAATGAGCTTTAAGTAAAGTATCACTTCCGATTGATCGTTTGTTATTCCAATAAATAGAAAAGTTTGTAATACGAAATTTTGGATTATATTTTAATATATTTTTCCTGAAAAATCTGTAAGCAAATACCAACTTCGCGAAGTTTTGGATCATTAATATATTTTAAGGAAAAATCGTCACACACACATTATTGTCAAAATCAGCACCAACTTCCTTATGCTCTAAAACGCAATCTGTGTAAATTCTTCGCCGTAGATGATCCATTTCGTAAATGTGTAGTTGCAAACTATGATATGACACTTTGAAATCACGTTTTTATTGAGAGCTGTTTGATATGTATTGTTGCGAACATCAAATTTAAATCGAAATATCCTGTATATCTCATATTTATGTATGATGGAAAATATATTAATTTTACTAACCTTAATTTCATTAGAATCATATTTAAACTACTAAATTCTTCTTAACACAGTTTCATTATTAATTTTAATGTAGGTAAATGCTTCGTGACAGTGACATTTGTTTAAATATGTCAAAATTGATATTAAAGTATTGTTTTTGTTTGACGCAGAGGCAGAGTGATGTACAAAAATAAATTATTTTATAATATAATATTTAAAGTTATTTCAAGTTATTTACTAATGCTATTATCGTAGAATGGGGTCATACCACATTTTCCAATTTATTTTTTTTCTGAAAGTATACTTAAAACCACTCTCAGAAATATATATTTTGTGTCACATAAGTTTCTAGTTTTACAGAAATAATTTTTTAAAGTTTATATTAAATTTCAAATGACGTCATGGTTTTGCGACCGTGACCGTAGTCTCTCCTATCGAATAAAAATGGAACTACGTTTGACGTTTATGTTATTTGACTTGAAAGCAAACGTGACAGCAAGTTATTTTGTATTCGTGCGTTTGTTTTTATTGTATATTGAATAATTTGATTATGGAAATTAACCTTGAGGTTTAGGAATACGAAGAAAAACTTTATTTTTGCTTCTCAACGAGATGTTCTCGCAAGACGGCACAGAACAATATTATACAACCATGGTAATATCTAAATCACACATAATTTGTATTTATTAGAGCATTTCGTTATTTGTACTTACATTTAAACAAAAACAACTTATTGCAAAGATATTTACTTTGAAAATGTTGGTTATGTTCGAAAAATGTGACATCTCTGCGCTGCGCTGACATTCATGTACAGTACGTGTACGAGTACATGTGTGCGTGACTATCATTGTATGTGTGTACAAAACCATGACGTCACAAAATAAGACTCAAAATGTTTAGAAAGAAAATCATGAATGAAAAGTATAAGAATATTACATATTTTTCATGTATATATGTATAAAATTATGTATTTTTTTTAATTACATAAAAAAAATCAATATATTTTTTTTTGGTATGACCCCTTCAATTTGTATTGGTAAAAGTTGCTAAAATATTATATTTAATGCATATTTTACAAGAAAAACTCTTAAAAGCTTGTATAAATGATACTTCCGGTTATCCGATATGCACAAAAAACTAATGAGCTCTTCCCATCACATCAGTATAGAATGGGTATACTAAATTTCAAAATTTTCTGATTGATAGTATTTGACTAATCGTGTCCACACGATCAACACACATACACACACACACACACACACACACACACATACACATCTACAGACATCATTGTAAAAATGTTAAAATTGGATTCTGGGGACATCAAAACGTGCTTATTCATTAAAATCTCTATATCCGATTTTTAGCACGATCCCTATACCTCCCTTACTTAGGGTAGCGGGAGGTAAAAAAGAAAATTTACATGTATTAAAATAACTGAAAATTATGTTAACATCTTTTATATATTCGAAAAGATTGTAAATTTTTTTCTATTGTAGTATTTTCAATACAATTTGCGCCTTGTTAAAATACTTCAAACAGATGTGTTAAGCCGGTCACATATGTCCAACCTACCTTGTTAGTATAAGAAACTTTGCCCTCGGATTCATAAACGCTGTTAGCATATCACTAAACGCATACTTATGTAAAATATCTATATTTGGTGAAAATAGAACAAACCCTTCTATTCTCTCTTCACAGAACTCTGTAATTCTCCCTTTAAGGGTATAAAAATCCCTTCTAGGGCGATAAGTCATATTCTTCAGAGGGTGGTAAACTTCTTCATTATTTCTTCGTACAACTAGTGGTAGGTTAGAAAAAGAAAAATATTCGTTCGGTATGTACATGTCTTTTGTTAAATAAATAAAACTTATGCATTGTCTGGAAGCGAAATATCGTTTCATCATTTCAATTAATTTAAAGTTTAAACAATCTTCTTGAAGGAAGAAATTGTCTAGGTTTTGTTCGTTAGACCATGTTAGGAAAGTGTAGAATAAGAAGAATATTAACATCATTCTCATTCTGAAACGAAAATAATTACTGAAAATCTGAAAAAGCATTAGATAAAAAAATCATAAAAGACAAGTATACCCCATTTTGCATGAAGAGTTGTAAATTCAAAATTAAAATTTGTATATTATATTATATCCCAATTTTCTGATTCCAAATTTTCATGTTGAGGAATATTACAGAAATTTCTTTGCAATTGCAGTGTTTTATTCGTGAACCACTCATTATCTAACATTGTATAATACATAATAAGAAAGAGAATTTTATGTCAAATTCATATTTTGAAACCTCGCTATCATGCTACTAATCGCGAGAGAATTGTGAATGAAAAAATCTGATGTGGCCAACACAAAAACTCCCGCTATTTAATTTTTATTAATTTAAATACATACGTATTTACTAACGCTGCAAACTGTTCCATTGCAGAAAACTATTGCTTTATTTACTATTTTCTTTTTAAAATGTCACTATTATTAATTTGAAGTGATTAGCTTTTTGACAGTGACATTTACTGTCAGTTACATTCATTTGAAATATGAACTGTGTAACAAAGGAATTGTGTTTATCTTAGGCTTCGCGACTAATAAAAAAAATTATTTTTAAATTTATATAAAAATATAAAAAAAGTATTAATGTATTCCTGTAGAAAATTCAATAATCTTTAATTTTCATAAGACACAAAATGCGAAAAAATGACATTTAATGGTATTTTTTGAAGAAAAAACATTATGAGCTTCAGGTAAAGTGCCATTTCCGGTTATCCGATTTACACCAAAATCTAATGGCTTCTTTTCATATTAGAATAGGTATAAATACAAGGTTTCAGAATTTTCTGAATGATAGTATTTGAGTTAGAGCGAAGACAAAATCCATACACATACACACACACACACATACACACACACATACACACACACACATACATACACACACACATACATACATACATACATACACGCACACACACATACACACATACAGACCAGTGGCGTAACTAGGATAAACGGGGCCCGTGTGCAAACCATTCTTATGGGTTCTTATCAATAGCGTAGCTGGACCTTATATTCAGGATTCAAGGGGGGTGTTAGGGTTCCTAGTCTTTAGTGGCGACTTAAAATTGGTGAGACAAGGTATTTAGATAATAAATGCGCGAAATTTTTTTTCCATTCAAGGTCAAATGCCTTATAATTGAAAGTTACATTTTTTTCAAGGGATGTGCAAATGCATGTTTTCCCCTTCCGTGTATAAATAAATGCGAGTGCATTTATTTACCATGTAAACAATAGAAAGTAAAAAGAATAATACGTATAAACAAAAAATATTTATTTAAAGAAAAAACTAATAATTCTATATTATAGACAAAGAAAAATTACTGAACTAAAATTGTTTCTTTCGAGCTTTTTGTTCAGTAAAGACATTAATTATATGAGAAATATCTAGACTTTTAGCCCGTTCATTTTCAATAGAAAGATTCATAATAAAGCGGAATGAATGTTTTATTTGAAAAATAAATAAATATATTATTATTCAGTTCTGGCTATGGTATATATTAATTTTGAAGTTCAGTAATACATATTTAATTTTTTTAAACATCTCAAGTACTGCGGGGCCCCTAATGTCCGGGGCCCGTGTGCCTGGCACACCTTGCACACTGGTAGTTACGCCACTGATACAGACATCATCGTGAAAATGTTACAATTGGATTCTATAGGGACCTTAAAACGTGGTCATTTACTAAAATCTCGATATGTGATTTTTAGCACCATTAGCGGGAGGTAAAAAGAGTAATGAGCTGATTTGAAAATATGTCTATATCTCGGAAATACTTCCTGGATCTTTAATACAAATGAAAATCTGTTGGAAACCATTGAAAAAATTATTGTAAGGATTAATATTAATAATTCCAAGTAATTATTTAAAATTATAACGGCTGCATGGTGATCTATAAACCACAAAATCATCTACAATTTAGTTAATGCAATGCCACGACGAATGCAAGCTGTTATAAATAATAATAATTAAAGTATTAAATTTGTAACATTGTTTATTTTTTGTGTAACTGAAGTTGCTTTCCTAAATTGTTATTCTGGTTATTTTTTATTACCTAAAAGTGACGGAAGGTATTGTCTTTGGTAAAAATTCGATGGGGAGTTTTTAATGAATAAGCACGTTTTAGGGTCCATAGAATACCATTTTACAAGATTTACGATGTTGTCTGAGTGTATGTGTGTATGTGTGTATGTGTGTATGTGTGTATGTGTGTGTGTGTGTGTGTGTGTGTGTTTGATAAAAATTTACGATAACTCCAACACTACAATTCTAAAAATTATAATTCTTTCATATTTCTCTTCTTTACATCCATATGAAGAACTTATTAGATTTTGGTTATAAGTGAACAACAGGAAGTATCTTTATTTGAAGTTCTTAACAGTTTTTCCCGAAAAAACGCAGTTAAATATCATTTTCTGACATTTTATGTGATTATAAATATGAAAGAATATCTTATTGCCCATACGGTTTGATTATACATTTACCTTGATATTCTACAGATATAGAGTTAAAGAATTATAAAGAGATTAACTTTGATAAATTAGGCAGCTTTGCTATAATTATGAAAACAGCTGATATATTCAAATAATTCTAATTGACAGATGTTAGTGTCAAGTGCAATTTACATAGTGTATGTTCGTGTTATAATTTTATTGGATAATGGATATAGAATCTTTTCCAAGGAATCTTCGGTATGGAATTTATAGAAAATAGTTATGTTCGTCTTACAATTTTACTGGATGCATAGAATCTTTTCCAAGGAACTTTCGGTATGGGATTTGTACAACATACAATTGACGGAAGGTAATGAGCTGGCCACATCAGTTTTTTTTATAGTAAATACAGATTTTTATACAGTCGCTCTATTTTTGTCGCATCTCACATCTGTATTCAAATACATATAAATATTTGCAAAATATAGTACGATGGTTTTGAATTACTCATTTAACGTCCATAAGGTTTAAAGGTTTTATAAAAAAAATATGTCATTTTTAAATTTTATAAGAAGGTTGAAAATATATTGAATATTTAAAATATGACAGTATTTTTTCATTGGTTCCTACACTTTAATATGTTATTATGTATGAATACGTTTATGAATGTGGCTGAGGTGAAAGAAGTGTGCATGGATAGGAATGTATGGCGAAGGATGATTGTTGCGTAACTATTATTGTGGTCCGGATGCGGTTATTCGCTACCGAAAATCGGTCACATCAATATGTTCTTTGTATGAATGTTATGATGATTTTGGACAAGGCGAAAGAAGAATGTTTTTAAAGAGTTATTCAGTGGAGCTCTTACTTTCATCCCTTTTCTTATTGTTTTCGGGTTTTTGCTAACCCACTAAGTGGGAAACGCGTGATTTTATGTATGTATGTATGTTCCTACAAAGTCGCTCTATTTATTTCCGATACTACTATACAATCCAATTCGTAGTCCAAGCATTGAATAATAATTTGATAGCGCGACATATTTGGCTGTTAGGAACCACACGTTAGTAACCGTAGGCCCTGGGTTCAAATCCCGGTGAAGTCCATGAATTTTCCATAGATATATTATATTTAATTAAATTGTTAACGATTTTGAATGTTACAAAATAAATGTATAAAAACAGTTTATAATATAAATATTTTTATCATAAAATAAACATTTACCCAAAAAATACGAAAATGCAGATGGCTATAACTTTTGAGTAGAAGTGTATACTCAATTCAAAGATTTCCCATCCCCCGTAATTTGAGAGAATTGGGTGTCTAACACCCCTTTCCAATTTAGTTTTAATCACCATTTGTACGAAGCATTAGGAATGAACAATAATCTCACCTGGTTGAAAATAATTAGTGAAGTTTTGGCGTCACCGTGACAAAAGTCTGTTTTAATTCCATGACATTCTCGTGCTTCCACTGAAACTGAAAACTGAATGCCGCCTGTCCTGTGACACATAGAGAATTTATTAACACCGACTATGGGGAAGGATATAATTAATATCTCGCTCTAATCGCAACCTGTCAACTGACAGTTAAATGATCAATTTTGTATAAAAGCCTGTTTACGTTCATGCCTGACATTTATTAACAACTAGAATCGTAATTTCAACGTTCATATTCACCTCTTGATTGTATTGATATCACAACATAGTACAGGGTAAGTGAAAAGTTTTACTTGTTCACAATAAGCATACAGAGACGTTTCAGGTGTTTTTTCTAAACTATATATACTTTTTTGCCCTCCTGAAGTGTAATGGGAACTTTACAATTGTATACACAGCAAGTGTAACCTACATTTTACACTTACTGTGTTGTAACTTGTCTAACTATGCGGTAAAATAATCAAAATACACTGGACGTTTATGGGCATTTAGAAAAGAAATCATCTTTACTATAATAAAGTTCATGTAAAAAAGTACTACCTACTTAAGTTATTTTTTTACTTTAACATTTCCTATATTTAAAATTAATTTATATAAACCAAAATCACGGCAGCGACATCTGTTATTATTGTAAAAATCCGCCGTTACCGACATAGTCACCGATCGATATACCTGTCAAATACGCGAGGCGAAAATTGCTGAAATGTCAAATTTCGATACCTACCTATTATTTATTACGAAGAAAACATGAGCAAATAAATATATCATCAGTCATAAACAACGTCTATTATTACAAATAAATTTTCGCTAGAAGAAGTACTCTAATGAAGGTAAGTAAAATCAAATTTGGAAATTGACTTAACCCCAGTATTTTAAACAAACCCTTTTCAGAAGTATAACCTATCTCATTAAAAAAAGTGATTTTCATTATTGTCGGCCAAAAAATTTGATACAATTCTCGTGCGTGAAGTATTTTACAGCGCTCCAGCTAATAAGCTGTCGCTCTGTAAAATACAACTTACACGCACTCGAATGTAAATAACTATTACCCAATGAGAAAAGAATAAATAAACTTTCCAATAATAATATCATGTTCAATTAGGTAATGTACTCAAATTAATTGTTTTAATTTCGTTAATAACATTTGTTATATCTATACATAAAGATCAAAATTTGCAATTCATAATTTAGATAAATTTTGTACACATCGTCGCGTTCAAGGCAAAACGGCCTAAGCGCCAAAAAATCGTAATTTGCGATTTTGGTACCGTTCGAAAGATTGGCGTACCCTCCATCTATTAAACACAGTGGCATAAGTACGAAAAATTTATTTAAGTAGATATTTCACTTTGAAGTTGCGCAAGCGACAATCACAATTTTAATACGCAGGCTTAAAATGGCATAAGCTCCATTTCTACGTAGTTTCTTATGGGTGAATGCAGAGTGAAATGGCCCGAGTTATTGATGTCAAAGTAAGTGTTTTAAAAAATCTGCTTACTTTTAATGCAGTTAAGACATTAAAAATATATTTGTATAAAAGCGCAGACAGTTTTTTGTGTCTCCTGGCTTATTATGTAAATGGCGCTTGTGTCGTTTTGCCTTGAACGCGACGACATGTTCATGTTATTATTATTCTGCTCTACAGATTGTCTGGGATAACGTATCTAAGATACTGTAACACTTATTTATTTCAGTCAGTTGTAGACTGTTGTAGACTGTCTACACGTTCCTTTCAGCCTGGTCTAGAGAAGGGCGCGTGAGTAACTTTTTGTTTACGATTACGCACGCTCACGAAACTAAAAATGTAATCGCTACCAGTCACGCACGACTTTTTGTTTGAGTCAAGGTCACTCACGCTCACGAATTAATTTATTTTGGCATACTCGACCGATTACGCACGGCGAGGAACATTCGTGTTACGTAATTTGAGGCATGCTTTTAGTAAAATCAGAGCCATTTCAATATACAATTCTAGGCTATCTAGAAAATCTATTTTTAAGCAAAAACCGTAAATTCATGGCCCGCGTCCAGCTGTAGCCTGGTCTTCTCTTTCAGACTATTTTTTCTCAGACTGTCTTGTCTCTCAGATTTTCTTCTCTCTCAGAATGTTTTCTCTCTCAGAATTTGTCCTCTCTCAGACTGCCTAATCTCCTAGATTGTATTTCCTCAGATTCGTATCAGACTGACTGTCAGTTGTAGACTCACTCGTATCAAACTTCAAACTCAACTAACTGAACTGAATGGGGGATTACGGCTCAATCGAATTAAAGGAAAATTGTAAAAAAATACGAATGTATATGCTGAGTAACGAATATTAATAAAAAAATGAAATGGTATAATTGAGATATTTCGGAAATAAAGGGTTTTTTGTTATAACGCTTCGACACTAATATGAAAATATTTTGATTGGCGACCGAGAAACCGCCAATACATGCATTACAAATAGTGTGTTAGGAGGTGGGATTACTACCAGTGGAAGTTAAGAAATTCAAATTCGAAAGGAGGGGCTAACATTCCTGTACTACAGTTTCCAAACAGTTTTTATTTTAACATAAATTTCTTGCATTAAACTTAATAATTATTAATAAAATACACCTGTAATTATAAAGTATGTATACTTACACAGTGTTATAATATTCATTTATTTTTATGTAAATATAACTTAAAATATCATATATTTCAAGAACATTTAGGTCCATGATGAAAACAGTTTGATATAAAAACACATAAATGTGACGTCACGTCAATCTTTTCAAAATTCGGGAGACCATAACTCGCTTATTAATAGGAATTTTTTCACCGGATTTTCATCAATAGTCTTAGTTTTCCTAATATTTTCAGGTGAAATTATATATATATATAAAAAAAAAAAATGGTGTAATCCCTCATTGACTAAACTGCGGATCGTGCTTCTCTTATATCGTTCGCTATTCACTCTAGAATACCCTAGAATATTACCAGAAACATTCTAGTATAATATTACGTAACGCACACGTCAGGTGCCTTTAGGCGCACGGTAATTAAGCTTATCTTTTTGTTTGTTTCCATAGCTGCCTTTCACTACAACGCCTTGTAATTAGCTGGTCGACCGTTTGGGACCTGCCCGACCAGTGGCGTCGGTAGCATGCACGCTACAATATGTATCTTAAGAACTATAACAGATACGAAGTCGAACTTAGATAAAAGTTGATCCATTAGGATTATATTATAACTGGAAAAAAGTGAACTTTCTAATATTAAAATTATTGCGGTGGATTTAGTCCCGGGATTTATCAATAAACTTAAAAGTCCTGACAATCTGACCGATAACTCTTAAAACGTGCTTATTTATTAAAACCTCAGTATGTTAATTTTAGCACGATCCCTATAAAGGCGGATTTATGCAGCCATTTTCATTTACATTTACATTTTAATTTAATTTTCATTTAATTCTCATTTATAATTTTTAAATGTACCTATTCTTACAAAAATATATAACAAAAATAAATGAAAATGAACGCATGCGCACATATAAAAATACGCTGACAGATGATTAACGTTATAACCTGACTTTCATTGGATATAATTTATTATTAAAAATATTCAACAATAGTGACAGCGAAGAAGTTACGAGTTTAGTTTTAAACGTGTTATTGCAATAAAAAACCGTAAAAAGAAACGATATCGGAGATACATAATGACAACCAGTTGATCAACTCAAATTCTCGTCCCTGTCATGTCGTACACGCATGCGCCATTTATAATTTTCATTTATTAGATAAAAGTTGGCCATCTTTAAAAATAAATGAGAATGAGAGATATATGAAAATGTAAATGAAAATGGTGTATGCATGGCTACATTGGTTTACATACATTTATCTTTTAAATGAAAATTAAATTAAATTAAATGTAAATGAAAATGGCTGCATAAATCCGCCTTAATACCTCTCTTACTAGAGGTAAAATAATAATAATAATAATAATAATAATAATAATAATTAATAATAATAATAATAATAATAATAATAAAAAATAGTAATAATAATAATAATTTGTAGATGACACTAGTAAAAATCAATTTATAATATGTTAATCTTATCGCTGATGTTATATATTAACTATAGACCAATTTTCTCCTTCAAAGATTTTTTTTATTTATTATAAACAATTCAAACCATACAGAACATAACAAATAACAGAAAGTATTACCTTAAAAGAAAATCGATATTTACAGTCAATACACTAGCATCTTTTTAATTTTATGAAGGGGAATAGATTTGACTGAGTCTAATAAAAATTCTTGTGCGATTTTATTGACAATCATATGACTCAGTTTCTATAGCAACAAAAATGAATATTTCATTTTTACATATATATATATCATCACGGCATAATACCCATTTCTGGGTGTGCCAGTATCTACAACACATGTAGACATCGGTAATGGTGACGATATATTTTACCGTGTGGGCGTTTACCAGGCGTCACCTCACGGGCACTAATATATATAAATATGGATTAAAGGAAGATAATTACATCTCACATCATTCAAAGTGTATATCTATTGCTTAGGAAATTCTGTTTATTTACCTATATAATTAATTTTCTGTTTTATAAAAGTGAAGGAATAATTTGCACCACCCCTGTATATGAATTATGCCCTTGACTGTTTATTGAGCGCAGTAAGTGATTTGTAAGTACATTCATCATTTTGTCGTCGGGAAATATTAATTTATTTTGGAGCTAATATATTTATGCAAATAAATTTTCTGCTTTAATAAAATTATTCAATTTACGTCAGCAGTTAATTTATTTACAAAAATATGTAAGCAATTTAATTAGATTTTCCTATATAATTCAATTTTCACATTGATATTAATTTAACTACACGTGGCATAGACTAAATAATCATTTGAATATGTCAGTATGATTTATTCAATATTTCTTCACATTGTATTCAACATAATACTTTATTTATGATGTAGTAAATAATATCACTTGAGTTATAATTGTTTCCACTTTATCATTCTCATTGTAAGTATCTGAAACATTTGAAATATATTAATGGTGAAAAAAAAACATACTTGAAAAGAATGACACCAACATATAAAACAATTGCTCACAATCGAGACTAATCAACTATTCTTGTTGTTCTATATTTTAAAAGAACGATTAATAATTTCAAGTTAAATTAAATCATTTATGTGTTTTTGATCGTTAAACGGTTTTACATTTCATTTCAAAAAGAAACATAAGATTGATAAATTTATAGAACAATTAAAAAGCTTTCAAAATACAAGTTCAAATATTTTTCTTGTAATATAAACGTGTTTGTTACTTATCAAACTTTTTCTACGTTTTCAAATTCAGAATCAATTTACTATTAAAAGAACTTCGTCTTTGTTGTTATACTGTATCCTACTATTAAACATGAAAAATATCTGATCTCTTTTGAAACTAAAGTTCGATTTGGATCAATTAATTTCTTAATTTGTCTTTTTACTGTTTTATGTACAGGATATTCCTTAAAACCGACAAACATTCACCATGAATTTTATTGTTCTAAGTAAAAAAGTTCATATAAACTATGGGTCAATTATTCTTCGTTTTATATGCACTTTCTTACTTAGAATACATGGTGAAAATATGTCAGTTTCCTCCCTGTAAAATTTCTATTTTTTGGACAAAAATTTAAAAAAAGTTTTGTTAGTTAATGCTCTCATAGTGTAGAGACATCTTCAAATTTTGTTAGTGTTAGTTTACAAGTAAATTAACCGTTGCCTAGCAACTTACTTACTTTTCACGCTACGCACTAGTGTTTGAAAAGTGAAACTTTATATATTGTATGTACTTTACGCACGGTTGTAGGAAATAGTACCTATATTATGTGGCAAGTATGTGAAGCTGAAATTTTTATATGAGGGCTTTCGGCTCGTGTCACAAACCACCCGAATGTAAAATAGGCTTCACACACGTGTTACATCCCAACTAGCACAAAAGCTACAGCTTACAACCAAATACCTGTATTACTATTTTATAATTGAAAATTATGCACCTTTTAATTATATTAAAGTAATTCAGATCACCATTTTGCTTATAAAGCAGTTTGCTTCTATAAGATAGTTGTAAAAATATTCTCTCAACTTAGCAACAAATTGATTTTATAATACTTTTATAAAAGCTTTCTTCGAATATTCTATACAACAAAAAACTGTTATAATTGTTTTATAGTGGTTTTTTTAATCTCTTATAAATCTTTAATATAGTATTACATTATCTCTATTAAGGTGTTACTATTAAGCATTAAGAACCTTTATAAATAAAAAAATATAAAATATTTCACCTGTTTAAGCTATAAAGTGTAAATGTCATTTCTTATAAAGACATTTTATTATAATTTTTTAATGTTCACTTAATGCAGAAGCTATAAAACTACAAAAAAATAAAAAGGCTTCTTATAAAACAGGTAGATGTCGAAAGGTATGTTTAGATGTTTAGAAAACCATTTTAACTTTAGTTTTATTTTTTATCTGATGGGCCATTCGATATGTCATTACCACTGTATTTCCCTTCATCATTTAAAAAATTAGTAGCTCCTTCCTCTAATTCACCATTATTTATTTCACTTCCTATTTGGACCCAGTGTATATTTTGCACTATTTGCTAAAGTTAAAATGGTTTTCTAAACGTACTTTTCGACATCTTCTTATTTTACAAGAAGCCTTTTTATTTTTTTGTAGCTTTATAGCCTCTGCATTACGTGAATATTAAAAAATTATATTAAAAAATCTTTATATGACATTTACACTTTGTAAACTTAAACAGGTGAAATATTTTATATTTATAAAGGCTCGTAACACTTAATAGTAGCACCTTAATAGAGATAACGTAATACTATATTAAAGATTTATAAGAGATTATAAAAACCACTACAAAACTATTATAAAAGTTTTTTTGTTGTATAGAGTATTTTTGAAGAAAGCTTTTATAATAGTATTATAAAATCAATTTATTGCCAAGTTGAGAGAACATTTTTACAACTATCTTATAAAAGCAAATTATTTTATAAGCAAAATGGTGTACTGAATTACTTGAATATAATTTAAAGGTGCATAATTTTCAATTATAAAGTAGTAATAAAAGTATAGGGTGCTACATTGATGGCTCTATCGGTGTACGCAATAAAATCGTGAGAGTTATCAGATGTCACCAGAATCGCATAAATTTTTAAATATGGTTTTGGAAAAAGAATTTTACTCGTAATACTTATCATTATAATACATTTTGTCACATTTCTATTTCCGACTAAATTCCTCTAGAAATTATTTTAAAAGTTTAGCTGTCTATAATTCAATATTTGTTTTAAAATCTTGTTAGCGACTTATTCATATACAGAGAGATATATAAATGCAGGTACAAAATAGACATATTACTTTTCAAAACACAACTACAGGGAGTTTATAGTAAATATATTTTTGTTTTACTTTATCAAACAAAATAAATTTATTAATCAACTCTTTATAGTTGTTTGTTTTAATTAAAATGCTTTTTAAAAGAAACTTAACACCTTTAAAGAATAATAAAAAGACATTTATATACCCTATTGTCCTTATAAGTAACTAATATATTTTTAATAGTTATATAATTGCAACAGATGTTTTATAATTTAGTCGGCCATATTTCCTATGAAAATATAATGACAACAATGCGGGCATTTACATACAAAGATAATAAATTATTGATTTTTGATGATAATTTTACTTAAATATACCTTTTCTTATTTTTTCAGTCTACTACAAATGTGTTAGAGGATAAAAGCTACAGTTATGGACCTAAAACAGAAAAAAAATATTTACATTATTTCAATATATTATTTTTGGTAATATTCTATGTATAATATTTCTCGAGCGCGTTTATTTTTTCCGAGTATATTCCTATATTTCACAGTAAATTCGACTTCGCATACAAATTTTAATAGTGGAATAAATAAATATCTCAGATTTTGTATAATTTATAAACATGAGCATGAGCATTAGTTTAGTTCTTATGTCTGTTACAAATAATTCTGCAGACAACAATAATAAAACTATTCCTCCTGATTAAACATCTACAAGAAAACTAAATAGTATTATAAACATATCTTAAGGAATCATTTATATACCAAAACTTTAGATTTATAACCTTTTACAAAATATTTTTACAACTATATAATCACGGTCTCGACAGTTAAAAACTTATTTTATTAATGCTCCAAAATGCGCCATTTAAAAATTAATTTTATAATTGTTCTATTAAAAGTGATATAATTGCTTTGAGAATATTGCCAAAGACTGGTAATTTGTTTTAAAATTGTTGTGTAAGGTAATGTAGATAACATTTATAGAATCAAAAAGTTTTATAAACTGCGCCTATTTTGCATATATAAGGGTTGAATTAGAGTTGTGTAAAGATTTTAGGTGCTCAATTATATAACATTAAGTTGTATAAATTAGATATATTAATATTCTAATAGTATTTATAAAGAAGTTTGTGCTAGTTGGGATACTATACTTTTCCTACGATCTTGCAATAAAATATAATTTTTTCTTGACATTGTCATTCTTTTAACGTAAAGCCTCTGCATTATCGACTTGTGTAACCATGGTTACCAACGTTACGGGGGTTTAACAGCTTTGTTTTATTAAAATACAATTCATTTTGTGATATTTAAAATAATGAACTGTGCGTGAAGTATTACTTCACGCACTGTGTACAAAAAATCAAACTTCACACATAAAAATTGATACGTGAAGTACTCACTTCACATACGGGAGTAGAAAATAGTATATTATGTGGCAAGTGTGTGAAGTTGAAATTTTTACATGAGGGTGGAGATTGCGACACGAGCCGAAGGCGAGTGTTGCAAACCACCCGAATGTAAAATAGACTTCACACAAGTGTTACACACTATACTTTTTCTACGACCTTGCAATAAAATTTGTTTTTTCTTCACATTGTCTTTCTTTAAACGTAAAGCCTCTGTATTATCGACTTGTGTAACCATGGTTACCAACGTTACGGGTGTTTAACAACTTTGTTTTATTAAAATACAATTCAGTTTGTAATATTTAAAATAATGAACGGTGCGTGAAATCAAACTTCACACATAAAAATTGATACGTGAAGTACTCACTTCACGCACGGGAGTAGAAAAAATAATTTAAATATGTATTTGGTAAAAGGCATTTAGAATGTGTTATCAAATATTGTAGTATTACTGCTTTTAAAAAGACGTACTATAGTTCATACTGATTTTACTATTTTATAACAAATAGAAATCTCACTTACCATCATAGCCGATACAGAGTAAATAAAAGCATTATTGCTACAAAACTGTAAAGAAAAATAACGAAAACTATCTTTTCGTTCATGTTAAAGTAGAAAAATATATATTTCTTACTAAATATAGAAACAGTTCTTTCTACAGTCTAAAACGGAATGACTTGTACATAGTAAAAACAATGAATAAGTAAATGTTAAGAACTATTGAAAAATTATTGATTACAAAGAATGTGGGTGAGTGTGTTACATATCTAATATATCGAAAAATGTGACAATTTATTATACTGTCATATTTCGACATTATTTTAATTTAAAAATAATATGTAAATATATGTAAATATCATACGTAATAACACCTGTGTAATAAAACAAATATATAAAGGCACTATTTACATTTCATATTCATTCAATAAAATAAATTAAAATAATAAATGAAAATGTTCAATAAATGTTGTTATTATTTAAAATATTTTTATTATATGAAAACTATTCATATATAAATTAATGTAACATTTATATGATTATAATTTCAATCAAAAAATAAATTTCATTACAAAAAGTTATCTTCATAACGCAGTAACAGAATAACTGATTCATCTCTACATTTTTGTTTTTCTAAATTATTTTTTTCTGCAAACTGTAGAATTTTAAATTGAACACCACAAAGAATTCCATTAAAAATTCTCATGCTAGTTGTATGTCTATGCACTTAATGATTTTAAAAATTCTGTTTCATTCTGTATTCCCTCTGTTGGGATCGGATTAGAAAAATCTACTTTTACATATTAAATTATTTGTTATTATGTTTGCCTGTTGCCTGCAGGCATCATTAAATTTTAATCTGGAAAGACGTATAAGCACTGCAATTTTTCATCGATAAAATGCATGAAAACTTTATATATCTCTGTGAAAATAAAGCAGTGAAAGTAGAAAAATATGTATGAATAAAATTGCACAAATAAGGTTAATTTGTTTAACATTGAAACTGCATTTCACTAAAAAGCAAAGTTAGAGAAATAAATTAATCACAGTTAAGCCGTAGTCCAACATTTTTCAAAACATAAAGTTCCGTGCTTTTCCTTTAAAACAAAATTCATCACTCAATTGAAACCTGTCACACTCTTCTGTAAAGAACATTGAAAGATAAAAAGTAGATGGAAATATTGGATACTACAAAACAAGTCTATCGTTTAATAAAAAATATAACGGGTTATCGTCAAAGATACAAAGTGCTCATGAGTATTTATCAAACATCAAAATGCTTTTGATATTAGTAACCCTTTCCAGTGCTGGTGACAGCTCTAATATTATTGAGCGATTTCATCAAATTAAATGAAAATTGATGATAAATAGAAAATAGCTGACAGGAAGAATTAAAATCTTGATTGCATAATAAGTCATACAGCAAAAAAGGATAAAAATTTACTTATTATTTCTTGATTATGAATAAAATAGTACATACACCTCGTCACTGGTACGACACTACCGTTGTTTAGTAATAACTTTAAATGGACTTTATAAGTTTAAGCGGGAGTATTACTAGACAGTGGAATATGAATATGATTTAGAACGTGAACATTTGACAAATTTACTCGAAGGTGACTGAATGGAGCTCCTCAGCTACGCAGATGGAATCCGCGTCGTCATCAGACAGCGGCTGGAGGAGCAGGAACAAGACAGCTGCTAGCCGTCTTCAAAGGGTCTCTACAAATGGAAACAATCCCAGCAGGTCACTTTTGCCCCTTGAAGCGGCTGGTGAAGCAGGAACACGACAGCTGATAGCCGTCTTCAAAGGACCTCTGCAAGTGGAGACAATCCCAGCAGGTCACTCTGCCTGCTGTCTCTTGAAGATCCAAACCTGTGGACGCCAGCTCCACCAATGGGGGCTAACACAACGACCAGTACTTGTCGCTCTTTTTTCATTTTCTCATTCAAAATTTCAACAGGCTTACAGATAACCAATATTAAGTATGTAATAGGTGTCAAAGTGGTTGATGAAAAATTGAGAAAAGAGCAGATTTTCAGATGTTTAAAATTTTAGGGGAATTTCATGTGAGTTTTAGTTGTTAGTAACTCGCCAATTGTTCATCGGCAATAATCGTGTAATACATGATATTAAAGAGAATTTCATGCTGAATTCAAATTTTAAAACCGCATCATCGTATCTTTAACAAGATCAGAGTGGTGGATGAAAAACTAAAAAATTGCAGGAAAACATTAACAATTTTTATAAAACAGTTACCGATAACTTACTTCTTTCGATGCCACGTCGAATGTAAACTGTTGTAAATAGTGAAACCTATTAGACTAAGTATCAAGTACATAATATTGTTTGTTTTTTTGAATAATTTTAATATTTTCATAATTGTTTTAAGCAAATGGCCATAAACCTGAATATGCCGCCATTTGTCCAAATTGGCGGGAGGTTCCCATGCTCCGATTTCGGGAAAATATTGATATGTTATTCAGCCCACTTTTCTGGGACTGGATTCCGTTAAAAAGCTTTTGTTGTAATTACTTTAAGGTAAAATCATAAATTTGCTGGACTATAAAAAATCTTTAGAATGAAAAAAAAAAAAACTATAAACAATAATTAATATTTATATATATTAGTTAAATAATAATAATTAATGATTGTCAAAAAGTCATTTGTAAAAAACGTAAAAAATATATAATAAAATATTATTTAAATGAAGTATTCATGTAATTTTCAAAAAAATTGCTCCGTTTGAAGCACTTTAGCTCGCTATCTATTAATTATAGAAAAAAATGTTTTAGATAAAAGTTGTAGAGAATTTTATAGTCAACAAATTAGATAATAACTATTTTTGCCTAATGCAAATAAGTGAAGAGATATTTAGAAAAAACCGCTTTTTTGCGCCTTTTTTTTCAAGTTGGTGGTGCTTCCCGAAGGCCCCCGAGGGGGAAAACATGCATTTTTTGTTGAGACCTCTAAATATATAACATATCCAAAAATCAAAAATACCCGACCTTTTGCAGGGTAAATCTACCTAATGACTGGACTAAACGATGTGTCTTGTCTGGTCCTTTGGTTTAAACATCAAGAATTCAAGAATTATTAGATTTATAGATTAAAACAATGGTTAATAAAACAATTGCAAAATTTGATTATTTTTAAAATTATTTTTTTCTATTGCAGATTTTAAAGTGTGCTTTGTTTAACTCGAAATAGTTACTTAAGTGATATTTTAACCGCAAGGGTAGATAAAATAATACTTTAACAGCAAGGGTAGATAAAGAACTTTAATTTTTATTTAAATAAAACACATTATACATTTTGGCGATTCATATTATATCTAAGTTCAATTGTATAAACATGAATAAAATGAAATTGTTTTCAAACAAATTCTATAACTACCACGCTACTGAGATTTTTAAATTGTTCTTAAATAATTTAATTTATAATCGGTTTTTCTAATTTTTGCTCTTTAAAATCTGATATAGAAAAAAATAGAATTTTACACACGACGATAAAATTAAATTATATATAAAATACAATTTTATCGTCTTGTATAAAAAATAATTATATTTCTCCATTCTCATACATATTTTTCAAATAAGTAGCATTCAAACATTTTTTAAATTTAGTTTGAAATATAGAAAAATATTCGAACTAAATTAGGAATTTAGCAATAAAGAAGCTGAAACTGAGTGGAACTCTTAAAAATAATTAATTTTCTGAAACATTATTTTGTTTCTTTAAAAAATGAAAAAAAAAGTGAATTGTGGACAAAATAATGCACGCATATTAATGAACACACTTATTAATACTGGATAAGTCATGCAAATGCTGGACAATTTAGCTAAATGCTGGACGGATGGTCACTTTAGCTAAAAAGTATAGTCGTATTTCACAAAGATGTAAAACAGGCAGTAAAAATATTTTTAAGTGATATTTTACAGATTGTTAGCTGTCATAAAATCGCACTTATCAACAAAAAGATATATTTATTTAATATTGTTTTATATTTACATATTGTTGGAAATGCATAATTTTTGTAAAATACCTATCGTCTTTATGGTGTCTATTTCTTTTTTTTTTATTTCTGGCTTATGGTAATTTATGCTAACTAATAGTGTACTAAAACTGCCAAAAATATTTATAATTTTCGATAATAATACAAAATATTTAATAGATGTTAAATATTCATAATCTAGATTGCAAATACATACGTTTCATTTACTATAAACATCATAAAATATAAATATGTATAATCATTTTAATAATAAATACGATTCACATTTTCAATGTAACTCATACATGTACCTTATTGACGTATTTATAATGTAACAGATATAATTAATAAACAAACTTAAAATAAATTTATATTTAAAGTTATTTAAAGCTATTTACTAAATGCTATTATAGTAAAATTGCAGATTATACCATTATATTCAATTTTTATTAGTAAAAGTTGCTGAAAAATTATATTCAATGTATTTTTTCAAGAAAAACTGTTAAAAGCTTGTAAAAGTGATATCTCCGGTTATTAAACTAATGAGCTTTTCCTACATTAGTACAGAATGGGTATACAAAATTTCAAATTTTTCTGTTTGATAGTATTTGAGTAATCGTGTCCACAGGATCCACACACACACACACATACATATCCACAGATATCATTGTAAAAATGTTAAAATTGGATTCTGGGGACATCAAAACGTGCTTATTCACCAAAATCTATACCTCCCTTACCTAGGGTAGCGGGAGGTAAAAAGAAAATCTCTTACGTAGTCAATAATTCTAAATCTGTTCTCTCTATAATATAAATTTTTTTTATTTTATAGAAATTTTTTACAATTAACAATAAAAGTTTCCAAACAATTCCGGGGATGGAAAAAGTTCTCGTGAGGATCTTAACTAGCAGTTGAAATGTGAAGTTTGTGTGTGGTACTACGTACTTGAAATCTCTGCTCTAGCCAGCTGAAGGATCTGATCGATTGCTCTTGTGATTACTGCGGAGCACTCGTTCCTAGCAGCGCTCGACAACTTCCAAGCATTCTGCTATACAACTTATTCTTAATTATCTCAACTATGTGCAAGTTTATTTACAAGTTTGTATACTGGGCATATTTCGAATTCTCAATCATTTTGCTTCCTTCGATGATTTTGAACTAAGTTCAATAATTAAAATAGAAACAAGTTTTTCCAATAAAGCGATGGTTTCATAGTTAGTGAAATTTCTTGGTGAATAAGAAAATGTGGTTTTTAATTTTGCGCTTCTAATCAATAAATATACGGGACTGTCCAAAAATATCGATACACAATTAATAATGAGCTAGTTTCACATTTTTCAAAATGTATATTCAGATAAAATTTTCAAAAATCTTTCTCAACGCGCTGATTCTAAATTTTGAAACCGCAGGTCGATATCTCTTCGTTCTCGAGATTTTTAGATTCAAAGTTTTGCATAAAACTGCCCAATTTTAAGTAATAACCCAAAAATGGGCCGAGATACGAATTTGGCGATACCACCATTCGATTCTACGGATAAAAATATATAAGTATACCAATTTTTATAACTTTTGACTAACCGGTTCATTTTTTATGAATAAAAGTTTGAAAACCCCTGAAAACTGCCAAAATCCGGAAAAATCGCGATTTTTGGCCATTTTAGTCCAGTCATTAGGTAGATTTACCCTGCAAAAGGTCGGGTATTTTTGATTTTTGGATATGTTATATATTTAGAGGTCTCAACAAAAAATGCAAATTTTCCTCCTCGGGGGCCTTCGGGAAGCACCGCCAACTTGAGAAAAAAGGCGCAAAAAAGCGTTTTTTTCTAAATATCTCTTCACTGATTTGCATTAGGCTAAAATAGTTATTATCTAATTTGTTGACTATAAAATTCTCTACAACTTTTATCTAAAACATTTTTTTCTATGTAAATAAAGGAATTTCTGGATATCAGCCACTAAAATTTAGTCAGTCAGACCGTTTCGACCCCACATGAGTCTTCTTCAGGAGATGAACCTTGTAAACCAGTAGCAATACATGTAGTGTGTAATGTAGTTTAGACTGACTAAATTTTAGTGGCTGATATCCAGAAATTCCTTTATTTACATCACCATTTCCAGCCAAGAAATAAACCCTTTTTAATTTTTTTCTATAATTAATAGATAGCGAGCTACAAACAGAGCAAATTTTTTGAAAATTACATGAATGCTTCATTTAAATCATATTTTATTATATTTTTTTTTACGTTATTTTACAAATTACTTTTTGACAATCATTAATTATTATTATTTAACTAATATATATATATATATATATATATATATATATATATATATATAAATATTAATTATTGTTTATAGTTTTTTTTTCATTCTAAAGATTTTTTATAGTCCAGCAAATTTATGATTTTACCTTAAAGTAATTACAACAAAAGCTTTTTAACGGAATCCAGTCCCAGAAAAGTGCGCCGAAACACATATCAATATTTTCCCGAAATCGGAGCATGGGAACCTCCCGCCAATTTGGACAAATGGAGGCATATTCAGGTTTATGGCCATTTGCTTAAAACAATTATGAAAATATTTAAATTATTCAAAAAGACAAACAATATTACGTACTTGATACTTAGTCTAATAGGTTTCACTATTTACAACAGTTTACATTCGACGTGGCATCGAAAGAAGTAAGTTATCGATAACTGTTTTATAAAAATTGTTAACGTTTTCCTGCAATTTTTTAGTTTTTCATCCATCACTCTGATCTTGTTAAAGATACGATGATGCGGTTTAAAATTTGAATTCAGCATGAAATTGTCTTTAATATCATGTAGTACACGATTATTGCCGATGAACAATTGGCGAGTTACTAACAACTAAAACTCACATGAAATTCCTCTAAAATTTTAAACATCTGAAAATCGGCTCTTTTCTCAATTTTTCATCAACCACTTTGACACCTATTAAATACTTAATATTGGTTATCTGTAAGCCTGTTGAAATTTTGAATGACAAAATGAGAAAAGAGCCGATTTTCAGATGTTTAAAATTTTAGAGGGATTTCATATGAGTTTTAGTTGGCAGTAACTCGCCAATCGTTCAACGGAAAAAATATTATAATACACGATACGAAAGAGAATTTTATGCTGAATTCAAATTTTAAAACCGCATCATCGTATCTTTAACAAGATCAGAGTGGTGGATGAAAAACTAGAAAATTGCAGGAAAACGTTAACAATTTTTATAAAACAGTTATCGATAACTTACTTCTTTCAATGCCACGTCGAATGTAAACTGTTGTAAATAGTGAAACCTATTAGACTAAGTATCAAGTACGTAATATTGTTTGTTTTTTTGTTAATTTAAATATTTTCATAATTGTTTTAAGAAAATGGCCATAAACCTGAATATGCAGCCATTTGTCCAAATTGGCGGGAGATTCCCATTCTTCGATTTCGGGAAAATATTGATATGTTATTCAGCGCACTTTTCTGGAACTGGATTCCGTTAAAAAGCTTTTGTTGCAATTACTTTAAGGTAAAATCATAAATTTGCTGGACTAAAAAAATCTTTAGAATGAAAAAAAAAACTATAAACAATAATTAATATTTATATATTAGTTAAATAATAATAATTAATGATTGTCAAAAAGTAATTTGTAAAATAACGTAAAAAAATATAATAAAATATGATTTAAATGAAGCATTCATGTAATTTTCAAAAAATTTGCTCTGTTTGCAGCACTGTAGCTCGCTATCTATTAATTATAGAAAAATATGTTTTAGATAAAAGTTGTAGAGAGTTTTATAGTCAACAAATTAGATAATAACTATTTTTGCCTAATGCAAATCAGTGAAGAGATATTTAGAAAAAACCGCTTTTTGGCGCCTTTTTTCTCAAGTTGGCGGTGCTTCCCGAAGGCCCCCGAGGGGGAAAACTTGCATTTTTTATTAGGACCCCTAAATATACAATATATCCAAAAATCAAAAATACCCGACCTTTTGTGGAATAAACCCTTATTTTTCTACCAAATGACTGGACTATTTTCAGTTATTTTGCTTTAGAGACTGTATGCGGTGTTTTGAACAAAATTTTGAATCCAAATATCTCGAGAACGAAACGACATATCGACCTGCGGTTTCAAAATTTGGAATCAGTGTACTGAGAAGCATCTAGATACATGAAAATTAGATTTTAGAAAATTTTAAAGTTTTTATCTGAATATGGGGTATATTGACTTTTGGGACATTAATTCAAAAATAGATACAGATATAAACTTGCTAGTAATATTATTTGATTGTAAAGACAATTCTACGTAAGTGTACGCATATTTAGAGTATTTGAACAACTGAGTGAATTTTTCTGAAATGAAAATTGTTATTGCGTTATTCTTGTATGAGTATTAATGAAAAAAAAAAATTATTTCGTTCAAAAACTACAAGCAACTGAAAGTTTGAGTGACATGTCATGTAATTTTAAAAATTATCGCAAAAATTCTAGGGTCCGTATAAGGATGCTTCTTAACTAAAATCAGGATATGCGATTTTTAGTATGAATCCAATAATTCTCGAGAAGTAAAAATATATCGTTTTATCTTGGTGGTGCACTCTGCATACCAACAATGAGTGCCCTCGGCAAAAGACTCCTAGTAAAATATTACAAATATTGTGTTATAAGTCGTCTGTATTTTATCCCAGACGAAAATTCTTGTAATAAATTTCTTTCAAACTGTAGATGCAATTCCCTTATCTTTGTGGAAAACTTGCAGACTATCATTTTCTTAAATGACTTACCTCGAATGATGGAATTAGGAATGCCGGATGCACTCACTTTCGAACTTTGACCCGGTCCGGCCCGATTTCGAGTCAATTTTCGAGCCGAGCCGGCTAATTTTTTGTCGAGTCGATCTTCGAGTCGGGCCGGCAATTTTTATATTTGATCCAAACCTCAAAGCCCGGTCCGGCCCGGTTCGAATGCATATCTAGTCCCTTGGCGCTAGTTGAATTAGTATGTTTCCATAAGCAAGTAAAATATGGAAACCTAGCTTAATCAGCAGGTTTATTCATATATTTGGACAATACTGAACCTTCCTCACCTACTGTGACGAGGTTATAAAGTGATTATTAAATAATTATCTATAAGTACTTGTATTCTTGGCTTTACATGTGCTATTGAGTCACTAATGATGATAAAACAATTTTATGCTGCATTGCGTAAAATCAAATTTTTCATTTTTTATAGGTATAGGGATCGTGCTAAAAATAGCATATAGAGACTAGCGTAAACTCGGCTACGCCGAGTATACCCTAGAGCTCTGCCGATAGTGTTTATTAATAGTTTTACGTACGTTCAATCCGTCTAGGAACAATTTAAACGCAAAGTGCTAACGCTAAGGGTCTTTCAAAATATTTTTTTCCCGCCCATCCAAACAACCCACGCAACCTGCCCACCCAAACTGCTCACGCAACCTGCCCATCCAAAATGCCCACGCAACCGACATTTCTGCATGACAGCCCTTGACGATACCCCTCATTTGATACCAAACACGACATGGTTCTGACAACTTTAAGCAAAAAACAAAAGCCAATCGAGTTGTCAAATTTTTGACATTTCTGCATGGCAGCCTTTAACAAACCCTGTCATTTGATACCAACCACGACATGGTTCTGATAACTTTAAGCAAAAAACAAAAGCCGATCGAGTTGTCAAATTTTTGACATTTCTGCATGGCAGCCCTTGACGAACCCTCTCATTTGATACCAAACACGACATGGTTCTGACAACTTTAAGCAAAAAACAAAAGCCACTCAAGCTGTCCAATTTTTGACACTTCTGCATGACAGCCCTTGACGTTACCTTTCATTTGATACCAAACACGACATGGTTCTGACAACTTAAAGCAAAAAACAAAACCAGATCGAGCTGTCAAAATTTTGACATTTCTGCATGGCAGCCCCGGACGATACCTTTCATTTTATAGCGAACACGATATCGTTCTAACAACTTTAAGCAAAAAAACAAAACCCGATCGAGCTGTCAAATTTTTGACAATTCTGCAGGGCAGCCCTTGACGTTACCTTTCATTTGATACCAAACTTGACATGGTTCTAACAACTTTAAGTAAAAAACGAAAGGCGATCGAGCTGTCAAATTTTTAACATTTCTGCATGGCAGCCCTTGACGTTACTTATGATTTGATACCAAACACGACATAGTTCTAACAACTTTAAACAAAAAACAAAAGCCGATCGAGCTGTCAAATTTTTAACATTTCTGCATGGCAGCCCTTGACGTTACCTTTCATTTGATACCAAACACGACATAGTTCTAACAACTTTAAACAAAAAACAAAAGCCGATCGAGCTGTCAAATTTTTGACATTTCTGCATGACAGCCCTTGACGTTACCTTTCATTTGATACCAAACACGACATAGTTCTAACAACTTTAAACAAAAAACAAAAGCCGATCGAGCTGTCAAATTTTTAACATTTCTGCATGGCAGCCCTTGACGTTACCTTTCATTTGATACCAAACACGACATGGTTCTGACAACTTTAAGCAAAAAACAAAAGCCGATCGAGCTGTCAAATTTTTGACATTTCTGCATGACAGCCCTTGACGTTACCTTTCATTTGATACCAAACACGACATGGTTCTGACAACTTTAAGCAAAAAACAAAAGCCGATCGAGCTGTCAAATTTTTGACATTTCTGCATGGCAGCCCTTCTCGATGCCTTTCATTTGATACCAAACACGACATGTTTCTGACAACTTTAAGCAAAAAACAAAAGCCGATCGAGCTCTCAAATTCTTGACATTGGAATATTTTTTTTTCACTTAGTTACTTATGGGATGTGTGGCAACACATTGAAAATGCACATGAATCACGGACATGAACCTTCGAAAATTATAATTTTTAAATATAATGTTTTAGGCCTTTTTAACTATTATGGAATAACCGCCCATTGCCATAATGTATGTTTATGAATTTAACTTTTTTCAAAATGTCCTTATATTATAAATAATTCCATTTAAATGTTCTGATTGACATGTCAAAGAAACGTTCTTCGTCTTAAATTTTTCAAAGAAGACTAAATTTTTTATTTCAAATTGTTTCAAAAAGCCAAAATCGCACCTTTAAAAATATTTTACACAAAAACTGTGCACCGTACAGAAAAATGACCTATTACCAGGAAATCAAGTTCAGTTATTCTCTACATCTGGGAAAAAATTTCATTAAAATCAGTCGCACCGTTTAGTCTGTACAGGCGAATAAAATTTTCGCGATCGTCGTGATGAATTCAATATAGAAATATATATAGATAGTGAATCTATCCGTTTAGAATAAAAGACTAGCGTAAACTCGGCTACGCCGAGTATACCCTAGGGCTCCGCCGATAGTGTTTTATAATAGTCTTACGTACGTCCAATCCGTCTACGAACAATTTAAATGCAAAGTGCTAACGCTAAGGGTCTTTCAAAATATTTTTTTTCCCGCCCACCCAAACAGCCCACGTAACCCGCCCACCCAAACTGCTCACGCAATTCCATGTATTTTGTATAAATCCCATACCAAAAGGTCCTTGGAACAGATTCTATATAATATCATGTAAAAACACATACTATTTTTTACAAATTCCATACCAAAAGTTCATTTAAAAAGGTTCTATAAATCCAATAAAATTATAACATAAACTACACTAAGTAATGTCCTTCCATCTTCTCTTTGGCCTTTCTCTGCGTGTCACTTGCGAGCAACACTATGACATACCAATTTTAGATCCTATATACTTTTTTTCCATATTTGGTTTTGCACTTGCAACTGACATCTGTCAATTAAATTTTTTTGAATACTTATGTCAGCTGTTTCCATGATAAATAACAAAGCTGACTAATTTTTGAAAATTAATTTCTTTATAATGCTTTAACTCTACATCTATTGAATATGAAGGAAAATGAATAATCAAACCATATAGAGAAGAGTATTTTCTTTAATAAATATAATAACAAAATGTCAAAAAATAATATTTAACTGCGTTTTTTAAGAAAAACTGTTAAAAACTTCAAATAATGGTACTTCCGGTGGATCAATTATAACCAAAATCTAATCAACTCTTCATATGGATGTACAGAAGAGGAATACGAAAGAATTATAATTTTTAGAATTGTAGTATTGGAGTTATCGTCGAAGAAAAAATTGTCACACACAGACACACATACACACACACGCACACACACACACACACATACATACATACAGACATCATCTTAAAAATAGTAAATTCGTATTGTAGGGACCCTAAAACGTGCTTATTCATTAAAAACTCACTACCGAATTTTTTGACCAAAGACAATACCTTCCTTACCTAAAGGTGACGGAAGGTAAAAACAAAACCCGATCGAGCTGTCAAAATTTTGACATTTCTGCATGTCAGCCCCCGACGATACCTCTCATTTGATACCAAACACGACCTCGTTCTAACAACTTTAAGCAAAAAACAAAAGCCGATCGAGCTGTCAAAATTTTGACATTTCTGCAAGACAGCCCTCGACGATACCTCTCATTGGATACCATACACGACATGGTTCTCACAACTTTAAGCAAAAAACAAAAGCCGATCGAGCTGTCAATTTTTTGACACTTCTACATTACAGCCCTTGGCATTACCTTTCATTTGATACCAAACACGACATGGTTCTGATAACTTTAAGCAAAAAACAAAAGCCGATCGAGCTGTCAAATTTTTCACATTTCTGCATGACAGCCCTCGACGATACCTCTCATTTGATACCATACACGATATGGTTCTGACAACTTTAAGCAAAAAACAAAAGCCGATCGAGCTGTCAAATTTTTCACATTTCTGCAAGACAGCCCTCGACGATACCTCTCATTGGATAGCATACACGACATGGTTCTCACAACTTTAAGCAAAAAACAAAAGCCGATCGAGCTGTCAAATTTTTGACATTTCTGCATGGCAGCCCCCGACGATACCTCTCATTTGATACCAAACACGACCTCGTTCTAACAACTTTAAGCAAAAAACAAAAGCCGATCGAGCTGTCAAATTTTTGACACTTCTACATTACAGCCCATGGCGTTACCTTTCATTTGATACCAAACACGACATGGTTCTGATATCTTTAAGCAAAAAAACAAAAGCCGATCGAGCTGTCAAATTTTTGACATTTCTGCATGACAGCCCTTGACGTTACCTTTCAGTTCATACCAAACACGACATGGTTCTGACAACTTTAAGCAAACAACAAAAGCCGATCTAGCTGTGAAAATTTTGACATTTCTGCATGACAGCCCGTGACGTTACTTTTCATTTGATACCAAACACGATATGGTTCTGACAACTTTAAGCAAAAAACAAAAGACGATGGGACTGTGAAATTCCTGACATTGGAATATTTGTTTTTTACTTAGTTATTTATGGGATGTTTGGCAACACTTTCGAAATGTACATGAATCATGGACATGAACCTTCAAAAATTTTAATTTTTAAATATAATGTTTTAGATCTTATAAACTACTATGGAATAACCGTCCTTTGCCATAATGTATGTTTATGAATTTAACTTTTTTCAAAATGTCCTTATTTTATAAATAATTCCATTTAAATGTTCTGCTTGACATATCAAAGAAACGTTCTTCGTCTTAAATTTCTCAATGAAGACTAAATTTTTGATTTCAAATTGTTTCAAAAAGCCAAAATACGACCTTTAAAAATGTTATACACAAAAACTATGAACCGTACAGAAAAATTACCTATTACCAGGAAATTAAGTTGAGTTATTCTCTACATCTTGGAAAAATTTTCATTAAAATCACTCGCACCGTTTAGTCTGTACAGGCGAATAAAATTTCCCCGATCGTCTTGATGAATTCAATATAGAAATATATATAGATAGTGAATGTACCCGTTTAGAATAAAAGACTAGCGTAAACTCGGCTACGCCGAGTATACCCTAGGGCTCCGCCGATAGTGTTTTATAATAGTCTTACGTACGTCCAATCCGTCTACGAACAATTTAAATGCAAAGTGCTAACGCTAAGGGTCTTTCAAAATATTTTTTTTCCCGCCCACCCAAACAGCCCACGTAACCCGCCCACCCAAACTGCTCACGCAACCTGCCCACCAAAACGGCCCACGCAATTCCATGTATTTTGTATAAATCCCATACCAAAAGGTCCTTGGAACAGATTCTATATAATATCATGTAAAAACACATACTATTTTTTACAAATTCCATACCAAAAGTTCATTTAAAAAGGTTCTATAAATCCAATAAAATTATAACATAAACTACACTAAGTAATGTCCTTCCATCTTCTCTTTGGCCTTTCTCTGCGTGTCACTTGCGAGCAACACTATGACATACCAATTTTAGATCCTATATACTTTTTTTCCATATTTGGTTTTGCACTTGCAACTGACATCTGTCAATTAAATTTTTTTGAATACTTATGTCAGCTGTTTCCATGATAAATAACAAAGCTGACTAATTTTTGAAAATTAATTTCTTTATAATGCTTTAACTCTACATCTATTGAATATGAAGGAAAATGAATAATCAAACCATATAGAGAAGAGTATTTTCTTTAATAAATATAATAACAAAATGTCAAAAAATAATATTTAACTGCGTTTTTTAAGAAAAACTGTTAAAAACTTCAAATAATGGTACTTCCGGTGGATCAATTATAACCAAAATCTAATCAACTCTTCATATGGATGTACAGAAGAGGAATACGAAAGAATTATAATTTTTAGAATTGTAGTATTGGAGTTATCGTCGAAGAAAAAATTGTCACACACAGACACACATACACACACACGCACACACACACACACACATACATACATACAGACATCATCTTAAAAATAGTAAATTCGTATTGTAGGGACCCTAAAACGTGCTTATTCATTAAAAACTCACTACCGAATTTTTTGACCAAAGACAATACCTTCCTTACCTAAAGGTGACGGAAGGTAAAAACAAAACCCGATCGAGCTGTCAAAATTTTGACATTTCTGCATGTCAGCCCCCGACGATACCTCTCATTTGATACCAAACACGACCTCGTTCTAACAACTTTAAGCAAAAAACAAAAGCCGATCGAGCTGTCAAAATTTTGACATTTCTGCAAGACAGCCCTCGACGATACCTCTCATTGGATACCATACACGACATGGTTCTCACAACTTTAAGCAAAAAACAAAAGCCGATCGAGCTGTCAATTTTTTGACACTTCTACATTACAGCCCTTGGCATTACCTTTCATTTGATACCAAACACGACATGGTTCTGATAACTTTAAGCAAAAAACAAAAGCCGATCGAGCTGTCAAATTTTTCACATTTCTGCATGACAGCCCTCGACGATACCTCTCATTTGATACCATACACGATATGGTTCTGACAACTTTAAGCAAAAAACAAAAGCCGATCGAGCTGTCAAATTTTTCACATTTCTGCAAGACAGCCCTCGACGATACCTCTCATTGGATAGCATACACGACATGGTTCTCACAACTTTAAGCAAAAAACAAAAGCCGATCGAGCTGTCAAATTTTTGACATTTCTGCATGGCAGCCCCCGACGATACCTCTCATTTGATACCAAACACGACCTCGTTCTAACAACTTTAAGCAAAAAACAAAAGCCGATCGAGCTGTCAAATTTTTGACACTTCTACATTACAGCCCATGGCGTTACCTTTCATTTGATACCAAACACGACATGGTTCTGATATCTTTAAGCAAAAAAACAAAAGCCGATCGAGCTGTCAAATTTTTGACATTTCTGCATGACAGCCCTTGACGTTACCTTTCAGTTCATACCAAACACGACATGGTTCTGACAACTTTAAGCAAACAACAAAAGCCGATCTAGCTGTGAAAATTTTGACATTTCTGCATGACAGCCCGTGACGTTACTTTTCATTTGATACCAAACACGATATGGTTCTGACAACTTTAAGCAAAAAACAAAAGACGATGGGACTGTGAAATTCCTGACATTGGAATATTTGTTTTTTACTTAGTTATTTATGGGATGTTTGGCAACACTTTCGAAATGTACATGAATCATGGACATGAACCTTCAAAAATTTTAATTTTTAAATATAATGTTTTAGATCTTATAAACTACTATGGAATAACCGTCCTTTGCCATAATGTATGTTTATGAATTTAACTTTTTTCAAAATGTCCTTATTTTATAAATAATTCCATTTAAATGTTCTGCTTGACATATCAAAGAAACGTTCTTCGTCTTAAATTTCTCAATGAAGACTAAATTTTTGATTTCAAATTGTTTCAAAAAGCCAAAATACGACCTTTAAAAATGTTATACACAAAAACTATGAACCGTACAGAAAAATTACCTATTACCAGGAAATTAAGTTGAGTTATTCTCTACATCTTGGAAAAATTTTCATTAAAATCACTCGCACCGTTTAGTCTGTACAGGCGAATAAAATTTCCCCGATCGTCTTGATGAATTCAATATAGAAATATATATAGATAGTGAATGTACCCGTTTAGAATAAAAGATTTTATATAATAAGCACGTTTTGTTGTCCCCAGAATCCGATTTTAATATTTTTACAATGATGTCTGTAGGTATGTATGTGTGTGTGTGTGTGTGTGTGTGTGTGTGTGTGTGTGTGTGTGTGTGTGTGTGTGTGTGTGTGTGTGTGTGTGTGTGTCTGTGTGTGTGGATCTTGTGGACACGATTACTCAAATACTATCAATCAGAAAAATTTTAAATTTTGTATACCCATTCTAAACTAATATGGGAAGTGCTCATTAGTTTCTAGTGTATATTGGATAACCGGAAGTATCATTTATACAAGCTTTTAACAGTTTTTCTTGCAAAAAATTTATTGAATATAATTTTTTAGCAACTTTTACTAATTAAAATGGAATATAATGGTTTAATCTTCAATTCTACGATAATAACATTTAGTAAATAACTCTAAATAACTTTAAATATGAATATATAATATAATTTATTTCCATGTATCACCTAGCCTATGCGTCAAACAAAATCATAATTTTAATGACAGGTTTGACATATTTAAACAAATGTCACTGACAGGCAGCAATTATATTAAAATTAGTAATGAAACCGTGTTCATGAGAATATAATAGTAAAATATTTTATTAAGGTTTGTAAAAATAATATATTTTCCATTATACATATTAGATGTACAGGAAGATCTGATTTAAATTTGCTAATTGCTATTTTTGCAGCACTATAAATTAATATTAATTACATTAATTTACAACTACACATTTACGAAATGGATTATGTACGGCGAAGAATTTACAAAGATTGCGTTTTAGAGCACCTAAAAGATGATGCTGATTTTTATAAGAATGTACGTGTGTGGCGATTTTTCCTTAAAGCCTATTAAAATATGATCCAAAACTTCTCAAATTTGGTATTTAAAACTCATATATAATTTGAAACAACATATTAGATTTTAACCATATATGATAATTCGGATGTAGTACTTAATTTGGAGTTCTAACAAATTTTTGAGGAAAAACAATAAAACAATCCAAAATTTCGTATTACAGACTTTTCTATTTATTGGACAACAAATTAGATTTTATTTACAAACGATTAACCGGAAATTACACTTTACTTAAAGCTCACTGCTATTTTAAACATGGAATTGGCGGGAGCCACATCAAATTTTTTTATCTTTTAAAGGATGTTTTAATATCTTCAGTATACAATGAAACATTATATTCATAATTTCAAGTTTATTTTTGTAATTACTGTCTAATAACTGTATATCTCTAATCAGTGATTCGTAAACAAACTTGAGTGGATATGCCAATTTCTACATTGAAATTCTAATCTAATGCGATAGATAGTTACATCGTGTGTTAGAGAGATATGGAAACACTATATAAACCCAGGTTGATAAAATTTAAACTGTAGAAGTAAAATGAAGTTTCTGTTATTATTTTTATTTGTTGTAACAGCTGCAGCTGTTCAGGTGAATTTATTTCAACATTTTGTAATTATCTTTTCTAATAGAATTAAAAATTGTCAAGATGCCATAGCCTATTTTGCAAAATTAACACATTTAATTGAATTTTAAATACACTTTTTGTATAGTGTATTAATTGGGTTTTCTAAAAAAATATTTCGAGATTGATTAAACTTTGGAACAATAAATAGCGAAATTAATAGTATAAGGATAAAAATATTTTGAATATCAGAAAGAAAAATAATATTGGATTGGCGCCTTCAACTATATTTTTAATTTTTTAAGTTAATCTAAATTTAAAGAGCAATTGAAATTCGTTTAGTTCTAATATTTATTTTTAATATTTATGACGTACCTACCTATATGTAATGCTATTGTTTTTCTCATACAATTGAGTTTGTTAATTATTTGAATTGCATAAATTGATCTATGTCAACACTTTTAAAAATATATAAATTTTAAAGACAGAACTTAAACTAAAAATTAGTTTTTTGTTACTGTCATGAAAGATTTTTACTAATTTAATTATATAAATTTGTTTAAAATAATTTCCGTGGTCAATCATTGGACATAAGTGTGTATAATAAGTAATTTTATCCACAACTGTTAAATTATATACCCATAATTCAACCGATTTTTATCTTTAATGACCTCCGTTTATGTTGCTAATTTAATAATATTGACAGTTTGATTGAAATAATATTATTCAATTATGTCAATTTAAATCTTACCTACCTTTTAAAGGGTACAAACAAAATTATTTTTTTGCACATAAAAAGCCAAAATTTCACTAGTTTTGTATTTTTCATACTTTTATTTTCTTCTTCAGCCCGATTCACAAAAAAGTTTAAGCTAATCCTCATTTTTGGATTAGTGAATTCTATTCTATTCCGGTTTTTAAAATTTAATTTTCATGATATTATCAATAAAGGTAGATACTAAGAATAGATTAGACTATATTTTAAGACATAAAATGTCAAAATTAGAGTAGAATTCGCTAATCCCAAAATAAGGATTAGTTTAAACTTTTTTGTGAATCGAGCTGCTTAAATTTAAAATGTAGCTGAATAGTCGGTTTTAAAATTTTCTGGTAAATGTCAAATCACTTCACAACTTTGTTTGAACAAAAGGTTGCTGCACCAACGATAACTAGATTTTTTCTTTGTCTACTTATTTGCCAATACAAATATGTCACTAATATGATATTTTTTGACAGTTGAGGATAAAGTATAGTATCCTATTCGCATGTAATAGCTATTACTCATTCGAATGATTTACTTCACTCGCCTTTCGGTTCGTGATGCAAACTTCATTATCATGAGTAATAGCATATATATATATTCTAATTCATTGATAATGATAATAAGCACCTACATCTTCAAATAAGAAGTCTATTTGGTAATCCTGATAAAGAAATCCACTTAAATATATACTCATCTTATTATTAGATTTTGTTTAAGTGTTGATCATTATCATTTTGATTGATAGCTTTCAATATTTGTAGATAAAATGACATATTTTTTAAATGAATTTTCTGGAAAATTTTATGGACTTAAGTGTCTTTACTTAGGAGGTGGACCACAGGTTCATAGCTCGCCATGGAATACCGCCTGCCAGGACTCCAAATTCTAAAGCAGTAATGCCTACTTGGGGTACGATTACTCAACGACAAGATAACTTTGATCCTTCAAATCAGAGAACATGGACAATGGTAGGAACATATTTCTATCTATTTTATCTTGCTTCTTAGTTTCAGTGGCTGGTAGAATAAATAACTCATGAAGGGTGGTTAGTAAGCTGTTGACTAGCATTGTTTTTTTCTCTGCCAATTGCTAATGGATTATTTTAGAGAATAATGCTTCACATAATATAAATATTTATAAAAAAAATAGTTGTACGCATATTTTATTTGAAGTATTTCTCTCTAAAGTTTAGACTCTACAGTTTAATTAGTTGTTCATATTAATGGTAGATGTTTTTTAAAGCGCAAGTGCCTAATTGGTAAAATGATTCTTTTTTTCTAAATTAACAGAAATATTTTGTTTGATTATTGTAGTAATTTGCAAATAATCATTTCAAAAGTGCCTTTTCATGTTTTAAAATTATTCAACAATACTTATGTGTTCTTCCTGAAACTACTTCTTTCATTAATAATCGTATAAAAGAGTTAGAAAATACTCGCCATGTTTCACAAGATTTTAGCATCTGAATCAACCTCTCAGCAGTGTTGCCAGAAGACTTCTATCGAAATTCCCTATTTGTGGTTCAAAATTTACCTCTCTTGTTCGTAATTTCCCTCTTTTGCAATTATTGTAAGGTAACATTCACAGCCAGAAAAAAATTATTATAATAATAATAGTATTGCATTTTATTACACAAAATATACAATAAAAATATAATATTTTATTTAAATTAATTTAATATGAGTATTCTAATTGAATCGCTTTGTTCAGACAGGAAAGTACTGTCAGTTTGTTATTTTGAGTTTCATATGTGTACAGAGGTATTTAAAATGATTCAGTTTTTATCATTAATCTCAAAAATAATTTTGTAATACTTACTTTTCTAAACTTAGCGATTCAATTATAGGAACTGCTTTTAAATACTATTTTCTTTTGATATGTAAATAAAAAAATCCATTCTTCCCTCTTTTTTGTGAAAAATCCCTCTTTCTCTCTTGACTCAAAAATTTCCTCGAAAAAGGGAATTTCCCTCCCATCTGGCTACACTGCCTCTCAGATCATCAGCCGTGCCCAGCTAGTAAGCACAGACCCATTTTGCCCATATTTTATTATTAATATTAATTAAAAAGTTTAAAATGATATGTAAAAAGTTATTAGGTTGTTGGGTAAATGAATTATAAAATGCACTATTCAATGATACTATTATAATATTATAAATGCAGGTTAAATACAATTATTTTATAAGTCAAATACAATGATGTTAGCTCTTTCAAAGCTGAACCAAGAATGCCCCTATATACCCTTACCCTGAACTCTACTAGCTGACACTATAAAAACTAAGATAAACAAACAATTCAGCTTCGAGTATTGGTGAAGGCATTGGCCGACTTCTACTCATTGTTTACAGATATGTAGATAATTTGGAAAATTTTAAAGTTTGTTATGGGAAAAAAGAGATTTTTTCTGAGGAAGAGTGGGAAAATAATAGTTCACGGTCAGCATCTAATGATGACTGTGAGGTTGTTTCAGATGCTGAAATATTTTCTATTTCTTTATAACACATTGTTTCACCTAGAGTTCAATTTATACATTAAAATAGTTAGTTCCAATCTTTTAAATTTTTAATTTCGACCACGTCGTGAATTTTATGATACTTTCCGAAATGTTAAACTTGGCTCGTACGATGATTTTGGGTATAATTTTATATGTATATGTTTACGTTTATATTTCATTGAATTTATATGCTTTTCTATAGAGATATATGAGAAATGGTCAGTTTTTTAAACCTGGAGGCCCTATTTTCATAATGTTAGGAGCAGAGTGGACTATAGACGAAGGATGGCTAATGAGTGGGCACATGTTTGATATAGCATCAGTTCATGGTGCTTATATGTACTATACAGAACATAGATATTATGGCAAGAGCTATCCTACAAAGTAAGTAGCATTTTTCATTTTCTTTTAAAATGATGGATTCTGGTAATCCTTATTCTTCATTATTAAGTGAAGCCGATATTTCTTTTTATGCTAAGCCACAATTTTATATTTTGATCTTTGATCTTTGATCGATAAAAAAGTAGGCTTTTAGAACCTCATTTGGTTAATGCTCAAAGCAATATATTCTGTTTTGTGTTTTGTTAATTATGTTTTTTTCTTTTTTAGTGATTTAACAACAGAAAATTTGAGATATTTAACTGTGGATCAGGCACTGGCTGATGTTGCTAATTTTATTATACAAATGAAACAAGAAAATTCTGAATTGGCAAATAGTAAGGTATTGTCATTTAATCTATTACATATTCTTCATAAAATAATAGGGCTGTTGCAAAAAAAATATATCACTATTAAGTACTAAATTTTAGATGTTGTTCTTTAAAGAGCCTCAAATTTGAAAATATCACAAAATATCCATTAGTTATTTTACAATTAAATATTGAAATTTGTGTAATATTTTGAAAAAGTCATGTGATCAGAATCAGAATATGACGTCAGAGTATATACAGTTTAACATGTGACAAACTATCGCCTACTTTTATTTATATAAATAACGGAAACTACTTTCCTATTGTCTATGAATAACATGCTGTATGTACTTCGAAGTCACTGCATGTATTTCTGGAACCATTTCTTTTTATTTCATTATTGCATAAAATAGCAATAAAGTATTATTATTTTTTTTATTTAAAATACTTTTTAAGAAATATGAAACCGGCTCATTACAGTAGAGACTCTTTACTCCGAATTGTTAAATGTAAGAGGGTATTCGGATTAACAATTTATACGAATTACTGATTTTGTATGGATTACTAAATACGGATTAAAGTAATAAATTAACACAAAACACAAAAAGGAACGTGTTTCAGTTCTAATTGGCACGCATTTGTTTATTTTTTGTCATAAATCCATGGCTGCCTAGACTAGTTCATAAAAATTGTAACTTTAAAATTAATTTTTACGTTTATATGCAGAGCTAAAATATTTTTTTTTTTTACATGATTTAGATGCAGAATTTATATCTCTATATCATGTATTTGGAGTATTTTGCATAAAATAATTAGGTAACGTTTGCACAAAGATACAGTTGAAATCTCGGACTGAAATGGTTATCGGTATCAGACCCCGCCATGTCAGGGGTGGAAACTAACCTAAAATGTTTTTCTAAGAATCACTCGTGCTTGTTGATTCGTTCGGAGAAATTTTATCATTCAGTTCGGATTAAAGAATCTTTGTTCGGATTACCTATTTTTACCAGTGTTCGGATTAAAGGGTCTCAACTGTATTACGCATATTATTTGCTTTTATATAATAACTTTTTCCATCGTAGGTCGTAGTATTTGGTGGTTCTTACGGCGGAACTATGGCAATCTGGATGAGACAGCAGTATGCAAATTTGGTCCATGCTGCAGTTTCTTCAAGTGCACCTCTTTTAGCTAAAGTTGACTACCATGGTAAGATCCACAATAATGTCCTCAATTATTTTTTTTACCACTAGCTTAGGAACGCACTATTATTTACCTTTATTTGACATGAGAAATTGTTTTTCACTACCGCTTGCTTGTAACCATGGTAACCTAGGTCAATAATAATTTATTATTAACCTTGGTCTATAATGCAAACTGTCACTCAAGCCTCCAAATCCAAATATTATTTAATTCATTAAACTCAAGAAAGGTGTTAAGTATATAATTTAAATTTGCCCCTATAATTTTAAATTGACCTACGCTGCCGCCTCGCCTGGCCAATGTGCTGTTTTGGTGAAATTGTGAAATATTTGTAGATGTAGGATTGAACAAATCACTATTTTTTTGTATTTGTAGGTAAATACATTTCAATAGATTCATTTAAAAATAATAATAAACTAATAAGGCTGCTGACTGTAACAGCACAAAGTGTTTTTATTAAATAATTAAATAAAAAATAAAAATAAGTGAGGTTATCAAACCAGCGAAATGAGCAAAACGTCAGATAAAAACAAAAGCAGCCTACTTTGTTTTTGTGAATATTAACAAATAAGTAACGTTATTATTCATGTCAAAATTATTGTTATTATCAATAAAAAAAATTCAAAGAGAATTTATGTGCTAGTAGTGAAAAAAATAGTATATAAACCACGGTTGAGAAGATCATTATTGACCAGGCGCCTTATATCCCTCGGTCTTCGCCCTCGGGTTACAATAGGCGCTGAGTCAATAATGATTATCTTCTCAGCCTTGGCGTATAATATACTATGAAATACCTTTTTGGTAAAACTAAATTGAAAGAGATTTGTAGTTCTAGAAAACCTTAGTTGTTATTCGTTAAGAGTTAGTCGGTGTCCACTTGTATAAGTTCAACACTATCAAAAATTGATATGCGCTCATGATACTTATTATTACTATATATTTTTTCTTGCCTACCCGGCTTAGAATCTACATATTATATATATTTTACAATAAATTGTGGCACTACATCATAAATTAACCCAACGTTTCTCGATGACTTCCTTCATCCAATCTTGCCTCGACCCCATATCGTCTAATAGAACCGTTTCTTTTCTTCTTTCTCTCGTAACTTCCCTGCATTCATGATACTTTCGTTGTTCCATTATATTTTGTAATAATTTACTTATAAACAGATTTCGGATTTAAAAAAAATTACAGCAGAGGAATTGAAAGTATGTTGTAAGAATTTGGAACATAGATAAGAGACGTATATATGGTAATGCGAGGTTAAGGGCATTAAAATAAAAATATTTTAAAAACTAATAACATTTTTAAACTTTGATCGTCCTCAACATCCAGTTTTAAGGCCTAGTTTTAATAAAAATTACCCATATGCTAATTTATAAATAGGTGTAGTACCCATTATAAATTTAAAATCAAATTTAAATGTTTTTACTTTATTGTAGAATACCACGAAGTTGTGAAGGACGATTTATGGAGTTCCTGTTCTTCCATTTTTATGAATGGATGCAAAGAAATTCGAAGGTTGATAAATAATGGACAATCGAGCCGAGTAGATAGAGATTTTAGGTAATATGATTTTATTGTAAAAGGTGAGAAATTTTTGCATGGGTTTTGTTCTTTCAGCTTATGTTGGCCAATGCAAAACGAAATGGACTATGAAGTCCTCTTCATGTACATCGCCAATAACATCGCTGGCGAAATCCAATACGCTAGTAGTGACACTGTTGAAAGAATCTGCACTAAGTTAAATAACCCAGCTTATTCTACGGATTATGATAAACTTGCTGCTTTTAACAAGAATGACTATTGTTTGGCAAATTACGCTTATACTCTTAGTTGGTATAATGGTACAAACTTGAATAATGGAAACAGTAAGACATTTTAATGATGTGTTGCCGAATAGATAATTCATTTTTGATTTTCTTAGCTCGACAATGGTTTTATCAAACCTGTACGAATTTCGGTTTCTTCCAAACAGCATGGGGTGAAGATTCTTTGTATAATTATGGAATGTCTGTTGACTTGTCACATAGGCAATGTAGAGACGTTTTTGGAGTCAAGTAAGTATAAATATATAATAGCCAATTATGAATCAAACATTTTTCTAACTTTATCGTACAATATACTTTCTATTAAAATGTGCCACATAAGTTTTCGAGAAAAAATTGAATAGACGATACTGTGGTTTAAGGACAGTATATTGAATCTGCTTATTACTACAACAGTTAATATAGCTTAAGCATTAATACTTATGAGGGTTCCCAAAGGAAAAATAATCGGACAAGCAGTCTGTAGTGAAATTATTTATATCAAGCCGACGTTTCAACTAAAACGTTAGTCTTCTTCAGGGCAAGAAATTGTCTAAAAACATAAGTTTTTAGTCGCAACCATCCATGGGGAACAATTAAAATAATCTCAGAGTTGATCGTCGTATTTTATAAAAACATAAATAAATAACATTTAAAAAGATGAAAAGTCATATTGTTAAAAAATAAATAAATATGATATAAAATTTGTGGTCAAGGAATATAAAATAAAAATGTTTAACAAAATTTTTAACACGTGTTCGGGAACCCTTATCCATTCCTCGTTCGATTATCGCTCAAGTCATTTAATACTTATATTTAATACAGAGCTGGTGACCCGTTTTCATATATACGACGAAGATAAGTTCTAATTAACCCCTCGAGTCATTGGCTAGTTTTAAACAAAATATTTTGAGTCCATTTTGGAAAATCTTGCCCCTTATTTGATTTCAGTTTGGGGCTTCTACACGTTGTTGTACTCCTTTCATATAAGTAACGCTTAAAAAGTTTAGTCTCGCCTGAGTACGTTAGGACGATTGTTTTCGCTGGCTAAAAATGATATGTTGTTGCCTACAAGCACTGTATCGTTGTTCGGACTGATTTATTTGAATCTGGACCAGACCAAAGCTTAATATCTTCGTTTATATAAATAAACTAATTTCGGCAGGTAATTTTGTGTATAAACTGCTAACGCCTCTAACGTACTATCTGGAGACGCCTGCTTCCTAAATTTCACCACACACAAAACTTTGCTTTCACTTTAAATTATATATTGAAACTTTTTGGGCGTAATAAAAAAGATATACAACAATCGGTAGCAGCCCCAAAATTGGTACTCAAAATAAATTTTAAAACTCGCCAAAGACTCATGGGGCCAGTCAACATTAATCTTCGTCGTGTAGAAGAAAATGGGCCAATATATCTTAAAGCTTGAGCTATGTTAATTATTTTAGTAAATAACAGAGTCAATATTTTTCCCTTAAAACACGGTACGTTATCATCCATTCAAATTTTTTTTCCTATAATTTATGTGACACATATTACTGCAAAAGTGGCTCTATTGTCTTCTTTGATTATTTTATTAACGTACTAAAAGGGCGGATCTAGTATAAGAGTTTGGTGGAGGGGGATTGGAGGGAAAGATGTAATTTGCACATTTTTTGGACAAAGGAACATAAAGATTGTGCTCCGGGAGTAAAAATCGGACTGTCTTTTTTGGGTGAGAAGAGACTAGATGAAAAATCTATCTTATCAAATGTATATTTCTTGTCATGCCCAGTTGGTGAATTGTCTCTGCAAAGAAATGGCAGTTACACCTCACTGATGAGCTGCAATAACAGCGAAACGCGTCTGTGGTTACTAGCTGGGCACGGCCGGCATCTGATGATGACTGAGAGGTTGATTCAGATACTGCAATCTTGTGAAATATGGCAAATGTTTTCTAATTCTTTATTAGACATTGTTTCACCTAGAGTTTGCTATTGTACTTTTGTTTATGTATATATTAAAAATATTTATGGTAATTTAATTTTTCACTTTAGTTCCGAGTTGACTCATTCCAAAGTAGCAGACACCAATCGAGTACACGGAGCTTTAAACCCGAAGGTCACTCGAGTGATTTCAGTTCATGGTACTGTCGATCCCTGGCACGCTATAGGTCTTCCAGCGAGTAATAGCTTAGATGCACCTGTGTATATAGTACCAGGTACTTCACATTGTGCTGATATGTACTCCATTAACTATTTTGACACTGAAGAAATGAAACTGGCCAAAAGAGCTGTGGCTAGCTCCATAGACCGGTGGTTGAAAGAAAATTGAATATGTAGAAGATGTTGATGATATTATGTATTTGAGTTTTTTATGTAAAAAAAAAATACATTTATGTTAAACGTTTGTTAGTTGTTATTATTTCAACTCGTATTTTATAACTTTTTAAAAACAATTCTTCCTTGAAATATGTTCAATCCAGGTAGCCTTCTTCTTTCTTATTTTTCTCTAAATTCTTCTCCAAACTTTCTCAACGTCTCCTCATTCATATCTATCTGCCCTCATCCAATCTTCTCCAATCGTCGTAACAACTGCATCTCAAAACTTATCAAGATCTTTTCCTCCTTATTTCTCAAAGGCTATTTTCCCATTCATAAAACACAATATTCCACTGAAAACATTTTGCAAACCTTTTTCGGAATTCTATATTAATGCGACTTACTTTTAATAATTATTGCATTTTACCGTATGTTGCCTTTCCCTGAGCAATTTTGTTTCTAATTTCTTCATTTCAGTTTCCATTCCAAATTAATATGCTTGATCTACTTGTATACTTATCGAATCAAAATAAAACGTCAGAAGAATAGGGTCTGGTACTAAAAAAAGTTGTCATATTATGAAAATATGACTAATTTTCAAAGACGCCAATTTTAATGGCACCAATATAAGTTTCCAAAAGTTCAACTGGCACCAGATTAAAAATGGCATCAACTGAGTTATTTCAAGCAAGCATTAATATAATAGTGCAAATTTTGTCTATTGAGCTTAAAAAAAATACTTAATATTTTAGCTTTTACATAGTTTACATCAAAATCTTTTAATGAGTCAGAGATAACCTCAACAATTTTTCTCAATGCATCATTTTTTTTTTCGATCGAAACTAAATTATTAGTTCTAATGACCATTCTTTTTGTAGCTTTTGCCATTGAACTGGCGTGTTGTGTCTTTAAATAGCATCAAAAAGTATAACTGCTTCATACTTCTGGCGTGTTGATTAGTGGTGCCAGTTGAATTAGTATGTTTCTTCACCTACGGGGGCGGGAGGTTATATTTTTAAGTAATTATCTATAAGTACTTGCATTCTTGGCTTTATATGTGCTAATGACTAATGATGATTAATAGTTATTCAGAATTCAAAAAGTGCAGAACTGCTGTGTTAGATTCATTTATGGTTTGCAAAGACGTGAACACGTTTCGCCTTATTTAAAAGAGCTCAGTTGGTTAGATATGAAACAGACTAGATTTTTGCATATAGCTTCTTTGGCACATCGCGTAATTCAAAACAAATCTCCCTCTTATCTTTATAATAAATTAACTATGCGTACATATCATCATAACCGTAACTTAAGGAATAATTTGCAATATCACATCCAAAAGTTTAATTCTGCATTGTACAAACGCTCATTTGCTTACACTATCCCAACGACTCTTAATAAAATTTCATCCACACTCATTTCTCTGAAACCTGTTACATTCGCTAAAAATGTAAAAAAATTATTACTACAAAATGACATATCACTCCTTTGAAATCCTTATGTTCATTTCCACTGTATTATTTTATTCTGTATTGATTGCTTATTTTAGTATTCGCTATGTATATATTTTTTTATATTTCTTTTCATGTATTAACATTTTTGATGTAAGGTTAATATGGAAGAACAGCTATTGCTGAATATTCGCCAATAAAGGTATTTATTATTATTATTATTATTATTATTATTATTATTATTATTATTATTATTATTATTAAGAGCGTAAGGAGGCTTTTATGGCCTGCGGCGGGATTTTGAGCCCGAGGCGTAAGCCGAGGGATAAAAATACGTTAAAGGCCATAAAAGCAAGTTACGCTCGTGGTATATACAAAATTTTATGCAAGGACGAAAATTTTCAAATTATGAGTGTTAGAAAAATTGTATCGAAAAGAATTTATCCTCGTACATCCAGTATCTAGTGTTGCTAAGAAAGCGGAGAACAACAGTTTATTGTTTGTTTATTAGTTATGTCATTTGAGTTTTATTTTGTGCATCTCCGTGCTTTCCATATAAATATCACAAAATTAATTTTCATTTTCCATTAAAGATATAAAAAATTTCGATTTGTACTAAAAACTGTTCATGTTGCCTGTTTAAATTGTTTATATTGTAGGTTATAATTTGGTTTGACGTTACATTATAGCCCGCGGGCCTCATTATAGCCAAAGAAATTCGTGTGTAATTGTCAAATTATGATACGTCCGTGCATAAACAATTTTATGATGCACTGCGTCAAATCAAATTTTCCATTTTTTTTATCTTTTAAAGGATTTTTTAATACCTTCAGATATATATAACTTCAAATTTAATTTTGTAATCACTGCATAATAACTGTATTTCTCTAATCAGTGAATTGTATACAAACTTGAGCGGATATGCCAATTTCTAATTGAAATTCTAATCTAATATGATAGATAAGTTACCTGGTGTGTTAGAGAGATATGAAAACACTATATAAACCCAGGTTGCTAAAATTTAAACTGTAGAAGTAAAATGAAGTTTCTGTTATTATTTTTATTTGTTGTAACAGCTGCAGCTGTTCAGGTGAATTTATTTCAACATTTTGCAATTATCTTTTCTGATAGAATTAAAAACTGTCAAGCTGCCATAGACTATTTTGCAAAATTAACACATTTAATTGAATTTTAAATGCACTTTTTGTATTGTGAAATAATTAGGATTTTAAAATATTATTTCGAGATTGATTGAACTTTCGAACAATAAATTAGTAGCATATGGATAAAAATGTTTTGAATATCAGAAAGAAAAATAATGTTGGATTGGCGCCTTCTACTATTTTAATTTTTTTAACTTCATCTAAATTGAAAGACAAATTGTAATTTGTTTAGTTGTAATATTTATTTTTAATATCTATGACGTAGATGGTATGCTCATAATTTTTTCTCAAACAATTGAGTTCGTTAATAATTTGAATCCCATTAATTGATCAATGTCAACACTTCTAAAAATATATAAATAAGACAACTATTTAGTTTCAGTTCTGTTTATATTAATCCAAATCACTGTTTCAGCATCATGTATTGCTACCTTTTTCAGGGTACATACTTAAATAAATAATAACAAAACAAAAGCAAAGAAGAAACCAAAATAAGAATTAAAAACAGAACTTAAACTAAAAGTTTGTTTTATGTCAATGTTATGAAAGATTTTTACTAATTTAATTATATAATGGAAGAATTGAAAATAATAGGACATGCAGTCAAGCAAAATGTATTTATTTCCTGGAATACGTTTCGACTGTACTACAGTCTACTTTTTAGGGCTGTAGTACAGTCGAAAAGTAGACCAGGAAATAAATAAACTTTGCTCGTCTGCGTGTTTGAATATTTTCTCTTCCATTCTGTAACCAGTCGATCATCGTATTCAACCATTATATAAATTTGTTTAAAATAATTTCCGTGGTTAATGATTGGAAACATGTGTGTATAATAAGTAGTTTAATAAAATAATAAAGAACTACATAACTATATTATAGTCCAATTTTTGATGGCCACTGGCAGCCTATGTCATAGAACATTATTTGGTTTACTTCCGTTGTTTCTTTATTTTCTGCAGTCATTTATTTGAAAATGAATTCTATATTTCAAAAAGGCGATAGCAGAATGCTTGAAATTATTAAAAATTTTGAATAGACTAGATTTGTGAATCGGGCTGCTTAAATTTAAAATGTAGCTGAATAGTCGGTTTTAAAATTTTCTGGTAAATGTCAAATCACTTCATAACTTTGTTTCAACAAAAGGTTGCTGCAACAACGATAACTAGATTTTTTCTATTAGGAATGACGAATTCCGATAATTTTGGTACCCGAGTACCGGAAACAACTACCCGGATAGTACCCTTTACCCGTTAATTACCCTATGCCCTTTAATTACCCGTTATCCTTTAAGTACATATACATAATTCGATAATTTGTTAATTACCAGTTACCCTTATGTTAGAAGTTTACTTTTTAATAAAATTCATAATTACTGTTTACATATATTTATTAAATAAAAAATAACACAAATAAATAATATTTTGTATCTCTATAAAAAACTTAACATTAATTATATTAATTACCTATGGTATCGTAATAAAAAGCTCTTCTTTTAGATATAATTTTTCCGGCAGCTGAAAAAATTTCGGGTAATTAAAGGATATCGGGTAATTTACGGGCAGCGGGTATATTTCGGGTAATTGGGTAAGAAATTTATTACCCGGGTACATTATTATCGGGTAGGTTCCGAGTACCCGGGTACCCATCGTCATTCCTATTTTCTATGTCTACTTATTTGTCAATGCAAATATGTCACTAATATGTAATTTTTTGACAGTTGTGGATAAAGTATAGTATCCTAGTCGCATGTAATAGCAAACTTCATTCTCATGAGTAATAGCATATATTTTTTAATTCATTTATAGTGATAATGATAATAAGCACCTACATCTTCAAAAAAGTAGTCTATTTGGTAATTCTGATAAAGAAATCCACTTAAATATATACTCATCTTATTATTAGATTTTGTTTAAGTGTTGATCATTATCATTTTGATTGATAGCTTTCAATATTTGTAGATAAAATGACATATTTTTTTAATTAATTTTCTGGAAAATTTTATGGACTTAAGTGTCTTTACTTAGGAGGTGGACCACAGGTTCATAGCTCGCCATGGAATACCGCCTGCCAGGACTCCAAATTCTAGAGCAGTAAAGCCTACTTGGGGTACGATTACTCAACGACAAGACAACTTTGATCCTTCAAATCAGAGAACATGGACAATGGTAGGAACATATTTCTATCTATTTTATCTTGCTTCTTAGTTTCAGTGGCTGGTAGAATAAATAACTCATGAAGGGTGATTAGTAAGCTGTTGACTAGCATTGTTTTTTTCTCTGCCAATTGCTAATGGATTATTTTAGAGAATAATGCTTCACATAATATAAATATTTATAAAAAAAATAGTTGTACGCATATTTTATTTGAAGTATTTCTCTCTAAAGTTTAGACTCTACAGTTTAATTAGTTGTTCATATTAATGGTAGATGTTTTTTAAAGCGCAAGTGCCTAATTGGTAAAATGATTCTTTTTTTCTAAATTAACAGAAATATTTTGTTTGATTATTGTAGTAATTTGCAAATAATCATTTCAAAAGGCTCTAAGTGCCTTTTCATGTTTTAAAATTATTCAACAATACTTATGTGTTCTTCCTGAAACTACTTCTTTCATTAATAATCTTATAAAAGAATTAGAAAATACTCGCCATGTTTTACAAGATTTCAGCATCTGAATCAACCTCTCAGCAGTGTTGCCAGAAGACTTCTATCGAAATTCCCTACTTGTGGTTCAAAATTTACCTCTCTTGTTCGTAATTTCCCTCTTTTACAATTATTGTAAGGTAACATTCACAGCCAGAAAAAAATTATTATAATAATAATAGTATTGCATTTTATTACACAAAATATACAATAAAAATATAATATTTTATTTAAATTAATTTAATATGAGTATTCTAATTGAATCGCTTTGTTCAGACAGGAAAGTACTGTCAGTTTGTTATTTTGAGTTTCATATGTGTACAGAGGTATTTAAAATGATTCAGTTTTTATCATTAATCTCAAAAATAATTTTGTAATACTTACTTTTCTAAACTTAGCGATTCAATTATAGGAACTGCTTTTAAATACTATTTTCTTTTGATATGTAAATAAAAAAATCCATTCTTCCCTCTTTTTTGTGAAAAATCCCTCTTTCTTTCTTGACTCAAAAATTTCCTCGAAAAAGGGAATTTCCCTCCCATCTGGCAATACTGCCTCTCAGATCATCAGCCGTGCCCAGCTAGTAAGCACAGACCCATTTTGCCCATATTGGGGCTCATCATGCGCACGCTGTTTTAGGGCATAAGAAATTTATTCGTTTTGTTAAACAAATGAATATTATAATGTATTTTATTATTAATATTAATTAAAAAGTTTAAAATGATATGTAAAAAGTTATTAGGTTGTTGGGTAAATGAATTATAAAATGCACTATTCAATGATACTATTATAATATTATAAATGCAGGTTAAATACAATTATTTTATAAGTCAAATACAATGATGTTAACTCTTTCAAAGCTGAACCAAGAATGCCCCCATATACCCTTACCCTGAACTCTACTAGCTGACACTATAAAAACTAAGATAAACAAACAATTCAGCTTCGAGTATTGGTGAAGGCATTGGCCGACTTCTACTCATTGTTTACAGATATGTAGATAATTTGGAAAATTTTAAAGTTTGTTATGGGAAAAAAGAGATTTTTTCTGAGGAAGAGTGGGAAAATAATAGTTCACGGTCAGCATCTAATGATGACTGTGACCTGTGAGTGACTGTGAGGTTGATTCAGATGCTGAAATATTTTCTATTTCTTTATAACACATTGTTTCACCTAGAGTTCACTATTGTACTTCGTTTTTCAATATTCTTATTATTATGACCCTTCAATTTATACATTAAAATAGTTAGTTCCAATCTTTTAAATTTTTAATTTCGACCATGTCGTGAATTTTATGACACTTTCCGAAATGTTAAACTTGGCTCGTACAATGATTTTGGGTATAATTTTATATGTATATGTTTACGTTTATATTTCATTGAATTTATATGCTTTCTATAGAGATATATGAGAAATGGTCAGTTTTTTAAACCTGGAGGCCCTATTTTCATAATGTTAGGAGCAGAGTGGACTATAGACGAAGGATGGCTAATGAGTGGGCACATGTTTGATATAGCATCAGTTCATGGTGCTTATATGTACTATACAGAACATAGATATTATGGCAAGAGCTATCCTACAAAGTAAGTAGCATTTTTCATTTTCTTTTAAAATGATGGATTCTGGTAATCCTGATTGTTCATTATTAAGTGAAGCGGATCTTTCTTTTTATGCTAAGCCACAATTTTATATTTTTCTATGATCGATAAAAAAGTAGGCTTTTAGAACCTCATTTGTTTATTGTTCAAAGCAGTATGTTCTGTTTTGTGTTTTGTTAATTATGTTTTTTCTTTTTTAGTGATTTAACAACAGAAAATTTGAGATATTTAACTGTGGATCAGGCATTGGCTGATGTTGCTAATTTTATTATACAAATGAAACAAGAAAATTTTGAATTGGCAAATAGTAAGGTATTGTCATTTAATCTATTACATATTCTTCATAAAATAATAGGGCTGTTGCAAAAAAAATATCACTACTAAGTACTAAATTTTAGAAGATGTTGTTCTTTAAAGAGCCTGAAATTTGAAAATATCTCGAAATATCCATTAGTTATTTTACAATTAAATATTGAAATTTGTGTAATATTTTGAAAAAGTCACGTGATTAGAACCAGAATATGTGACAAACTATCGCCTACTTTTATTTATATAAATAACGTAAACTTCTTTCCTATTATCTATGAATGACGTGCTGTATGTACTTCATTGGAGTTGTTTTTCATGACTATTTCTGACACCATTTCTTTTTATTTCATCATTGCATAAAATAACAATAATTTTTTTTTTTTTTTATTTAAAATACTTTTTAAAAAATGTGGAACCGGCTCATTACAGTAGAGACTCTTTACTCCGAATTGGTAAATGTAAGGGGGTATTCGGATTAACAATTTGTACGAATTACTGATTTTGTATGGATAACTAAATACGGATTAGAGTAGTCAATTAACACAAAAAGGAACGTGTTTTAGTTCTAATTGGCACGCATTTGTTTATTTTTTGTCATAAATCCATGGCTGCCTAGACTAAAAGTTCATAAAAATTGTAACTTTAAATTTAATTTTTACGTTTATATGCAGAGCTAAAATATTTTTTTTACATGATTTAGATGCAAAATTTAAATCTCTATAACATGTATTTGGAGTATTTTTGCAAAAAATAATTAGGTAACGTTTGCACAAAGAAAGACCTATGTCCCACTTTTTGATTTACAGCCTGTACAGTTTAAATCTCGGACTGAAATTATTATCAGTATCAGACCCCGCCATGTCAGGGGTGGAAACTAATCTAAAATGTTTTTCCAAGAATTACCTATTTTTACCAGTGTTCGGATTAAGGGGTCTCAACAGTATTACGCATATTATTTACTTTTACATAATAACTTTTTCCATCGTAGGTCGTAGTATTTGGTGGATCTTACGGCGGAACTATGGCAATCTGGATGAGACAGAAGTATGCAAATTTGGTCCATGCTGCGGTTTCTTCAAGTGCACCACTTTTAGCTAAAGTTGACTACCATGGTAAGATCCACAATAAGGTCCTCAATTATTTTTAAATACCTTTTTGGTAAAACTAAATTGAAAGAGATTTGTATTTCTAGAAAACCTTAGCTGTTATTCGTTAAGAGTTAGTCGGTGCCCACTTGTATAAGTTCAACACTATCAAGAATTGATATGCGCTCATGATACTTATTATTATTATTATTATTATATTTATTCTTGCCTAACCGGCTTAGAATCTACATATTATACATATTTTACAATAAATTGTGGTACTACATCATAAATTAATCCCCCGTTTCTCGATGACTTCCTTCATCCAAGCCTCAACTCCATATCGTCTAACAGAACCGTTTCTTTTCTTCTTTCTCTCGTAACTTCCCTGCATTCATGATACTTTCGTTGTTCCATTATATTTTGCAATAATTTACTTATAAACAAATATAAATATTTTAAAAACTAATAATATATTTAAACTTTGATAGTCCTCAACATACAGTTTTAAGGCCTAGTTTTAATAAAAAATAACCCATGTGCTAATTTATAAATACGATGTAGTATCCATTATAAATTTAAAACCAAATTTAAATGTTTTTACTTTATTGTAGAATACCACGAAGTTGTGAAGGACGATTTATGGAGTTCCTGTTCTTCCATTATTATGAATGGATGCAAAGAAATTCGAAGGTTAATAAATAATGGACAATCGAGCCAAGTAGATAGAGATTTTCGGTAATATGATTTTATTGTAAAAGGTGAGAATTTTTTGCATGGGTTTTGTTCTTTCAGCTTATGTTGGCCAATGCAAAACGAAATGGACTACGAAGTCCTCTTCATGCACATCGCCAATAACATCGCTGGCGACATCCAATACGCTAGTAGTGACACTGTTGAAAGAATCTGCACTAAGTTAAATAACCCAGCTTATTCTACGGATTATGATAAACTTGCTGCTTTTAACAAGAATAACTATTGTTTGGCAAATTACGATCAAACTCTTATTTGGTATAATGGTACAAACTTGAATAGTGGAGACAGTAAGGCATTTTAATGATGTGTTGCCGAATAGATAATTCATTTTTGATTTTCTTAGTTCGACAATGGTTCTATCAAACCTGTACGAATTTCGGTTTCTTCCTAACAGCATGGGGTGAAGATTCTTTGTATAATTTTGGAATGTCTGTTGACTTGTCACATAGGCAGTGTAGAGACGTTTTTGGAGTCAAGTAAGTATAAATATATAATAGCCAATTATGAATCAAACATTTTTCTAACTTTATCGTACAAGATACTTTCTATTAAAATGTGTCACATAAGTTTTCGAGAAAAAATTGAATAGACGATACTGTGGTTTAAGGACAGTATATTGAATCTGCTTATTACTACAACAGTTAATATAGCTTAAGCTTTAATACTTATGAGGGTTCCCAAAGAAAGAAATTGTCTAATAACATAAGTTTTTAGTCGCAACCATCCATGAGGAACAATTAAAATAATTATTGAATCTGCTTATTACTACAACAGTTAATATAGCTTAAGCTTTAATACTTATGAGGGTTCCCAAAGAAAGAAATTGTCTAATAACATAAGTTTTTAGTCGCAACCATCCATGAGGAACAATTAAAATAATCACAGAGTTGATCGTCATATTTTATAAAAACATAAATAAATAACATTAAAAAAGATGAAAAGTCAAATTGTTAAAAAATAAATAAGTAAATAAGATATAAAATTTGTAGTCAAGGAATATAAAATAAAAATGTTTAACAAAATTTTTAACACGTGTTCGGGAACCCTCATCCATTCCTCAGTCGATTATCGCTCAAGTCATTTAATACTTATATTTAATACAGAGCTGGTGACCCGTTTTCATCTATACGACGAAGATAAGTTCTAACTTACCCCTTGAGTCATTGGCTAGTTTTTTTAAAAATATTTTGAGTCCTTTTTGGAAAATCCTGCCCCTTAATTGGTTTTAGTTTGGGGATTCTACATGTTGTCGTACTCCTTTCATATAATTAACGCTTAAAAAGTTTCAATTAGTCTCGCCTGAGTACGTTAGGACGATTGTTTTCGCTGGCTAAAAATGATATGTTTTTGCCTATATATTAATTTCGGCAGGTAATTTTGTGTATAAACTGCTAACGCCTCCAACGTACTATCTGGAGACGCCTGCTTCCTAAATTTCACCACACACCATTATTTTATCACAAAACTTTGCTTTCACTTTAAATTATATATTGAAACTTTTTGGGCGTAACAAAAAAGATATACAACAATCGGTAGCAGCCCCAAAATTGGTACTCAAAATAAATTTTAAAACTCGCCAAAGACTCATGGGGCGAGTCAACATTAATCTTCGTCGTGTAGAAGAAAATGGGCCAATATATCTTAAAGCTTGAACTATGTTAATTGTTTTAGTAAATAACAGAGTCAATATATTTCCCTTAAACCACGGTACGGTATCATCCATTCAATTTTTTTTCCGACAATTTATGTGACACATATTACTGCAAAACTGGTTCTATTGTCTTCTTTGATTATTTTATTAACGTACTAAAAGGGCGGATCTAGTATAAGAGTTTGGTGGAGGGGGATTGGAGGGAAAGATGTAATTTGCACATTTTTTTGGACAAAGGAACATAAAGATTGTGCTCCGGGAGTAAAAATCGGACTGTCTTTTTTGGGTGAGAAGAGACTAGATGAAAAATCTATCTTATCAAATGTATATTTCTTGTCATGCCCAGTTGGTGAATTGTCTCTGCAAAGAAATGGCAGTTACACCTCACTGATGAGCTGCAATAACAGCGAAACGCGTCTGTGGTTACTAGCTGGGCACGGCCGGCATCTGATGATGACCGAGAGGTTGATTGAGATACTGCAATCTTGTGAAATATGGCAAATGTTTTCTAATTCTTTATTAGACATTGTTTCACCAAGATTTTACTATTGTAATTTTGTTTATTCTGTAAATATTAAAAATATTTATAGTAATTTAATTTTTCACTTTAGTCCCGAGTTGACTCATTCCAAAGTAGCAGACACCAATCGAGTACACGGAGCTTTAAACCCGAAGGTCACTCGTGTGATTTCAGTTCATGGTACTGTCGATCCTTGGCACGCTTTAGGTCTTCCAGCGAGTAATAGCTTAGATGCACCTGTGTATATAGTACCAGGTACTTCACATTGTGCTGATATGTACTCCATTAACTATTTTGACACTGAAGAAATGAAACTGGCCAAAAGAGCTGTGGCTAGCTCCATAGACCGGTGGTTGAAAGAAAATTGAATATAGAGAAGATGTTGATGATATTATGTATTTGAGTTTTTTATGTAAAAAAAAATACATTTATGTTAAACGTTTGTTAGTTGTTATTATTTCAACTCGTATTTTATAACTTTTTGAAAACAATTCTTCCTTGAAATATGTTCAATCCAGGTAGCCTTCTTCTTTCTTATTTTTCTCTAAATTCTTCTCCAAACTTTCTCAACGACTCCTCATTCATATCTATCTGTCCTCACCCAATCTTCTCCAATCGTCGTAACAACTGCATCTCAAAACTTATCAAGATCTTTTCCTCCTTATTTCTCAAAGGCTATTTTTCCATTCATAAAACACAATATTCCACTGAAAACATTTTGCAAACCTTTTTCGGAATTCTATATTAATGCGACTTACTTTTAATAATTATTGCATTTTACCGTATGTTGCCTTTCCCTGAGCAATTTTGTTTCTAATTTCTTCATTTCAGTTTCCATTCCAAATTAATATGCTTGATCTACTTGTATACTTATCGAATCAAAATAAAACGTCAGAAGAATAGGGTCTGGTACTAAAAAAAGTTGTCATATTATGAAAATATGACTAATTTTCAAAGACGCCAATTTTAATGGCACCAATATAAGTTTCCAAAAGTTCAACTGGCACCAGATTAAAAATGGCATCAACTGAGTTATTTCAAGCAAGCATTAATATAATAGTGCAAATTTTGTCTATTGAGCTTAAAAAAAAATACTTAATATTTTAGCTTTTACATAGTTTACATCAAAATCTTTTAATGAGTCAGAGATAACCTCAACAATTTTTCTCAATGCATCATTTTTTTTTTTCGATCGAAACTAAATTATTAGTTCTAATGACCATTCTTTTTGTAGCTTTTGCCATTGAACTGGCGTGTTGTGTCTTTAAATAGCATCAAAAAGTATAACTGCTTCATACTTCTGGCGTGTTGATTAGTGGTGCCAGTTGAATTAGTATGTTTCTTCACCTACGGTGGCGGGAGGTTATATTTTTAAATAATTATCTATAAGTACTTGCATTCTTGGCTTTATATGTGCTAATGACTAATGATGATTAATAGTTATTTATGTATTAAGAGCGTAAGGAGGCTTTTATGGCCTGCGGCGGGATTTTGAGCCCGAGGCGTAAGCCGAGGGATAAAAATACGTCAAAGGCCATAAAAGCAAGTTACGCTCGTGGTACATACAAAACTTTATGCACGGACGAAAATTTTTAAATTATGAGTGTTAGAAAAACTGTATTGAAAAGATTTTGTCCTCGTACATCCAAGTATCTAGTGTTGCTAAGAAAGCGGAGAACAACAGTTTATTGTTTGTTTATTAGTTATGTCATTTGAGTTTTATTTTGTGCATCTCCGTGCTTTCCATATAAATATCATAAAATTAATTTTCATTTTCCATTAAAGATATAAAAAATTTCGATTTGTAATAAAAACTGTTCATGTTGCCTGTTTAAATTGTTTATATTGTAGGTTTATAATTTGGTTTGACGTTACATTATAGCCCGCGGGCCTCATTATAGCCAAAGAAATTCGTGTGTAATTGTCAAATTATGATACGTCCGTGCATAAACAATTTTATGATGCACTGCGTCAAATCAAATTTTCCATTTTTTTATCTTTTAAAGGATTTTTTAATACCTTCAGATATATATATATATATATATATATATATATATATATATATATATATATATATATATATATATAACTTTAAATTTAATTTTGTAATCACTGCATAATAACTGTATTTCTCTAATCAGTGAATTGTATACAAACTTGAGCGGATATGCCAATTTCTAATTGAAATTCTAATCTAATATGATAGATAAGTTACCTGGTGTGTTAGAGAGATATGAAAACACTATATAAACACAGGTTGTTAAAATTTAAACTGTAGAAGTAAAATGAAGTTTCTGTTATTATTTTTATTTGTTGTAACAGCTGCAGCTGTTCAGGTGAATTTATTTCAACATTTTGCAATTATCTTTTCTGATAGAATTAGAAACTGTCAAGCTGCCATAGACTATTTTGCAAAATTAACACATTTAATTGAATTTTAAATGCACTTTTTGTATTGTGAAACAATTAGGTTTTTTAAAACATTATTTCGAGATTGATTAAACTTTCGAACAATAAATTAGTAGCATATGGAGAAAAATGTTTTGAATATCAGAAAGAAACATAATGTTGGTTTGGCGCCTTCTACTATTTTAATTTTTTTTAACTTCATCTAAATTTAAAGACAAATTGTAATTTGTTTAGTTGTAATATTTATTTTTAATATCTATGACGTAGATGGTATGCTCATAATTTTTTCTCAAACAATTGAGTTCGTTAATAATTTGAATCCCATTAATTGATCAATGTCAACACTTCTAAAAATATATAAATAAGACAACTATTTAGTTTCAGTTCTGTTTATATTAATCCAAATCACTGTTTCAGCATCATGTATTGCTGCCTTTTTCAGGGTATGTACTTAAATAAATAATAACAAACCTAAAGTAAAGAAGAAATCAAAATAAGAATTAAAAACAGAACTTAAACTAAAAGTTTGTTTTATGTTAATGTTATGAAAGATTTTTACTAATTTAATTCAATGGAAGAATGGAAAATAATAGGACATGCAGTCAAGCAAAATTTATTTATGTTCTGGAATACGTTTCGACTGTATTACAGTCTTCTTTTTAGGGCTGTAGTACAGTCGAAATGTAGGCCAGGAAATAAATAAATTTTGCTCGTCTGCGTGTTTGAATATTTTCTCTTCCATTCTGTAACCAGTCGATCATCGTATTCAACCATTAATTATATAAATTTGTTTAAAATAATTTCCGTTGTCAATGATTGGAAATATGTGTGTATAATAAGTAGTTTAATAAAATAATAAAGAACTACATACATACCTATATTATAGTCCAATTTGATGGCCATTGGCAGCTTATGTCATAGAACATTATTTGGTTTACATCCGTTGTTTCTTTATTTTCTGCATTCATTTATTTGAAAATGAATTCTATATTTCGAAAAGGCGATAGCAGAATGCTTGAAATTATTAAAAATTTGGAGTAGACTAGATGTGTGACGTAGATGTTAAGGTCATTAAAAACTGGAATATTTTACACACTAATAACTTTTCCTATCATACAGTTTTAAGATTTAGTTTTAATCTAAATGACTCATCATGTTCTAATTTATTTATTATAACACGTGGTAAATGTATTTTTTTTAAATTATAATTTAGTTTTCAAAGATACTTTTATATGTACTTATTCGTATAAGAATTTAATTTTATTTGTATAATTTATCATATTTGTTTGAGCTCGTTTTATTCATTGATAATGATAATAAGTACCTACATCCTACATCTTTAAAAATGGAATCAATTTGATAATTCTGATAAAGAAATCTACTTAATATATACTCATCATATTATTAGTTTTTTTTTAAGTGTTGATCATTATCAATTGATTGATGGCTTTCAATATTCGTACATAAAATACTATATCTTTTTATTGAAATTTCTGGAAAATTTTATGAATTTAAAAGTGTCTTTATTTAGAAGGTGGACCCCAGGTTCATAGCTCGCCATGGAATACCGCCTGCCAGAACTCCAAATTCTAAAGCAGTAATGCCTACTTGGGGTACAATTACTCAACGACAAGATAACTTTGATCCTTTAAATCAGAGAACATGGACAATGGTAGAAACATATTTCTTTCTATTTTATCTTGCTTCCCAGTTTCAGTGGCTGGTAGAATGAATCAAAGGTGATTAACAAGCAGTTGACTAGCACTGTTTTTTCTCTGTCAATTACTAATGGTTTATTTTACAGAAAAATATTTCAAATAATATTTACATTATAGTCAGCTCCGGTGGCTCAATGGTCTAAAGTAAATGCTAGTCAACTGTTCGATAATCATCTTTAATCATACAAATGGCAGATGATTTAAAGCGCAAGTGCCTAATTGGAAAATTATTCTTTTGTTCCAACCGAAATATTTTTTCTGATTATTGTAGTAATTTTCAAATAATAATAATAATAATAATAATAATAATAATTTTAAAAGGCCCTATGTGCCTGTTTATGTTTTAAAATTATTCAGCAATATGTGTTCTTCCTGAAACTACTTCTTTCATTAGTATTCTTATTTACAGACTTATGACCCTTGAATTGATACCTTAAAATATTTTTTGTACTCCTAAACTTCAAAATGACTTTTTCCGCATGCAACACTTGACCAGAAATAACTGCTTTCCGAATGAAAAATTTGCAAAATACATTGGCCCTTTGGGGCATTTTAAAATAAATCGGTTTTCATGTTAAAATTTAGTCTACAAAATACAACTTACATGGATTTTCCTTTTTTAAAAGTTGAATAAATAGGAGTAAATTAATATAATTTTATTCCAATAAATACAAATGTCAAATGAAACAAATATTTGTAGTAAAACAAATGTTCATTGCCTTCTTATTTTTATGTTCGCTTTAAAATAGAGATTTTAAATTAATGATGTATTTTTTTTAAAATACCAGTACTCGTATAAAAAATATTGTACAAGCCACTTTTCTAAATATTAGACTTGGCTCGTACGATGTTTTTGTATAAAATTTTATATGTATATTTTTATATTTTATTGAATTTATATGCTTTTCTATAGCGATATATCAGAAATGATCAGTTTTTTAAACCTGGGGGGCCTATTTTCATATTGTTAGGAGCAGAATGGACTATAGACGAAGGATGGTTAATGAGTGGGCATATGTTTGATATGGCATCAGTTCATGGCGCTTATATGTACTATACAGAACATAGATATTATGGCAGCAGCTATCCTACTGAGTAAGTTTTGCATTTTTCATTTTCTTTGAAAATTATGGGTTCTGATAATAGCTATGCTTCAGCATTAAATGATGCGGATATTTTTTTTATGCTAAGCCACAATTTTATATTTTTTTATGATCGATAAAAATGTAGGCTTTTCGAACCTCATTTGGTTAATGCTCAAAGCAGTATGTTCTGTTTTCAGTCTTGTTAATTATGTTTTTTTTTTCTTTTTTAGTGATTTAACAACAGAAAATTTGAGATATTTAACTGTGGATCAGGCATTGGCCGATGTTGCTCATTTTATTATACAAATGAAAGAAGAAAATTCTGAATTGGCAAATAGCAAGGTATTCATGATCTCAACAATGTCTGAATCATTAATCACCCTCATTAACACACTTGATAGATAAATAACTATTAATGCGTATTATTTGCTTTTATATAATAACTTTTTCCTTCGTAGGTCGTAGTATTTGGTGGTTCTTACGGCGGAACTATGGCAATCTGGATGAGACAGAAGTATGCACATTTGGTCCATGCTGCGGTTTCTTCAAGTGCACCTCTTTTGGCTAAAGTTGACTATCATGGTAAGATCCGCGATGAGGTCCTCAACTATTTTTAAATTCTTAAAACTTCCTCTAGATCGAAAGAGATTTGTATTTCTAGAAAGTCTCAATTGTTATTCGTTAAGAGTTAGTTAGTACACACTTGTAACAGATCAGTGTATCTGTATCAAGAATTGACACGCGCTCATACTTTCGTTGTTTTATTATATTCTACATTAATTTACTTATAAACATATTTCGGATTTTAAAAAAGCTACAGCAGAAGGCTTGAAAGTAGGTAATAAGAATTTGGAACATAGATATGTGGCGTATATGTTAATGCATGGTTAGAGCATTAAAATTCAAATATTCTAAAGTAATACCTATCTTTTTAAACTTCGTTAGTCTTAACATACAGTTTTAAGGCATATTTTTAATATAAATGACCCATGTGCTAATTTATAAATATGGTGTAGCACCCATTATAAATTTAAAACCAACTTTAATTGTTTTTATTTTATTGTAGAATACCATGAAGTTGTGAGGGACAATTTATGGAGTAACTGTTCTTCCATCTTTATGAATGGATGCAAAGAAATTCGAAGGTTGATAAATAATGGAAAATCGAGCCAAGTAGATAAAGATTTTAGGTAAGGTGATTTTATGTAAAAGGTGAGAAAATTTTTACATGGGTTTTGTTCTTTCAGCTTATGCTGGCCAATGCAAAACGAAATGGACTACGAAATGCTCTTCACGTTCATCGCCATGAACATTTCTAGTAACATTCAATACGCTAGTAGTGACACTGTCGAAAAAATTTGTACTGAGTTAAATGACCCGGTGTATTCTACGGATTATGACAAACTTGTTGCTTTTAACGAGATTACTGGATCATGTTTGGCAAATTACAACTATTCACTTAATTGGTATAATAATACAAACTTGAATAATGGAGACAGTAAGTAATCATCAAATATGATTTGTTGTTGAATAGATAACTCATTTTTGATTTCCTTAGGTCGACAATGGTTCTATCAAACCTGTACGAATTTCGGTTTCTTCCAAACAGCATGGGGTGAAGATTCTTTGTATAATTTTGGAATGTCTGTTGACATGTCACACAGATACTGTATAGACATATTTGGAATCAAGTGAGTATAAATATATAACCGGAAATTATGACTCAAACATTCTTCTATCTTTATCGTACATATTGGTGTCTGTCACTATATGTTTAATAGTGTTAAAAATACTTTCTCCAATCTTCAGAAGATGATATTTTATTAGGATTTGTAACATAAGTTTAATAATGAATTTGCACACTTTTCACTAATGTTCTTCTCGGTATGGTGTTGGTGCTACACAGACTTGCTTTTTCGATCAAATCCCTTATAGCAGCATTTAATTTTAGCCAAAGACGGCGCTTTTTCAGTAAAACTCAATCTGAACCTACTCATTTTAAGCACTTAAGCCTGTTTCGAACTCATTATAAATTTACCAAAATGCATGCTGGTTAATTCCATATTTTCACAATACTTTAAAAAATTGATTAATTGTTAATTATTGTGTTATTCTCAATAATGTTTGTGTTACCCCTCGTATCATACAAAAAGACGCAAAAAGAAAATAATGTTACAAGATATCATCATCTGTATCAAACTCTCATTGTGCTGCAACTGCAGTCTCTTTGCAGAGAAAATTTATCAACTGGGCACGGTGAGAGATATACATCTCATATAAGATTAGATGGCTTAAGAGATAGACAAATAGGCATTGTTACACCTAGATGAGTTTAGTATAGCGTCCATTAGTTAATAGAAAGAGTTGATAGTCGGAATTTGGACAAGGAATTTGAATTAAACCACAAGTTTTCAATTCCTCAACGTTTCGCTCTACTTTAGATCATTTTTAAGAGATATATATTAAAATTTTCAAAACACAATTAATATTTTAAGTTACATTAATCATTTTGTTTTTACTTACCGTTTGGTTGAAATTATGTTACACTCAAAAAATCTTGTTAAAAGTACATTGTTGCAAAAAACTTTTTCATAATGAAATAATTGTACTTTTAAAAAGGTTATGTGAATGTAACTTAATTTCAACCCAACGATATGTAAAAACAAAATGTTTAATGTAACTTAAAATATTAATTTTATTTTGAAAATTTTAATATATAGCTATTGAAAATACTCTAAATTAGAGCGAAACGTTGATGAATTGAAAACTTTGGTTTAATTCAAATTCCCTGCCCAAATTCCGACTATCAACTCATTGGCTCGTAGTATGATCACGGTTTTAACTAAAACGCTGTTCAAGAAATGTCAAATTTCATTATTTAATAACAATAATAAATAATATCAAATTTGTCAAAATATGATTTTAAAGCAGAACATAGTTTGTATTCAAACAAATATTTTTTTAAAAAATCGTACTTTAAATATACGGGTGAAATTAAATATGTAAATTTGAATTTGACATTTCGAAAAACAGTGTTTTAGTTAAAACCGTGATCATACTATGAGCCTTTATATTACACCTAGAGTTAGCTATTGTACTTTTGTTTTTCAAAACTGCCAGTACGTTACGGCGACTCTTCGATAGATGGCTTTATATGTAGTTAGTAACTGTACTTTTGTGAAGTACACACTGTTTAAAAGGGAACTTTAAATATATTTCATATCGTAATAGTTGACATGGTTACTAGGTTACTATGTCATTATTTTCTGGCTATATGTATACCCGTAGCCTATGTTATTAAATACAAGGCCGGGAAACAACTCAAATTTTGTTTATAAATCTGGCCAAAAACTCTAGTTCCAAAACCGCTGATAAGGTCGCGACTTATTCCCGTTGTCATTCAAATGTCATTTTTAGACTGTCAAAAAAATATATTGATATTATCAATTTAACGGTTATAACCACAAAACACGTACGTCAAAAAAACAGCTATATGACGAAGAGAATAAGTCGCGCCAAAACGGCGTTTGGAACTAGAGTTTTCGTTTGACAGAAATTGTGATGATTCCCGGCCTTGTATTTAATAACGTAGGCTACGGTATACATTATTCATTTGTCAACTGTCCGTACGTTTGAACCTAAATTTCAGTTTTGAAAAAAAGTAAAATTTATTTATGCTCGTCTAAAAAATAAAGTTCATAACTTGTATGAAATTCAAATAACTTAGCTCGTGTGTATTGACTTGCATTCTGCTACGCGTCGTGCGTCAATTTACGCTCGCATGATATTTGTATATTTCATAACTTGTTACGAAAATAACTATATGAAGAAAAATTTGATACATTTATATTTTTTATTATTTATAAACAACTAAACTCAACTTTTATTTTATCGTCATGACTCTGTTGTTTGTGGCGAAAATATTATCGTAGTCGCCACAGTTACTACAGTGCCTCAATCACTTACAGTGGCGACATACGATGTAAGCCGCCATGTTTCTGCTAAATTAACATAGGCGCTACATTAAATTTACATACTACATTCACTTGTTTAAGTTTTTAAACCTTTAAATATAATGTAAATATTTATTTTTTTTAAATTTAAACATTAAACAAGTGAATGTAGTGTGTAAATTTCATATACCACCTATGTTAGTTTAGCAAAAACATGGCGGCTTACATCGAATGTCGCCACTGTAGGTAATTAAGGCACTGTAGTTAGTAACATGGCGAGTGTTTTCTAATTTTTTATTAAACATTGTTTCACCTAGATTTTGCTATTGTACTTTTGTTTATCTTAAATATTTCTATATGTTCATTTCTTTGTATTAAAAAAATGTTTTTAATTCTTCACTTTAGTCCCGAGTTGACTCATTCCAACGTAGCAGCCACCAATCGAGAACACGGAGCTTTGAACCCAAAGGTCACTCGAGTGGTTTCAGTTCATGGTACAGTCGATCCTTGGCACGCTTTAGGTCTTCCAGCGAGTAATAGCTCAGATGCACCTGTGTATATAGTACCAGGTGCTTCACATTGTGCTGATATGTACTCCATTGACTATGGGGACAGTGAAGAAATGAAACAGGCCAAAATAGGGGTGGAAAGCTCAATAGCCCGGTGGTTGAAAGAAAATTGAAGATGGAGAAAATGTTGATGATATTATGTATTTGAGTGTAATTATGTTAAAGGAAATATATTTATGTTAAACGTTTGTTAGTTGTTATTGTTTCAACTCATATTTTATAACTTTTTGAAAACAATTCTTCCTTGAAATACGTTCAATCCAGGTAGCCTTCTTCTTTCTTATTTTTCTCTAAATTCTTCTCCAAACTTTCTCAATGCCTCCTCATTCATATCTATCTGTCCTCACCCAATCTTCTCCAATTGTCGCAACAACTACATCTCAAAACTTATCAAGTACTTTTCCTCCTTATTTCTCAAAGGCTATTTTTCAATTAATAAAGCATAATATTCCACTGAAAACATTTTGCAAACCTTTTTCGGAATTCTATATTAATGCGACTTACTTTTAATAATTATTGCATTTTACCGTATGTTGCCTTTCCCTGAGCAATTTTGTTTCTAATTTCTTCATTTCAGTTCCCATTCGAAATTAATAAGCTTGATCTACTCGTCATCGAATCAAAATAAAAAATAGGGTCTGGTACTAAAAAAAGTTGTCATATTATAAAAATATGACTAATTTTCAATGACGCCAATTTTAATGGCACCAGTATATGTTTCCAAAATTTCTATCAGTTTTCAACTGGCACCAAAATAGAAATGGCGTCAATTGAGTTACTTCAAGCAAGCATTAATATGGTAGTGCATTTATCTACTGAGCTTAAAAAAAACGTAATATTTTAGCTTTAACAGAGTTTACATCAAAATCTTTTAATATGTCAGAGATAACCTCAACAATTTTTCTCAATGCATCATCTCTTTTTTTTTCGATCTTTATAGGATGATTTTTTTTATTCCAAAGGCATGGATTTTGCTCGTATGCCTCCAGAAACTAAATTATTAGTTCTGATAACCAATCCTTTTGTAGCTTTTGTGACAAAAAGTATTAATGCTTCATACTTCTGGCGTATTGATTAGTGGTGCCAGTTGAATTAGTATGTTTCCTCACCTACTGTGGCGGGAGGTTATATTATTAAATAATTATACATAAGTACTTGTATTCTTGGCTTTACATATGCTATTGAGTCACTAATGATAATGTTATGATTTTTATCTTTTAATACCTTCAGTATACAATGAAATATTATATATATATATATATATATATATATATATATATATATATATCTTCAAATTTAATTTTGTAATCACTGCATAATAACTATATTTCTCTAATCAGTGAATTGTAAAGAAACTTGAGTGGATATGCGAATTTCTACATTGAAATTCTAATCTAATACGATAGATAGTTACCTGGTGTGTTAGAGAGATATGGAAACGCTATATAAACCCAGGTTGATAAAATTTAAACTGTAGAAGTAAAATGAGGTTTCTGTTATTATTTTTATTTGTTGTAACAGCTGCAGCTGTTCAGGTGAATTTATTCCAACATTTTGCAATTATCTTTTCTGATAGAATTAAAAACTGTCAAGCTGCCATAGCCTATTTTGCAAAATTAACACATTTAATTGAATTTTAAATGCACTTTTTGTATTGTGAAATAATTAGGTTTTTTAAAACATTATTTCGAGATTGATTAAACTTTGGAACAATAAATTAATAGCATATGGATAAAAATGTTTTGAATATCAGAAAGAAACATAATGTTGGTTTGGCGCCTTCTACTATTTTAATTTTTTTAACTTCATCTAAATTGAAAGACTGTAATTTGTTTAGTTGTAATATTTATTTTTAATATCTATGACGTAGATGGTATGCTCATAATTTTTTCTCAAACAATTGAGTTCCTTAATAATTTGAATCCCATTAATTGATCAATGTCAACACTTCTAAAAATATATAAATAAGACAACCATTTAGTTTCAGTTCTGTTTATATTAATCCAAATCAATGTTTCAGCATCAAGTACTGTTGGCTATTTCAGGGTACGTACTTAAATAATAACAAAACAAAAGCAAAGAAGAAACCAAAATAAGAATTAAAAACAGAACTTATACTAAAAGTTTGTTTTATGTTATTGTTATGAAAGATTTCTACTAATTTAATTATATAATGAAAGAATGGAAAATAATAAGACATGAAGTCAAACAAAATTTATTTATGTCCTGGAATACGTTTCGACTGTACTACAATCTTCTTTAGGGCTGTAGTACAGTCAAAACGTAGGCCAGGAAATAAATAAATTTTGCTCGACTCCGTGTCGGATTATTGTCCATTCTTTCATTCTGTAACCAGTCAATCATCGTATTCAACCATTAATGATTTAAATTTGTTTAAAATAATTTCCGTGGTCAATGATTGGAAATATGTGTGTATAATAAGTAGTTTAATAAAATAATAAAGAACTACATATCTATATTATAGTTGAATTTTTTATGGTCACTGCCAGCCTATATCATAAAACATTATTTGGATAAATTGCGTTGTTCCCTTATTTTCTGCATTCATTTATTTGAAAATAAATTCTATATTTCGAAAAAGCGATAGCACAATGCCTGAAATTATTAAAAATTTAGAATAGACTAGATGTATGACGTAGATGTTAAGGTCATTAAAAACTGGAATATTTTACAAACTAATAACTTTTCCTATCATACAGTTTTAAGATTTAGTTTTAATATAAATAACTCATGATCTAATTTGTTATTATGTGCAAGACATTATTGTAACACGTGGTAAATTTGTTTAATTTATCATATTTGTTGATAATGATAATAAGTACCTACATCTTTAAAAATGGAGTCAATTTGGCAATTCTGATAAAGAAATCTACTTACATATATACTCATCATATTATTAGGTTTTTTTTTTAAAGTGTTGATCATTATCATTTTGATTGATAGCTTTCAATATTCGCAGATAAAATACTATAACTTTTTATTGAAATTTCTGGAAATTTTTATGGATTTAAAAGTGTCTTTATTTAGAAGGTGGACCCCAGGTTCATAGCTCGCCATGGAATACCACCTGCCAGAACTCCAAATTCTAAAGCAGCAATGCCTACTTGGGGTACAATTACTCAACGACAAGATAACTTTGATCCTTTAAATCAGAGAATATGGAAAATGGTAGGAACATATTTCTATCTATTTTATCTTGCTTCCCAGTTTCAGTGGCTGGTAGAATGAATCGAAGGTGATTAACAAGCACTTGACTAGCACTGTTTTTTCTCTGTCAATCACTAATGGTTTATTTTAGAGAAAAATACTCCAAATAATATTTATATTATAGGCGGCTCCGGTGGCTCAATGGTTAGAATAACGCCTCTTAGGGCCAGTTGTACAATCTCCGGTTAGAATTTTAACTGTCGGTTAAATAAACAAAATTGAAACGAAATGAGCTGTCAAATGACAAATTGATCATTGCTGTCAATAACTCGATTCAATATTGTTTATTTAACTTCCAGTTAAAATTCTAACCGGAGATTGTACAACTGGCCCTAAGTCATGAGTGCACTCGGGGTTCTGGGTTCGAATCCCACTAAGGTATGAATGTTTGTGTATGTGAACCCACTCTGTAATTGGGATTTAATCCTGTTGAGGTGTTCCTTAAAAAAAATTGTATTATTTCTCTCTACACTTTAGTCAGTAATTGATAGAGAAAAAAAAAATGCTAGTCAACTGAGTGATGATTTTTAAGCGCAAGTGCCTAATTGGTAAAATTATTCTTTTGTTCGAACCGAAATATTTTTTTGATTATTGTAGTAATTTGCAAATAATAATAATAACAATAATAATAATAATAATAATAATAATAATAATATGTGCTTTTTATGTTTTAAAATTATTCAACAATATGTGTTCTTCCTGAAACTACTTCTTTCATTAGTATTCTTATTCACTGTACAGACTTATGACCCTTCGAATGATACCGTAAAATATTTTTTGTTCTCTTAACCTTCGAAATGACTTTTTCCGCATGCAACACTCAACCAGGAATATCTGCTTCCCGATCGACTCGAATGTAAAAGTTGCAAAATACATTGGCCCTTTGGGGCATTCTAAACTAAATCGGTCTTCATGTTAATAAAATATATTCTATAAAATACAACTTACATGGATTTATTAAAAGTTAAATAAATAGGAGTAAATTAATAAAATTCTTCTAATAAATACAAATGTCAAATGAAACAAATGGTCATTGCCTTCTTATTTTTATGTTCGCTTTAAAAGAGAGATTTTGTATTAATGATGAATTTTTTTTCAATACCACTTGCGTGAATACGTCTTCCACGCATTAGCACAATTGAAGGCACTCGCTCCATGCAGTCGCTCGTGCTTCAAAAATCTTCCGCACTTAGTTCGTAAATAATAGTTCCAACAAGAATTTTAAATATCGACCACGTCTTGGATTTTATTACACTTTTCTAAATATTAGACTTGGCTCGTACAATTTTTTTTTTGTATAAAATTTAAAAGTATATTTTTATATTTCATTGAATTTATATGCTTTTCTATAGAGATATATTAGAAATGATCAGTTTTTTAAACCTGGAGGCCCTATTTTCATAATGTTAGGAGCAGAATGGACTATAGACGAAGGATGGTTAATGAATGGGCATATGTTTGATATGGCATCAGTTCATGGCGCTTACATGTACTATACAGAACATAGATATTATGGCAGCAGCTATCCTACTGAGTAAGTTTTGCATTTTTCATTTTCTTTGAAAGTTATGGGTTCTGATAATCGCTTTGCTTCAGCATTAAATGAAGCGGATATTTTTTTTATGCTAAGCCACAATTTTATATTTTTATGATCGATAAAAAAGTAGGCTTTTCGAACCTCATTTGGTTAATGCTCAAAGCAGTATGTTCTGTTTTCTGTCGTGTTAATTATGTTTTTTTTTCTTTTTTAGTGATTTAACAACAGAAAATTTGAGATATTTAACTGTGGATCAGGCATTGGCCGATGTTGCTCATTTTATTATACAAATGAAAGAAGAAAATTCTGAATTGGCAAATAGCAAGGTATTCATGATCAACAATGTCTAAATCATTAATCAACCTCATTAACACACTTGATAGTTAAATAACTACGAGTATTAATGCGTATTATTTGCTTTTATATAATAACTTTTTCCTTCGTAGGTCGTAGTATTTGGTGGTTCTTACGGCGGAACTATGGCAATCTGGATGAGACAGAAGTATGGATATTTGGTGCATGCTGCGGTTTCTTCAAGTGCACCTCTTTTGGCTAAAGTTGACTACCATGGTAAGATCCACAATGAGGTCCTCAACTATTTTTAAATTCTTAAAACTTCCTCTCAATCGAAAGAGATTTGTATTTCTAGAAAGTCTCAATTGTTATTCGTTAAGAGTTAGTTGGTACACACTTGTAACAGATCAGTGTATCTGTATCAAGAATTGACACGCGCTCATACTTTCGTTGTTTTATTATATTCTGCATTAATTTACTCATAAACGTATTTCGGATTTTAAAAAAGCTACAGCAGAAGGCTTGAAAGTAGGTAATAAGAATTTGGAACATAGATATGTGGCGAATATGTTAATGCATGGTTAGAGCATTAAAATTCAAATATTCTAAAGTAATACCTACCTTTTTTAAACTTCGTTAGTCTTAACATACAGTTTTAAGGCATAATTTTAATATAAATAACCCATGTGCTAATTTATAAGTATGGTTTAGCACCCATTATAAATTTAAAACCAACTGTAATTGTTTTTATTTTATTGTAGAATACCACGAAGTTGTGAGGGACAATTTATGGAGTAACTGTTCTTCCATTTTTATGAATGGATGCAAAGAAATTCGAAGGTTGATAAAAGACGGAAAATCGAATCAAGTAGATAAAGATTTTAGGTAAGGTGATTTTATGTAAAAGGTGAGAAAATTTTTACATGGGTTTTGTTCTTTCAGCTTATGTTGGCCAATGCAAAACGAAATGGACTACGAAGTACTCTTCACGTACATCGCCAATAAAATCTCTGGCGACATCCAATACGCTAGTAGTAATACTGTCGAAAAAATCTGCACTGAGTTAAATAACCCAGCTTATTCTACGGATTATGACAAACTTGTTGCTTTTAATGAGAATTATGGATCATGTTTGGCAAATTACAACTTTTCACTTAATTGGTATAATAATACAAACTTGAATAATGGAGACAGTAAATAATCATCAAATATGATTTGTTGTTGAATAGTTAACCAATTTTTAATTTCCTTAGGTCGACAATGGTTCTATCAAACCTGTACGAATTTCGGTTTCTTCCAAACAGCATGGGGTGAAGATTCTTTGTACAATTTTGGAATGTCTGTTGACTTGTCACACAGGCACTGTATAGACGTATTCGGAGTCATGTAAGTAAAAATATATAATAGCCAATTATGACTCAAATATTTTTCTATCTTTATCGTACATATTGGTGTCCGCCACTATATGTTTAATAGTGTTAAAAATACTTTCTCCAAATATTTTATTAGAATTTGTTACATAAGTGTAATGATGTAATTTGCACATTTTTTTGGGCAAAAGAACATAAAGATTGGGTACTGGGGTTAAAAATTGGACTTACTTTATTTTGTGTGAGAAGATTTCATCGCCTAGAACCTAAATAAATAAATAAATATATCATCACGGCATATTACCCATTTCTGGGTGTGCCAGTATCTACAACACATGTAGACATCGGTAATGATGACGATATATTTTACCGTGTGGGCGCTTACCAGGCGTCACCTCACGGGCACTCATAGCTGGTGTGGAGAGTGCACCACAGGGGTCACTTTTGTGCCAATTAAAATTGGAAATATTTGTCGTCTGTCGGGATCGAACCCGGTTCCCCCAGGTTCGCGACCAGACACTCAGGCACGCGGCCACGGGACCCCCTAGAACCTAAATGAAAAAAATACCAGTTTGTATTGTTTTATTATGATTCAGTCGTAATAAACATTTAAAAATGTTTAAATATAACACATTTAAACATTTAAAACATTAAACAAGTGAATGTAGTGTGCAAATATCATATACCACCTATGTTAATTTAGCAAAAACACCTAGAGTTTGCTATTGTACTTTTGTTTATCCTGAATATTTCTACATGTTCATTTCTTTGTATTAAAAAAATGTTTATAATTCTTCACTTTAGTCCCGAGTTGACTCATTCCAACGTAGCAGCCACCAATCGAGAACACGGAGCTTTAAACCCAAAGGTCACTCGAGTAGTTTCAGTTCATGGTACTGTCGATCCTTGGCACGCTTTAGGTCTTCCAGCGAGTAATTCCTCAGATGCACCTGTGTATATAGTACCAGGTGCTTCACATTGTGCTGATATGTACTCCATTGACTACTGGGATAGTGAAGAAATGAAACTGGCTAAAAGAGGGGTGGCTAGCTCTATAGCCCAGTGGTTGGAACAAAATTGAAGATGGAGATTATGAGAGTGTAATTATGTTAAAGGAAATAAATTTATGGATAAAATGTAATAACGGATTTCCCGGTAGAGATTATGATGAATTATAATGTTGTTATTCCATAAAGAAGTTAATTTTATTTAAATTTCCAATATTTTGTTATATAACTTCATCAGGGAAAAGGTAAGTTATACGAATAGATTTGTGTTACTTACAAATAGTTATAACTGTTATCGTCACTTGACAAAAAGTCAGAGAACAGAAACATACAATTGTTTAAATTTTATCTTACACTAATTTACATGTTATTTAAAATGTTGACAGTACACAATGTATAAGAATTTTTTAGAAATTGAGGTAAATATTATATCAACACAAGGAAGAAGAGAAATGATAATTAGCGTGACAAAAGAAAGTGGTAAAATTTGAATGTAAATAGTTAAATTTTTATTAATAAAGATGAATAAATTGCACTTAGATTTCGAGTATCTGTTCTGTAAAGTGTGTTATTGTTAATGCGGCGTTACTTCCTCCGATCCGAACAAATAAATTTATGTTAAATGTTTGTTAGTTGTTATTAGTTGAATTCGTATTTTATAATTTTTTGAAAATAATTCTTCCTTGAAATATGTTTAATTCAGGTAGTCTCCTTATTTCTTATTTCTCTCTAAATTCTTCTCCAAACTTTCTCAACACTTCCTCATTCATAACTATTTGTCATCATCCAACATCCTCCAATTGTCGCAACAACCACATCTCAAAACTAACCAAGTACTTTTTCTCCTTATTCCTAAAGGGCTATGTTTTCCATTCATATAGCACAATATTCCACTGAAAACATGTTGCAAACCTTTTTCGCAATTCTATATTAATACGACTTACTGTTAATAATTATTGCATATAAGTGTACTGTATGTTGCCTTTTCCTGGGCAATTTTGCTTCTAATTTCTTCATTTCAGTTTCCATTCCAAATTAAAATGTTTGATCTACTCGTATACTGAATCAAAATAAAACGTCAAAAGAATGGGGTCCGGTACTAAAAAAAAGTTATGTTGTCATATTTTGACAATATGACTAATTTTAACTAAAATATTTTTAAAATATAAAACTTTTCATTCATAATTAAAAAAAAAAAAAACTATTGGCGCTATAACGATATGACGTCACAACTTCAATGTAGTTATAGTACTATTAAGCGAAAAGTGTTCAAAATTTGTGAAATTAAATTAAATATACTCGTATTTATATGTATATAATTCTATGATTATAACGCGAGGAAACTGATTTGAAATTTTAAATGGCTATTATTTGAACACATTAATGTTATCGAATTAACATTTATTAACTCATAATGGATTTAATCCTATTATAATAATATGGAAGAAAATTTACAACGGTACGCTTTGTTACCGAAAAAAATATTACAAAAATTGACAATTATAGAACCTCAAACTTTTCTCATCTTTCACGGGATAAAAGTTTTAACTGCGCATATTAAAAAAAAAACTCAATACGACACAGAAAATGATTATTTATTTTTATTAATAAAACATGAAAATAATAAATTTATGCTCTACAAATAATAATAATAATAATAATAATAATAATAATAATTTACACGGCCTATATCTTTGATTCCGTTATTGGCAGATAAAACTATGTTTCTCTACTATCCCGAAAATGGACAACAATATCTAAAAACTAATATCAGAAAGAGATAGACAAAAACTTGTTATTCTAGAACTCGCTAAATGGTTTAATTTTTATTACATCAAAAGCAATAGTAATAAAGGCCTTGAAATATATACAGATAATAAAGTTATTTTAGCATTTAAAAACGACACTTAATTAATTTTTGATTTATAGTGCATTACGTATTTTTCTAATCCTTTTAAAAATAATCTTGACTATTATGAAAAAAATCTTATCTTTTCAAGTATTTAGACAATTTTAATAACATATCAGGATCTGATAAAAATGTGCGCAATATCCGAAGCTATATAAATTAAAGGTAAGTAATGATAGTGCAATAGTAAAATGAAGAATTTTATATATTTTTTTGTTACTTTAATTTCACTTGCACAGGTTAGTAAAATATCACTTTATCAATTAAATATTTATGTAACAAGTGTTTATTGATAGAGTGAGATACACGACTTAAAAATACTATTTCCACACGAGTTGCATACAATATTTTTCCTACAACCGAAATGTTAGTGCTATTTTTAATAATAATGAGTATGAGTATACAGGCATCTTCAAATATTGTTAGTGTTAGTTGATAAGTAACTTAATCGTTGCCTAGCAAAATGTTTACTTTTCATGCACTTGTGATTGAAAAGTACTTTCCACCCACTAGTGTTTGAAAAGTTACACTTTACATATTGTAAAGAGTGCGTAAAGTGTGTACTTTACGCACGGTTGTAGGAAATAGAAATTTGTATATTAAGAGCTAAAAGTAGTTCTTTACAGACCGAGGTTAAAGACTGCGTCCGAGCTTGTCGAAGCTTGCAACTATATGAGGTCCGCAAAGATACTTTCAAACAGAAGTATATAATCACAACATTTTTCTACGATCAGAAATATTACTAGATTTTTAAATGTAATTAATATTTTTTATTGTAATTTCCTTCTAATATCCGTCACATAAATGAAAGCAAAATATTTGAAAGTAGGTAACTATGGAAATAATACAGGCTAGTCTGCAAAATACGTGCTTTATAGATCGTTGCTATTAGCAACGGTCTGCAATAAGTATTTACTTTCTGTAATAAATAAAGTTCAAAAAGCATATTTTTTATCGATCGTAATAAAAATTGTTTTTTTTTTGCCGACTGACATTAAAAGTGCGACTTTTTTGACAGCCAACAGTCTGCAAAATGTCACTTTTAGTGCCTAAACAGTAAAAATATTTTTACTGTCTATTATATAGCAACCGCTATACAAACCCATAGTAACTGTGCAACAAACGCATAGCAATATATTTTGATGGCGATAACTTACAAAATAGGTATTAAAAATAATGTCTAAATTAATATTAATTCCAAAATCGGCAAAAAAATAATGTGTTCAATATGGCACTAAACATAGATTTGCAGCTTCGACAGCATTCATTCGTTGAATTCAATGAAACAGATAACTATTATAGGTTTCGTGACAAATTGTTTAATAAATATTATACTTTTGTTTCGTTTTTATTGACAGGGGCAACAATATTATCTCCCTCGTCATGGATTGCCTCCCGCCGATTCTCCAGAACGTAGATCCATAGCTCCAATTTGGAGGACAATACTCCAAAAACAAGATAATTTCGATAAAAATAACAACAATGTCTGGAATATGGTACGCCAATATTATTTAGAACAATAATATCGTTTATGTCGTGTTAAACTGTAATAATATTTAACTATATATCGAATTTCTATTGTTCTTTTCAGAGATATTTGGAAAATGGACAATTTTTCACACCTGGAGGTCCAATTTTTATTATGTTGGGCGCTGAATGGACTATTGATGCCACTTGGTTGCAATCTGGACAGATGTACCAAATGGCACAGATACACGGAGCGCATATGTTTTACACGGAGCATAGATATTATGGAGAGAGCTATCCTACAGGGTTAGAAAATTATTTTGTAGATAATATAAAAAAGAAATTATTTTAAGTTCTTTAAAATGGTACGAGCATACCGTTTTGTAGATTGAAATATTACAAGATTATTTTTGTAGATAATACAAGAATGGGCAGAAAGGACGGACATTTTTTAAAACGTAACAAAATTGATACTTTTTATTTAAGAAAAAAATTGGCAGATTTGAGTAATGTAATGACATAGCATTTGTCAAAATCAAGCGTGGAAAACAACATCTTGCATGTGGTCTCCATCGCTCTGTCAATTTGGGCTTCTTCGCGAATAGCTTCTTTCACTTCTTCCAGTGTGATAAGTACATACGAACACAAACCTCGCACGCCCCGCACCTTGAACTGAAAGAAGCTAGCGTAGAAGTTGCCCAAATTGACAGAGCGATATTGGAAAGAGTGTTTGCAAACTTCGTAGAACGTCCCGGGAAATGTTTTAATGATAACGAACACCATGTTGTTTTCCGCACTTGATTTTGTTAAACGCTGTGGCATTACGAACTCGGAACTGTTAATAATTTTTTTCTTAAGCAAAAATTATAAATTTTATGACATTTTAAAAAACGTGTGTTCTTCCTCCAAAACTCTGTATAACAAACTTTTTTTTAAGTTCTTTAGAATGGTACGAACATACCATTATATAGGCAAAAATATTATTGGCATTTCCATGCCAATTTGTTTCAAGCAAAAGATTTAGTTTGTAACTACTATGAAATAGTACTGAATAATCTTCATTTGTAGGGATTTGAGTTCTAGTAATCTTCGTTATTTAACACCCGACCAAGCTATTGGGGATATAGCTAACTTTATTGTCCATATCAGAAATAATAATACAAGTCTTCGAAATAGTAAAGTCGTGGTTTTTGGTGGATCTTATGGCGGTGCTTTGGCTTTATGGATGAGAGAAATGTATCCTAATCTGGTACATGCTGCTGTGAGTTCCAGCGCGCCTCTTTTAGCCAAAATTGACTTCAGTGGTAAGAAAAAATATTTTTATTTTATAATTTTCAATATATTATAAAATCTACATAAATGGTTAGAAATTTCTATAAAATTCTTTCGGCTGCTTTAAATATAGATGAACTTGAGCGATAATCGATTGAGGAAATGGATGAGGGGTCCCGAAAGAACAATAATCGGACAAGCAGTCTGTAGTGAAATTATTTATTTCAAGCCAACGTTTCGACTAAAACGTTAGTCTTCTTCCGGGCAAATAATGTCTAATTACATAAGGTTTTGAGGAACAAATTTGAATAAAATTATATTATAAATAATTTCACTGCAGACTGCTTGTCCGATTATTATTCCTTCGGGACCCCTCATTTATATATAGACTTAAAATTTTAAAAACCTATGGGCTAAATGACTGATGACTGATGACAATAGTTCGACAGGTATTTTAAGGGTTATCTTCTATTCCAGATTTAGCTTTTACCGAAACCCTTTACTTTTGGCACAATGAGAAGCAACTTCGTAAAAATCCAGTTCGTAAAATCTGTCTTGCATGACTAAGGAACAATATTCACAGAAAAATGGGCAGGGCTTAGGGATACAATCCCTAATAGAATTAAGATTGGTATTACTAATAAAGGCGATGTAACCCAACATTAAATGGTGAAATACTTGATTAAAAATTCAGTTTTTGTAAGTTTAAAATCTATGTTTTAAACTAGTAGAAAGAAATTTGTAGAAATTTATCACTGTTTTCGGAGATTTTATAATTTGTCTGTTGAAAATGTTAACCGGCCCAAATCATATGAGTTTGGGTTTGTATATGTTTTGGAAATAACGTGCTAGTACAATGTCAAATTATTTGATATTTGAGAATTATTGTCCGATGGTCAGCTAGAATGGAAGATAATATCTATGTTTTTCTTTGCAGAATATCAGAGTGTTATTCAAAGAAGTTTAGGGCCCGAATGTGCGTCAGTTATTACCAGAGGAGTTGAAGAAGCACAAAAACTTATTTCTTTGGGAAATGTCGAAAAAGTTAGCCAAGATTTCAAGTAAATTTCTTTTACGTTTTTATATTTATCATATTACTAATATTTCTTCTTCCAGGTTTTGTTGGGCAGTAGATACTAATAACGTATTCGATATAAACTACTTCTTTTCAAGTATAGCAACTCAAATAGGAAATGAAGTACAATACGCAGATATTTCTACTATTCCAAAAATATGTTATCAATTGCGAAATCCTAGAACAATGTCTGATTATGATAGATTAGCTAAGTATTTGAGGAATATCCAAAGCTGCAGAGGAAACTATAATCATTTAGTGGGAAATATGAGAAATACTTCTCTGTATAGAGGAAATTGTAAGTAGTAATGTTGTTCTAAATATTAGAAAATGTAATTACAGATTCAAAAAATTGCAATTCATGTAATAGTATCAACTGGATTTATTCAAGTAAATACAAATACTTGAACGCTGTTTTAAGAAATGTCAAATTTCATCATTTAATAACAATAATAAATAATATCAAATTTATCAAAATATGATTTTAAAGCAGAACATAGTTTGTACTCAAACAAACATTTTTAAAAAGTCGTTCTTTAAGCATACGGGTGAAATTAAATACAAACAAAATTTTTAAAAAAATCGTTCATTAAACATATGGGTGAAATTAAATACTTAAATTTGAATTTGATATTTCTAAAAACAGTGTTTCAGTTAAAACCGTGATCATGCTACGAGCCAATACGACTCCAGGTGAATTAAAAAGAAGTAAAACATATCACATCTTTATTCTATTAAAAAACAGTAAGATACATATTTTTTTTATTTGATAAAAGTGGCGATTTTAGTGTCTCGGGGAAAATAGCTTCTAGTTTTCCCGAACTTTAAACTTTAAAGAGTATTGCTAGTGACAGCCACTACCTTAAAGATGTTGGCTTGTATTACGAGCGCGCTTTTATAATAAAGCGCTTTCATGCAGCGCGTTTTTAAATTATATTTTTATGAGTGTGCTTCATAAAAGCGCTTTTATTATAAAATTGCTGTTGTAATTCGGTTTATTATAAAAAAAAACAAGTTATTTTCGTATGTTACCTACAAAGGCATTTTTTGTATCTTTCTCTGTTTTTATTAGAACAACGGTTTTAAATGCGGTACTTCTTTTTGGCTCACCGAACATAATTATGTTTTAGCTCGTCAATGGATATATCAGAGTTGCACCCAGTTTGGCTACTTCCAAACATCTTGGGATAAATCTGCTTTATATAGTCGCACTGTTCCAATCGAATTTTACCACAAATGGTGTTTGGATTTCTTTGGACCAACGTAAGTACCATATACCATACAAAATATATTCTTTAAATTCAATAGTGAATATATTTTTCTGTACAGGGTGTCCCAGATTTAAACGGCATAACTTGAACCATAAATTAAACACGTAAAAATAAGGTGACAAGTTCATTTGAGCAAATGTCCGTAAATGTTTTGTTTCGGAGATATTCATGTTTTTCTGATTGAGCAGCGCTACCTTAAAAATCAACTTTATAACGAGATATCAAATATCTTATTAAGTTATGACATAACAATTAAATTAATTATAAGTAAATGATTTGGCTATTACCTAATTTCGATACAAAATTTAGTTTGGTTGCCTAAGGCCAGGGCAAAAATAAAAATTATAGATGAATTCAAACATATTTATTATTAATGTACAATAAAATAATAACGATTTTTTATAACATTTGTTCAAAATGTTCACCTGTAGCAAGCAAACAGGCACGAAAACGACCTGCCACTGCATTGGTCTCTGCGTGACAGCGTGACATTGCTCGGGAGATATGATTTCGCAAACTTAAATAATTTTTCTGCGTAGAGTGTCCAAATTATCTATCGGTTCATCATAAACTCTTTCTTTTATGGCACCCCAAGCAAAGAAATCTAAAGATGTTATATCGGACGAACGGGCTGACCGTGGTATAGGTCCTCTGCGACCAAACCACCGTTGTGGATAGTGTAAATTTAACCACTCTCTTGGTTGTCTCCCATAATGTGCAGGGCAGCCATCTAACTGTAGCCAACAGTTTCTTCTTATTGCTAATGTAACTTCTTCCATTAAATCATTCAAATCATTATTTAGAAAATTGTAGTACCTCTCTGAATTTAAACGATGTGGCAAAAAAGGGCCTATTAAAGTATTTTCAATAATACCTAGCCAAACATTACATTGATATTCATAGTGGAAATTTTTCTCTTTAATTGTATTAGGATTTTCATGTAACCAAATGCAAACTAATTTTTTCATCGAAATTAGGTAATAGCCAAATCAGTTACTTATAATTAATTTAATTGTTATTTTATAACTTAATAAGATATCTCGTTATAAAGTTGATTTTTAAGGTAGAGCTGCTCCAATAAGAAAAACATGAATATCTCTGAAACAAAGCATTTACGGACATTTGCTCAAATGAACTTGTCACCTTATTTTTACGTGTTTAATCCATGGTTTAAGTTATGCCGTTTAAATCTGGGACATCCTGTATAAAACAATTGTATGATAAATGTTTTCAAGTTCGTATTTTGGAATACCATTGTCAAATTTAGAATATAATCAAATAAATTGTGATATCTTTATTTTCTTTTTACTTCGTTAGGTTTACGGCACAAGTAATAGCAAATGGTGTAGCAAACACTAATGCCAAATTTGGTGCTTTGAATCCATCTGCCACTAGAGTAGTTTCAGTACATGGAACAGTAGATCCATGGTCAGAAGTAGGGTTAAAAAATGATGTTAACAGTCAAGCTCCAGTCCTTGTTGTACCAGGTAAGTTTAAAAAATAGTCGTTAATGACATAAAATATAATATATCAATTGTAAAAAAATATGAATAGAATACAATACTCGTAGAGTGTAAATGGTACATTGGTATAAACACAATGGCTGGTAGCACAAGCCTTGTTTTAACTAAAATGCTGTTTTAAGAAATGTCAAATTTCATTATTTAATAAAAATTAATAATATCAAATTTATTAAAATATGATTTTAGAGCAGAACATGGTTTGTATTCAAACAAATATTTTTAAAAAAAATCGTTCTTTAGACATACGGGAAAAATAAAATATTGAAATTTGAATTTGACATTTCTTAAAACAGTGTATTAGTTAAAACAAGGCTTGTGCTACCAGCCAATAATGTTATTACGTTTTTGTATGTACAAAATCATTAAAATACAAAGAAGTGTTTATAAGATGATATCAATATAACTTTTTATATTTATGATTAAAACTAAAATAATTATTTTTTCTTCTTTTAGGTACATCTCATTGTGCTGATTTGAATGGTCTGTCAAAATATGATCCTCCTGAATTGTACCAGGCCAAAATGGCTGTGAGATCTTATATTGCCCAATGGCTAGAAGAACCGTAGATTCTATAAAATAATTCAATTATTATAATGTGATTATATTGTTTGTTAATTATGAAATAAAATGTATACATTTCATATGTCATTCGTATTTATAAATTGTGAAATATATTTATGATTAATTATAATTGATAATTACTCTTTTTTATAATTCATTTTAACTAATGAAATTGTGTATTTTATTTTCATATGTGTACATATTTATTTCAATATGAAAATATAGTATAATTATGTATTTATTATAATAGCATATGAAACCAAAATTGAATATCAATAGGGTAAGTCCGGGAGAGATGCCACACCTTTTTTAAATGTCTAATAACTCTTACCTAAATAACAGTAAAAATTTATTGCAAGATGCAGTGTTGTTTGTAGATTATAATTGGCTATTGTAAACTACTCATTTTTAAAAAGCCTTAACAAAAAAGAAAAAGATATAAAAAAATTGCAAAATGCCATCTGTACCTATTATGCTGGGTTAAATGACATATGTATGTATTAATACAATTAAATATAATATTTCTTAATTATATTTGAAAAATTAAAAAAATAATTATCCTTTCAATAAAAATAATTTATTTTATAAAAAATGAAGAGGCAATAAAATACAACTACAATAAATACTAATTTTTCTTGTACCACAATGATAAAGTACTTAAAACAAAATTATGTTGTCTGTTCCGAAAAAAATTTTGTGGGTGAGATGACACGCTTTCAAATTTTGTAGCGATGCAAAAAACAGCTGATAATCTACAAATGTATCCCTTATTCATATAACAAAATAAGAATCTTGTTATAAAAACTAGGTACAACCAAAGATATGACACACCAAAAAACTTTCGTACCATACAAATAAAACAAATGATGATAAATTCTCTACGAGAAACTTCATCGACAATATTTCAAAAGTACGATTCAATGAAACTTGTACTGTCATATACTACAACGTCAGTATCATCTAACAATTATTTTTAGGAAAAGTAGCTCTGTGTTATCTCTCCCGCCGTGACATCTCTCCCGCCGTGACATCTCTCCCGCAATTACCCCTATATTGGCCATAAAATATAAAAATTATTACTGTAGCTTCTCATTAGGTATAATAATAATAATAATAATAATAATAATAATAATAATAATAGATATTTACACACCAAGTGAGCTAAGGTAATGTTTATCAATGAGAAGAACATTCTTAGCTCACGTGGTTTGTACAATATTTTAGTCAATTTTGACGAAATAATAATAAAAACCATTATAATATTTAATTTTGACAAAACAAAAAAACTGATCAGTTAGTAGGCTGAGCATGACAATAGTCGCTGATAGACGTCAAGTCATATATTTAAAAAGCTTCATTGTCTGTCATTTATGTCGTAAAAAATAAGAAAAGGGCTGATAATGTCTGATAAATTATGTGGTGTTATTTTCGTTCTTGATGTTATTTTTTGTTGCAGAGTGAGTTAAAATTTTGTGAATGATTTAAAATTTTTTTTAATTCACATGTGAAAAAAGTGTTACTTATAGTTGTTGCTATGGAGTTAATAATGACAGTTTAAAACGTCAAAATTGAATAAAAAAATGAAACATTACTTCATCTCGTAATAATGTTACTTGCAATATATATTTCTAGCGCTATAACATATTGTCTGTTTTTTTTTTGTTTAATACGCTGAGGCTTTGCTGACGTCACTATCCCTTTCCAAATTTTTAATATTTTTTTCTCGTACTGTAAATAATTAATCGATTTAAAAATGCTGATATTTTATTTCTTGTTTATTATCAAATCAAAATTTAGTCATATACCCCATTATAATTAATTACTTACTATAATTTGCTGGATCTTTCGAACCTCAAGGAAATGTTATCGTTCCATTTATTATTTTCCTCAAATTTCGGATGCTCTAAAAATAGTTCAATAAAATGATTACTTCATCTTTCAAATCAAATTTTTATCTACAGCCAAATGGATAATTTTCCGAGAAAATATATTCTATTCTGCGTCCGATGTTGCACTTTTATCACCATAATATCTAAATCCTAAATTTATATATACTAAAAAATGTCATTATTCAGGATTAGGAATTAGATTTTAGGGTTTTGCAGGAGCACACTATGCCTTGAAGTTGACGCGCATTAATTAAACGGATCATGTTCGTTGCTATAACATTTGTACAAAATGTCTAATTTAGTCCAAATATAGTTTCTTAGCTTCTATGAAATATGAAGCGTCAAATTAAATCGAATTGTATAATTCATTTTTGGTATTCTAAACTTTTGTCATACAAACCAATGGATGTCGTAAGGGCGCCATTCGGTTGTATTTATGTGAAGAAGACTTAAATACTAAACGCCAAAATGCGACATCGGACACAGCTTAATATTCGTTTTTTTAAATTACTTTTGGAAAAATTCACTAAAAAAACTTTGGCAAGGATAATATGGAGGGGGACATCCAATCCTGTAAAGAAATTCAACTCCCTACCCCCAAGAGAGGCTGGGAGGGGGTAGTTTTAAAATATTAAATGGTGACCCCTATTTCTTATTTATATTTTTTTTTTGTTGTTTAGTAGATGGTGCTGCAATCAACAAAATTGTTTTCAATACATAAACACAAAAAAATACACATACAAACGAGGCGTAAATCCGACCGAGCAACCTTCTCGTGGTACGTCTCGGGTAATGCTGACACATATATACACACACACACACACAAACACACTGCTTTGATTGTTTCTGGAAAATTATATATTGAAAACAATTTTGTTGATTGCAGCACCATCTACTAAACAACAAAAAAAAAATTATATAAAAAATATGGGTTACCATTTAAAATTTTAAAACTACCCCCTCCCCAGCCTCCCCTGGGGATGGGAGGTTGAATTTATTTACAGGATTGGATGTCCCCCTCCAAATCGTTAAACTTTTATTTCAAACATTTTTTCGTAAGATGCATGATCCTGAAGATATTCCAGGTGGTACATTAAAATGGGACACCTGTATATTAAACTCACCTTCTCTATTACTAAGTACACTCGTAGTGCATCTAACAATACATTTTACAAATAGGAGAAGAGCAAATAATCCAAAAATTGTAGAACCAACTATTAAAATAATTGTAAACATATTAATTGGTTCTTTCTCCAGTAGCAACCTTATTTCAGCTTCAACTGATACGGCCGAAAACAAAAAACATTTATATTTTCCCTTATCTTCTTTTGTCAAATTGTTTATTTCCAATTCGTAGAGAAAATTAACTGGTGTTAATTTAATTTTACGTTCGTTGTATTTCTTGCTTGTTGTATTTAGCATTTTATTATTAAATTTCCATATAACTGTTGGTAATTTACTACTCTCAATAACGCAGGATATATTGACAGATTTTCCCAAAACTGCAGAATATTTTTCCTTCGATGGTTTTACTCCTAACCAGCAAGAAAAATTCATTTCATTTAAATTTCTCCAAGAATATCCTTTTACTTTCTCCGGAGCATAACATGTTGTTTCACTTAGTTGTTTTGCGTAGTTGCTTTTGTTTTTCATAAACTTTTCGTTTATATAATGAAACAAATCTTGGAGGTAACAATCACAGATCCATGGATTTTCAGAAAGAGTCAATAGTTGTAAACTTTTTATTTTACTTATTACTTTTACACTCAGTTCTGATAAATTATTGTTGTTTAAATTTAATTGGTCTATTTTAGCATTGTTTAATAAAGCATTTTCGTGGAAAGTATGTAAAAAATTATGACTCAAATCTAATTTTTTTAACCGATGTAAATTAGAGAATATTCTGCTGTTAACAGATTCAAGTCTGTTGTGGTATAAAATTAAATAATTGATGTTTTTTGAATGATGAAATATATTATCATCCAATTTTGTAAAAGGATTATACGTTAATTCCAAATGATATAAATTGGTAACATTTCTAAATGCATGTTCATTTATTTCACTTACTTCACATCTAACAATTTTTATAGTTTCCAAATTTTCTAATTCAGCATCTAAAAATGCGTTCTCTGGTAGAATCTTCAACGGCTGTTCTTCTATTTTCATATCATTCCAAACAACATTTCGCGTAAAATTTATCTTTGGTATACGAGTCAAACGAACGTAATTCGTTGTTGCATCAGTACAATGAACGGTGTTGTCAAAATAATATGATTGACATTGGCAAGGTGGACAATCGTCACAGAAAACTGCACTGAACAAAAAGAATAAAATTATGAACATTTTGTTAGTAAACTGTTTTACTGAAAGCGTTTACTAAACTAAATAATCTAAATGGCAAGACAAGGTGTGATAGCAAACCGCAAGTTTCCGAGGCGTCATAAGGAAAAAATAAATAATAAGAATAAGAGCAAAGCAGGGCTTCCCAACATTTTTATCTATATGGAGGATACTTATTTTGGTACAATGAACTTATATAGCAACACCCGGATGAGTTAAAATTACGCAATGATTTCAACGATTTCACTCATGACATTTGTTTAAATTTACCATGGTTGTTTGGCAATATTTAAATGTATTGTAACGCTTGGTAAAGTCTGTTCGCTCCTAGCTGAAACAAGCCGATATTTTATTACCCCAATAGATATTACCACAAATAGAAAATCCTCAGGTAGTGTGGAACAGGGACGTATTCGAAATCTGCATAAGTAAGGGAAAATGTCATTATTACAGCATTGTCGACATCCCAGGTCCTCCACATTTCCATATTTAAAATTTCACTTACAACCGCTGCTAACTAATGTTACATGTAAACTGAGTTAAGACGAAAGAAAACCGGGATTATAAAGGAACGAAATTCAATCAAGGGTGACTTAAATGAATAGTAGATTAAATAATTCCTAGAAATTATGATGATGGCCAAACCCAAAAACAATGTCATTAGCCGAAAACGTCTTTCCAGGTAATTCTTAATTATACCTATTCAATGATAATACCTAGCTGTAAATACATTTCAAAATAATTTCAAAAAATTCTCTTAAAAATTTACAAACGCATATATCAAAACGAACTGAATACAATCCTTGTTCAACACTCCATTTACAACTGACCGCCGTTTGATGAACAAAGGCTCAAGAAAGTGGTTTATGGTTTGTGGTAATAACTATTGGGGTAATAAATTATCGGCTTGTTTCAGCTAGGAGCGAACAGACTATAATCGCCCTCAAAGGCATAGGTGATATATCGGTAGGAGACATCTGAGCGACGGAAAACTGGGCGATACGCACTGGACTATGGCTAAGGGCTGGTTTATGATGAATTTAATTTATTAATTTACATAAAGAAATTTTGATTTAAATTTATGGTTTATGTTCGATTTTGAAATTCTGGACCTGACCAATCAATATCTATCACGTGAATTGCCACCGCTTGACATTTGACGTTTCACCATTTATCAGTTCAGATTTTAGGATACAATTTTATTTTCATAGCCATGAATTTGTTTGTCGCTAATGAACAAGATGATTTTTTAATAATATCGGGAATGTTTGTTGTTCATTTATACAGGGTGTTATGTAAGTAAGTGATCAACGCTTAACCAATGGTAGAACTGACCCCAAAGATAGTAAGTCTGGCAATAATTTTTGTTTAACATACTTTCTACAAGAACTAGAGGCATTTACAACTGACCAATCACGTCATAGTTCAAAATTTTATAAAATAGTAAAAATCAATGTGTTCTCTGGAAAAAATGTGATACCTGTCACAAATGACATAAAATTATCGACGTCTATTTGGAAATAACTCTCTGTACCGTCTTACAACAGCACGACTATTTCGTAATGTCTCGCTATAAACCACATGCATGTCTGCATACTCTTGGTTGGTGAAGGTAAATGGTATTTTGAGAATATCAAAAAAAAAAAAACAGAATATAAATTTTACGTCTATACAAAAAAAAAACATTTAAACGTCAGATTGACAATCAATATTTTTTCCAGAGAACACATTGATTTTTACTTTTTTATAAAGTTTTGAACTATGACGTGATTGATCAGTTTTAAAGGCCTCTAGTTCTTGTAGAAAGTATGTTAAACAAAAATTATTGCCAGATTTACTATCTTTGGGGTCAGTTCTACCATGGGTTAAGCGTTGATCACTTACTTACATAACACCCTGTATAATAAGGAAATAAAACAAATACAAACTTAAAAAATCTGTTGTGGCCAGCACAAAACCTTCCGTTAATTTGATGTATTTCGTACAAATCCCATACCAAAAGTTCATTGGAAAAAATTCTATACATCTAGTAAAATTGTAACACGAACATAATACAATTTTTTACAAATTCCAAACAGAAAGTTCCTTGGAAAATATTCTATAAATCCAATAAAATTATCACATGAATATACATTACTCATATATAAATACTCTAAAAATGCGTACACTTACGTAACATTCTCTTTACAATCAAATAATATTACTACCAAGTTAGATCTCTACCCCTTTTTGAATTATTGCCCCAAAAGTCAATATACCCCACATTTAGATAAAAATTTCATAATTTTCAAAAATCTAATTTTTATGTATCTAGATTCTTCTCAATGCGCTGATTCTAAATTTTGAAACCGCAGGACGATATCTCTTTTCGTTCTCGAGATATTTAGATTCAAAATTTTGTTCAAAACTGCCCATTTTTGGGTAATAACCCAAAAATGGGTCGAGATGTGAATTTGGAGATATCAGAATTCGATTCTACGGTCAAAATTGCATAAGCATACCAATTTTCATAATTTTTGAACACCGCGTACTGTCTCTAGAGCAAAATAACTAAAAATGGCCAAAAATCGCAAAAATCTAAGGTGTACCCCTTACGATTTTTTCAGATTTTGGCCATTTTCAGGGTTTTCAAGCTTTTATTCATAAAAAATGAACCGCATGGACAAAAATTATGAAAATTGGTATGCTTATGCAATTTTGACCGTAGAATCGAATTCTGATATCTCCAAATTCACATCTCGACCCATTTTTGGGTTATTACCCAAAAATGGGCAGTTTTGAGCAAAACTTTAAATCTAAATATCTCGAGAACGAAACGAGATATCGTCCTGCGGTTTCAAAATTTGGAATCAGCGCATTGAGAAGTACCTAGATACATAAAAATTAGATTTTTGAAAATTTTGAAATTTTTGATCTAAATGTGGGGTATATTGACTTTTGGGGCAAAAATTAAAAATGGGTAGAGATATAAACTTGGTAGTAATATTATTTGATTGTAAAGAGAATGGTGATGTCGCCAAATTCATATCCCGGCCCATTTTTGGGTTAACACCCAAAAATGGGCAGTTTTGAGCAAAACTTTAAATCTAAATATTTCGAGAACGAACATTTTTATAGTCAAGTTTTAAAAATGTAAGAAAATTCTTTTTCTTTTGTTATTTTTTAATATAAATTGCATATATGTTTGATAATGGCCAGGATCTTGGTCGAAACGTCGCATTTTTATTAAATGAAATATACAATAAAGCCAGTAATCTAACTAAAGGAAGTTTTACTTTCCATTCCAACTACTCCAACACGGCTTAATAAACTTTCCAAAAAAAAATTATATATTAATAAATAATAATTTTTAATATATCATTCTTATATTTGTTTAATGCTTAGTAATATTTTATTTTTTCTTATAGTACAAATATATACAGTTTGTTATATAATAACAATAATAATAATAATAATAAGTATGTGTCATACAGCTGCATTTATTTCATGATTTCTAAATAAATTAATACTGATTCCAGTTATCTCGGTTTTATGAACTACATCGCTGATAACTTTCCTTGAGAGTTTTACCAAAAATACGTCATTTCCACTTAATTGTCACTACCAAGAAAACAATGAACAATTAATTCAAGAAACAGTATAAAAAATCCATTTAGATGCCTAATGAAATATCATCTCCCTCCTGAAAGTTCGGCTGATCTAAAAACAAAGAAGTTATTACAATTTATATTTTATTATTAATGAATTACACTCTGCTTTTTTAAAAAAATAGGAAGTTACATTTTTCAATGCCGTAAATTTTCTTTTGAAATATGTGATAAATAAAGAGACAGTTTAACCAGAGATGAAAATGTCGGGCCTTATTTTAAAGACAGACTACAAATCTTACACATACAATAATCGTCGTCAAAATATAAAAACGACGATTATCGTATGATTTTACTATTTATTTATTTATTTCACTGACTGATTTCCAGATTTTATACGAAGTGATTTAAAAATATGTTACGATTTCTAATGCTTCTCGAATCGCAAACATATTTACAATGATTCAAAATAAATTCAACCATATTTTTAAGTAATTATTTGAAAATATGGTTAAATTTATTTTGAACCATTGTAAATATGTTTGCGATTCGAGAAGCATTAGAAATCTACCATATTTTTAAAACATTTCGATTTACAAAAATAAAAAATTAAATGTTTTATACAGTTCTACACATATTAAAAATGGTTTAAAATTTTTAAAACATATTTTCAAATAGCAAACTGCATTTAAATCATTTAAAAATTAAATGAAACATATTATTAAATACATTTCAGAACTCGAAACATAATTTTAAATGGAGGTAGATACAGGAAAGTAAGAATTCTTCGGACTTTCAGTCAATTAATAAAATTTATTCACGCCGACGTTTCGACTATACTATAGTCTTCTTCAGGGCTAGAATGGTCAGTTGAAAAAAGAAAACCACATGTGGATAATATAACATACAGCACTTATGGAACTACAAAAAAGATTTTTTGTAGTTCCATAAATATTGCACTCATCAAAGACAAGTTTTTCATTTTTAGACGAATTTCTCTCTGTGATATGTTGGTTTTAACTATTTATTTATTTATTCATATTTATTTATTTATTTTTTTAATTGTCCGTGTTGTATGTTATATTATCCACATGTGGTTTTCTTTTTTCAACTGACCATTCTAGCCCTGAAGAAGACTATAGTATAGTCGAAACGTCGGCGTGAATAAATTTTATTAATTGACTGAAAGTTCTTACTTTCCTGTATGTACCTCCATCCTAACACAGTCGAATATTGATTTTTCAACTCATAATTTTAAATGCTCATTTAAAAATATATTTGAATTTCAAATATGTTTCGAATTAGAAATATGGTTACAAACTTACTGATACATATTTTTAATTCTCTGTCTCTTTCTATTTCTCCCATATAATGCAATGAGTAAGAGACAGTCAGAGAATTAAAAATATCACAAACATATTTTTAATTCAAATAAAGCTGAGTTTGCATTGGGAATTAAAAATATGTTTTTAAAAAGATAATTCACAAGCACACTAACCATATTTTCAAATACATATTGGAAATTCAACCTTATTTTTAATTGTTCGAGGGTTTATATTTGATTTACTAATATGTTTGAGAACATTTTAAATATTGATATTTTTATTTATTTAAAAATATGTTCGTGATAAATTTAAAACATGAAAAATATATGAAACATTAAAATATAAATATTTAAAAATATGGTTCGACGTCCTATTAACAATTAGAAATATGAATATCACGTTGAATAAAAAGTCAAACGGCGTTCCATAGAAACCAGTCATAAAGTACACGGGTCACGCTAGAATGATTGAAAATAAGAAAATCAAGTAGACCGTGGAAAACTAAATGCATTATCATTTTAATTTAAACAGTTATTTATCCGTCATTTGAAATAAAGTTGCAAAAGTTAGGTAAGTTAAATTTGATTAATCAGTTTTTAAAAATATCGTTGTCAGTAAAAATTTGCAATAACCAAAAGAGTACTTTCGAATCATGATTTATAATTGGACAGTTTATAAAATAGCCTGAAATCAATTTGATACTTTTAAAGTCCCCAGTAATTAATTTGGCAGCTTTGGCGGTTTTTAAGTCACTAGAAATTAATTTGACATCCGGTTCATATTAGGCAATGTTCAGTTATTTTGCCCTAGAAATTGTATCCATAGTTCAAAATATTCATAAGCTAGTGCACTTATGTAATTTCACCCGTAGAATCGAATGGCGAAGTAGTCTGGTTTGTATCTCCACCCATTTTTTGATTATGACCCAAAAATTGTTAAAGTGTTGAATGTAAATATTACAAGAAATTAAAGAGATATTAATATGCGGTTTGAACATGTGGAATCAGATGTACCTACATATAGTCCAGTCATTAGGTAGATTTACCCTGCAAAAGGTCGGGTATTTTTGATTTTTGGATATGTTACATATTTAGAGGTCTCAACAAAAAATGCAAGTTTTCCCCCTCGGGGGCCTTCGGGAAGCACCGCCAACTTGAGAAAAAAGGCGCAAAAAAGCGGTTTTTTCTAAATATCTCTTCACTGATTTGCATTAGGCAAAAATAGTTATTATCTAATTTGTTGACTATAAAATTCTCTACAACTTTTATCTAAATCATTTTTTTCTATAATTAATAGATAGCGAGCTACAGTGCTTCAAACAGAGCAAATTTTTTGAAAATTACATGAATGCTTCATTTAAATCATATTTTATTATATTTTTTTTACGTTTTTTTACAGATTACTTTTTGACAATCATTAATTATTATTATTTAACTAATATGTATAAATATTAATTATTGTTTATAGTTTGATATGTTGTTCAGCGCACTTTTCTGGGACTGGATTCCGTTAAAAAGCTTTTGTTGTAATTACTTTAAGGTAAAATCATAAATTTGCTGGACTATAAAAAATCTTTAGAATGAAAAAAACTATAAACAATAATTAATATTTATATATATTAGTTAAATAATAATAATTAATGATTGTCAAAAAGAAATTTGTAAAAAAACGTAAAAAAAATATAATAAAATATGATTTAAATGAAGCATTCATGTAATTTTCAAAAAATTTGCTCTGTTTGAAGCAATGTAGCTCGCTATCTATAAATTATAGAAAAAAACGTTTTAGATAAAAGTTGTAGAAAATTTTATAGTCAACAAATTAGATAATAACTATTTTTGCTTAACGCAAATCAGTGAAGAGATATTTAGAAAAAACCGCTTTTTTGCGCCTTTTTTCTCAAGTTGGCGGTGCTTCCCGAAGGCCCCCGAGGGGGAAAACTTGCATTTTTTGTTGAGACCTCTAAATATATAATATATCCAAAAATCAAAAATACCCGACCTTTTGTGGAATAAACCCTTATTTTTCTACCAAATGACTGGACTAATATAAATAAATAAAAATTGGATAAACTCTTTTATTGGGGCTCAAGTGATTAATAGCAATAACATTTTCCTGTGATTATTTTTCGAGAGATATTGAGGTACTAGTCCGGCCCTGGACTTCAACAGTTTTTAAGTTCTTCAGAAATTAGTTAGAAAGCATTGCAAAAGAAGATTGGTTGGAAGCTTTTACGACTTAGAAAGTGTGTCTAAATAATTCTAGCCTGATACTCGAACAATAAGTAAATAATTTTATAGATCATCTCACCTTTTTTTGATTTTTTGACGATGTGGCATTTAATAGCAATTTTGATCACAATTACAATAACACAAAATACAACAAATATGATAACGACGACTACAATGGCGTAAGTTGCATCTCTTGAATTTTTTTCCAAAAACAGAGTAATTTTTTCTTCATGAATAAATCCATTTAATGTATCGTTAACTACACATCTGTACGTTCCTGAATCTGTAGTAGTTAGATCATTAATGCTCAAATTCAACCAATATGTAGTTCCATCTATATTCGTTGTTGTTAGTTTATATTTCTCATTAGTCCAGTCTATATTGTCTCCTTTAAATGTCCATTTTTCTACTGTTACAGTATTGCTTTCAATTTTGCAAGATAGAACGACACTTTGTCCAACATCTCGATTCTCATGAGCGGGCTGACTGGCTGATACTTTAACCCAACAATTAAATTGTTCCGTATTTTGGATGTTTTTCCACAATTTTCCTTTTAAATTATATGGAGCGTTGCATTTTGCGTTGTAGATCTCGCTTTTATAGATGCTGGAGTCTGTTCTAGATTTTCTTTCTACAAAATTGAATAAATTTGATATTCGACAGTTGCAGGTCCATGGATTGTTGACGATTTTTAAAGTTGTAAATTTGGTGAGTTGTTTTATATCTTCTATATTAAGATTTGTTAGTTGATTGTCGTTCAAATGTAGTTGTTGAAGCTTTCTGCTGTTTATTAATCCATGATCATGGAATGTTTTTAACAAGTTGTGACTAAGATCTAGATATTGAAGGTTTCGTAAGTCGGCAAATATTTTTTCGTTTATTGTATCTATTTTATTATGACTTAAGTATAAGTATGTTATATTAGTTACAGGTGTAAATGTTTTATTAGGTAGTTTTGTTAAGGAATTTTGCGATAAATCTAGTTCGTTTAGGTTGGTTAAATTTTTGAATGCTTCTTCATGTATATATTTCAAATTACATTGATTCATTTTAATATATAATAAACTAGAAAGACTAGCATTTAGAAATTCACTTCTTTTTAATGTTTCTATATGATAATTTGTTATAATAAGTTCTTCCCAATGTTTGGAACTATTGCTTTTTGGTATTGATCTCAGAGGATGATATGGGATTATAATATTATCACTACACGTAATTTTCAAGTTCTCACAACTACAGTACATTGGGCAGTCTTGGCAATACACAACACAAACTATGAAAACAAACACGTGTACTTTGTCTACCAACATGTTTACTAATGAACACATTTTAACAGATAGTGAATCAATGTTATTTCTGAAATTCCATAAATGGTATGGGAGTTACGAAACCGCAAGTTTCCGAGTTGGTGTTGATATACTCGAAAGTGAACGACACATCAATATTACAAGGATCTGGTTGTGTGGTTGAACAGGCTAGATTACTTCTTATTTTTAATTAGGTTCTATTTATTTGCACATTAAAAAATCTGATGTGGCGACTACATTTCCTTCTGTCAATTCTGTGTATTTAATACAAACTCCGTACAGAAAGTTTTGCAAAAGATTCTTTATTTATTCGAAATAACAAAACATATTGTTTTTACCTCTAGCTAAGAGAGGTATTGGATTCATGCTAGATTTTAGTGAATAAGCAGGATTTAAGGTCCCTAGAACCCGATTATAACATTTTTAAAATGATGTCTGTGTGTGTGTGTGTATGTGGATATGTGTATGTGTGTGTGTGTGTGTGTGTGTGTGTGTGTATGTCTAGATGTTGTAGGCACGATTCCTCAAAAACTATAAGACTTAAGAACTGTTTAACTATGGATTCCTCAATCTGACATTCCTGGGAAGAGCTGAAAAGGTTTTGGTAACAATTGAACAACCGGAAGTAGTAGTTTCTTAGAAAAATTCTTCTAAATATAATTTTTTGGGAGTTTTTTTTATTAAATATTGAATAACATAAAATTCTCCATCTTAATACACTTAAAATTTTTATTACATCTTGCATAGATTTAGTGATAAAGACACTATAATATATAGAGTAATCTAATCGCAGAGGCAAAGGCACTAAGGAAACCAGTTGAACGTAGTTTGTAAATGACACATGTCAGTGTAAAAAATCAACATTTTTTTTTCTGGGAAGTATATTTAATCTTTCTTATTGTTTTATTAATTGAATATTTGATATTATAGGTAAAATGCATATATCCATCAGACATACCGTCAATCTGGTTAATGAATTGGAAGAATCTCCACATTTAGGAACATTCTCATACAATGAAAAATAGATAGAATTATATGTGTGCAGAAGATATGTTAAATACAATAAAAAACAATATTTGGGTAAAGTTCTGTAATTTTTTGTTATAAAACGACGGTTCGAAAGCGAAGTGCAATACAATACTTATATAGCCTAATATGGAAATGGTGAACAGAGGTCTTGTGCTGGCCACAACAGTTTTTTTTTTTGTAAGATTTCGTTGTACTTTATAATAAAAGTGAGTACATTCATTTTGTATGTATGGGTAAGATGTGAGGTCATACAGTATATTAAAAAAAATCGGAGTAGGCTATGAACAAAAGAACGTATGTCAATTTGGTTAATTAAATGTCAATTTGGTATGAAATATTGTTAAAAATATTATTTAAGGAAATGAAAGCTTTTCTTCTTTAATCATTATTTTAGAAATAGAAATAAATTAGAAAACGGTGAATAGAAATATTCTGTATCCTTCTTTATTATTTTTTCTCCTTAAAATTAAATTTCATGATCAATTTTAACAACATGACTTTTGAACTGAATAATGATCAGACATACGTTTCTGTGTTCATAGCCTACTTCGAAGTAGGTTTTTTTTTTCTGAACACACTGTATTTATTCAAAATAAATACTACAAAGTTCTTGTTGTAAATAAGTTAATTAAAATATTGTTCACGGTATTTGTTATAAGTAGCTTTATGTAGGAAATAAAGTAAGGCGATAACATTAACAAACAATAAAACATGTGTTTTATTCTGGGAAATAAAATTAATTTATTTCTTTCTCATAATTTTTTGCTTAGTTGTTTAGTAGATTAAACTACTAAAATTTATTTACATTTATATTTCTTAATAATAAACGTTTCATTAGAAATTAAAAATAAAATACTATGAAATTTTCTATTTGTTCACAAATTTCCTCTTTTTACAATACAAGAATAAATCAAGAAATGCGTTCTACGAAAGAAAGGACTAAAAATAACAATATATACATATAATAAAAGAGAATCATAAAAATAGTAACAAGGATATGAAGAAAATGCAAATACATAAATACTGACAATCTGCAAGAATGTACATAAGAGGTTATGTGAAAGAGAAGAACAAATACTGGAACATGATATTGCTTTCCAAAGAGCTAGACAAAGAAGAAAGAACAGAGAAAACACTACTGGAAGAAGCAGAAGACAAGAAAATATTTATCTAAACTCAATTATACAATTAGTATTTATGCACTCAACGTAATGAATTATGAGTAATATCATTTGACATATTGATTCTGTTACAAATATTTTTTTAAATTTTATAAAATAAGGGCGATTTATTTATACTGGCTGATTATTTGAAATCCGTTTTATAGATTTTGAAAAGTAATAACAATTTACAATGGATTATGAAGAATTTTGTGTAGTAAAAGTTTTTTTGGTTATTAAATATACTTTTAGTTTCATATTTTTATTTGTTTTATTACTATTGTTAGTTACTATAAATTAATGTTGTAAATGTCACTCTTACTGTTGATAATAATTTTAATGCATAATTAAAATATTTCAATTGTTTATAAATGAAGCAACTGTTTTACTTTTATTGTTACAATTGTATAAACATGGAACCAGTTAAACGGTTAATTGTCATACTTATAATCATTGGCACAATTGATGTAAGTTTTATTTATTGCGATACAATAAAAAAATTAACAATTCTATAGTTTATAACAGCTCAGAGAAGATCAAGTCTACGTTCTCGCCAAATAAACTGCACCAATTTACTGCAATCAAAAAAACCATTTGACATTATCCTAGACGATGATCTGAATTTTGATTCTGACCCAGAACCCTTGGAGGAAATTATTGAGAAAGTAGAAACCAACAAAGAGAAGATTAGATTCAGTTTGTGTGGATTGAAGTCTAAATTTGAAAGGGCTATCCATTTAGCAGAAGTAGGAGCAGATACTTTTAATAATGACAGACTAGAGCAGTTAGATGGGACGGTAACTTCTAGAAGAGTTGGGAGTGCGCTTAGAAACACTGTTCTAAAAGTTGGAGAGTGTGTTTCCACTGTAGCCAAACAAGTTTTGGTATTGCCCATAAGGTTAGTGATAAAATGTTTAGTAAATATAAAAGCTCAAATTACTTTAGAATTTTTTGTTTGCTGATTTATTACAATGCATTCAAAGGCCGATTTTGACTCCAATGAGCCTGTTTCACATTTTTCAAAATTTATTTTATATGAAAGTTTATGCAATAATGTTCTTACTAATAACTTTTATTTTAATAATTTGTTGTTATTTATGGAAATAATTAAATAAAAAGATTGGCGTCATGAAAAACTACCCCCCACTTCTGTGACGTATAAGTACATACATTGCGTCCTTAATAGTCAATAGGAAAATAGTTTTTCCATCACCTACGTTTGCTATAGTTTCTCAGTTTAGAGATGCATTCGGGCGGGCCTGGGCCGGGCTTTGAGGTTTGGATCGACTCGGCCCGAAAATAAAAATTACCGGCCCGATTCGAAGATCGACTCGACAAAAAAATTAGCTAGTCCGCCTCGAAAATTGACTCGAAATCGGGCCGGGCTTCGAGCCAAAGCTCGAAATTGGGTGCATCCGGCATTCCTAATGTTGATTTTTATGTTAAGGTGAAATGTTTAACTTTTTTCGTGTCAAACTTATAAAAAACCTTTACATTCTTATAACTTTCAACATTAGTTAACATAAGTAGTTAAAAAAGAGATCATTCTAATGTAAGTTTGTTATGAAAATTACAGACCTACGAGTATTTAACACTTTGTTTACCAAAGAATTTAAACAACTTTTTCACAAATCTTATATAAAAAAATATAATTTAAATTTACATAAGGATTTTTTATCTAACTTTGTCTCTGCTCAAAAATAGGACAAGATATCATTATGGTAGGAACAAAAATCACTTTTATTTAAGTATACGAGTAATAACAATAATAATAGCATCATCATAATATAATAATTATTATGCTTTAATGAATAACCTTGAATTCTTGAAGTAAAATAATACATTTTTATTTATTAATATGTGAAGTGTTTTGCTATGAAATCATTTTGATCCTTTTTAACTTTTTTCTTTTCATTACAATATTAAGGAAACTGTGCATTTGATTGAACTATAAGATTTTTCGGGCCGGCCCGAAAAGCTCGAATTTTTGGGCCGGGCCAAAATCAAAAGTCCGACTCGCCTCGATTTTTGAAAATGATTAGCCCGATTCAGTCCGATAAAAAATATCTTCGACCCGGCTCGATGATCGACTCGAAATCGAGTCGGGCTTCGGGCCGGGCCAAAGCTCGAAATCGAGTGCATCTCTACACTTGTTAATAAAAAATCTTCTAATTTGACATTTGACGCTGACATTGCTCATTAGAAATGAATAATAAAGTAATAACGGCTAATTCAATTTGCATGAATTTATATCAGAGAACGATTGTTTTACTGCTGCCGAAATGAGGGGTGTTAAAAAGTAAAAAATATAAAAACTGAATTTACTATATAAATAGATAAGCAGTATTTTTGCAAGAAGGTACAATACGATATCGTAAATTACTCATTTTATTTTGAACTTTTTAATACCTACTTATTATACAACTTGTATCGATTTTAAAAATTTGACACTTATTTGATATCTTTGACAATGCACTTTTTTACTTTATAAACGGTTCAATTAGAACCGCTAAAGATAATGTACTCTGACGCCACATTCTATTTCAGATCACGTGACTTATTCAAAATATTATCCAAATTTCAAAATTTAATTGTAAAATATCTAAAAGATATTACGTGATATTTTCAAATTTGAGGCTCTTTAAAAAAAATATCTTTTAAAATTTATTACTTAGAAGTCATATAAAAATTCTTGTAAGAGCTCTATTATGTGTTTCTTCTAAAATATTTTAATTTTCAATGTAGGCTTAAGTTTAAGACGATCCTACGGCGACAAAACAATTGCTGCGCCCAGAAATATTCGTATGATTCCACTAAAGTCTAGAAGACACAGTTTTGATACGTCCCCTACTGTATATCTGAGGTAGAGAAGCGTAATGAATAGAAGGTTGCGCGTAGCTAAGACTGTACTACTGAACTATGAGCGCAAATTATTAAAAATTCTAGAAAATAGTGTTTATCGCGCGAAACTACTCGGCCTCTATTTCTACGAATTTGACTATAGATTTTTAGTATGATATTAATATGAAACCAATAAACAATATGTACCAAACGAAATTTTGAAATTTTGCATAGGACTGATGATAACACCTATGAAAATTTTTTTACCTTCCGTAAAAGGAAGGTATTGTCTTTGGTCAAAAAATTCGTTGGTGAGTTTTTAATGAATAAGCACGTTTTAGGGTCCCTACAATACGTATTTACTATTTTTAAGATGATGTCTGTATGTGTGTGCGTGTGTGTCCGTGTGTGTGTGTCCGTGTGTGTGTGTCCGTGTGTGTGTGTGTCCGTGTGTGTGTATGTATGTCCGTGTGTGACAAATTTTTCTCCGACGATAACTCCAATACTACAATTCCAAAAATTATAATTCTTTCGTATTCCTCTTCTTTACATCCATATGAAGAGTTGATTAGATTTTGGTTATAATTGATCCACCGGAAGTACCCTTATTTGAAGTTTTTAACAGTTTTTCTTGAAAAAACGCAGTTAAATATTATTTTTCGACATTTTGTGATTATCAATATGAAAGAATATCTTATTCTCTATACGGTTTGATTATACAGTTTCGTTCATATTCAATAGATATAGAGTTATAGAGACATTAAGAGAGATTAACTTTCAAAAATTAGTCAGCTTTGTTAATATTATGGAAACAACAGATTTATTCAGAAAAATTTAATTGACAGATGTCAGTGTCAAATGCAAAACCAAAGTTGAAAGTATAGGGTCAGAAAGTTATGTGTGAATGTGATAGAGTGTCCCTCCAAAGAGAAGAAGATGGAAGGACTGTGTAGCAGAGATTTGAGAGAGGAAGAATTGTGTGAAGAAGATGCGTTGGACAGGAATGATTAAAAGAGAAGAGTAAGAAACAGCGACCCCTAATAAAATAGGGAAAGGAACTTTGGGTATAGAATTTGTAAAAAATAGTGTGTTCGTGTTACAATTTTATAGGATATACAGAATCTTTTTCAAGGAACTTTTGGTATGGGATATATACAAAATACATTGAATTGACGGAAGGTTTTGTGCTGACCACAACAGATTTTTTTTCATGTAGTCATAACTCGCCCCTCCAAAGAAAATTTTCAGAAAAATTACGGTTAATTTGTAGATTATACTTTCTTCTTTCATATTTGTGATTATTATGATATTGTGATAAATAGTTCAATAGTGCGAGCTGTAACGTTTCGCGCAGATCTCATGTTTTGCATCATTTTGTGGACTGCTATAGGATCGTCTTAATGTATTTGTCCTGAACAAAGTTAATCCAATCTCCTCAAACCAGTCAATTGTTCTGAGAACAGCGTACAGTCGCTGGGAGCCAAGTCAGGAGAATAGGGTGGATGCTTGGGTATTGACATACGACAAATGGCTAGGCACGTTATCTACATGAAGCAGCATATCACGCGTCAATTTGCCCCACCGGTTTGCTTTGATGGCATCGCTCAATTTTGTTATTAAATTAGCATAATAAGACCCTGATAGTGTGGCTCTATCTTGCAAGTAATCAGTTAATATTACTCCTTTTTCATAAAAAACAGACATTAATTGCATTAATGAGCGGACCTCCTGCATGCTGATTATTGCAAGATATTTTTCCGCATTTAAATTCACATCACCTCTTAATCACATCAGTGGCGTAGCCAAGGAGGGTGTTTTCGGGTTTAAACCCTCCTCATTGGTAATATTAATACAGATTTTATTTTAATAAATAAATGATCTATTTCATAAAACGTATAAGTTTGACAAATATTTTATTTTAATAAATAAATGATCTATTTCATAAAACGTATGTTTGACGCAAAATTGTAACTAACGAAAATAGAGTACCTATAATATGTTTGAGTAGTACTTACTTCTACACAACGAACTCTGTCTCCCACATATATTTAATATCCACCCCCTTTTGAAAATCCTGGCTACACCACTGGACCACATCATAAGAACGTGAAAGTGCAGACTCCCCTAGTATCGTTATAAATTTCGGTGGGCGCCATATTCTTTTTCTGTAGATATTTGATCACTGTTCTCTATTCAGTAGGGTCCATTTTTACTATATGATGCAACTTAGTGATGAAGAATTAGCGAGTGTACGGTAACACGAAAAGGTAGAAAGTTAAGAATTTGTTCAAGTCATCTATAAATTTGAACGATTTAGCTGTCAAAAAATTAAACCAATTATTATGTTAGAAATAAGTCAGGACCGGCGCATAGGGATATATCCTGGTAAATTAAATTTTAAAATTAAGCTTAAATAATAATTTCATTTATAACTGGTTTCTCATATTTTTAAAATCTAAGACTGAAAAATAAAATGACACAGCTATAAAATTTAATTATCAACCAGCGAAAAATAATTCAATTTCTTTGAAAAATTTTAGGGTGAAGCATGAAGTACCATGTGTAACAAAAGAACTACTACGCCTGAAAAATTATTCTACAGATGTTGCGAATACTATTACAGGAGCCCTGAAATCAATCGTTCAATATCCAAGACACATGGCTATTTGCTTTAAAACTGAAGAAAAAATCAACTGCTTGGCAAAATTGCACAAAAAGGTAATTACAAACATTCCAAATAATATTATATATAAGAATATTAGCGTATGTGACCTTCAAATTTAGAGAAAATATTTATATATTAATAACATGGACTGAATTAAATACTTGTTATTTTTATAAATTTATCAAATATTTATAGAATTCAAGACAAGCGACATAGTCCAGTAAACGGAGGTTGAAAAAAGGGGGTATTCTCCAAAGGTCAGGTAGTTCTGAATTTTAGATATGTTGTATAGGTTGGTTGGTTAGTGAAAAATCTAAATTTCCACAATCCCCCCTCCACCGTTTCCTCCGCCATCTTGTAAAAACAACCGAAAATCGGCACTTTTTTCAGTTTATTGCCTATAACTTCTTTTTGGTGCATTTTAGCACAACAAAAGTTATTTGCCGATTTGTAGAGGACAAAATTTCCTGCAAAATAGTTATGTGAAGTTATTTTGTACGATTAATAGCAACGTAGTTATGATATCCTATACAATCCTATACAACATATCAAAAAATACCCGACCTTTTGTAGGGTAAAATGCTTCATTCCCTGGACTAACATTCAGCCCAATTCCGTAAAGAAGTTGTTAAGTCTTAGCAACGTTGCCAAAAATAATAACAAATGGAAACAAATGTAAAGGCTGTCATTTTCATGTTTTATTCTGTGTTCGCTATTATTATTGGTTATTTGCTATAGCAATGTTGCTAAGTCTTAACAACATTCTTTCAGAATTGGGGTGATTAAAATTTTCTGTGACGTAACCTGTGCAAAGATTTCGGGTCTGGCCGGGCCAAAACCGAGTTTTAGTGCTAGTGCTTTGGTGTATGTATCAATGCAATAGGGTCGCCTACATTTTTTTCTGCAAAAACAGTACAAACTAAGAATAAGCCCATAAACCATAATTGAAATGCATAAAATTTATTTAAAATTGTGCCGACCCAATTAATATGATTTTGGGCTCGTACCTGCAGCGTGTCCCAGATTTAAACGGCATAACTTGAACCATGGATTAAACACGTAAAAATAAGGTGATAAGTTCATTTGAGCAAATGTCCGTAAATGCTTTGTTTCAGAGATATTCATGTTTTTCTTATTGGAGCAGCGCTACTCTAAAAAATCAACTTTATAACGAGATATCAAATATTATCGTATTAAGTTATGACATAACAATTAAATTAATTGTAGGTAAATGATTTGGCTATTACCTAATTTCGATACAAAATTTAGTTTGCTTGCCTAAGGTCCTGGCAAAAATGAAAATTATCGATGAATTCAAACAAATTTATTATTTATGTACAATAAAATAATAACTATTTTTTATAAAATGTGTTCAAAATGTTCACCTGTAGCAAGCAAACAGGCACGACAATAATCTGCCACTGCATAGGTCGCTGCGCGACAGTGTGACATTGCTCGGGAGATATGGTTTCGCAAACTCGAATTTTTCTGCGTAGAGTGTCCAAATTATCTATCGGTTCATCATAAACTATTTCTTTTATGGCACCCCAAGCAAAGAAATCTAAAGGTGTTAGATCGGACGAACGGGCTGGCCATGGTACAGGTCCTCTGCGACCAATACACCGTTGTGGATAGTGTAAATTTAACCATTCTCTTGGTTGTCTCCCATAATGTGCAGGGCAGCCATCTAACTGTAGCCAACAGTTTCTTCTCATTGCTAATGTAACTTCTTTCATTAAATCATTATTTATAAAATTGTAGTACCTCTCTGAATTTAAACGATGTTGCAAAAAGAAAGGGCCTATTAAAGTATTTTCAATAATACCTAGCCACAGAGCTGGGCAAGTTACTTTTAAAATGTAACTAGTTACAGTTACCTCCAAAAAAAAGTAACTAAGTTACTTAAGTTACAGTTACTTTGGTGAAAGAACTAAGTTATTTACTAGTTACTCATTAAAAGTAACTTAGTTACCTTGAGTTACTTTCTAATTACTTTTAATGGCGTGAAGTGTAGACTTTGGCCCGGTTGCACCAACGATACTTAAAATTTTAATGAAGGCTTAAAATTAATGAAAATTAAAAATTATATAATTTCGTTGCACCAAACAACATTTATGTCAATGATACATTAAATTAAACATTAAATTAATTCCCCGATCCTTTGTACTTAAATGTTTAATGAAGCATTAAAATATGATATTCATTGTTTTGTACGTCTTTTGACGTTTATAATCAAACAAGGCAATGTTAGTTTTGAAATAGATATTAATATTGATTTCGAGCATTACATAAAAAAGGTGTAATTGTTTTAGAGAAAAAGTCATCGTCTTTTTCGTCCTCATCGGAAGATGAAATGAGACGGTTCCGGATAACGATAATTCCTTTGCTTGTGCATTTTTTTGTAGTGATTGAATATTATCACATGAAATTTTATTTATTTTTGGGGTAGATGTATTCTAAAGATTTAAAAATAATTAATAAATAAAATTAACATAATACCTCGAGCTCAAATACTAAAATATCGTATTTATCGTTTTTTTAAGTTGATGGCACTTAATTGCAGTTTTTTGAACTAAAATAATCAGATGCGCTGTCATATACATTATTCATGGGAGTAAATTGTCCTACTTTCAAATTAGATAACGAACGTTGTTCATTGTCGTCTAATTTAGATTTTTTGTATGGTCCACCACCGGTTTCTCGCCGCATTTTTCGTCTTTGATGACTCTGAATCTCTCTTTTTATTTTCGATAATTGTTTAATACTCTTCTATTATATTAATAATCATTTCTTTTTCCGTGAAATTTTTTGCTCTTATTCTTTTTTTCTTTAGAAATTTTAAATAATATATTTCAATTGAACCAAATGTAATGTAATTTGAGGCAAAATGTTATATTTGACATTGACACATTATTTTTTTGTTTGAATTGAATGTAGATACATCATTTGAAATCAGTACCAACCTAAATTAAATGCTTCATTACTAAATGACACATTAAAAATCAAAAAATATATTTGCGCAACCTCATTAATTTAATGTTACGTTAAATTTTAATGCTCCATTTGTTAATAATTATTAAATTTCTTGTTGGTGCAACCGGGCCTTTGACTGTTGACTTAGTTATTGTGTAGTATACATATCAGGAAGTTTTTACACTAACTTCGTTAACCTAAATTTTAACGTTATTGCTTGGCAACACCCAATCAGATTATTATTGTTAATGTTAACGGACCTACAGGGCCCTATTACCGCCTAGGCCGACGAGGCCACGGCCTAGGGCCCGCTTTGACAAGGGGCCACCAGGGCCCGGTTGCTGTGATAAAAATCTGATAAAATGGCCCTGCGGACCTATATTATAATATAACATAAAAATTAAAAGTAACATTTTATCTTGTGAGAAGGAATTTGCAAAAATGAGACGAATTCAAGTCTTGCAACCCTTGGAACAACGAACAAAATACACTATTTTTTGTATAACCTGAAAATTGGAATAATTTTGATGATTTAGTGGCAGTTTAATTATAATTTATTAAAACGTATCATTTGTAAGCGAGGAAAACATTTGAAAATATTATATTTTATACGTCAAATTTAACACTTTTTAATTCTAGAATTAAAAGTTAAAATAATGTGTTATTTTTAGTTTTTCTGTTTACCGTACAAAAACTCTATTATTAATGAATATAATTACTTATTTTATTATCTATTATGGCTTGAAATCAATCAACAATAATATTGTATTTAATTATGTATTAAAATGAAAGTTACACATTACAGAGGGTATGCGCGATGCTGCGTTCAACAACTCCACTTTTTAAGTTACTTTGACTAACTTAAGTTACATTCTAATTTCTGAGTTACTTTAAGTAACTTAAGTTACTCAAGTAACTACTAACTAAAAACCGTAAAGTTACCAACTACTTTTCCGCAGCAAGTTAAGTTACAGTTACAGTTACAATATTTTAAAAAGTAACTAAGTTACGTTACAAGTTACGTAAAAGTAACTAGTTAGTAACTAAGTTCCTAAAGTAACTAGTTACTGCCCAGCTCTGCCTAGCCAAACATTACATTGAAATTCATAGTGGAAATTTTTCTCTTTAATTGCATGAGGATTTTCATGTAACCAAATGCAAACTAAATTGTTCATCGAAATTAGGTAATAGCCAAATCAGTTACTTATAATTAATTTAATTGTTATGTCATAACTTAATAAGATATTTGATATCTCGTTATAAAGTTGATTTTTAAGGTAGAGCTGTTCCAATAAGAAAAACATGAATATCTCTTGAACAAAGCATTTACGGACATTTGCTCAAATGAACTTGTCACCTTATTTTTACGTGTTTAATCCATGGTTCAAGTTATGCCGTTTAAATCTGGGACACCTGTATATATCAATCTCGCAATGTATATTCTTTTAACTAATTTTAATTTTGTTCTTTAAGGTCATCAAAAATACACTTGCAGACATCATGTCCGTAGTTGACAACTCTGTCCAAATTGAATATACTTTCTTGGAAATGGTAAATGGGAATCATATGTGTCCTGATTACTTCCATACAATGTCTAAGCTAACTATGATCCCTTTGAAGTTAACTCAATGTATAAACAATAAAATATACTGAAATAAAAACATGATCCGCGAGTAGAATAAAAGTTATTTATTAGTACATTAAGTAAATGTATGGTATATATTTACCGATGTAGTTTTAATTACTAATAATAAATATTGTTTAATCTTTTGTAGGTATAATTCTGTAAACATATTCCTGTTAATAGCGGTAATTAAAATAAATTTAATTTTATATGCACTGGTTGTGCCATATACGCAGTGAAATTATGCGTAATTAGTTTAAATTATATCATGTGTTCTTTCAGTCAATAATATAGCGAATATTCAAATTTTGTATATTAGTTAACAAACAAAGTAATAATTTAGACCCATCATTAAACTCTGTTTTATGTATCCATTTTTGTTGCTCTTGTTTACAAAGTAGATATTTCAATTTCCATGATACATTTCAAAATAATCAAATGAATTTTATGAATTGAAAAATAATGAATATAATTGTAAAATATTATATAAATTGTTTCATTTATTCAAGCAATTACGCGTATGTGAGCATGTAAAATTTTTGTTATACATTTTAATTATTTTTTCAAATAGTTATTGAATAAATAATTAAAAATATTTTAACGCCACATGATTCCTAAAATTATCAATTAAAAATTAAAACTCATAATGCTTTTCATATGTAACATCAAATAATTTCAATATATTTTCCTTTTCTAAATACAATGGTGGTCAAGATTTACATTATTTTTTTTTTTGTAAATCTTGTTAAAACAATAGCATCCTTCTATTTACAAAATTATTTTTTTTAGAAGTTTTGAACAACAAAAATGTATTATACAATTCAATTCAATTTGATGCTTGAGAGTAAATGTTAATATTAGGTATATTTCATAAAATAGAAGCTAAGAAGCTATTCTTTGACAGTAAATTTGACGTTTTGTACAAATTATAGCAACGAACATGATTTGTTTAATTAGTGCGCGTCAACTTCAAGGCATAGTGTGCTCATGTAAAACCCTAAAACCTAATTCCTAAAATCCTAAATTATCACTATATCTAGGGTATATAAATTTAGGATTTAGATATTAGGGTGATAAAAGTGCAACATCGGATACAGCTATAAAATCAAGAAAACGACATTACTAAATTTGACATGATGGGCGGAGTTAAAATCTTAAGTCATACAATTCGTAGATGACATAGGTCGGACGTATTTAAAAATTTAACTGAACAAAGCAGATTGGGACACCATGCTCGGATGCAAAACGTTCATCATTTCCTTGATCAGTCAACGGTTAATCAAAACAAAAAGGAACAAATGCAACGCGATTTTTTGACAACAATGATTTAGATGTCATAAGAGCAGTGCTGTAGTCGTAAAATTAGCAGAGGGTATACGCTGAAAATATATTTGTAAACATAGAGTATACGCAGGGGGGGGGGGGGGGGGGGAGCAATAATTAAGAAGAAAAAAAATATGCAGGGAGTGAGCAAAAATATAAAAAATGGCGAAATTTTTTTTCATTCAAGGTCAAATGCCTTATAATTGAAAATTACATTTTTCAAGGGATGTGAAGTTGCATGTTTTTTCCCTTTCATGTATAAAAATAAATTGCCAGATCACAAAACATTTTACAAAAGAGAATATATTTATCTGGATAAACTGTCTAAATTCGAAACACAACAACACAACATGCGCGCGACTATTATACATTGTGACTTAATACGAAGTTAGTAATCTTTTAAATTTTCAACTAAAATTCAAAATACAAAAACTATAAACACAAAGAAAAAAATAAAATAATTAAATACTGCCTTACGTATCAAAGAGTACATTTTATAAACATAAAGATAATTTCAATATAATTTCTAAAAAAATGATATTAATTGTGGGATAAAATTTTCATTAGTTGATTTAATTTTTATAATTTTTGTCTCAAATATTTAAAAGCAGAGGGTACACGCTCGGGCACCTAAAGAATCCAGAGGGTATACGGCGTATACCCGCGTATACCCTCGACTACACCCCTGCATAAGAGCAAGGAAAATGTTTAGAATTTGTTCATTTTGATGGTACGCTAACTGAACAAGGAATTGATGAACGTTTCTGCAATGGATAATATGCCGTGATTTATAAATTATTATTTAAAAATTATAAAAGATATCGACGTTAACAATGTAAATTTAATATTGGTTTTCGCTAACGACAACTTGTGCAGCAATGTCTGTCAAATTTAAATTCTATTAAGTGTATATTGGATTCTCTGTCGATTCTATTTCAATTTTTTGTCCTCTGGATTTTAGATTACAGGATTTGTGCTGTTAATTGTATCAATCACTACTTCCCTAATATCACTAATCCACTTGAACAAATTAAATTACACGTTTATTTAATTACAGTATTAAACAATACAATTTATGTGATAAATATTTGACAAATTAACCGAATTTCTCTTTGAAGTAGTTTATTTTATTTGAAATGTTTCGTCAAACATGAAATTGAAATCAAATTTTAGCTAAAAACCATATCAATTATACGAGGACCGTGTAGGTATAGTTTCATTTTCAAAGATGTCTGACCAAGGTCGTTAATCACCAAAAGAGTAGGGAAAGATACTGGACACAGTAGGTGCATTCAATGAAGTTAGCAAACCAGCTTGCTACGCTAGCGAATTGTATATGACGTTATAAGTGACGTCATATTTAATGCTTTGCTAGCGCCGATTACTTCGCTAGCTTGATCTGCTAAGTGCTGCTAGGACACCAAATTTAAAATGGAACAAAAAATAAGTTTTTAAATCACGTTTTAAATGAAACAGTAAGTATGTTTTGACATTTGTGGTTATGTTGTAGTAAATTTAAATTTGTTGTAAAATGTTTTGATGGAGAATTAATAGAAAGTTTTAAAAATAAAGCACAGTGGGCCATTCAACGTAGAATTTCATTATCTGGACAACACAACCACAAAAGAACAAACGTCAAATATTCATATTCGCACCAAAGTTGCCGTTCAGTAAACGTTCTGCTAACTTTATTTTGCTACTTCGCTAGCGCTAGCTTGCTAACTCTATTGAACGCACCTAGTGTCAGTGTTGGTAACACTGAAAATGAACTTACGGTACAGCAAGTATCATTTTAAAATGGCATGTCGTAACTTAATTGTAATAAAATGAATTTTTGAAAAAAACATGTTATATCTATCCTTACCGCAAGCCTTTTTTGTCAATACAAATATGAGAGAGATAAATGTGTGCCAACTTTTGAATAATTAATAAGAGCTGTTATGGATAAAGTGAGTAGGGAATAGTATATTATGGACCGATCCAGAAGATGGTCTATTACAGTCGAGCGCTGAGGCAGAGGGAAAATAAATTATTTATTAGTTTTTTGTTTTTAAATTTCTTGTTAATTATTTCATATACTGGATGTCTACTTGGAATCCGTTATATAAGGAATGCAATGATATTTTTACCTCCCGCTAGCTTTGGTAAGGGAGATATAGGGATCGTGCTAAAAATCACATATCGAGATTTTATGAATGGCACTTTACTTGAAGCTCATAATGGTTTGTTTTCAAAAAATACAATTAAATGTTATTTTTTTGCATTTTATGTCATTATAAAAATTAAAGATAATTGAATTCTCTACAGGTATACATTAATACTTTTTCTATGTATTTTACAGATAAATTTAAAAAAATTATCTTTTTTTACAAATCTCAGAGCCTATGATTTAAAGATTTTTTTACAATAATGGTGACATTTTAAAAGAAAATAGTAAATAAAGCAATAATTATATGCAAAGGAACTTAATGTGTATAGTTTGCAACACTAGTAAAAATTAATTAGCGGAAGGTTTTGTGTTTGTCACATCAGGTTTTTTTCATTTTGCTGTAGTTTTTGACCTATTAATTTTAGATAAAAATTGTAAATAAAATAGAAATAAATAAATAAATATATCATCACGGCATAGTACCCATTCCTGGGTGTGCCAGTATTTACAACACGTGTAGACATCGGTAATGATGACGATATATTTTACCGTGTGGGCGCTTACCAGGCGTCACCTCACGTGCACTCATAGCTGGTGTGGAGAGTGCACCACAGAAATAAAATAGTTGTTCAGAATTAAAAACTACACAATATGAGACTAAAATTAATTACAATTTCTATTTATTTTAGGAAAAAAACGCAAATTAAAATTAGCAACTTACAGCATATTTCAGATTGCCATTGAATTACTGATGTTTTATTTGTTTTTATTTGACATTAAACTTTTGACACATTATTATTATAATAATTACTTTTGAATGTTATAATAATATACTATTATTGAATCATTTTATACTTTCTTTGTGAGTTTAATTACACTTTTAATAATTATATAAAATTATTTATTGACAAGAGTAGAATTATGAGATCTATCAAATAAAAAATAAACATCAATAATTCAATTGCACTCTGAAATTTGCTATAAATTGCGAATTTTAATTTACGTAAAATAAAAAGAAAATGTGATTATGTAGCTTTTAATTTCTCTAAATTTAATAGGTTAGTAACTACAGAAAAATGACAAGTAGATACTTGGTAGAAGATCAGAGAATATTTTCAATGTTCTGCTTAAAACCACACAGAAATATTCCCAATCAGAATTTTCGTTTGGAAACCACAGTTTCTCATCAAGAAATGATACATTCCTCAATTCCTTCTCCTCACGTTCATCGTTCATCGTTTTCTATAAATAATCCTCGGTAATGGTATTTAAATTCTCGTGATGGAGCATTGAGTGGCTTTGAGTTTGAGTCCGATGAAAGGGGAAATGTACAAACAGCATGCAATTTTCCGCCCGTGGCGACTCGCGGAAAAGTAAAAGCATATTCCCGTAAACGACTTCCTTTGAGCCAAGGAACAAACGCGTCGTTATCTTGCCGCTTTTTCTCTCTTTGCTTTTGCATAGGGCTACGCCGCCGTGGAGGTTACCTCGAGGTATTATGTGTTTCGTGATTATTACGAGAAGTGGACGCATTCACTCTTTTTATATCATACCCCAAGTAAGATTCGTCTTTGTGAATTGTAACTAGAGGATTTTTAGGCTCGAGTTATCTTTCATTTTTTAAACCTGTTATTACTTATTCAGTGCGCAAGGCTTTAAGTAATATGAACCTCTGAGAAATGAAACAGAAACGGCATGGCAATATTCTGATGGATTTTCGCTTTGATGTCGATTGTGCATTTTAACAATAAGTACAGTTTAAATATGAGAATTTCGCAATTGTTCAGATTCATATTTTTACCTCTCGCTAAGAGAGGTATCATGCAAAAAATCGCATATCCAGAAGCACGTTTTAAGGTCCCTAGAATCCGATTATAACATTTTTACGATAATGTTCGTGTGTATGTGTTTAAGTGTGGATGTTCGATCCACGGTTTCTCAAATACTATAAGAATGGGGTCATTTCAAAAAAAAAAAAATAATTGTCGATTTTTTTTATAAAATAATGAAATCCATCTCATTTAATAAATATAGTAAAAGAAAATAATTTGAAATATGCGACTTTTCATTCATAAATTTGCTAATAAACTTTCGCGCTTTTAAACACGGACTAAATTTGTGACGACACATATTCATACTCACACAAAGGCAATTCTCTGCCACACACACACGCTTCACAACATGAAACAGTAACCTAACCTAAAAGTGTGACAGCTGACAGTAAAATATACAAGAGAGAAGATTATTATTACTTTCTATTTCTTTAAAAGTACTAGTGCAGTATAACGTACCTATGTAAATAAACCATTTATTTAAATAAATACCAAACCAAATAATCATAGTTCTAAATTAAACCGCTCGACTGTCGCATACGTGAATATTTGTCGTCAGCCGTTGAAATATTTGAAATTAAACGCAACTTTTAAAAAATCATATCTCTGATTCTAAGGACTTGTTTGACATATTTTTTCAAGAATCTTTAGAAAATGTGAAATGACCCCAGTAAGACATGTTTAACTGCGGTTTCCTCAATCTGATATTACTGGGAACAGCTGATTAAATTTTAGTAACAATTTGACAACCGGAAGTACTAGTTTCTTAAAAAAAATTCAAAATATTATTTTTTGAAAATGTATGTTATCACAAATATTAAAGAGTATAAAAATATTTATTATATCTTTTATAGAGTTAGAGATAAATAAATATAAATATATAAAAAAATGTTATCATTATGTTCATTCATTAATCTCACAGCCCATGGAAAACAAGTGGAAAAATTAAAATGTATGAAATTAACAAATAAATGTCAGTGTCAAAAAACCAGAACATTACTGAAGACTTTTTCTGGGAAGTACATTTACTATTTCTTATTTTATTATTAATTAAATATTTATAATTATTGGTACATACATACCCTTCAAAAATACCGCCAATCTCAACAATGAATTGGAAGAATTTCTAACATTAGAAGAATAAGAGGAAACTTATTCGTAGAATGATTTAAAAAACGTAAAAATATATGAAGAAGATAAGTGTTTTTGTGTGTACCAGAAATATTAAATATGTACAATACTTATAGCCTAATATGGAATTGGCGAAAGGTCTTGTGCTGGCCACAATACATTTTTTTTATTCACTTCAAAGAATATATTCATTGTCAAAAGAATTTTATTTAAATATTAAAGAGAATCTAATTTTCCATCGAAAAAAAAAAACTAATTAGAAAAGATAATATAATTTTTTGTGAAAATTTTCTGGAGAATCGAATTATTATCTTTACTTTTTCTTTTAACAACCTTGAATAAGTAAAGTTCAAATATCCAGCAAAGTGTAGTTCCATAATTTTAAAATTATTTGGATAAGAAATTATGTTTGAAAAGAAAAAATTAGGAAAATACTGCTCCTCTTTGTATGAAATTTAATTTACTAGCATTAAAGATGAGAAGAGCGGCATTTTTGTATTTAAATACGAAAATTAGGGCTTTAATTAAAGTTTCTTAATGAAACGAAAACAATGAAAAGTTCTCATCTTGACTTACACAAAGAACTGCTGTAGACTTGAATTTATTCTCCGAATGCTTTTGTTATACAAATTAATATTGTTTTAATATTGTTTGTTTATTTGGTTCCATTTACCAAAATACGTCATTTACGTCTATTATTATTATTGTTTCATTGTGCGAGTATCTACTATTGTTTCCAGTGATCTGTATGTTAAATATTTTTTTGTTAATAAATATATTGCAAATTGGAAGTACAACATACATACAATTATTATGTTTTATTTTGGTAAATATACATTGTCAGCAAAATTCACAAATATACATAATTTAACATGTAAATAAATAATGCATATTTTGTCAGAAAAAAACACTACCGTTTTTTCATAATTTTTAAATTAGGGTATATAAATAATACCCACATTTTTAAAATAATTTAATATTGGACGTATTTGGGCTTCTCTTGAATTTTTTGGTGAGATATATTTTGCTATATATTTGTATTTAGTTCAAGTTATAATTTAATTATTATACTAACACATTCCTAGTAATCAATAAATGATTAACGTTCTAGATAATTATTTATGAATTAACTACTAAATATAATCATAATAATCATTAAAATTTTACAACGGTTTCAAAGGGTTAAATTTACGAACCTATTGTGATAGAATATTATTATTAGGGCAATATGGTTATATACATTTAAAATTTAATAAATAAATATATTTTCTATTTATTTAATTGTCGATTCAAAATCCTTTATAGTAATTAAGGTACCAAGGGTTGTTAGGACAATAATGCCTGAGGTCAACAGTGTACTGTCGGGGTCCTCTGGCCCGAGGCTAGTACGTTGTACGAAGGCATTATTGTCGTTTAACACCCGTGGTGCCTTGAACGTTTTATGTCTAACTAGAAATTCTTAATAAACATTTTGTCTGACTAGAATTTATCAAACAAAAATAATAAATCACAAAATTTTAATACAACTTACAAAGTAGCCTGTGACTGCGGTATCTAGGTAATATTTTGTTTCTGTAAACAAAACATTTTTTCAAACAAAAAATATATTTCTTGTGGTATTTTTCTGTCAATATGGACGAACAATGTTATTGCTAAGAATAAGAAGTATGCTGATTTGTATTTGTGATGAAACAAATATGATTATAAACGACTACAATTCACAATGCTTCTTAACCTTAACTGTACTTTATGTTAGTATCAGTAATTATTAACCTCAGTTTGTTGTCAACATTACCATAGCAACTTAATACGCCCTAGGGCATTATTTACTCAATAACGGACCTAATGTTGAGGTTGTTATAAAACTATAACACACTAGTAAGACATAAATCCTTTAATGAAAAAATAATGTATAAAACCCGTGGGTCCCGTGGCCGCGTGCCTGAGTGTCTGGTCGCGAACCTCGGGGAACCGGGTTCGATCCCGACAGACGCCAAATATTTCCAATTTTAAATAGCACAAAAGTGACCCCTGTAGTGCATTCTCCATACCAGCTATGAGTGCCCGTGAGGTGACGCCTGGTAAGCGCCCACACGGTAAAATATATCGTCATCATTACCGATGTCTACATGTGTTGTAGATACTGGCACACCCAGAAATGGGTAATATGCCGTGATGATATATTTATTTATTTATATGTATAAAACCCTAAAATTCCTAAAATAGGAAGCGAATATAATATTCTAATGTGCATGCTACCGAATTTTCTAGATGTAGAATCGAATTTGTCTGTTTTCTTCGATAGAATTTTAAAGTGTATGCTGGTCACTGATGTTCTCTTAGAATTTGGATCCACATAGTCCTCAAAAGACATGAGTAAACCATAATTAGCAAATATCAACATTACGCAAAGAACACAGAAATACCTGTATAAAAGTAAAATGAAATATTGCGGAATGCGTAGAGCTAAATGATAAATTTGGAAGAACACCCATAGTATGATGAATCCAGACCAATACGGGAAGCATCGCAGTCTGTAATCGACGATAGATTAGACTACTTTTCCACATCCGGTATACTTGGCTAGGACTGCTTACTAATAATTTGTAAGGAAATATTTTAAAAACAAAAGGAAATATCAAAATTTAATCATATACTTCATAGAATACCTTAATTTGGCATTGGGACATAAATAACTAATTTTTCGTCATATCTAATATGAAATATGCCATTACGTCATTGACAGTAAGTTACAGTTTACATTTAAGCGCTGATTACCATGGGCAGGGGGTTGAAATATTTGCCTTTAGGTTTCTGGGGCATAAAAGTAAATTATAGTTAAAATAATTGACTCGGGTACAGCAATAAAACTATAAATAATATTATGACAAAGCAGCATATCGCTAATTGCTTGCTTTATAACATTGGATGTCAATGGGCAATTATTTGCACCGCTCTGTTGAAATGAAGACATGCTCTTATAGTAAAATAATCTGTTCGTGTCCTTTATCATAAATGCTATTTTTGTTTGAACTAATTTCATATGAGAATAAAAACTGTGGTTCCAAAAATTATTTCATGCAAAAATAGTAGTTATGGTGCCGAAACGTTGTGTTTTATTAATAAAAAATCTGATGTGGCAAAATAAAACCTCCCGCTATTTAATTTTTATTAATTTAAATACATACCTACGTATTTACGAACGCTGCAAACTGTTCCATTGCAGAAAACTATTGCTTTATTTACTATTTTCTTTTTAAAATGTCACTCTTATTAATTGAAGTGATTAGTTTCTTGACAGTGACATTTATTGTCAGTTACATTCATTTGAAATATGAACTGTGTAACAAAGGAATTGTGCTTATCTTAGGCTTCGCGACCAATAAAAAAAAATATTATTAAATTTATCTGTAAAATATATGGAAAAGTATTAAAGTATTCCTGTAGAAAATTCAATAATCTTTAATTTTCATAAGTCATAAAATGTGAAAAAATGGCATTATGAGCTTCAGGTAAAGTGCCATTTCCGGTTATCCGATTTACACAAAAATCTAATATCTTCTTTTCTTATTAGAATACGATAGAAATAAAAGGTTTCAGAATTTTCTGAATGATAGTATTTGAATTATAGCGAAGACAAACTCCATACACATACATACACACATACAGACATCATCGTGAAAATGTTAAAAATGGATTCTAGGGACCTTAAAACGTGGTCATTTACTAAAATTTCGATATGTAATTTTTAGCACGATCCCTATACCTCCCTTACCAAAGGTAGCGGAAGGTAAAAAATACAGAACTTAAACTAAAAAGGTAGTATTATTCCAATTAATAGCAGTTATGTTAAAGGAATAGTAAGATTATTTTACTATACAGAACACTCAGAGCAGATAGACGTACTACGTGATCCATGTGTTCAGTCCAATAGAGCGGATCAAATAATGGCCTGTTTTATGTCCAATATTATAAAGCAAAACAGTAAGCGATAGGCCGCTTTATCATAATTACGATATTTATAGTTTTATTGCTCGACCCGACAGAGTAAATTTTTCTGGCAATATTAACAAATTTTGGGATTTCGCAGTTAATAAAATGTGGGAGGCAGCATTTGCCCCTTCATGTTTTCAATAAAATAATTACAAATTTATTAAACAAAATTAAAATTCAATTGACATGTAACACATTTGACATTTTCTTGTAGAAATAAATATGTGTTATTTTGTTGTCACGGAAATCTAAAGCACCGCTACCTTTATCTGGCCGTCAATTGAGTATGGACTGATGTTCAACTTTTTCCCTTCTCCACATCCTGTCCCTTTGCTTGCAGTGTTGCCGCTTCTTTATACTTAGCATTTTCAACATTGCCCCAGAATTGACAACAGACCAGTCCTATTTGACTGCAAGTATAATTACTATACGGCAGATATGTATAAAAAATGAAATATTATTTTTCATTTATAATTTACCAATGCATGGCTCCCTTAATTTCATTTCTTGTAAAATTACGTATAAGGTATGACGAAAAATCTCATATGCACCTCGAGTCGTATAACCTACAACTCTTAGTACATAAATAACTATTTCATGTTTATTAGTAAATTTTATTGTTTCCAATTTGTTTATTATGAATATAATATTCTTTTTATACTCCGATGTTTAAAGTTGATACTTTACACACTCCAAACAGTGTGTAAAGTAAACGATTTTCGTATTTTATTTACTTTGCACATTACAGATTGATGCCGCGAGACGAAAAACGACGAGAAACAATACACTCTCGTCTCGTCTCGAATTTTCGAGACGAGATTTCTCTGCATCTCGTCTCGTCATATTTTTTCTTGCCTTCTCTCGATCTCGACTCGAGAGTCTCGAATTTCTCGAATTTATAATTAGCAATTATAAATATATTAATGTTACAAGCAACATATAGGTAAAAAAAATACTGAATAATATCATGGCTTATTACCAATTGCTTTATTCCCAAATATTGGTAATAATGATTATATATTCGTATAGAGAGCGTAGGCTTTGAGCGTGGAGATTATATCATTGAACTCACTTTTGTGCATTTTCTTTTACTAAATCCAAATAAAACTAAAATAAATAAATAAATATGAATGTCAATTAAAATATTTATTTTTACCGATTAATATTTTATATATTTTTATTAGATATATTTACATAATATAAACAAATTTTACAATCGAGATCTCGAATTTGTACTCTCGTCTCGAGCAAATCTCGAGGGCATTACTCTCGTCTCGTCTCGAAATATCGAGACGAGAATAAGGTTAATCTCGTCTCGAAAATTCAAGAAATTCGAGACGAGATCTTGAAAATGAGAGATCTCGAGGGCATTACTCTCATCTCGTCTCGAAATATCGAGACGAGATTAAATTTAGTTAATATAAATTTAGTTTTTTCAGTACAGTATGTTGGTAATACTGATTGACAACAATAAGAATTGCAGTATCCAACTTCAGATCTCTTATCTGTCAAATGTGAACTCGATATATGGTGTGTTGAAATTGTTGTCTGTTATATTTCTAATTTGTTTCAAGAATGTCGTATAAAAAATATTGTATGCAACAAAAGTGTAAACACAAGCTTTATGACATTTGGTCAATAATTTTCGTGACTCGGCAAGCCACGTCACGAAATACTTGACCTCATGTCATAAAGCTTATGTTTACACTTTTGTTGCATAAATAACTATTTTGTTTTTGTTAAGAGAACCTACCGTATTTCCTGCAAGATTGTTTATGACCCAAATAAATCTCATCGGATTTCTGAAATTCATTGCTAATCTATGTCAAATCCACAAAGTCAATAGAGCTAATTATATAATTAATTAGTGTATTTGCATAAACCAATAATAATTAATCCCCAAACAACGTGTATAACGGAGCAATGGACACCAATGCCTTGCAATTTATTGCTCGGGGTAAAATCACTGCGGGTCTACGATACGCAATCGTAGCGACGGTTCATCGTTCCATATATCAGTCCGTAAAATTGACAAAGCAAACGGTTTTCATTTAAAATAGAACAAGTAACGTTGTAAATTACAGAGAAATTAATACTGAATATTGTACAAGCTATTCCTGTAAAAATTGTAAACTCCCATTTGATAATTATTAAAAAAAAACATTGTAAATTTTACATTTAAAAACATTTCAAAGTACTAATGTAATAATTTTCATTCCAAAAATATTAAGTTTTAATTTTGGTTTAATTTTTTTTTACATATTCGGGTTTTCTGTCTTTTAGCCAGTGGCACTAATATTTTAATTGGCAATTAAACAAATTCAACAATTATATAATATGAATAAACCCATAAAAACGTTGATTTTTTAAATTCTCAATGGGCTACTTGCGTGGTACTGAAAATCCGATTTCTAACACTATATACGTAATGTTATGTTGAAAACATATATAAAAATACAAATTTTATTTTAAAAAAGTTATTTGTTTTTTAGTAAGTTAAGAAAGAAAATTTTCTGTGACGTCATTATATTGAACTGAAAAAGAGAACCATGTTTAAGAATGAAACTTATAGATGGCATTGCATGCGAGAAATTTTTAATTCGAATTTGACATTTTTCTCTCTCTGGGCTCTCAAATATATTAATTACTTTACAAATAAACACATAGGTAGTTACATCTAATTTAAAATATCGATACGTAAAAGACAAACTAAAATACTAACCTCCAAACTATTGTTGAAACGTCAAACAGGAGATCTACATTACCCGTATAAACAAACGCTATGGCTTTATGACCACTCATTGGTGCGGCGTATTTCTACGTCATACATAGCGGTAATTCAAATAATCCAATTTCATTATTTATTTTCTGGCTAATTAATAAAAATTTTGTCAAAAGAAAAAATAGGGGTAGCAAGTTTTTACCTGCTCTTCAAAAATATGAAATAAAAAAAAGGTACGCAAGTAGCCCATTAGGTAAGTTTTGGTGCAAATATTTAACAAGTAGCAAGTATGTACGTCACACATAAACTCTATTTCAAATTTTTACTATTTTCAAGCATTGTGCTATCACCTTTTTGGAATGAATACAAAAAATAGCGGAACAACGAGAGTGCATTTGCATAAAAGTGAAAGATATGTTGAAAGACCTAGGACAATCAATATTGTACTTACGTATTTTTTTTATTTATTATTTTATGATATAGTTTATTTCCAGACGCTTATGTCATTTTTAGCACAATAGCTATACATATATGACCAATGTAAGTGTTACAAGCGGCACGACGCGTAGCGGAGTGATCCAACATTTCGTACTTATTTTTACTGAATAACAGCTGTCACTGCTGTCAGCTTCAGCAACAACCTTCAGCACGTTCGTAGCGAATCAGTTGTTAATGGTTGCTATCTTTACGCCGTGTCCAATATGATCGAAGCCACAGCTTATCAAATTGTGGTTACGTTTTTGTTAACAGTCATGGAAAGCAGTATATTATATCACATTTTAACAATGGGTGTTGAAAAAAATATGTAGGTATTTACATATATAGGTACAACAAAATTTTTGAAAGAAGTCCGATCAAGGCCATCTACGAATTGTATCTATGAATTAAGATTTTGTGCTGTCAAATTTAGTAGTGTCTTTTACTTAGTTTTTATGAGGCACTACTAAATTTGACAGCATAAAATCTTAATTCATAGATGCAATTCGTAGATGGCCTTGATCGGACTTCTTTCAAAAATTTTACCATACATATTTTTATAAGTGTTCATGTAACTTCAATTATTACAATCCACAGTTTGAGAACAAAATAAAAAAAAACATATACGTAAAAGAATATTAAAAAATACAAATATTACAGTTAGACGAATAACAATTAAGACTTTGTAGAAATACATATCACATTCAATTTAGATAAAGCTTTAAACAGAAAATAAAAACAAAACTTACATTGTTGTTGTTTTTACTAGTTCTTCATTTTTGAAAAAGAAGTCCCTTACCTGCAACACAAAAACAAAAATTAGAAAACTATACCAACCCTTGAAAAGAGAATTTAAAGCACATATTTCGTGTGATAAATTACCGTGGAAAGAAATAAATGTTATTCGGTGAGTAATAAAATTTAAAATTGCACAACTGGGTGCTGTAGTGCATTAGAAAATATAGGAAATTAACCTCAAACCCAAGAGAGATGTTGAGTGATAGGTTAGCTTGCGTGACTCCCCACGAATTGAGTGGCCTTTGTTTCGTTCTTGTCGCCTGCTTCGATTCTTTTTGTACGGAATACTTGAATTATTTAAATATGATCCTTTTACTTCAATGACTTGGATATTTCAAATGAAGCTTTAAAGTCAGATGTAGTTGAATGATAGAGTAATTGATTATTCTTTTAATGTGATTTCATGATAAAATATATATTTTTATAGTTATGGTTGTCGTTCGCAATTACTATTAGATAAAAGGTTTTTCTAAATGAAATATTGTAAATATTTTCACGATAATGTATATTTACAGTCATGTGGAATATTACATTACATTTTTTTAATTGCAGAGTGAATAAGAGAATCTGTGATATCAGGGTTTAAATATGGGAAAACAGTTTTTCTTAAATATTATTTGTTACATAAAATTTTGGTGTCAAAATTTAAGAAATTACGCCTTTTCTGAACAAGTAACAGACACACACACAGACACACACACACACAATAGATTTACTTTTGAAATATCATTAAATTATATTTACTCGATTAAATAAATATATCAGATCACGGTTTATTCCTGGATGTGCCAATTTGTTTTTCTCCTTAAATTTTCCACAGAGTACTAAGATCCTGTGACAGTAAAAATGAATGAAAATAATTATTAAGAATGGAAATATACGTTCTCAATCGGTAAATTATGTTTACTTCACTTGTAGCATAAATAACAATTTCGTAATGTGAAATTTAAATTTACGAATTTATAGTGACCAAGATTTAAAAAATCTTACTTGACAAGTTTCAAAAGATTTCAGTCTCTGACTCGGAGACTCTGAGATGTTTATTCAGAGACTGCAATCTTGTGAAACTATGATTTTTTAAATAACATATTTTTTCTGTCATTTTAATTTAAATTGCGAAAGTTAAGTTAGCCAGAACCTTGTTAATTATTATTACTTAATTTTTTAAACTATTGTTTTGAATGAAAATATAGAATTAAGAAGAGAGCAAGGTTTTTAATTTGGCATCTTTGACAGTTTTTGTAATCCTGAAATTTTTGTTGGAACTTTTAGGAAGTGGAATGAATGGGAAAAACAGTGGTCCAAATTTTTTTAATCAAGCTTAACATCTGATATGGCCAGCACATTACCTTCTATGTATTTTGTACTAATTATTTAACTCTATATCTATTGAATATGAAGGAAAATGTATAATCAAACCGTATAGACAATAAGATATTCTTTCCTATTAAGAAGCATATAAAATATCAAAAAATGTTAAGTACTTCAAATAAGGGCACTTCTAATGGATGTAAAGAAGAGGAACACGAAAGAATTATAATTTTTAGAATTGTGGTATTGGAGTTATCGCCGGAGAAAAAATTGTCACACACACACACACACACACACACACACACACACACACACACACATACACATACACACATACATACAGTAAAATATTTGAAAGAAGTCCGATCAAGGCCATCTATGAATTGCAACTATGAATTAAGATTTTATGCTGTCAAATTTAGTAGTGTCATTTACATAGTTTTTATGAGGTACACAAGATATTATGTACCCTCATAAAAACTAAATAAAAGACACTACTAAATTTGACAGCACAAAATCTTAATTCATATATACAATTCGTATATGGCCTTGATCGGACTTCTTTCAAAAATTTTACTATACATACATATATCATCGTAAAACTAGTAAAATCGTATTCTAGGGATCCTAATACATACTTATTCACTAGAAACACCACCGAATTTTTTGACCAAAGACAAAACCTTCCTTGCCTAACTTATATCTTTAAGAGTCAATTAAAGTTAATCTGCAATATCTTGAATCAGACAATAATACCAAGGATAAAAGTTTTTACTCTCATTAATTTTTTAATTTTTACAGGTATATTTCAAGTAAATAATTAACTGATTTGGTCTTCTTCGGGTTGTTTCAAAACAAATCAGAAACTTCCACAGTTCTGGTTTGAAATTCTTGTGGCGCGCTGAAAAACGTCCCTTGTTCTCATGGTGTCTGTTTGAGAGCAGGTTAGAAATCAACAATTGTTTGTTATTAAATCGGCAAAGTTAACTAGATTAGTTCGTCGTGAGGACCAATTGGCTGATTGCGTCATCAGCATTCACAGGGCCGGAGTGGCCCCTTGCCCCAGGCCTAATTAAATCACCTGGACGAACTAATTAAGACCCTCGACTCACATCACAGAATTTAAATGCCGCCCTTGCTTCTAATCTTATTATTTATTACTCTTTTTAATTCGAGTTTTTGTAAACGTTTTTGCTTCATGTTCGTTAAGAGTAATCGTTACCTGATTTAGTTTTTACCCAGTGTTTAGATCTCACTTTATCAATTATACAGGTAATTGAGGGTGTGTTTGGATAAGACTTTTTTGAGCAGGGTTCAAAGCAATTTATAATCATAAGCGTGATTTCAGAAAAAAAAGTAGATACTCTGCTTTTATTAAAGCCAACGAAATTTAATTATTAAATGGGTAGAAATACAGAACAGGTAATTGGAGCATCAACTATTACAAAAAAATCTGTTGTGGCCAGCACAAGACCTCTCGCCATTTCCATATTAGGTTATATAAGTATTGTACATATTTGACATTTCTGATACAAAAACACATATCTTCTTTATATATTTTCATATTTTTTAATTGAATCTATTCACTCTTATTCTTCTAATGTTCGAGATTCTTCCAATGGGGTCATGCCAAAAAAAAAATGTTGCTAATATTTTTATAAAAATAGTATCTATGACACTTATTATCCATATTGCAACATAAAACATCCCAAAATATAATACTTTTCATTCATAATTTGCTTAAAAGATATTCCCGCTACGAGTTTATGTGACGTCATGTATCGGCTACTCACACAACGACACTAGTCACACGCACATGAAGATCACAATGTCACAAACTTCAAACGCTTGAGTTAAACGTCAGATCAGAGTAAACTAACCAAATATTTATAAAGCTGTCAGAGGAAAAGTGCGCTCTATTCAATATTTTTTGTTTCATAAAGATTTAATTATTTCATTAGAGAAATATTATTTGTAATTGCAGGTTTGTGTGCTTGATATTAATTTAATACATAAAAGTGCAATAATTGTATATTTATATTCATATAAAACATGGTGAAGAATAACTGTGCAGTTCCAACTTGTGGAAATAATTCATTAAAAAATCCAAAGAAACTATTTACAAACAATCTTAATTTACGTTTTGTCCGCCAGGGTGAACTGGAATTGTTCAGATACATGACGTATGCGCTCACGTGAACTCACTTAGATTTGAAATTGACCCCTATTTTAAAAAAATTATATCTACAAAACAATGCATACAAATGGCGTGAAAATATTAATTACATATACTACGACCGGTAGACTTCCAGGAAAAAAATAAAACAGAAAATGTGGCATGACCACATTCATTGATGAGATTGGCGGTATTTCTGAAGGGTATGTAATATATGTATCCATAAATATAAATATTTAATTAATAATAAAATAAGAAATGTTAAATATATTTCCCAGAAAAAGTCTTCAGTAATGTCTCTGGCTTTTTGACACTCACATTTATCTGCCAATTACAAACTCTTAATTTTTCCACTTGTTTTACATGGCCTGCGAGATTTACTAAGCGTTACCTCACGGGCTCTGAAAGCTGTCACAGGGATTACTTTTCTGCTATTTGAAAATTGCAAATTATTTTCAAAATTCAGAAGGGATATCAATAGACACATAAGATATTCTCTAAATTAGTTGTAATTTTGTACATAGGCCCGGATTTTACAATTAACTTGTCATTTGTTATGTTAGTTCAAGAACGATATGTGGTACGGTACATTGTAGATGCGCTGCGTCTAAGGTTAGAATCTCGGCCTACTAATCTCCAACATCAATATGTCAACAAAAATTGAGTTATGAATTTGACAATATTTAATTTAATGTCAATTTGACACGAGATATTGTCAAAAATGTTATCTAAAGAAATTAAAGCTTTTCTTCTTGAAGCTCATTTTAGAATTGGAAAATTAGAAAAATGCAAAAGATAATATTCTGTTCTTCCTTTATTATATTTTCTCCTTAAAATTACATTTTAAGATCAATTTCAGAAACTTGGTTTTTGAATTGAATAATGGCATTCTGTACATAGCCTACTCCGAATTAGGTTTTTTTTCTGAACACACTGTAGTAATCAATTTTGAGATATTTAAATATTCTCCCTTAATTATTTTCAGCAAAACAGTTGACATTTAATCAACGCTCTTTAAACTTTTGTCTTTTGAAAAGGGGTGGCGTGTAATTTTTTTTAGAAGCCCTGGTTAATATGGATGACTGTATGATATGATTCATATAACGAATCTTTTCCATTTCTGATTTTGAATTATGAATATCATATTCATTATTTCTATATGTGAATAATTTCGAAATATCGATTGGAATTCTTGGAGTATAATATACATATTTAATTATAACCCCGATATTAAAATTTAATAAAATGAAAATAGGAAGAAGAAAGTAATGATTTATATTATATATGCGTGGAATGTATTTGTTTAATCTTTTGGTCAATAATTTAGTTAGGAAAAACGCGTATCTGATTTGATTAAAATTCCATTACCTACCTCATTGCTAATATATCGCGATCTATTTATGTACGTGTAATCTAACATGCGTTGGTTTTGTCAAACGAAATGAATATATAATGAACTTACTTTGACATTTCACCCAATTTGGTTGAGATTTATTGAGAATTAAATACCAGAAATCTGTCGCCTAATGAATTCTGAAACTTTAAGCATTTTACTCATTTGAATATTACATGAAAATGTTAAATTTAATATGAGTTTTATCCGCAATGTGTAAAGGAATATCTATTTATACACTGAGATATTACCTAATTTGAATTTAATTACAAATATTCTAGTCTAAAAATACATCCAACAATGGGGCGACATCTCTTGGACACTCATTGCTGGCGTAGACAGTACACCACATGAGTTAATTTTATGCCATTTAAAATTCAAAATAATATTTGGTGTCGGTCGGGATCGAACCCGGGTCCCTATATTCGCGATCAGACCCTCAGGCACACGGACGCGATAATAAAAATCTGTTGTGGCCAGCACAAGACCTCTCGCCATTTCCATATTAGGCTATATATGTATTGTATTGCACTTCGCTTTTGAACCGTCGTTTTATAACAAAATATTACAGAACTTTACCCAAATATTGTTTTTTATTGTATTTAACATGTCTTCTGCACACATATAATTCTAATTATATTTATTTTACATCATTTTCATGTTAGAGATTGTTCCAATTTATTAACCAGATTGGCGGTATTTCTAATGGATATATGCATTTTACCACAATTTTACCTATAATTTCAAATATTTAATTAATAAAACAATAAGAAAAATTAAATATACTTCCCAGAAAAAGCTTTCACAATGTCACTAAAAATGTTGATATTTGACAATGACATGTGTCATGTTATAAACATTGGAAACTGTCAACTGGTTTCCTTAGTGCCTTGGCCTCTGCGATTAATTCACTCTATAAATTATAGTGTATTTATCTCTAAATCTATACAAGATATAATAAAATTTTTAAGTGTATTAGATGGAGAATTTTATGTTCTTCAATATTTAATAAAAGAACCTCCCAAAAAATTATATTTAGAAGAATTTTTCTAAGAAACTACTACTTCCGGTTGTTCAATTGTTACCAAAACCTTTTCAGCTCTTCCCAGGAATGTCAGATTGAGGAAACTGCAGTTAAATATTTTTTAAGTCTTATAGTTTTTGAGGAATCGTGACTACAACATCCAGACATACATACATACACACACACACACACACATACACACATCCACACACACACACACACACACACAGACATCATTTTAAAAATGTTATAATCGGATTCTAGGGACCTTAAATCGTGCTTATTCAATAAAATCTGGATATGCGAATTTTAGCATGAATCCAATACCTCTCTTAGCGAGAGGTAAAAATAAAAAAATCTGTTGTGGCCAGCACAAGACCTCTCGCCATTTCTATATTAGGCTATATAAGTATTGTATTGCACTTCCCTTTCGAACTCGTCGTTTTATAATAAAAAAAAAAAAATACAGAACTTTACCCAAATACTGTTTTTTATTGTTTTTAACATGTCTTCTACACACATATAATTCTAATTATATCTATTTTTCATTGTATGAGGAAGTTTCTAAATGACAGAGATTTTTCCAATTCATTAACCAGATTGGCGGTATTTCTGATGGATATATGCATTTTACCTATAATTTCAAATATTTAATTAATAAAACAATACGAAAGATTAAATATACTTCCCAGAAAAAGCTATCAGAATGTCACTAAAACTGTTGATTTTTGACACTGACATGTGTCAATATAACTATTGCTTTATTTGCGATTTTCTTTATTATTTAATATGTCACTATTATTAATTTGAAGTGATTAGTTTTTTGACAATGACGTTTACCTGTCAGTTACATTCATTTGAAAAATAAACTGTGTAACAAAGGAATGGTGTATGACTGTATATCTTAGGCTTCAAGATTAAAAAATCTAATGTGGCCAAGACAAAACCTCCCGCTACTTAATTTTTATTAATTTAAATACATACCTACGGATTTACTAACGCCGCAAACTGTTCCATTGCATAAAACTATTGCTTTATTTACTATTTTCTTTTTAAAATGTCACTATTATTAATTTGAAGTGATTAGTTTTTTTGACAGTGATATTTACTGTCAGTTACATTCATATGAAATATGAACTGTGTAACAAAGGAATTGTGTTTTTCTTAGGCTTCGGGACTCGTAAAAAAAATTATTTTTAAATTTATCTGTAAAATATGTAGAAAAAATATTAATGTATTCCTGTAGAAAATTCAATAATCTTTAATTTTCATAACGACAAAATGCGAAAAAATGGCATTTAATGGTATTTTTTGAAGAAAAACCATTATGAGTTTCAGATAAAGTGCCATTTCCGGTTATCCGATTTACACCAAAATCCAATGGCTTCTTTTCATATTAGAATAGGGTATAAATACAAGGTTTCAAAATTTTCTGAATGATAGTATTTGAGTTAGAGCGAAGACAAAATCCCTACACATACACACATACATACATACACACACACATACATACACACACATACACACATACAGCCATCATCGTGAAAATATTAAAATTGGATTCTAGGGACCTTAAAACGTGGTCATTTACTAAAATCTCGATATGTGATTTTTAACACGATCCCTATACCTCCCTTACCAAGGGTAGCGGGAGGTAAAAAAGAAAAATGACTTTTAAATTTATTTGTACAAAATTCAATAATCTGTATTTTTCATAATGAATAAAATGCGAATAAATTACATTTAATGGTATTTTTGAAGAAAAATCATTATGAGCTTCAAGTAAAGTGCCATTTCTGTTTATCCGATTTTCACCAAAATCTAATGGCTTCTTTTCGTATTAGAATAGGGTAGAAATACAAGGTTTCAGAATTTTCTGAATGATAGTATTTGAGTTAGAGCGAAGACAAAATTCTTACACATACACACACACACATACACACATACAGACATCATCGTAACATGTTAAAAATGGATTCTGGGGACCTTAAAACGTGGTCATTTAATATAATCCCGATATTTGATTTTTAGCACGATCCCTATACCTCCTTTACCAAGGGTAAAGGGAGGTAAAAAGCTTGGCAGGTTAAACCTGACACAGCCTGTATATTAATTTCTACGTTCTTTTTTCAAAGTTACTGCAATGCGTATTGGAAAACGCATTATTATTTCATAAATCTTTCTTTTAATTATTATCTACCCTAAATTAAAATTGAATATTTATCCTTTTCCAATTTTCTCCGGCTCTGAAATAAAGAATCCTCTCTGAGATTTCTTGCCGTGCGAGCAACAGCGTTGGAGGCCAGGTGGATTCGAACCAGGATACCACGCTATCGAAATAATTGATTAGTGTGCTTTGGAGGTGGCAGAAGTAGACGCTGAAGCTGAAGCAACGTGGCCTATTGACCTGCCAACAGCCTGCAATCAATACGCGAAAAGATTGCGCCAATACTTTTATTCACCTCGTACTTCAATTAGCTCACATTTAGAGATAAATTACTTCCTTTCTCCAATCGGATTACACAGCTTTTATACCCACCCCTCGCATTTATATACAGAAGGTTATTTCTATTTAATGTGGCGCATCAAGGGCGACTTTAGAATTTTTGATTTAAATTTACCTATGGTGGTTATTTAAATTTAATCAAAAATTCAAGATCAAAAAGTGTAATGTTTGTAATGTTTTCAGTTTATGTTCTGAAGTCATTTACGACAGGTTTATGGACGACCGCAATGTACTGTCAGGGTGTATTCTTTGAATGAGATCGGTAGTCGCAATTAGAATTTCAGCGAAATAATAATTTTTAAAAAGGATGGATTTTAATAGACTTTTTGACTTCATACTCCTGAACATGAAATTTTTGGAAATACTGCAATAAAAAATCTAGTGTGGCCAACACAAGACCTTCTGTCAATTCGATGTACATATTTTGTACAAATTCCATACGAAATGTTCCTTGGAAAAGATTCTGTATATCATGTAAAATTGTAATACGAACACATACTATTTTTTACAAATTCTATACCAAAAGTTAATTTGAAAACATTCTAGAAATCTAATAAAATTATGACATGAACATATGCTGCATGTCACTTGCGAGGAACACTATGAGACCATTTTTTGATCCTATACTTTCCATCTTTGGTTTTGCACTTTTGCATATTTATAATAACATAAAAGTCAAAAAATAATGTTTAACTGCGTTTTTTTTAAGAAAAACTGTTAAAAACTTCAAATAAGGGAACTTTCGGTTGACCAATTATAACCAAAATCTAATCAGCTTTTCACATGGTTGTAAAAAAGAGGAATACGAAAGAATTATAATTTTTAGAATTATAGTATTGGAGTTATCGTCGTACAAATTTTACTCTCTCTCTCTCTCTCTCTCTCTCACACACACACACACACACACACAGTAAGAGAGAGAAGCACATACACACATACATCGTAAAAATAGTAAAATCGTATTCTAGGGACCCTAAAACGTGCTTATTCATTAAAAATTTACCTCTAAATTATATAATCAAACCGTACAGAAAAGAAAATTTTCTAAAATTTATAATAACATGACATGTCAAAAAATAATATTTAACTGCGATTTTTAAGAAAAACTTTAATCAGCTCTTCATATGGATGTAAAGAAGAGGAATGCGAAAGAATTACGAGTATAATTTTTAGAGTTGTAGTATTGGAGTTATCGTCAAAGAAAAATTTGTCTCACACACACACACACACACACACACACACACACACACACACACACACACAGACAGACACACATGCAGACATCATCTTAAGAATAGTAAATTCCTATAGTAGGGACCCTAAAACGTGCTTATTCAATAAAAACTCACCATCGAATTTTTTGACCAATGACAATACCTTCCTTACCTAAAGGTGACGGAAGGTAAAAAGATGAAGGATTTTATTTATTATTAGTTATATATCTTTTTACCGTAAACTGTGGGATGTGAAATATTTTTAATCGTGTACGAATTTCGCCCATTATTTCTTATTCCTTGCGATCTTCTTAGTGTCTTGAATCGCCGTGTTTTTCTTTTCTAATATCTTCAAACATTTCATTTCTGTGCTGCGACTCGGGCACACGGGCACACAGACACACACACACACACACACACACATACACACACACACACACACACACATGCATACCTACAAACAGCATTGTAAAAGTGTTAAAATTGGGGGCCATCGAAACATGCTTATTCACTAAAATCTCTATATGCGATTTTTAGCACGATCCCTATAGCTCCCTTACCTAGGGTAGCGGGAGGTAAAAATATTCAAATATTTTGCGGATAAAACAAGTTTCTATTACTTTTATTGTACTCATATCATGTTTGCAATATTTAGAAAATTTTATATTTAGAAAAACTGGAATTAAAACATTACTGTTGTAGGTAGGTGTTATGTTCAATTGTAAATTACCATAATTTCTGCGTAGTTTTAAAAATTAGTAAAGAATGATGTTTATTGCCCTTCTGTATCCCTATTTAGCAATTAAACTCCTCTCTAGTATTATGATAAACACTGTGGAGTAAAATTCCGTAAATCACAATTAAATAAAGCATGTACCAGGCGGAAAACTACTTATAATTAGCGAGTGTTTAAAAGTAATAAAGCCCCCGTACCACACCACAGCACACATCCAAAGTTGCGGTGATATTTCAGCACGTATAATCCCATCCCACCCGAGTCGCAGCGCAGCGGCGTAGGATAGCAGCACAGCGCAGCGCAGCGCAGGGCGAAAAAGCATTACACCAGACTAACTTCTCCATGTACGCACTGTTAATTCACATCGGCCTACTTCACTAATTTACTTAAATAGCACGTAGATAGCATCTGGCGAACGGATAAACTTCGCTCCAGAACAGGATTAAGACGACCCAGAGAAAAATTGACCAAGTCAACGTCGTGAGGTGGCCCTAATTTGTTTCTTTTCAAGATAAGTTTTATAGTAGAATTCTCGAGAAATCTGATAGTTCCATTAAGAAAATATGTATATATGGCCAACACAATACATCTCGCTGAATCCATATTCATATTTTGTATAAATAAATAAATCTGTACCTTGGTGCTAAAATAACCAATGTCCGTTTTGTTAATTTCTGGGAATCCGTAAATTAATTTTAATTATATACAATTAACCAACTGAGGTGGCTTGTTGATAGCGTGCTAGCTTCACGTGCCAGCGGTTCTGGGTTCGAATTCTGTGTAAGGTATGGAACTTTGTGTGCGTCCCTTTCATCAATGATATAATATGTATAGACGAAATGTTATAAATATTTGAACATAATATTGACTCGCCCCCATTATCAATTGTAATAACCTTGTACAATAAAGAATTATATTATTATTAATATACAGCGTGTTTTTTTAAGCCTGATAGAACTTCAAATTGTAAAAAATAACACAAAAAATTAAATTTTAATCAATATTTTATGTTTATTTGAAAGATCAATGCATGGCATTAACATTTGAAAAGGATTTCGGGCATATGGCCACCGCGGCTGTTCTTGACGAAGCGCATTCTGGACGTCCAATTTTGAACCACTTTTTCGAGCACTGCTGGCCGTATGTCACGAACAACATGAACAATGTTGGCCTCCAAGGCGTCAATTGTTGCTGGTTTATCAGCATAAACCAGTAACTTCACGTAGCCCCACAGGAAATAATCGAGAGTTGTCAAATTATACGAACTTGGAGGCCAATTGATAGGCCCATTTCTCGAAATCAATTTATCGCCAAATTTTGATTTCAATAAGTCGATGGTTGCGGTCGCCGTATGGCACGTAGCGCCATCCTGTTGAAAGCACATCTCGTCCGGATCAATGACATCCATATTTTCAAACAAAAAATTATTGATCATGGTGCAGTAATGATCTCCATTGACCATAACGCGAGCTCCGGCCTCATTTTTGAAGAAATAAAGTCCGATTATACCACTAGAATGTAAACCGCACCAAACGATGAATTTTTCTGGATGTAATGGAGTCTGTAGGGTCTCTTGTGGATTGGTCTCACTCCATATGCGGCAATTTGGCTTATTAACAAACCCGTTAAGCCAATCACAAAGTTGTCTATAAGTTGCGCGAATCGACGACTGATTTTCAAAGTAAATTTGGATAATTTGGTAGCGTTGTTCAAGCGTGAGTCTATTCATGATGATTTGCCACAGTATACCGATCATAAATGTCAAAAAGTGAAGGCAGTATGACAGCTCGTTTGACAGTTAACTCTTTCATAAGTTCTATCTAAGCAAAAAAAAACACCCATTACAATTAGAATAGTTGATTTTTAATATTTTCTATATAATATAGTTATTTTAAAGAAACCTACAAAATATGACACTTCGAAATGATCGAAATATCCTTTTGACAAAAAAAAATATATATTCAAGGGTGAGTAATTTTTAAATTAGAAAGCACATGATAATATATTTCACAGACCATAGCAAATATATCCAATTTTTATTAAAAAAAAAAAATTTGGTGCCAAAGTACTAGTTTAATGCCCAGTTTCATATCCGCTTGTTAAATTTTAACAATTTGTTAAATAATTTAGCAACTGATTAAGAGGAGGAACTATTGTTTCATCAACAAATGCTAGATTTAATAATAATAATAATAATATCTTTATTTCCGAGGACTAAAATACATAGGAATAGGAAAAGTCAAAAAATAATAGTTTTTTTTCCAATCCCGATGTTAACATGTGAATTAGCGTAATGGTTTCTATGACGCTAAAAACATTTTCATTACAACTTGAAAAGCTGTGGCTTCTGTAAAAATAAGTAACCTAAAAAGTGTATTTCTGTTTTACTTCTCTTTAATTTGTAGATGCAGAAACTGTATAGTATGAATCATTTTATAAACTAGTAAACAATGATTTTAAAACTCACTAAAATCTTAATTTGCAATTTTCAGTATAATCCGCATATCGCTTTACCTAAGAAATACATGAGATAAAAATATTAAAATTGTGCTCATCTATAGTTTATAACTTTATTGTTAAAAAATTAGGTGCCTTAACTTTAAAATCGTGTTATGCTCTACAACTTTAAAAGAAAGGCAACGTTATTTCTTTTGATTGTTTTTTGCTGGCTAGTGCTGAGCAGAAAGTTATACGTATTCTATTTTTATGTGAGTTGAAAAAGGAGTTGTAAATTCTTGTGCGCTGCTTCTTCCTCATGTGGAAGTAAAAGAAGTTCGCACTAATATTCCCGGATGGTTGCTACTCCGCGCAGCGCATCTGTCAATAAAAACAAAGCAATAACATTATTAGCAACTCTGAAGTTGTTCATCGTTGGGATAAGTTCTCGCCGGAAGTAAGAAGATAAGAAGCGCTGAGGTTAAACCGATTGGCAAAAGTACCCACATCCGGTGTGCCTGTTTACAATATTTACACCCTCCACGAACAGTTCGCAAACAGCGCCGGATTACTCTCTACTCAACTAACTTTCCAGAGTCTTCTAATTGCATACGTCTTAATCAAATAAATATCGCACGAACAACGGATAAAGCACTGGCAGTGACACTGCACCAAAGAGATCACTGCACACCGGATTTTCCACTACAACTGTCAAAAGAAGAAAGATATACAACTCCAACGGAGAATTATCTTGCCGAGTTTATTTTTACATTCAATCAGACACAGACATCGATTCCCTTACAGCATTTTACGGTATTAATATCTAAAACGTCCATTTACAAAATCATGTATGTACACTAAACGTCACAAATCTTTGAACACTTTATATTTCTTTTATAACAATATACTATTAACAGATTTTGAAATATTAAATTTCATAATTCGCCTGTAATATGTTGCCATCTAGCTTTAAATACAGTAGTGTAATGTTGGCTGAATTTGAAATAATCTGTTTTTCGACGAATCAGGTAGAAAATACAGACCTCTAAAAAATCATGAAATTTAACAACGAACAAGGAAGGTATTTCGCCCAAATCTGTAAGAAAGTTGTTAAGACTTAGCAACATTGCTATAGCAAATAACCAATAATAATTGCGAACACTGAATAAAACATGAAAATGACAGCCTTTACATTTGTTTCTATTGGTTATAGTTTTTAGCAACGTTGCCAAGACTTAACAACTTTCTTACAGAATTGGGGTGATTGTCTTTGGTCAAAATATTCGGTGGTGAGTTTTTAATAAATAAGTACGTTTTAGAGTCCCTAGAATGCAATTTTACTAGTTTTACAATGAACTCTCTCTCTCTCTCTCTCTCTCTCTCTCTCTCTCTCTGTGTGTGTGTGTGTGTGTGTGTGTGTGTGTGTGTGTGTGAGTGTGTGTGTGTGTGTGTGTGTGCGTGTGTGTGTGTGTGCGTGTGTGTTTGTCCCTGTGTCTGAGTATGTGTGACAAAAATTTCTGCGAAGATAACTTCAATACTATAATTCTTTCGTATTCCTCTTCTTTACATCCATATGAAGAGCTGATTAGATTTTGGTATATAATTGGTAAACCAGAAGTTCCCTTATTCCAAGTTTTTAACAGTTTTTCTTAAAGCGTAGTTAAATATCATTTTTTGACATTTATATGATTATCAATATAAAAAAATATCTTATTATCCATACGGTTTGATTAAACATTTTTCGTCATATTCAATATATATATATAGAGTTAAAGAATTATGAAGAGATTAACGTTCATAAATCGGCCAGCTTTGCTATAATCATGGAAACAGCTGTTATATTTAAATAATTTTATGTGACAGATGTCAATGTCAAGTGCTATTTACATAGTGTTTATTCGTGTTATAATTTTGTTGGATTTATAGATTCTTTTCTAAGGAATATTTGGTATGGAATTTGTAGAAAATAGTATATGCTTGTGTTATAATTTTATTGGTTAAGTATATATAATCTTTTCCAAGTTCCAACTTTTGGTATGGGATTTCTGCAAAATACGTAGAATTGACGGAAGGTAATGTGTCGGCCACATCAAGTCTCTTACAATAATTTCAAAATTGGGTTAAACCACCAAAAATGTTCAAATGAACTGAAGAAAATATTTGAGTGTGAATCATGTCCATTAGCTATCGTAAAATATTGGATCAATGAATTTTGTTTTAGTTGTGCCCTGAGCATTGGAGTAAAAGCAACCAATACCATCTTGTACAATAATTTAAATAAAAGCCATATATTATGCAAAAATATTTCATAGGCACTGTTATACGAGAATTTTAAATAATTCAAAAAAGAAATTATAACGATATTAGATTTTCATTACAGCACCTATATTTAAAATTATTTATTCATATGTTGGTTGCAAAAAGTAAAAATTAAGTTACGGAATTATATCCGTTTTAAACATTTATAATTCAATAAAGGTAGCAAACAATGGCTATTAATAATTTATGAAGAATGAAAGATCAATAAAGTTGTTGGAGAATAAATTAATGTAATCTAAATAATTACAGACCAGTCTGTAATATTATTAATTTAATTCGAGGTTTTCGAAAGATAAATACCTATGCATTCTAAAAAATCTGCTGTTGCCAGTATATTACTTGTCGATTTAAATTTGATAATACCTATCTACTTTTTGCTTGTTAACAAATTTTTCTTGTGCTATTCATTGTAAATACTTTTTTGTTGTAGTTACACAAGTAGTAAATATTTAACGCCCAAGTTCATGCTCCAAAGGCCTAAAGCAAGTATCATCTGTCATTTCTTTTTAATTTCATAAGCAATAATAATAATAATAATAATAATAATAATTTATTTAGGCCCCAAAAAGAAATATATAGAAATATGTATGTATAAACCAAGTCAATAAAATATATGTATATGAATATAAGCATGTATAGGCTATCCAGTTTCTTTATATTTTTAAATATATTTTATTAACGGTATTTTATTGGTTTTATTATTATTATTATTATTATTATTATTATTATTATTATTCTTATTATTATGTATTTGAAACCTTTAATAGAAATAATTATATTTGGAAATATTATTATTAAGTAAAATTTTGTTAATTTTTACAAAATGACGTTTGATTATATTTTTTTAATATTGGTAATTCTGAACATGTATATTACTAAATATTACATGTCTACATTATACTTTTCAACCTGTATTGTGATTTCATTTTGTTTTTTGTATTGTTGTTCATTGACAAAATGTCAAATGCTCTGTCATGTCAAATTCAAGTGCTTGTAGTTAATTTATTGACTTATTTTGAAAATGAAATATAGTTTGGTGGGCTCTTACTTTCACTGAATTGTAATATTGAGGTAATATTTCGTTCTATTTGTCAGTAATAATTTGAAAATTAAATCTATATGTACAGCGTGTGGCAAACGCTATACGCAATGTACAGAAACAGTTAGAAATTGTATGGTATGCAATATTTTTTTTTAAGGATCTCACATAATACTAGATGGTTTGTTGCATATACTACAAGAATGAAGTATTTATAACGGCGTAAGTAGTATCGTTCAGAATATTTTAAATAAAATTGGATTTTGCTGAAAAAAAAAATGATACCAGACGTGTTACCTTTTTAAGAAAGATTTGGATTTATGAAGGCAACCCATAGATCATATATATTTTAATCCGTTTTACATGCTCATGTAAACTTTTTAACATATGACGTCATTGTTTCTAGTGATATTGTATTTATAACGTAAACCGCTTGATTCGCTGGATGGCCTTTTTATAGTTTAAAGTTACACATGAAAAAAGATGAAATGAAAAATTTCAAAATTGATTTTCCATGAATTCTTGTATACTATAAAAAGCATTTTTTAAAAAATAATCTTTTATGCTTTTTTTAAAATTTATTTAAGGGTTACATAACATACATACAGGTTCCGCAAGATTATTGAACAAAGTACACCCAATATTTGATGGCAGGTCTCTTGATATTTCTAGTTGTATATTGTTTGAGCGTATATTGTTTCTATTTCTGGTATTATAATTGTGAAAATCACTGTTTTTATTTAATTCATTAAAATTTTCTTTCGTATGGAGCAAGGTGTAATAAATGTAGCTACAGGATAAAGTTAATGAAGAGAACCGAATACCCCGATCAGTCGTTTTAAAACGTAATCGGCATTTTCCACGTTATGAAGTTTGAAATAATCATGAATTGTGTTTGTTATTATCATAAATCCATCAGAGCTTTCACTGTATATAAGAGAATAGACTCATCTATCTAATAACAGAAAGATAAATTTCATTGAAATTTAATGCGATTTTTGTTTCGAGTACAAGTCTAGAAAATCGACTTTCTTGAACTAAATTCCCGTTCTGATTCTGATCTAGTGGCTGTTTTATTTCACCTACATTTCTTGTACTTTTTGTAGGGACTTTTTATTCCACCTAGTTGGAATCCGCGTTTCCTAAGCCCTCAATCATATCAATCCATTTACTTTTTCGCTGTTCGCAATCTCTGCACAAAACCCGCATAAGATCTTATTGCGGTAGGTCGCATTTAAAATTTATTCAAATGCAACGAGGAAATCGACCGTGCCCATGCACTCGCACACGAGGATTACAATCTCTGAATCAAAATAAAACAGAACAATAAATACTTTTACGTTTATTGTACAAATATGTAAATATATACAATGTTGATATTAATTTTATAGAGTAAAATGACAAAATCGTCATACACCTACTCTATTCCAAATTATTACTACTTTCAAGTATTCTGCTATTTTTGAAACCCGGAAGCCATTTTAAGTAAATCAATGCAGAAAATAATGAAGCAACTAAAGTAAACCACTTAACATTTGTTTGAATTTATGATGCCACACCACACAGAAACCAAGTATGGGCCATTCAGCGAATCAAACGGTTTACGTAATCGTTTAGGGATTTTTGAAATTTTCTTTATTTTTATATATGTTTTATTGAAGATATTTTATTGATTTTATTATTATTATTATGTATTTGACACCTTTAATAGAAATAATTATATTTGGATATATTATTATTAAGTAATATTTTGTAAATTTTTGCAAAATGACGTTTGATTATATTTTTTTAATATTGGTAATTCTGAACATGTATATTACTAAATATTGTATGTCTATATTATACTTTTCAACCTGTATTGTGATTTCATTTTGTTTTTGGTTTCGTTGTTCATTGACAAAATGTCAAATGCTCTGTCATTTCAAATTCAAGAGCTTGTAGTTACTGACTTATTTTGAAAATGAAAAATAGATTGGTGGGCTCTTACGTTCACTGAATTGTAATATTGAGGTAATATTTCGTTCTATTTGTCAGTAATAATTTGAAAATTAAATCTGTATGTACAGCGTGTGGCAAACGCTATACGTAATGTACAGAAACAGTGAGAAATTGTATGGTATCCAGTATTCTGTATTTTTTTAAGGGTCTCACATAGTACTAGATAGTTTGTTCCATATAGTACAAGAATGAAGTATTTATAACGGCGTAAGCAGTATCGTTTAGAATATTTTAAATAAAATAGGATTTCGCTGGAAAAAAATATACCAGACGTGTTACCTTTTTAAGAAAGATTTGGATTTATGAACACAACCCGCAGATCATATTTTAATCCGTTTTATATGCTCATGTAAACTTTTTAACATATGACGTCATTGTTTCTAGTGATATTGTATTTATGACGTAAACCGCTTGATTCGCTGGATGACCATACGTTTGTATGAATGTGTAAGATAATTGAATGACATTCTGCTAGTGGCAATCAAAACTTGAATAATACACAAACACGTAGTTTTCTATTATTAATTATTTTATTAAACTGTTTATTGTTCACGTATATTTTCTATTATTGAACCTCAAAAGTGTCCGTGAGGTGACGCCTGGTAAGCGCCCACACGGTAAAATATATCGTCATCATTACCGATGTCTATATGTGTTGTACATACTGGCACACCCAGAAATGGGTAATATGCCGTGATGATATATTAATTTATTTAAAAGTTTAATATATTTATATATTTTTCTCTGTTTCAGATAAGAATTGCATATTCTAGTACGCTTATTAGTCCCAATTCACAATGAGTGTAAGCGTAAGAAATACGTAACAAAATACATAAACGTAAATCAGTTCAACTTTATGAAAAAAATACTTATAATTTAGTATGATATGCCATTTGTCATTATTTTTTAATTTTACAATTACGCTCATTGTAAATTGGGACTTTAGAAAGTACTTAATTCTTGAACGGTTTTTCGAACAAAATGTGGTAAAGGTAGTGCTCGAACAAGATTTTATCTATGCCAGTAAATAGACTATAAAAAACAATAACATTTTATATAAAACATTTTTTTTTCACTTTCTAATAGTTAAGGAGTTATTTGAAAACTAAATATTGGCCAAGGTCTCCACATTTGTCTTAGTACAATTATTCGATTTTTTTTGAAAAACAAAAACACATCTAAGATGACCTCTGAAAGGTAAATAAAAAGTCTCATATAATCAAAATCGTAACTCTTATGGTTTTCGAGATAGCAGAGGTATACACCGAAAAAACTCATTTTTCACTTCCTTATATCACGAAAACTATTGAAGATCGGACCCATGTTGATTAGGTTTTTTTTTACTCATTTTGGCCAGTACTATATGCCCTCATAGTTTGGGACACTTATTTTTTAACACATTGGGCTTCCAAAATTACAATGCGCCACTGGTGGCCGATTTCTGAACTGAGTGAAGTGTACATGTACAAAGGAGGTTGTTTTATTCAGGGATTGTATTTACTTGTATACGAATTTTAATACGCTTTTATCTTCGGCTATTATTGTTTTATTCTTAGTAGGATCTGAATTATTGCTAATATAACAGGTAAGTTTTTGATTTTTAAAAAATTAATGAAGAAATTAGGAGATATGCAATTTATAGGTTAAAGTTACGATGGAGTTTTCTCCGAAAATATTTACCACATAATATTATGTGGCCACTATTTATTACTTGCTGGCCTTCCATCATATTTCTAGATGATACACTACAATTCCCAAATCTACAAATAGTATCTAAATCTAAGCAAAGAAAATTGTTCATTATGAAAGAAAAACAATTAAATAAAAGTAAAGCTATGTAGATAGAAATTAATATATGTACAACTACGGCAATGAAATACAATCTAAATAAAGGAAATCAAATGTTTTTTTATTAAAAAAACTAATATACTTTTAATTAAAATATGACTAAAATACTCTTAACCTACAAATACTTACTAAAATTAACCCTATTAACTAAAATATTATTAAAACTATCACTAAATTGTTACTACTAGAAAGATCAAACTCAATTCTACCGAAATTAACAAAAAAAAAAACTACTAAATCCGAAATTAAATTAAAAACTACGAAAATTATTCTCACACCAATTGTACTCTTATGGAAGCCAGCGAAAAATGTACCATTCGTTTGAATTTTGACGTTTGACGTCAGCGCCATCTCTTGATAATTTGGAAGCCTAATAGTGGAAAATAGATACCTAATAGAACCAATATTTACAATGAATGGAACTACTATTATTTAATATTTATAATAAAACTGGTCCTAAGAAAAAACTAAACTGTGAACATAACCTAAAAACTACTAACTAAATTATTTAATATGAAAAATAATAATTAATCTACTGCTACAACTAATAAAACAGGAAACAAGGATATATACTCTACCTAAAATAATAATAAACACTAAAAGAAAAGCCAAAATAAAAGAAGAATAAAAAAAAAACAATTGACAGTATTTAAGCGCTTATGAAAGTTAAACAAAGTGCTTCTTGCCGAACGATTCACGTTGGTGCACAACGCTATCTCTGCGTAGTGAAATATTCCAATTACTGCTTTATTTAAATACATAGGTACACAAAATATCTAACTATTTTTATAAAGAAATAATAACATGCTATTCTGTTTTAAGTTGACAAACTACAAATATTTTTGTCAACTTATTATTCTATACTAACAGCATAGCTTAAAAACCCTTCTTTCAAAAGAGACGTAGAAAAAAGTATATACATACTTTTTTTCCACTCCAAAAAAATATACTCGTATATACTCTTTAAAAGAGTGACCTTAAACTACATTTGGAAGAAAATTTTAATAATGTGAAAACAAATTCGATCATACGTCGCAGGTGTTTTGCAGATATGTTATAAAAAGTTGTCAGTCTTAAAGCGTAGGCATTTTATCATTTTTTAGTGTCATTTTTTCTTGTATATATGCCATGCCACGTCATTTATTGCTTCGGCAACATGCGTGCGCGAGTCCTGTACTGCGAAACACGCCCTACCAGATGTGTCATATTAGTTTTCACCAGCGCTCCCCAACAGGGAACGGAACATCAACCCGCCCTCAAATGCTCAAATCATACACCCCTCCATCAACGTTCAATCACGATAAATTATATAATGTACGCTTTATTTAATGCATATTCAATTAAAAGTAAATATAACGCACGAGAAAAATATATTATAACATAAATTTTATTAGGGTGTGATAAACCGTGAATATTATCGGCATTACATTTACCCATTGAATGATTTTGTATCCTATTTCATTGAGGATACGACACAGTTCATATTTTTTAGGATTGGGTATTCCACTATAGTAAAATTTAGAATTAAATAAATATATCATCACGACATATTGCCCATTTCTGGGTGTGCCAGTATCTACAACACATGTAGACATCGGTAATGATGACGATATATTTTACCGTTTGGGCGCTTACCAGTCGTCACCTCACGGGCACCCATAGCTGGTGTGGAGAGTGCACCACCTTTTGTGCCATTCAAAATTGGAAATATTTGGCGTCTGTAGGGATCGAACCCGGTTCCCCCGGGTTCGCGACCAGGAACGCGGCCACGGGACCCCATTAAAATTTACATCTAAAACTGTTTTATTATACAGGGTGTTAAAAAATAAGTGTCACAAATTATGAGGGCATATAGTACTGACCAAAATGAGTAAAAAAAGTTTAATCAACATGGGTCCGATCTTCAACTGTTTTTGAGAAAGAGGCCATTTTGTATTAGAATCGAAGAAAAATTGACTAAGATAGTGGTCGAACAAAATTGTCAGTAAATAGACTATAAAAAAAAAAAACAATAACATTTTATAAGAAACATTTTTTTACTTTTTAATAGTTACGAAGTTATGTCAAAACTAAATATTGGCAAAGATCGCCACAACTTTTGTCGTAGTACAATTATTTGATTTTTTTGAAAATCATATCTAAGATTACTTCTGAAAGGTAAACAAAATGTCTCATTTAATCAAAGTCGTAACTCTTACAGTTTTCGAGATAGCAGAGGTAAACACCGAAAAAACTCATTTTTCATTGCCTTTTATCTCGGAAACCTATTAAAGATCGGACCCATGTTGATTAAATTTTTTTTTGGTCAGTACTATATGCATTCATAATTTGGGGCACTTATTTTATAACACCCTGTATAATAGATTACTCTATAAAAAATCTGTTGTAGCCAGCACTATACCTTCCGCCGGTACTTCTGACGACGCCGCAACTTGCGAAATTTTACAATATATAAAATATATTTTCCTGATGACAGCTCTGAAACTTATTAACCCAACTGTACTAAATTCTGGATGTGCGATTTTTAGCGTGTTTCCATTACCTCTCAGCGAAAGGTAAAAAGTGCATTTTTGATATTATAAACGAATTGCACCCATTATTTTTTACGGTCACGATTTTCATAATTATAAAATTTATAACCCCAATCAAAATGACATCTTGACATCTAACATTTCGGTTGTAGAAAAATATTGTACGCAACTCGTGTGTAAATAATATTTTTTATCTCGTGCTAAAACATTGCACTCGACCAAAAAGTATTACTTTACACACTTGTTACATAAACAACTATTTTCTAAACATCGTCAAATTTAAAGTGTTAGAAAATTAAATAGATCCGGATTAAAAGGTAACCAAATAACATAAAGTCAAATAATTTAGTGTAGGTAAAAGTAATTCTTGCGGAGCGCTCTCCATAACAGGGTCTGTTCCGTATAAATATCGTCATTACCAAAAGTTGCATCTAAAATGAATTAATTTTAAATATTTTGTGATTAATGCTAATGTCAGTAAAAAACTTTTGTTTGGAAGCATCGCAAAATAGAATGAGTGTGCCCTATGCCTTTACATCTGGACCATCATATCTACCTTTTCACAAGAACAACACACAACTAAGTGCCTCATATTTTTTGTTGATACTACAGGAATTTCTCCGTTGAGCTTTTTATGAAAAATGTAATATCTGACTTTCATGCAATGCAAAAAATTACCCAAACCGGAGCCACTTTTTCCCCAACAAATATTTGATTTTATGTATGTCATATTAATAAAAATATGAATTAGTTTTTTAACTTTGCAGACTGCTTTTTCCGTTGTCCTCAATTTGATGCATGTAATATGAATTTTTTACGAAACGTGATTGATATTGTCCTGTATTTATTAATATTTATAAGTATAACTAGATACAAAACAAACAAGTAAATTTGTACAGCAAAATATTCAGAATACATAGTCGAAAGCGGGCTGTATCCTATTTAAAAAAATTATACATATTCATGATACATTCCAAAAAAATTGATTAAAGAACAAAAACTATTGATTTAACAATTATTCTTTGCTAACCTATATTTTCTTTACATTAATAATAAGCAAATTATGTCTAATACAGGCTGATTGAAAAAATAGGGACAAATATAATGGGGAAGTTTAGCATGGTAAAAATTCTACATAACATACTATTTTCTCACAAATATAACACAAATGACTGCTGAAATTGAAATTAAACATTAAAATTATTTAAATAACGAAGACAGATTTGCGAAAAACTCATGAATCTCACTGGGATTTGAACCCAGGGCCTTCCGATATCTAGTCGGACACTCTACCAACTGAGATCCCGTGAAGTTCTTGAATTTTTCGCACGTCGCATACATCGTTGTAGACAAGTTCCATCTCCCACTTGGAGTATTGTCACCCGCACAACACCGCGACATTACCTGCAGCAGTGTATTGGCACTGCAGTATTATTTGTGTAAAGAACTGTTTAGATGTAATTCAACAGTGAATTTCTGTAACTTAGTTACAATGAACAGTGTTAAGTATTTTTCGCAAATCTGTCTTCGTTATTTACACAATTTAATTTGAACACTTAACACTGTTCATTGTAACTAAGTTACAGAAATTCACTGTTGAATTACATCTAAACAGTTCTTTACACAAATAATACTGCAGTGCCAATACACTGCTGCAGGCTGCAGGTGATGTCGCGGTATTGTGCGGGTGACAATACTCCAAGTGGGAGATGGAACTTGTCTACAACGATGTATGCGACGTGCGAAAAATTCAAGAACTTCACGGGATCTCATAGCTCAGTTGGTAGAGTGTCCGACTAGATATCGAAAGGCCCTGGGTTCAAATCCCAGTGAAATTCATGAATTTTTCGCAAATCTGTCTTCGTTATTTACACAATTTAATTTGAACACTTAACACTGTTCATTGTAACTAAGTTACAGAAATTCACTGTTGAATTACATCTAAACAGTTCTTTACATTAAAATTATTGCTCCATTTATTTATAATTAATATTTTTTGGGTAAACTTTAAGTACGTCACAAGTCAGTTATGCGCAAACTCAGACAGAACGGTGAAATCGAACCACTTGAACGTAGGTCGTAGCAAAGCGTAAAAGCGCTTCATTGGTAACCGCAACCCCGTGCGTCAATGTATAAGTCGACATACGTTGCGCCAAGCCTCTACCGACGTCATCACAGCTTAAAATCGGGTTTTCCGGAAAATCTGGGCATTTTTGAAAAAAATAAAACATGTTACATCCAGGGCATCGAACCCGCCAAAAACTGGGTTCGGTTTAGGTTCAGGTTAATTTGTTTTATGAAAGATGGGTTCGGGTGCGGTTCTGGTTCAAACAATAATAAAATTTGCAGTTTTGTTCGCGGTTCAGGTTCGAAATAATGTAAAATGAGAGCCGGAATTTACGCAAAACGCAACAAGAAACGAACACAATTTTCACGAAAAGTCAGCCCAGACAGCAACGCAAACGCCTAAGACGTCGATTATCGGCTGTATATACTTTTCGAACTTAAAATTAACCTGAACCGGAGTTGAACCCCAAACCTGAATTTTAATACTCGGTTCGGTTTCGACTCAGGTTCAATTAAAAATATATCTGAGGTTCGGTTCTCGGTTTGGGTTCCCTAAAATGTTACGGTTTGGTTCCGGTTTTGGTTCGGTTCAGGTTTGGGTTCGATGTCCTGGTTACATCATTTTTCAAGTCATTTCCCATGGAATAAAAAAATAAAAAAAAATTACTAAACTTCCCCATTACTTATTGTATGCATTGGGCTAAATTTAAAATGTAAAATGTATAAGTAGATATACGAGTACTATCAAAATTTAATAAAATTAAATATCTGTAAAATCGTGCATTTGTGCTCAAGTTTTAATTTTAGCAGACTTGGGTAAACTGAAGTTCTATTTTTAAAACGTTTTTTAGTATTTTCGAATCGAAATGAATTTGATTTGGTCTGGAAAATATTTTTATATAATTTCTATATGACGAAACAAGATTTACTGAAAAAAAAGGTTTTTTTTACCGAAAAACTAAAATTTAAATTGAATTAAAAAATTTCCTATTACGTACCTGTTAATTTCATTTTTTTCTCAGTGGACTAATAAATTGAGTCACATAAATTAATCTATTTCCACACTTAAAAAAATATACCACATATGAAAGTCCGAGTTAAAAATTCCTCCAAATAAGCGAGATATTGACTACGTTTACACGTGTGTACTATTCTGGTACGTGGACTAAGTGTATACTAAAATTTATCTTAGTACTGTATGTTTACACTGGTTTCTAAATAAACATACTAAATTTGGTACATTACATGCGCTTGCGTAGATTCAACTGTCCTGTCACAGTCACCCTAACCTAAAATTTTTTAATAAGGAAAAATAGTTGTGAATTTATGTAATTTACATCGCCACACAATTAACATTGTAAATATCACTAAACTTAGACAATTTCCCTAAATGTTAGTAGCAAAAATGTGTACCAATTGCGTACCAAAGGTTTGGTACAAAGTGTTTACACCATTCGTCGCCATCTTGTTACGTGACTTAGTAAATGTTTAGTACGTACGGTGTAAACGTAGTCATTAAGGTCCGAATTTTAAATTTGTTTTATGATGTAGGTAATGTGGGTATACCAGAAGTAAACAAACAGTGCTTCACAGGCCACGAAAAAATGTTGAACAAATTACAAAATAATGTATGTTTAAATTGTAATATTATAATTTATTATTACAGACAAAATTAATTATTACACTTAATTTCTCTTTTTTTCTCATTTTTATAAACAAAGAAATTAGAACGTCACCCAAATAGCAATCAAACAGACTCGACACATCCGAAGAAGTATACTCTTAGTTAAGGCGATGCTTCTCAAAGTCCTATTTGCTCAAACACTCGTGCACATGTCCTGCATCATCAAAAGCAAAACTCCCCGTGTTTTCTAGAGGGAATAATTTATAGTAAAAGAAAAATAAAAAATCTGTTGTGGCCAGCACAAGACCTCTCGCCATTTCCATATTAGGCTATATAAGTATTGTACTGCACTTCGCTTTCGAACCGTCGTTTTATAATAAAATATTACAGAACTTTACCCAAATATTGTTTTTTATTGTATTTAACATGTCTTCTGCACACATATAATTCTAATTATATATATTTTTCATTGTATGAGGAAGTTTCTAAGTGTCAGAGATTGTTCCAATTCATTAACCAGATTGGCGGTATTTCTGATGGATATATGCATTTTACCACAATTTTACCTATAATTTCAAATATTTAATTAATAAAACAATAAGAAAAATTAAATATACTTCCCAGAAAAAGCTATCAGAATTTCACTAAAACTGTTGATATGTTGCCTTAGCCTCTGCGATTAGTGTACTCTATAAATTATAGTGTCTTTATCTCTAAATCTATGCAAGATATAATAAAATTTTTAAGTGTATTAGATGGAGAATTTTATGTTCTTCAATATTTAATAAAAAAACCTCCCAAAAATTATATTTAGAAGAAATTTTCTAAGAAACTACTACTTCCGGTTATTCAATTGTTACCAAAACCTTTTCAGCTCTTCCCAGGAATGTCAGATTGAGGAAACTGCAGTTAAATATTTTTTAAGTTTTATAGTTTTCGAGGAATCGTGTCTACAACATCCAGACATACATACACACACACACACACACACACATACACACATCCACACACACACACACACAGGCAGATATCATTTTAAAAATGTTATAATCGGATTCTAGGGACCTTAAATCGTGCTTATTCAATAAAATCTGGATATGCGAATTTTAGCATGAATCCAATACCTCTCTTAGCGAGAGGTAAAAAATTACTATTTTTGATTACGGTGGAATAGCCTATTCTGTGACATCAGAAATGTTGTGTTTAGTTTGAGACCTTTTTGGGGCCGCTGGTCTCAATATTAGGGCTTAGGGTCGGCCCCGGTCCCGACCGTACGCAAGAAAGCAATACCTCCCTAAAAGCTCAAACACACGTACATATCTATAAGAAAGCAAGTGCTGATCTCGCTCCGAATATAAATTTTTATATACCTCCGGCGGCAGTCCTGTTCGCTGTTATTGCTTTTATTGAATTGTGCCCCTCTAGCGAGTATCTCATTCTCTATGTATTAAGGGGTGCGCCGGACATAATGTACAGGAAAAGGAAATCCAACCTACCCTACGCTATGCTCAAGCTCAACATAGCGTACTGAGCTGGGAATTCATTTCTCGCTGCAATTGCACTCTGTTTGCACAACATTTTTGTAATTTCATACCTTTGAAATGAATACATATCAAGTTTCAAAATGCAGCTTGTTAGGAGAGGACTATAGCTAGAGAAAGAGCTCATTAAATTTAATAAAATTCCTCCTGTACTACTATTTGAAGTAGAATAACTTTTTTAAAAACATATTCTTTTCAGGGTTATTGAGAAAATATCTGATGTGGATACCACATGACATCCTTGTACGCCTGTTAAACTATACATATTTTGTTAATAATTAAAATATGAATTATAACAGACCCAATCACAAAATAAACATTTATACAGAAGCGACAGTCAGAGAGAGAAACGAAAATTAGAGAGAGAAAGAGTATGCCAACAAATTTAAAGGGCTAATCGGATAAAATCGGATTGTTTCGGCATATCTTCGTATCTTACGATTCTTTGTTCTTTTCATTATCTCGACGTGAACATTTTCCGTTAAGGGTCAATAATAAAAGTATATTGAGAAACACAAATTGATTTCTAATAAGAACAAATATGTTATTTTTTCAAAACGATAGGAAAAATCGTTATCATAAAGAAAATAATTATATTTCAAATATTCTGGAAGAGCTATTGTCTCAGCTTGTCACTCCCATGCATTTTAGGGTTATGGCTAATTCAAGCAAACCAAACACGTCTTCTCACTTTTGACATATGTCATTTTGTGAACTGTTTGTGAATTTTAGAAGTGGTGTTAGTTTCTAATAAAATGGAAAAAAACGGAGAAGGTAGAATCGGGAGGACTTGTTTGTTCATATAAAGACTGTATAAATAGATTTAAAAAATGGAGAAAGGGAAATGTAAGTTTTATTCGTTTCCGAAAGATCCAGAAATGTAAGTTATGCAAAACGATTACCATATCCATGTAAAATGTATATTTATTTAATAAATATAGGTGTAAAATATGGCTTAAGACCTGTGGAAGAGAAGATTTGATAAAGTAGGGTATGGGACAAATTCATCGAGTCTGACGTTTGTGTTTCCCACATTAAAGATATAAAAATTTCAGCATTGTAATGAATTTGTAAAATTCAGGTATTTGTTTAACAAAAACATAATTATGTGTTTATTTTATCTGATTTCTTTTTAATTCGTTAATAAAATTAAAATCTTAGTAATTTTATGTTCTAATTTTCCTTTTACCATTTAAAACAATTTGAATTTCGCGCGTAAATTTGCCAACAAATTTAAAGTTCAAGGACATAAACGTCAATTCACAACAACAATGGTGTTGACAAGGAGTGTCGCTTCTGTATATGTCTATTCTGTGACCCAATCATAAAATTAGACGTATTTGACATAAATTGACATTGACATTAAATTCTTTATTCTATTTTGTTTTTTTTTTTTCTTAATTCATAGCAAACTTAATTACAGAAATCAAAAAGTACATCATTTTAAATTTACATATCTCGCTTATACAAAGAGTTAATGTAATGGTACTTACTGTTTTCGAGGCAGAATTCAATTCTCTAAAACTTTTATATAAAGCATTTATTTCTAAAATCAAAATAACACCAATTTTTTCAAGAAAAACTGATAACCGCTTCAAGTAAAGTATCACTTCCGGTTAGACTATTTTAACCAAAATCTATTATGTTTTTTCCATTGATATAAAAGTATTATATACTAAATTTGAAAAGTTTTGGAATATATTTTAATATAGTTTTTCATTAAAATCTATTATAGGCTTCAAGTAAAGTACTTCTTCCGGGTAGACCATTTTAACTAAAATTTATTATGTTATTCCCATTGATATAAAAGTCTTACATACCAAATTTGAAAAGTTTTGGATTACATTTTTTTATATAGTTTTTCATTAAATCTATTATAGGTTTCAAGTAAAGTACAACTTCCGAAAGTTATGTAATGACCAAAAAGGGAGGTGCACAACTAGATGCTATAACAGTCCTAAATACAAAATTTTAACTTTCTAGGGCTTCCCGTTTTTCAGTTATGCGAGATACGTATATACGTAAGTAAGTACAGACGTCACGACGAAATTAGTCAAAATGGATTCAGGGATAGTCAAAATGGATATTTCCATTGAAATCTGGAAACCGAAATTTTTCGCGATTACAATACTTCCTTTACTTCGTACAAGGAAGTAAAAAAGACAGATGGCTATTTTCTTTATTATTAACTTAAATATCACTTCTTGATGTGAAAAACTCCTGAATTTTAATTTTGGTTTTGTCAAAAGTGATATCATTGTTGGTTTCTTAGAAGGCGTGATGCACATAGGTATTTTATATTTCATTTAGTTTATATTGATGAGGTAATAAAAATTTCTGGATTGCAGTCACAAAATTTTATTTAAATTCTCGGGTCGACCGGTTTCGAGCTCCATATGAGCCTTCCTCAGGAGATGAGAATTAAGAAAATTTTAGATACATGGCAAAAAAATGAAAACGTAAGTGCAACATAAAGCACATGGATTTCGTCAGAAGATAAAAAAATAAATTATATAAAACTTTTATAAAAAACTAACAATAAATGTTCTACGTGAACCACACCCATGGAACAAGTAGTTCCACACAAATCTTAGGTTAAAGTACCGCTATAAATTCATCAAAGGCACACGTTTTGTGCCCATGTACATAACTTCACAATATATTTTAACGGAACCGTTAAAATTGTTAAAACTAACCAACTACTAAAATAATATGATGCAGAATCCCAAAGTGCAGTAAAAATTTTTGCCGGCCGCTTTGAACATAATTTTCAGTTCATCCCACATAAATTCGACAAGCTTTAAAGGAAGCAAAGATAAACAATAGTAAAAATAAGATAAAATGTTAAATTTTAATTTTGAATTTTTAGGGAAATTTCAGCGCTTTTTAAAATGACGTCATTGATGAATTTTCGATGGATCCGATGAGGTATTATCATTTAAGAAACGGTTGTGATGAAAACCTGCTTAACTTAAAAATGGAAGCAAGTTATTTACTTTTCCGTAAATTGTTAAATTCTTCAGATTCTTCTTCTTTTGATGAGGGGAGTGAAAATTCAACCAACTTTGATACACAATTATTAGTATTAATTATTAGTTGACAGATAAAAAATAATGCCAATATTAATACTCTTTATCTGGTATGATCCACAGTAAAAACAATAACAAGAAAACACATGATTTCTCTTCTATCAATCTATCGGATTCGTCGGCTCACAATTATGATTGAAACGAAGAAAGTCCGATGAGTAAAGCGTTGCAATAGATTCCATCTACTTAAATAAAAAAAAAAAAAAAAAAAAACGGATTGAGGAATTTATGTAGTATTAATGAGCATTATATAGTATGTCCACGGATCGAGTTCCAAAGAGAAAAAACTTTTTTATTTTTTATTTTACCAAAAATTGTATTCTTGATAAAAGTTTTTGGATGTCCCGAAACGGCCATTTCAGTTTTAACATTTTCAAATTTTCTTTTAGTTTCAGATAAAATTCAAAAATTGGTCGTTTTAGATGAAAATTATTATTTGCGTTGTCATGGTACTATCTTGGTTTTTTTACATCCCGTATGGAACCAGTTGATAGGAATTTTTTGACCAATTTTCGTACACCTCTATTTGAGATGGAAATATCCGGAAACTTTTAATTAAATTCTTAGACAACTCGATGAATAGCTTTATTACCTTTGCCATAGCATTGAAATAGGTAAACTCGTTCCTCTTTTGACAACGAGTATGGTTCATTTTCCTAACTGACAGTGTTGACAGGTAATAAAAATAAATAAATAATGGCAATTACCATGACAATTTGTGACTTTCAACTAAAACGACCTATTTTCAATTTTTATCTGAAACTAAAAGAAAATTTGAAAATGTTAAAACTGAATTGGCCGTTTCGGGAAATGCAAGAACTTTTATCAAGAATACATTTCTTTTTTGTAAAATAAAAAATAAAAATGTTTTTCTTTTTTGGGACTCGATAGGTATATCGATAAATAAGAAAACTTTCCTCATCATTTAATAATGGGGTAATTTACTCAAAAAAAGTAGTTATTCTTAGAGAAGACATGTACGTTTTTTCACAAATCACTATAAAAACAAATTAACGCATTTTTACAAATCAGAATGTCGACTCATATTTTGGACAGTAGTGTGTAGATAAACATAAGTTAAAGTTATGTCAAATATTTACCAATATAGTAGTTTAAGAGTTGTCCATAAATTTACTAAATTCAACATTTAAAACATCTTTTACACAATCATATGTCCGACAATACAAACGTCTACAATCCAACGTCTTTGCCAAGTGTCGCAAACAGTAGCATTCGTTTATTTGGAGTACATTTCAATAAAACTTAGTCCTTCCATAAAACTTGATTTAAGAAGTGTTTGTGTTGAAGTTTCCCCCTAAATATCCGAATATCGCATGCAATTCTTTGCGGCTGTAAAGCTGTTCAGGTTCCCCATTTTAATAGCAGTAATCCCTGAAAATATGTGTTTGTTGGGATACTTCTTTCATTCGAGTATATCTCGTGTCCGAAGGCGAAGGCCAGAGTTGAGAAGAAGTTCTCTTACGATCGCAAGTCAAGCAGAACATGCAACAAACCAAGTATTTTATTTCGCCGGCACGAAATCCAGGATTACACATAGAATATTCCATGAATGACATAATTCCCCCATATTGCTTGTTTGCTAGAGATAAGGTTAGAGATTTTCTTTGGACGTCGTCCACGATGCGTCCTCTCCTGATTTTAAATTACATCTTAAACTTCAAAAACGATGAAAATGTTTTCCGCTAAAGATTTTAAAGCTTGCTCTCTGTTCAACAGTTTCAATGCCAGACTTATAAAATAGTGAAACCATTTTCAAAAAATTGTAATAATGAAATTCATATTTTAAAAAAATAACGGCACAAAATTACTTCTGTAGATCTCGCTCCAAATCTTTAATTATCCGTGAGTTGTCAACTCTCAATAATTATTTAAATTAAATTTAAATACACATAATACATACCGTGAGTATTTTTTAACGTGAAACATTGGGTTTGTCATGTCCATAGTTACGATTTGACATTTGATTGACAGCAATGTATTTGCGTGTCCCATTTAAAATGAAACATGCGGAACGAATTTGACAGTTGTATTATATTATGTAAGAAATTTAGCCAAGTCAGAAAACCACTCGAGAGCACTAAACATATTTCGGGCACAAGATGCACACAATATTTTTTCTGAAACTAAATTTAATTTTTAGAAAACTGGTATAATTATTTAAACAAAATTAACCTCTAATGACGTCTTGTCAATATGACAGATAATCGCTGAATTTTCCTATAAGTTACGACTTGACATTTGATTGACAGTAATGTATTTGCCAGTCTCATTTAAAACAAAGGGAATTAATTTGAAAGAGTATTATATTTAAATATTGTAAGAAATTTGGCCAAGTCAGAAAATCATTCGAGCACAAGATACACTAAATTTAATTTAGAAAGCAGGTATAATTATTTAAACAAAATTAACCTCTACTGACGTCTTATCAAATGTCAAATTCGTTCCCTATGTTTCATTTTAAATGGGACACGCAAATACATTGCTGTCAATCAAATGCCGAATCGTAACCATGGATATGACAAACCCAATGTTTCACGTTAAAAAATACTCACGGTATAGCGTGTAAATCGAAAAGTGAGACATAGGCGTTTAACATAGCGACAGTCAGAGGGAGAAACGAAAATTAGAAAGAGAAACAGTATGCCAACAAATTTAAAGGGCTAATCGGATAAAATCGGATTGTTTCGGCAATCTTCGTATCTTACGATTCTTTGTTCTTTTCATTATCTCGACGTGAACATTTTCCGTTAGGGGTCAATAATAAAAGTAATTGAGAAACACAAATTGATTTCTAATAAAAAGAAATATGTTATTTTTTCAACAAACGATAGGAAAAATCGTTATCATAAGGAAAATCATTATATTTCACATATTCTGGAAGAGCTGTTGTCTCAGCTTGTCACGCCAATGTATTTTAGGGTTATGGCTAATTCAAGCAAACCAAACACGTCTTCTCACTTTTGACATATGTCATTTTGTGAACTGTTTGTGAATTTTAGAAGTGGTGTTAGATTCTAATGAAATAGATAAAATGAAGAAAGTAGAATCGGGAGGACTTGTTTGTTCATATAAAGACTGTATAAATATATTTGAAAAATGAAGAAAGGTAAATGTAAGTTTTTTCCGTTTCCGAAAGATCCAGAAATGTAAATTATGTAAAACGACTACTATATCATGTAAAATGTATATTAATTTAATAAATATAGGTGTAAAAGGTGGCCCAAGGCCTGTGGAAGAGATGATTTGATGGATAAGAATATATGGGGCATATTCATCGGGGCTGACGTTTGTGTTTCCCACATCAAATATATAGAAAATTCTGCATTATAATGAATTTGTAAAATAAAAATATAATTATGTGATTATTTTATCTGATTTCTTTTTAATTCGTTAATAAAATCAAAAATTTAATACTTTTATGTTCTAATTTTTCTTTTACAATTTAAAACTATTTAAATTTCGCGCGTAAATTTGCCAACAAATTTAAAGTTCAAGGTCATAAACGTAAAATCGCAACAACAATGGAGCCGACAACGAGTGTCGCTTCTGTATAAATGTATTCTGTGGTAATACTTTAAATAAAAGTTATAGATATTTATATTTTGCATCTAAATCATGTGAAACAATTATTCTAGCTCTTCATGTAAATGTAAAAATTTAATTATAAAGTTACAGTTTTTATGAGTTTTTAGTCTACGCAGCCATGGATTTATGACCAGAGTGTCTGGTCGCGAATCTGGAGAACAGGGTTCGATCCCGACCGACGCCAAATATTTCGAATTTTAAATGGCACAAAAGTGACTTCTGTGGTGCACTCTCCACGCCAGCAATGAGTGCCCGTGAGGTGACGCCTGATAAGCGCCCGCTAGGTACAAATATGTCATCATCATTACCGATATCTGCGATAAAGCAGATTGTGGCACACTCATAATTTAATATTGCAGAATAGGTTATAATATTCATCATATTTTACCTTATATTCTTTGTTTGAAATTCCTAGGGCCTTGGTATCACCAAATTGACATGGAAACACGTATTCACACTTACAGTTATAAATATTAACTTCACTACACTATTAATATAAAAACTACACCACCAATGAAAGTAATAATGGTCTATAATATCATATTTTAGTCATATTGTCACTGCACAATCACTACTATTCATCAATTCTTGTCCAAACGTCGCACAACAAACTAGAACAAACTATCCATTTTTCATTATAAACAAATACCTGCTGTCATTTGTTAGCGCAGGTCACGTGATTCGTGAAGGCTGTTGTTTAAATATTTCAACTTGAATTAGCGTGGATACAATAAATTTAAATAAAATAAAAAATAAACAACTTAAATAGGTACTTTGTTGTGTTCACTTTTTGAACGTAACTTGGAGAAGGTCAATGAACTCTTAAGTTTAAATGTGGAAACAATAATAACCACAGAATTTTTTATTATTTAACGTAATAAGTACCTATATTATTATTTTGATATGCCAATGAAATATTTTGAATACTAAAATAAATATCAAACTGCTCACTGCTCTTTGAAAAATAGTACAATATGTGTTTTGAAAAAATAGGTGGATGAATTTTATTTAATTATATTTTTCGGAATATCGAAATATTTTATTAAAAATCAATACAATACCTCCCGCCATTTATTATGTGAATATTTTCTTTATTAATTACTTGCCACTAATTTTCTGTATTTTATCTATATTTTGTATGTGTACCTGGACAAGCCAATCGTATTGCCATGTACGAGCCCCTTCTCACTTCAGTTGGCCCACTTGTAAAAAATTCATTTATGCTGACTTAACTAATAGCATTTTTAATAATACTAAAATGAATGTTTACTTTTTATTTAAAATGTAAATTTTCAGCATTATAGAGTAATTTATATTCAATTTTTAGCTCAAGATTAAAAATTTAATGGTATAACTTTAAACACAAATCTAATATATTAATTACATATTATTTATCAATATTGAATAACGTCGCTTTTAAATGTAAATTATTATTGTAAGTCTTTTAAACGTTTTATTTAATAAAACCTTACAATTTTACGACTTAAGTTCGTTTAATTTTTTCAGTTTTTCTTGAATTGTTGCTAAAACTAAGTATTATTTCATTTTCCATTGAAACAGTAAAATATTTTAGGAAACATATCTTGATAAATCGGTAAAACGACAAAATGTCTGTAATATTAATAAAAATTGGTGATAATTTATGTTAGTTATTATTTGTGTCATATATTAACTAAATAAAATTAAATTAAGCGGATTGGGCCAAATGATGTGGGAAGGGGCTCGTATTACCATTGAATCTTATGGCAAATAAATATTATAATGGGGGATTACGGCTCAATCGAATTAAAGGAAAATAGTAAAAAAATACGAATGTATATGCTGAGTAACGAATATTAATAAAAAAATCTGTTGTGGCCAGCACAAGACCTCTCGCCATTTCCATATTAGGCTATATAAGTATTGTATTGCACTTCGCTTTCCAACCGTCGTTTTATAACAAAATCTTACAGAACATTACCCAAATATTGTTTCTTACTATATTTAGCATGTCTTCTGCACACATATAATTCAAATTATATCTATTTTTCATTGTATGAGGAAGTTTCTAAATGTCAAATATTGTTCCAATTCATTAACCAGATTGGCGGTATTTCTGATAGATATATGCATTTTATCACAATTTTACCTATAATTTCAAATATTTAATTAATAAAAGAATAAGAAAAGTTAAATATACTTCCCAGGAAAAGCTATCAGAATGTCACTAAAACTGTTGATATTTGACAATGACATATGTCATGTTATAAACATTGGAATTTGTCAACTGGTTTCCTTAGTGCCTTGGCCTCTGCGATTAGTATACTCTATAAATTATAGAGTCTTTATCTCTAAATCTATACAAGATATAATAAAATTTTTAAGTGTATTAGATGGAGAATTTTATGTTCTTCAATATTTAATAAAAAAAACTCCCAAAAAATTATATTTAGAAGAATTTTTCTAAGAAACTACTACTTCCGGTTGTTCAATTGTTACCAAAACCTTTTCAGCTCTTCCCAGGAATGTCAGATTGAGGAAACTGCAGTTAAATATTTTTTAAGTCTTATAGTTTTTGAGGAATCGTGACTACAACATCCAGACATACATACATACACACACACACACATACATCCACACACACACACACACACAGACATCATTTTAAAAATGTTATAATCGGATTGTAGGGACCTTAAATCGTGCTTATTCAATAAAATCTGGATATGCGAATTTTAGCATGAATCCAATACCTCTCTTAGCGAGAGGTAAAAATGAAATGGTATAATTGAGATATTTCGGAAATAAAGGGTTTTTCGTTATAAAGCTTCGACACTAATATAAAAATATTTTGATTGGCGACCGAGGAACCGCCTATACATGCATTACAAATAGCGTGTTAGGAGGTGGGATTACTACCAATGGAAGATAAGAAATTCAAATTCGAAAGGAGGGGCTAACATTCCTGTACTACAGTTTCCAAACAGTTTTTATTTTAACATAAATTTCTTGCATTAAACTTAATAATTTAAATACACCTGTAATTATAAAGTATGTATACTTATACAGTGTTATAATATTCATTTATTTTTATGTAAATATAACTTAAAATAGCATATATTTCAAGAACATTTAGGTTCATGATGAAAACAGTTTGATATAAAAACACATAAATGTGACGTCACGCCAATCTTTTCAAAATTCGGGAGACCATAACTCGCTTATTAATAGGAATTTTTTCACCGGATTTTCATCAAGTCTTAGTTTTCCTAATATTTTCAGATGAAATTATAAAAAAAATGGTGTAATCCCCCATTCCATTTTATTTTACATAAGTATCGTTCATAACATTTATTGTAAAGTAAATATGTACGAGTTTATATTTTTTATTTCCAAGAAATTCATGTGAACAAACTTAATATATAAACTGTTCTTGATTTTTGACATTGTTATTTATCTGTCAGTTACAAACATTTGTATTTTTCAACTGTTTCCTTGGAAGTGTGAGCTGGGAGATTTATGACAACAGATTATTTTTATATATTCATTTCTTTCTAAATCTATGGAAGCTATAAGGAAGAATGTAAATGTAACAGATGGAAAATTTCATGTTCTATATTTGTAATACGAATATCATAAATTGTCAAAAAATAATAGACTTTTTTTTAAAGAAAAAATGTATAAAGCTTCTAGTTAACTACTATTTTCGTTGTTCAATATTGTTACCAAAACAAAGCAATATTTCCGATTAATTTCAAATTAAGGAATATGAAGTGTTCACCCGTTTTTCTTACAGAATTTGATAAATTGTCCTGATTTCATCCACTCATTAACAAAGATATCTTCGCAAAAATTTAAAAACGTTTATTTAGCAAAATCTTGATATGCGATTTTTAGCTATTAGTCTTATATGTCCTTTACCTAGAGTGGTGTGAGGTAAAAATTAGTAGATCTTACTTTTTACAAAATTTTGAACTATGACGTGATTGTTCAGTTTTAAAGGCCGCTAGTTCTTGTAGAATGCTTGTTAAAGAAAAATTATTGCCAGATATACTATCTATGGGTTCAGTTCTACCATGTGTTAAGCATTGTACAATTACATAACAGCCTGTATACTACAATTTAAAAACTATACATATCTCTCATCTTATCGACAGAGCAAACAAGCAAAAAAACCATTAAAACGTTTAAATAAAAATCTGTTGTGGCTAGTACAATACCTCTCGCCAATTTCATATTAGGCTATACATATTGTATTTAACATTTCTGGTACACACAAAATATTTTAATTACATCTATTCTTTATTTTTCAATTCATTCTATGAACAATACTCTTCTAAATGTTCGAGATTCTTCCAATTCATTGACTAGATTGGCATACTTTGGTTTACAAATGAATCCCGTTTCTGTTTATACCAACTTTAAATGTTGACGGAGTCTTTTCCTTGTTATAAAATAGCATGTTATAAATACTGTTACATCTCGACTTGTCCAAGTACGAATTTTAGGTTTTCCGCATTCAAGAACAGTGCCAATTTTATAATTTTAAATATTTAATTAATGATAAAATAAGAAATATTAAATGTACTTCCCAGAACAAGCCTTCAGTAATGTTTTTGGATTTTTGACACTGACATTTTTGTCATTTATAAACATTTTAACTTTTCAGCTGGTTTCCATGGGCTATTTGATGGATACAATGGATTATTTTATATATTTATAACTCTTTATCTCTAAATCTATAAAGGATATAATAAAAATGTTCAATATACTAGATTTGTAATAAAAAATTTCCAAAAATAATATTTAGAAGATTTTTTTAAAGAAACTACTACTTCCTTATCTTAATCTCGAGCCCTTCTACCCGTAGGTGTAGGGCTGTTGGGTGGGGTGAAATTTAGTGTGTTGGATTCTTCTTCCAGCATTCCCTCCATGCTTTTCTGTTTTAGGCTAGGTTTCTAACTTGGTTCCATTGTATTCCTCTCTGTTCTGCCGCTTCTTTGACTTCTTCCTTCCAGGTTTTAATTGGGCGTCCTATTCTTCTCTTTCCTGTAGGTTTCGCTTCAAAAACTCTTAGGTAATCTATTTTCTTCCATTCTTTGTATGTGTCCTAGCCATCTCATTCCTTCCTGAATTATTTGTTCCACGGGCTTTGTTTTAAGCTTCGTCCTGAATATCTCATTTCTTATTAGGTCTTTCCTTGTCTTGCCCTCTATCTTTCTTAGGAATCTCATTTCTGAACTTACTATTTTGCTTCTTATTTTTCCAGATGTTGTCCAGGTTTCGCTTGCATATGTTAACACTTTTAGAGCTACTTTCTTGGTCACTTCTACTTTTACTTCTTTTGGTATTTCTTTCTTTCCTAAGAACGTAGTCCTTATTGCATTAAATAGCCTTCCTGTTTTTCCTGTTCTTTCTAATATTTCATCTTCTAGTTTCCCTGTTTTGCTTATTATCACTCCTAAGTATTTGTATGTCTCCACTTGTACTAGCCTGGTACTGTTTAGTTTAATCTCGTGTTTTTCGTCTTTGCCATGTATGATCATCGTTTGTGTTTTTTCTCTGTTGTGATTTTTAGCATAAATCCAATACCTCTCTTATCGAGAGGTAAAAAATCTGTTGTGGCCAGCACAAGACCTCTCGCCATTTCCATATTAGGCTATATAAGTATTGTATTGCACTTCGCTTTCGAACCGTCGTTTTATAACAAAATATTATAGAACATTACTGAAATATTGTTTTTTATTATATTTAACATCTTTTTTTCATTGTATGAGGAAGATTCTAAATGTCAGAGATTGTTCCAATTCATTAACTAGATTGGCGGTATTTCTGATGGATATATGCATTTTACCACAATTTTACCTATAATTTCAAATATTTAATTAATAAAACAATAAGAAAAATTAAATATACTTAACAGTAAAAGCTATCAGAATGTCACTAAAACTGTTGATTTTTGACACTGACATGTGTCATTTACAAATTATGTTATAAACATTGGAATTTGTCAACTGGTTTTCTTAGTGCCGTAGCCTCTGCGATTAGTTCACTCTATAACGTATAGTGTCTTTCTCTCTAAATCTATACAAGATATAATAAAAATTTTAAGTGTATTAGATGGAGAATTTTATGTTCTTCAATATGTAATAAAAAAACCTCCCAAAAAATTATATTTAGAAGAAATTTTCTAAAAAACTACTACTTCCGGTTATTCAATTGTTACCAAAACCTTTTCAGCTCTTCCCAGGAATGTCAGATTGAGGAAACTGCAGTTAAATATTTTTTAAGTCTTATAGTTTTTGAGGAATCGTGACTACAACATCCAGACATACATACATACATACATACATATATACATACACACACACACATACACACATCCACACACGCACACACACAGACATCATTTTAAAAATGTTATAATCGGAATCTAGGGACCTTAAATCGTGCTTATTCAATAAAATCTGGATATGCGAATTTTAGCATGAATCCAATACCTCTCTTAGCGAGAGGTAAAAAGTCAATAACCGCTCATTCCCGATTTAAGAAAAACCAGCTATCCATCATGTAGTCTTGTAACCGTAGCCTGGTATTCTGTTAATTTCCGATGTGCTGGACATTCCGCACGTCTAGGTGTTAGGGAGTCTGTTGCAGTTCGGTCTGCTGACAGGTCTGATTGATCAAGTGTCGCGGCCGTGGCCATGCTGATGCTGTCTGTGTATGTGTGTTGTACTGAGTGGACACTGCACCACCCACACACTCTATCACCACCTCAATTACTCTTGTGTCCTGCATCAACAAATGGATGGGGGGAAGAGGTGTTTCGATTTGTGATGGAATGGATTAGGATGGGAATCGGGATTGGAAATGAGGGATTCGAGGGTTGTTGTTGTTGCTGCATTGTATGGGGGTTTTTCAATGAGGGAAATGGACTACAATGTAATGATTCTACTTGGTCATATTTACATCCGTCCATACTTTCTAAGTTAGGATAGTACTGTTTGATTTTTTAAAAAAAGTCTGATCACGGTCATTAGCTCTGCCCATTCTATCAAATTCAGTAGTGTCGCTTACATACGGCCGATTTCACCACTGATTCCTAAACCTTTGCCTAGCAAGGAATTTCCTAAATTTAAGAACAGCCTAAACTGATACTTATCCATTTTGAATTTCACCAAACAAAGCAATGCCCAGCTAGGAATTGCTTACGTGGGCATCGGATTGTTAGTTACTTTTGTGATATTATATTTGCACACTGGAAATAAATGAATAATTTTTATAATTTGTGACATTTGTCAATTATGTTCGTCATTGACATTGGAAATTATGTGCAGATATTAGTAATATTACGTTAAGGTATGCAAAATAATTAAATTTTTGAAGAAATTTTCTTTACATATATTTATAAATTTACATATATTTATAAATTACAGAAATGGAAAATATATATGAAACAAAGATGAAAATGAACAAGAAAAAAAATGTAAATGGCAAAATATAGAATAAATAAATAACACAAAAACAGAAACTGAATCCTATGATTTCAAGTAAAAATTTAAAATATGACAACAGGAACGCATATTTATGATATTTGGCTATGGCATTTTTGAAGAAATTATGAATTTAATTATATGTGAATACCCATTGTAATTTTCCAAAATATAAAATAAAGAATAAAAACGATATATCTATGTAGTTATTAATTAATTTTATATCATATAAACTCGTATAGTTATATAAAATTCTGTTTTCTAATGAAATGGATATCTTTCCAAAACTATTTTTCGTCACAGACTCAAAACAATTTGTTCTTTCTTTTCTATCTTGTGCATGTCTTTCTATTTCTTCGTTATAACTATCGTAATATTCAATAAAATTGTGCAATTTTCATTTTGAAGTGTCAGCTGTCAAACGTTAGGAAATGCTTAGCGATTTGGGCATCGGAAAACAGATACCTAGCTAAGTAATTCCTAAATCGAGATAGGTAATGCTTAGCGGTTGGTGAAAACGAAATTTTGCTAGGTAATGCCTATGTGGTGCACATCGGGTACATAGGCATTACTTACATTTTAGGAATCGGTTGTGAAATCGGCCATTAGTTTTTATGATGGCGCAGAAGATACTACTGTTATTTTGTTGTTATAAAATATATGTTAAAGAACAAGCTTTCAAAATTGAAAAGTTAATTTTCAAATTAATATCAAGTTGTAATTGAACAAAATGTGGGAAAACAAAACACGATATGGGCAACAAAACACAAAGTAACTCAATAAATCATAAAGATAAACAAAATTCACATTTTTTAATATGTAGGTACAGTTGCATAATAACACAGCAGAAATAAATCTAGATCAAAATAATCTTTCCCAATAATTTGTCAGGCAAAAATTAAGCCATTGTAGATAAGACGGATAAGGGAGTAAAACAAATAAAAACACTGGTTGTTTACTGCATTTCAGACTCACCCCCATTTATTTATCAGCATAAAGGGGTAGGTTGAGTTTATCTCGATCCACTAAACCATCTTTATCTGCAACAAATTGCTTGATAAATTTTCATTTAACCAACTTTCAACCCTTATCTACTACATCTATATCCGGAGTGCAATGGAACACACCCTTACACAGGGCCGGCTTCATAATTCTTTGCTGATACATAAAGCAATAGCTCTAGTGAAAGGGTAGCAGAACGCGATTTCTTTGGTAGGGTAGATATATTAAGTTATTACAGATGCAGAAATATTAGTATTAAATAAATAAAAACGAATATATTATTTTTTCGCGATCGCCCTGAAAATGAGCTGTTTCTGAAAACTTTTTAGGCCAGAAATTCCTTCTTTACCGAGCTAGCTCAAATAAATGTTTCCATAACGACCAGTTGTTTATTTTTTTATTTATTTCTTATTTCCTCGCAATAAAAAATAAAACAACGCATACTTATAGATTTTTATTTATTCTTCTTTTTCAGGACAGTTAAAAAAAAATTAGTTCCCATCATGACCTAAAAGTGTTTACTGGGTTCACAAGTTTCCAAAGCTCGCCTTTGGCTCGCCACAGGGCAATAAAGTCACTAGATAAACTTTCAGGAGGTCTATTCTAAATTCATTGCCACATGTGCTATCCGCTATCCGCTATATAAGTTCCACTACTAGCCAATAGATGGATTCAAGTCGGATAGCCACATGTGCTATCCGCTATCCGCTGTATAAGTTCCACTACTAGCCAACAGATGGATTTAAGTCGGATAGACACATGTGCTATTTGTTACAATTATAAATAATTGTTATAATTTAAATAGGTACGTACAATATATAGATATTAATCAAATGTTATTGATATAACACACGAACACAAGTATTTGATCACAAAATTGAAAAGCCGAACTACTTGTCAACTTGACATCTGGCAATATTAATAAGTTCCACTGCTAGCCAACAGATGGATTCAAGTCAGATAGCGGGATAGGGAACCCCATCTGTTGGCTAATAGTGGAACTTATATAGCGGATAGCGGATAGCACATGTGGCTACGAATTAGAATAGACCTCCTGGTCTTGTTAGGCAAATTACAAATATACAAAAATAATTAAGCATAAGAGGCTAATTTACTTAAGACATATGATTTTAGTCCGTTAGATGAATATTTCAAGGTTTTTATTTGTTTAGTAATTGTGTACCGGTTTCGGAATAATTGTCCGTCATCAGCCCTAGTCAAATTTAAAATGAAGAAAGACGTACATCTAAATAAAAATCTTAGTCAGAAGAAACAGCATTACGCAAAAAAGTGAGTGAGAAAGTTTAATTTTTTGAAATTTTATGACAAAGGTAAAATTGAAAAGCGAAGAAAAATAAAATAAATTGTAAAAACACTTTATCGTAAGAAGAAGATGGAGAACTTGACGACGGCTGATGACGGAAAATTATTCCGAAACCGGTACGCAATTACTGAGTAAATAAAAACCTTTACTGCAGTCGTTCTCCTACACTTTTATTCCAATTCTACGGTAACATGAACGCTTTTATTAATCTCTGTGTGTAGGGTTGAATAGGAATAAAATCGATAAAAATGGTATTAAAATAGAAATAAAGTTACAATTTTGAAGTAGGCTACGCAATAAACAAATACAAACAAATTATACAGGTGGCAGATAGTGTTGTTACTATTAGGCATTTACGAAAATTCTACCGGTGAACTGTTACCTATATATATTGTTAAACAGCTGTTCATCAGGTTACAGCTACCGAGAGAGATATTTTAAGAACGCTAGTGGTAAACAGAGGGTAGATTTATAACCTATGAAAAACACTTGAAAGATGAAACAGATTTGAAATTTGACTTAGTTAAACGTATTATCATAATTAACTTCTGAAACCTTCTTCCGATTCCAATTTCGCTTGGTATCCCAATTTTTTTTTTTGTGGTTAGATTCTTCATTTACCGCATTACCGAATTACTCAATCCACAAATCATGGATCCGGTAGATGGATCTGGTAGATATAATACAATTTTCGAACACGGTAACTATTAACCTCTTGTGTTTTCGAACGCAGTCGGTAGGTGCGGTATCTACCGGTAGAATTTTCGTAAATGCCTATTATTGTTTGCTATTTTATATTTAAGCAAATAAAATACTAAGCATAACCTAAGTAACAATCGTACCAATAGTTTGAGTAATGTATAATATTTTTATTAAAATGTCTCATTCATACTATGATGTATGATATTATTTTAACAAACACATTTGTTATAAAATATTTAGATGTTTTTTATTTCCATGTATACTCCTTATACAGAATGGCGCGCTTAAGTCGATCCACCCTTAATAACTTTGAAACGAATTGTGATAGACGTACCCGGTTTACGCTAAATGTTTTAACATCTAGGGGGCCACATTTTATTAATATTTTTGTTTTTTTAATTCACTAACATCACCCTCACCACTACCAACTTTTAAATCTTAAATGGCAATATACCTCTTGTGACATATCAAATGAAAGGTCTTGAAAAATGTTATACAGGCATGTTAATAAATTGATATTTGAATAAACCGTTTCAAAGTTAGAAACAATAGTTTATAATATTTTAATGTTTTATTATAAAATGTATACAGTGCCATGGAAATGACAAAATGAAAAAAAATGATACCTAATAATTTGTTTTAAGATTATATATGACAGTTATCAGTTGTTAGATTGTTATTATTATTATTTCTCTGACCATGGTTTACACAAAAGACGAGAAAGTAGAAATTATTTTCATTTTTGCATCCCAAAATCAGTGTGCAAGACAAACAACTAGATTATTCAATGAGAGAGATCCTCATAGAAATGTGTCGCACAAGTACAACCGACTACTATATCAATAATTTATATTAAATTAAAATTGCATTATTGTTTCTAACTTTAAAAAGGTTTATTCAAATATCAGTTTATTAACATGCCTGTATAGAATTTTTCAAGAACTTTCATTTGATATGTCACAAGGGGGGTTTGCCATTTAAGATTTAAAAGTTGGTAATGGTGGGGATGATATTAGAGAATTCAAAAAAATAAAAATATTAATAAAATGTAGTCCCCTAGATGTTAAAACATTTAGCGTTAACCGAGGATATCTATTACAATTCGTTTCAGAGTTATTGACGGTGGATCGTCTTAAGCGTGCCACCCTGTATATCATAACATAGGTAATCTTTTGCCGTAGGTAGGTGTGCCGATCTGCTTATCTCAGAATCTGAGTTTCCATGCCTATATATTCGTAAAGGCCGATTCCCGGATATTATCATTTATTATTCACAAAGTCATCTTTTCACTTCCAATCATTTCAAAATCAATCCCCCGAAAATTATCCGTTTGGAATTTGTCAGAAATCCTCCGTCAGACGGTCGTGGCCGCCGGGTGCGAAGTAAATAATACATAAGTGTGTGAATTTTTTAGAGGCAGTGTACCGCTGATAGACACCTCGGGCTTGGAGTTTCGAACCTCCGAAGCAGACACAGCGCCATCAAAGAGAGGAAGAGCAATTCCCTGGTAATTCCGGGTGACTGGCGCACAATACGCATGTGATCAAATAATATTTCAAATAGATTACAATCGGGACTTGTTCACGTGACTGGTCCTGTGTGGACCAGGGTTGCAATCAGGGGGAGAAAAATTTAAAAGGAAATATTCATAAGAATAGAATAGTCTATTTGTCTAGTATGTGGTACAAGACATTGTCAATTGGTAGTCTAAGACATAAATTTATAAATATTATAATAACACTATTGAACAAGATGTGAGTGAGGTGCCCTTTTGCAGTGGTGGATCTAGAAATAAAATTTAGGGGGCGCCCAACAAAAATTTGAAATATAAATTTTAATACATATATTTAAACATTATACCTGTAAATCGAAAAGTGAGACATACGCGTTTAATATAAGAAATCAGTGATTCAATTATTCTAGCTCTACATACAAACGTAAAAATTGATTATAAAGTTACAATTTTTATGATCTTTTAGTCTAGGCAGTCATTGATTTATGACAAAAAATAAACAAACGCATTGTTTTTAACTGTCAATTAGAACCAAAACACTTTACTTTTTTTGTTTTGATTTTATAATTGACAGATAGAAATAACGCATTTATTTATTTTTTGTCATAAATCCATGGCTCATAAAAAATATGTTTACGTTTATATGAAGAGCTTGAATAATTGTGGGTATCACAAGATTTAGATGCAGAATTTTAATCCCTATAATTTTTATTTGAAGTATTTTTGCATAAAATAATTAGATAACGTTTGCGCAAAGAAAAACTGATTTCCCATGCTAAATCCTTTGTTTCGTTTTTCGATTTACACCCTGTACATATAAAATAAAAATATAATTTTAGTTTGTTCCACTGAGAATATAAATTGTAATATAATATATAATAATAAGTTTTAAATTACGTTAGGAGCTGAGAGTAACTGAAATTTTGTGCAAATCGAACGGTAATATTTTCTCTAGCCCTAGTATATACCGTCATCTTAGGACTGGAGAAAGATATTCGCATCAAAATAACTGTAGAGAATTCGAAATTTTTGTCATAATATTTAATGATTTTGATAATAATTTAATTTTGAACTTACTTATAAACCATTTAGGGGGGAGGGGGGGGGCGTTCCCCCTGGGCCACCCCCCTGAATCCGCCACTGTCCTTTTGAAATGAATTACATCAGTAATTCCTCTACTATACATATGTAATGCATTATAAATTTTTAAAGCCCAATAATAGGGACCCTTCGCATACAGACTTGATTTGTGTAAGGGAATACTTATTAGGTTTTCTTGTCGAGTGGTCATTTTGGAGTATACATCTTTGTTTAATAGAAAAAGTGATAGGTTTTTCTTCACAAATAACGCTATTTCATAAATATATAAAGATGGTAGAGGCCCACCTCAATAAAAATCTGTCTACACTGGGTTCTTAGCGAGAAACCTTTTATACATCTAATAATACGTTTTTGTAAAATAAATATTTTATGAGCATTATTACAAGCCCCCCAAAATATAATAGACTTTTTAATTGTATTTTCTACATGTGCAAAATAATATGTTTTTAAGATGTCAATACTAATACTATTTCTCAATTCATCCACAGTATAAAAAATCCTGGATAGTGTGGTATGTAGGGACTCAATTTCAGCTAGCCAGTTTGTTTTGTTAGAATTTAACAATGAATCATTATTTTGACACCAGTTTGACATTGAATTAATAGCATCTGTTACTGCCACAGAGAACTGTTCTATAGTGTTTGTACTTATTAAGCATGATGTGTCGTTAGCAATGGGGTCATGTCACATTTTCTGTTTTATTTTTTTCTACCGGTCACAGTACATGTAAATAATATTTTCACGCCATTTGTGTGCATTGTTTTGTAGATATAATTTTTTAAATATAGGGGTCAATTTCAAATCTCAATGAGGTCACGTGAGCACATACGCCATGTATCTGAACGATTCCCGTTCACCTTGGCGGACAAAATGTAAATTAAGATTGTTTATAAATAGTTTTTTTGGGTTTTTTAATAAATTGTTTCTACAAGTTGGAGCACAGTTCTTCTTCACCATGTTTTATCATTATTATCATTATAAATATACAATTACTGCACTTTTATGTATTAAATTATATATCAAGCACACAAACCTGCAATTAAAAATAATATTTCTCTAATGAAATAATTAAATCTTTATAAAACAAAAAAGATTGAATAGAGCGCACTTTCCCTCTGACAGCTTTATAAATATTTGGTTAGTTTACTCTGATGTTTAACTTTGCGTTTGAAGTTTGTGACATTGTGACCTTCTTGTACGTGTGACTAGTGTCGTTGTGTGAGTAGCCGATACATGAGTTACAGAAAATCGTAGCGCGAATATCTTTTAAGTAAATTATGAATGAAAAGTATTATATTTTGGGATATTTTATGTTGCAATATGGATAATAAGTGTCAAAGATTCTATTTTTATAAAAATATTAGCAACATTTTTTTTTTGGCATGGCCCCATTGAACGGCCACTATGATTTTATTGTGATGTTATAAGAATGAGTCGTATATAACAGAAATAAAATATTAAAATTGCTATAGCTCTGAAACTGAACATTTCCAGATATATGTTTATATGAATATTTTTTATTGTTTTGAGATGTATTATCCACCCTTAAATCCGTGACCTCTATTTTTGAACACTCTGTATATTTTATTTAAATATAATTAATGGTAAATTCTATTTTAAATAAATAAAATGTTAATAGATAAATATACGAATATATAACAAAGTGTTGTCTCTGTTATTAGAGTCATGTTAATTAATGGTATTAGTTCTTCCATTCTCGTGGAAACACTGGTAACAATTCAAGGGCGGGTACTTAATAAGTGATTAGGTCTGAGTGATTATTGTGTTTGAGTTAATTAATATTGTTTTTATGTAATTAAATTGGGGGTCTATTACTGTAATCGATTTTGCAAGCCGGTATCATTGCACGCGCTTCATGTAATTAAAACTCCAAGTTTTAAATTGGAGCTAATCAAGTCGATTACTGGAAAATGTGTCACTTTGTACTATAATTGACTTGTGATCTAATCACGCACATAAGGATATTATGCAAACACACAGACATGTTAGTAAAAAGGATTATTCCAATAATTCAATTAAAAAATTGATAAAATTAGTATTAGTTGTTAAAAATAAGTATCATAAATAATATGTTACTGTATTTCTGCTGCCTTACTTTGTAGTCGTAGAAAAAGTATTGGATGTGACTCATTTTTTATACACTCGCTACACTCGTGTCAAAAAATCAACTTCGTGAGTAAATAAAAGTGAAAAGACAACGACAAAGAGGAGAAATATTACAAGGAAGAATAATGAAACTGATAAAGAAAATCAAAGACAAGAACAAGTAAATAGGATAACAGAATCGAGCTATAATTAACAGTACAAAAATATTATAACTCTTAATTTACCAAGATACTTACATGAAGAAGGAAAAATCTGATGTGTTCAGCACATGACCTGTGTACTTTGTTGTTCCCATAAATTAGAACGGTTTGTAATACGAAATTTTGGATTATATTTTATTATGTTTTTCCTGAAAAATCTGTTAAAGCTTCAAATTAAGTACGACATCCGGATTATCATATATAGTCAAAATCTAATATGTTATTTCAAATTATATAAGAGTATTAAATACCAACTTTGCGAACTTTTGGATCATTAATATATTTCAAGGAAAAATCGTCACACACACATTATTGTCAAAATCATCACCAACTTCCTTATGCTCTAAAACGCAATCTGTGTAAATTCTTCGCCATACATTATCCATTTCGTAAATGTGTAGTTGTAAACTATTATTTGACACTGAAATCACGTTCTTATTGAGAGCTGTTTGATATATAATGCTGCAAACATCAAACTTAAATCGAATTATCTTGCATATCTAATATTTATGTATGATGGAAAATATATTATTTTTACAAACCTTAATTTCATTAGAATCATATTTAAACTACTAAATTCTTCTTAACACGGTTTCATTATTAATTTTAATGAAAATTGCTTCGTGACAGTGACATTTGTTTAAATGTGTTAAATTTGTTATTAAAGTATTGTTTTTGTTTGACGCAGAGGCAAAGTGATGTACAAAAATAAATTATTTTATAATATAATATAAAGTTATTTCAAGTAATTTACTAAATGCTATTATCGTAGAATTGAAGATTGTGCCACTATATTCAATTTGTATTGGTAAAAGTTGCTAAAAAATTATATTCAATGAATTTTTTACAAGAAAAACTGTTAAAAGCTTGTATAAATGATACTTCCGGTTATCCGATATACACTAAAAACTAATGAGCTCTTCCCACATTAGTATAGAATGGATATACAAAATTTCAAATTTTTCTGATTGATAGTATTTGAGTAATCGTGTCCACAAGATACACACACACACACACACACATAGACACACACATACATACCTACAGACATCATTGTAAAAATGTTAAAATCGGATTCTGGCGATATCAAAACGTGCTTATTCACTAAAATCTCTATATCCGATTTTTAGCATGATCCCTATACCTCCCTTACCTAGGGTAACGGGAGGTAAAAAGGGGAAGATTAAAATTAATCGCGCGGTTTAGATGCGGAAATGAAGAGAATGGTAACAAAAAATGGAAAACAGAAGAGAAACAAAAATGGCGAATCTGCAACAATAAGATAGAAACATTACGGCTTTTGGCGTATGAGTGAGATGGATCAAAGGAAGAAAGAAGCATGAACGAGATATTGGATGATACAGGGACAGGAGAAGAATGGATGAGAAGAATATTGGAAAGAAGAAATATGTAAATATTTAATCTAGCTAGAGTGAGTGAGAAAACGTCGGTATCGACTGTCAAGAGCGCACGACGCAAACCGAACTTACAAACAGGTATGATTCTGTTTTTACATTCATTTCAGCAATTCAGTCGGGTAGTATATATTTCAATTTCCAATTATTGAAAGTATTCGAATACGCAAGATAAGTATCCGAATAAAACTAGTACTTTCAAGAATCGAATACGTTTCGATTATGTGTACTCGTATACCCCATCACTAATTTGAATAAATAATATGTAATTATAAATAAATTGTAATTAATAAATATTCACAGTTGAAATGTATTTTCAAAGCCATTTTTGGCATGAATAAAATATATATTGATTGATTGATATTAAACAATACCTGTAAATTGAATTACTAAGTTTGATATTGGTAACCTGTTTTTAGGTTAATTCCAAACGTGGCCCTGTACTGACTGTCTGTTGAACTTTGATTATACTGAGTGGAGCACTATAACAGCAAAAGATAACATACTCGCATAAATACACAATGTTCTCCAGGTCCCTCTATTTTCGTAACAATTTGTATTCATTTATGATTTACACGGCATCTAATTTAAAATGCAACCTCTCTTCTCTGTTTTAGTTTAGAGACAAGCTGTATATGAGTTAGACGGAGTGCCAATAAAATACTCGTAGGTATAATGTTTGTGTGTTGGGTTCGGGCTTCCACATCGGGATCAGGGTATGACGTCAAGCAAAGATCGAAACTTCCAGTGAAACTTGACGACGTGAAATTTCAGCATATCCTCCAAGTTTCATACTTTGCTACAGAATATTAGCTTTGCATACATATACGGTGACGTACACAATTCTATTTTGGCAAGGGTGCAGAAACAATGCAGCCAAATACAAAGGAACGTTTCGGCAATGGCAATAGGAACGGGAACAGAACAGGAACGGAATTTGGGAATCGTTTCGTTTTATAACTTTATAAGTGAAGTAAATAAGCACATTCATATGAAACTACTGTGGTTCTACAAACTTTAGCGAATTGCGACTATTTGAATACATTACATACATTTGCATTACGAATTGATCTAACCAAATCTATTCTCAAAACAAACAAATAAAACCATGTTCATAATTACATTTTCTCTACTATGTTACCAGAGATTTTTGTTGGAATTAATTTCAAATTTAAATATATTACAGTATCGTCCAAAATATAAGTATACACGATTATTAATGAGAGTTGTTCTCACTCTGTTCTTTCCTTGATGTTTTTCTTTAAAACATTAATTTTTTCCAAAAATATTGCAAAGAATTTATTATTTTAATATTTTTTTTTTTGTAATTTTAAATAGGATCACTACTCCCAGTCAGTAATACGTGGTTAATATAAAAAAAATCTGATGTGGCCAACACAAAATCTCCCGCTATTTAATTTTTATTAATTTAAATACATACCTTCCTACTTATTTACTAACGCTGCAAACTGTTCCATTGCAGAAAATTATTGCTTTATTTACTATTTTCATTTTAAAATGCCACTATTATTAATTTGAAGTGATAAGTTTTCTGACAGTGACATTTACAGTTACATCATTTGAAAAATGAACTGTATAACAAAGGAATAGTTTTTATATTAGGCTTCGCGACTAATAAAAAAAATTATTTTTAAATATATCTGTAAAATATATAGAAAAAGTATTAATGTATTCCTGTAGAAAATTCAATAATCTTTAATTTTCATAAGACATAAAATTCGAAAAAATGGCATTTAATGGTATTTTTTTAAGAAAAACCATTATGAGCTTCAAGTAAAGTACGATTTCCGTTTATCTGATTTACACCAAAATCTAATGGCTTCTATTCCTATTAGAATAGGGTAAAAATACAAGGTTCCAGAATTTTCTGAATGATAATATTTGTACACATACACACATACACACACACACACACACACACACACACACACACACATACAGACATCATCGTGAAAATGTTAAAAATGGGTTCTAGGGACCTTAAAACGTGGTCATTTACTAAAATCTCGATATGAGATTTTTAGCACGATCCCTATACCTCCCTTACCAAGGGTAGTGGGAGGTAAAAAACAATATCGAAACTTTATTGTACGACATTTAGTAGCCTTTGAATCACTGTAAAATACAACAAAAAATTGTTGACAGTTGAATCGTTAGACCATGTTCATAATTTCATTTTCTCTACTATGTTACCAGAGATTTTTGTTGGAATTAATTTCAAATTTAAATATATTACAGTATTGTCCAAAAATATAAGTATACAGGATTATTAATGAGAGTTGTTCTGAATCTGTTTTTTCCTTTTTTCCTTTTCTTTAAAACATTAATTTTTTCCAAAAATATTGCAAAGAATTTATTCTTTTTAGTAGGTATTTTGTAATTTTAAATAGGATCATTACTTCCAGTCAGTAAAGCATAATACGTGACTAATATACTAATATAAAAAAATAATCTTTATTGTACTGTATTTAGTGGCCTCTGAATCGCTGTAAAATACAACAAAAATTTATTGACAGTTGAATCGTTACACATGTCGGCAAAATTTGTTGACAGTTTGTTGAATATTTTAATAATTGTAATCTCCCTATGGAAATAATGTTCACATTTCGCCTTTAGAGGCAATATGGTGAACTATTTTTTGTATTGGCGCTCGCTTCACTTTTTAACTATTTTTGTTGTAATTTATATCTTATTTTTCACCGATATTCACCTTTATCTTGCATATTTTCAATATTTCTACCGTGACCCTAGTAAAATGATGCTAGAGATGTTTTTATTGTTTTTAGTAAATTTGTTAAGTGTGTAAAAAAAAGTAAATAAACACTTGGTTCTAAATTTATAAACCCACATTAAATAAATAAAGACGTTACAATATGAATATTCATAATACGTAAATAATTCCATGAATATTATACGATATTTACAATACAAAGATAACGAGTATTATGTTTATATATCTGAGAAAAATAAAGAAGTCACTATTTTTAAATTGATTGTGGAAAGAAAATAAGCAAATAAGAAAAGAGGAAAACAATATGAATAAAATTAGATGACATCTGCGTTCGTTTGAGTAGAAATGCTCCTATTGAAACTGTTTACATCTCACAATAAATTCTATTTTACGACCATAGATCATAAAAGCAGACAAATTCCTTTAGTTCTCAACAAAACAAGCATTAACTCTCATCCAATAATAAATACATTCACAGAAACTTCCTCTAACTCGGCGGTTACGCATGGCAAATTTCCACAACAAAAAATAAATCAACAATGAGGCAAGCAACCAGCAAGACCAAGTTTATCCAGCCTTTGTCCAGTATTAGGCCGGTCGAGGATGTCTGCGGGAAAGTTTTTCACTTAAACTTTTTTATATTTCTCGTTTTTGATCCCTCTTCTTGTCATCTTGGAACTTTTCATTGTAATAAAGCTGACACTTTAATAGAAGTTTCCAGTTGGACAAGCCTCAGGCGATAGCGAAGCGTGGTCAGAGAAGAGCTACCTACTGTCTGCAAGCCACTTCTCTCGACTCACGACCTGCAACCGCCGATACACACATTCGGTTTTGGTTTTCCATTTATTTTTTGCGGTGATAAGAATACTCATCATCGGGATGTTTAGAAATACGGGCGCTAAGAACGCTTCAATTTAAAAGGTGAAAGGCGGGCTAAATAGAAATGAAACCGGGATGAATCTTTTATCACTTTCTCAAAGATTTCTTTTTGAGAAAATTGGTTCAGTTGTTCATAAAATTGAATAAGTATATTTCAAAATCCAAACCGTAATAATAAATTTTTCACTCTACTATATTATCATTCTTGACAAAACAGATTGGCACACCCAGTAATGGGTAGTATGCCGTGATAATATATTTATATGTATATTACGTCCAAATACCGAAATTCGCGTTGTGGTCGTGTTTTTGAGGAATTACCAGTTAGGGTACGTTACAGTTTGTTTTTTAAACAAAAACAATAACGTAACCTAACTGGCAACTCATAATTGGTAGACATTGGTTGTTAGGTAGATCAGATTTCCGTATTTGATTGTCCAGCACCGTCCGCAACGCGTTGAGGCTGTATTTTTCGCTCATTGAGCGATTTCGGTGTTTGGCCGTAACATCCATTATTTATATTCGTTTATACATTCTAAAGAAACGCACAAATTAAGTGGTGCTCAAAATGTACTCTTTAAGAAAACTACCCTTAAATTTATGAATTTTGAAAAAATCTTTTCATACTCTGATTAGTATGTTAAATACTATATACAGTTAAAGTTCTGAATCATTCTGTATATTGTCGAAAGTCTTATAATACCAAATCAGGTGTTTTTTATAATTAATTATTTTTTTCACTAAAATCTGAAGAAAATGCTTTCTGGTTGATTATATTCACTCACAACGATATTAAAAAAATCTGTTGTGGCCAGCACAAGACCTTCCGCTAATTTGATTTATTTTGTACAAATCCCATACCAAAAGTTCATTGGAAAAGATTCTATATATCCAGTAAAATTGTTACACGAACATAATACAATTTTTTACAAATTCCATACAGAAAGTTCCTTGGAAAATATTCTATAAATCCAAAAAAATTATCACATGAATATACATTATGTATACTCATATATAAATACTCTAAAAATGCGTACACTTACGTAACATTCTCTTTACAATCAAATAATATTACTACCAAGTCTACCCATTTTTGAATTATTGCCCCAAAAGTCAATATACCCCATATTTAGATAAAAACTTCAAAATTTTCAAAAATCTAATTTTTATGTATACTTCTCAATTCACTGATTCCAAATTTTGAAATCGCAGGTCGATACCTTGTTTCGTTCTCGAGATATTTAGATTTAAAGTTTTGCTCAAAACTGCCCATTTTTTGGTAATAACCCAAAAATGGGTCGAGATATGAATTTGGCGCCAACACCATTCGATTCTACGGGCAAAAATACGTAAGTATACCAATTTTCAGAATTTTTGAACCCCGCATACAATCTCTAAAGCAAAATAACTGAAAATGGCCAAAAATCGCAAAAATCTAAGGTGTGTACCCCTTACGATTTTTTCAGATTTTGGCCATTTTCAGGGGTTTTCAAGCTATTATTCATAAAAATTGAACCGGTTGGACAAAAATTATGAAAATTGCTATATTTATGTATTTTTGTCTGTAGAATCGAATGGTGATGTCGCCAAATTCATATCTCGACCAATTTTTGGGTTAATGCCCAAAAATGGGCAGTTTTGAGCAAAACTTTAAATATAAATATCTCGAGAACGAAACGAGATATCGACCTGCGGTTTCAAAATTTGAAATCAGCGCATTGAGAATTATCTAGATACATGCAAATTAGATTTTTGAAAATTTTGAAGTTTTTATCTAAATGTGGGGTTTATTGACATTTGGGGAAATAATTCAAAAATGGGTAGAGATATAAACTTGGTAGTAATATTATTTGATTGTAAAGAGAATGTTACGTAAGTGTACGTATTTTTAGAGTATTTGAACAACTATGTGAATTTTTCGAAATAAAAGTATTGAAATAAAAATGGATAAATGCTTTAAAAATTTCCTTGGAAAAGATTATATATCCAATAAAATTATAACATGAACACATACTAAAATATCACTGCATATCATTTCGGTAAAAATTATGAATAGGCACTATAAATGAGAGTGCAAATTTTGTTTTCTAAGGCCTCCCTGATATTCTTAATCTCTATATTTCTAGCGTGACTATCTTAAATTTAATAAAAAGAATGCTACAATATCCGAAACTAATTCATTAAAATGAAACTAAAAAATTGCAATAATATCCGCTACAAATCTCGTGTGTAGGAGCTTTTTAATTTCATGCAAAGTTGTTAGCCAGTAAAACGTATATTGTAGGGGAGATATCAGATAGAAATTTCACCCTCGACCGTCAGCTAAACCGTGAAGCCCGAGGCACAGAAGACATATCATATCATCACTTTCACAAATGGTAGAAACGCCGTGATATATTTACTTTTATTTGCAGAACATCGAACATCTTTTTCAATTCACTCAGCCGTGAAAAAGGGAAAAGGGAAAGCTGCCTGTATCGAAAAAAATTAATAGGCATTTATTGAGTAGAAGAATGTTATAATAAGGCTGTGATTTGCTCTACTACTTGGGAAAATTGAACTTTTCGGCTCTGTGTAGTAAAATTGAATGTTTCGGCGTTCGGTAGAACTGAGAAATATTCATTCGTAAAACACAAAGACTGCTTTGATCTCTGAAGTGGAAGATTTAGATTCAAATAGTACTAGACGTGGGGTTGGAGTGGTAATTCGTACCGTGCTTCTTCGTCCTATTGGAATCTTACTGCCAATTTGATTAATCCTTTACAGCTGACCGATTTCTAATCGAATTATCACGTATAGAAGCTTGTTGATTGTATCTTATACTAAGCTTCAATCGGAACACCGAAAAGAATGAGGCATCTGGATTAGTTATTTGAATTTGGGATATTGAATGAATACTATTCTAAAAATTAAAAGATTTTTGGTTTTATTTATTTAAGGTTAAGGAGGTATAGGGATCGTGCTAATCGCATATAGAGCTTTTAGTGAATAAGCACGTTTTGATGTCCCCAGAATCCAATTTTAACATTTTTACAGTGATGTCTGTAGGCATGTATGTATGTGTGTATGTGCGTGTGTGTGTATGTGTGTGTGTATGTGTGTGTGAATCAAATGGACACGATTACTCAAATACTATCAATCAGAAAATTTTGAAATTTTGTATATCTCTACTATACTAATGTGGGAAGAGCTCATTAATTAATACGTATCACTTATACAAGCTTTTAACAATTTTTCTTGAAAAAAATACATTAAATATGTTTTCATCAATTTTTACTAATATAAATTGAATATAATATTACAATATTCAATTCTAAGATAATAGCATTTAGTAAATAACTTTAAATATAAATTTTTAAAATAATTTATTTTTATATATCATCTTGTATATGCTTCAAACAAAAACAATACTTTAATAACAATTTTGACATATTTAAACTAATGTCACTGTCAGGAAGCAATTACATTAAAATTAATAATGAAACCGTGCCAAGGAGATATACTAGAAATATATTTGATTCTAATGAAATTAAGGTTTATAAAAATAATATGTTTTCTATCATACATAAATATTGGAAGTACTAATGATTTGATTCATTTTCATTGCCTTCCAACGTACGACTCTGAAAAGACTTTGTGTGAAGATGAGAGTACTATTTTGAATTTTGTTAAGTTTTCTATTAGTTTTGTCAATATTTGTGAAATTTATTTTGTGTATAATATATTTGTTAACGTAATGATTGCTTTACTTTTACTGCGTGGTTAAATGCCCAGAGGGAGGTTATCGGCTGGCCACATTAGATTTTTTTGTGTAGTGATTTGATCAGAAAAAATGTCATTAATTAACAATATTCTCATATATTTTCATTATTTATGTCTCAAATTGTCTTGATATATCTTTAATGTTCTGTGAAAAAACAAAAAATATCAATAAATAAATATATCATCACGGCATATTACCCATTTCTGGGTGTGCCATTATCTATACATATGTAGACATCGGTGTGGGCGCTTACTAGGCGTCACCTCACGGGCACTCATAGCTGGTGTGCAGAGTGCACCACAGGGGTCACTTTTGTGCCATTTTAAAATTGGAAATATTTCTCGCCGGTCGGGATCGAACCCGGTTTCCCCAGGTTCGCGACCTGACACTTAGGCACGCGGCCACGGGACCCCATAAAAATATCAATAAAGGAACAAAAAAAAAAAAAAATATAATAAATTGTAGATAACTTTTCGGTTTTCATTTATTTGGTAATTACTTTAATGGCTTTACGGCAGTTCTAGGAATTGAGATAAAAAAAAAAATTGAAATTTACTACGATTAACAAGTCACCATAGAGCACTAATTCCCTAGCAAGCCAACTATAAATTCCAACTTTCATAATGTCCGAGATAATTTCACTCCACCCTGATACATCATATTTTTCAAACCAATGTAGGGTTATGCTATTGACGTCACACACAAGAGAGAAAGAGTTCATGTAAAAGTTGAGATGGAAGATCATAATAATAAAAGTTTTGTATTCTATCACTTGTATTTTGATATTTGAGTTTCACATAATTCAATGTTTTTGGATGGCTGCGGACACTAAAAAAATTCTCATTTGTCATGTATTTATAACGGGAGTCACTGTTGCAAAATATCTTATACTCACTTTTTTTTCCATATTAGGCACCATCTTGTTTCAACTGTCATCATGACAGCGATTTGTTTGTAGCAGCACGAAAATATGTCTGTATAATAACCCTCCATTGTTATGTTTCCGTTAAGTATATAACTGGATGAAATTTTTTTCTATTGCATACTCTTTTTATGTTCTTATGCTCTTATGTATGAATACGTTTATGAATGTGGCTGAGGTGAAAGAAGTGTGCATGAATTGGAATGTGTTGCGAAGGATAATTGTTGCGTAACTATTATTGTGGTCCGGATGCGGTTATTCGCCACCGAAAATCGGTCACTTTAATATGTTCTTATGTATGAATGTTATGATGATTGTGGACAAGCGAAAGAAGAATGTTTTTAAAGAGTGAAGTGAGTCAGCTGACCTCTTACTCTTATCCCTTTACTTATTGCTACTACTGTTTTCGGGTTTTTGCTAACCCACTAAGTGGGACACGCGTGATTTTATGTATGTATGTAGTTTTCTTTCACTCTCTCAAGTACGAATAGGGTAGTTGCGAAAAAAATAAATGTTATATTTTCCTATTAATTATGAAATATAAACTAATTCTAAACATATTAATGTATTTTTTTTTAGAAAATATAAAACTTTTCATTCATAATTTCCACAAATAAAGTTCGCGGTGGAATTCTTGTGACGTAGGCTATTAATAATTATATAGTTCGACCAAGTCTGTATGACTCATACAAGCTTGTTAGAATACCACGATAAAGCGAAAACGTTTAATTATATTTAATTGTATCATACAAATATTTACAGTATAATTCTAAAAGAAAAATAACAGATACAAAAGTATTATTGAATAGTACGTACATTTTATAATTATTTACTTGAATACCAGATATTTTCAAGGTATTTATTTCTTATATAGATAACTTCATAATTTTGCCACCAGATGGCTACACACTCCAGTGAATGTACATGTCATTTTTAGTGACATAACCTATGTGTTACGTGTTAAAATCATATTTTATTTTTCTTTTCTATATCAGCAAATTTAAGAGAAGGTAATGAAACTAATGAATTTGTGTAAAAATGAATAATTTCTTTTGAAACATATAAATCTTTTCATATAAAAATGGTAATATTGTGTACAGAGTGTACTAACGAGAGTGTACCGCTAGGGCAAGAAAGACTCTGATTGGTATTAATAAAACACGTCACCACGGGAAAATTTGAAATACCCTCGTAAAGTAGAAGTCTTAAAAATTGCAGTTGAGCGATTCAGCACTGCTTCATTTTCGAGACGAGTGTAAATCGCCTTTGTACATTCAAAGAAAAAAACTAGTCTACAATGCCATGAAATTATAGTCCACTAATTTCAGACAGCTTTTTTACAAAGCAACAAACATGAAAGACTTTTTGATGGCATAATTATTTCATTACTGTTAGAATTAATTAAACCATGCAGCATATATTACTAAAATTCTGTTATGGAAATGTGAGAAATTAATGCAACGCTAAAACTGAAAGCGCGCGGAAAGAAATATCGAACTCAATCAGTGATAGGAACCCAGTGGTTTGTGCTAAAGCATGTATTAGCTTAATCAACCTGAAAGTGATACGGTTGTCATGGTAATGTTACCGTTGCTAAGCTACCGTCATAATTTTAAATTATACACGCATTTGGTACGACAAGAAATAATATTAATATTGTTAAAATAAATAATAGGAAATTATGCATATCTACCACTAACAAAAAATATATTAGATATGTGCTTTTTGCTATATAATGTCATTTATTATAAATTCCGCAGGGAATAACGGTCAGGAAATAATATTCATTTTTCTCTCTGATGCACAAACCAGAATATTTTTAATTAAATAAATATGCAAAAAATGACATTTTAAAATAACATATCTTCATCAACATAGTTATATCACAAAACACAAAACATTGCAATGTTAACCTAATTTTAATTAAAAAATCGGGCCTATTCTCCAACAATGTAGTTAATTTTTAGCAACTGGTAATTTTTTTATTGAATAACGCTAATAAAATTACCCCTTAACCTTTAGATTACTCAACAAGTCAACCATGCCAGAGGTCCTCACAACTCTCTGATGAGAACTTGGGTCTCGAAATACCTACATATGTAGTTTTATTAAAATTAACTTTTAAGGTTAAGGGGTAATTTTATTAGTGTTAATTATAATTTAACTTTACACTCCTTTTACTATTATCATCAATAGACATTGATTTGATAACTAAAAATTAAATTTTTTGTTATATATCATCATATTTATTCGTTAAAAATATATGACATAAAATAGGTACTGATGGATTACATTTAATAATCTAAAATTAAATTAAAATATCAATAAATAATTAAAAATATGTAAATAAGAAAATGAGGAATATTAAAATTTAAAATTAATAAAATTTAAAAACAGTATCATTGAAACTTTTATTTTAAAGTTAATTTTGAAAAAATTGTACCTATCACATTTTTCTTAACTTTGGTATTAGATATATCTAATTATTTATACTTATTTTCCAAAAATGTTTCACAATAAGGGAATTATTTAATCTTATTTATCACAATAATATTAGTCAAAACTGTTTCTGTTGGCATTACTCATCTATTTGTCTACCTATATATAATGATAGTGACCGTAAAGTAAGTATGGTCGATATTAAGGGATGATAAGGCAAGCATTTGATTAGCATTACTTTATCTTTCTCAATCGTTTATTTTAGAGAAGAATAGTTCAAATAAAAGATGCGTGTACTTAATTTTTCTATAACATTTATTATTTTTCTTTAAAATAATCCATAAACGATGGAGAGAGACGAAACAATGTTAATCAAATGTTCGCTAATCACCTTTAATTACTTGTTCATACTAACGGCCAATAATTTTATTTAAAATGTGAAAGAGAATCTCTATTTAAATTAAAAATAATATAGCTTGTTAAAAAACAGATTAATAATTACATATAACTTTTGCATATTTCCTATTGTTATTATATTCTGTTACATCATCATAGAATGAAATTAATGCAACGATTATTCATAATTCTAAACTAGGTTTGTAGTTTATCGCGAAATTGTAAATACAATATACAATGACCCAAATGCTATAATAGCGATAATAAATGTTCTGTAATAAATTGTTATAAAACTTTTGTTCAGCACATATTAAATGTTAAAATTAAAGTTTCATCGTAATGTAACTTTAGGTATAAAATTTATACTTATGTGACTCAACTTTTACTCCAGTTCAATAAATCTTAACTTTTATTTCTAAAGAATGGAGTCAATTTAAAAAAGATCAATTTCTACTTGTACGTTCATGCATTGCTATATTATTACGGTTTGTTTTGTAGCCATATTTATATTAAAGAACAAATTTAAATGATATGCAAATATATGCATTAATATTATAAATTAATAATTAATATATTTGATGAACAATAGTGTCTACTGACATGTAATTACTCGTATTTGTACAATAGAAACATCAAATCAAATAATGATAGGTATAAATGATTTTAGAAGCACTATGATTTGCTTCAGTGTGTTCGGCTCTGAAAATACTTTGTGTAAAGATGCGAGTACCATTTTAATTTTTTTAAGTTTTTCTATTAGTTTTGTCAATATTCGTGAAATTTATTTTGTGTATGATATATTTGTTAAATATAAAATAAAGATTGTTATGTGTGAATATAAAAATATTTGTACATAATGATAGCTTGCTGCTTGCTGGTTAAATACTCAGCGGGAGGTTATGGGCTGGCCACATCAGATTTTTTACCTCCCGCCACCCTAGGTAAGGGAGGTATAGTGATCGTGCTAAAAATCGGACATAGAGATTTTAGTGAATAAGCACGTTTTGATGTCCCCAGAATCCAATTTTAACATTTTTTCAATGATGTCTGTAGGTATGTATGTGTGTGTGTCTGTGTGTGTGTGTGGATCTTGTGGACACGATTACTCAAATACCATCAATCAGAAAAATTTGAAATTTTGTATATCCATTCTATTCTAATGTGGGAAGAGCTCATTAGTTTTTAGTGTATATCGGATAACTGGAAGTATCATTTATACAAGCTTTTAACAGTTTTTCTTGTAAAAAATTCATTGAATATAATTTTTTAGTAACTTTTACCAATACAAATTGAATATAATGGCACAATCTTCAATTCTACGATAATAACATTTAGTAAATAACTTGAAATAATTTTATATTATATTATAAAATAATTTATTTTTGTACATCACTTTGCCTCTGCGTCAAACAAAAACAATACTTTAATAACAAATTTGACATATTTAAACAAATGTCACTGTCACGAAGCAATTTTCATTAAAATTAATAATGAAACCGTTTTAAGAAGAATTTAGTAATTTAAATATGATTCTAATAAAATTAAGGTTTGTAAAAATAATATATTTTCCATCATACATAAATATTAGATATACATGATAATTCGATTTAAGTTTGATGTTTTCAGCAATATATATCAAACAGCTCTCAATAAAAACGTGATTTCAAAGTGTCAAATAATAGTTTGCAACTACACATTTACGAAATGGATAATGTACGGCGAAGAATTTACACAGATTGCCTTTTCGAACATAAAGCAGTTGGTGATGATTTTGACAATAATGTGTGTGTGACGATTTTTCCTTAAAATATATTAATGATCCAAAACTTCGCAAAGTTGGTATTTAATACTCTTATATAATTTGAAACAACATATTAGATTTTGACTATATATGATAAACCGGATGTAGTACTTAATTTGAAGCTTTAACAGATTTTTCAGGAAAAACATAATAAAATATAATCCAAAATTTCGTATTACAAACCGTTCTATTTATGGGAACAACAAAGTAGATTTTGTTTACAAACGATCAATCGGAAGTGAAACTTTACTTAAAGCTCATTGCTATTTTAAACATGGAATTGGTGGGAGGTCATGTGCTGGTCACATCAGATTATATATTTCGGATTTCAAGTAGATACCCAGTAAATGGAAAACTTAATTTGCACAGATCTCAATGCGTTTCTTTTCTATCTCTTTTAATTGATAAGTTCCTTTCTGTTATATGTTTAGAATTGTATTATTAATATTAGAGTAGACTATGGTCAGTCAGTTGTTTTGAGTGAAGAAACAAACAAGTAAAAAGATACTGTCAGAAAAAATATAAATAAATAAATATATAAAAGAACCGAAAGAACCGTCTAATATATTTCATTAAATATATGTAAAACACAACATGGTGACAGCGGTAAAACAGTAAAGAAAATTCGATACCTGTAATCGTAAAAGAAAAATTAAAAATAAAAATGGCAAATATAATGCCTGGAACGCCACTTAAATTGTGTTTAGAAGGAAATATGACCACAAATTGGAAAAAATTTAAAAGAAATTTTGAAACTTATATAGCAGCATACTACGGAGATGTTGACGAACCTAGAAAAGTCGCAATGCTACTTCATGCAATGGGAGATGAAGGACACGATATATTTGAATCTTTTCAATTAAAATCTAACGAAGAAAAGAAATTAGATGTCGTCCTGAAAAAATTTAATGAACATTATATTCCAGACACAAATGTCACATATGAACGTCATATATTTTTTAATCGAAAACAACAAGAAGGAGAGACATATGAACAATATTTAGCATCCTTGAAAAATTTAAGTATGAATTGTGAGTTTTCTACTTTACAAGAAAGTTTAGTTCGAGATATTTTCATCAGTGGTATAAAAGATAAAGACCTACAAGAAACTTTATTAAGAATTAAAGATGTAACGCTACAAAAAGCAATTGAGATATGCAGAACGAAATCGTTAGTATCACAACAAGTAAAAGAAATAAAACAAGAAGTAAATATTGATGTATTACATCATTCCAAGTCAAAAAATCAAAATTATAAACGTTTTCAAAAATATGATGCTGCTAGTATTTCACAAGACAGAAATAAAAATTTTGAAGACAAGAATTGCAAGAAATGTGGTTTTAAACATCCGTTCAAGAAATGCTTTGCTTTTGGAAAAACGTGTGTAAAATGTCAACGAAAAAACCATTTTGCAAAAATGTGTACTGCTAAACAAGTGAACGAAGTAAACAATGAAGAAAGCGACTCTGATCAAGAATGTCCATTTGAAATCAACGTGGTAACAAAGAGAAACAAAGAAAACTGGTACACAGCAGATCTTCTCATCGGCAGTAGAAAATGTACCTTCAAAGTGGATAGCGGAGCGCAGTGCAACATCCTAAGTTGGAAAAGTTTTGAAGACCTTCAACTGAACAAATCAATTTTGAAGAAGAGTGAAGCCCGAGTAACATCCTTCACAAATAATGAAATACCAATAATAGGAAAATGTAGTATAGATTGTAAGTACAAAAATAAAACTGTAAATTTAAAATTTTTAGTTACCAATATGAATTGGATCAATATTATTGGATTAGAATCATCAGAAAAATTAAATTTAATTAAAAGAGTTGATTCCATTTTAAAAAACAATAATTTCATGCAATTAGGAAAGTACTCAAATTTATTTGATGGAGAAATAGGTTACATTGATGAACCAGTTCATATTGAAATTGACCATAATGTTAAACCAGTAATATTACCTTGTAGAAAAATACCTTTCAGTTTAATGAATAATGTTAAAATAGAATTAGAAAAAATGGTAGAAAAAGGAATAATAGAATCAGTAGTCGAACCATCTGATTGGGTGAGCCAAATGATTGTTGTGCAAAAACCAAACAAAACATTAAGAATTGTACTTGATCCTAGACCACTTAATGTAGCAATCAAAAGGGCTCATTTTCCATATCCTAGTATTGATGAAATTTATTCACAAATGAACGGAGCTAAATGGTTTTGTAAATTGGACGCTCAATCAGGCTACTGGATGTTACCATTAACTAAAGAAAGTTCAAAACTATGTTGTTTTCAAACCCCTTGGGGAAGGTATAGTTACCTTAGATTACCATTTGGTTTAAAAAATTCAGGTGAAATATTTCACAGAGTTATACGACAAAGTTTTGAAAAAATAAAAAATGTAATAACTTATCAAGATGACTTGATTTGTTGGGCGAAAAATAAAAACGAATTAGAGGAAATTTTGATAGGAGTATTAAAAACAGCTCAACAAAAGGGCATTAAATTTAACAAAACAAAATGCGAATTTTTTGTTAATAAAATAAAGTTCCTTGGACATATATTTAGCGAAAAAGGAATTGAAGTAGATAATGATAAAGTCAAAGCCATGTTAGATTTAAAAACCCCAACAAATAAGAAATCTCTGATGAGAATATTAGGAATGTTTAATTATGTATCAAAATTTATACCTAATTACGCTGAACTTTCTGAGCCTCTAAGACAATTATTAAAGAAAGATATTATATTTTCGTGGACTTCTAATCACGATAAATATTTTAATGATTTAAAAACAAAATTAACCAAAGCGCCAGTATTAGGATTTTATGACAAAAATAAAGATTTAACTTTATCAGTTGATGCAAGTTCAAAAGGTTTAGGAGCTTGTTTAATGCAATCGAATAAACCGATAGCCTATGCCTCTAGAGCGCTCACAGAAGTTCAGTGCAAATATGCACAAATAGAAAAAGAATTGTTATCTATTGTTTTCGGTTGTGAACGTTTTAAACAATTTATGTACGGTAGAAATGTAATTGTAGAAACCGATCACAAACCATTATTAGGTTTATATAATAAACCTCTTAATAAAGTCACTGTCAGATTACAGAGAATGTTACTGAAATTACAACCATTTAATTTAACATTAACGCATAGACCTGGAAAATATTTATATATAGCTGATACTTTATCCAGAGAATTTAGTTCAGACGGTTGTAACAGTGAAAGTGAATTTGACAGTGATATAGAATTACAAGTTAACTTATTAATTGATAATTTACCAGTGACTGAACAAATTTACGATTTATTTCGAGATCATTATAATAAAAGCATTAATATTAAAAAACTGAAACAATATATTACTGAGGGATGGCCAAAATTTTATAAAGATGTCGATGATAATTTGAAGTGTTATTTTCAATTTAAAGAGGATTTGTGCATTATGAAAGACTTAATCTTTATAGAAAATAAAATTTTAGTACCTGATACTTTAAAAAGAGAAATGTTAATAAAATTACATTCGGGGCATCCAGGAATATGTAGAATGATTGACAGAGCTAAACAGTGTTTATTTTGGTTCGGAATAAATCAGGACATAAAGAAGTTTGTACAGTCATGTAAAACCTGTTTAAAATATCAAGATAATAAGGTAAAAAATGAATTAATTAGTAAAACCATTCCTGTTTTACCGTGGCAAGAAGTAGCTTCGGATATTTTTGAACTAAATAACAAATATTATATAATTTTAATTGATTCACTTTCAAATTTCATTGAAGTATCTTCTTTGAAGAATTTGAAAAGTACAACCGTAATAAATAAAATTAAATCTAATTTTGCAAGATATGGTATACCTCTTAAATTATTCACAGATGGTGGAACATGTTATAGTTCTGAATTATTTAAAGATTTCTCAAGTAAATGGGGATTTAAACATATAATGTCCAGTCCGCAATACCCCAAATCAAACGGTTTAGCAGAATCGGCTGTAAAAATTGTTAAAAAAATGTTTAAAAAATGTTTTGATAGTAATGAAGATCCCTTCTTAGCTCTATTAAACTATAGAAATACACCAAAAGGTAATATACATTCTCCAGCACAAATACTGATGGGTAAATCTATAAGAACAAATATACCATGTAATTTTAAATCGTTAACACCAAATTTAACTTACAGAAATGACATAAAATTAATTCAAAATAATAAAGCTAAATCCAATTTATATTATAATAAAACTGCATCAAAAAGATCTAGTTACAATATTGGACAAGAAATTATGTTCAAAAAAGATAGTAAATCTTCAATTTGGTTACATGGTATAATTAAAAGTATATGTGCAGAACCTAGATCTTACATTATAGCTGATGATGAAGGTAAAGAATATAGAAGAAATGAAATCCACATTTCACCTATTAAAGAATTTAAATATTCAGATGAAATAATTAATGATGAAATTAATAAAAGTGAATCAGTAAAGAAACTGAAAACTAGTGAACAAGAATTTATTAATAATTTAAATAATTATAAAACACGGAGTGGTCGATTAGTTCATTTAAATAAAAAATATTGGTAGTAGAGTATTATTAATTTATAGTTATCAATTTTGTTAAAGAGGGAGATGTTATATGTTTAGAATTGTATTATTAATATTAGAGTAGACTATGGTCAGTCAGTTGTTTTGAGTGAAGAAACAAACAAGTAAAAAGATACTGTCAGAAAAAATATAAATAAATAAATATATAAAAGAACCGAAAGAACCGTCTAATATATTTCATTAAATATATGTAAAACACAACACTTTCCGAACACCGAAACTATAATTTTAATCAATATATCTATGCAACTTTACATTTTAATTAAAAGCAAAATGAGTGTCTGTCGCGGTACGTCATTCTTCATTCTTCAACGACCTATATCCTTGAGTTTAGTTAGTATTTCATTGTAGCTATCTTGGTGGGGAGTGCACCGTTCGATTCGCATTGTGTTGGCTACGCTACTCGTTGGTCGGTCTGGGCAGTTTCGTGTGGACGCGGCATAATTCATCATCATTTGGTGTGAATGTGTGAGTAATTATGCGTTTTTCACGACCATCACGCTCTGCCCAGGAAATTGTAATGTTTATTTATGAGCCGTCCAGTCCTGAGGAAACGTTCGCACATTACAATGATTTAGTCTAAATAAGCTGCCGTGGAACTGTCGTACCACTTCGATACCAACCGCGAGGAAAGCTTTATGATTTCTTTCTTATGGAAATCTTATACAGAGGGAATATGAAACGAAACATATTGTTTACTGCCACATGTTGTTTTGCTATTATTGTGGTGATATACAACCAGGAAACATATATTCAACAAACTACTCGTACTTATAATGAAAGGCAAAAGTTTGCTACATTTCTTCATTTAACCTTCAGATTACTGATGGGGTACATTTCTACCCCATTCCTACTTTTATCACCTGTAACTAACTAATTATTCAATTAATTATTAATCCAAAACATGTTTCATTAATTTGTTCAAAATTATGTGTAGTCATTATTACCTTACTCATTTCTTATTAAAAATTGAACATTTACAAAAAAAATTCAACTGGGGTACAAATATACCCCGGACAGTTGTTAATGCAACTATGTTTTAAAGCTTTTTGGTATACTACGCATTCATAATGCTTTCCTAACCTTAAGTTTTTCTTGTAATGTGGCGACTGAAAATTATTAAAATTAATTACAAAAATCTGTTCTAAACATCAAAATGGTAAAAGTACGAGATTCGTAGAATCTGATGGAAGAAATCAGGTAGTATTTGTATGCAGAAGAAGAAAAATAAATGTTGCATTTATCTGAAAATGTAAAATAAATAAATAAATATATCATCACGGCATATTACCCATTCAGAGTGTGCCAATCTGCGTTGTACACAGATTTCGGTAATTATGATGACATATTTGTACCGTCCGGGCGTTTACCAGGCGTCACCTCACGGACACTCAATGCTGGCGTGGAGAGTGCACCACAGGGGTCACTTTTGTGCCATTTAAACTTCGAAATATTTGGCGTCGGTTTATATTACAGATTACTAATCTTAAAACACAAATTGTAAAATTCCATGGGGTATTATTGTACCCCACATAGTTGTTTTTGCATTTTTCATGACTCAGTAGTCAGAAGGTTAAGGTAGTTCATCCGTTGATGGTCGCAATCCAAAATGTGACTCAAATTCATAATAATCTTCATTAAAAGTCGTAGAATTTGCATTTAAATCAGAAAACAGGTAAACATTGAAATAACGAAGATAAATGAATTTAAAATTATTGACATTGGAATACATTGCGTATATGGAGGTTAGTAGTAGATTCACTATTGATTAGAAAATATTATTATAACAGCAAGCCAACACATGTTTGCAAAACGAATTATGTTATTCTTTGATGTTTGATATATTTATTAAAAAATTAATACAATGAGACACCATAATCATTGTTGAGAAATCACAAGTAAATGGTTGTAATTTCTAGAAAAATTATATTTTTGACGGTATTGTACAATAAAGTAATAAGTGAACTGGCAATCAATTATTCACCGTCGATTTAATTCACGCACAGTCAGAAAAATAATTACTAACTTATTTCTTCTGAAATATGGTAAATTATATAAGAAAAAAATGTGTAACAAAATCGTAGAATATTAAACCTTTTTTATATAAAAACCAATGTTGCCATATCACTCGGCTGGATTTTTCATTTTTATACTACTGAAGTCATAGAATTTATGATAAAAAAATAATTTTTGAAAAGGTAAACTATGCATTAGGTTTTTATCAATTGAAAATAAAAAGTATTTTCTCAATTTTTGAAGTAACAATATAATTTTTTAATGTATTTAAATATCACGGATGATCTATCTTAAGTTACAACTAAATTGATTAGGGTTTATTATATAAATGGGTAATAGTAAGTTCAAAATAAATGCATTTTATAATGAAATAATTACAAGTTCATATATATATATATATATATATATATATATATATATATATATATATATATATATATATATTACAGTGAAAGCAATAAATTCGGTGACTGTTGACAATTACTAATTGCACTAATAAATGTGATAACTTTAAAACAAACCTTAAAATTTACTAGTGAATTCTAACAGTTACTAGTAAAATTGACATTCACTAATAAAAACTAGTAAAAGTAAAAATTGAAAGCATTATAGGTTAGGCTAGGTTAGGTAAAACCCGTAAAACCAATGTTATAGCGATTTGATTAAAAGTTTGTCAAGATATCACAGTATTTATATACCAATATACCATATTATTAAGTTTTTATAGGGACAATGTGGGAACTAGATGTAATTACATATTATTGCATATTATTGTTTCGCTACATAATATATTTATACCTATCAACAAAATGAAATTACATTTACTTTGTTCATATGAATATTGCAAATGTAGACCAACCTCATACGACAAAATAAAGTTGGTTTATTTAGGGAAATAAATTTTGGCCTCTAAATGATCTGAATTTTTAATGTATAAATATAGTACATTTTTATAAATTGTACTTAGTAATTTCAAAGTTTGATTATTTATTCAATACCTGTAAAAACGGTCGACTTTCAAGCGCCATCTATTGTTTTCTTACGTAAAAAGATGTATATCATCATCATCATCATACATATTTTAATGAGAACTTTGTTGAGATAAACAAATTATACCGTTATTCTTTTTTTAAAAAATAAATATTAAAGAAATGAGGAAAAATATTATTAAAAATTATAATACCTTAAGTCTTAAAACATGCATAAAGTCTTTATAGCATGCCTGCCGAAATACATATTTTCCGCGGATCTTAAAAACACAATTTCCGTCCATATCTCTTTTTTGAGAGCTTTAGGTGCCTTGAAAGTTATATTTTGTTCTTAATGATAGCAGTTCCAGTTAGAATTATTTTCTCGAAGGGTTGGCAGAAGTGCAAAAGTTTATATGTAAATGAGAGCAACTTTTTGCTGCAATTCAGTTTTTATAATTCCTCTTTTATTTGCTATTTTAAGAAGTAAACGCTCTATATCTAAAACGGATGTGGGTTGTTGGTTGTTTTGCTTCTTTGCGTTGGTAACGCTGGCGTGATTTTTGCTTCCCTCGGTATAAAGTCTCGGATGAGCGTGACTCCTTGACGGAACGTTCACTTAACACCGTTTTTAACGGACTGCTATATTTTTCATCCTTGGAATTAGATTGTTATCTGACCTCCCTTAATAACTACCCATGCAAAATTATATTTCAGAGGCCAACAAAAGAACTGACAACGCTACACTTTTTACCGACAAAGATTGTAAAAGTTGTTTTGAACACTCCATATTCCAGATTCGAATATTTGATCTGTATTAAAGAAGTAAATCATATTTACTAACCTTTAAATTTGTTGATTGGAATTTAAAAAAGAAGATACATAATTTTTTTCCTTCTACTCATAAAACGTGGAATTTTATTTTGGTTAGATTTTGATGCTACACCAAAGAGTCAGAGAAAAAACTTTTTCCCGATTGAGAAAATTAAACATTTATTCTCTTCCCTGATAAATTAGTCTATATCAAGTGCGCCGTACCTTTTTTAATTTGTTTGACCTCAATTAATTATTTACACATTCTTTTTGCTGTCGATAATCGATAACCATTTGTATTTAATGAAGTTAACATTTTAAAATTATTTTTTCCTTCCACGCGGAATATTAATGAGTAATTAAGGTGTACAGCCTACTTGGATTTATGATGTTCATATTACTTTCTGAAGTTTTTGTTACAAGATAACAAATATTCACCCCAATGCTACGTTTATGTTTTAGCAACATTGCAAAAATTATAATCAATAATATTTTATTCAGCGTTTGCAGTTATTATTAGTTTATACGAGCCCAAACTCATAATAATTGGCCGGTTTACATTTTAAACAAATTATAGAACCTATAAAAATGGATAGAAATTTCTACAAAATTCTTTCGGCTACTTTAAATATAGACCCAACATTTAAAAAAAATCTGATGTGGCCAGCACATTACCTTCCGTCAATTCTATCCCATACCAAAAGTTCCTTGGAAAAGATTCTATGTATCCAGTAAAACTGTAACACGAACATATATTATTTTCTACAAATTCCATATCGAAAGTTCCTTGGAAAAGACTCTAATCAAAGGAAATTATACCACGAAACATACACTATGTAAATTGCACTTTACATCAGTTCTTCAAATGGATGTAAGAAGAGGAATGCGGAAGAGTTATAATTTTTAGAATTGTAGTAGTTATTGGAGTTATCGTTGCAGAAAATTTTGTTACACACACTCACACACACACTCATACACACACGCACACACACACACACACTCAGAGACACACATGCATACACACATACATACACGCACACACATAAACACACATAGAGACACATACAGACGTCGTAGTAAATTTAGTAAAATCGTATTCTTGGGATCATAGAACGTGCTTATTCAATAAAAACTCAACCGATTTTTTTTGACCAAAGATAATATTCTTTATATACAGGGTCGCCTTCTAGTCCAGACTTAGCTTCTATGTAGGCCCTTTACTTTTGGCACAATAAAAAACAATTTCGTAAAAATCCAGGGCATACAGTAAAACCTATCATGTTAGACATATGTGGGACTATACTCACAGAAAAATTTGCAAGGTTACAATACCTAATAGAATTAAAGCTGGTTGTCCCTGTTTTTTTAAAAATATGTATTAATACCATAAGTAGGCATGTATTTTGACAAAAAAATAGTTACCAAAGAAACTTGTTATGGGCAGTAATATAAAAAAAAGATAATAAAAGATACTATATTCAGAAATGTCATGTTTCATTTTCTTGATTGAATTTGGAGTGATTTTCTGCACATTTTGCTCAGTAAAACATTTCTTACTATCAGAGCAGCTGATCGTTCGAAATAATAATTAATTCTGAAAGTAAACTGTCAATATCGTCAACGTCAGGAGCTACGTTCAGGTCGGAATATATTTATATTTAGAAATACATATTTGATTTCACACTGGTATTACTAATAAAGGCTAAGAAACCCAATATTAAATGGAGGAATACTTGAATAACATATTCAGTTTTTGTAAGTTTGAAACCTATATAGTGTAAAGACTTTCGTAAAAAATTCTCACCATTTACATAGGTTTTTTAATTTGATTGTTGAAAATGTAAATCGTCCAAAATATTATGGGTTTGGATGGACTAGTATAAATCATATTCATTATTTATTATACGAGTCTTCGAATCCATGTCGACAAGAACGTTAGCAATATATGTACTTTGTTGTCGCAAAAGTTTTTGTTTTACGATAACAAATTCTGTCACACTGTTCATAATAGCCGAAGTTTCTTTATCGGCGATTGACAATAGTGAGAAAAAGTAAATTATCACTATCCTTTCACCTTTCATCTAAGGAAGAATAACATTTTGTCATCCCGAAACAACATCTAGCTTCTAGGAGGAGAGCTAAGACAGGCAATTTAGAATCGATACATCAGCCGGTAGAATAAACAACATTATCATCTCCTGTAATCACCACTAGGTGCTGGTGGCGCTAGTATGCCGTGAAGCCCAGCTGGGGGCGGGAAAAATACGGCTTTATTAAGGCACAAATAATTCAGGAACAGATCTGAGATCTGAAACACGAGGGTCATTCCATTGTAAACGGATCGTTATTCCGCCGGCGACTTACGTGTAGGCGTGGATTATTAAATTGGGGATGTGTGCTGTTGATGTGGAAAAGGATGGTGGCAAATTCAATTCCAATAACAGCTAAGTGCCACAGAAATTGATGAGAAAATTATTTTTATAAATGAATTACTTTTTTTTATTGTGATAAATACATTTTGATCTTTTGCTGCTCAATACAACTTGCACGTTATTATTTCTATACATTACGTACTTTCGAGATTAAGTAATTTAATATCAACTAAACTTTTTTTAGTGATAATAATATCGACACTCGATAGTACTATGAAACTTGATATTCTGTGCTAATAATTTAAATTACAAATGTCACTAATTCTGTATTTTTAACTGTAAAACCTTTATTGACATATGTATATTAGGATGGACATTAAAAAAGGTTAAGCCGAATTTTAACCGGGCTGTCCCCAAAGTGGTTCCAAATTAAATATGTGGTGGCAATAATTCCGATTAATTTTTATATTTGACCGTGTCTAAATGCACTTAATTTTCTCCAAATTAAATAACATTGGATTTTGACACATTTTGGAACGTTATTTTTGTCCGATGCAATAAGAGGTTTAAAAAATCCACTCAACTGTAACAAACCAGGTTTGTTGAAATATTTCGTTTTAACAAAATTATTTGCAATTTGTGTCAATTTAGGGCCAGTTCTACAATGCTAGTATAATTCGTGGTATAGCTATTCCATTGATAAATAATTCTTTAATTTTGTACTCCGAATATAATTGTAAATGTTCTACAAGATATATTTATTCTTTGGTTTATTATTCCTAGTTTATGCTATAATACTGCAACGTTGGCTATACTGGTACTTGTAAAATTGTCGTTTAACCTAAGATTTTTAAGATCAAACGTCAATCTGTTTATGTAAACATAACTTTAAATATTAAATACTTTCTGCGGTAATAATTCTAAATAGTTCTACATCATTTCCACCAGGTGACTGTATTTTCACGTGTGTACAATCCAAGGCACCTATAACATTAGAAAATCGTGGTATTTGATAAAACCGTAAAACAGTCCGTTCTTTCTCTTCTTGTGTTCTAGGTAAATAAATATATCGTTCTGCTTGTAATGCAAGTGCCTCAGATACAGTTCTTGAAATCATACACGCTGAAGTTTTGCTAACTCCAGAAAAATCCGCAAGGCAATAAGCATTGTGCCTAGCGTAAAATCTAATTGCAAGAAGAATTTTTGTTACGGGAGCTATGGAATGACTTCTACAAGAAATAAAAACTTGTCAGGGATTTAAAAAATAATTAAAATAATACAGAGCTGTCGGTAGGAGACTCGATAAGATGCTCAATTTCAATTAACAAACGCAAAACTGTTGGTTTTTGTAATCTGAACCTAATAAAAAAATTGTGCGTCATCTAGATCATCGAAATAATTGTATCGTTCACCATACACTTTAGCTTAGCTCTTCTTGGTCTCGCTATGTAATTAACTATTTCTTCATCATCATCTGATTCAAATACACGCAGATTATAAATATCATTATAAGCCATTACTAAAACTGCTCAAATATAATAAATAATTAAATAATGCTAATTATTTGCGAACAATATAATCTGACATTCCAATTTATCTACGGAATAACTTTTTATTAGGTCGATTTACCAGCGAATAAATTAACCCCTTGTTTATACTAACGAATAGTCTCAAATAAACTTGTAGAATCAAGATTTGAAATTTATACCAAGAATAAACTTATTCCTCAGATAAATAGGCATTGTAGAACCGGCCCTAAATATTATTAACCTTTTTGGCTATACGCGAGGGTATTACACTTGTCATTCAGTAAAATTATTGCAATCTTTCATTCTTTTTATATTATATAAATAGAATGTTAAATATAATGATGGACAGTCAACGGTCGACAGTCAGCGATCAGCAAAACAGTAGACAGTCCACAACAATCTTCGATTCGATCAACCCGCTGAAGATGAGACCCTAGATCTTCAGGGGTAGTCTACCCCTAGGTATGAGAAATACATAGCTAAATATCGTTCGTTAATTGTAATATCACATAAATATATTTGTATTTATTTTGTTTTTATTAATACAAATCTTATTTATTTTTGTATACTTTTGTGTTTAACTATTTTATAACCTATGACCGCAATTCTGTCTTTTGTTTTATTATTAATAAATAATTTCTAAATTATTTCTTATTAATAATTGTGTCACCAACCCAGTGCAGTGATCAGCTTACCCACTGACGCAACAGACAGCAGGGTAAATACAACCTTACTTAAATCGTTAACGTCGCTACTTCTGTTGCACCCCAGTTGCGATTGTTACACAACATTAGAATATATACTAGAATGACCCGAGAATGTGGACATAATTTGAAGTCCCAATTATTATTTTTAAAATAATTGTAAATAGCTGTTAAAGAATAATAATTGAAAATTCAAATTAGTCCACATATTCTCGGGTCATTGTAGTATATATTCCAATATTGAGTGGATTTTTTAAAGCTCTTTTCGCCTTGGAAAAAAATAAATAAAGTTCCAAGATGTCTTAAAATCCAATGCTTTTTAAAATAAGAAAAATCTGTTGTGGCCAGCACAAGACCTCTCGTTATTTCCATATTAGGTTATATAAGTATTGTATTGCACTTCGCTATCGAACCGTAGTTTTATAACAAAAAATTACAGAACTTTACCCAAATAATGTTTTTTATTGTATTTAACATGTCTTCTGCACACATATAATTCTAATTATAACTATTTTTCATTGTATGAGGAAGTCACAGATTCTTCCAATTCATTAACCAGATTGGCGGTATTTCTGATGGATATATGCATTTTACCACAATTTTACCTATAATTTCAAATATTTAATTAATAAAACAATAAGAAAAGTTAAATACACTTACCAGAAAAAGCTATCAGAATGTCACTAAAACTGTTGATATTTGACAATGACATGTGTCATGTTATAAACATTGGAATTTGTCAACTGGTTTCCTTAGTGCCTTGGCCAGTTTACTCTATAAATTATAGTGTCTTTATCTCTAAATCTATACACGATATAATAAAAAATTTTAGTGTATTAGATGGAGAATTGTATGTTCTTCAATATTTAATAAAAAAAAAACTCCCAAAAAATTATATTTAGAAGAATTTTTCTAAGAAACTACTACTTCCGGCAATAAAATCTGGATATGCGAATTTTAGCATGAATCCAATACCTCTCTTAGCGAGAGGTAAAAAATCAAATGCATTTTGACACGGTCAAATATAAACAATAAGCGTAATTATTGCCAGCACATTTTTATTTGTTTATTTGGAAGTACTTTGGGGGGCGGCCCGGTTAAAATTCGACTTGATCTCTTTTACCGTCCACCTAATGAACATTGGTTATTATTGCAACAACAATTTTCATGCTTTGTGACAAAATTTATTTAATGGATACCGATTCCTATTGGATCGTGTACAGATTTTGATTGGTCTGGTATATAAAAATACAACGTTTTTTAACTGATTATACAAGCAATCTTACTTGGACAAAAATTGACAAAGTTCTTTTATTAAGCCACAGATATATTTTATTCTCTAACACCTATTTATAAAATGGCCTTAACTCTTGAAATTTTATTAATAAAGTAATTTTAATGATGAACAAAACTTATTATAGGTTATGTCCACTGGCAATGTCACTGAGGTCAAAACATATGTTTTGGTAATATTTCGTTTTTCAAGTCTGGAACTATGCGCATTGATATTTATGACGGAACATGTAAACATAGTAGTTTTAGCGGTTGTATACCCAAATCATTCAAGCAGCCAATGTAGGTCATCACTTAGTGGAAAAACCTTAATGCATTAAAATCACTAATAGTGAAAAATTAAAAAAATTTCAATCATTTTTAAACGTCAAAAAGTGTATAGCCTTATATAATTATTATTAAGATGAATAGTAGAGTTCATTACTTATCGTATATGACATGAATAATATATAAATAATGTACATCAACGTCATATTATTCGTTTAATTGTTGCTATAATTGGCAACATTGATAGTTTGTATGTTCATACTGTCAAAAGTATTATTTGTATCGTGTTTGAAACAAGTAATGTTAAACGCAACGCAAAGACCGTTCACGCAAACAAACGCCAAAGATAGCACTTCTGATCAATCAGAAGAATTCGGTATATTTCTTTGAAATTCGGCTCACTTTTATTTATTGTCTTTATATGGCATACATAGGTATAAATAAGGTTAGTATTATAAAATAATATAGTATTTAAGTATTTAATTTGTGGATGTGACAGTTCATGACCATGTCGATAATACAGATTGCAATCTGTATAACTCTTTTCATAAAGATTCTAAAACCTCTGCAAACGTACCAGTACATGACGTCATACATCTAGTTACTTTTATTCAATTTTTATTAATGACGTGCATTGGCTGCTTGAGTGATTTGGGTATAACGGTCTTTTGGTCCGTCAAATTATTAATGGCAGTCGTTGAAAACAAATATAGTGCTTGAAAAACATCTGTTATCCTTATGTGGAATCAATCGTCAAATAATTGACACTACATATATTTATTTTCACCTTAAGTGATATTATTTCTACAAACATAATTGTAATTATAACTGTATTTTCCATATACGATGCAGAAAATAATATTGTTAACTAAGTTCTGGCTTATCCAAAAATGTAAATAGACGCGATAATAAATGATTTATTTACAAACAAACTTGGCGGTAATAGTTTTCTTAAGGGAAGGAAAATGCAAAGTTGACAATAGCTTCGCCACCCTTCTTTGCTGGTTCGTTGGTAACATTATAAAAAGGCGATCCAATTTCAGCCTGGATAATAAAGAGGCGTGCGCCATAAGGGATTGAAGAGACATGTCACAGTCTTTAAGTTAACGAAATGTCTAACCCATCGTGTCAAATTAAAAATCCATAATCCATATTTGATATCAGGGCGGCAACATGCAGCCCCCGAATTTTGACGCGCGCTCAAAATATTGAATTATTGCTCCACGCCTGTTCGGATCATGATTAATATAACGTTTGATATTGTTCAACAGCACGGGGTGATATATGAAAATTGATTACGAGGGGTATTCAGACCGATTCACCCGGCAGATAGCGCGTTTAAAATTCATCTTCTCCCTGAAAAAATGTATATCGTTTTTTCAACGTTTGGAAGGTGGCATGGAATTAATGTCGTCGTCGCAAAAGAAGAGGACAATATTTGGTTTAGAAATATGTTCGGGCTAAATGAAATGAATAAATTTGTATTTACGCTTTGAATACTGATCACGTTGGGTTCGAATTCCTTTAGGTTATTGATGTACGTGTGCGTCTTTACTAAAACTTCACATCAATTAAATATTTGTTAGCGTTTCAGTGGTCGTACGCATTAAAGTGCTGTCTCTCGAATCTGAGGTTCCTCGGTTCGAATCTATCGGCCGGCTAAGTGTGTAGTAGTTAATAATAATAATAATAATAATAATAATTTATTACTCAAAAGGATGAACCCATTACAAGTAAATGTACATAAAGAAGAGTAGAGAAATATATAATATAATATTACACAGAACTATCATAAAAAGACATATTACGAACTAATATAGAGAATTATTAAATAATTTACACATGACATAAATAGGTGATTTACTTAAAATATTAGTTTTACATTTAGGTAAATAAAATGTGAATTGTAGTCGTAATGTTATTCTAGGGACGTGAAATGGAAGGTGATACAATAAATATGGACAGTCTATTTTATTTTGCAAAAGATTGACCAACATGGTTACAGCAATATACGAATGCCTGCTTTCGATGGATTCAAGAGCAAATAAATTTAATAATATATCATGTTCAATGCCTCTATTAGGATAACAGGAATAGCGCTTAAACCACATATATTTTAAAAATCTCCTTTGAATATTTTCCAAAGCATGTTTGTAAGTGTGATAGGGTGAATACCAAATAATAATGGCATATTCCAGTTTTGACCTAACATAGGCAAAGTAAAGGGTTAACAAAGCCTGCTCATTAAAGAAATGTTTGCAATTACGAATAATAAAGCCCAGCATTTTCGTAGTAGATGACACTAAATTGTTAATGTGTAAATTAAAAGCCAAATTAGGGTCAAATAATATTCCTAAATCTTTTTTACTTGAACATCGATTTAATGAGACAGATCCAATGTTATAATTATACATAGTTGAAATCTTTCGGCGACTATATGTCATTACACTACATTTATCTACGTTTAGGGGTAATTTATTTATCGTACACCATTCCTGAATGTTGTTTATATTTTTTTTTTGCAAATGAATACAGTCATTAATGTTATTAATTTCAAATACAAATGTCATTAATGAACAAACGAAAAGCATAGGCCCTCATCATGCCATCATATCAGGCATTAATCGCACTCGCATACGACGACCTGACCACTTGTCCATGTTAAACATAGATGGTGCTAGCTGTAGAAGGAGTATTTTCGCTGCCGCACTGGTTCTCTACAATATTCATTTGAAAAATTATTGACTAAAATTAATAGGCCATTTTTGAGTAAGAAAAAGCTGTTTTCCCATGTTAAACGCCTATGTCTTGCTTTTACCCTCGGTTTACGAAGCGTGCCCACTTCTTCTTATTGTTTCACAATAATTACATAAGACAAAAACCGGATAGACGAGATGATCTAAAAGACAAAACAGAAAAATATAAAAAATTGCGGGGTCAGAAATATTCTTCGATTGTTACCAAGTAGATGTAAAATTAAAGATATATGGCAAGAGGAACAATGAATACGAGAAAATGCTCGCGTTTATCTAGCGCTAAAGAAATAGCTAGCTAAGAACCTACACGTGGCACCTGTCCTATTTTGTTTTATGTTTAGGTACCTTTTAATTTCGACGTACTCATTGTGCAAAACGTAGTAATAAATTGTCAGAATACAAAGAAGTACACCATCTAACAGTTCAAGTAATAATGTAAGATTAATTTAAAAATGAACTATTTGAGTATTAGACAGGTAGAAATGTCAGTCAGTCAGTAGGTTCAGCAAAATAAATAGCCCTGAAGAAGACGGTAGTACAGTTGAAAGGTAGGCCAGGAAATAAATAATTTTTATTTGCATGTCCGATTATTTTCCATTCTTCCATTCTATAACCAGTCGATCATCGTATTCAAACTAGTGGTGGGATCCGGATCCGGATAGTTTCGGTTTCGGATCAAAAAATATCCGGATATCCGGATAATTGATTGTTGAACTACCCGGATCTGAGTATCGGATATTGGATCCGGATCTGAGTATCGGATTTTGGATCCGGATCTGAGTATCGGTTTTGGATCCGGATCTGAGAATCGGATTTTGGATCCAAATCTGAGTATTGGATTTTGGAGCCGGATCCGAATATGAATATAAGTATCGGATTTTAGATATGGAATTTCAGAATCCACATCGGTTCTCGGATTCGAATATTCTCAGTATTGAACCCGATGATAATATTTGAATGTATAAGTATTATCATGGAGCTTCAAAACCAAATAAATCTGATTATGAAATAATCCACAATAAATTTTTGTTTGATATAATTAATAGAATGGGGTCCTATACCATAGTCATATTTTAACTATCTTAAATAAGAAGACAAAAATATACATAAATTAATGAGTATTAGTGAAAAAATTTTCTTTAAATATTGACTAGGTCACAAACTATAAGCGATTGAAGCTGATTACTAATTGGGTATGACGCGTAAGGTATTAAGAATTTGATTGGTCGCCTGATTTTAAAAAGGAGATTCGCGCGCCTGCAACGGTCACCTTTGATTCACCTTTAAAAGAATATGAAATGTCATGTTGTTTTATAACCTAACAAAACATTTAACAATTTTGTGTTTGATGAATTTATTTAATTATAACATCTAGTAATATTAACAATAATAACATATTTATAATTAAATCAATTTGCAATATTAATTAAATTAATAATAATATTAATTAAATTAATATTGAAACTTCAAAACAGCCAACACTAGCCATCCGTCGTCATACTTTGTGTAATAATATTGTCAAACTGTTTCAATGTTCTATAATTTATTAGGAAAAAAATGCTTATTATTTACGTTATTTATACTTAATAATAATTTCTTCATGAATATAACGTATAAGTTTTATATACAAACATTTCAGATATGCAAATATGAAAAAAATTGTTCCCTCTATAACTAACAGTTTGTCCCATTGTTCGTCGATCACTCGTTAGTACCTGCTACGTCACGCACAAATTCTTGAACTTTAAAAATTCATATCTCGCTTATTACGTAAAATTTTTAAGTCGCGTTTGCACTACAATTCTTATTTTATCCTGTTCTTACAGAAAAAAATAAATAAAAGAAAAATGGTATAGGACCCCATTAGATCCAGAATTAAAATTCGGATCCGGATCCGTAAACAAAACAAAATCCGGATCCAGATCCAAGTCCAGATCTGAATCCAAAAGGGATCCGGACTCAAATCTGGATCCGGATCCAAATCCAAATTTACGGATATCCGCTTCAATATCCGAACATCAGATATCCAAGGAACCGGATATTTTGAGATCCGGGTACTCGGATCCAAGTTTTGCCGAATCCTCACAGCACTAATTCAAACAAAATAAATACCATTCACACAACTAATTTTTGCTAAGCTAGCGCTATTTCTGCTGACTTAGCAATCAAAACAAATAAAGTAAAGAATTGCTAGTAATAATAATAATAAAATACGTTGTATTTTCTTCCTACAAAAACGATTATCGTTTTTCAGGGTTTGAAAGGTGGAAAGAATGAATGTCGCGAGTCGCCGTCTCGAAGAAGAAGAAAATATTTGATTTGGAAATATGTTTGGAGTAAATTAGCGCGCGGATGGCGGGTATTTTTCTTTTCACGCTGTATTTGTTTGCGTTTCATTCAATAGAGTGCTGGGATTATAAAATAACATTGTTATCTGCATGGCCCACTGGTTCGTGAATCGCGATGATAGAATTCCGTTCGCACCCGTTTCCATGGCTTTTGTATTTATTTATTAACTATTCTTATTTTAACTAACCGGTTGCTGTGTAATGTACCGAAAAGATAATTCTGTTTTATTTCTTCCTCGGGATTGCGTGCTAAATTCCACCAAATGAAGCATTATTGCTAATTATCTAGCCATTAATATATAAATTGCTCAATTAATTCAAAACAGTTCATATATTACCAAGTATTCAAATCTGTTTAATGACTAAATATTTCGGATAGTATGGTAAGAGCGGAATGTTATATCGGGCATAAAACGACCATAAAGTTTTACTGCTTAGATTTTCCACCAAAATGGCTTGATAAACTCTCGAATTTTTATCACTGCTCAAGCGAATCAAAACTCATATTTCGACACTTAATCCGCATAGTAAATTAACCATATTTTACTGCTGTTGTAAAAATATGCAGGCTTTCCTTAATTATGTTGCTGAAAGCCTATAAAGTAAACATATTAGCACGGTATGTCTCACCGATTATAATTGAAAACATGTGATAAGAAGAATTTCATCAAAGTTGTTATTAATAAAAATGCCTTTTAATTTTGTATGCTATATAATAAAAAATGTACAGTATTGGCCATAAAGACAGCAACTTAAAAAAATTCAATTGCTCTAATGTAAAAACTGGGATTTGAGGAATAAATTACTGCAGTATTAGTGTCTTGAACCAAGTTTAATTTACATTAAAATAATTTGCATTATATTAACAAAAATTGATTCACTTGATAACAATTGGAGATTTTATCAATCGAAACTTTGTGTAACTCAAAAAAAAAAAATAAAGACAATGAAAGTTCGAAATACTTCTTTTATTCTTAAAAATTGATTTATGTGCAAAAAAATATTTTTTATTTGGACATAAAAATAAAAATAGCAACTTTTATAAAATTAATATAAAAACTAAATTTTCTAATATTTAGTGTAATAACCGGAACCACGAGAATTTATTACTTCTTCAGGTTTCATCATGAATTCAAGTAATTTTGTTATTACATTTCTATCAATTAATCTTAATTCATCACTAAATAATACTCTTTTTCACATGTCAGTTGTCCAGTTTACATGATTTTCTGCAAAAAAATAATCGGGCCTTTACGTTCTTCTTCGAAAGAAGTGGTTTCTTTGCAGGCCGACGACTATAAAGTTCTCCGGCAACTAATATTCTTCTTCCCTGTCTTGAAGATATTTTATCTTTAACATTACTTAGTAGAAAGCCTAAAATTTTCTTTGATGATAACAACGGATTTTTAACGATATATGTTTTATCATTCTGTCGCTTCGGTTTGATGTTTCTTTTTGACTACTAGAAATTGTAGAAGGCTCAATATTACCCTTCCTTTGAAAATGGATTATTATTCGTGCTATTGTAGATTTATGCAAATTAACGTTCTTCGACATTTTATTCCGCGAAACACTATTTTCATATGATTTAATTATTAAATTACGAAATTCTTTAGTCAAAGTCTTATTACGACCCATAATTTTTAAGTACTAATTTATATTTTTTAAACAATTATACGATATAAACGTTGAAATTGAGAAAATAAAGACATTCATTATGTAGTTGCTATTTTTATGTCCAGACAAAAGTAAGAATTATGCAAATTAAATAAATTCTATAAATTTAATATAAATTATTTTAACATAAAATAAACTTATTTTAAGAGGTTATTCTTTATGTAATTTATTTTCAATATTCTTATGTTCACTTCAGAGAAATAGAAATTTTTTAAAAGTTGCTATCTTTACGGCCAATACTGTAGGTATTTTATGTGATTATTCGGGTAACAAACAGTAAATTTACAAAGTTATAAATTTGTAGTTTTTTTTTTTAAAGACTGTGAACATGAAATTTTCACGAAGTTTAATTAAACCGTAGTTTCAAAACTATATTGGAATGAAATTCGTCAAATTTGATTCCCTTTGTTAAAAAAAACTTTTGAATTAGATCCACAAACTAAATGAAATTATCGAAGAGTTCCGATGTCCGCTTTCCCATTTAGTTTGTGACATAATGCATTACATTGTTTTAAAGTAGAACAAAGAGCAGAAGTCCCAGTTATTCTTTGGCAAATATTAATCAAATATTGTTTTGAACATAATTATAAATGTCATTACCGACGTCTACATGTGTTGTAGATACTGGCACACCCAGAAATGGGTAATATGCCGTGATGATATATTATTATTATTATTATTATTATTATTATTATTATTATTATTATTAATATTATTATTAATTATAAATGTTGTTTTGTCGGTTCCGGTGGCTCAATGGTTAGAGCAACGCCTCTTAGTCATGCATAAATTCCCTTATCAACTCCTTGACATATTCGATGAACTTTTTGAAAATGAAGATTAGAACAGTTCTATGACACTACTCAAAATTTAATCAAAACATTAAAATTTCTACACTTGTAAATATTGTATATATATATATATATATATATAGGATTAGTCAGTTTACTTTTATTTTATATTTAGTTTGTAGGTTTTATGTATATAATTATTTAGAAATATAAAACAATAGTTTTTAGGTTAAATTAAATAATAATTAAATAGTAGTTATAATCAAAATAATAAAAATTTAAATATTTAAAATTAATTATTTAAAACCATAATATATATATATATATATATATATATATATATATATATATATATATATATATATATATATAGTTATTAAAATCTAGTAATGTATTGTATAATATAGGAATTAGATTTAACCATAAATGTAAAAATATTGTATATATAGAAAAAATTAAGAAAAGAATAAAATAACTTGTTCACCTCTTAGTCATGAGTGTGCTCGGGGTTCTGGGTTCGAATCCCACTAAGGCATGGATATTTGTGTATGTGAACCTACTCGGTAATTGGGATTTAATCCTGTTGAGGTTTTTTTTTTTTTAAATGACAAATAAAAGTAACTGTATTTACCCAGAATGATTAAACAACAGCTTAGTTTATTCTTTTACTCTTAGCTTAACCAATTATGAATACTACTATTTCGGCATATAAGTGAATGAAAATCTTTGTTATATTTTAAATATTCACTCTATCGCTATTTAATAAATTTATTATTATATTTCATATTAAATTAATTAATTAATTAATTAAAAAGAAGGATTAAAGTAAGGTCTGGTAAGGATCGCTTTCTTTTCCATAGTTACTTTACGGCATGAAATTAAACATTCGACCTTTTCGTAATTACAAATATTTAATATTATAATTCCGGAAGAAACATGTAATAATTTTAATAGTAAATGCCGCTCCATACACTTTGGGATAGAATATCTTTTACTCAGGACGATAATACGCGAACGTACACGAAGTTTGTAAGCCGGCTTCCTTTTTGACCCCGAAGGGGTGCTGAACAGTAAAGTTGAAAAAGTTGCGACTTCCTATGTTTTAACAATTAATTCCACGTTATTGAGTTGCTATATGCAATTATTTTTAACTTTTTCTTTCATTTTAAAAATTATATAATTCGTACATTTTAATATTTTTTCTGTATGTAAAGTTAGTTGATGTTAAGTTTTTCTTCATTTATAATAAATTTCAATAATTACAATACTTCTTTTGTACCTCAAATTGTAGATAAAGTTGCATATTAACACATATTAAATTTTGAAAGGCATGCATTTGACGACTTAAGAATTACATTAGTTTGAAGTTATTGTATCTCAAAATATCAATAAAAATGGGTCTCATTTTTTACATTTCATACTGTAACATTTAAATGGTAAAATAAAAAAATATATATATATATATATTTTTCTTCGTCTAAAATTAGAAATACTCATGCGATAATAGTCAATATTTTTGTACATATCGTTCGATACGGTATCTTATTCCGATTCAACCAAATTTCATTTCCAAATTAAAAATATTATAGTAAAGTGTAAAACACTCCACTAAAATGATGTTTTTCTCCCAGAAAACTAGTGTACCCAGTTGACTCAATTTTTTTCACTAAATTCTTAATTCCAGACTCTGATGGACGATTATAACGACCGAAAATATCCACGATTTTACGAAATGTGGTTTTCATCGATCGACCATTTTCATAATGGATTTTTGAGCGAAATTAAATTCATTTTATTGAATTGTAGACCTTCTACTGTAAACATAACCACAAACTGAATGACATATCTGTCACCTTAACCAAACACAACCCTGTTGAAAAAGAAGTTCTTATTGAAAGTAAGATTTTTTTTCTTTTCTTATATGCGGTATTGGATAAAAATAAAGCGACTTTGTAGAACCTAAAAAAAATTCCTGTATTTTAAATATCCAACATGTTTAAAAAAAAAAAAAAAAATTGGATTAAGTTTCTGTGGTTGTTCGACTGATTTCTTATTTTTTCATCCACCACTCTGATCGGGTTAAAGAGAGGATGCCGCTTTGAAAATTTGAATTCGGCATGAAATTGTTTCATATTGCTTAATATCTATACGATTTTTACCGATAAGCGGTTCACAAGTTAGTAACACTTTAAATATTTCCAAAACTTCCATTGTTTTAATCAACCTCTCTAACATGGTTAAAAATACAATGACGCTGTTTGAATTTGGCTTGAAATTCTCCTTCAAATCATTTTGGCTTTAAATTTGTATGTATATTTTTTATTAATTAAATCTTTATTATTCATATTCCGACTGTAATTTAGAATTATCATATTTATTTGTATTATTATATATGTTATCAGAAGTAATATCACAAGACCTCCTGATTTTATCAATAAATTTTTATTTTGCACGATTTTTTCTTTGCTTAGCACCAAACACGAAAGCAAACTGCATGCTTAAAAGCAACAAAAAATGAGTGCTTAAAAATAAAAGTTTATCTGAGAAAATCTGAGAGGTCGTGTGGTATTTGGTGAGATAAATTCCAAAGACAACGCAAAATGAAACTTGTGTTGTGTATCTTCTTATTTGCGACGTCTTTGACGTTTATCGTTGATATACTGAAGGTCAATTTTCTAATTCAGTCTAGATTATGAACGTTAAATGCATAACAAAGAGTTTAATTTTAACGAGGAGCAGCTGTACTGTACGTAATATTAGATAAATAGCAGCTAATTTCAAATTATTGTTCGACATTGTTGTCACGAGTGCGATCAATATATTGCAGATATGTATTTAAAGAAATCCAAAAGGCCAATGTTATCAATCGTAAAATAAAATTTAATATATTTCGATATCATAGAAAAACATATTTTAAGTATTTATGTGAATTTGTTTTGTTCTAATATTTGTAACCAAGAATTTTGACAAGATTCATTCGTAGAAATCACAGTAACTACATTATATTTAAAGTTACTATCTAGCTTTTTCCATTCACATATTTAGTGCGAACTTTTTTGCACTGAGTGTAATTTTTAATTTTTTAATTCCCGCATAGTAACTTACGCAACAAGACGTAAAAATGATACTTTATTTGGTGAGCAAGCATATTATATTCTGGTAAACCCAGTAAAAACATTTTCAGACCATTTTTTTTTTAAATGGAGACGTTTCGATGCAATATTTCTAAAAAAGAATATTGATAGCAATTACTTGTTTAATGCCCAGTTTTATAAAAGATGGATAAGTAAATTACTAGCAAAGTCAAATTTATTCTCGAAGTAAAATAGTTTATTCCAGAGATTTTCGTTTTATAAAACAAGAATAAAAATACTAGCTAAGTAAATCTATGGAATAAATTACTCCACTGATTTTCGAGGAAGTAAATTTTATTCTGTAGAATAAATTTGACACATCTCAAAATTAATTATTTTATAGAGAACGCAGAAATTTATAGAAACCGAAGAGGATGGTTTTCTGTGAATTGCCAAATGGTATGTTCAACAAATCTAAAAATAACGGATGTTGTTGCTAGATGGCCTGGTTCCGCATACGACAGCAACATATTTAACAATTCAATATTACTAATATATTTTTTTGTTATCTCTAACATGTTCGCTTTATCTATTTCAGTATAATTCTTTCCCCATTCTCTCTTTTTTTCCATTTTTAATGAGAACTGACAATTTATGACACTTTATTTTGACGTTTGAATAATAATAAACGATGTCACTGTCGGTAAATCACTAGAATAAAATATTTACTCTGCAAGTACTTATTTTACTCTGCAACTTATTTTATAAAACAGACATTTTTATTTACTCATCGATTAAATTTACTTTCAAAGTAATAACTCAGCAAGTTATTCGATGTTTATAAAACTGGGCATAAGTTAAAAACGAAGGTATTTGTTGTAAAAACGAACACGTAGACATATCTTGGAAAAGTAATGAACACTTTTATTTTAACTTAAACAACTAATTGTTATCAATATTCCTATTTACAAACATTACATCGAAACGTCTTCATTTAAAATAAAACATTTTTAAATAAATTTTAATTTCTTTGATTCTACGGCACTTTTTCTACATTTATCATATTTATTTATTTCTTATTTCCTCGTAGTAAAAAAATTATGCATACCTATAGATTTTTATTTATCCTTTTTTTTTCAGGACCGCGAAAGAAATATTGTACCCAACATGATCTAAAAGTGTTTTTAATGGGCTTACAAGTTTTTAAAAGCTCACCCTGGAATGTGCTTGCTCACCCAGTAAAGTATCACTTTTAGGTCTTGTTGCGTAAATTACTATTGTTGGAATTGAAAAATTAAGAATTGGACTCAGTGCCAAAAAGTTCGCACTAAATAAATAGATGGAAAACTTTATATATAAATTAGTTACTGCGATTTCTACAAATGAATTTTGTCAAAATTCTTGATTATATATTGGAACAACACAAATTCAAATAAATATTTAGAACATATTTTTCAATGATTTCGAAATATATATTAATTTTTATTTTACAACGATTGATAACATTGACCTCTTGGATTTCTTTAAATACAGTCATACATTCAACTGCAATTTTCTTAAAACAAAAAATATAGCATCGATATTAAAGCACAAGTTGTCAAAATTTTTCAATTTTTGGTGCTATATTTTTCGCAAAATAATCAAGATTTCGGTGCCTATGTACGCAATTGCTAGCTAGGCATTGCTTAGTTTGGTGAAATATATTATTTATGCTGGGTTTATGCAGCATGTAAATTATAAAATTAAATTAAGTCACTAAATTAAGAAACTAAATTTAAAATAAAATGCCGTTTATGAAGTAAATTAAAATTCAGAATTTTATGTTTGACATTTCGTATAATCTTACTTTTATAGGTGAAATTGCGATATATTATATTTATATAGGTAAAAAATAAAGGTATAAAATTTGTTGAAAAAGTCCAAATAGTATTTCGTCGCTCTTTTCTGCAGAAACTTTGTTATCATCGTACATTTTCATAGGTTAGGTGCTAAAATCTGTCATAAGTGCGCGAATGGCGCAGCCTCAAAACTAAGAAATTATTAAATTAAACTAAAAGTTGAAAATAGCCAACTTCTTAATTTAGTTTCATTAGTTTAGTTCTTCAGTTTACTTGCATAAACGTTGTCATTTTTTCTACTTGTTTAGTTTAGATTTGCAATTTAATTTTTTAATTTAGTAGCCTGCATAAACCGAGAATTAGGGCTGGTTTATGATGAATTTAATTTACGAATTTACAATTTATAATTTAGATTTTAAAATATAAACTCACGTAAAACGTATACGATGGTTTATGAACGAATTACAAATTTAGAAATTTGAAATTTAGATTTGGAATATAACTATATTTTATATTTTCAAATGTAAATTTCAAATTCGACCAATCACAAGAGAGAACTATTAAACAAAGCGGTAAGGTTTAACTTTGCTTCATCTGTCAACTTTCTTTTTTGTTTGTGAATTGTTGACATTTTGAACCTGGAATCACATGAACAAATTGATATTTTGTTTTTTGTTGATAATCAGTATTCGCGAACATCGTAATTTGTATGACAAAGCAAATAAATTGTACAAAAATAAAACATTTGCGTAGTTTCAATTTCAACGCAACGAGGGGTGGCAAGGAATTAAATATATGTACACTCATATGAGTATATTTCAAGAATTGTTCATGATCTTATTTCACTTTCAGAAACAAACTATGATACTGCCCGTTAACAAATCAATGTGTTCATAGGCCTAACCACGGCCTAACTGACCGACCAACTACGGTTTTTAAGTTTGTGTTTGTTTTATTTCTGTACTATATAAATCAACAATAGTAAAAAAAAATAAACATTCCCGATATTATTAAAGAATAATCTTGTTCATTAGCGTCTAACAAATTCAGGGCTAAAATATATTTGTAACCTAAACTCTGAAGTGACAACTGGGGAAAAGTCAAATAACAAGCAGTGACAAGTCACGTGACGGATGCTGATTGGTCAGATCCAGAATTTTAAAATCGAATATAAACCAGAGAGAAAATTGTAAATTTTAAATCAAAATTTCTAAACGTAAATTTATAAATTAAATTCATCATAAACCAGCCCTTAAGCCGGGTCTAGACTAGTAACAGAACATTGTAACATAACATGTACAGTAGTCCGATGTACGGCAAGCATCCAGACTTAACAGCAAATGTATCAGCATCAGTATTAATTTGATATCCATGAGTTCAATGCAGATAGCAGCTCTTGCATATTTTTATATACATTATAGTATTAAAAGAAAAAGACCAAAGTCGCGTAGATGGTGGATGCTAAAATTATATGAAAGTCGAAATGTTTATAGTGGATCCAGCCAATTGACAGATTTAAAATTGCAGCAAATCAGTAGATTATATAAAAATTTCACAAGAATGCACCCGTCTGATTTTGAGTTTTTGCTAAATTTAAAATCTTCGTCACTACTGATGCAGATGCTAACTTGAACTGTTCTCAACTACTAGAAACGCGTCCGAACTTTCCCGAACATCGTATCGTAACATCCTTTGATGTGACGGCAAAGTAAGACAAATGATGGAACAAGTTCGAACAGAACATTGTAACACGATTTGTTACAGGAACATGTTACAAAATCCCGTCCACATTGTTACTGTAACTTGTTACGTTACAATGTTTTGTTACTAGTCTGGACCCGGCTTTAATGTTTATACAGCTCTTAAACTTAGAAAAAATCATATCTAGGGAATGGTTTAGGAGAAATCAGCTGTAGTTTTATCAGAAACTTCTGCATTGCTCACCGACAATCTTCCCGCGTTGTCATTTCAGATGAGTGAACTAGAGTTCATTTTTATCATCAGTCCAGCTCGTTAGTAGCAGATTATCCTGTTAACTACATGTGTGAGCGGTGGGTTTTTATCTGCATTTTCCACGCGTCTAACATTACTCGAAACAAAAGCTCTCAGAAGCAACATTTTTGACGCCTCGATACGCCTCGCATGTTTTGATAATCCATCCAATTTAGTAAAAAACTTGTGCGCAGGCGTCGACTATGTAGGGAACGGATCCTCTCGTCGCGACGTCAGTTCGACGCCGCGGGTTTTGCTGACAGTACCGCCCGGAAACTCCGGAAAAGAACGAATACGTAAATGCTTTCGTCAATAGCGAGAACATTTTTCCCCGAATCTTTTTGATTATTTTGGTTTTGTGATGGACTAGAGACAACAAACTCTGCTGTGTGTTATGTGGGTGAACATTTGTGACTAAGTGTAAAAAAAATATGTGAGACATGAATTTGCGAAATGGGGACCAATTAATTACTTACTTCATACTGTTTGGTAAGTTTTTTTCGTTTAACTTTTTAGATTAGAATTTAATGGAATAAAAACTTTTAAACGCTTTTGAATGCGTGAAGTAATGTACAGAATTTTCCGTGTCATGTATTTATGAAATAAATACTTCTTTTATTGCACTATAATTTTCATGAAATATGAAAAACATGTTAATGTTTTTACGTTTCATAAATTTTATTTACGAATTTATATTCATGTAATATTATGCTGACATTTTTTGCATATTAAGTAAAGTGTGTACTTCAACTCGTTGTACTTTTTAGATTTAGTAAAAATGTATGTATGCTTTTATGATATTTATATTCATAAATATTTATAAATGTATAAAAATATACGGATTATTTTTTTATATAATGTAAATACGAAAAAATAAATATAAATTACACAAAAATAATATACATGTATTTTAGTAAAAAAAGTATAAATAAAAATATGTTTACATATGAAATTTTCCGAAATTAAAAATTATATAATTTATTTTTATTTATATAAACAAATATTTTATTTGTACAGTATGGACAATGGAAAAATGCCAAAAAAATACTACAGAAAATGTAACTAATATAATGAAATTTATAACCGAATCAATAAATACCTATTATTAATTTTGTTCCCCAAATAGCTTATAAAAAATGAAATATTTTACAATATTTATTGAAATATAGGCCATATACGTTAACGTGGGAAAACAGTTTCCCTCGCGCGTTGATTCCCAATTTTTTTTTAAAAGCTTCAAATCAAATTGTAGAAGATAAAATTGTGCATATATGTAAATCAGTAAACAAAATTCATTTGTATGTTTTGTAACTGCAAAAATTAAATACTAAAATTTCGAAAATTACAATTTAATAATAATGCTCGTCATGAAATTAAAACAAAAAGTCAAACAACTGTCTGTCAAATATTGTGAATGTTTGTCTATCAAAATAAATAAATAATTCATTACATTTATTTGTCTTTTTGTTGTATTTCTTTGGCTATAGACTTGTAATTATCAAAATTTTCTAATTTACAAAACATTTGAAATTAACTTTGTTTAACGATTTTCATAAAGAATTTATGCTCTACGCAACTTAAAGTTAGATTTTAAAAACATATAGCATACTATTTTTAATCTAGAGTTTAGATTCTAAAAGTCTACATTTCTTTTATAACGTGTTAGTAGGGATTTCTAGAATGGGGTATACCACTTAATTTTTTTTATTATTTTAAATAAAACTTCATTCAGTTTTGAAGCAATTCATAGTATTAAAAAATCTTAACTGTTCCTAGTTTAACAGTATTTTATTTTCGAGAAATCAGTGTAACGTTACATTCCCCCTATACTTGTCTTTCTCACACACACTGCCCTGAGTACGCTACGAGAGAAAGATGACAATTGTATGACGTCAATTTCCCCTTTTAGCAAATGTGAAATATCTCCTAACGTAATTATTTAAAAAATGTTTTCATTGTTTTAACTATTATTTATTGAGCCATACTTTAAGTTAAATTGAATTTTTTCTTATTTTTTTTTGTTATGGTGGAATACCCCATTCTCTGTAGGTGATGTGAAACTGTATGCGGAACTTCTCGTAGAATCAATGTATAATTGAGGGTTTTCTTCCAAAACCTGACAAAAATATTGTAGTGATGATATGTTTGAATTATTTTTGGAGGAAAATTATCTTAGATAATTGCAGATTTCGCGTGTCGTCTCCATAATGGTTGAAAAATGATTACGAAAATATCAAACATGTAAATAGATAACCTTTATATTCGATTCTATGGACAAAAATACATAAGTATAGCAATTTTCATAATTTTTGTCCAACCGGTTCATTTTTTATGAATAAAAGCTTGAAAACCCCTGAAAATGGGCAAAATCTGAAAAAATCGTAAGAGGTACCCCTTAGCTTTTTGTGATTTTCGGCCATTTTCAGTTATCTTGCTTTAGAGATTGTATGCCGTGTTCAAAAATTCTGAAAATTGGTGTACTTATGTAATTTTGCCCGTAGAATCGATTGGTGTTGTGTTCATACCTCGACCCATTTTTGGGTTATTACCCAAAAATGGGCAGTTTTGAGTAAAACTTTGAATCTAAATATCTCGAGAAAGAAACGAGATATCGACCTGCGGTTTCAAAATTTGGAATCAGCGAATTAAAAAATATCTAAATACATAAAAATTAGATTTTTGAAAATTTTGAAGTTTTTATCTAAATGTGGGGTACGTTGACTTTTGGGGTAATAACCCAAAAATGGGTCGAGATATGAATTTGGCGACAACACCATTCGATTCTACGGGCAAAATTACATAAGTACACCAATTTTCAGATTTTTGAACATCGCATACAAACTCTAAAGCAAAATAACTGAAAATGGCCAAAAATCGCAAAAATCTAAGGTGTACCCCTTAAGATTTTTTCAGATTTTGTCATTTTCAGGGGTTTTCAAGCTTTTATTCATAAAAAATGTACCGGTTGGACAAAAATTATGAAAATTGCTATACTTATGTATTTTTGTCCGTAGAATCGAATGGTGTTGTCGCCAAATTCATAACTCGGTTTCGAATAAAACTTTAAATCTAAATATCTTGAGAACGAAACGAGATATCGACCTGCGGTTTCAAAATTTGGAATCAGCGTATTGAGAATCATACATAAAAATTAGATTTTTGAAAATTTTGAAGTTTTTATCTAAATGTGGGGTATATTGATTTTTGGGGCAATAATTCAAAAATGGGTAGAGATATAAACTTGGTAGTAATATTATATGATTGTAAAGAGAATATTACGTAAGTGTACGCATTTTTAGAGTATTTATATATGAGTCTACATAATGTATATTCATGTGATAATTTTATTGGAATTATAGAATATTTTCCAATGAACTTTCTGTATGGAATTTGTAAAAAATTATATTATGTTCGTGTTACAATTTTACTGGATATATAGAATCTTTTCCAAGGAACTTTTGGTATGGGATTTGTACAAAATACATGAAATTAACGGAAAGTCTTATGTTGGCCACAACAGATTTTTTTATTATAAAAGGACGGTTCGATAGCGAAGTGTAAGACAATACTTATATAAAATAAAATGGAAATGGCGAGAGGTATTGTGGTGGCCACAACAGATTTTTATAATCATATAAACCGTGTTGTAAAAGTCCCGTGTTATACGCGGAGTATCTATATTTGGAATGTAGAGTTACGTACTGTATGTTCATATCGCAAATACGATAGTTTTCTATTTTATTTTCTATTTTCCGTGTCATGTGTTCGTGACAAGTTACCCTAACAAAGCAATTTGAGCAAAACCAAGGAAATTTTCCGTCCTTGACTATTTTTGCTGTCTCCCTTGTTGCCTAGCTAATGTAAAGGTGATATTTCATTATTGATTCATTATTTGGTATTTACGTTATGTGACAAGAAACAAGACGAAATCCGCAATGTGACCTAACTATCACTTTATTGTACACTGTACACATACCACACAACTCGTATATTGCCAAGACTACTTTTTATCTTCTATTCAACTAGTGGTTTTGTTTTACAATAAAAAGAACTTATTTGTAGAGCTTTGTTATGTTATATTGAGCTTATTATGTAATGAATGAAATTAGCAAAATAAACTGTCATACACAAGCTCTCTTGTGTTGTTATATTTTATAATTAAATGTTGCTGCATTGTTTATAATTATAATGAGCTATGCACCTGATTAATTTGAAATATTTCACCGAATAGCTGGGTTATAATTAGTCTCTAAATCTTTTAAGATAGCTTATAGTGTAGTCGAGAATGGGGTCGGAATTTCACAAATTTTGCAGGCATTGTTAAAGGATGAAATATTAGTCGTTTACTTGCATGCAGGAATATAATGCGATATTAGCCCATATTAGCAAATATATTATTACTTTCAGTGCAATCCTACCGCTTGTGATCTCATTACCCGAGTTTTAATCTACTTACAAGAAATCAATTAGTTTCAATAGCGTATTTAACCAATGCAAGTAATTTATAAGGTAGTATATTTTAAACTAAGAATTTTAGTAAGATGAAAATTATGAAATATTACTTTGTGGTAATAAAAATGCTCGAATCTATTATTATCGAAAAAATTCGAATGAATTCGGTCGATTTAGACCTGTTATCCGTTGTTTTTGTTTTAATTGATATGAAGAACTGTGGCAACACTACTGTCATCCTAATGACGTTCCCAAAAGGTTTAATGAAATAGTTTAAATAATATTTTACTTATTTATTAATTTTAAACATTTTAAGATATTAAAAAATCTGATGTGGCCAACACAAAACCTCCCGCTATTTAATTTTTACATACTTTCATACGTACATAAAATCACGCGACTCCCACTTAGGGGGTTAGCAAATACCCGGAAACAATAGTAACAATAAGAAAAGGGATAAGAGTAAGAGCTCAGCTGACTCACTTCACTCTTTAACAACATTCTTCTTTCGCCTTGTCCACAATCATCATAGCATCCATACATAAGAACATATTAAAGTGACCGATTTTCGATAGCGAATAACCCCACCCGGACCACAATAATAGTTACGCAACAATCTTCCTTCGCTTTACTTTCCTATCCATTTTTATTAATTTAAATACATACTTACGTATTTACTAACGCTGCAAACTGTTCCATTGCATAAAACTATTGATTTATTTACAATTTTCTTTTTAAAATGTCACTATTATTAATTTGAAGTGATTAGTTTTTTGACAGTGACATTTACTGTAAGTTACATTCATTTGAAATATGAACAAAGGAATTTTGTTTATCTTAGGCTTCGGGACTAATAAAAAAAATTAGTTTTAAATTTATCTGCAAAATATATAGAAAAACTATTAATATATTCCTGTACAAAATTCAATAATCTTTAATTTTCATAAGACATAAAATGCGAAAAAATGGCATTTAATGATATTTTTTGAAGAAAAACCATTATGAGCTTCAGGTAAAGTGCCATTTCCGGTTATTCGATTTACACCAAAATCTAATGGCTTCTTTTCATATTAGAATAGGATAGAAATACAAGGTTTCAGAATTTTCTGAATGATAGTATTTGAGTTAGAGCGAAGACAAAATCCCTACACATACATACACACACACACATACATACATACATACATACATACACACACACATACACACATACAGACATCATCGTGAAAATGTGAAAATTGGATTTTAGGGACCTTAAAACGTGGTCATTTACTAAAATCTCGATACGTGATTTTTAGCACGATCCCTATACCTCCCTTACCAAGGGTAGCGGGAGGTAAAAATAATAACACTTGACTGTTTCACAAGATTCAGTCTCTGAATCAACCTCTCGGTCATTTATCAGAGACTGGCTCACTCAGCCAGAACCACATACGCGTTTCGCTCTTATTGGAGCTCTACAGTGTGGTGCACTGATGCCTCTAGGAGGCATTGAGTCAGCTGAGTGAACAGATGATAAACATCCCAAAAAGATAAGATGACTGCATAAGCAAGTAGCTACATGCAGAGACATCTATCAAGAACGCCGTGAGCCAGTCTCTGATAAATGACCGAGAGGTTGATTCAGAAACTGAATCTTATGAAACAGTCAAGTGTTATTATTTTTTAATATCTTATTTAAACTGTTTCACCAAGTATTGCCATCTTATTGTACTTTATTGTACTTTTATTATTTAAACATTTTTCGTTATATCTGTACTCATTACTAATTAATTTGACAAGGCAAAGAAGTTTTTTACCTTCCGTCACCTTTAGGTAAGGAAGGTATTGTCTTTGGTGGTGAGTTTTTAATGAATAAGCACGTTTTAGGGTCCCTACAATACGAATTTACTATTTTTAAGATGATGTCTGTATGTGTGTGTTTGTGTGTCCGTGTGTGTGTGTGTGTCCGTGTGTGTGTATGTATGTCCGTGTGTGACAAATTTTTCTCCGACGATAACTCCAATACTACAATTCTAAAAATTATAATTCTTTCGTATTCCTCTTCTGTACATCCATATGAAGAGTTGATTAGATTTTGGCTATAATCGATCCACCGGAAGTACCCTTTTTTGAAGTTTTTAAAAGTTTTTCTTAAAAAAACGCAGTTAAATATTATTTTTTGACATTTTGTTATTATATATATTAAAGAAAATACTCTTCTCTATAAGGTTTAATTATACATTTTCCTTCATATTCAATAGATGTAAATTTAAAGCATTATAAAGAAATTAATTTTCAAAAATTAGTCAGCTTTGCAATTTATCATGGAAACAGCTGATATAATTATTCAAAAAAAATTAATAGACAGATGTCAGTTGCAAGTGCAAAACCAAATATGGAAAGTATAGGATCTAAAATTGGTTTGTCATATTGTTACTCGCAAGTGACATGCAGAGAAAGGCCAAAGAGAAGATGGAAGGACATTACTTAGTGTAGTTTATGTTATAATTTTATTGGATTTAAAGAACCTTTTCAAATGAACTTTTAGTATGGAATTTGTAAAAATTAGTATGTGTTCGTGTTCGATTTTACATGATATTATATAGAATCTGTTCCAAGGACCTTTTGGTATGGGATTTGTACAAAATACATCGAAATGACGGAAGGTCTTGTGCTGGCCACAACAGATTTTTTTTTAAATAAACGAAAATATATGCCTAATGCAGACAATGCATATACTCGGGACTATGCCGTCACAAATAATTTCAGACAGTCACAAATTCATATCTCGTTTGCAAATTAGAATTTTATCACGATTCCACCAATACTCCTACATTTTATATATTATCAGAAAAAAATCTAAAAAAAAATCGACAGAATATCCTATTCTTTATTTACATGTCCTACACAGTGATTCCCAACATTTGTGAAGTTATTCCCTTTTCTAAGAGCCAAATAAAAAGAGTACTGGAAAACGTCTTACATTTAAGTGACTCTCGAAAGAACATTTCGCTATTCGCTGGTTAGAAAATACCTAAAACAAAAAATAATTTACTCAAAAATTAGGGTTTTTCCAGCCTTCTAGTATCTCATTTTAAATCATGCTCAATTTGGGTCTAAATTAATATGAGCCCGGGAGAATAATATCTCCTTTCGACAATGGCCTGCCCGATTCTCTCTCAAAGGATGTTGATAATATGAACAAATATTATTATCAAGTATCCTATAACATTTTACTCGTCGATAACTTTTCCGCCGAACTGGAAAAACTATCGCTAACATTATTAATAACAAAACAAGTTCAGCTTTTTTCTTGCTATAAATATTACTTCATTAATATTTTTTGAAAATTTGTTAACATTTTTGTTCTAACTAAAACTATATGGAAAATTAACTGGGCAATTTATTTGATTATATAAATCAAATTGGAATACTTAATAATGGACGGTAAGCCATGATAAAAAAGATCTCCATGAAAAGTTAGTAAAATTAACACAAAATTTAATATTTGTAATTCATGTAAGGGTGTGTTTACAAAAAATCCGCAAAAACTTTTACATAATTTAACTAACTAAGATAATCTGCATCAAAGTCTGCCGCTAATCTTACATATTTATAAAACTCTAGCTAATATTGTCAAAACATTCTCCTTTTTGAAGTGGCCAAGTTAATTTTTAATTATTTCTATGTACTTTTGTTATTGATCAAAAGTAAGTTATGTTTCCCGCACAATCACTACCATGTAATGTAAAAGAGAATTCGGCATCCATAATAACGAAATTCTTATTTCAGGACTGTAAATGCAGTTTAAGCAGCAGTTCTTCTGGTTTATTAACAATTACCTACATTAATTTTATAGATAAAATGTGTTAACGGATTTCTCGGCGGTGATTCTTAGGAAATATATTGTTGTTATTCCATGAAGTAGTTAATTTTATTTAAATTCCAATATTTCGTTACATATTTTGTAACTTCATCAGGGAAACTAAAATGTACATAATTTCTTTTGTGAAGTTAAGTTAAACAGAATAAATCTAATTGTACTTACAAATAGTTATAACTGGTGTAATCACTTGCCAAATTGATAATTTCAGAAACATTTAAATTTGTTGTTGTTAAAGTTTAAGTTCTATACTGAATTACATGTTATTAAAAGGAATTTTTGAATATATAAATATTAGATATAAATTACATTAAAATAGTATTAAAAACTGGTAATATTGTAATATTGATGATTACACCAGTTATAACTATTTGTAAGTACAACTAGATTTATTCTGTTTAACTTAACTTCACAAAAGAAATTATGTACATTTTAGTTTCCCTGATGAAGTTACAAAATATGTAACGAAATATTGGAATTTAAATAAAATTAACTACTTCATGGAATAACAACAATATATTTCCTAACAATCACCGCCGAGAAATCCGTTAACACATTTTATCTATCAACAAGTACGGCGTTACTTCCTCCTAACATTAATTTTATATTTCTTTCTTACAATATATTTCTTACGATGTAAGTGATATTTTGAATTCTGTCTATATTTTTTTAAAGATTGTCTAACTCTTCCTATAGATCCCGTCAGAAGCTTCTTTTTCTTGTTTTGATCCATTTTTGTAGCTTTTCTACAACTGCTGTTAGCTTTTTCTTGTAATTTTCCACTGTCAACTCTTTTAATTTAATCATAGGAAAATGATATTATGGTATTAGATTATTTTGAAATTTAAAACAAAACGAATGTTGCTCCACAGATTATTAAATTTTATAAAATATTAATAAAATAAACTCTTACATGTGTACTGTTAAAAATAAAAAGTAATGGAATAGTGTAAAACTTTTTACAAATTAAAATATCAAATTACAGTGTAGCAGAATAATGGGAGTAATTCCGCACAATATCTCTAATTAAAGTTAGAGCATTGTTTCGGAAATGGAACATATTTGACTCGTAACATGCCAGTTCTAATTAAATCATTGTGCCAGGATGAAAATTCGGATATAATAACATGTCATGTATCCGGGCCAGGCTTCTACAGGGAATCATCTATTACACTTTTCATTTATCCTTTCATCCTTACTGAAATTCCTTTCGCGATATAACTATCAATTATTTTCTGGAATTCCCCGCAATTTTGCACATATTACTTTTTCCACGTTGTCATTTTACTGAGATTAATAACATTCCTGTTTTAAAATATTTGGGAAATTGCTAGAGATTTTTCACGGGACAATAAAACTCAGAAACATTCCAACACTCGAAAAGGGGAAATATTACATTTTTAAAATATTAAAATCCACGTTGACCGCAATAAAATTATATAATTCATCCTACGAGTAGTTTATTGTGCTTTTAAAGATACGGTGAACATGGTATGTTTTTGTTCTGCAACGTAGGGAATAAAATTTGAAACAATAGTCAGCAACTTGTGACTCGCGAAAACTTTTGCGACGGCCTCATTAAACTTCTGAATCCAAATAAATAATTTCTGCTTTACTATTTTACCGCATCGCTAGCATCTTGAATTTTAGTATTCCCTGATGAAGTTACAAAATGTGTAACGAAATATTGGAAATTTAAATAAAATTAACTACTTTATGGAATAACAACAATATAATTCCTTACAAACACCGCCGAGAAATCTGTTAATACATTTTATCTATCAACAAGTATGGTGTTATTTCTTCCTAACATCTTGAATAATGTTTTATTTAGTCTGAATTATGGTGTATAAATATAGAGGTTGTGACAACTCTTCAAGTTTTGTTGACAAATTAATGTTGGCAATTAGTAGGCCAAGATTCTAACCTTACACGCAGCGCTTCTACAATGTGCCGTATCATATAACATTCTGGAACTAACACGACAAATGACAATTTAACTGTCAATGTATAATCCGGGCCTAATTGCCTCAAAATTACAATTAATTTAGAGAATATATTATGTCTCTTTTGATATCTCTTCTGAAATTTTAAAATAGTTTACAACTTTCAAGTAGCATAAAGGTAACCTCTGTGGTATACTCTTCACGATAAGTTTCAGAGATAGTGAGGTAGCGCTTAGCAATTGTTCTCAACAGTACGTCGTCATTTCAAATCAGTGAATAGAAGCAGTTTGATACATCCAGAAATGGGTAATAAACCATGATGAGATATTTAATTGTTTTTAAATATGATCAACGTATATTCCCAGATTTCCATGATTATAAAATATCTACATTTAAAATGGAATAATACTACCTTTTTTTAGTTTAAGTTCTGTATTTTTTATTATTAAAACCTAACGTTTCGGCACCATAAACTGGTGCCTCCTTCAGGGGAAATTGACATGAAAATGTGAAAAAACAAAATAAAAAAAACATTTTTATGTCAATTTCCTCTGAAGAAGGCACCAGTTTATGGTACCGAAAAGTTGGGTTTTAATAATAAACAATACAGAACTTAAACTAAAAAAGGTAGTATTATTCCAATTATTAATATGAGTTCTGAAAGATATTTTAATAATTCATTTAAAATGTGTTTGGAAAATACTATCTTTAGTATCAATGATTTTATTACTTGCAGAACGTACAACTTTCCACCAGGCATGTACTATGTTTTGCGAAGGATGCTAAATCGGATTTTTTTCTTCATTAAAAGTTCTTCCTGATGTACAACCCTCAACAAAACAGTATTTTCAATATTTATACATGTACAGTTGAGAACATTTACTACGTTACCTCACGGGCTCTGAAAGCTGTCACAGAGGTCTATTTTGTGCTATTTAAAAATTGTAAATTATATTCAAATTTCAGAAGGGATATCATCATAATTTTACGTTATGGGCGTGGCCATTAAAAAGTTACGGTCTAATCAATGTTGACACCTAACTTTCATATACTAGTGGTTCATTAATAATAATAAGTATCATCTTAACACATGACTAATAACCATATGAACTGTCATACCAAATTTCATCCAAATCAAATAAAGTGTTTTGAATTATAAGCAAAATAAATTTTTTTTCGAAGAACTTTGAAGCAGAATACTGGCTAAATGGTACACTTTCCGGTAGAAGCAAGTTTAGTTAAATCGTCTTATTTTAGCCTCAGGAATCTGTGGTTAAGCCATGTCCCCCCTATTTAAGAGACACACTGTATATTGACTACACGATTGACAGTTAACTTGTCATGTTAATTCCAGAATGTTAAGTGGTACCTACGGCACATTGTAGGTGCGCTGTGTGTAAGGTTAGAACTTTGGCCTACTAATCGTCAACATCAATACGTCAACAAAAATTATGAAGTTGTCACAACTTATTTACTGTGGTCTGAATTAATAATTAATTAAACGAAATCAGATGCAAATTTTTATAAAAACTATTGTTATGTAACACAATATATTGTCATAATCCATGTCTTTATATTTTTTTTTATCTTCCGCAAGAGTGTAATATCTTGGTAGATACATTCAACAATATTTATCCGTATCTGCTTGGAGCAGTTTGTAAGTTTGTAGTTTGTTGTTGATGAACTAATAACAGTAATTACTAATTTTACGGCTCTTGTTGCTCAGATGTGGATGAGATGACTCCGCAGTCAATGCACTAACTCGAGGAACGTATACAGACTTTAATATCAATATTATTCTGCACTGAAACTATTGCACCGTGCTGTGCCCGACTTTACATCCCGTTCCAACCAACGGGAAAGTTTATTTTATTTAATAACACTAACTTATCTTTATCAGCATGGAAACTGGAACGGATTTACGAAATAATCATTACAGTGAAACTAGAACCTCTTTATTAAATGAAGTATAGATTTAGTTAGATATACCATGTACATATCCTACCGACTGCGCCAGTGGCTTATTGTTGCACACATTAAGATTTTAATCAAATAAAACGAAATGGTATTTTGGTTAATATTTTTGTACTGATTTAATTGTAGCTGCAACAGGGCCAGGTTTAATGGATAATGAATAATAATATTTAATAAATAAATAACTTTATTATTACGAAATAATGTTTATTTTTGTTATATATTATAGAAGAAACTGCAAGTGTAGTGGTCAATTTATATAATATTGTCAAGAAACTGATATGGACAATAGGGCGAAGCCTAAAAGCAGGGCCGTAACTAGCTATTCTTGCGCCTGGGGCGGAATATAAAATTGCGCCCCCTCCCCATTTTTTGGAAATTATAATTAAAAACTTAATTAAATCAAATGTTTTTTATTAACCATATATTAAATATTACATTTATTTATACATGTATCTAAACAGGACTGTGCCCGTATATGTAGTAATGTTGGTTGCCTAATATAAAATACTTATTTGAAACATGTAAATTTTATACAATTACAATTCATTTAAAAATGAAATTTATGTTGTTACTAGTTTTATTGTCAAAAAAGCACAAATAAATAATATTGAAGATTATGAAAACTATTAAATAACATTAAACAAACACTAAAATAGTCCAAAACACAAATTTACAATTAAATACAAAGAACTATTCTCAAATGACATAAACAAAATGGTTGAGTATTCGTCGTATCTTGCAATTTTACCGTAAGTTTGCAACCTACATAACACAATTCTCTTTCCCCGGAACCACGCCCGGAACACAGGCCATTCGCTTCACAACAAATGCCCGTATTACGTTTCTATAGTGATATGGTCGAAAAACGAAGAATCGTACTGTCAAGCGGTGGGGTGTATAGAAATATTAATTCGCAAAGTATACATTAAGAAATCTAAGAGTGTGCTTGATTTATATTTATTTATGTATTATTATTTTTTTTTTTTTGAGAATTAACAAATGAAGAATTTATTTCTGCGCCCTAGCAACATCTGCGCCCGGGGCAAGTGCCCCGCTCGCCCCACCCTAGTTACGGCTCTGCCTAAAAGCATCCATAGTCTTCGTAAATTTTATTAAAACTGTCTGATCTGTAATCCGTAGATTATTAAAAAAAAAAAAAATAGTACAACATTAAACGTTAAAGACACCACGGTAGTTTGACGAACAATAATGCCTTCGGTCAACACACATTCTTCGGGCCTAAGGCTCTTGGAAAGTTACTGTTGACCTCAGGCATTATTGTCCGTATAACACCTTTGGTATCATAATTACTTTAATGTCCAACTGGTATATTATTATAATCATCATAATAACCCTGCTTCTAGGGTAATTATATAACAAATAATGCCCAAGGGCATCATGAGTTGTAGCTATGGTAATGTCAAGAAATTTATACTAGAATGAAGTCTGAGAATCAAACACAAACATTCATAGCCTTCCCATTTCGTAAATTTTATTAAATCTTTCTACACGAACAATAATGCCTTCGGTTAACGTACATTCCTCGGGCCAGAGGTCCTCGGAAAGTACACTGTTGACTATTATAACCCATATATTTAAATTCCATTATGGTCACATATCCCATTCTCGAGATCCCTATTTTGACTTATTTTTTTAAAATTTATTTAGGCTGATTAAATTACTTGGGTTATATGCCGCCCTGATTCATTTGTTTCGATGTTCGTATTAAAGTATGTAGTGTTTCCTTGATGATTAGCCATTCAATTGACCCCGGGCTCACACGTAAACTTTTTTCTGTGGGCCAATGGGGGATTACACAATTTTTTTTTATATAATTTCATCTGAAAATATTAAGAAAACTAAGACTATTGATGAAAATCCGGTGAAAAAATTCCTATTAATAAGCGAGTTATGGTCTCCCGAATTTTGAAAAGATTGACGTGACGTCACATTTATGTGTTTTTATATCAAACTGTTTTCATCATGGACCTAAATGTTCTTGAAATATATGCTATTTTAAGTTATATTTACATAAAAATAAATGAATATTATATAACTGTATAACATACTTTATAATTACAGGTGTATTTAAATTATTAAGTTTAATGCAAGAAATTTATGTTAAAATAAAATCTGTTTGGAAACTGCAGTACAGGAATGTTAGCCCCTCCTTACGAATCACACCTCCTAACACACTATTATTGTAATGCATGTATAGGCGGTTTCTCGGTCGCCAATCAAAATATTTTCATATTAGTGTCGAAAAAACCCTTTATTTCCGAAATATCTCAATTATACCATTTCATTTTTTTTTTATTAATATTCGTTACTCAGCATATACATTCATATTTTTTTACTATTTTCCTTTAATTCGATTGAGCTGTAATCCCCCATTCATGTTTGGGGTGTGACTGTCATTTTGCGTTGGCGGCAGTTTTAATGTTTCGGTGGTGTTCTAGTTGACGTTTAAAAAGTAAGGTTGTTTCATTCTTTTATCTTTTAATTTTTACTGTTGCTTTGAACTTATCTCGGAACTTATTTAATATTTATTGTCTTTGTGTAGCATATAGTATATATAAATAAATAAATAAATAAATAAATATATCATCACGGCATATTACCCATTTCTGGGTGTGCCAATCTGCTTTATCGCAGATATCGGTAATGATGATGACATATTTGTACCGTGCGGGCGCTTATATAGTATTATTATAGTATTTGTGTTTTGCTAGATTACAGTTAAGATTTTGATTTTTTAAGTAAATTATGCCCCGTGTAGTGGGAATTTGTTGTAATTCCAATGTTAAGCACATTTATAGTTTCAATCCAGCGACGTCTTGCTTCTTGCTTAACGTAATCTATATCTATACGATCTAGGTTAAAAAACATAAGTTTAACTATTAATAGACTTTTACAGTTTGTAGATCGTGTGTCTGTCGCAGAAGGTTTGCGGAAAAGCGACAAATTCTCCTTCTTGGATGCTACACAATGTTCAACACAACAAACTCCCACTACACGGGGCGTGGTTTAGGTACTTAAAAAGTCAAAATCTAAACAAATACTAGAAACAACTCAATAACTATAAAATAAGTTGACTGCAGTAACAAATAAAAGAACAGTAAACACAACACACTTAAAGAATTAAAAAAATGTAGAAAATAATAAAAAAAAATCTGTTGTGGCCAGCACAAGACCTTCCGTCAATTCGATGTATTTTGTACATAACCCATACCAAAAGGTCCTTGGAACAGATTCTATATAATATCATGTAAAATCGAACACGAACACATACTGTTTTTTTACAAATTCCATACTAAAAGTTCATTTGAAAAGGTTCTTTAAATCCAATAAAATTATAACATAAACTACACTAAGTAATGTCCTTCCATCTTCTCTTTGGCCTTTCTCTGCATGTCACTTGCGAGTAACAATATGACATACCAATTTTAGATCCTATACTTTTCATATTTGGTTTTGCACTTGCAACTGACATCTGTCAATTAATTTTTTTTTGAATAATTATCTCAGCTGTTTCCATAATAAATTGCAAAGCAGACTAATTTTTGAAAATTAATTTCTTTATAATGCTTTAAATTTACATCTATTTAATATGAAGGAAAATGTATAATTAAACCGTATAGAGAAGAGTATTTTCTTTAATATACATAATAACAAAATGTCAAAAAGTAATATTTAACTGCGTTTTTTTAAGAAAAACTGTTAAAAACTTCAAAAAAGGGTACTTCCGGTGGATCGATTATAACCAAAATCTAATCAACTCTTCATATGGATGTACAGAAGAGGAATACGAAAGAATTATAATTTTTAGAATTGTAGTATTGGAGTTATCGTCGGAGAAAAATTTGTCACACACGGACACACATACACACACACGCACACACGGACACACGCACACACACACACACACACACACACACACACACACACATACATACAGACATCATCTTAAAAATAGTAAATTTGTATTGTAGGGACCCTAAAACGTGCTTAATCATTAAAAACTCACCACCGAATTTTTTGACCAAAGACAATACCTTCCTTACCTAAAGGTGACGGAAGGTAAAAAAACAATAAAACTTTAAGCAAATAGAATGAAACAATCTAACATGTTTAACGTGAGTTTGACAGTTCCTCCCACAGAAAACAAATAAATATGCCCACCATTAGAATTATAATAAACTCCCCCTACACGGGGCATGCTGTACTTAAAAAGTTAAAGTCATCTAACAAAACACAAATACAATAATACAACATAAACACAATAAATATTAAATAAGTTGAAAGCAGCAGTAAAAAATAAGAGAACAATAAACAAACACACTAAAAGAGTCAAAAGTACAACTAAAATTGCAAAGTGACATTCACATCAAAACATGGATTGGCCACAGAAAAACAGTCACTTGTGAGCCCGCGATGGATACTGACTTATAGCTACGTTGCGTTATTTCGCCTGCTGTTGGACCGCAGTTCTTACCTCTTCCTTTATTAACATTCTAATTCATTTTGTTGAAATACATGCTAAACACTAACGACCCTTCTCGAGGCAAAATAATTTAGTACCTACTTGTTCTTGTTTACCAACACAACCCTTTGTTCATAAAATTAGTTCCGTCTTTAGCTTTACATTTCAACCTCGTTTGGAATTCTAGGACTTGACACATAAAACATTTTCATGCAAAATTTATTTACAATTAAAGAGTTGTTGTTGTTTTGTTGTTAGGATGGCTGTGGATGGCATCGCCAGTGCGCATCAAGGAGCTGCGTGTGCCGGCCGTGGCGCGTCACGGAGCAGCCGTGGTGCTGGACTGCGACTACACGCTGGACGAGCCGGACGAGGGCCTGGTGGTTAAGTGGTACTTGAACGACCAGTCGCGGCCCGTGTACGTGTGGATTCCAGGCGGGTCTGTGGGCCCCCGAGGGTTGGGGGTGCTGAGCGGCCGCCTCAACCTGCAGTACCGTGCGTCCCAGGATAAGCGCACCGAGCATCGCGCCCTCCACATCCCTGCGTCCACTAGGGATGTCGCTGGAGACTACACGTGTGTTGTTTCTACCTTCCATGGCGAGGACAGACAAACCAAGTCAATGCTTGTTTTCGGTAAGTCACTCTTTGTTAAGGTTCGATTTCGCAGCGCCCTCTTCTTTTAAACAATTTGGTCGACGATCCACTAATTTGGTCCTTGTGCATTCCTTCTGCAGCCGTCTTTCAGTTCAGTACAAAGTCGAGTTGAATGACTTCTCGTGACGGTTCCGTCATGGTTGAACCTGATTCTTCGGTTTAGTTTTTTGGTAAAAATTCGTTCCTCTGTGCCAAGATATTGTGAAAGCCAGACGTACCAGTTTTTTGTGCCGATTTGACGGTTTTATCCTCTTTTGAGGGTTTTGATCTGCATCCATCTCATTTGGAAATGTGTTTACGCCGGAGATTCCGGGATTAAACAGTGGTTGGGATTCTAAGCACCCGAATAAGCAACCGACTAGCTAGTCGTCCGACTATCATAATATTACAATATATACTTTAGTTGGATGAGTAGCTAGTCGCTTGCTTACTCGGGCTTAATTGCGAGCTCAGAATACCAGCCAGTTATTTTTGTAACAGAGGCAATTTTCACTTTAAAGTCCGCCCAATTACACAGGTGATATCTCCACCTATAACTTATCTAGCTACTCCGCCCAATTACACAGGTGATATCTCCACCTATAACTTATCTAGCTACAAATGGTTGTAATTTCCGAAGGACTAATTTTAGTCGTCCTTTTCAGGCTTTTATGTTAAATAACCCGTTTTATATGATCTTAGACAATATTTCAGACTTTAGAAGTGTCGCCATCTATTGACAGAGAAATGAGTTATTTCATCACTACATTGATATTGAACGAGCTTTCAAATCAATTCATATGTTTTTCACACAATATAATTGTATTACATTTTCAATAAATAAGTTTAGTGAATTATTATCTATTTAATCGTGTTCACCAATGTACACTGCTACTAACATTTTACCTTTTAGTTATACATTTATGTATATTTCGGATTTCATCTAGAACACATTTAGATTATATTTGTGCCGTACTTGCCTCGGCGTTCCGTTATTTATTTAAGCGACGAAGTATCCACAATCGACGTGAATTTACGCACACGCACACCTATCACACGTGAGTTTATTATTGCAGGTTTTTAGTCAGGTCTCAGCGGAAACGCTGCCTCTGCCCCAATCTGCCCTGCGCCATTTTCTTCAGTCTCTCGTAACTTGCTTTCCTCAACATTCCAAATTTTCTTCTACCTCTTCACCCATACATTTTCACTTCGCACGGTACGAATATGTCATCATCATTACCGATATCTGCATAAAAAGTAGACTGACACACTCTGCAATGGCTATTATGCCATGACAATATATTATATACGATATTACCCATATCTAGGTATGCCAGTTCGTAGATTTTGGGGAACAAGTAAGGTATTTTAGGAAGCTACTTCAAGATAAAGGATTTATAAATAACATATGAAAGTAATAAAAGCAGTATCTTAACTCTTCATGATTCTAAAAATGACAAGAATGATATTTTCCTCTTTTAATAATCCAAATACCGTAGGTTTGCTAATAATATTTAATTGATTTGCCAACAATTTGTAGACAGCTGATTATTTTCTGCTATTGCTTGTAGTAAATTAGTTCTATTTTCTTTTGTTCGCGCAGTTTTTATTCTTGCCCTTTTCCTATGATTGTTACCTAAATATCCATCGCTTTAAAATTTTGAAAATATTCTCAAAATTGTAAAAGGATTTGATAAGTCAGCCAACTTATCACACACATTTCTCAAACTTATAACCAGTATTTTACCGACTAACTATTTGAATTTTTCGTCTTTAGAAAATATCTTTAAAACATGATGACAAGTTCATTTGTCATTGACAACTTTGACAATTTATACTTCATTTCTCGTAAGAATATAGTGACGGGAAGATAGGTGCTGTTTGATCTTATTTTTTGATTGGATAATACTCCAATATTATCCAATCAAACAACAAGATCAAACTGCACCTATCTTCCCATCATTATTTTCTTACGTGAAATGAAGTATATGCTGCATTTTATCTGGAACGGTACAGTATGTATACTTAGTATCCATAATAATACATTAAAGAATAATAAATATTGTATCTTAGCTGAAACTCACGGTATATCGCTGGAAAGATAAAAAAAATCTTCTTTTGCAATAGTGTTACTTTTCATTATGAAGTTCGTATAAAAATGTCTTGTCTTCGTCTATAAATAATAAAAACATAATAAAGGACATAATTTTGAAGAAGTCTCTTTAATAGAAAAACATACACTTACTTGAAACGGTATGTTTATCGGAAAAGTCTTATGAAATATGAAAGAAAAACATAGTGGCTGCCCGGAATACAGTATTTACTTTTCCTTATAAAAGTTTTATGGCAACATAATGGTCTGTTGACTATTCCTATCTGTTCTCGATGACAATAAGATATATTCTTTCAATTTCGTGACGTACAACTCAATAAATTTCTAAGAGCAAAAGTTCTTTGGGGGAACATACACTTAACTTTGAGATTATAAAACTGCTAACCCCATTAAATATTTTACGGCAGTTTGGACAAAGTTTCGCGTAAAAAATTCTCGCACGTCCGAAGATAAATCAAGTCGCGCGGCGCGGTCACCATTTATGGCCATCGTAACCAGTTACGAAAATGACCAGACATTCCTGGGATTCAACCCTCACGTAGCAGACTAACTAACTACCCCGCAATGATGATAAATATCCCCTACTGCATACTTTTTAATCGCAAAGGAACGAATCTTGCCATGCAATTTAAATATTAAATGTGATTAACATAAATTATTATTTAACGAAGATGAAAAGAGTTGGGGATTATTTGAATATTTTACTCGGCGGGTTTGCTGTGCTGTGACAGTTGAAGTTCAAAATAACTTTTTGACAAACTTTTGCGCCAAGACAAATTACGAGATTTACCAAGAAAGGCTTAAATATTTTTCCGATGCTGACGCTCATAAATTATAGCGGCTTCCATAGATGTCAGGATTAAAAGACAGCTATAACCTAAAACGCCTTCTCTATACACAGTATGGTAGTGGGAAAAATAACTCCCTTCAAGGAAAGAGCTACAGTTGCTTTATAAAGAACTTGTTCATCTTGAATTTGAATGATACACAATATATGAACTATAATTCGATTTAATCGCGTGCCTGAGTGTCTGGTCGCGAACCTGGGGGAACCGGGTTCGATCCCGACTGACGCCAACTTTAAATGGCACAAAAGTGACCCCTGTGGTGCACTCTCCACACCAGCTATGAGTGCCCGTGAGGTGACGCCTGGTAAGCGCCCACACGGTAAAATATATCGTCATCATTACCGATGTCTACATGTGTTGTAGATACTGGCACACCCAGAAATGGGTAATATACCGTGATGATATATTTATTTATTTTATTTAAAGAATAAATATGCAGTGTGTCCAGGATAATATATCGTCCACGTTCATAAGATCATGAGTCACCTAGGTACAGAGTGCCCATTTTATAAGTTCCCGCCTTAAAGTTTAAAAATAGACATTTCATAAGTTTCTTTGTTTTTCTAAATTTTGCTTTGCTCTTATATCTACTGTGATTATTTATTTAAATTACTAATATTTACCAAGTAGCTTATGAAATGTATTCTGTTTTGCCTATTTATAAACTTTAAGGTGGGAACTTATAAAATGAGCATCCTTTGTAGGCGAAAAGATAAATTTTGCAGTTTTTTATTTTTGCAAATAACTTCCACGTATTGAAATTATACTGGATTCTGGTTTGCATTTTTTTAGAACACTTTTTACGCTCTTTAAAACGACGATAATAATATCACCCATCCACTCGACGTAGTCAGTGCATCCTAGATGCTTCAGTGCATCACACTGATAAGCTTCAATAAAAGCGAAAAACGTCTGTGGTTCTGGTTGTTTGGGCCTGTCTCTGATAAATGATCGAGGGGTTAATTTTAGAGACTGAAATCTTGAGAAATGTGTCAAGTGTGATTTTTAAAAATTTATAATAATTTTTGTTCTAATATTTGTATTAATTTATCTTCAAATATACAAAGAATCTAAGTTTTTGGACTTTTTATTTTCTTAAATATCTTCTCTATTCTTCAATCCCTGTCAACACCTCTTCATTCTTGGCTCTCTCTGTCCACCCAATCTAGTCCAACTGTCGGCACTTCACATCCATAAAGCATAATATCTACATACACCTAAGTATTTTGGAAACCTCTTTTGCATTTCTATATTAACGTGCGTTGTTGTTAATAGTTGTTCTATTTTATTGTATGGTGCTTTACCGTGGGTAACTAATTCTCATCCATATTTATTCTTTACAGTTGCCATTCTAAAGTTACTTCCTAGATATTTGAAGGAACTTACTTGTTCTATCCTCTGCCCTTTCTTTATACTTATTTTCATTTCATATTCTTTCCACTATCCCACTTCGACCAAATTTTATTCATCATCTTTTGAAGTTCTTCTTCACTTTCTGCTGTCATAGCTTGTTCACGGCATACTTGATGCATTTAATTTTCTCACCTCCTTCATTATTCTGCTTATGCCATTTAATTCTTTTCTCTTGAATTTATCTGTATACACGTTGTAACCAATAATATATGAAAGTATGTATTTGAAAATAAAATAAAAAAGAATATTAGTTTTCAAATATAAACTTTAATGGGGCCACCTCGAAAGTTTTGCAGGTCACAGGTTGCCGATCACCGAACTAAAAACTTTAAGCGTCGCCGATTTGCATTGAAAACATTAAAAAAATCCGAAGTTCAAATACTTTGAATAAAACAAATAAGAAATAAAATAAGTCATTCGTTGTGTAGTTGTTATGATTTTAATGTCAATATATTTGAAAGTACAGCTTTCAGAATAATTTGTTTGAAGTGACCAAACAAATAGAAATGCTTCTCTGTTGGTATTTATATTGCAGAGTGAATACCCTGATAAGCGTCTTCAATAAAATTCAATTGCTGGTAATAAAAATGAGAAAGTAAGCATTTAGTAGTTTCATAAAAGTTTTACTGTAGCTCATGCTCATATTATCTTGCAAATACTTTTCTAGACTAGAATAAAACTACTAAAACAAACGTAATTAAGGTCACAAGAGTGCAAAAACTAAAACAAATATGCATTTTTCAGTAAAAATGCGAAGTGTTCGTATAAAAACTTAATTATTGTCTAATTAAGAAGAACTACGAGTAGATGCATCTCGCGTTGAATAGTGAAACAAATGTAACTGACAAAGCAAAAATAATTTAGATTGCAGAATAAAGTAATTAGTATTTCCGTTGATGCTTTAAGCTTTTAAAATTGTATCAATTTACACGTTCTTACTGTCTCTTTATTTTCCAATTACCGGAAGAAATTTTCAGCTTTTTTTAAATTCTAATGACGTAAAGTCAAAGATCAGGAAAAAATAAAACAGGGAAAAATATGAAACAAAAATATCACTTCATTTTAAATAACTTTAGAAGTAAAAAATTCTTTTCATAATAAATTAAAATTTTCAGTGATTCCTCATATTTTTACAAATCCATCAACAAAGATACTAAAGAAATAGTTTTTTATTTTTCCTTGAATAACATTATTTAGAGTGTATCTATTAAAAAAAGAATAAATGTTTCTTATTTGAAGCGTATAGATGCAAAAGCAGATATTTGACAAATATAATAACTAATTTTAAGTAAAACGCTAAAACCTTACCAAGAAATTTTCTGTTTGTTATTTTCTTAAAGTTTTATTCAGAAAGTCTGATTTATTACAAAAATGATATTTTGTTTGAAAAATAACATAGTCTGGTTTTGCAGCTGAGATTTGCAAATGTGAACTACAAATGTCTGGATTTGCGTCTCTATATTAATGGTACAAACACCAAAAAGTTTAGTCTAGGAAAATTTGGGAGGTTACAATTTACAATAGAAAAAGATTCCAAAGAAAATAACATTATTTTTTAAAATTATGAATCACTACAGTAAGCAGGAAGAATGAACAAAACATTTACAACTTTATCCATTTCTGGGTTATGACCCAAAAATGGGCAGATAGTCGACTTTGGCGACTTTGATATTAGATTCTACGGACAAAATACATAACTAGAGAAATTTACATAATTTTTGAACTACTGGTTCAATTTTTATAAAAAAATAATTTTTGGCTATTTTCATTTATTTTGCTCTAGAAATTGTATCCATTGTTCAAAAATATGTAAATTTATGTAATTTTGCCCGTAGAATCGAATGGCCTAGTCGCCAGGAATTTATCTTTACCCATTTTTCGGTTATTTCCCAAAAATTGAGTTTTTGGGATCCAAATTTGAGCGCAAATATCTCAGGAACTAAGAGATATTAATATCCGGTTTGAAAGTTTAGAATAACTTCGTTGAAAATTATCTAAAAGCATAAAAAGTAGAATTTTGAAAATTGGTGTAAGTTTTAGGGAGGATAAATATAATAAAAAAATCTCATTCCGATTGATCGTTTGTAAACAAAATCTACTTTGTTGTTCCCATAAATAGAACGGTTTGTAATACGAAATTTTTGGATTATATTTTATTATGTTTTTCCTGAAAAATCTGTTAAACTTCAAATTAAGTACTACATCCGGTTTATAATATATAGTCAAAATCTAATATGTTGTTTCAAATTATGTAAGAATATTAAATACGAACTTTACGAAGTTTTGGATCATTAATATATTTTAAGGAAAAATCGTCACACACATTATTGTCAAAATCATCATCAACTTTCTTATGCTCTAAAACGCAATCTGTGTAAATTCTTCGCCGTACATTATCCATTTCGTAAATGTGTAGTTGCAAACTATTATTTGACACTTTGAAATCACGTTCTTATTGAGAGCTGTTTGATATATAACGCTGCAAACATCAAACTTAAATCGAATTATCTTGTATATCTAATATTTATGTATGATGGAAAATATATTATTTTTACAAACCTTAATTTCATTAGAATCATACTTAAACTAATAAATTCTTCTTAACACGGTTTCATTATTAATTTTAATGAAAATTGCTTCGTGACAGTGACATTTGTTTAAATATGTCAAATTTGTTATTAAAGTATTGTTTTTGTTTGACGCAGAGGCAAAGTGATGTACAAAAATATTTTTTTTTGTAATATAATATAAAGTTATTTCAAGTTATTTACTAAATGATATTATCGTAGAATTGAAGATTGTGCCATTACAATTAATTAGTATTGGTAAAAGCTGCTACAAAATTATATTCAATGAATTTTTTACAAGAAAAACAGTTAAAAGCTTGTATAAATGATACTTCCGGTTATTCGATATGCACTAAAACCTAATGAGCTCTTCCCACATTAGTATAGATTGGGTATACAAAATTTCAAAATTTTCTGATTGATAGTATTTGAGTAATCGTGTCCACAAGATCCACACTCACACACACACAGACACACATACATACCTACAGACATCATTGTAAAAATGTTAAAATCGGATTCTGGGGACATCAAAACGTGCTTATTCACTGAAATCTCTATATCCGATTTTTAGCACGATCCCTATACCTCCCTTACCTAGGGTGGCGGGAGGTAAAAAACATTTAGATACAATTACATGGCTAACCGCCATTTTTGTCAGCAACTACGCAAGAGTTGCGTTGTTCCTTTTCGATTTTCGACGATTTATTAATGGCCATGTCTGTTGTAGTTTATCTTAGGATGCTCTGATGTCATATTTGTTTTTAAAACTCTGGCTGATGATGAAAGTTTTTCCGCCTTCCGAAACGTTCCAATTATTGAACATGATTTTATGAAAATAAATTGCAGCAGGATCTAATTAATGTTTCAAAATGGTGTTCAAGAAACAACTTGCACTTGAATTTAAATAAGTGTAATGTGATGTCCTACACCAGGAAACTCACACCACTAACTTTTAATTACTCCATTAACAATGTCCCCTTATCTAGAGTTCATTTGATCAAAGACCTTGGAGTAAAATTTGACACTACATTGTCGTTCGTTGATCACGTGAGGGACATTTATAACGCTTCAATCCGTCTTTTGGGTTTTATCTTTAGAAACACGAGGTCTTTTAAAGACGTTACATCTATCCTTATTCTATATTATTCTCTAATTAGGACTAAACTAGAATACTGCAATATTATATGGAACCCCATTTATGAAGTTCACCAAGACCTAATTGAGGCAGTTCAGAAAAAAATTTTGCGATATCTGTTTTTCAAAGTCAATGGCATTTTTCCTGATAGATCAGTAACCTATATTTCCTTGTTAAATATGTTTAATTTAAAAAGTCTTCAGGAACGCAGAGAAAATACCTTAATCATCCATCTCTACAAATTGATAAACGGCTTAGTTGATGACTCTCACTCCCTATCACTACTAAAATTCCATGTACCCTCCATTAGAACTAGGTCCTGCTACACATTTTACCTTCCTTTTGCCCGCTCAAATATTCGCTTATCCTCCCCTATTTATCGGATGAGCTTAGTTTACGAAACCAAGTTCTCAGATGTAGATATTTTCCTCCTAGATTTTAAACAATTTAAGCGTGCAGTAATTAATCGTTAATAATTTGTGCATTGTTTTTTGTATTTGTGTTTTGTATTTAACTTGTATTTGTTTTATTCTTATGTCTCTCCCTACCCTCTTATTGGGCTTTGCCTGTTGGGTCTGTATTCTAAATAAATAAATAAATAAATAAAATTAAAGCTGTTCATTTCCCCTACTCGAGAAGGCGGTAACCGTTCGAGATATTAAAATAATTATACAACGAGGTATTTAAACAACTACAAAATTAGTGTACTTAAGTTATTGATGAATTCAGAAGTGCAGCAAATTATTTAAAATACCTATGTACATATAATATAAATTATGATTTAAACTGATTTTTATTCCTTTAGATGCTGTTTTCGTATTCTATTTACGAATTTTGTATTCCATTTACCTGTTCGAATTATTTATGACAATAAGTAAAAATCATAATCTATAATGTGAGTGATTACAACGTTGATTACCTCCTGATGGAATTTCCTGCTAGTAAATTAATGATTCATAAACACAGAAGGAAATTAAATTGCTATTCCGACATGAATTTCTTACGTAGTTCAGCAATTTCATCAGCTGAGGTTGAATAAATAATCATGTATTGTGCCCCAGACTCAGATTCAATATTCTTCTAACACTTTTATGTTCTTTTGCAAAAAGAAGAAGAACAATCTACTTTGATATTCATGCTTCCAAGCGTTGATAACATTCGTTCAATCAATATATTTAAATAGTGTTTTAGTAAAAGAAACTGAATTTATTATAACGTATGTAACAAACTTCATCAAATAAAAATATTTTTACTCTCGATAAGACTGGAATTAGGTTCATGCTAAAAATCGCTTATCCAGATTTTAGTGAATAAGCACATATTAAAATTACTATAATCCAATTTTGACATCTTTACGATGATGTCTGAGTGTGTGTGAATGCGCGTTTATGAGTGTGTAAGTGAGTGTGTGTGTGTCTGGTGTTGGAAGGACGATTCCTCAAAAACTATAATACTTTTTTTTAAAGATTGTCTAATTCTCCCAATAGATCCCGTCAGAAGCTTCTTTTTCTAGTTCTTGTTTTTACCTCATTAAAGAGGTATTGGATTCATGCTAAAATTCGCATATCCAAATTTTACTGAATAAGAACGATTTAAGGTCCCTAAAATCCAATTATAACATTTTTAAAATGATGTCTGTGTGTGTGTGTGTTTGTGGATATGTGTGTGTGTGTGTGTGTGTGTGTGTGTGTGTGTGTGTGTGTGTGTCTGAATGTTGGAGAGACGATTCCTCAAAAACTATAAAACTTAAGACCTGTTTAACTACGTATTCCTCAATCTGATATTAATGGGAAGAGCTGAAAAGGTTTTGATAACAATTGGACAACCGCAATTCTTGTCAAAATCTTTTAAATATTATTTTTTGAAAATTTTTGTTATTACAAATATTGAAGAACATAAGATTTACTGTCATTACTGAAAGCTTTGTATGGGAAGTTCCAAGTTCATTTAATATTTCTTATTGAATTACTAATTAAATGTTTAAAATTGTAGGTAGGTACATATGTAAATTAATAGTAATAGAACATATATTATTAAGAAATACTGCCAATCCCGTCAATGAATTGGAACAATCTTGAACATTTTAGAAGAGTAGGACAAAATTCCGAGCGTAAATTTTTTCTCAGAAATTTTGTTACATACATTATACAGAGATTGACTAAAATGTTGTTTGGTATCAACCTTCAAATAAAAAATCTGATGTGGCCAACACAAAACCTCCCGCTATTTAATTTTTATTAATTTAACTACATACCTACGAATTTAGAAATGCTGCAAACTATATTATGTTCCATTGCATATAACTATTGCTTTATTTATGATTTTCTTTATTATTTAATATGTCACTATTATTCATTTGAAGTGATTAATATTTTGACAATGACGTTTACCTCAGTTACATTCATTTGAAAAATGAACTGTGTAACAAAGGAATTGTGTTTATCTTAGGCTTCGGGATTAAAAAAAAAATTTAAATTTATCTGTAAAATATATAGAAAAAAGTATTAATGTACACCTGTAGAAAATTCAATAACCTTTAATTTTCATAATGACAAAATGCGAAAAAATGGCATTTAGTGGTATTTCTTGTAGAAAAACCATTATGAGATTCAAGGAAAGTGCCATTTCCGTTTATTCGATTTACAACAAAATCTAATGGTTTCTTTTCATATTAGTATAGGGTAGAAATACAATGTTTCAGAATTTTCTGAATGATAGTATTTGAGTTAGAGTGAAGACAAAATTCATACACACAAAATTGGATTCTATGGACCTTAGAACGTAGTCAATTACTAAAATCTAGATATGTGATTTTTAGCACGATCCCTATACCTCCCTTACCAAGGGTAGCGGGAGGTAAAAAAGTTAGCAATATCATAAATAATTATTATAAATCTAAAGTTTCATTCTCGTACACTGTAAATGTTCTGTAGGACATTGATGTGTGGAAAAAATGTATAAGTACCTAATATTACTAATGTCAGATTCAGTAAGCATTAAACTTTTTGGTCTGTTCTGTATCATCAGCACAAATATATTATTTCTGATTTATTCACAAAATTAATCAGGAACATTTCCCTTCTTTTGAGCGCTTTCTGCTGAGTTTGGCATCCACAAAGTGAAAGTCTCATTCCATAACGAATCTGAATATAATGCATTTTTAGTGACAATTTAGTCTTTGACAAGGGTTGCTTGCTTTGCTGGCAGTGGCAAATAACGAAGGGCAAAACAAGAAGTCTCAATGTCAGAAATTTAGCATAAAACCCTAACGAATCATTTTAATTTCTATGGAAATAAATGCATTGTTAAGTTGAGAGGGGAAGGGAAGATTGTGAAATGTGCAACGGGGTGTATGACTCACGCCGCTTATTTTAATTTCTATGGAAATGTATGCAATTTATCAAGGGTTACGAACAGAAATATGCATTGATTAATAGGATTAAAGAATAAATGAAAACAAAGGGAAATTATACGCTGCTTACTTTTGATTATCATGGTAATGTAAATATTTTATATGTTTATTTGTTACTCAGCTTTTCAACAATGCATAATTTGTCAATATTAATTTGATTCAAACAGCAAAAATGCAACAATTTTTAAATGTATAGGTTAAAACAATGGTTGTGTATTGAAATGAAACAAGTGATGAATTCATTTGTTTCGTAGTAAAATGACCAAATCCATCAACGAGCTATAAGTAAATATAGAGTGGCGCATCGCATGCTGAACGCGTACTTTACCCGTACACAGTTGAATGCTTAGGTCGGTGGTCATTACTGTAACTGTGGAAACAGAAAAATTAGAAATAGTTGTCGTTTCACAGGTAAATTTTATATTCAAAAATTTTAACTCAAAGTTTTAATTAGCGACGGATTTACGATTTTACCGCCTGTAGTCTGATAATAGTTTCTCGCCTAAATCCAACAACGAATATAATCAATTTATTTTTATGTAATTACTGATATTTATTATTACAATGAAATTTTCTTTATTGAAACAAAAATTTTCTGTTGTAATTAAAATAAAATAAATACAAGAACAATTATTATAGGTAATCAATTTTTTGTGTAAATAGTAGGACTGTTTCTACAGATATTCAAGGAACTAACATTCGACAATTTTTGACTAAAACAATCATATTTAAAGGTCAATAAAAACATTATTTTCTATTTCATATATGTAGTGATTATTTTCACAATTTTTTTAATTTTATTTAAAGAATATGTTTTGTTATTGTATTTTATATGTTATATTTTTTATATACATACGTTATTATTGTCATAATAAAATATATAATTTAATTTTCACTATTTTTGTTTTTATGTATCTATCTACCTACCTTGCTACTTTTTCAATATATTGTATTAATGCAGTTACATTTTTCATATTAATTGTTATTTATTATCGTAAAATATTATAACAAAATAAGGATTCACAGTAAAAATTCTTAAATTATATTAATTTATCAATAGTTTCACATCATCCATATTATATATCTGTGAAACTAAATATGTATTAATTTATTTATTTCGAAATATGATATATGTCAGAATAAAACTTTTCGCCACAAATTGCATTATTTATATTTATAATTCTAACATAAAAGGTAAATTATTTCGTTAAAAATAATTCAGAAATATTACTGGTACGCTGCAACCTGCCTGGCAGGTTATAGTAGACATGGCGTCCAAGTGTGTACGGCCAGCAGCGCTCATCCGCCACTCTATATTTACTTATAGCTCGTTGATATCCATAATATATAGTTTGTTCATCTTCTATAAAATGGTCATTCTCTATGTACTACCAGCACTGGTATGACACTACCGTGTACGTGTGTATTTGAGTCTGGTGACCTTCAACAGGCTCGCTTTACGCAACCTTTGCGCGCAGCTACGGCGTACGTAAGATATCTGCCTAGGTGTCCAGGAAGAAAGAATATTTATGTTAATATCAATGTTAATACTATAAAACTTAAACCTTTAAAGCCTTTTTTATGCAACAATATATAGCACCCGGCATTATGTCTAATAGTCTAGTCTGGTAGTTGTAATATTCTTGCGCTGAACTGTCCTACACACGAACGCTGTCACTCCGTCACTGGCCAGCCGGGCGTACTGGAGTACGCCCATTCTCCTTGCGTTACCCCTCCCTGGTCTAAGTTCACGCACACATAGCCATGAGCACACGGACGGCAATACATTACATACAACAGTGTCGCTTCTGTTGACGTTAGTTAGTTAGGTATATATTCTGTGCTACCAGTAAGTGCAAAGCATGGAGCTATCGAACAGTCTTTGTATACTGATAGACATATGTATTATTAGGATAAAAGCATATATTGAAAGAAAGATAAATTTTATGCTGCTTAATTTTAGTTTTAATTATAATTACTATGAAAATGAAAACATTTTATATGCGTATAACTTTTTGAAATTTTGTGCAAGATGTGGATAAATTTAATTAAGGTTAAAGCCCGCATATATCTCACAAAATTCAATGTTTTATCTAAAAATATTAGGTACATACTCGCAATGAAATATGATATACAAACATAATCCCGCATTAAATGCACATGCTTACGAAATTAATTAATTTCTCCTTTTATTTATCCTTATCATGTTTCAAGTATCTAAAACACATTTATTTTCAAATATTCTCAATTCTAATATAATGATACATTTACATGATGAGTTATATTACTCCGAAAATTTAATACATTGTGCTTCAATCTCAGCTTTACATGCTGTTTTGAAAATGGTTTCACTTTCCAATCGAAATTACCCTTAATAACTTTGAAACGAATTGTGATGGACATCCCCGGTTTTCGCTAAATATTTTTCTTCTAAGGGGCCACATTTTATTAATATTTTTGTTTTTTTGAATTCAGTAATCTCACCCCCACCACTACCAACTAGTAAATCTTAAATGGCAATATACCCCTTGTGACGTATCAAATAAAAGCTCTTGAAAAATGCTATACGGGCATGTTAATAAATTTATATTTACACATCTCTGTATAGCATTTTTCCAGAGCTATCTTTTGATATGTCACAAGAGGTATATTGCCATTTAAGATATAAAAGTTGGTACAGGTGGGGGTAAGATTAGTGAATTCAAAAAACAAAAATATTAATAAAATGTGGCGCTCTAGATGTTAAAACATTTAGCGTAAACCGGGTCTGTCTATCACAATTTGTTTAAAAGTTATTAAGGGGTGATCGTCTTAAGCGCGCCACCCTGTATATATATATATATATATATATATATATATATATATATAAAAATTTTAAGTGTTTACATGAGTAGTTTTGACATTAGTTTTCAAGTTAAACCCATGAATTTTAGATTTCGTTTGAGGTAACTCAAAGCAGTTTTGACACTGTATACATGGCTTGTTTAGTTTTGAAAACGGTTTCAAAACTATATAGTATATATGACATCCGAATCGATAGAAATAACGTATCATACACAATTGTATAATTAGATCAAACGGTTGATATATTTCTAAATTGCATTTCCTTTGTTTGAACAGTTGCAATAAACAATCTTTTGTTTGCCGGAGTTGTTTTGTCAGCTGGATGATATTTTTGTATTGACGTAGGTATTTTCTGGAGAATAAACATAGTAAATAGAAAAGAAAATAACCCTTTTAAGATTGAAAATAGCTTTCTAAATCGTATTCTTTTACACTACAAATGCATTTTTATTTTAAAGCGATTTGAAAGTTTTACATTAACGCCTTTATCCCTTTTGACGTGGAGCCATTATGCATTTTACATTTTCTAGAGCTTTTGTTTATTTAATGGGAAACACTAGTGTTCCATGAAATTGTCGAATGAAAATAACAATTTGGAGCCAGTTTAATTTTAAATTGAAATGGGAATTGTGCTAGTTCAAATTTTTAGCACTTAAAGAAACTAAAAAAAGAACAATCGGAAATATAATTTTAAAACGGTTTTTATTCAAAAACCATTTTTAAGTCCGCTACATTAACCTGTTAATAAAATCATACAAGACAAAATTCTTATTTACAGAAAATATTTTTGCGCCCGTTGAAAGCACTAATATATATTATGTATACATCAAGGGAGAGAATACCATACCATAATCGAATTTTATTGTGAAAGTAATAAAATTTATTTACATATAAAGGCAGAGAAATTTGTCTTTTCACGACGAATTTGTTTGCCGAAGCGTAACCGAGGGAAATAAACATAATGAGTCATGAAAAGAAACTTCAATGACGAGATAAGTATGAATTTTTTTTTTTGAAATCCTAAAAAAATGGTACATACAACCTATTTTCATTTAACAAGTAAAACACATTGACAACTGAAGAAAATCTATTTAAAATTGTACAAGAATTTAAAACAAATGTACATTAGATATCATTTATTTTAATTTTATAATTGTATTTCATATTAAAACGTAAAATGTATTTGTGAAAATAAATATGGCAACATTGCATTTAATTCAATTTCCCTGACGTTTTTGCGGCAGGGAAGTAGTAGATTACACGACGATATCAGGAAAAATATAAAAACTAACCTCCTCATTAAATAATAAAAAGGAAACATGTAATAATATTGGCTCATACCACGATCGCGGTTTTAACTAAAATGCTGTTTTAAAAATTGTCAAATTTCATTATTTAATTATGATAATAAATACTATCAAATTTATCAAAATATGATTTTAAAGCAGAACATAATTTGTATTCAAACAAATATTTTTAAATAAATCGATGTGGTAATATAAGGGTGAAATTACATTTTGAAATTTAAATTTGGCATTTCTTAAAACAGTGTTTTACTTAAAACCGTGATCTTGGTACGAGCCAGAGTTATCAGCAATTAAATGTTTTGTAAAATAGATATGTGACGTCATAATGGTAGGATCGTGAAAGAATACATGTAGATTGCGAGGAAAAGAGATGGTTATAGATCATTGTCGCGATTATCTTGCGGTAAGTTATGACATGGCGACAGCTGGCTTTAACAGTTTAAATATCCCCTCCTTAAATTTTTAGCTATTATTTTCTCGTATACTATGATTAATTGATCGTTGAAAAAAGTATGGGTTTTTTATTTTCTTGTTTAGTGTCATATATGTAAAAATTTAAATTTGATCACATAAGGTATCCCATTTTTCTCGAGACGCAGTTTGAATTCTGAGAAACAAGACAAATAGAATTCTTTCCTGAGGTGTACAGTTCTCGTCACCAAAAATTGAGGGATGCTCATAAACAGCTTAACCGCTCATCTCTCAAGTTCACAAAGAAATCTTGAACTTCTGTCCATCATAAATAATAAGTCTGAATACTGTCACTGTTTTGCATACAAAGCTAAAGCAATTTGCGGTGTACCTTGCTACAATATTCCATTCTAGTTTCATAGTATAGGGGCGGTTAAGCTGTTTATTACCGTCCCTCGATTTTTCATGACGAGAACTACATACACTATTTTTTCCACCACCGGGAGGAGAAATATCTTATTTTCTATAGAATTCCAAAAATATATCGAAAAAAAATGTACCCGTGGCCGCGTGCCTGAGTGTCTGGTCGCGAACCTGGGGGAACCGGGTTCGATCCCGACAGACGCCAAATATTTCCAATTTTAAATGACACAAAAGTGACCCCTGTGGTGCACTCTCCACATCAGCTATGAGTGAGGTGACGGCTGGTAAGCGCCCACACGGTAAAATTTATCGTCATCATTACCGAAGTCTACATGTGTTGTAGATACACAGGCGGGTTTTTTTCTATATATATATAAAAAAATCAGCATCAGTTATATAACCTTAGTAATAAAAATTTATTCTCTATGGTATAATATAATTAAAAGTTTAATCTACGAGTTTTGAGTTTCTTAAATTCATCCAGCACCATGGTTACTCGTTACTCTATTTGCAAACTTCCGAATTGTCTGAATTATTACTGGTAAAAAAGTATTTATTTTTAGAACACTCTCTTTTAATGCATTTGCTTTTTTTTCTGCCATCCGGACATCTATTTCTTAATTGAACTCATTGATATTTTGAACTTAATAAAACAGCACAGAAGATAGAGTGAACAGTATCATAGAAAATAAGCCAGACGCCTGCACTTGCAACTTGTGTCTTGTCAATGTGTTAATGTGAAAAAGAAAATAGTACTCGTATCGTATTCAACAAATAAAACTAATTAAACTTACTACTTAATATATTTATTGCAGATTGTATAATATATTTTTTTTATTTATAAGTTCAAATTTTTAAAAAATATTAATGATTTTAATTAAATTATTGAAAAAGGCGCCTATATCTTGAAAATCTTCACAGGGGGGTGAGCGCACCCATCTAACCCCCACTTAGTTACGCTACTGTATGCCGTGATGATATATTTATTTATTTATTTAACTCTAAGAAGAATCCCTGTAAATTGTTGATGCAATTTCTGCAACTGTTCTAGTATTACTAACAAAAGTAGCCTGTTTTTATATTAGACAACTGAATTGTTAAATTAATATAAACTTCCTATACAGTTTTTTTTGTTTTTGACATATTTTCTTCCAGGTAAAATGTTGTACTTCTGCCAAGACTTTGACATCATACGTATCGACTCTCTACTCCCGGTGGTGAAAAGTTTTTTCATTTATTTTAGTATAAAAAGTAGTTACTTTTATTACAGTTAAAAAAAGTTAAAAAGAGTGAAAAAGTGCACTTTCTCCTTCTTTTTGAAAGTGCTTCCCATGAGGGAAATAATTTGAGAATATTGATTTATAAAAATCATTATATTAATTTTTCATACGTACATACATACAATGTACATTTCTACCGCTTCAATTTATATATTTTAACTTAACTTGACGCGTCGGCCTGATGATGGACTGTTAGTCCGAAATCGATTGCCACTTAAATAAATAATTTTTCAAATACATTCCGCAACGGAAAAACCTAGGATTTTTCTTTTTCTACCCTTACATTCATATTTTAATATCATTTTGAAAAAAATCCGTCTGTGATTTTGACCTCACCAGCAAATCTAAGAATTAGTGTATTTCAGAGCTCGTTTAATTACCCGAGGTTGTCACGGTAAATGTTTACAGTTACGTCTATGTTTGCAAAGTAAATGTAATTACAGGTGTCATATATTTAGATAATGTTTCGCTGGCAAGATCAGACTTTCAACCTATTACTCATATAGTAGATTGTACAATAGTCAGACTTAAAATTATTATAATGGGTAGTTTATAAATTTAAAACAATATTCACTGTATAAGTTTATTTGGATTCGAAGATTTCACAGGCCGGTAAACTACCTCATCGACTAAAAAAGTTAACCTATGCCGAATAAATTCACGAGAAAATTTTATTCATCGATTAGTCAAAGTTTTTTTTTGAGAACCAACATCATCTAATACATAGGGCCCAATTCTCAATTTTCACCAAAATGATATTCTGTGAAAATTGATCACTTTATCACTTGCAGCTATTCTCAATTGTAAAGTGCTATGAAATAAATGAGTGAGAAAGTGGTATATTTTATATACTCGTATTTACCGTATGTTGCGCAAAGCAAAATAATTGTATAAATGACAAATTTAAATAATATATTAGATTTTTTAGAAGCCATCGAAATTGGAAAAGCTATAAAAAATAATGAAAATATTATAAATGAACAGACAAGCCTTAATCATTCACCCTTCACACCAAGAAATTCTGTTTAAAATAAACACTAAATTTGGTTTACCTAAATAGGTCCTCACCAATTTGTGTAAATTTAACCACTTACAAATTTGGTATAGAAGTACACGTAGAAGTGGTTCAAAATTGAATACGAATATTGCGTAACATAGCACCAACTAATGTATTTTAACTTGATGTTACAAGATACATACATATATGTATGCATGAATGTATGTATTATAAATAAATAACAATATGTTCAAAGATCTCATTTATAGAACGCATTTTTATAGATTAAATGATGACATAATGCTTACCAGGCAATGGGAAATCTTCATGCCTGATGCCTTCGTTTAAGAAAACACATTTATACAAATGTTTGAATTTCACTTTAAATGTTAGTTTGTATTACCATTTAATACATAAAACACAGAAATATACATCCGAACACTTTGAAGTATCACAAGAAACTAACTCCCGTGCAATTTTTAACTTGTTTCAATAGGAACTCGACAAAACTGATCAGAGTGTAGAATGAATTGTCTTTAAATTATTACTATAAAAATTTTATAAATTATTTAACACTACATTTTTTAATACATTTTATTATGTACAATTAGCAAATTTTACAAAACTTAGTGTTGATTTTTACACTAATATATTTCACCACTTACCAAATAGGTTTTTACACGGCTAAAATTTCTTAGAGTGTTAATGAAGTTTCTAGAAACATTATAAAATTTATGTAATAATAATTTATTTTATATTTTCTGGTTACTTAGTTTCTACAAATTTTTTGACACAAAAAATCTGATGTGGCCAACTTAGACCTCCCGCTATTTAATTTTTATTAATTTAAGTACATACCTATATATTTACTAATGCTGCAAACTATATTAAGTTCCTTATCTTATAACTATTGCTTTATTTACTATTTTCTTTTTAAATGTCATCATTACTAATTTGAAATGATTAGTTTTTTGACAGTGACATTTATTTGTCAGTTACATACATTTGAAATATGAACTGTGTAACAAAGAAATCTTTAAATCATAGGCTCTGAGATTTATATATATATATATATATATATATATATATATATATATATATATATATAAATATTTTATATATTTATCTGTAAAATTTATACAGAGAATTTATTAAAAATGCAATATTATGGTTCATCACTTCCATGGTTACTCACTATTGTCAAAAATTGACAGCAATGTATTATTTGTCAATTTTAAAGTGCAACATTATAAATAGTATTGCAGCACTGGAGATACCTCCAGAACACATCACAAATGATGTCAATTCTTATTACGACCGACTACAATATTGCCTCAGTGTGAATGGGGGTATTTTTTAAATATTTATTACATGAAAATTATGAATTTTTATAAGCTAAGTTTTCTTAACCCGGCGTTACTAGCTATATGAGAGATTCTCTCACATTTTTAGAAAAACGCGCACATCTTTAACAATAATTGGCGGGGGTACATGTCGTCTCAGTTATGCTCTTGTCCAATTTTGCGCATCATATTATATTTTGTCATTTGAGGGTAGTGTGCATAGTAGCTGCGTTACGTGAGGTTTTTGTAATTGCTGCAGACTGTGTGAGTAGTTCTCTCATCACGCGAGTACTCAAAAAAAGTTTCGCAATAGAGGTAAGGAACAATATATTATTAAATTTCTGTTATCTTTATTACATATTTTTGTTTATAGACACAGAGATAGAAACCATCATCGAATATCTAAGTGCGGATGAGCAACTTGATTAAGGTAGCGATGCTGATAGTGAACAAAATGATCAAAATACTGAGACAGAACAATTGAAAAATAATTTTTATAAAATTAAAATATACCCACTTATTATTGTAGTAAATTTTATTTGTTTTGTTGAAAATGTTTAACATATTCAAATTTTAATTATATATTTGCTGTTAAAAAATACTTATCCCTAAAAAAATTAAATATACCTACCTATTATTCATGTACATTTTGTTAGTCTTTTTTAAAATGTTTAATAAACATATTCAACGTATAATTATATATCGGCAGTTTCATTTCATTTCGTTTACACTTTAATTTCAGATGATTTTTGTAGTGTGAGAAAAGTTCTCACGCGCGAGTCATGCCGAGAGAGTCGAATTAGCGAGTAATGCCGGGTTAAGATGTGCAACATTTAAGTTTTGATTTTTTGTTAATCGTATGTAGGCTAATTTATTGCAAATTAGTTTTGATAATACAAAACTACAAATTTTGTATGTTGCATTTTAAAATGGACAAATATTACATTGCTGTCATTTTTTGACAATGGTGAGTAACCATGGAAATGATTGACCGTATGTTGCATGTTAAAATAAATTCCCTGTAGAAAAAGTATTAATGTAAGCCTGTAGAAAATTCAATAATCTTAAATTTTTATAATGACATAACATGCGAAAAAATGACAGTTAATGGTATTTTTCGAAGAAAAACCATTATGAGCTTCAAGTAAAGTGCCATGTCCGGTTATCCGATTTACACCAAAATCTAATGGTTTCTTTTTATATTAGAGTAGGGTTGAAATACAAGATTTCAGAATTTTCTGAATGATAGTATTTGAATTAGAGCGGGGACAAAAGCCATACACATACGAACACATACACACACACACAGACATCATCGTGAAAATGTTAAAATTGGGTTCTAGGGACTTTAAAACGTGTCATTTAATAAAATCTCGATATGTGATTTTTAGCATCCCTAAACCTCCCTCCAAGGGTAGCGGGAGGTAAAAACCAAGTTAGAAAAACATTTACTGACATATTATTTATATTTGTCATTTTTATATAATTATACAATTTTAAATTTATATAAGATCTGATGATGCTATGGGGTATTCCACCATAACAAAAAATTTTAAAAAATTTCAATTTAACATAAAGTATGGCTCAATAAATAATAGTTAAAACAATGAAAACATTTTTTAAATAATTACTTTACGAGATATTTCACATTTGCTAAAAGGGAAAATTGACGTCATACAATTGTTATCTTTCTCTCACAGCGTACTCAGAGCAGTGTGTGTGAGAAAGTCAAGTATAGGGGAAATGTGACGTTACACTGATTTCTCGAAAATAAAATACTGTTAAACTAGGTACAATTAAGATTTTTTAATACCATGAATTGCTTCAAAACCGAATGAAGTTTTATTTAAAATAATAAAATAATTTGAGTGGAATACCCCATTGCGTTAAGGTGGATTTATGCAGCCTACTTTTTATTTTACCTTTTATTTTTCTTTTACTTTATAAAAGTTAAAGGTGTGTTAATAAATGTAGTGCTTTATGTGCATACTTTTAATTTTACTTTAAGAACTAAAGTTGACCAACTTTCAACTTAAGAACGGTAAAGTAAAAGAATTTCACAACTGCGCATGTGCACCACTTCACGTTACAAGCATCAGTGTGTGGTGTATTTATTTGTTTTTGTGTAGGTTAGATTGTTAAAATTAGAAAATGTGTAAAGCTGCAAGTAATACTGCATATGTACAAAATATTACATTTGTGTTCATTTTGACAGGTTATAATTATCTGTTTACATTTATGATTACTGATATGCCAGAAAAATCACATCTGCGCATGTGTACTGAAGGCTTTAAAGTAGCTGCATAAAGTACCAAACTTAAAGTAAAAGTAAAAGCGAAAAAGAAAAGAAAAAGTAAAATAAAAAGTAAGTTGCATAAATCCACCTTTAGTCATCGACTAATAAAATATTTGTGAAATTAAAAACCGAGTATTTTAATACACAAAAATAAATAATTAATATTTTACATGTATGAAATGAAGTATTAAATAATATGTACCCATTAATTATATGAGATTGGAATCTTTCTTTCCATATATTAGTATTCTTAACATGTCGGATTATACTTATTTATTACAAAATCATGTAATATTATTATAATATAGTCCAAGTTTCTCGTATAGCCCTGTAATTGAATTGAATGTTTATGTCTACTCTGTTTCTTATCTGTCTTTTATCTTGATAGCATTGTAAAATGTCTTCTGTGTTCTGTTATGTTGTAGTTCCCGAGAAAAACCTACGTCTGCGCCAGGGCAAGACGCCGGACGGGACGCCGAACGTCGTGTGCTCGGCGGAAGGCGTCTACCCGGAACCGGAAATGATCATCCGAATGACCCACGAGTAAGTAGCTTTTAAGGACTGCGAATCGGCCCCGTTGTTTTCCTACAGTGTTTCGGGCAATACTCAGACAACTAGTCAAATAGGTTACGCCTACGGGAAAAGTAGGTAATAGAGATTTTGGAAACAAACGATAAAAATACGATAAAATTAGTCTCAACAATGAGGTCATGCACGACTTTTTTTTTATAAATTTAATCGATAGAGTAGTGATAAATAATAAACCCGTATTTTTTATTTTTCCTCAAATCGATCTTTAATCATGAAAAAATTGTAATTGAAAATGACATTTTTTAAAATGAGGCTGCTAGACCTCCGCTTCGTCCCTTGTCTATTGACGTCACAGAGTGAAAGGAACGACCATTTTGATTTTCACACTGTTTTTAAACGACAAAGTGACATTTAAAGATAACCTGAAATTTATGAAAGTAAACATGTCGATGAAACGTTGTTTCGTGCCAAAATAAAGAATAAAATAATATGTATTGTATTCTGCAATATATTCAATGTATCACATGCGTTTATAACCTTCCAGCGTTTAATCCCAAATTAAAAGTGTTCACGCCAAATGAAAATTATATTTATAAAAGTGAACAGAACGATGTTATATTAATATATTATAGCATATTTATATATGTAATCCTTAATTTATAGTTTATATATATTTTTCTTTTAGAAATTATGTGTCCATATATAATGTCTGTTTGAAATGAGTCTGAACTTGGTTCGGTACGTTGTGACGACACAACATGGCTGGTTTTCGCAACTTTTTAAAAATGTCATACTTTAAAAGATTTTATACAACAAAAAATGTAAATAAAAAATATTTAATCATACTGAACGATAAATTAGACTATCCTTCTTCGATTTAAACAGAAAAAAGGTGAAATTATTTTTTTTGCATGACCTCATTAGAATAGTATATTATACGCCAAGGTTGAGAAGACAATCATTATTGACCCAGCGCCTATTGTAACCCGAGGGCGAAACCCGAGGGATATAAGGCGCCTGGTAAATAATGATCTTCTCAACCGTGGTTTATATACTATTTTTTTCACTACTAGCACATAAATTCTCTTTGATTTTTTTTTTATTGATGATAACAATAATTTTGACATGAATAATAACGTTACTTATTTGTTAATATTCACACAAATAAAGTAGGCTGCATTTGTTTCTATCTGACGTTTTGCTCATTTCTCTGGTTTGATAACCTCACTTATGGGCCTTGATTTGTATTTGATTTAATTATTTAATAAAAACACTTTGTGCTGTTACAGTCATCAGCCTTATTAGTTTATTATTATTTTTAAATAAATCTATTGAAATGTATTTACCTTCAAATACAAAAAAAATTGTGATTTGTTCAATCCTACATTTACAAATATTTCACATTTTCACCAAAACAGCACAGTAGCCAGTCGAGGCGGCAGCGTAGGTCAATTTAAAATTATAGTGGTAAATTTAAATTAGATACTTGACACCTTTCTTGAGTTTAATGAATTAAATAATATTTGGATTTGGAGGCTTGAGTTTGATTGAAAAGTGACAGTTTGCATTATAGACCAAGGTTAATAATAAATTATTATTGACCTAGGTTACCATGGTTACAAGCAAGCGGTAGTGAAAAACAATTTCTCATGTCAAATAAAGGTAAATAATAGTGGGTTCCTAGGCTAGTAGTGAAAAAAAATATTTAATGGGAGAATGGATGCTATTGAGAAAACCAAAGTTTTTATTACTGTTCAAAATTTGTCTAACAGGGCTATCGCAAGAATTTTAATGTCTTCTAAGTAGTGATGTGCCGCCAAAAAATTCCCGTCTGATACGATTTGCGGGAAGAAATTTTGTTAGGTATTTTCCCGGATTTTATTTGTGTGGAAAGAAAAAGAATTTTAATTTAATTTTAAATAAATTTACAACTTCTGAAAAAACTCTAAAATAATTTACACGTGCAAATATTATAGTTTAATCTACAATGTGAAAAATATTTCAAAAATGACGAAACATATTTTACAGAATTGTAACAAATGTCCAGTAGACCTGAAAACAATGTTAAATAAAATCACAATTTCACTAAAAAATAAAACTAAATATACCTACATATACAATTTTTATTTACATTTGAAATTCCCTGGGAAATTTCCCGTAACTTTAAATTTAGGAATTGACCCATCTCTACTTGTAAGTATTAAATATTTAAAAATAATATTCACTAAATAGCCTGAAGGTTGAAAATTTCACGGCATATTCATTAGATACTTTACAATTTATTATTGAAATTTGAGTAATATATTGAAAAAGTCTCGTTATCTGAACCGAATGGCTGTTTTGAAAATGCTATATTTCAATATTTAATTTCATCTTTGAAGAGCAATTTTTTCAAAATATTAATTTATTTGAAATCGCCACTATACTTCATTTCACATAAGAAAATAGCGTTGGTTTAGATAAGGATATAAATTCTGCCCTTTGATTGGTCAGAATGCTAACCTAATTCACAAAAGTTAAAAAAAAAATACCACTTGTCAGCTGTGAATTATCAAATAAAATCGACAGAATTAAATGATATGTTTTGATGTAATTTTTAATATTCAGGGCTTGTACATTTTACAGATAAAAATACCTATTTTTATTGCTGACAAAGTTTGGTTTCACGAATTTAAATGATTTATTTAGTTGGTGCCAACCTTATGATAATTATTGTACATATAAAATAACTTGGCTTAGAGTAAAATGACAAAATATATTTACAAGGAGAACGAACTAAACAATTCCGATGAAAAAGATTGAAATAAAACACAATTTTCAGTGCTTTTTACGATAACCTCATTGTTCGGAGGTTAGCGACATTGAGTGTCAGACTGACAGTTATAAGAACATAACCTATAAAAAAAATATTTCATTTATTTTCGATTTCATATAAAATTTAATATGCACGTCGGCACTGATGATGATTTTATCAAAGTAATATCACAAGACCTCCTGATTTTATCGATAAATTTTTATTTTGCACGATTTTTTTTTTGTTTAGCAACAAACACGAAAGCAAACTGCATGGTAAATCCCGACTCCCAAGGAGGAGGGGTTTTACCTAATGTCAGTTTGCTTGAGTGATTCTGCTTAAAAGCAAAAAAAATGTGTGCTTAAAAATAAAAGTTTATCTGAGAAAATCTGAGAGGCCGTGTGGTATTTGGTGAGATAAATTCCAAAGACAACGCAAAATAAAAAACTTGATACATTAATTGTCACACTGTCAGTTATAAACAATAAAAACTGTTTATTTACTTAGTAGCGGAAAATTATCGGAGTAACGGGGTTTTATCGGGGTAACGAGGTTTTATCAGTATATACTGTTCCCATTGGTTGAATTTTCAAGTGTTTTGTCATGATTGGTTAAAAACTAGTCTTTGGAATTTATCACTCATATGATCCATTTTCCTCGGCCTTACGGCCTAGGCTACTAGATTCCATATTCGTGATAAAAAGTAGAACTTCAGTACTTTGATAAATAAATAATTATTAGTTTGTATTCAAATAAATAATTTGAGAAAAATCCTGTAGAGCGCTTTGGTTAACTGACGTTAAACCACATGCGAATATAGGAAAAATAAATGCATTTATAAAACGAATGAAATAAACACTTTGACAATTGAGAAAAATGGATAAATTTAGGCATTTTCTATAAATCGTTTTATTCCAAATGTAAACCTCATCCATTTACCAATATAGTTTGTACAGTATCTGTCATGAAAATGTTAAAATATCAAATATTTGATTCGATTGTGGCGACCCAACCAGTTGTTAGCGTTAATGCATTATATCTACACTTACCTACCATGTTTATACTAGGAAGAGTAAATTCAAAATATATGCATTTACACCTAATCAAAAAATCACTAAAAATATTAAAGCATAATTACATTATGGAAATTGAATTTCAGTAGTACCTATTAATGTACGTATACAAGGAGTTTTATATAACAGTACAAGATTTTGGAGTATGAATTCTAGACACCAACACGAGAAATAAATCCCAATAAATATTGGTGCTATTACGCTTCGTAACAGAGATACCGAAAATAAATAAATAAATAAATATATCATCAGGGCATATTACCCATTACTAGGTGTTCCAGTATCTACAACACATGTAGACGATATAATTTTTCGTGTGGGCGCTTACCAGGCGTCACCTCACGGGTACTCATAGTTGGTGTGGAGAGTGCACCATGGGAATCACTTTTGTGTGATTAAAAGTCTGCACTGGCCGGAATCGAACCCAGGTCACCAGACAGGCAAACAGACACTAAACGCACACGACCACGCGATCCCATAAAATTAAAATAAAATAGTTCACTTATATCCTTGTATACCCTTATGTTTATTTAATTTAACACAAATGCGACTTGATTAATTAAATATTCCATCTATTTCTAACCGATAATTATTATAGTATATCTAATTCAAAAAATACAAAAAATAAATAAGCGTAAGTGTACCACACTGAATAGCTCCAATAAGAGCGAAACACGTCTGTGGTTCTGGTTGGGTGAGCCAGTCTCTGATAAATGCCCGAGAGGTTGATTCAGAGACTGAAATCTTGCGAAACATGTCAAGTGTTATTTTTAAATACCTTAAATAATATAGAGTTATTTATTGAAAGCACTTGTTTATAATTTTATATTTTGAACACTTGCTCAAAGATTCTTTTTGTTATTAATTATGGACGACCCAATAAAATTATAAATAAAACCAGCCTATTACATCCTGGTTTTTATGAAATCCTTGGTATCTTTTAGGTTATTTTTCTCATTTTGGTATCTAGAATTCATACTCTGTCTGAAGCCTAGTAAAATATAGCACATCACATGATGAGGTATATTTTATATCGAAATACCTCACAAAGAAAATTACTTATAAATAATTAGTTGAACGAGGTTATTTAAATATAACTAAATGATATAATGGAAAATAAATTTTGCTTGGGTGTAAAAAACCAGAAACTTAGTTCTATTAGGGAAAATCGTAAATTTTTTTATATTTATATCCAATTTTTACCTCCCGCTACCCTTGATAAGGGAGGTATAGGGATCGTGTTAAAAATCACATATCGAGATTTTAGTAAATGACCACGTTTTATAAGGTCCCTAGAATCCAATTTTAACATTTTCACGATGATGTCTGTATGTGTGTATGTATGTGTGTGTGTGTATGTGTGTGTATGTATGTGTGTATGTGTATGAATTTTGTCTTCGCGCTAACTCAAATACTATCATTCAGAAAATTCTGAAACCTTGTATTTATACCCTATTCTAATATGAAAAGAAGCCATTAGATTTTGTTGTAAATCGGATAACCAGAAATGGCACTTTACCTGAAGCTTATAATGGTTTTTCTTCAAAAAATACCTTTAAATGCCATTTTTTCGCATTTTGTCGTTATGAAAATACATTGATACTTTTTCTATATATTTTACAGATAAATTTAAAAATAATTATTTTTTACTAGTCCCGAAGCCTAAGAAAAACACAATTCCTTTGTTACACAGTTCATATCTCAAATAAATGTAACTAACAGTAAATGTCACTGTAAAAAAACTAATCACTTCAAATTAATAATAGTGACATTTTAAAAAGAAAATAGTAAATAAAGCAATAGTTTTATGCAACAGTTTGCAGCGTTAGTAAATCCGTGGGTAAGTATTTAAATTAATAAAAATTAAATAGCGGGAGGTTTTGTGTTGGCCACATCAGATTTTTTCGCATAGTTTTTGTAAAATGTTAAAAATTAAATTTATAATAAATGTATTTCTTATAAAATTCTGCGTTTAGTGTTAGGTTATAACATATATAATTGATAGCTGAAACACTTCTCACTCCGCCAAAAATGTAGGTTACGGACATAGAAGAAGATACATAGAAATAATGAAGATTTCTATGTATAAAAAAATATAGTATACAATATAAACATGCTTTGTTTATTACAAATTGTGAAACGGAAATACTCGTAATTCACTGATATAACTCGATTATGAAACAAGTAGTACAAGTAGGTACTTTCAGATCCAGGCAAAGCCATATAATAGATACGAATTCCACTATTGATAGTCTATTGAATTCAGCGTCAAAAGAACTGAAACAAACTTGTAAGCTCTTTAAACATTCAGATCATTTGTATCACTTCCTGAATAAAAATTTCATTTGTAATTACAGGCTAATTAGTAAGTCCTGCAAACCTGTAATTGAATCTGATTTTTCAAAAGGTAGAAATTTTCATTTTGAACGGTAAGAATTCCGTCCTAAATATATACATTATTCAGTCTGACATGAAATAGTAATTAAATTTCAGGTTTCCTCTGTAATTATTTAATACTGAAGTAGAATTTTTTTGTTTCACATAATGGATGATTTATTTTTTTATGAGAAATCTGAGAAAGAATCACGGAATGTCATAATATAAAAGACAGTAATGTTATTTTTAACAGATACATCTGTGAACTCAAAGCTTTTTGGCACACCCTGAAATGGGTAAAAAGCCGTGCTATTTTATATTTATCTTCACAGTATATTTGAAAGTTAAATAAACTCAGGCACCCTTAGTAATAGTTTGTTTACCATTTTCCTTGGCACAGTACTACTATTTGATTTTTTATTAAAAAAATATTTTAAATCAGTTGACTTACATTCACAAATAAATTAGAATCTACCACAAACAATATGCGAACAAGTCAGACATATATTATTTAAAGAAAACATTCTTTTTTCTTTATGTTTTCACATGTCTAACCTATAAAAATAAATTCAAATTTTATCTTATATTCTTCCAGACCTTTTCTTTTTTTGCCTAAAGAAAACGAACACGTATTTTCCGAAATTTAGATACAAAATAGTATAAGTTGAATATAGAATATTTTTTAAATTTTGGTTGTTTTTAACGAAACCTTTGTTGGTGGACGCTTGTTGAATTGACGACTTCATTGACGATGAACATACACATTTCACACTTATGGACACTTATATGGATTTATAATTTGGATATGGACACATTACGGATGAACACTTACATGGACAAGGACACACTTAAAAATTTTATTTTTTTTATTTATACATATTTTCATTGAAATTAATCTGTTATTATTTGGACTCAACATAACTAAATCCTAAGGATGCATCAGCCAAAATACTCGCGTTACGCAAACTCTAGTTAAAACTCAAACTCTACACGACTTTTCGCCATGAGAGACAAACGTTGACTTTACTTGTATTTTTCACTTAAGTCTCAAACACTGACTTTACATATTGACTCCATAAGAATACAAAGAAGATTGATTAAAAATTAAAAATGTTTTCATTTTCGTGGAAGGGTATCTGAGGGAATGTTGGGTACAAGGTATCATTTGGCCTCCATAACAAACTATAAGCCCTACTCGTAGGCGTGCAATAACGTCTAGATTTAATTATCAACACTGCTGACATCAGTGACATCTAGAATACACAGACAGTCAAAGGAAAACAAGGATAATTATTTCTAAGCAGAATTTTGATTTACAAAGATATCAGAGTTGAAATATTGTTATTGCAACTATAATGTAGAAAACTTCATAATATACAGTCGAACTTCAGTAAGTCGAACTTCGATAACTCGTATTTTTGATAACTCGAATCAAACTGGTTGGCAATAGCGCCAAGAGTGAGAATTATAGGTAATTTTTACTTGATAACTCGAACTTCGATTACTCGAATATCTTTATAATTCGAACAGAATATTTGGCGCCAGCTTCATTAAGTCGAATTTCCCTAATTACGTGATTTTGTAACAGGTGTTTTCATAACATGATGACGGAGGCAGTTTTGTTTCTGCACTACTGAAGTTCAAACATATGCTTTGTCAATTATTATTAAGTGAAAAAAAAAAATACTGTGCCTACTTGATTTATCACGTTTAAGACATTTTTATTCCTGATGATATGTCATTGAAACGTACTTTAAAAACTTTATCTATTGATGAACATTGAAGTTTTTTTTTTATTGAAAATCAAAATTAAAAATTCTCTCGTCAGTCACAAATAACTGACTTTTTACACTAAAATAATGTTTATAACTTTGATCTGTATATGTATACCATAAGGTAAGTGATTTTTAATCGAATAAATACATAAATAATATACATATGCATTTTATTTAATAACCCGAAGTCTTGATAAATCGAACTTTTTTTGTGGCAAGTCATGGTTTGAGTTATCGAAGTTCGACTGTAGTTAGCTTGTACACTAATAGCCCGATTCACATAAAAGGTTAAGTTAATCCTGATTTTTGGATTAGCGAATTTTACTCTAATTTTGACGGTTTATATCTTAAAATATAATCTAAGTTATTCCTAGTATCTACCTTTTTAAATAATATTTTGAAGATTAAATTTTAAATACCGGAATAGAATAGAAATCACTAATCCAAAGATCAGGATTAGCTTAAACTTTTTTGTGAATCGGGCTGTAAAAGTTTTAGTTGAAACCCAAAATTAAATAATCCCAAATGTAAAAATCTGATGTGGCCAGCACATAACTTCCCGCTGGATATTTAACCACGCAATATAAGTAAATTAATCATTATGTTCAAATATTTTTTTTACATTCACTCAAACAATCTTTATTTTATAATTAACAAATATATCGTACACACAATGAATTTCACAAATATTGGCAAAACAAATAGAAAAACTTAACAAAAATTCAAAGTACTCGTAGTACTCGTATCTTCACACAAAATCTTTTCAGAGCCGTACCCTGCAAAAGAAGAAAGCAAATTAATAGTCCATCTAATATTTTTGAGTGATGGAATATATATTATTTTAAAAACTTTAATTTCATTAGAATCATACATATTAGGTGCTACTACATTCTGCTTAACATGGTTTCATTATTAATTTTAATGTAATTGCTTCCTGACAGTGACATTTGTTTAAATATGTCAAAATTGAAATATAGTATTGATTTTGTTTGACGCATAGGTAAGATGATAAACACAAATTATTTTATAAATTTATATTTAAAGTTATTTATTAAATGCTATTGTCGTCGAATTGAAGATTGTACCATTATATTCAATTTTTATTAGTAAAAGTTGCTGAAAAATTATATTCGTTGTATTTTTTTTTTTAAGAAAAACTTAAAAGCTTGTATAAGTGATACTTCCGGTTATCCGATATGCACTAAAAACTAATGAGCTCTTTCTACATCAGTATATTTGAGTAATCGTAACCATAGGATCCAAACACACACACATACACATATATCATTGTAAAAATGTTAAAATCGGATTTTGGGGACATCAAACCATGCTTATTCACTAAAATCTCTGTATTCAAGATAAAAAGTAACATTAATACTTCTTTTCCTAGTATTTTATACCTCAAGCTTCAATCCTTCACCTTAAGCCCACTTACTGCAAGTGGCTCCTTCCCCACCTCCCCAATTACCCTCCCTATAAATCACCATACTCTCCCTCCTTGACAAGTCAACTCCTCCTAGTCCTTGCTACTGCTATCTGTTCTGCTCCTCAACTAACCCTCATGGTGTTTCTGTTGAAGGAACGTGTCCAGAGAGATGGAGGACACCCTAGTGCAGCGAAGGGAGAGTGATTCCGGTCTGTACGACATCTCCGTCATGGCCACCTTACCAGAAGATGTGGTGGAGTCACCGTATTTGGAGAATACGGTGTTTACGTGCGAGTTGAGGGTGCCCAGAGCGAATAATTATACAGTGAGGAAGGAGTTTGTTTATTACGCAGGTGAGAAGGAAATAGCTATTTTTAGCACAAGTGAGAAAGTATGTCTTTTTCTCACGCTTCCGGAAATTGGCTGCACGAACGGGAGCGAGTGCGCCAACTGGACAAGTGAGAAGAAGACATGCTCACGTGTGCTAAACTTGATTTTTTTCGATGAGGGGCCCGAAGGAAAAATAATCGGACAAGCAGTCTGCAGCAGGGATGGGCACGTAAAATACGTCACGTATTTTTTACGTAGATATGCAAAATATTATTACCATGAGTATATTTTTTTATAAAGATATTTTCTTTTATACTGTAATGAATATTCGAGAACAAGCAGTCCACGTGACATAAACATGTTTCTTTGTTTCAGACAAACAATTAGGTACCTTCAAACTATCAACAATCAGATTAGTAGGGAAATATATTTCTGAGGCATAACCTCAAACGTCAAACTTTAATCACATTTTACGTCAAAATTAGAATAAATACGAAAATTTGAAGCATATTATATTATATTTTTAAAATGTTTTATATGTTTTATGTAAATTTTAGACAGTTTTGTAAAGAAATAAAATTTGACATTTAAAAATAGCCGCATTTAAAAATAGCCGGCGAATAAAAAAATTTGCAAAACTAAACTTTCATTTCTATATATTAATTATTAATAACATATTCGACTGTGTTAGGATGGAGGTAGATACAGGAAAGTAAGAATTCTTCGGACTTTCAGTCAATTAATAAAATTTATTCACGCCGACGTTTCGACTATACAATAGTCTTCTTCAGGGCTAGAATGGTCAGTTGAAAAAAGGAAACCACATGTGGATAATAGTACATACAGCACGGACAATTAAAAAAATAAATAAATAAATAAATAGTTAAAACCAACATATCACAGAGAGAAAATCGTCTAAAAATGAAAAACTTGTCTTTGATGAGTGCAATACTAATGGAACTGCCAGGTAGCCCTGAAGAAGACTATTGTATAGTCGAAACGTCGGCGTGAATAAATTTTATTAATTGACTGAAAGTCCGAAGAATTCTTACTTTCCTGTATCTACCTCCATTAATAACATAGTTTCAAATAAATTGAAATAGATTTAAATCATTAGCTCCAAACTTATTGAAAAATAATTTTATACAAATTTTAAACATTTTATGTTAATTTATCTATAGTTTCAGAATGTTTTTTTTTTATTATTTTGCAATAATTTGAATCTCTTTCTTATAAACTTATCAAAGTTTCAGTCGTCTTAGATTATATTTATGATAGGGTTAAGAAAAGTTACTGTAATGTGACATTTGTAAACAAGTCATCTAGTGTCGTTATGAAGAACTAAAATTATACATTATCTACGTTTTTTACGTATTTAACATTTTTACGCATTTTTTACACGTAAACGTAAAAAATATTTTTTACGCGTAAATGCACATCCGTGGTCTGCAGTGAAATTATTTATTTCAAACCAACGTTTCGACTAAAACGTTAGTCTTCTTCAGGACAAGAAATGTCGATTATCGCTTAAGTTCATTGATTTGTTTCTTGAAATCTAATTTTTCTACAAACGAAACATAGTACTTTTTTTATTAATGAAAAAAAAAATACCACCAGGGTCGGTACGTCTACGTAGTACATATTTACGTGGTTGGTATCATGAGTATAACATAGTTTTGACAGATTGCAGTTGTTGACTGCATTAATTTGCACGTATTTAGATAATACCCAATGCCAAATTAAATAATCTTTCTAATCATATCAAAAATTCCCAATACGGGATAGATGATATTAAAAAAAATCTGTTTTCCCATGTTAAACGCTATATCACGGTTTCCTGTGTTCACCTTCTGTATATTTTCCTCAAAAAATATTGTAATCTATGAATAATTTTCACTAGATACTAATACAAATTTATCACTGTCATGTAGCATTATTTGAAAACTATTATTCATTGTGAAAACATCGTTTAAACAAGGTCAACGTAGCGAATCGAATAGCGTAATAACCATCTAAAATTGACCCGAACTAAAGACTATAAAAACTAATTTCCACTCCGAAATTGACATTAAAATATTGGCGAAACTAGCCAATAAAAACGGGCGTTGGCAAAGTATATTATTCTCCCGTAAAATAGTTTCGAAACTATTAAACAGAAAGTAGAACTTTGCCCATTTAACTGTCTTTTTATATGAAATAAAAAGCCATCAGTAGCGGGCCATTTATTTTGAATCAATCTGTATTTAATTCGACAAAACCTGCGACATTCTCGCACTGTTTTATTCTCATTCCAACTCTAAATGATATAAATTTACTTTTCTGAATTGACACTTGACATTATTCTGTTAAATTCGTTAGGAAGATAATTACTTCTTTGTTGTACTTGTTTAGTTTCTAATTACATTAAGAGGTAAATTTTCTTATTGCAATGTTCTCCTTTTTACCTGCAATTATAGTGGAAAGAAAGTTTTACTTTTTCTCTCTTTTTCTTGCCTATTGAGAAATGTGAAATTACTTTTCTGTTGAAAGTTGTAAAATATTGGAAACGCCTATTTCCCATTTGAAAATCCATTAAATTTTTATTGCTTTCTATTTAGATTAATTGACTTTGTCGCTATAACTATTTGTAAAATTTTCATGTTTAATATAACTTGTTTGATATAATTTATTCGCATTTGTATTATTAGACAAGTAAAACTCTTTTCAATATGCAATAAATCTATATTGTACTCCTGAAAAGAATGGAGTTGGTGGCGCTGCGGAGCCAGCCAGTTATAAATAGTTAAAACCACGATTTAAAATATACTGGTTGTGCCACTCTGCACAAAGCGAGGGTCCAAAGCGATACGTGTTTCCTCGTTTTTTCCGCTAGAGGCGCAACGTGAGAACGACCCAACTGACACCTGTCATTTGCATGTCATTTTGAAAATATTACATGTTATATCTTATAGAAAGGTAAATAAAACAGGTTTTGAGGTACATATTCGCATTATATGTAATGTAATATAAATATTTTGTTGAAAGATATTGCAATTAATGCAAAATGAAAAGAAAATTAAATAGAAAATGTATCATTCCTGGATGTGAAACCGGTTACAAGAAATCCACTGAAAAAGAATCTCTGTTTGCTGCTCCACTCGATATATCACTTTTTAAAAAATGGCAATATGCAATTAGTAGAGATGATCGCGAATTAAGATTGAATGATGTTTGTCGAAAACATTTTCGGGAAGAAGATATAATTACCGAATGGAAATCTGGAAGCGTACAGTTCTATCAATTTATTTAGTTTTTCCAATTTTAAATTATAACAATGTATTGATTCAGGTTTCCATTAAATATATAAATTCATTATGCATTTCATTTTTTATATTTTATGTAAAAATAGTTTGCTGTGGTAGGGTCGTTCTCACGTAGCGCATCTAGCGGATTATTCAAGAGGACCATCAGAAACAATGAAAAACGTGACAAGTGGCATAACCAGTATATTTTAAATCGTGGTTAAAACTTATGAATTAGTTTTGTTTCGTGTAAGACGTTCTTGACAGCTCAAAGGGTTAACATTTTTTTCTTTAGATATTGCCTTGCATATTTGTATCTTTAATTTGTGATATAATGTTCGCACCGACTACAATTCTAGTTGACAGCTCAGAACTTACGTTTGACTATAAATTTTTCGCTATTGTAAACTTGGTTCGCTTTTAGACCAATCAGAAAGCGGGAATCTAAGACCTATCTTACTCCTAAATCCATTCTTATCTGGATCGTAACAAATATTTTTAAAATATACCTAAAACTTTTCATTCGTAATTTTAATAAAAACTTCCATATGATGTCACAACATTAATACAGTTATAGTACTACCATATAATCATTCAAGTTTTTATTAGTTGATTATAAATTCTTTTTGTTAAAGTTTCTGTTAATATCCGAATGATATAAGTTGTCAATTTGAAATCTATGAGATCAAAGGTACGAATTATAAAAAAAAGCTACCGAATCAATCGGACAATTTTTGGTTAATTATTCATAGGTACAGACTTTGATAACGACAGTACGTATTAATGATTGAATATAGGAGAGGACACTAAAAGAATTACATTAGCAAAACCTGTCAAGAAATGATAAATATTTATGTCTGATACATGTAATTTGAAACATTATAATGTCAGTATTTATTGTAATAATAATAGTGTCTATCTTTAAGTATTGATTAACTTCCGTTTTGATAATAAATATCATAATCTGTAGTTAGTTTCTAGATACGAAATGATTTTATTAATGTAGATGATAATATGGTTACATAGGGTGTTTCACAATTTGGGGTGCAAATTTTGAAGGCGTATAGCACTGACCAAAATGATTAAAACGTGCCTCATCGATATATGTCTGATATTCAATTGTTACCGAGAAAGAGACAATTTTTTATTATAATCGAAGAAAAACTGACAAAGATAGTGGTCGACCAAATCTGTCCATGTTAGTAAATAGGTTATAAAAATACATACCTACAATAAAGTTTTATATGAAACATTTTTCTCAAATTCAAATAGTTATTTAAAAAATTTGATGTGGCCAGCACATTACCTTTCGTCAATTCTATGTAGTTTGTACAAATCCCTTACCGAAAGTTCCTTGGAAAAAATTCTATATGTCTAATAAAACAGTAACATGAACATGTACTATTATCTACAAATTCCATATCGAAAGTTCCTTAGAAAAGATTCTATAAATTCAATAAAATTATAACACGAACATACATTATGTAAATTGCACTGGACACTGACATCTGTCAATAGGCTATTTCACCGTAATCAAAAATAGTAAAAGTTTATTGAAAATATGAATGATAATAGTTAAAGGATAAGGAAAATTATATTTCTTTTATTATAAATTATTCCTTCTGGAAAACACGGGGAGTTTTGCTTTTGATGATGCAGGACATGTGCACGAGTGTTTGAGCAAATAGGATGCAAGTATGACCACCGACTTTGAGAAGCCATATCCTAACTCCGCCTTAATTAAGAATATACTTCTTGTGGTATGTTGGATCCTGTTCGGTTGATGTTCGGGTGACGTTCTAATGTTTTTGTTTTTATAAAATGACAAAAAAATGAAATAAATTAAGTATAATAATTTATTTTGTTTCTAATAATACATTTTATAATATTACAATTTAAATATACATTATTTTATAATTTGTTTAACATTTTTTCGTGGCTTGTGAACCACTGTTTGTTTACTTCTGGTATATCCACATTACCTGCGTCACAAAAATTCGGACCTTAATATCTCGCTTATTCTTTCATACTGATAAAATGTCAAAAAATGATATTTAACTGCGTTTTTTCAAGAAAAACTGTTAAGATCTTGCAATAAGAGAACTTCCAGTTAACCAATTACAATCAAAATCTAATCAGCTTTTCACATGGTTGTAAAAAAGAGGAATGCGAAAGGATTATAATATTTAGAATTGTAGTATTGGAGTTATCGTCGCAGAATTTTCTCTCTCTCTCTCTCTCTCTCTCACACACACACACACACACACACACACACACACACACACACACACAGAGAGAGAGAGAGAGACTCACACAGTGTGAGAGAGAGACACACATACACACCTACATCGTAACAATAGTAAAATCGTATTCTAGGGACCCTAAAACATAATTATTCATTAAAAATTTACCACTTAATTTTTTCGCAAGAAAATAAATAGACTTATTTTATCGTAGCCGCAACTCTTATATTTTTGGAGATAGCAGAGGTACACCTCATAAATACTCATTTTTCACTGCTTTATATCTCAGAAACTATAGAAGATCGGGCCCATGTTGATTAAGCTATTTACTCATATTGGTCAGTACTATATGCCCTTAAAATTTATATCCAAAATTGAGAAACATCCTTTACTCTGTTCGTATATCTTTTTAAGTATGTGCCTCACTCATTTTTTTCTTGTTTCCAGGCTCCGGGTTCAAGATCACATCATCCCTAGGACTAATCATTCCACTCATTCTCTCCATTTTGTTGTGCAGTTAAGCAACAAAGTCTGTATAACCCACTTTAAATTTAATTTGAGATGAATAACTAGGTATAAACGAAAACAACAGATATATCAATGTTATGCAACAGTTGTTAAAAAGTTAAATTGTTTCGAAGAAACAAATGAGTGAATTTGTCAGTCTTTTCGCGAAAGACATTTCTCGAATGATATCGATTTTGACGTTTTGTTGGAATCAGGCAGGCTATAAATAAAACAGGTGAAAACGATACAGTTTTTTTACCTAGTTATAAATCTAAGTAAGAGTAAAAGTATTAGAATAGAGAATGGTCAGTTATGAAGAAGGGAGGTACGTCACCATATTTCCGAAGACAAAATATAAAATTCAATTAAGTTTATAATTGGATCTATTCTCTAACTCCACGGTCATTTTTTTTTTTTATTCAATTTTAACGTTTTAAACTGTATTAACTCCATAGCAACAACTTTAAGTAACATTTTATTCACAAGTGAATTAAAAAAATTTAAATCACTCTCACAAAATTTTAACTCACCATGGAACAAATAATGCATTTACAGTAAAATTTTTGAAAGAAGTCCGACCATCTACAAATTGCATCTATGAATTAAGTTTTTATGCTGTCAAATTTAGTAGTGTCATTTACATAGTTTTTATGGGGTACACAAGATATTATGTACCCTCATAAAAACTAAGTAAAAGACACTATTAAATTTGACAGCACAAAATCTTAATTCATTGATATAATTCGTAGATGACCTTGATCGGACTTCTTTCGAAAATTTTACTGTAAAATAACATCAGGTACGAAAATAACACTCACCATAATATTTATCAGACATTATCAGCCATTTTCATTACTTTTCACGGCACAAATGACAGACAAAAAAGCATTTTAATTAGATGACTTGACGTCTATCAGCGACGATTTTCATGCTCAGCCTACTAACTGATCAGTTTTTTTTTTTGTCAAAATTAAATATTATAATGGTTTTTATTATTATTTCGTCAAAATTGAATAAAATATTGTACAAACCACGTGAGCTAAGAATGTTTATTCACTCGAACAACCGTGTTATTCTACCCGTGATTTTCTTATGAAAATATTAAATATTTAATTATCAAATCTATATCCATTTGATAAATTTTTAACCAGTTTCTAAAAATTAAGTAGTTTGTTAGAGAATAGGCCCGAATATAAATGCATAGATACAGCTAAAAAGAAAGAAGTACCGAATGAAGAATATTTTTTAACAAACACTGAAATTGTAAAATATGCGACGAAAATTAATGTGATTAATAATAGATAATGAGAAACGTATGTACGAGCCCTGTCGCCCACCCGCTTCTATTGTATTTAATTTAGTTAATGTATGATACAAATAATAACTAACATAATTTATCGCCAATTTTTATTAATATTACAGTTCTAATGACGACATAGCAAGATATGTTTTCTTAAATAATTTGTTTTCTCTTTTTAATTGAAATAATACTTAGTTTTACCAATTCAGGAAATTATTTATTATTTCAGCCTTCACTTTGTGATACATTTTAAGATTAAGTATAAATGAAAGCGTAATAACCTTGTTTATATCACAAAAAATGTGTTAAATAAATGTTATATAAACAAAGTTACTACTGAATACTGAAAATAATAAAGAGAAGTTAAATCGTAAGTTTGTGTGGTTTTATTAAATAAAATGTCTAAAAGTATTACGGTAGTAATTTACAATAAAAAACGAAGTTACCCAATATTGGCAAATAATATGAAATTAATATATCGACTTCAGTTGCGGTTTTACCGTTAAAATTTTAATTTTTAACTAAAAATTTAATTTAAAATTACGTTATAAAATAAAAAGTAAAGATTTATTTAATTATTATTACAAATTCTATTCTAAGTCATGATAAATGAATTTTTAACAAGTGGGCGAACTGATATGCGACGGGGCTTGTCTGTTATTATAAATGTGGGCAATACAAAGTTTGTACAGTCTAATGTAAGATAAACAGTCAAAGATGTGTTTTATAATGAAATACAGCATGAATTGTAATGTGTACATAATAATTACTTAACCTGAACATTAGGTTCTAAAATAGTATGCAAAGATCTGTCGAAAAAGTTTACATGTTACCATATTATCATAAAAATGAATTAGTTTACATGTTAAATTTCTATTTAAATATTGGCCTTGCCAAACGATTAAAAATTTAAAGTTATATTAAATTTCAAATATATGTCAAAGTCATACAAGTAATTTTAAAATATGTAATGACAGTTTTTAATGCTTTTTTGTCGGCAAACTTTTATATAATAATTTGAATCAATAATTGAAAAAAGAAATAATAAAAAAATTATTATTATCAGTATGTATATAGTATTCTTCACGCAAAAATGGCATTGCACAATAATGTTTCGTTTGTAGGTAGTTCAATAGGCTCTATAATTTCTGCTGACACCTAATACAGGGAACCATCTTTTCTGCATCATTAAACGCACATGCAAATAAGACCAGTATCTAGTCCTGTCGATATTTTTTTTTGCATTATTACAAAAATCGTCGCCTTATGAACAAATTTATAAAATTTGTGGCAAAAAAAACTATTTCAATTATGTAGGTATGTCGCCAAGAATCATTTAGCTATTTATTGCGCAATGCCATTCTTATGTAAGAATACTGTACATCTGATCTAATAGTTTTTCTCTTTTATTTGACATCTTGATGAAAATAATAAAAAATTGAAAAATATACCTAATTTATTTTTTATTATACATGCATCATAATCGCTCTTTAAAACACGCAAAAGTGTGCGTAAATCGACCATTAAAACACGCTAAATATTTAAGTTACCTAGATAACGAAAAATGACAATAAATATGAATAACAACTAAAACAATGAAAAAAAAAAATGTTGACTTGTTGACTTAACGTAAACAATTCCAATAATTGCTGTCTCCTTGGAAATGCTCAAACTCACTAGATCAAAAATCAAAACCGTATGATTTGCAATAATTTTCAGTTTTAAATGGTTATGATGCATTTATATATATATATATATAAAAAAAAAAATAGCGTATGATACACGTGTATAAGCTAGCCTTTAAAGCACTACGACATTAAAGACACTCCGCTACGCGATTTGGCTTTAAACATGACGTGCTTGCTTTAAAGGCTAGCTTATACACTTGTATCATACGTTATTTTTTTTTATTATTATAAATGCATCATAACCATTTAAAATTGAAAATTATTGCAAATCATACGGTTTTGATTTTTGATCTAGTGAGTTTGAGCATTTCGAAGAAGACAGATAGCAATTATTGGTAGTCAATATTTTTTTTCATTGTTTTAGTTGTTATTCATATTTATTGTCATTTTTCGTTACCTAGGTATATACTATTATCCTTTTACATCTGGTAAATGCAAAATTTACGCAAAAATCAAACAAGTAGAGATTTTAATTTTTTTATGAATGATGGATAAAATTTGAAATTGAACTTTTTGGCCCGTATTACGAGCGATTTTATGGAGCATACTCCTCATAAGACTGTAAAAGCGGAATCTATTAAAAGTGCGCTCGTAATGCAGGCCTTTGCTTTTATGCTCATTAATATATACAGGATGTCTCTTAAATAGGGGGACATGGCTTAACCACAGATTCCTGATGCTAAAATAAGACGATTTAACCAAACTTGCTTCTACCGGAAAGTGTACCATTTAGCCAGAATTCTGCTTCAAAGTTCTTCGAATAAAAATTAATTTTGCTTATAATATTCGGACGCTTTATTCGATTTGGATGAAATTTGGTATGACAGTTTATATGGTTATAAGTCATCTTTTAAGGTGATACTTGTTATTGTTAGTAAACCACTACTGTATGAAACTTAGGGCTCCCAACATTAATTAGACCGTAACTTTTTAATGGCAATGCCGAAAACGTGAAATTATTTTTCTTCAGAAAGACGCATTCAATAGTAAACTTTTCTCTCACTGTGTAATTTGTGATATCTGTTACGGTTCACACAGAAAAAAATAAAATCTGAGTGTCTGCACTGCTAAATTTTTAAAATAAATTTAATCTAGTAATCTATTCAAATGTCAAACATCTAATTTCTAATGACAGTAACAATTGTTTTACGGGTTGTCAAAAATTTTCTTCGCAATATTCTAAAATTAGTAACATCCGTGTGTTCGGCCTAATAATATTTTACTACCATTATTATAAATAAGACGATTACATATCTCAGCTTACTCCTAAACAAGTTGTAAAGATTGACAACTCGTTACTCTCATTAAAAATTACTTGTTTGACATTTGGATAGACTGCTAGATTAAATTTATTTTAAAAATTTAGCAGTGCAGACACTCAGATTTTATTTTTTTCTGTGTGAACCGTAACAGATATCACAAATTACACAGAGAGAGAAAAGTTTACTATTGAATGCGTCTTTCTGAAGAAAAATAATTTCACGTTTTCGGCATTGCCATTAAAAAGTTACGGTCTAATTAATGTTGGGAGACCTAAGTTTCATACACTAGTGGTTTACTAACAATATCAAGTATCACCTTAAAAGATGACTTATAACCATATAAACTGTCATACCAAATTCCATCCAAATCGAATAAAGCGTCCGAATATTATAAGCAAAATTAATTTTTATTCGAAGAACTTTGAAGCAGAATTCTGGCTAAATGGTACACTTTCCGGTAGAAGCAAGTTTGGTTAAATCGTCTTATTTTAGCCTCAGGAATCTGTGGTTAAGCCATGTCCCCCTATTTAAGAGACACCCTGTATGTATGGATGAAAAAATTGACAATGTTTTGAAATGAGTTTTTTTTGTTTCCTTGTTAACTTCAATTCCAACAATTTATTCATGTTGTATTTTGCACAAAAGCAAAAAGAAAATATTATGATCAATTATGTAGTGTCTTCATTTGTTTCACTCAATTCTCAATTATAAATTGTTTTGTTAGCTTTATTATGTCTGTTTAGGCTTTAAATATTTTTTCTCTGATCAAATGTAAACTAATCAATATTATACAAATTTAAAATGAATTTATGAAGTGGTGTTCATTTGATTAATCGTATGGCGTCGATTACGGAGGGTAACTGGTACGATTTGTAAACTGATTAAAAAATATCTGTCAGGAATGATCCCGTGGCAAATGGCTCATAATGATTAGAAATTTAGTGACGTTATCCTGATGCACTTCGAAACTGACCATACTCAGGTTGCTATGACAACGATACTCATCAATTGTCACATAGTTGCAGAATGATACCGCTCATTTGTTTACCAATTATTGCAAATACCATCGAGCTGGAAATTTTGAGCATTATTAATGGATGTAAATGGTATTCATTAAATTTAAAGCGAATAATCTATATTTAAATTCCGTTTAATGCGTTAAAATTTTGTTAATGGTATTTACAATAATTAAAATGAAAAAGCTTTTGCCGATTTGTGATAATTTCGTTGCATTGTGTTGGTCAGTTTTAATGTCTCCATTTAAATGTTGATTGGCTTGACAATTATTCATGCAGAAAGTGATTTTAATAACGATTTGGAAGCGAGAATGGGAGATTTAGGTCACAAATGCGGTCTATATTGCTTCTCCTAATCCCGAATGAAAATGGAGCAAATATCGCGATAATATTATAATTACTATTTACTAAATTATTCTTAATGAAAGATAATTATATCAGGACGAAATTATTGATTCAATATTAAATGGAGCGAAAACTGGCGATATTTTCAAGTGTACAAAAACATATAACTTTATTTCAAAATACTAGGATTATTTATTTCAATTTATTTTAAAAATAAAAAGAAGTAAATGATTTGCAAACCAAGCAGCGAACATGTGACCCAGTTACATTCCTGAAGCAGTAAAACAGTTACCTGGCGAATATTGTACAATATTTTATTTGTTACTCCTGTCAATCGGCTACTTGCGTGGTACTGAAAATCCGGTTTCTATGATCTTATGTTGAAAACATATATAAAAATATAAATTTTATTTTAAAAGAGTTATTTCTTTTTAGTAAATTAAGAAAGAAAATTTTCTATGACGTCATTATATTTAACTGAAGAAAGACACCATGTTTAAAATGTATCGTATAGATGGCATGGCGTGCGAGAAAATTTTAATTTGAATTTGACATTAGTTCATTTCTCTCTCTCTCACTCTCTCTCTCTGGGCTCTCAAATATATTAATTACTTCACAAATAAACACATTCGTAATTACATGTAATTTAAAATATCGATACCAAAATGACAAACAAAAATACTAACCTCCAAACTATTGTTGAAACGTCAAACAGGAGATCTACATTACCCGTACAAACAAATGCTATGGCTTTACGACCATTCATTGGTGCGGCGTAATTCTACGTCATACATGGCGGTAATTTAAATAATCAAATTTCATTATTCTTTTCTGGCTAATTAATAAAAATTTTGTCAAAAGAAAAAATATGGGTACCAAGATTTTACCTGCTTTTCAAAAATATTATATAAAAAAAGGTACGCAAGTAGCCCATTGCAATTGACATTTATTTTTAATATGTGTGAGACATGTCAATAACGTTACTAGCGTGGTTACTAACTTATAAAACCTTAACAAGTTAGCTGTCAATTGTCAATTTTACAAGTTAGTAACTATACTCGCTGTCAAATTACTATGGACTGAAGCTCAACTTTTTCCTTTCCCTGCACCCTGACCCTTGCCCTGTGGTCTGCGGTGTTACCATTTCTTCATATCTTAGCATTTTCAACATGGTCCCTGAAATGGCAACATTGTAGAAATCTTCAATCCATATTTATTTGATGGCGACCATAGTGAAGATTAACTTTCAAAAGTAGTAGGCTGCATCAATAAATGAAGTTTACAAGTGAGTAAAAATAAAAAATATTTACCCATCTTTTGCTTATCTGTTTCCAATATTTACTTTTAGTGACAATTTATCTTATGGTAAAGGAACGATAATAATAATAATAATAATAATAACGAAATGCCAAAATAACAAAATAAATTTAAACTTTAAACAGATGTACTTTGTTATTTTATTGAACTAGTTCACCAAATATCTATAAACCAGTATTGAAGCACAACCGAAAGAAACTGGAACTTAAAGTATAGTGCAGTAGTTTTCATTTTATGAGATCTGAAAATATCGAACTTTAAGTTATTGATCTAACAGATTATTTTACAGTCTCACATGACGTTCTTTTATCAATTTTTTATTGTTTTATCTTTTTTGTTTACTTGTCACAAAAGTGGTTGTCGGGCTGTAAGTCGAACAGGAAGATTAATTTCTTGAAGTCGTTTTCTTATTGTGACAACACAAACATTATCTAATCGAATAAAAATAAAGACTGTGTACTATACTTTCAGTTAAGTTTGATGGTGGTAGTTTTGCAATAATTTGGGGATGAAATTAAGTAAGGTAACCGAAATAGTAGGCATTTTGGAATAGAAAACAATTTATTGTAATCGTGATTTGAAGTTGTTTATGCAAAGCCTAGCTACGTAGTCAAATTAAGTCCGTATCACACTAGCGGGTTTCGAAGCGGTTGGCGGGTGCGGGTACGGGTGCGGGCGGAGGTTCTTCCAATAATGCCACCCACTGTTTATTCGTCTTGACGTTCTTATCAAAGGCGTGAGCAGTTCGAGACGGCGGTGAACTTGTAAAAAACAATAGATAAGTTAAGAGTTTTGCGAAGGTAGAGGAGATGCAAATTAACAGTGTCCCATAACATGGGCCGCCGCTTTGTTAAATTTAGGAGTAAAAATTCCTTTTCTAAAGACTAGTGATGCCGTCTAGATCTAGATTTTCTAGACTCTTGTCTTGTCTTGTTTAGATTATCAAGACTAGACTGGCAAAAGTCTTGTCTTGAAATCTCAAGACAAGACAAGACTTTCCTATTCTAGATCAAGACTCTTGACAAAATTCTAGACAATTTTCAAGACTCTAGATTAACTAGTAGTAGTAGGTATAATATGAATTTTTTTTTAATTCGATTCATAATAATATTATGATAGGCTTCATCTCTGGAACTTACGTGACAGTCCGGCCTGTGATTGCGGTGCCGAAAAAGAAACAATTTCACATATTGTGGAAGATTGCCCAATAAGTAAATTTGAACAGGGTTTTGTGGAATTGCATAATATTACTCCAGCTGCTTTGAATTGGTTACAGGAAATGAGAATTTTATAACTGTCATACTTATACTTATTTTTATATTTATTTACGTGTATATTTTTGTAATTTTTGAATTTTATATTGTACTGTATTATTTCATACGAATATATATATATATATATATATAATAATAATATTATGAGGTAAATAAAAAGTTTCAATAAAAATTTAAAGTATTCCTATTAGTTAACATTAAGAAGGTTTTGTTATACTTAAGTACTTACCTACTCAATAAAACAATAAATGTAATGATGATTCTGATAAAACAGATTACAGTTCCAGTTATTTTCCCATTTTCAAAATTTCCATTCTGCCAATATTTTTATAATTCGAGGAAATTGTTATATTAAAAAATACACTGCAAATGTGATAATCTAATGCTAACAAAAACAAAAAACTATAGATGGTATAGATAGGTAAGGTAATATAAGAAAAACATAATATACAATGTAAAAAAAAGCTAATTTATTATTTTTTTTTAAATTAAAAATGCGTTACAATTCAAACATACAAGGGAAAATAGCGAAAAAATGCCAAAGAGTTATCTCTGTCCTTGTCTAATGCGCAAGCGCAGGTTAATATAGAGTCTTGAAACAATCTAGAGTCTTGATATCTAGACAAGACTTTAACCAGACTTTTTAATCTAGACTTAGACTTAATTAAGTTTTGTTTAGAAATTTTGAAAGTCTTGTCTTGGCTTGTCTAGACGGCAACACTACTAAAGACAACAGATTCTTGACTTTTTTTTGTAAGTAATCATTCTCGTCTCGAGTCAACAAATTCAAAATGACAAAAAAATGCTGCACCGGCACAGCCAAAAACTATAGCACATGCCAAAAGAAGGCAGTCATTTGACAGTATCGGGCTGAGTGATTGGCTGTGGGTGCGTTTGGGGGTAAAAACTAGCTTGTCGGCTATTCCTTCAGCCGCTAGCCGCCACGCTCCTATTGGTCGGGGAGTCACCCGCACCCGCTTCAAAACCCGCTAGTCTGATACGGGCATTACGTAGACTGCTGGAAAAGTTTCTGCAATCTAGTGGTCATATTAATAAAATATGACATTTTTTTAAATTATGATTCAGTTATCAATTCGTACTTATATTAATTCATTTTGCTTAGACGGTATTTAAAAAAAATAATTTCGCAAAAATTTGGAAATTAAAAAGTAATCTGACGCCGAAACAATGCATCGATCGACTTCATTTGGCATGTGGGGATGAAGCACCATCCAATAGGGTAGTTGCGCATTTTCCAATTTATTTATTTTCTGAAAGAATTGTTCAAGTTATTCACTTTAATACATGTTTTACGTCTGGCAACTGTATATTTTTCAAAATATAATTTTTTTAAAAAAGATTCTTATTTCAAATTTCCCGTGTGTGACGTGTATTTTTAATACCAATCACAGTCTTTCTTGTCCTAGCGGTACACTCTCGGTAGTACAGAAGTACACTCTGTACGCAATACTATTATTTTTTTATCTAAAAAGATTTATATTTTCACACAAATAAATTAGTTTCATTACCTTGTCTTACATTTGCTGATACAGAAAAGAAAAATAAAATATGATTTTAACACGAATCAGTCGACCAACTGCGTCCAACACGTAAAACATAGGTTAAAAGTCACTAAAAATGACATGTACATTCCCTGAGTGTGTGGCCACCTTCTGGCAAAATTATGAAGTTTATCTATATAAGAATTAAACATCTTGAAAATATCTGGTATTCAAGTAAATAATTATAAAATAAATGTACTGTTAAATAATACTTTTGTATCTGTTATTTTACTTTTAGAATTATACTGTAAATATTTGTATGATACATAATTCAACTTGTTCGCTTTGTCGTGGTATTACAACAAGCTTATATGAGTCATATAGACTTGGTCGAACTATATAATTATTAATACTCTACGTCACAAGAATTCCACCGCGAACTTTATTTATGGAAATTATAAATGAAAAATTTTATATTTTCTAATAATTTGTACATTAATATGTTTAGAATTAGTTTATATTTCATAATTAATAGGAAAAAACAACATTTATTTTTTTCGCAACTACCCTATTGGACAGTTTACAATTGCTTTGCCGAATTCCAGCTTAGACGCACCATTCTTTGTGACGAGATTCGTGCAAGTCGTCCATTCACTTTTGTAGTTGCCACTAAAGTTGATATTGTGCACGAAATGATTGAGCGAGATCGGCATGTAATATACCGAGAAATTCAGACATTTTTGGGTATCGTATACACGATTTTACATAATCATTTGAACATACGGGCGCTTTGTAGTGGTTGAATACTACACAGTTTGACTGGAACTCAGGTATCACGTAAGGATACCAGATATAGAGTAGAAAAATTATTATCAAAATAAATAAAAGCGCATGCAAAAGTGCATACATGTTAAAGGAGAATATTTTGAAAAACACTAAAGCCATTTATAAAATTATTTAGGTCTCCGTGTATATTGTTTGCAAAAAAAAAAAACAACCAGCAGACCTCGTAGAAGGCATGAAGTATGTAAGAAATATATTAAATTTAACAGAAAAATGAAAATATAATAATGTTGATGGGTAAATACTTTTGAACTCTAGTGTATAATATGTAAAGATTTTATCTGGATTCTGTTAGCTCCCTCGTTTAATATCTGCAAATACAATATTTATTTTGTTTGTGTGTATATATTGTAAAGTAATATGTTGTTGTACGCTTTATTTTAAATTTCGCTATCAAATAAAACATATATCGATACTATAAGAAGTATCAAAATTAATGTTTGCTGTTGCTATATAATGTGCATTATTTTCAATAAACCATATAGATTTTTATGTAAATATCACCATAAAGAAACAAATATCCTATAACATGTACAGTAAAGACAATCTTTGTTTAATTTTCTTACGATCATTCTTGCAACTTTTGAGTTGTAACAAGGAGTGTACTGGCCCAATGTGTATAAAGTCATTTCACACAGATAGATACCTAAATGTTTCTAAGTCATGAGAATATGTAATAGGTTGTTTTAAACTAATATAATTTAGGGGAATTCGAAGCTTGCGTGCCATTTCACTTCTAAGTGTTGATCTAATATATGTTTCATTAATCTATATTACATGTTGATACTATAATCGATATTTTCATCAATAAAATGTGAACTTACCGAATTATGAGACGTAATGCTTGGTTCATGAGAGATATTTCATGTACTTGGATAAAGATAATATATGTTTCTATTTTCAACATTGTTTCATTTATTCACCTGTCCCCATAAATATTTATATCCTTTTTGTAGAACAAGGAATAGGTAAGGAGTACGCTAGAATTATTGGAAATATGGAAATCAGGTAGGTTGACAAAATCATTTTGCATCGTTGGCGAAAATATAAAATTAATTGTAATGGAACTCAATGCAAAGTTTTCTAATTTGGCAATGTTCGACTTTTGGTTATTTGTAGGGTTTCATCAAGTCAAGTAGCTTGATGTTTTTGTAAATTACTTAACTTGACTTGAAAATCAATCTTTTCAAAAATTTTTTACTTGACTTGATTTTCGATCCTGACTACTTGACTTGATCAAGTAATTTCAAGCAGAGGCGTAAATAGCCTATGGCCGATATGGCCGCGGCCATAGGCGCCTTATTGGAAAGGCGCGAAAATGATTAAAATACGCATGCGTCAGTTTGAATAGCTGTCACATTTCTGGCAGTAAATACGAAATGTGACAGCTATTAAACTAGCGCATGTGCACTCTATTATGAAATTTAAGAATGGGTTTGCGGGTTGCGTCGAATTTGTTACCATTTTGTATTTACCGCTAGAAAAAGAATGTGAACTATTCAAACTGACGCATGCGTACTGCGTTATATAATACAGTGTGAAGTTAGCATGGGACAGAGCTTAAGATCGAGGCTAAAGTAAGTAAGGGACAAAACATATGATTTTAACTAAGAGTTAAGTAAACAAAATTGAAACAAGGTACATTGCTGTCAACAAAACGATGCAATATTGTTTACCTAACTAAGGCCCAATATTTTCATCTTTGGTTAAACTGCCGGTTAAGTTAACTATCGGGGCCTAGTGAGTGCCAATCTGCTTTATTACAGATATCGATAAAGATGATGACATATTTGTACCTCATGGGCACTGATTGATGGCGTATTAATTAATTCTTTAATATACGAGTTACATATTGTGTCATGCGAATATGCTTATGTTTAATAAATGTAAGTTTTTTTTTTACCATGCTTGAATACTATTATATCTAGATCTTATCATTTTACACGCGTGTACTTATAAAAGGCGCATTTTTGGTGGCTGGCCATAGGAGCCTTAATTGTTAGTTACGCCTCTGATTTCAAACAAATTCAAGCTATTGACAACGAACCGATTATGTACAAAAACGCCCGAATCAGTAGAATCGTAACCTAGCTGTGTGCGGTATGCCGTAGCGCGCCATAATGTTATACTGACAAAATTAGAAGTCCTAATCATTATTATTATTTATTAAGATAACTGTAGATGGTAGAACTATCTCACAAAAGCCCAAAAAGTATTATTAAACTGTTACTTTGTAATTAATATTTACATATTTGTAAAACATAAAAGAATCGAATATATATTTTCATGGAAAATTTAATACAAACAAAATATTCTGGAAAAGGTAAAGTTATCGTCCAGAGCGGTTTTAAAATTTTGAATGTAGGTACTATAGTAAAAATTTTTAGGCAGAGTAGTCACGTCATCAAAGTTTGTAACTAGATAATAACGTCACGAAATTAGTAGGTTTACATGGTACACTAATTTAATTTTAGAAAATAATTGTATTTACCTGCGATGCTAATTTATGTGATCAAGTTAATTTATTTAATAGTCGAATAAAAATTGAATATTATTGTAAAATGTAATATATTTCGAATTTATTGTATTGAAAATTCGGTGTAGGGCAGAAGGAATACGGGGAGTGCATGAAGCACTTGATGAAAAATTAGAAAATTAGTGTTAATGACATTGAATATATTTTTAAAACAATTGATTTGATTTTATTTAGATTTACAATTCTGTAGTGTTATAGAAAAGTAAAGAGTAGCACTATAAATTCGATTTATTGAAAATATAATTAAAATAACATTTAAAAAATATATTATATTTGATTGAAAATACTCCAATAATACAATTTACAATTATTGAATTAACACAAACTAAAAATAGAAAAGTAACGAACTAATGACAGAAGACGCTTGACAATTCCGGGAGAAACATGTCATGTAAACGTTTAAATATTGAATTCCAATAGTACCAACATGTGGTGAAAAAATGAACTACAATTATTTTAAATAAATTAAAACTCATTAAAAACATTATGTTCGACTTTAAAATAATTGTAAATTTAATTAAAATGTACTTTACTTATAGTATGCAAAAAACAGTATTTATTTTCTTCGTTTTCCTAAACATATACAATACTACAGTGTTTTTTCATTTTGTAATGAAATGATGACGTGACTACTCTGCCTAAAAATTTTTACTATATTTTAGGGAGAGAATGAGTAATAAAATGTATATTTAAATGATTTGAATAATGTGCCATTTTAGACGTATCCTTTTTTGTCACATGTAATAAGGCTGTTGCAAAAATTTTTATGACTTCCAAGTACTAAATTTTAAAAGATATTGTTCTTTAAAGAGCCTCAAATTTGAAAATATCACGCAATATCCATTAGATATTTTACAATTAAATATTGAAATTTGTGAAATATTTTGAAAAAGTCACGTAATCAGAAACATAAATTAAAATTAATAATGAAACCGTGTTAAGGAGAATATAGTAAACATCATTTGATTTTAATGAAATTAAGTTTTGTAAAAATAATATTTTATCCATCATACATAAATATTAGATGTACTGTTGATTTGCTTCATTGTCTTCCAGGATATGGCTTTGAAAAAACTTTGTGTAAAGATACAAGTACTATTTCGAATTTTTGTTAAGTTTTTCTATTATTTTATGAGTGAATGTAAAAATATTTGAACCTAATGATTGCTTTATTTATAGTGCGTGGTTAAATATCCAGCTGAAGGTTTTGTGTTGGCGACACCAGATTTTTAATTATGCATAAAGATGTATTTCGTACCTATATTTTATTTCTCTGAACGATATAACTAGTGTGTAATTACGGTCATTTTCATAAAACGTTTCTCCACACATATGCGCTGTTGTACGTTGTAGGTATCATATAAAACTTCATAATTAATTTGCGAGGTATGCGCTCTAAAATTGGTAAAGTGCAGTTTAATATAACACATCATGCAAAATGTTCAGTTAAACGTATATCGCTTACCACGTACCTACGTAGTTCTTTTATCTTCTTTATAACTGTGGCATGTAGAACGAACATGGGCGTTTAAATTGGATTGTAGTTTAATCAACAAGACACTTACAATGTTAATAGTACTGAGACAAATATAACTAATTTAAGTTAAACTTTTAAGCAATGTATAACCGAAAGTTTCATTTCCAGCTACTTCACTAATGCATAATGGATAGTGAGTTATACACAAACGCAAGCGTAATTCATAGTGCTTGATAAGAGTTTTTAGACCATTCCTAGCTAATATTTCATTTCGTAAATCGACAGTAGCGACATCAGACTGATATCAATTGTAATGTCAAAAAAATTCCTAGAACATCGATTGTAATTTGTTTGTAAATTTAGTGACACGCGTAATAATGCGACGAAATGAACTATTCTTTTTAATTCTGTTTTCAATCGAAGTTCATCAAATTAACTAAATTAAAACTTTAAATATAAATTTATAAAATAATTTATTTTTATACATCATCTGACCCATGCGTCAAACAAAAACATAATACTTTAATAACAATTTTGACGTATTTTAACAAATGTCGCTGTCACATTTACATTAATAATGAAACCGTGTTAAGAAGAATTTAGTAAAAATATATTTGATTTGTAAATATAAATCTGTCAGTATAAGTACGTGTTTTCAAAATGTCAAATATTGGTTTACAACTACACATTTACGAAATGGATCATGTACAGCAAAGAATTTACACAGATTGCGTTTTTAGAGCACTTGGAAGTTGATGAGGATTTTTAGAGGATTATCTTTTTCTTTGGTGAGGCACATTTTCAGCTCTCTGGGTATGTTAATAAGCAAAATTGCCAGATATGGGCAAAGGAAAATCTTCATGTGATTTACGAGGTACCATTACATGTCCAAATGAGACTGTTTCGTGCGCACCCTTTGTTCGTGCGCACTATGGTCAGGTGGCGTCATTGGAACTTACTTTTTCGAAAATGATGAAGGTCGAACTGTTATAGTTGATGGTGAGCGCTATAGGCACATGATAATCGATTATTTTTGACCCGAAATTAATTTCGTATTACAGGCTTCTATTTATTAAAACAACAAATTAGATTTTGTTTACAAACGATCAACCGGAACGGAAAAAGATACTTTACTTAAAGCTCATTACTATTTTAAACATGGAATTTGCGGGAGGTCATTTGCTGGCCACATCAGATTTTTTTTTTTCATTTTACGTACAAATTTAATATTGTACTTCGTACACCTACTCAAATTATATTATGTGTATAATTATTATCATAAGATTGGTAACAGTGCATTTGCATGACATCGTTGTATAATGGATTATTTTAGTGGTGATATCTTAACTTTTAATGACGATTTCAAAAAATATTTGATTATTTTTAATAGTAAAAGTTTTTAAATACATATATAGCCCTCAACAAAACTTGCATAAATTTTTGCGTAATAATAAATATTGTATGCCACAGGGCATCGAACCCGAACCTGAACCGAACCAAAACCGGAACCAAACCGTAACATTTTAGGGAACTCAAACCGAGAACCGAACCTCAGATATATTTTTAATTGAACCTGAGTCGAACCCGAACCGATTATTAAAATTCTGGTTCGGGGTTCAATTCCGGTTCAGGTTAATTTTTAGTTCGAAAAGTAAATACAGCCGATAATCGACGTCTTAGGCGTTTGCTTTGCTGTCTGGGCTGACTTTTCGTGAAAATTGTGTTCGTTTCTTGTTGCGTTTTGCGTAAATTCCGGCTCTCATTTTACATTATTTCGAACCTGAACCGCGAACAAAACCGCAAATTTTATTAATGCTTGAACCAGAACCGCACCCGAACCCATCTTACCAAAAAACAAATTAACATGAACCTAGTTTTTGACGGGTTCGATGCCCTGGTATGCCATTTTACTAACTAGGTATACTTTACGTGT